>OU860798.1:17900322-19334817 GCA_917862395.2 Heliconius sara | reverse complement strand
AGGGGACACAAAGTGTGACTGTGACATCGACTGGTGTGGGTTCGATCACCCACTCAAGGAAACGAAATATTTATTTACATTTATATTCATTCATTTTTCGCTCTGGTGTCTGGTTAAGTTGTGCAACTCAACACGCAATGCCTCCATAATGATATTGGTTTTTTAAAAAAATACACTAATCTTTAAATCAATTTTTTTATCCGCAAACCTACTTCCTCCAGAGCAAGTCAATAAGCCTAGACTTCCGATTAAAAGTGAGAGCTGGAACGGTACGCAAACACTGAAATACCATTAAGCCATTCGACGCCCTCGGTTACGTTGAATTTGATACGGTAAAGTAAAATTAAACTGGACTGAGCTTGAATAAGATTATCTAGGGGGTGAATTATATAAATGGTATATTTGGTGATTCAATTTGAACTATGTGTTTTTTTTGTCTTCTTTGGGCCATCCATCGATCCATCGATCATCGTGCAGCGATCCATCGGTGGTGGATTAACGTATGGGCCGTTAATACGATGGTTATGAGTTCAAATCCCATTTGGTATATAATTTTTATATCTGGTATTGAGTTACGCCACCTGAACCATAATATTTTGAAAGTGAGGTGGAAACCTGTGTGAATCTGCTCTTTAATATAAATACAATAAAGAAATATCACGAAATAAATAATCTTGCCATAAAATGGAAACCTATTAATAAACATATAATATAATAGGTGGAAATAGTAAATGCCTCCACTACGTGAAGATCAAGGAAATCAAATAAAAAGAAAGTTGCACCGACGTGACTAATGGGGGCGCGTTATTTTGATGGAGCTCCAGAGACTGGCGGGTCTGGGACGTGGTTAGTATATATTTTAAATGTGCTTGAATTTTTTTTTTCTTTCCAGGATAGATTGTCAAAACATAGTGTTGAGACACTACGCTTTTTATTTTTGTATGTTGTGTTGTGTCTAAAGTAAAAAAAAGTTTTATTTTTACTTTATATATATCACATAAAGTATTAACATTTATCTTTTAGTTGTGATTTGAACAAATAGCCCTGTTCTAGGTTTTTACTTTTCTTAGTTCTATACATTTATATAAGAACTGAGCCACAGTGCTGTCAAATGTAATATAATAACACTAGCTTTTAACTGCGATTTCATTTACATTCATGCTAAGCGTCCGCTGTAACTAAATCGATTGCAAACACACCGAAACAATGATCAAATGGTTTATATTAAAAACAAAAATAAATATTTTTTAATTTGAACCATTAATTCATGAGATTGCCTATACTAATATTATATTATAAAGCTGAACTGCTATATTTTGCATAATATCTTATATTGTAGAAGGGAGTCTTTTAAAATTGCTCCTGCTATACCCTCTTATATACAAGATACACCGTAAACATAAAAAAAAGCTTAAGATCTTTTAAGAACAAAGAGATGGTGATACTTTTAGCGTTGGGGTATTCACCGAAGTCATTTTTGTATAAATTCCTTTAAAACTTAGACCTTATGGTTAAATTCGTTTTATCTCAAAAGAACTTTGCAAACTTCCTGCAACCGGTGATTAAGAAAAAATTAAACAAGTTACAGTACTTAGCCGTTAACTGCGACAGTGGATTCTATAGTAAGTAAATTATAAAATTTGTTATATTATCTTAACTATAATGTATTTCTTCCGATCAAACTCCTCAAACCAGGACTGCGCGGAGGCGTAAAACGCTGAAATTTGGCATGTTGGCTCCGTGGGGAGTGCCGCGGTGGCTTCTCCGAATTCCAATGGGAAATGGTAAAAAACATTGTTTTACGTGTAAAAATTTGTCTATAACTTAAATATATAAACGAAAAAAATAATTTAATTTTTTGTAAAAATATATACAAATTATTTCCTTTTTTTTTTTTATTCTCAATAAATTTGAGGCAAAAGTGTTTTATGTTTCCTGCTAAAGCCCACTTAAAACGCGGCAGATTGTGTGCTCAATCCCTATTCAAAGAAATAGATTTATTTCATTTTCCTGGTCTAGTAAAAATGTCGTTAGTCTATAGTGGTAAGCAAACTAAACAAAAAGAGATGGAAAAAAATTAAACATCAAAATTCACATACATAATCACATTTCATGCACAAAATTTAATACGCGACGCTCTGTTTTTACTGTACTTGGATAAAAGTTATATTTTTGTAGCTTCACAATGTATCCCGCACATAGCAGGATAGGCACAACGAATCCTAAGAACTTAGTGCTAAGACACTCCGTTCTCATTACGACACTTCCGTCCCTCCTTTCCCAACGAATACCAAAGTTCTACATACAGCATTGTGTTTCTTTTTCAAAAATATTAAGGTCGCTTAACTAAACTCTGTCACAGGCCAATTACGCTTTGTAATTGTACTAATTTGAATTATTCGTGCTGTCGCATTTAAGATTCCGCTGTGCCAAGAACTGCCGTTATTTTGCATAGCTCTATAATGCAAATTTTGAGTGGAATTTCTTTACAAATCCCGGAACAAATATCAAATTAGGTTTCACTCTGTTTTTTCATATAATATATTTTTAAATTTATAATTTGAAACATACAATTTGTTATTTGGAGATTTTAAAACAACTCGCATCTGTTATCTTTAAGGTAAAGCGTGAAGCTAAAAAAGAAGAAAACACCTTGTATCGTCATTTAAAACAAAAACTAAAACAAGCTTAACTTAACATGAACGAAACAAAGTTCAAAAATCAAGAAAATCACTTTAATCTAAAGCTCACTATTACCCGAGAGTGAGTACACACACAAGTACAACATACTCATAAGTTGTAAAAGCTTCCTAAACACTCTGGCAAATTTGTTAAGTTTTTGAAGTCTTGAAATTTTGTGCAAAATTATTACATAGTTTGACGCTTTTCCCCGGATAGCAGCCAGGGGGAATCAAAAAAAAAAAGAAAAAGTAAAGATATTCCGTTCTTCACTTTCCATTATATTTCCGAAACATTATGGGCTAGGGCTAGAAAAAATCAAATATAATCGTTCCTCCGAGTGGGAACTGAATCCCTAACTAACATGTTTATTGCCAGACGCGGCCACTGCGCCACGACATACTCAATTTACTAACCCACATACAATATATAGATGTAAAATATTGGACAGGTGTACGTAGTATAGGATGTTGGGGCGATAAATGCAATTGTTCCACTCGATGGCTCAACTAACTGGGTTCGACTTCATTACAGCGTGTCTTGCACCTAGCGACTGTATATGGCATTTATTGACACCCAACGTTAAGTAGAGCTCTGTAGAGACATATTTGGCTTGACATTTTGGAAATTTTGAACTAATATTTAAATTGAGGCCGCATTGGCAAAGCAGAATAATGTTTAACTGTGAATGTGACGGTTGTGGATTCAATCTCTTGTGGTTAGAGAATGAATATATTTAAGTTATTTTAAATACTGCTTGGATGGGACGAAGCGCTTATAATATAATGTTTTGTAATTGACCACATTTGGGATAAATAGGGTCGGAAACAGAGTATCTTAACACAAACATTATAAGATCTCTCCTATATGGTTAAAAAACTCATTTAATAATAAAAAAAACACACCAATATAACATTACTATTAAATATACTCGTATATACAAAAATAATCAATTTAAAATAAATCGCAAAGTTTTCTACTTTTCTATTACTCAGATTGCAAGAGACATTCAGTTTATTTATTCCCCACATAAATATTTGAAACTCTATAGTCCACAACAATTATGCACTCACATACGTTCTCCACAATGTAGCGACGTCCAGTCCTCTATATACGGTCATATATTTTATTATTTGTTAATGTACTGGGCTTTGAAGATTTAATATTATTTTCGTAAAATGGTGGAACTGTGTGTGTTCACGATGTGATAGTCGGTTCGATCCTGACTCAGGGAGACGACTTTATTTTTTTTCTATTTACAATTATTTTCGATTGCCGACTATAGAGATACTAAAGTATAGGATGGAGAGTTAAATAGAGCTACTTATTGTCTGTACATATTTACAGCTTTCGCCCTATCATGACGATATTATTAACTTCTTCATTTTTACTCTTGGTATTCTCCAAGACTTTTTATGTGACCTTCAAAATTAAGAAAATATAACTCATAAATATTTTTATACACATACTTTTCTTTTGCCGAACCTGCGAGCCTACTGTTAAGTCACTCTGTTCCTATTCTGATACATCTGTTCCCTACTTTCCGCGGAACTCTTGAGGCATTCTGTACCACCATTCCTTGAGTGGTGGAACTTAACGCCGTGCCCAGAATTATTGTCAGGAAATGAAAATTTTAAATATTCCATTCCCCCGAGTGTAACAACTATCGCGTTAACAGTCGCAAGTTTGTGTGCCTGCGCCACGACCACGACTAAATAAATTAAATCAGCTTCACGCTCTATGCCACACACAGCAGGTTAGGCGGAGGGAACATAGTGTTAAAATACTAGGTTCCCCACTTTCTGCCGAATTCTGAAGGCAGAACTCAACGCCGCGCTTTGCTTCGACACCAGAGCGAAGTAATGGAAATATAAATTTAAGTAAATATTTCATCTCCTCGAGTGGGGATCGAAGCCACAACCAGTCGGTTTTACATTCACACTTAGTGCCGCTGCGCCACGACTGGCCTACTAAATAACTATTTCACAAAAAAATATAAAAATCCTCAATGTCTAACAGTCACTAATCTTAATAAGTTCTTTGACTTTCGCGATTATTACACATATTAAATGAAACTAATTTAACCGGATTAATCGCGTATATTTAAGATTTTACATTTTGGAAACCCGACGTTTCGAACACTTTACAGTAGTCCGTGGTCACGGGTAGACTGAGGTGGCATTCGTCTGTCAGTTGATATAATTATCATATCAAACTACCGCCAGCGATTTCTTAATTGCCTCGCGTACTGCCCTGGATTCCTGCAGAATGAGCTGATAGTATCTTGCCCTCTGGTATGGTGGGTTTGAGACTTCAATGATTTTATGAGTGGGTCCCAGGTGGTAGAAAGTTTCCAGCCATCCTCTCTATTGAAATTAGGATGTTTTTGTATTTCAATAGCCTCACGGATCATCCGAGGAATGAATCTATTTTCCTTAGCAAGGATTTGAGGATTATCAAACCTAATGTAGTGGCTGGGTTTATCCGCAGTATGCTCACACACAGCTGACTTCGATACATGCCCATTCTTGATATCTGAGATGTGTTCCTTCACCCTAACACCGATGCTTCTCTTTGTTTGACCAATGTATGATAAGCCACAATCACAGTCTAGTTTGTATACACCTGCACTCTGTAAAGGAATATTACTTTTTATTGGTCTCAAGAATTGGCTCACTTTCCTGTTAGGCTTGAATATGGTTTTTATTGAAGCTCTTCTTAAAATGTTGCCAATCCTGTCTGTAACCCCCTTCACATATGGTAGAAATGCAGGCTGTCTCTCTACTGTGGGTGGCTTGTTGGTATTCTGAGAACGCTGGCGGGGAACTGGCAGCTTGTTCTGACGAAGAGTATTCTTCACCTGGCGAAGCTCGTCCCCTAGGTGTTCAGCGTCACAGAGGTGGTGGGCTCTCTGAAACAAAGATTTGCCAACGGTAGATAACTGTGTAGGGTGATGGTGAGATTCACCATTGAGGTATCTATTGGTGTGCGTGGGTTTCCTATATACTGTGTGGCCTATTGTGCCATTGGGATTTCTAATGACTAAAACATCTAATCCCAATGGCACAATAGGCCACACAGTATATAGGAAACCCACGCACACCAATAGATACCTCAATGGTGAATCTCACCATCACCCTACACAGTTATCTACCGTTGGCAAATCTTTGTTTCAGAGAGCCCACCACCTCTGTGACGCTGAACACCTAGGGGACGAGCTTCGCCAGGTGAAGAATACTCTTCGTCAGAACAAGCTGCCAGTTCCCCGCCAGCGTTCTCAGAATACCAACAAGCCACCCACAGTAGAGAGACAGCCTGCATTTCTACCATATGTGAAGGGGGTTACAGACAGGATTAGCAACATTTTAAGAAGAGCTTCAATAAAAACCATATTCAAGCCTAACAGGAAAGTGAGCCAATTCTTGAGACCAATAAAAAGTAATATTCCTTTACAGAGTGCAGGTGTATACAAACTAGACTGTGATTGTGGCTTATCATACATTGGTCAAACAAAGAGAAGCATCGGTGTTAGGGTGAAGGAACACATCTCAGATATCAAGAATGGGCATGTATCGAAGTCAGCTGTGTGTGAGCATACTGCGGATAAACCCAGCCACTACATTAGGTTTGATAATCCTCAAATCCTTGCTAAGGAAAATAGATTCATTCCTCGGATGATCCGTGAGGCTATTGAAATACAAAAACATCCTAATTTCAATAGAGAGGATGGCTGGAAACTTTCTACCACCTGGGACCCACTCATAAAATCATTGAAGTCTCAAACCCACCATACCAGAGGGCAAGATACTATCAGCTCATTCTGCAGGAATCCAGGGCAGTACGCGAGGCAATTAAGAAATCGCTGGCGGTAGTTTGATATGATAATTATATCAACTGACAGACGAATGCCACCTCAGTCTACCCGTGACCACGGACTACTGTAAAGTGTTCGAAACGTCGGGTTTCCAAAATGTAAAATCTTAAATATACGCGATTAATCCGGTTAAATTAGTTTCATTTAATAAGTCACTAATCTTATCCCACAGTACGTCGGCATTCAGAGAGTAAGGAACAGCATTACGCCCCGCAGCTGCTACCTACATCCTATACAGTAGTAGGAGCACTAGCGTCCAGTGCCGTCCAGTCTAAACCGGTTAAGAGCGGTTCCGACCGGAAATGTTCTTTACTGCTTGCTAATGTAATTGTGTAAGGGGCTACGTTTTCACCAATATACGTCTGGAGTGTTTTAATATAAGATATTTTCTTCGTGTTTTTATTTTTTTGTTCTTTTTTACTTTCTTTTTTTTCTTGAGATAAGATAAAACTACACTTTTACGCTTTTTCCTATATAGTAGAGTTGGCAGACGGAATAAAGTGTTAAGATACTCCGTTATACTCTGTGCTTAATTTCTAAGTTAAGTAGTGGAATTCACCGCCGCCTTTTGTCTTGTTATCAAAGTGATAAAATAAAAATAATCCATAGCCCCCAAATCAAATCTAATCCACACTGTCTTGTTGACTGACTCTGAGCCACTGCCACGTTAAGACGGTTTCAATTTTGTATAAATCTACTTCTCTTTTTCATTTCCTATCTGGTAACGAGGTAAAGTGAGGCAAACCCAACACACAGAGTGGGAAACAGAAGTATCTTAATGGATAGTATTTTAATATTACGTTACCAGGTTTCCTCTCCCTACCCTTTTATGTGCGAGATACAGCATAAAACCTAAACAATATTTCACCTATAACTCGGAATAAATATAGAGTAAGCCATCACTCTCCATATTTTATATCTAATTAAACTATAATGATTGTAAATTTGAACCCCATTCCTCGGAATGTATATATTTAAACTATTTTTCCTTCAATCTGGTGAACACAAACGACAAACCCAATATATGCTGTTAAACTTCATTTTGTCCATTGAATAAAGTACATTACCGCGTCAACCTCGCAGGGTCGTGCTGCGAACAATTAAATCTTTCGACGCCACGGCACGCACTGATGAAACCAAATAAACTGTGTTTTATATTAAAACGTTGGAAATGAGAGGGTTTTTTTTGTTATTTTAATACACGTTGTGTTAACGCCGTATTTTTACTAATTTCATCTGCATCTACGCAAAGAATAACTTACTCTTAGTGTATTTTTGGACCTATATCAAAAATGATGTCTGAAAAGTTTAATTTTAAAATAATTATTAAACTAGGTTAAACTTAAATTTCTCATACCCAAAATTGCGTAATATGCGGGTTAAACTTAAAAAAAATAAAAAATCACTCAATACTATGATGTAACCGAATTTCTTTTTACCATTAAAAATCGAACCCACAACTACCACACTATAGTATATTACAAACAGTTTAAATGAAAAATAATTATTAAGAAAGAAGTATAAAAAATTGAACGTAATAAGATTTAGACCCTCACCTCTTTGGAAACCGTTCAAAGAGGCGCGGGTTCAAATCCCGCTACGTCTAATTTTTCAAACGTTTTCTTAATAAGTATATTTGTTTCCTAAGTGTGGAATTTAAAAATATTTAAAAATAATTTTAATGAATTCAAAATGTATATAACCGTGTGTAGTGCAAAGATAAACATTGCACGTCGGATTGCGTATTGAATGAGACAGGCCATCGCGTCACGTAGCCCGTAGCCGTCCGTAGCCGCGCGTAGCGCGTAGGTACGTTGAATACAATTAAATCATTGTATGCCGTGGCACGGAGCAAATGAAAAACCTTTCGTTTTATTAACACTCAAGTGATATGTTATTTGGCTTGGATGTACAATTACATGTTTTTTTTTAGCTTCACGCTGAATCACGCATGTAGACGGTTAGGCGAAGGGAGCCTAATGTTAAGATACTCTGCTCCCCATTTTAAGTCAAATTTCGGGACGCATTGCGTCTTGAGTGGCGGAACGCCGCGCTTTGCCTCGACACCAGAGAGAAGAAAATAAAATATTAGATATTTCACTTCCTCGAGTGGGAATCGAATAGGACCTGTCGCGTTTACAGTCACACGCCTCTACGCGCTTCTGCGCGACGACTGACCTCAAATACTTGTGATGTGTAATTTTAAATATAAATACGTATCTTAAATAATCCATATGATTTATAACATATTTTGTGAAATATTTTGCGATTCTATGCTATACGCAATATATCTAAAATTAGGCAGAAATTAAAGACACTAGATACGAAAAGCTAAAAATTTAAATATTGCCGAAAAAAAATGTACACACGAGTGTAGTATATTAAGAATATATTAGTACTCGGGTCCCAACAAAATTTATGAATTTCACTTCGTTTCGCCTACCCGCAAGTATTACGTCTTAATTAACGTGAGGCAGAACAAGCAGCAGGAGTGAATGGCTTCAATATAACGTTAATTTTCAAATTATGATTAAAGTTCACATCTCTTAGAACTTATGTAAGTATTACTAATTTGTAATCGTGTAGATAATTATCTATATTATAGGTATGTACGTTTGTATATATGTATAATATGTATATAGATTCACTAAAACTGCCTTGGTATATGATATTGTATAAAGGTGTAGATTACATTTTTATTATATAATTAACGTTATTTTGAATTTCTTAAGAAAAATTGAAATTATTGAGGCCGTTGTGGCTCAGCGCCTGATGTGACGGATACGTGTTTTGCGTGTTCGATGTCCATTCAGGAGTTGTTTTTTCAGCATCACACTAAAAATCACACGAAACAGGTTAGGCAGAGAGGACCTGACAACCAAGTGTTTAGACACTCTGTTTCTATTAATATACTTCTACCTCACTTTTCATCGAATTCTGAGGGCATTAAAGTGAAGCTTACAAATAAAATTAAGACTACTACCGTTAGCCTATCTCCGTCCACAGCTGAAACGTTTTAGCCATAACACAGAATTGCAATATTTACCTAATAACATAAATTGTAATTTGACGCCGTCCGTTCGGCACAACCTCTGACTGTAAATGTGATAGTAACGGGTTTGATTCCCACTGGGGGAAATTAATAATCTATATTTCCTCTCTCTAGTAACTAATAAAATAGTCGTGATATTGAAATCCACCACTCAATACGTAATCACTCTGCCTTCCTTGTTATATATAGCATGAAGCTAGAAAAACAACATTAACTTTAAAAAAAAACCTTAAAATAACAACGCTTCGTTCGACTTAAATACTGAAACGTGTTTACTTACACGTTACGAAATATATTTATCCTCATGTGAACCTTCAAAAACAACTACCAACATACATACATACATACAAATATATTCGATATGATTGACGTTCGTGAAAACATTACCAAAATGAATGAAATATAAACCCATTCGTTCCGAAAGAGCCGAAACTCAACGAATGTCATTTAAAGCTACAAATTAAAATTTTCCGACTTGATTTTTCAATTGAAATTGAAAAATAATCGAATGTATCGCAATATTATTTTCTCTATAATGGAAAGCTTTCTTTTTACTTTATTTTTGGTTATATAGTTGAAAGTAAAGTTATGACTTTTTTTATCAGGATTTAAAAGGAGAGACGTTAAGACGTTCAGCTCCTTGGAGAGAAAAAGAGATGTTTGATGGTGGAACTTAACATGTAGTTATGTCTAAAGAAACATACGGAACCCAACTCCGCATATTATCTAGCATCATTGGGAAATAGGTTAATTTTTATGTGACCGGTAATCTAATCAAAGACAATCCCTTCCCCTGTATAGTGAGGCCAGAGCAGGGAAAAGAAAATAATGGCAAATATTCATGCCAGTCGTAGCGCAGCGGCACGAAGTGTGACTGTAAAACCGACCGGTTGTGGGTTCGATCCCCGCTCCAGGAGATGAAATATTTACTTAAATTTATATTTCCATTTCTTCGCTCTGGTGTCGAGGCAAAATGCGGCGTTGAGTTCTGCCACTTAACACACAATGCTTCCGGAATTCGGCAGAAAGTGGAGAACGGAGTGTATTTCACTACGTTCCCTCCCTGCAGTGTGCGGGATACAGCGTGAAGCTGATTTATTTATTTATTTATTTTTTTTATATTTCCATTTCTTCGCTCTGGTGTCGAGGCAAAGCGCGGCGTTGAGTTCTGCCACTCAACACGCAATGCCTCCAAACTTCGGCAGAAAGTTGGGAACGAAGTGTCTTACCCTGCTGTATGCGGGATAAAGCGTGAAGCTGATTTTAAATTTAATTTTTATCCGAACTGGAAATCGAACCTACTAGTGACAGGGTTCAAGACTGTCAAATTAGAGAATATATTTACACTACCTAAAGAAAACCAGAGCAACCAAAAAAATGCTATCGCAGTATATTACCCAGAGTTCTTGGGAAAGGAAAACCTAAAAATTCACAAAGAACTCGAAGCCTCGTAGATTTAAAAGTTAATTTACTTTTTTCACTAAGACGTTATATTTGTTAAAATTATCTTTTAATTTGTTCAGCCATAATAATATATATGTATGTAGACTTAACAATGTAGAGTTTTGAATAATAATGAATAATAAAGCTTTTAATTAAGAACAGTGAAAAAAAATATATAACATATTGTCCGTTAACTTTACAACTTTCAACACCGCGTTTTGTCTTGTTACCAGAGGGAATAAATGAAAATATTTAATTCCTTCAAATAGGAATCGAACACACCACCGTCGTATTCCTAATCAGACACTGTGTAACTGCGCCCAGATGACTATAATTAAATACAAATATATGTATATTAACCAAATTCTGCTGCATTAAATAGGAATAACCTCTATTAAAACTAAACTTTTGGGACCAAACTGTATTTTGGTTAATCTTAAGAATTATAACGGTTGCGGTATTAACGTATCGCTCTCGCTTAGTCACGGTGTTTAATTATGTGCTCAATGTATCACGTGTTATATGTATTTATGTACGATACCTACAGAGAGAAAATAAAGTTTGTATTTGTAGTAAACGTCGTTTGGCGCGACGGCTCACCAAGCGTGGCCAAGGTGGTTTACTGCTTAGTTTTCAAAAACGCAAACACTGACACATGGTAAAAAAATAAAAAAAGCATTAATTATTATTTAAAATAACAACCTTTCTAGTTTGTTTACATTGTATTGTACCAAGCTCTTTTATCTGATATCCATATTAGGTGAGCTGTGCGAGAGTTTATTATTCGCCATTTTGTCGCGGCAGCCATTTTGGATAAACAATAAATTTATTATATGCAATTTCATTGTCATCAGAACTGAATTCGTATTAAAAATTTTAGCTCAATAGGACATTGCGAAATAGGATCAAATTGAGCTTGCAAGACTTCACTTACACTAACACGGCAACTTAAACAAAACCTTATAAACACAGAGTGATATGTCACTATTCCCAACTTACCCCATAAAATAATCAACTACTACTAAAATCTCCATGTTACATAAAGAAATTAACAAACCGAAACAACAATATGAAGACCAATAACTGCTTGGCATTTGAAGCGGTAAAGCCCTTTTATGAAGCAATCAAGCAACCTCCCACCGAACTTTACGTTGTGAATACATACAATTACGACGCTATTACCTATTTAATATTATTTTTATACTGAATTCGAATGAACTTTTATAGTCTATGTATGTCGGTCTTTGTGTTTTCATAACTCTGTAACGTAGGGTAATTTTTTAGATTTAATATTGCGCGAGACAAATGGTTTTTTTTGGCTTAGTTAGACAAAGTGCGACGTTTAAATTCTGTCACATATAATATTATTCAAAGGGACGTAAAGTTGAGAATGGAGTGAAATTTTTGCTTTACGGCTTTTACCGTTTAGCAAGAGATATAGAAGGAACCTATTTTTAAGATAATTCATTCCCTAAATTCTTTCACAAAACTGCAACACTTAATGTCTCCTAAATTCTGCGGCAAATGAGAAACAGAGTAACTTACCACTAGGTTCCCTTTGCCCACCCGGTTGTGTAAACGTTTATGTATATGTAATATGTAGTTTTTGAATAGTTATGAGTTTACCGGACTCAATATCGCAGTTTATCTGTGAATGAAACATACTTGCTTATTTCACAATAACTATAAGACGTAATCATAATAACAACATATTTATGATGTCAAAAGTCTAACAAAACACCACGCGGCTCCCAAAAAATTTACCGGAGAAATTCAAATAAAACGTGTTAACCATAAAGGAAGTGAAGCAAAATGTGAAGTCATAGAAGACTTTTATTATTGCGATACTAATCTTATACGCTAATAAAAGATATTATGTACATATAACAGAAGAAACGAGGCCGTCGTGGCCCAGTGGCATAAGTATGTGACTGTAAACGCCACGATTGTGGGCTCGATTTCCACTCGGAGATGTGATATATCTAATATTTTCTTTTTTTTGCTCTGGTAATGAGACAAAGCACAGAACTGAGCTTTTTAACTTTACGTTCTCAGGTACCCTTTGCCTACCTTGCAATTTTATAAATGTGAATCTCTTTCGTTACCGAGTGACGGACACACAACGCTCTGCCATAATTGCGCGGCGTATAACGCTGAATTTAAACAGGACGGAGTTTAAACAGGACGAAGGACAGGTGATCGTTTGAAGTTCAATTCTCACTTGGGGGAATGATTATAATTAAATTATATAAATTTCATCGCCCTAGAAACCAAAAAAAAAGTTGTTAAGAAATTCTCATTTTAATCTTGACAACTTTTGATTAAGTTTGCTAATTAAAATATAATTAAATTACTGCAAACTTAATTTTGTTATATTTTTAACAAATAACAAATTAACATAATGAGAATATTTATTATCTGTGTAAAATCTCAATTTATCCTCCGTGGCATAGCGCCACGAAATCTGACTAAACGCGTAAAAGCTGCGGCTATGGGTTGGACTCCCATTTGGAAGAAAGAATTATTTACTTATTTAGAAAATTTCTAAGTGTGGAATAACACTTTAAAAATGTTTAAAAAGGAATTATTTAGTCTAGTACTAACAAGACAAGACGTAGCGTTAAGTTCCACTATTCAAAACGCCATGTGTCTTAAATAGAGCGTGGAGTACGGAATGGGATATCTTATTACAAGTACGAGATGCGAGATACAGCGTGATACTAAAAAAAACCTCAATATAATATTATTTTAGCCTCAGGTATTATCAGGTATTATCATAGCAGGGTAGGCAGAGAAAGAATTGTGTCTAAACACAAACACCGTGTTGGCTTTTTTCAATCCTATTTTTGGGACATAATGCATGAAATGGCTCTTAACGCCGTGTTGTATCTTCCTACGCCGATACATATATAATAAATATAAATTAAATATGGCCCTATGAATAGAATCGAACTCATAACTATCGCCGTACTTAAAAAAATAGAAATAACCTAAAAAACACCGTATTCATTATTAATATCCGAAACATACAAGCAAAATATTAGACAATGGGTAAATTTAACTAAAATTCAACTAAGAACTTCGTGTTTCGACACTTGAACTTGCAGTTACTACAAAGCTATTTAAACATAATTTAAATATGATTTTCAACTCTAACACTTACCGTAGAGAAGTTAGTAAAACCGAAACGATTTAACTTGAGTCAGTCGTGTAAGTAACTCGTATAGTAAGTTGTGACATTCCATTCGTAATAGAACGTGATAGTGAGCGCAGGTGCTAATGCCTATTACAAAGACATAAAGATTAAATTGTTTTATTATTTATTTTTTTGTTAAAATGGTGAATTACAGTGTCTTTATTCTAGTTTTTTTAAGCTTCAAGCACATAAGGTAAAGACACTCCGTTCCCACTAAGACACTATCGCTTCCCAAATTCGAAATTGTGTGTTGAGTGGCTAGGTTTTTCTTAAAAACATAAAAAACAGAGGCGTGCTTTATATAAATTTGTCGTATCTTTGTATGTGTGTGTATCTGTATATGTGCATTGTTGCTCCCAAACGGATGAACCGATTTTAGTTTTTTTTGCTTAAAAGGTGGCTCAAACAAGAGTGTTCGTACCAATGATTCCAGAAAACATATACATTTAAGATTATAAGATCTTTTCTCAAGCCTGCCCCACTCTTTTCAAAGTGGGTAGTGTTTTAACACAAGATTCCCTCTGCCTACCCTCCTATATGCAGGATATTGCGTGAAGCTTAAAAGTATCTTTAATATTAAAATTAGTACAGTAGCTTAACACTATACATTTACTAGTCGTTAATATAAATTAGTGATGTCCTTTATACGATATAAAAGGTGATAAGTTTGTGATGCGCACCCCCTGCTGGGCTATAAATGTACTACAAAGTTCTCAGAGCTACCTTTAGCTAAGACGTACATACGACACAGGTTTATGTGGTCATTTATTTAATATAGAGATTTTTTTATTCTTACTGTAGGTAGAGATAATTTAGTGTTAAAACTTTCCGTTCTTACATTACCTTTCAATTTCTAGATATCTTTACTTAGCATTCACGCTTATTCACGCTGAAACCCGCATATAGCAGGTAGAACCTACGAACGTAGTGATAAGACACTTCGTTCCCATTGCGCCACTACCATTGCACTTTCCAAATTCTGTAAGCAGTGGGACAGAAAAAATAGTTTATGTTTCAATTCCTCTAGTGGGAATCGAACTCACAACTTGTCTTGAGTCTTGCGCTTGTCGCTGGCCTCTTTCTGATTGAATCAAAATAGCAAGTTGTTAAAATTCAAATTATTTCAATGTAAAAAGTACTATAAAAGATCATATTCCACAATTATAAACTAGGTACGGTCAGCAAGTAAAATATAAGCGTAGGGTTACTTACTATTTCCCCGACTCGATTCTCGGAAACCAATAAAATCGTATCTCTCTTTTTGTACTTTTACGGATGAAAAATTGCTGAGTTTTGCCGTTATTTATTATTTTGATTATTAAATCTGGTACAATACTGAGAATTATATTATTGGAGAAGAAGAGATCGATTCTATACATTTCTCTACGTTGAATTAAAACATCTGGTTTATATTTTGTGTACTTAATTTATTATATTAAGCTTGGATTTAAAAGGTAAATACATAGGTAGATTAAAGCATGTAGAACGGAGTGTCTTAACACTAGGTTCCCAGCTCCCCTTTGCAGCACAGCAGGGTACTATGTGTAGATAACAACGTGAAGCTATAAAAAAGGAATTTAGAAGAGCACTAAGAAATTATTTCTGGAAATTTCTACGACAGCTAGTATGATGTAAACAATTTTTTCTCCATCTGCCATTAAAAAAACACAGTCGTAAACCTTTATTTTTTAATACCTTTTTTAAACCTTTTATTATTTAATATTACTTATATCCAACGTAAGCTTATCTAAAGTTGGAAATGTCCATCAAACGCGACGAATTAACAAATGGAAAAAAAATGTTTCTCTTTGAAAACACCTTCAGAAGAAATCTTTTTCACCTTTGATTTCTTACAGTGAATAAGATATTAGATGGAAAAATTATTGACTTAACATATTATATGATTATTTACTAATAACTATTTATGTTTATAAGGTGTAACTGAAAAAGCGGCGGTAGTGGGTTCGAAATTAAACATTTAATATTTCATAATTTCGCTCTGGTAAAATTCCGCGTCAGTAAAGTGAGCAACGGTGTCAAGTGTCTTCATAAGAATAGTGTCTTAACACTAGGTTCCCAGGTTCTCCCTGCCTTTCGTTCCATATGATACAGCTGAAGCTAAATAAACAAACGATAATTTTATTCAACTCTAATTCGCTATTACATTTTACATCTAAGAATTGCTACTTTGGGCGCCTAAATAAATCCATAAACGCTGTTTGAAGGGATACAGTAAAAATGAAAATAAAACCACTCCTTCAGCGGTCGACAGCTAAATGTTTTCTTTTGGCAAAACAAATTGGAAGGCCCTGTTTTTATACCGCCCTCCCTGCATTGAAAGAGACTAGAAAATCTTTAAATTATTTTCTCAGAAATGTATGAACGCTGAGAACTCGTGAAGTTGCTTTGGCAAACATAATTTTCTTATTCACTGTTTATTTATAAAACATAATATATTAATATTTATTAAAAGAGGCTTTCTGATTCGCTATGCCTCTTTGAAATGATAATATTAAACGTTTTATTCAAGAGACTGGGAATTGAACCCACAATCATGGTGTTTATTTAAAGAAATATTCATTACTATTGCTAATTATATTGTCACATTGTGCCTTCGTTTTTTTTCTATATATTTTTAAACTAATGTATAAATCATAATTTTTGGATGTGTAGTAGAGGTAATTAATAATAAAAAATATTTATTTCTCCGTTCTGGACACACAGTGCGGCGTTGAGTTCCGCCATTCAATCCCTATTATCCCTAAAATGAAATAGCAATTAGGAAAACAAGTGTCTTAACAATCAAATGTCCAACACTAGGTTCCTTCTAAGTACTTTTCTACACGAAAAAACGTGAGGCTGTTTCTCTTTAATAATATTTAATGTAATATTTTGTAAAACAAAATAAGCCTATACGGATAACGGTCCTCCATATAAATTTGGACTGTCACCGATCATTGCGGTCACCATGTGCCCCTGCAATAATTTGTATCTTACTTACACGAGTGTAGAGAACAAGATTGCCTTTCTTAATTTATAGCTCACAGACCTTTTTGCAAAATGAAAAGAAAAATCTAATTTTCTTTTCTCATATGATGTAAATTTGTGTATTTATATTTAGATTAATAAATGAAATTGTGTTTTTATATTAAGAATTTTGATGAGCTTTATAGATTTAAATGAAAATTACTATCGAATTTTAAAATTAATAGGTTTGTTGGCGAACTCTCTGATAAAGTAATTGGTGATCATTTTCTGTAATAAGCTTAAAATTTATATATGTACATAAATACGTATATTAGTTTGTAATATAAAAATAAACGTAAACATATTTTAAATAAAAAAAATATCGGTCTTGCTAGTTTTAAAGAAAAATATTAATTTTATTTAGCCTCTTATCTTTAATAGCGTTAAGTTCAGTAGTTTTAGAAATTGCTCTATAATATACGTTTCCTTCGTTTTATAAATGACTTGGTACTTTTTTTAAAAGGAAGATCTACAAAATATCAAAAAGTCCAATACATACAGAATATCTGAAAGTACGTATACAACATTACCAGCCGCATTTCTAAAAGTGAATCACATAAATATTAAAGTAAGTCTTGCCTTACCCGCAAAATGAATTATAATCTGTATAAAAAAGCAAGAAAAAAAGGGAGTTCTGGGCACATAAAACAATTACAATAACGCCCACGAAACGGATACATTGTCAAAATTCATTCTGAGACGAGGGCTTTATGTGGGCAAGTGGGAAAGTAAAATCATGCGAGAAGCCAACAGACCTAAGGGACCGATTAGGGAAGCAGAAGCAGCCAGGTTAATGCATAAGTAACGATTGCGTGCTATCCGGAGCTCCTCACGGACAGCCTTTTAAGAAAATTTCCACCGAAAGTAGGCCTGGACGCAGCAATTGAATTACCTGAGTGTCGGCTCTCGCAAAGTGGATGAAGGGAGCCCTTTCGGTGTACTTGTGGCTTAGGAACTATCAATGTTCGAGTTTTTTTAAGCTACGATTCTAGAATAGAACTCTTATTAGAAATCAATTTTGGTTATGTTATTTAAAAAATAGAAAACAATGCGTAAGTACATGAAGTGTTTGAGGCTGTCGTAGTGCGGTTGTGGGTTCTATTCCTACTCGGGAAAATGAATAGTATTTTCATTTTTCCGCTCTAAGAATAAGAAAAAGCATTCGAACTCTGCCAACTCTTCTATAAACTAAAAAAAAATATTATTAAAAGTATATTTTTTTTAATTTCACAAATTTCCTGCATAAATCAAAGCAGGCAGAGATTTTTTTTTAAAATATTCTGTTCTTCAGTTTCCATTTCATTTGCAAACATTGCGTATTTGTGATACCTAATTTTATCCCATCAAACCTTAGAAAAAAGATTTATTTTATCAGCTTCACGCTGTATCCCGCACACTGCAGGGTAGGCAGAGGGAACGTAGTGAAAGACACTCCCCACTTTCTGCCGAATTCCGGAGGCATTGCGTGTTAAGTGGCAGAACTCAACGCCGCGCTTTGCCTCGACACCAGAGCGAAGAAATGGAAATATAAATTTAAGTAAATATTTCATCTCCTCGAGTGGGAATCGAACCCACAACCAGTCGGTTTACAGTCACACCTTGTGCCGCTGCGCCACGACCGGCCTCAAATCGAGATAGAAAAAAGATAATAGTTATTATATTCTTTTAAAAGATAATAGTTATTATATGTAACAAATACCCAACAGAACGATAATCAAACACACAACCACCGCCTTTATTGACACACAACCTCCTAATTTTCCAAATAAAAAACAAAAACAAAACAAGTAAAAGCACAGCGGTAGTAAATATATGGTGATTGCTGCCAACTCGCGAGCCCGAGGCGTTTTTGTATTTGTATTGCATCATCGAATGCAATATCATGATTGAACGTTAATACGCAGACCAATTACTCCCTTTGAGCTGATTAAGGCGGCTGGACGCTTTTGGGGCCTCATTGTCATTTCGACTCCGTTTGTTGGTCTAAATATCTATGTTTGTATGTGATTTATTTAATAAGAGCTTTATATGTACGTGTAGGGCACTTTTTTTTAATTTTCTTATAGAGCGGTGTATAGGAGGTACCTAGTGTTAAAAAAATATAAATATATTTAATCCACCAGACTGGCGGTCAAACTCAGAATCTTCCCGTAAACAGTCAAAGCCGCCTTATATCGAGATCGATATCAATCGATCGGTCGGTCTAAATCGAGATATATATATATATTTTATTTTGTCGCCTAATATAACATAGTCTTAAATAATGTGTTAAGACGGAGTGTCAAAACATATTTTTTAAGACTAGATTAGACAATGAAATGAAAATAACAGAATTCTAAGCTTGGGTGGACATCAATATTTAAATTATTTTGTTAAATCTTATGCGGCTAGGTTATACCGTCGTAGCGTAGCACTACAAAATACTGTAACCGTGACAGTTGTGAAGTTCGATCCCTACTCGGTTCTGGAAACAAGGCAAAGCATGACGTGGAGTTTCGCTATTCAACACATAATGTCTCGAAAAATTGGACGGACAGTGAGAAACGGAATATCTTAACACTATATCCTCTCTGCATACTCCATTATATGTGGAATAGAGCGTGTAGATTCTTAAATCCTTAAAAGTTATAACTTTTTTTACCACTAAACCAAAAGTACATAAAACGCAAAACCATATTTTAGAAATTCATTAATTCGGACCGCCCAAGCTGCATTACAGTTTCACATTTACACCAAAAGTTGGAATACATGGCTATTGTCGCTGCGTCCCGCACGCCAGCGTCGTCTATGCTGCGCGGGACTTCATTTCCTTTGGCTGATGGATGACGGCGTATCTTCAATGAGATTTATAATAGTATGTCACATTCCTACAGAAGATTGATGTGTATAGCTTGGATGAGGTACTATCAACTACCTTTTGATAAAGGTTTTTATTTTGTTTTTTTTTAGTATTTTTTTATTGTTGGGTGTGTTAATTTGCATATAATAAATAGGTCCTGGATTTTTGATTATTTTTAGCATTTCATTACATTCCACATATAGCGGGGGTATGCAAAGGGAACCGTTCGTTCGTTTCGTTCTTTCCCTTTCCACTAAATGTTCAATCATTCCAATCTTCACTTTTTCTTGTTAACACTAAAATTATATTAACAATAATAAATAAAAATCAAGACAAAACACTTTTATAAGAAAAAAGTCAATTTCCACAAATAAATCCAACAAAAACGCAAACAAATATAAAGTAACAATTAAAAATGTAAAAATCCCGAATGAAAAACGATCGTCAAGTTGCCCGCATCAGAATACTGTCCCGGCAATACGTTTCACCCACGCTGTCACCTTGTCTCGGTCGGCCGCGAGTAATTCAAAACATTAATTTTACTAATGGAATAAGCTTCAGCTACAGTATAGTATAGCGTGGCATAGTATAGCTGTAGGTGTCTATCTAAATACTGACTTGGGCCCGCTTAATTAATTGGAATGTAAGTGAAATGCATTTTGACAGTTGCCTCTTTTGATGTAATAAGAAGATGCTTTGAATTGCTTATTTTCAGATTTATGCTCTATTTTCCATATAGTAGGGTAGATAAAGATAATCTAGTATTAAGATACTCCGTTTCCTACTTTCAACATATTATTTTAAGTGTAGCGGAAATCAATGCAACGAATCGTCACTTATGTTACGTCACTACAGTCAGACGTTGTGCCGCTGCGCAGTGAAATAATTTCGAAAAAAAAACCTAAACTCTAGAAGATACAGAGGACGAAGGGATTGATACAACCAAAATATTACCTTTCAAAAAAAAACCAACAGAGTGTATACAGGAAATGGGAAAGTTCTGGGGATAGCGTAGTTAATTGTGAGATTCCGAATCCAGATGCTACTGCTGACTCTTGGCGTAGTATATGGTCGGCAAATACAGGTCACCTGATAAGTGATCACCGCCCACTACCACATGTAACACTTTTAAAGAAGTTACCCCTAAAAATCATAATTCCAAACTAAGAACACACAACGCTTACAAAGTTCTTCATTAAAATCTTGGAAAGCTTGTACGCTGTAATTTCCGCTACAAACGTCCCGAAATCTTTCCGCAAAAACGCTTGCTTTCAAATCCTTTGACACTATTATTCTTTGTGTATAACCTGCTTCAAGACTTGTTAGAATCTACACTCCCACCTGAGCATTCACCATTCCACGTAGTAGCATTTACATAAGAAATGCGCATTTTGTGGAAACTCGAAAAAAGACGGTTAGATACGAACTGGTTTTGCGTTGAGCGGTTCCGTAGGGATTTTTTATTTAAAATGTTCTTATATTGTTTTTGGTTTTTTTTTCATTCGGATTTAGAGGGAAAAATAGACATTTATGGCTGACTACGTGGAAATACTTAACGCTTCACTTTACTGACCAAACCGAGGAATAGCCAAAACGAAAATATTTTTTCGTCGTAGCTTAATGACACAATGTGAATAAACGCGACGGTCTTGAGCTCAATTTCCACTCTAGAAATTGAATTAATTTCATTTTTTCGGTCTGGTGACAAGATAAAGTGCAGCGTTGAGTTCCGCAGCTTGTTTGTCTATTATATATATTCAACTATTTCATATATTTGCCTATTATATACACAGAATGTTTCGAAAATTGGGTGGAAAGCGAGCAACGAAGTTTACACAAGATTCTCTCGGCCTATCCTGCTATATGCGGGATACAGCGTGAAGCTACAAGAAGAAATAAAAAACACTTATTAGTTGCAAAAATATTATAAAACCTTAATTTGAAATCTTTATATAAACGATCTCTGGAACTACTAAAAACAATTTGTAACTCTACCTGTGTAAAAACAATGATTCTTGTACTCCAGCCAGCGTAATGGCTGACGTTGAAATAAAATTTCTTTAAAGCTCATTCGTTTTTAGTTCCCAGAGTTTTAAGAAGCAAAGTCTAATGTCATTTTTCTAAATGTACGACTCTTGAATATATATATGTATATATATATAATGAGTTATATGAGAGAAGGGCTGTAAGAACCAGTCATTTGCTTTTATTCGTCCTTCACCTTAATACTACATAGGTATAAAACGTTATACAGAGAGTGTAAAAATTTTATTATTATTAAAGTTTTCGCTTAATGATATACTCTTTTTTATTTCACAATAAATTGTATAATATATAAAGAGTTTATATTTACAATTTTTAACATCGAAATTAAAATATCTCTAAAACACAGTATCTCAAAAAAAAATATAACGAGAAGTAAAGAGGCCAGTTGTGGCGCAGGGGCACAAGCGAGCGACTGTAAACGTGATAGGTTGTGGATTCAATACCATTATAGGAAATTAATTTATTATTATTTTTATTTCTTCACTCTGGTACTTGAAATCCGAACTGTGCCTGGTGCACAATTCGGGTTTGAGTTCCGCCTTTCAACACACAATGTTGCGAAAATTGAGTACAAACTAGGGATTGTAGCGCCTCAATACTGGACTCTCTTTGCCGTGCGAAAAAAGCGTGAAGCTACCTCATAAAAAAAACCACTTCCCATTTTTTCCACTTTGCTGAGACTCACACAAACATTCACAATCCACAGTTACCTCTCATTACTCCCCCATTCTCCCAAGAACAAGAAGATTTGTTACATGAAATGCGTTTAATAGGTAAAAAGGCTCGCTTATTCTTCCTATATTTTATTCAGTCGCCGTGAGTACTGGGGGCCGCTGTAATGAATTCCGCGATGCGGCGTAACACATTCTTTGTGTACTTCAGTTAAATCGTATAATGAGCGTTCAAAGTGCTAAATTATTGTAGAAAGTTTGTATATAGTTTTATTCTTGTTGTAGTTTTTTCTTGTTTCTTTGGTTTCACGCTCTATCCTGCATATGCAGACAGGGTAGGCAGAGGGATCTGGGAGCCTATTGTTAAGATATTCTTTTCCGATTCTCATTCCTCATTTCCCATCGATTTAACGGGATATTGTGTATTGAGTGGCGAAACTGAACGCCGCTCTTTGCCTTGTTACGATAACGAGAAAATGATAAAATTAAATATTTCATTTCCACGAGTGCAAATCGAACTCACAAATTTTACAGTTGCACACCTAATATGAAGACGTATATCTAATGTTAACAACTGTTCTTCAATTTAGAGACACTAGAGACATTATGTTTTGAGTATTTTTTTTTTGCCATACATAATTAATGCTTGTAGTTAAAGAAATTCGCTTTAAAAAATTGGGCAATGTATTTAGCCATTTGATTAAAAGAACCATTTTTATTCAACATCTTAATACGCAACTTAACAGAAACAGAAACGTCAGTAAAGCTTTGACACGTTTGGTCGTACACAAAGTAGTGTTGCTACTGGTGATGTTATATACCAGATAAATGTGAGTACCATAGAAAAAGAACGCTGCGGAGATTTCTTTGTAGGATATGCACAGAATGGTTGACCGAATCCACAATAAAGACATAACGGTAATAGTGCGGATGCCACAGTGCCAAATGAAGAAGAAGCTCGCGCGCTCAGGTGTTGAACGAAGGAAAAGCAAAAAAGATTTATAAAGCAAAAGTGAGTAGCAAGAGAAGGTGAGGAAGACCTCGGTTAACTTTAGTAAGCACAACGATGATGGTTCTGGAGGAAGGTTACGTAAAAAGCACGAGGACTCCGCGCAAAATTTATGAAGAGGTTAATGATAGATGTGTATAAGCCAAAGAGGTATGCAAATACCGTTTCTGGGATGAAGCGTCAAATTAAAAAAAAACATCATATTTCATTACGCTCCCTCAGTTCGGTTACAAAACGCGCTGAACATTTTTACGCACTCTCATTTACGATATCGTTCATACGTTTACGGTACTTAAAGGTTTTATGGTATAAGAGAGTAATAAATGTTGAGTGAAAAATATTATGGCACTGGATTTATTTTACCTATGCTTAGTTGTTTAGGACAATGGGTTCATATTAGTCTAAAACTTAAAAAAATTAGAAATACTATTATATAACTTCTTAATCCTTGCCAAATTTCATAGCTAAGACGATGGATTGTAACCCTATAGAAAACTCTGCTCTTAACAGATCCAGATAGAAAGATCCTCTTCAGCCCAAAACTTCAATAAGACTTCGCAAAAAAAAAATCAAAACAAAACAACAAAAATCATGAAAAAATTATAAACATTCGATTTATTACCAGAGCGACAGCCATATCATTACACGAACTTAAACGAATAAATAAAAGCCGATGAACTGTTACAAAGTAATCAATTTCCTTTAAAAAACGCTAGAGTGGTTCCATGCCTATGAGATTCACTAATCAAGTTAGACGGGGGGCGGATACGTAATGCCAAATTCTGACTCGGGAAGCGGTCAAAGGGTACTGTGGACAGTCAAATCCAATTTACTGTTTCGACTTTCCCAAGCTCTAAATGCTTGTAGCAATTAAACGACGCGTAAAGTGCGTGTCCCTTTAGGTCCTTTTTTGATCGGGACTATTCAAAATCGTATTTGGTTAATGTGTTAGTGTGCTCGCCTGTGCTATATGTAGACGAAGATATACGTATATGTTATATAGAGTATACACAGTAAAATTGACAATATTTGACGAATTTAATTTGGTTTAGTTTCGGGTTTGGATGAATTGATATGGATAGGATAAGTAGCATCTACGTAATAATAGTAGTCGTATCGCCTTTCCAGAACAGAGAAAAAGTAAGAGATTCTCAACATTTAGTAAGACTAAATGCAGCGTTAGGTTCCGCAACTGAGTTCAACTCAACAGGATTATGACACTTATGATATCCATATATGAATAGATTCAGGCTATTTCAAATTTATTTGATTAACATGTTGCTCGTATGTTTATGTGGACCGTGATTGGAAATTCGATATGAGTTTGGTTGACAAATTTGATCTAGTTTCGGTTTCGCAGAAATATTGGATAGGGGTCTATAAATGTGTACGTACATATGTAGATACGTAAATACGCTTTCAAAAGCAACGTTTATTAGTGAAGTAATTGGAATTTGAGTTAGGTATTTTGTTTGAAATCATATGTTAAATTATAACATATAGTTATTTTTATGTAGTGTTAACATGTTAATGATGGAAAACTAAAGCAATAAATTTAATTGAAATCAAAATTTAATTTACTTATATCATTTTAATATATTTTTTTAATTTATAGTCACTACTAAGAAATCTTTATTAGCTTTCACGCAGGCAGAGCTTAATGTCAAGATACGCTGTATAGAAGAAATTGTTGCTTCTTTAAATTTATTTTTTAATTATTATTGAAACGATTTTATATAATAATATTTATTTTAAGTTTATGTATATTAAAACTAAAAGTTCTAAAAAGTGCAAAATGGAATGTGGTCGGGCCTATGGATCATATGACTCCAAGCTCGAGTGGCTTGAATGTAACCTCTGAAGAGTTTCACAATTTATTGCCCGATTCTGACATCAGATTAGCTCCATGATACCATATTATTATTAAATTTATTCCATGTTTAATGATAATTCTTTATAATTTCTTCCATTTTATAACAACCAAATAAAAACCTGTTAAAAATCATAACATTCTTATATACTAAACAACTTTAACCCTCATCATCATCATTGTAGTTACCGACGTAAATAAATAAACGGTTAACTAAAAGATTTAAAAGACGCTATATAGAAAGTGCCATTTTGATATTCCCTAGCGTGGGCAGTCATTAGGCCTCGCCTCGGAGGGCCGAGGTTAACCTCTGTTTAGTTTAAATCGTCGATAACCCTCCCAGCGGTAATCAATGTTATTCCACTACGCTATCTCTATCTAGGTTTAGAATTAAAATTAAACAAGTAGTTTTGATATTGAGAAACGGAATTGAACATTTTGAATTGCAAATTAAATTATTCTTCTTATTTCAAATTGCAGGGTTAAATTAGGCTATTTACTTATTGTCGCTGAAAATGAGCAGAAATTAAAGAACCAAGTGTCTTAATATTAAATTCTTTCTGTCTACCGTGTTCACTTATAAAAAAAAATATACAATTCTATAAGCTTTATCAAATTTTGGGACCATCATTTGAGGCCGTTGTGGTCTAGCGTTGTGAATTTGAATCTCCTCGAGGAAATGAATTATTTTCAATTCTGTTCACAAGACTGATATTTGATATCAGCCACTTAACATATTGCATGTTTTGAAAGTGACGACGATGTGTCTTAATTGTAGGTTCCCTTTGCCTACCGAACTATATATGAGTAACCGCGAAGCAAAATAAAAATGCCTTTGGATTTCTAAAAGAAGCATGTGCAAAGATATCTTCAATACAACGACAAGCATATGCCTATCATACATATGTACATACATACATTTCTTATTTAATATGATTACACAAGAGTCGCTGGTGAGTCGCGCCCCTTTATTAGCGGCGTCAGTATTAACTTTTAATTGTTTCTCCCTCCGCTTTACTTCAGAAGAAAATTTCATTAACGACCTGATTTGTTTACTTGACAACTTTCTATTAATGTTTTTGCATTTGACTTGTCCTATTTTAATTTCACTTTGGCGCTGTTTCTAGATGAGACGGTACTTCGGGCCGTGGGAGGCGAAAATAAATCTAAAAATATTCCACTTCATCATTTTATTTCTTAATATTATAAATATTGTATGTTTGTTTGTGTATCAAAAGGTGATTTTGTGGCTTTTTAGAGGGATTGCCAAGTGTGAATTAGTAGAAAGAGATGTATAATAAGCATCAACATAACAAGAATCTTTACGGAAAATGTACTGATGTACGAGTTTTTTAATATTGTGTTTAAGTAGTTTTATTTTTGCTAAGAAAGGTAAGTAACGACAGCATACTACATACTACAGCGGCGTCTCAATGTAAACGCGACAGTTATGGATTCAATTTCCACTAGGATACAGGTAACCTATTTATTTGGTAATTTTTACAACCAGTTATACTACAATTAAAAGTCAAACACATATTATTAGCAACCATATGTGCGTGTGTTTCCATTTCAAAACAAATGATTCCTACTTAAAACAACATACTTTTGTTAATATAAATACTTTAATCCGCAAAACCATCTACAAGATGTTATAATAAATATAGCCCTACTCCATAAAAGGAAAGCAGAGTAAGCCCTGAAACGCCTCTAGGATTCGATACTTAATTACGTCACGTAGTAGGGATTCCGCTAAGTTTCAACTAAGACGAGCCTACACGGAGTAAACAACGCCTCTTGAAAGATGTGCGATAAGCCTATCAACTGTTTATAATCCATTGAGCTCCGATCTTGCTATCAAAAACAACATTTTGTTGTGATTTTGTTTTTAGTGGGTAGATTCCATTTGAACGAGGGTAGTTTATAGGTACTATATTGGAATGTGTAATAGTTCATATTGATTTTTTATTTTCTCTTTGTAATAATAATATAATGTTTAGTTTAATTTAAAGGAGGTTTTAAGGGTTTTTTTTTATCACTTAATATTTTTTTATAGTAATCAAAAAAATCAGCTTCACGCTGTATCCCGCACACAGCAGGGTAAGCAAAGGGAACCTAGTGTTTTTTAGACACTCCGTTCCCCACTTTCTGCCGAATTCTGGAGGCATTGCGTGTTGAGTGGCAGAACTCAACGCCGCGCTTTGCCTCGGAACCAGAGTGAAGAAATGGAAATATAAATTTAAGTAAATATTTCATCTCTTCGAGTGGGGATCGAACCCACAACCAGTCGGTTTTGCAGTCACACTTCGTGCCGCTGCGCTACGACTGGCCTCTTATAGTAATGATTTCTAGAAATCTTTTTAAAATATACATAATGATAATTATGTAGAAAACATATAAAAATTTTGAACGTTGCGTAAAATTTTAACTAACCAGGGCCTACCTGGGCGGTTTCCAGAAGGGGCAAGGTCGAGTCCCACTACGTTAAAAATTTTATACGTTTTCTCAATAAGTATTATTCTTTTCTAAGTATGGGCTAAGACTTTAAGAATGTTTAAAATACATAATAATAACTAACAAAATGATCATAGTGAATATAGCTGATAATAATAATAAAATATTATCCCTTCCCCAATTCTAGGAACAAACCCACACTGAGCCACAGTCGTATCACATTCGACACGTAGTACATGCCATGTATAATAATTTCGAAAGTCAAGCGCTAAGCCTACCAACTATTTATAATCCAGGATCGGAGCAAAATATTGAGTTTTCGCAATCAAAGTCACTTGGAAATAGTTTGGTAGAGTTTGATCGTTTTTATTGGACACTTTTGGCAAGTTTCTACTTATAGTTAGTTTTAGGGTGTGATAAAATATCACTTTAACTTTCCTTAATTTGCTTAAGTAATAAAGGGTTTTTTTAAAATGAAGTGACAAATTTAAATAAGTCTAAAACAATGGAACGAATGGAAGTGAAGTTTTGGATTACGACTTTAGTTCTGATGACAATGTAATTACATACAATCATGTAGGAATAGTACTAAGACACTCCCCTCTCCACTTTCCGCCTCGACATCAGGACGAATATCTGGTACCTGGAGTGGTAATCAAGCCCCCGACCTATTTACGTTTACCGTCACACGCTCATTTTTCTGCTCTACGACTAGCCTTAATGCTAGATTAAATACAGATAATAATTTTCCAGAGCAAGAATCTAAGACTAAAAAATAATCCTAGAATAAAAGAAAATATTACTATCGAAATAAACAATACCTACCTACACCTGAAACTAAAGAAAAGCCCGTCGATTGAAATCAGCGTCTAAGGGCATGTCAATTCGATATTGTTTTCGTTAGTATAACGAGCACAAATAAAAGGTAAAAACGACTGTAGTGGCGATCGCTAACAACGTGAAATAACAAAGCGGACAGGACTTGGATGGAAGCGATTTGTAATTGCAGTTGCTATTTTTACTTACAGTTTATATAGAATAATATGTTGACATTGTTTTTTTTTAAATGAGAGAGTAAAGAGAGAATTAGGAGAGTAATTTTTTAATATTTTAAGAGTCATGTAGCCCTCAAAACGCAGGACCCCTGTCCTGCGTTTTGAGGGCTACAGGATATGTGAGTTTGTTGGTCTCTCAACTGCATTTTTGTCAAAATCACATGGAAATATTAAGCTGAAATAAATATCAAATATTCAGGTCTACAATTCCTTGGAGTATAGAAAAAATATACTTCTGAGTCAACACAATCAAAATATATGAGCTTTTATGCTTTTCTTTTTTGTCGCATAATATACAAAACTCGCTACGTAATCAAAAGCTATAGGACATTTCTTGTAGACCTGGAATTATGAAAATTGGCATTAAAAGACAACTTACAGTACAAATAAAAATAATAATATTTTTAAAAGTATATAGGTGTATTACAAAAACAATAATTACAAACTCACGTTTCAAGACATCGAACCCAAATCCATCGAATTGACACTCGATTACGTGGCTGCTTTTCATTTCTTCAACTAAGGTCGTTGTAGCGCAGTAGCTCAATGCATGTTGCAAACGCAACAGTTATGGGTTCTATTCCCACACGTGGAAAAAGATTATGTAACATTTTCATTTTTCGCTCTATTATAACAAGGGCAAGCCTTGAATTCCGCCTCTCATAAATGTCATGCAAATTTGGCAAGCATCTGGCAACGGAATGTCTCAAGCACTCCATATCACTCTGCCTACACGGATTTATGCGGGATACAACGTGAAGCTAAAAAGATAATTTTTAAAACTATTTTTTTTAGTGCCTGTAACATATTATTTGAAGCTACATTTTAATTTTCTCTTCATTTTAAGCCGTTTAACGAGTGTTCTAATCCGATCCTGATAGTATTAGTAATAATGAGGTAACTGCTGATTTTACCCAATATTATTTTTGCTCGAGCAAAATGAACCGAGGTACTATTAAAATGTTAAAAATTAACTTTTATCGGGTGTTAATGCGTTGAACGTTGGAAAGGTAGTTTAATAATGGCCTGGGATTTTTATTCTTTATATACTATAATGAATATAATTATAATATTTTTAGTAAGCAGACAGAACCCAGTGTTAGGTCACTCCGTAGCCGGAGCACCATCCTATATCCGAGATATTGCATATTGAGTGGCGAAACTAAACGCAGAGCTTGTTTTGGTAGAACGTTTAATTTAACGCTGCACTTCAACTAATTAGAATGAGAAATGAGAAATATGTCTAATTAGACAAAAGTTCAACTTAAGCACTTCGATAATTTTGACCTTGTGCTATATTATTACTTTCAAAAATTTTAAATTTTAAGTAATTGAATTTTTATTTATTCTTATCGTAAGTACAATTATTTTGAATAAAATCAGTTTCACTTTTTTTCCCGCATTGCAGAAGGAAATTGCACTTCGTTCCCTTTCGAATCGAACCTACAACCGTCGCATTACCAGGCAGGACGCAGTAGGTACCACTGCCCGACCCCGAAAAAATAATGCTCTCAACATTTAGTAGACGTTATGATTTTTGTTTTATTTCCTCGACACTTCAGTTTGAGCTGAAGCTTTTAAGTTCAAAATTAAAGTTTTAATTTCTGTTTTTCTCTATTAAAATTGTTTGCTATTGTTAAATTTCACGGTGAAAATTAGATTTTTCCACGATAAAAACTCGTTGTATTTAAAATATTTTATAATACAAGTTTAGTATTTAAGTGAGACATTCTCTCTTGACAGAGCTTGTATAGTAGGTACATACCATAAAGCTATAAGGATAATATAATTGAGTTTGTTTCACAATTTTAATTATAAAGGAATATTTACTTATTAGTGACTTTTGTATAAAGGCTGTCATTTGAACACGACGGTTAGGGGTTCAATTCTACTGGAGGAAATGCCTTATTTTCTAAAACTCAACGCATAATGTAACGAGAAATTGAACGGAAAATGGGAAACGGAGTGTCTTAACATAAAATTCCTTATCATTTGGATACACAGCATTAACCTTAAATAAAATATATGGCAAATTCGTAAATATAAAAGCAATTTCATACAACAATGGATTATAACTTACAAAACAGTAGGCAAACTCAGGTTTAATTTAGACTAAATTTACAGGTCGTTTCTTCAAGGAATTTAACATCAAAGGACGCCCCTTACCTATTCCTAAACTAAAGTAATATAAGTAAATAATGGTAATACAAAAATTTAAAATCTATACATTTCGGACGTTAGTGCCCCTGACAGTGTCATTATGGGCCAAAGCGAAGGCTTTATGCACGAGACGTTTATGATTAAAAATAAGTTTGTGATCTGCTAGTTTTACGCAGCCAAAGGTTGCAAAGGGCGAACGCGGCCTAATAATTTCCTTTTTGACCTTTGGCCCATGTCAGGGTCGAAAGCGGAAGTGTCGAAAACGAGGTTTAATTTTTTTTGCTTTGAATGAATTTGAAAGGATATTTAGTGACTTATCACTTTATTTTATTATGTTATATCTATCCTAGTACAGACTATTACAAAAAATGTATTACGTTACATTCATATCTTGTATGTATACTTTAAAATCTATACTTTTATAGTAACATTATAAAGCTGAAGAGACAGTTTGGTTGACAAAGCTAAACTCAAGTACTAAGTCAAATTGAAAAAATAATTTTATATAGAAAAGTGAAAGTTAGCATCGATTAATAAAACATTATATATACATTCCCAACAAGTATAACAAAGAGAAAATTATAATTAAAAAATCGCCGTCCGCTCTCATTTGAGCCACCGCACTCGGGACGCTCTGACAGGACCCTAATCCGGACCGCTCCGCGGGGCGTCACACTGCGCCTGACATTTTCCAATTATAACCATTCACTATACTATGTAACACTTTTGCGCAAAACTAAGCCATTATTTTGCGATTAAATTGTCGTTCCAAACAACTTTTATTGAATTATCGCGATACGAAAACGATTGTTTCGTTTCGTTTTTTTATCCTATTTTTTATTCGGAATAAGCGAATTTGACTGGCACGTAATCGTTTCGTTTGATTTGATTTTAGCTTAGGGAAATTTCTAATTTTGTTTTAATCGTTAATGTGAACAACATAGTGATGTATCACTTGGTAAATCAAATGACCAATAGTTATAAAGTCGATTCTGTCGATAATTAATCAACTACACCCAAGGACTATCGATTTTATGTTTCATATTTATTTACAATAGTAAACTATTTAAATAATATAATAAATTAATTTGATAAAGTCCTATTAAACAAAACCCAATCTTTCGTGCATAAAATGTTCAACCAAAACTTTTGTTATTATATATTGTAAGATTAAGACAACTCGAGTTTCGCCGGATCGATTTCGAAAACTGCCTTCAGCTTCTCGAGCAAAGCGGATATAATTTCTTAACTTGTAGTTTATAAGACATCATATATTTAGGTTTAGCAAGCGTTATAGTAGCTTTGGTAGTTTTGACGTTCAATATAGTTTCATAGAACTGAGTAAAAGTGATAAGTATCTCTGTTCTACGTTTTTCAAATATGATCTGAATGCAGATTAGATTATAAAATGTATTTCTTTTAAACTTTAATAATTTAGTAGAATATGGAGAGGGAGGAACCTAGTGTTGAGACTACCGGAATCAGTGTTTTTAGCGTCTAATTCAATGTCGCCCTTTTTAGATAGAAGTACTTTTAGGATCAAACTCAAAAATTTAATGGTGACTGCCATTAAATTTTTATTTTAATTCCAGAAAGTCTAACAGTTAAAAAGTTAAAGTTATTACAACAAATAAACAATATTTCGCCTTACAAGTGTTTCCACTCGATACCGCTTCTGTTTGCAGAGCGCTCGTGTCGGGACATGTGGAGACATACACAACATCGTATAGCGACAAAATACAAACTATAATGTGATTTTTACACTATTTTTATAAGGTTTTCTATAGCATGGTAGGCAGAAGGAATCTTGCACTGAGACACTCCATTCTCTTCTTTCTGCTCTATTTTTGAGAGATTGCGTGTTAAGCTACGAAATTGCATTGCCTACAAAAGCAGAGAAAGGAATAAACTTTTATTATAATAATTATGCTGAGTGGAGCTACGGGAACCCATAACCATCGCAATGACAGTCAAACTACGTCCCACTGCGCCATGACTTAGAAGATATATTCTTTCATACTTAGAAAACATGTCAATTGAAATAAGTTCAAATTTTATTCATATATTTATTACAACTTATGTAAAATATAAATTTTCTCTCATAATTAAAATTATGTTACAAACAAACTAAAAAACAACAAAACAAATATAACACAACAAAAAACACTTTTATAAAGGAGCAATTAAAAAAAAATGAATCCCCTCACGCTCCATCAACCAATTGCGGTTATACCGTCGATAATTTCATAGATACTTGTAAAGCAGTAAACAGGTCTTTTACGGCAAGTCGCTCGAACGTAATCCTCTCTAATTACTGTAAGACTCGACGTGAAGTTTCCTAATAAAGTGGAAGTTCTGCTGAGGTCTCCGTGAGGTCATGTTTCCATCGCGAGGTTGTATGAGACTATTTTTGGTATTAATACTCGGTATTAGTTTGTCAATTGATAGCTGTATGTAAGTTGAGGTCGAATAAAAAATATATGTTATTTTGTATTTTTGGTCGTTGTGTCGCAGCAACATCGGGTTTGACTGTAAATGTGTCGGGAATGAGTTCGATCCCACGTTTTAAGGATCGAATTATTTTCTCTTTCTGGCTCTGGTAATCAGAAAGTGCTTAACGTTGAGTTCCGCTACGCAACAAAAAGTTTTGAAAATTTGGTGGAGTGAGACGGAGTGTCTTAATACTAGGCTATCTACTTATATACCCTATTTGCAAGATACAGCATTAACCAAAAGAAAATATTACTATTATATATAAAACTGTAATAAATAATTGTTTAATAATGTGTATAAGCAACAAAAATAATGTTATCCTGTCATTTGAAAACATAACCAAAGCTCATGTAATAATAGGAAACTGCTATAAAATAATACGATATTAAAACTCGTAGAACGTCACAACGTCACCACATCAATGTTCAATGTCTATTGATTAAGTTATCGGCAACATTACTTCTCAACGGAAATTTGGCTCGAGAGCCTCTCGCGGACCCTGTGTACGTAGGTATCGAATTCGTTGAATATTTCGGCCAACTTTGCTCCTTCAACTCTCGTGCAAGTTTTATTGGGATACTTGTAAAATTTCCACCCATTTCCCTTCAAGTGTTCGCGCTTGATTAAATAAGATAAATTGACTTAAACGCGCCCGAAATAAATGAAGAATTTAGATTTTTCAATTAGGAGCTCCCGTAAACTGGAATGGTGGAATCGGTTTCTTGTTTTGCCACCGATAAATTAAGTTTTGGACAAGCAATGGAGAAATAATTAAAGCAACGCCCGGTTTTTATTGTGTTCGTTCTTGTTCAAGATGTTAGTTTCGTCATAGACGACGACGTTTAACTTGTTCAACATCATGAGCGCATTCCTCCAACATAGGATAAATGAACGAACCAACTCCTCGCTCAGGGCAAGGCAGGATGACTTTTAAAACGATTTCCCTTTGAAATTCCTAAACTACATCTAAATTTCAATTTACGTCGCAAAGTTCTGAAAATATCTTTCGCACTCCAAATTTTCTTTAAGCGCGTGTAACAAGCAAGGCCCGCTGACGGGGCTGCTCACGTCTAAAATAAAATTCAAGAACATCTGAGCGGAGCAGCTGTGCCTTGCCAAAAACGGGTGGAACAACTGGCTGGATTAAATGTATTTGAGCCTCGTTTACACTTATGTTGTAGAAGTTTGCAGAATGGCAATTAAGGTTGATTTTTGTTCAGTGACTCGTGTTGATATTTAGAAATAGTTTAAAATTGTATATTGTAATAACCAACTCAATTTTTTTAGGTGCCGCAGAAATGCGATGATGTGTTTTTATTTTTTGGAATTAATTATTTTTGTTTCCTCGCTCTGCTAAGAAAGGCAAAGCGCGGAGTTGAGTTCATCCACTCAACACAATGTCTGTATTCTCTTAAATTGTGAAGATTAAAACTCATATGTTGACACTCATACAATATTATGTAGTATTTTTAAAATAAACATGCTTAATATTTTAAAAATGTTTTTGCTTATTCCTAAAAATATATATTTTTCTACTATATGTAAAGCCAAAAAGAAGCTCCAAATAAATGTTACGCTAACAGCACAATTATGTCTATATAAGTATGTAATAATACATCAAACTGAACTCATAAATGTAAGGTATAGAGATCTAGAATAATGCCTATATCGCAATGACAAGGCAAACGGTACTAAACGCCGGAATGGCCACTTAGTATCTTATGCTTTGCAAGTCTTGGTATGGTAGTGGGTTAATTTGTGATTATGTATCACACTTTTGTTATGTGTAATTTCTTCATAATTATTTTTAATTTACAAGAGAAAATATATTGTCGTTTCGTAATTTTTATACGAAGAATGAATAACTATAAAAACATTAACTTATATATATCATTTCGATATTACATAAGAAACTTTGTCAAAATGTTCTTTGTTTTGACCCAACCGAAAAATTTGGGGCAGCGAAACCTATCATAAGAATATAATTTTCCTCGTAAAAAAATATTTGTATTAATTAAGAATTTTTATTACAACAATATATAAATCCTTTTTGGATGTACACCTTAATTGCTCCAGTGATCATTTAATTTTCGTGCAATTAGTAAAACTCGAGTAAGTTTCACAGCGTTTCTTTGTCCGTAAAAAATCTTAATCACCAAAACTTGGACGCAAAAACGTATCTAACTTTCTGTATCTCCTTTTGTTCTTTGATGAAAGGTAACAAATTGTGTATTTTATTTTATTCGTTCGTATATTTTTTTATACGAATTCTTCACTAACTGATTTGCATTTAACTTAGTAATTAAGATGGGGTTGGCTTAAGGTGAGCTGAACTTATAGCGTCCATTTCTACAGTTAAAATTTCATTAACATATTTTCATAAACTTCGAGTCTGTAACTTCGTTCTTGTGAACGGCAACACGAGAAGAAATAAAGTCATTTGGAAATTGTCGTTATCTGATTATTAACGGCTTTAGATTTTTTTTGGCTTCACGTTGTATTCTGAATTATAGCACGATAGGCTAAGAGAACCTAAGTGTTAACATACTCTGCTCTCCACTTTCTGCCGTATTTTAAAGACACTGCGTGTGAAATGACTAGAATCATTTGCTCTTTGTCTAGTTGCCATCTAAAAAAAAAACAGTCACATTTACAATAAATTCAATTACTTTTAGGCTTAAATATATAAATAGTGCCATGAGTAACGAATAGAGAGAAAAAGTAGAGTTCCCCAAGGAGAGTCTAGAGGATGCGACGATAGTATAGCACCACAGTCTAACTGTAAATGTGATGATTTTCGGTTAGATTCTAAGCCAAGTAAATATTTTCTTTTATTTATCCGCTATTGCAATAAAATGTTCGTAAACTCATATTCGTGCGGAAGGCGGACAACGACTAATACTTAACACTAGGTGATCTCTGTCATCAAAAGGCACTAAAAAAATTTTAACTACATTTTCTTATAAAAATTTCGTAAAAAAAAAAGATTTTTTCTCTGTATCTTGGTTTCTTCTATTTTCATCTAGTCAAAACGAATGTAAAACTGTGTTGCCAGCGTAGAGCAGAGCGCTCTTATTCGGGAGCGGTTGTGCGATGTAATGAAATTAATGTCTTAATCAGGGAAATTTATTCATTGCTAGCCGCAGACGGGAAGTGCAGTGTTCTGACACACGCTATGTTGGCCAAGTTTATTTATTTTGAAAAATATAATAGAATAAACACCATTCTTGCTCAGTAAAATGTCTGGTCACATTCGCTATGGATGTCGGTTAGGTATGGATTATTTTTTGGCACTTCAGTATATCCCATTTAAAGAAGCATAGGGAGACAAAACGTAGTGTTTAGACACTAACGTTCACAAATTTTCGAGAAAATCCTTCTTTAGTTGTAAAATTCAACGGTGCGATTACTAATACCCAGTATGGAAATCGAACCCACGCACATAATCAAACACTGCCGCTCCGCCACGACGACCTTCTCCCAACCGCTTAAAACTAAAACTAAAATCCTTTCTAATATAGCACTAAATTCTTACTAAACAACTATAAAAATGCATATACAAAAGGAAAAAAAACACATCTTTTTCTTGAAGCAAAACATGAAAAAAGCCATCTTTCATACAGAGTCCGTTTATCGGCTAGGCGGGGCCGCAATCAATTAGCCGCGCCCGGTCACACTATATGTTTACTTCCTCATTACTTACTGACCGTTGGTTTACGTTCGTTCTATTGACACAGTGGTAGAAAAATATTACTATAGTTTCGTCATCTTGGCTTGCTACACGTGGTTCGTAGTAGGTAGTATAGGTAAAATGGGTTAAGTTTCGCTTCGCTTCGATTAGTTAATTTCAATTAAAAAAAAGCATACACGCAATTGGCAAATGTAAAATAAATAAGCAGCTTTAGTTTTCCTTTTTAACAGAGGTTTTAACTTAATGAGAAGACACTCCATATCTAATGCAATTTTCAAGATATTGCGCATTGAGTGTCTGAACTGAACCCCGCGCTTTATATTGTTACCATATTGAAGAAATGAAAATGTGGAATATCACTCCTTCGAGTAGAAATCGACCTCTGAACCGTCGCGTTTAAAGTCAACTATGTGCCACTCAGCCACAGCGGACTCAATCATAAATAATCTTACAATAATTTCTATCTATCCGGCATTACAAATCAATAGTGAAGGTATTAGCTAAACACATAACAGCACACACCACGCAGTACAATTGTAGAGCGCGTCTACGTGACTCCGGCTAGTGTATGGGGATTACGACACCTCCATCACGATGCCTATAAATGCTTGTGTACACCGATTTAATGGAAACGGTTTGAGGTTCAGAAGAAAAATATAGTGTTAATTCGTTTTGTTTCTTTTAAAGTCTCTTTCTTTTTTGAGGATTTTAAAAGGTGGGAGGTGTTGAGTTAAAATTACATTATTAGATATTTAGAGGTTGTCGCAATGTCTCAAAATTGAAAGGAAAGAATACTAGATTTCCTCTACCTACCATTAGCTATAATCGGGATACAGAGTATAGCTAAAAAAAGAACCTCTAAATACACCAAACAAAAGTTAATAACATTGATATTCAGAAAACTCCAAATTGTAACCGACTCCGAAAATGACATATTTCATATGGTAAATTTGTTTGTACGAGTATCTATTAGTTTTTTTTAACCAACTTTAATTTTATTTTCCCGTTTTAATATGAAAACAAAGCGCGGCGTTAAGCCCCACTACTCAATAAAGACCGTCTTAATATTAAGCTCTTTTTCCATGATTATTTTATTTATTATATAAATAAAAATTACAGTAACTAAACAACTTTGAGCTGGACTCGAAGACAAATAATCCAGTGGTAAAAACAAAAAAGACTATCCATTTCAAACTAGTATTAGAACTTTGTAAAGTCATATAAATGAATTAAAACACTATCAAAAGTTGTATAATGAAATTAAAATCGTAACCACACAGTGCTTGTAGAGCGAACGAGTTCTGGAAACTTGAGAGGACTACGGATGAGACTTTTCCTGTACGGTTATTTAAAAGTGCATTTTTTTTGTTTTATTTTTGAGCTTTTCTGTGTAATTTGTAAAGAACGTTACGCTTTAAATGTTATGTTTGGAATTCTAACCCACAACCGCCATAATTAGATTTTGCGCCACTGCGCCACGACGGCTTTATATAACACATATTACGATTTTATATATAAAACATTAAAGAAAAATGGTGCTGTTGATTGTAAGTTTGGCTTGGATGTTATTATTGTCTATAAACAAAGAATACTGAAATAAATATTAAGAATTGAATCGTTATAAAGCCGTAATATAATAAAATCATGTTATTTAGAGTATATATCGCAAATGAAGAATATACTCTAAATAACATGATTTTATTATTTTAGTTCCCTTGAAGAAGATGAAAAATAATAATTTCAAGTGAATATTGTTAACAAATAAAAAAAAAACAACCAGCTTGAAACCGCCTTTATATAAAATGTAGACAATAGAAAACGCCTCTAATAAAACTGAAATAACTAAGAGATTTGAGAGGCAAATGAGTGCAAATTAAAGCATTTAACACAATTTAAGCAAAGTTTTGTGCGACCGCCGCAAACAATATGACTGAATACGAATAAAGAGTGTTTACAGTACAGTAAAGTACAATACAGTAAAATACAATACAGTCCAGTAAAGTACTGTGTAGTACAGTAAAGACAAAATGTTCCATTCGTTCTATCTCTAATTTAATAGGATCCCGACGAAACCCCACGTGACGAATGTATTGTTTCCCACTAACTTCTTTTACGTATACGAAATGTTCGCTCGGCGTGAAAATTCGATTTTACGTGGAAAAATTAAATAGAATTGGATTTTTTTTGTTTAGAGGACGTAGATTCAAAGTCTGTTTGAGGTGAATTAGTTATCTAGGAAGACATTTTTTTAAGTTAGTTTTTTTTTCTCCCTAATTGTTGCATATATGATTATTTTGTTGGTTTATTTGTTACTATGAATAAAATAAATGTAAAGTTATATTTTCCAGATAATAAAGTATAAGTTTTCTCTACTGATGTCAATTCTCATATCACGTTCGAAAGACAACTGAATAGATGGGATACTGTGTCACTTTCTAGCATCACAAAATGCCTTAATATAACAAAGAATTTAAATAAATATTATAATGACATATAAGGTAATATATCAATTTCCCGCTCTACTATTACTATTAAATATTCCGAAATTGGGCGTTAAATACAACCCAGAGTGACTTAACACTAGATTCTCCTTACTTACCTTGCTATATATAATAAGATGTACATAAAAAAACTTACCAACATTTCTTTTTCCTTCAAGATTTCCTTCAAAATCAAGTACATTTTGACTTTAACTTTAAAACCCACTCAAATTGAATGTACTCCAAAATTATGGAACATATTTGGAAGTCGTTTCATCGGCGCTTCCTGTCACTTATACCAGATATATAATTGGTTTCATTTTCAACGTAACAGGTCCGGTCGGATGTGCTGGACATTTCCTTGTGCGAAAGAAATTATTATACACTCTATAGACTTGCAATAAGTAACAAAATGATTTAGATGTTTTACACGTGGGTGGCTAAAGAAGATTTTAATGATTTGTCACTTTTATTGAAATGACATCGATTTCTTTTAGATTAGAATGATGATTTTGAGCGAATGTTACATATTTTGAACTTTTGTATAAATAAATGATTAAATTGGTTGCGGTTGTAGGTTTGATTTCCACTCAGAGCAATTAATTTTTTTTCTCGCTCTGATCACACGACAAAGTGAGTTCTAAGCCGGAAGACCAGAGAAAAAATACTAATATACGATACATATATGTATATGAGTGCAACAAGTATTTGTGTTTTATCTAATCAAAGACATCACATCCTTAACAATTATGTTTTGAATGACAATATGTATTATTGAGGAAGATTAAAAAATAAATCCATCAATAAAGAATCTTTCATATCATATTTCCATATTAATAAATAATCCTTATTGAGAGTCAACAATTGTATTAAAACGGAATCGCTTGTACAACAACACGACAAAGGCCGACATGGCAACGGTTAAGCCCCAGTATTAATCCGTTAGTAGAAGCATAAAGACAAATTTAATTAGTATCTCCAGTCGGATTTGGTAACGGAACATCCTGATATCACTATTGAGTTGAGTTAATTCTATAAATGGCGGATATTTGATATATATTTGCGTTAAGGTTAGTATTATTTGGTAGTTAATATATTATAATTGCGATATCTTAGAAGGTATATCGACTGCAAAACGCGATGGTGGTGGGTTCGATTCCTATTAGTGAGAATGAGTTATATCGCACGCTTTGGTGACAAAACAAAACACTAAGTTTCCACTGCCTATCCTGATACATGCGTGTTACGCCGTGAAATCGCAAAAAAAAAACAATTGAAAAGCATTTGACTTGACACATAATAGTTTTTTTTTTATGGAATAGACACGGCAAACTAGCATTCGGGTCATCTGATGGTAAGTGATTACCGCCGCCCACGGCCCCGTGCGACACCAGAGGAGTGACGGGTGCGTTGCCGGCCTTTAAGGTGTATTGGACGCTGGGGCCTGGCATTACCTGATGCGAAACGCAGTAGCATAAAGCCATTACTTCACGCCGGTTTTATGCCGGGGGTGGTAATGATCCGGTCGGTCGGTCTGCCCATGCGTGTGACTCTACCACACGTACTTTAGTCGCCTCTTACGACACCACCAGTACTAGGATGATCCTATTCTAGGCCGGGATCACACGGACACAAAAGTGTGTTAGACTTTTAAATCTGGTGGTCCATACGTACATAAAGTACCCCGAATTCAATACACGGACAAAGTCACAGTGCCTAGTTAGTCATATGAATCTAGGTCATCGACGAAGCCTAACGCTATCACAGGATAGTTGCAAAACGTTTTGCAATCTGACCTCGACCCTATTTCCTTGCGATCTATATAAAACTTCTTATACTACATTATTGTGACAGTCTTGAGTAATACAATTTAAATAGCTATAAAGGAGGTCCCTAGAGGTGAAAGTGTATACGTCGAGATTTAATATAATATGTTTTTTTTTTCTTATTTCACGCATTTTCCGCTTCTAGCAGGGTGGGACAAGTAGATACTAGTGTTGAGACACTCTGTTTTAGAATTTTCGTCCAATTTTGTTGCGAATTTCGGTGTTGAGACCCACACCGCGTTTAGTTTTATTAAATTAGGTTGGTGGTGTAATAGTTAATTTGACTTAAGATGCTTTGCAGGAAGCTTCTTTAACTTTATAGCTATGGATTAAAATTCCACAGTAAAAAAATAAGTTTTATATAAAAAAGGATATGAGAAAGTATATAAAAAATTTAAGTGCTTCTTTATATTGAGAGTCGTTTAAGACACTCCGCCCAATTCCGCGACTGTGTAGAGTCAAAATGAAAAAAAAAAATCAATATATATAATGACATCAGCAGTTAATTTTAATTTTCATTACACTTTTGTTTCAACTATTTCCTCCATACAACTACATACATACAGACATACATTTCCTTTGTAACTTGGAACCAATTTAAAAACATAATGATAGCTGTATTCCGCACAATTAACAGTTCTACCATTATGATCCTTACCACCTGGGAATAGAATGGAATATTGTACAAAAACATATTCAAAATTTAACGAGACGCCGCAAAAATTCCAAGTAAAAACAGAACTGAACATTCGTAAACGTCCCGGTAATAAGTTGGCCGATTCTTCAAAAGCAACTAGACACCGTCCCTATTATGGATATGCAGACGCTATTTTTAAACGCAAAAGGTGAATGTCGGAGTGCAAAATTTGATAAATGCACAATTGAGTGACTGTTTTTCTTTGTTTTTTTTTTAGTTTCACGCTCTAACCCGCAAATAGCAGGGCACGTAGAGGTCAGTTAGAAACCTATTTTATTTCAACCCCATTAAGACTCCCGTTCGCCACTTTCCGGCGAATTCTCGAAACATTACGTGTTGAGTCGCGGAATTCAACGCCACACTTTAACTTGTTATCAGACCTTCGAACCTGTCACTCGTTCTGGCCACTGGCCTCTATTCGTATTTTAATGATTATTGACAATAATATTTTGAAATACAATTTAAACAATTATTAGGTATAATAATTTAGTAATTTTCATCTGTAATTGGTTAAGATAATCGAGTACATATTTTTTGGATTCAAATTGATAGAAAGTGTGGTCAAGGAGAGTTAAGTTGCAGCTTTGTCTGCCTACCATGAAAGTAATTAATAAAAATAAAGCATTGAAATAGTTTTTAAAATAAATGAACTGTATATAAGCTTAAATAATTATACTGTAATATCTACACTATAACGTTTCAATACAAAAAAAAATATTATATTATATATTTTTTGTATTGAAACTTTATAGTGTAACAAATATATTCTTAAAGGGAATTTTAGCTAAAAAAGCATCTTCTCCTAGTATTAAACATTCGGTGTTCAGTGACGAAACTCCACGCGGTTCCACTCCGCCCCGACAGATCCGACTTAGTTCTTATCGCCCCTGATTTCCAAACCCAATTTATTAGTAGATTCTTACAGTCCATTTTAATATATTCTAAGTGTTATTCCACATATAGGTAAAAATATACTTTTAATAAACGTAAAAAAGAAGAAGCATAGGGCCGTAGGTATGTTAACATTTTTATACGTTTTAAAAAAGTACTTACAGTTAGTTTAGTTTATTTGTGTCATACTTTATTTCACAGCGTAAGTAAGTAAAATGCCACAATATTTTATATAGCAGGCAATTTTACGAGACCAGCAAACGTGTAGGCTAGACGCCTGTCTTATTAAAATGAACGTGTTCATCTCATGCGGAATAACTTTTGATATAGATAAAACTAAGTTTAAAATTTATATTGGAGCCTTCGTGGCGTAGTAGATACAGCAGCTGATAGCAAATGAGATGGTTGATGGTTCGTTCCTGGCTCTACTTTGCTGAACTATTATATGTTAATTATTTTTATTTCTCTGTCTCACGTGGCTGACTCAAATTCGGGTGGAAAGTGAAAAACAAAAATTTCTTGACAATATGTTGTGTAAAAATTAGGGCAACCGTGGTGCAGGGGCACAAAATGTACCTGTAAGCGCAATTAGTGGTGTCGAAGCAAAGCGCGGTGTTAAGTTCCGCCCCTCTACACGCAATGCCCGAATAATTCGGCGCAAAATGGGAAACGAAAGTGTTAATACAAACGGAGTGTCTCATCGCTTAGGTTCCCTCAGCATAAATTGCTATGTGTAGGATACAATTTGAAGCTAGAAAAATATTAAATTATGAATTATGGGAAGATGGAATAGAACCCGTTGAGTTTAACATCACACCCTCGCGCCCCTCCCCCATGACGGTCTCAACTACTTATAAACAAATAAGGTAAAACTATAGGCTTAAATAAAATAACAGCATTACAAAATTAATTTTGGCCCACAGTTTTCAAAATTCTGCTTTGTAAATATTAGCAATCACTTCCTTATAATATTTTAGTAGGATTAAGCAAATATTTTTCAAAGTAACCCGAAAATTCGCAAACCCAATTAACCTATGCGAAAAGTTGTCGAATCGATGGTTGCTTCTGTAGATACGTTGTGTAAAACAAACTAATTGAGGCTGCATCGTCATTGGTTAAGTTGTACTAACATAATCAGCTTCAGCTTCACGCTGTATCCCGCATATAGCAGGGTAGGCAGAGGGAACCTTGTGTTAAGACACTCCGTTCCCCACTTTCTGCCGAATTCTGGAGGCATTGCGTGTTGAGTGGCAGAACTCAACTCCGCGCTTAGCCTCGACACCCGAGCGAAGAAATGGAAATATAAATTTAATTAAATATTTCATCTCCTCGAGTGGGGATCGAACCCACAACCAGTCGGTTTTATAGTCACACTTCGTGCCACTGCGCCATGACTGGCCTCACTAACATAATCATTACACTCAATAAACAGATTTAGTTTGCTTTTTAAATATTTTTTCTTAAATATTAGTTCTAGTGTGTATCTGATTTTAACGGCTCGTAGTTAAAGCTAGGCTTCATATTAAATGGTTGTTTTTATGTAATTTATTATAGCAAAAATTATATCAACAAATAACAGTAAAAAAAACACTAAGCACTCCATCTTTCCTTCTTAATATCCATGGGAAACGGAACTTAAACTGTAAAAATCGGCATATAACAGCATAGGCAGAGAGATTTTAATGTTAAAACACCTTTTTTATTTTCACCGACTCATATTCAGATCAGATGAAAATAGTTCTTTCCGTTACGCCCCATTTCCATTACCCCGAGTGAGAATCGAACCCGCTACCGTCATAATTACATGCTGACACTGTACTGCTGTCAGTGTGATAGTTGTACTTCAGTCGGGAAATACATAATTTACATATCCACGTTCTGGTAAGAAGACCAACGCATTAAATTCCACCACTCCAAACGCAAGGTCTCGAAAATTGAGCGGAAAATGGAATATGAAGTAGCTCAATACTAGGGTTCCTCAGCCTGCCTTATTACATATAGGATACAGGGTGGAATTATAAATACATATATAGTACATTATAGTCCTTATAACTTTTTTCTATGTGAACTTTTAACAAGCTGTATGATCGGGACAGTTAACGAGTAGCTCGTTTGTTTTATAAAGCCGAAAACTAGTACCAATGTTAAATAAAAAAAGTATATTTTTCACCAAAATTTATAGTTTTGATCTAACAGAAAAAATGTGGTGTTAATTCACTTTGATTTGCTTTTCTGGTCAAAATAAGTCACGATGCGTATATTTAAATTATTTTATGCAATAAAAGTTCAGAAAGTTAAGTGAAAGTTCAGTTTTAAATTTTAAATAAAAATACAGGAAAATTTAGAAATTGAGGCAGCCAAAAATATGTTTCTAGTCTTCTCACTTAAGTAAGAAACAGAAAACATATTTTTTTTAGTTTCACACTAAAATATTATTTTTTCATTCCACCGAATGAGAATCGAACCCACTACAGTCACGTGCTCGAGCCACTGCGCCACAACAGCCTCAAAAATATTTATAAATTCTTTCAAATGTATTTGAAATAATTTTTTAATATATCATAATGATATAAAATAATGTCACTCGGGAAAATATTTCAATTCATATCACCACTCTGGTACAAAGCACAGCGTAGAGTTTCTTATGACTTTTTGGATAACAACATCATAATTTCCATAACTATTTCATAAGAAAATAGAGCTTTTTAATTTTTATCTAAAATAAAAAATAATAATACTGTAATTAAAAAACATGGTGGGTATCCAATCAAATTGTTAAACCTGGGGTCGTAGAGACCCCCAAATTAGGGACCGGTGAGTTACGCGTTCCTCCCTTACCAATATTAAGGGGCCATTTTAAGCTCTCTCTGACTAATGCTTATCATTTTTTGTCTGTTTCTACCTTTTTGCAGCCAGTAGCTTAGACTTTATTAAAATTTGTTGCCTTCTTAAGATTAAAATTTAATACATAATTTAAAATGATATATTTTTATTGATTGGCTTATGTTTGGTACAGATTAAAGTATCTTATTTTACTAAGAGGAAAAGAAAAACATATCTACTTTTTTGGAATGTTGTATGTTGTATACACAACACACACACCCAGAAATGGACCCATTTTTATATCATAAACTTATTTATTAGGTAGCAATATTAATGTGATGAATGAAGTAAGTTTATACAATTAATTTTCATTTAAGATACTAACTTGATACTAAAAAAAAATGAAAACAATTGAAATATAATTCTGTCTTCAAATTGAAATCTAATTCTAAAAATAAAAACTCACTTGAGTGGGAATTGAACCCACAATCATTGCGTTTACAATAAAGTAGGTTGTGCCACTGCCGTGCATTTAAATATATTTAAATCACTCGCTCGAACATGAATAAAAAAATCTTAAGCTACATACGTCGTGTCTCTACGAGTTAGGTAGGTACTAAGCGTCCCCCACCTAATAACTTATTCAATACATAATCAAATGAAAAGAGATATAATTGAATTTTAAAATCTAAACTAACTTAATTTATTGCTTTGAATTATTGACGAACTTTACTTCATTTTAAGTAATATTAAAATAAAATACTAAATTAGAGAACGAAGTGATCAGCATTAAATATTTTAAGTTTGTATAAGTTTCTCCTGTCTTATGCCTGTCATTATTGATAGGATCCATCCCATCAAAAGCATAGATTTCGACATGACCGACAAAAGAATCGGACATCTATGTGGGTGCCGTTCAATGTAGAGTACATTGAACTTGGCTCTCATCGGTTACCATTTTCCACCGAATAAAAACTAATTTATTACCAAAATTACCATTTTACAACTTAAACCATATTAATGAAGCATAGAATAAAATATATAGATAGGAGAAAATCTGTGTACTTACACTCAGATTTTCTCTAACCTTAATGCTAATATAGAATCCATTAGTAAAATAATATTACCAATACATAGTCGATAAGTGAACGCAAATCGTGTCGGCGGATTGTGGCCATCGACCATGAGAGGGTTGGTAATCCTGGCCTGGCCTTTTAAACTTAAAGGCATATGTGGATGCTAACTGATGGAAGGATTTAGTTATTGTATTGAAATTTAATGTTGTGTTGATCTGTTTGCGCCAGTTTTGTTTCTTTTAAGTGTTAAACTTAGTAAAATTTCAAGGCGTTGCGTGCTGCTTGACGCAACTCGACACCAAGACTTACGTCTATATTGGATCGAAAATTTCTCGCTTGCTCTCATCGTTCGCCTCGTTTTCATTTTAAAATATCAAATATTTAATTCTTCAAAGTCTGAGTGGAAACGTTTACTGTCGCATGTTTATGTATCTGCGTCGACGAGATCTTCTACTTCTTAAATATTTAATTAAAATGTACCTAACACGCAATACATCGCAATTTCTTACAGACAGAGCGTCTTGACACTAAGTTCACTCTGCTTATCCTGCTATATGCGGGATACTACGTGAAGCTGAAAAAACAAGCAAACAATGATAATTCATTTTGTGGTGGATAGTGAGTCTCTTTGTTACTTCCATTTGAACAAAGGGTTAATTCTTAAGACTTAAAGGCTAGTATTAATGAAATATAAAAAAATCGTTTAAAAATACCTTCTTTATTAACAGCTGATGTTAAATATAATATTTTTTGCACATAACATAATATAATATTTCCTACCTGGGCCGGCCCATCTTTTGGACTGCATCCAACTCCCGCCTTTGAGTGAACGATATTTTTGTTTGTTTCTCCCACCTTCTAATAGTAAAAGTTATAACAAAGTTAGCTATTTTACTATAAAGAAAATTACTAAGAGTATCGCTGACGTGGAGAGTTCCATTAGGCACGGACAGTATTTTTATGTGACATAGAATATCAAAAACATGTCACTAAATAATAAGAATGCGATTGGATAAATTTTGGGCCTACATTGTGTGATAACAAGACTGATATGAATGTGCTAAGGTATAGGTAAATTATTATAATATAGAATAGATTTTTATCTTCAAACATAGGTATTTGCTGAATAAATAGAAAGGAAGCAGCTACACAGTTTTTCCTTAAATAAAAAGATAGGCAGAGGAAACCTAGTTTTAAGACACTCAGTTCTCCATTTCCCACCCAATCTTTGAACTATTGCGTGCTAAGTGGCGTAACTCAACGCCACGCCTTAATAAAAACATCATAACATTAATATCAATTAATATACAAGTGAATAGTAAACGTCAAAAGCGAATCTATTAAATCGTTTTGTATGGAGAATACAAAACTGTGCTAACTTCATTAATCGGATACATTAAGGGACGTGCCTTCCTTTCACTTCCAATGTGCTACAGTGTTGCGATTGAGGTTAAAGAGGCAACTAAATTCAAGCATTACGTATAATAAAGTGTATGTGAATAGTCTTTATCACAAAAGTTCCTTTAACAAGAAATAAACATACTCGTATATTATGTAGTTTGTTTTAACGTATGAAGCTGTGATTGTAGATTCAAATATTTTTTATTACTTTTTGCTTTTTAGCTTCATACTGTATGAATGTGTAGGTATGAATCAAGTGTAATTAAACTCCGTTCTCCATGCATAGGAAAATTCTCTGACGTTGTAAGTTAGTTGCTCTACGCAGCGCTTTATCTTATTACCAGAGAGATGAAAATAATTTATTTCCACAAATGGCAGTCGAACTCACACCAATGTCCAATTTAATATTGTAATTTTCATTATACTCTCAAGAAATATTAAAAAGGCAAAACGCAGTGTTGAGTTCCGCCAATTAACACGCAATGCTTGCAAAATTCGGCGGAAAATGGGCAACAGAAGTGTCTTAATACTACCTTTCCAGGTTCCTTCTAGTCTATCCAGCATACAGCAATGCTGGATACAGCGTAAAGCTAGAAAAAAAATAAAGAAAGAAAGAAAGAAAGAAAGAAAGAAAAAAAATACTTATAGTCATCGGCATTCACAGTCAAATAAAGTCCCACCATGCCACGTAAGCATCAAATCCTTTCTCTTTACAATATTAGTGTAGAAAAGTGAATATTTCCGTCTGTACACGACGTAACAGGGTCGTGTACGTTCAACTCGCGTAGAACGAGTTTATCGCAAACACATCGACACATTTGACATTAAAAATATATTGGTAAAACCGCCTTATACTCGTATTCAGTTTGGATTTTTCAACGCGTCAACTAAATTTTGTAAAGCTTTCTTCATACAGAGTCTCAAGCATTTCTCTACATTTTTATATCCTAAGTAGGGAAAAGGAACCCTAGGGTTAATACATTCGATTCTCCATGCTTGGCGCGATATTAGAGATATTAAGTATTTAGTGTTTGGAAATCAACCCAACGCTATGATTTTTTAGTTTTTTAGAGTTAAACAAAAATATTTTTTAATTTAATTGTTGCCCCGAGTGGGGTGCAAACCCACAGCCATCGAGTTCACCGCCAATTTTTTATAAGATTTTCAAATCATTTTAAAAATTGTATATTGTAGTTCATGTATTACGTATCTTTAAATTAGCAAATGGTTAGCAAACCCTAGGAAAAATTTCACACAATGTTTTATATTCATAATTTACCATAATATTGAGTTGGTGAAGTAAAATCGAGTTATTATATACTATACCTTACATTAGTCTATAGATGAATAATAAAGAAATACGAAGATGTTAAAGTACGAAGAACAAAGAAGATAAGCTATATCTATGAGTATCTTATAGTAGTATAAAATTGAATTATTTTATTTAAATTCTCGTTCTCATTCACATCCCCACTAAAAGAAAAGATCATGCGTCGTTAACATCTGCAACAACGGAGTGCCTCAATACTTGCTTTGCTTATCCTCCTAAGCCAAAAAAAGGAAAATATTCCCTATATTTAATTTCAAACCTACAATCGTCGCATATACGTATGATGTACATACGGTGGGTATTTTCCAAATGACATCAACATACATACATACATTTGATACATACATATGTCCAACATATTCGTAGCACGTCTGACCGCAGGTGACGGCCGCGTTGTATCCAGAACGAGACATGAAGACGTACATGATCCGAACAGCTGTTGCGTCTCTGAATATGACCAAATTTAATTACTAAATAATAATGTTACGTTGTACGTATTGTGGATGTATGTTACAATTATAGATATTAATAGTGTTAATTTATAAATATTTCATACAAAATGAATACATACGTCCGCAAATTTAAATTTGTCAACTTTTATAAATTGTTGTTCCCGTTGACATATAAACTTGAAATTGGCACTGAACCCTCAGTATGCGAGTCTGACTCGCATTTGATCGATTTTTTTGTCACAAGATGCGAGAGAATGTAAATTTGTGACGCTTCTTTCATTTGCAATTTTAGAGCCATTATGTGACGTATGACATAACTTTTTGACGTCTCATCTTTCTATGCCATAATAATTAAATAATTTTAATATAAACATTTCCACGAGTGAGAATCGAACCCAAGTCAGTGTACACATACGAGTATATATGTATAAGTATATACAGCAATACACCACTGTAGCACTAGTATACTTACTATATTGCAAACTATTTTTTGATGACGGTTTAAGGGTTGTTGCTTAACATTTTATGTTATATTGTACGTTTTAGTTTATATATTGAAACTAATCTGGATAAAATATATATAAAATATAAATTTATTTTAATATATATAATATATTTATATATTTGTATACATATTATATTCTTAGTAAAAGAAACAAAGAATGAAAATGTCAACAAGTACTCAATTATCTTCCTTTTATGAAAGTTGGTTAAAAAAGTGAACTTTAATAAAGGTTCGCTACTTAATCGCACGCCTCTATATTTTTTCTTTATAGTATACACGCGGTGTGACGGTAAGTGTACACCGGAAACTCTTCTCATAAATATTACATCACAACTAAACCTCATTTTTAATATTAAAAGTGAAAAAAAAATCTAAACAATCTTGTCTTTTCAAAATATATTTAAAATGCAAATTTTTATACAACTCAACCTTGGCGCGCCAGTTTTTTAATACCAAGTAGGTGAACTCGATTCTGTTATCAGGGCTTATCACGCCTTACTTGAATGTTTCGAATCCAGGCGTCCACAATAAACAAAACAACCCTTATTCAACTGTAAAGTTTCAATCCACTCAACTTAAAAAAAATCCTAAGATGATTTATTTAAAGATACCTTATCTCATGTTATCTCATTGCGTGTTTCCTAAATAATTAATGCAATATAGGGCATCGATTGTAAGGTGACGGGGAGAGGGGGGCGGGGCCTGAGGCGCGGGGGTGCGCGGAACGCACGCACGCGATTGGCTGTCACTCTGCGTGAGTGCGTAGTACCCCCCGTTTGCGTATGCCTTGCGTTCAGTTAACGTCCAGCCGTGGTAAGGGAAGCACGTGTCGATCGCTCTCTTGTAAATATTCTACGATCGTATACAGTTGTTTTTTTCTTATTTCGCATTGGAACTATTTATCTGTCCATATGGTTCATCTCGTAGATATATTTCGTTCGGCGAAAGTTGAATACCCGCCGCCGATTATTGTAAGTAGATTTTTAAATGTTTTAATGTGATTTTTATATAAGTTTTGTATTTTTTTAATTGTTTGTTTTTTTGTTTTTTTTTTTTATTTTGTTGTTTTTTTTTCAGATGGATCTGAGTTTTGAGTTCCTATAATAATTTTATATTCGTAATACAAGTTTTGAAACAAGTGGTCCTTTTACACTGATGAGCCGTGAATTCTGTTTATTATTTGTGACGCGCTTTGTTTACATTTGAAATCAATTTACAAGTGTCAAGTGAACATACAATAAATATTTTTAAAATAAATTCGTAATCAGTATTAAATAATACATTCAAGATCTTAATTTCTTATTTGATTAAGAAAAAAAAATAGATTATTTGGTAAAAAAAATGCTGGGACTTAGAATTTACATCTAATAAAAATAAAATTTTATAATTTAATAAAATGTTTAAAATATACATTTTGTTTTATTTCTTCTTATTTTCACATCATATTTGTTTATTTTTATTTCTTTATTATCATTAATACTATTATTTTTAATTATAATTAAAAATATCATATTTTATAATAACAGTGAAATAAATATATAACATAAATTAAGTGAAAAAAACAGTAACACACTAAACTGCAAAAAGTTAAATTTACCCCTTTTATATATTTATATTCTTCAATTTATTATGATTATTATTATGTAATTAGATTCTATTATGTTTATACACAATAATTTTGTATAATATTGTTAATTAATTATCAATTATTACAAATAAATAGGAATTATTGACATATATAAATTCAGTGTAACAAAATTTTTCAAATCATATTTGCAGCTTTACGCGCGTTGATATTTTTCAATACAAAAACAGTTTATACCATAAATATATCAATTTATTTGAAAATATGATTTAGTCATCTTATTTATAATTGAATTTAATAATATCTACACAATCGATTGTTTGATACAATAATGTAAAGCTGAAGGTTTTTTTGGTGGACCGTCCTAATCTCAGGAACGACAAACTGAAAAAAAACTTTCTATAAATTAAAAAAATATTTTTGCCATAGTGGACTATCAAAAGAACCTAAATATGATGATGTATACGCTGAATGCATCATGTGTCTTTTATATGATAAGCATTAAAAGCTATTTTTATATTTTATAATAATATAGGCTTTAAGTTGTTATGAGAAGTAAAAAGAAACTAATATAAGTATTTATAACTTGGCAACGTCGCTACACCCAAATAGGCTATATAAGATATCATAATGCGTTATGGATTTCTAAACTGTTGGGTCAGTCGTAAGCACTACATAAAAACTTTTATCATGCTCTAACCAGACCGGTTAGAAGCAGAAACTTCTGAAATACTGTCCCTTCCACGCACCATTACTTCTTAGAGTTAGGGCAAGTTCATTTTTTATAAGTTTTTGGGATAGTGGTGATGATAGACAAACTAACTACGCTATTCCCGCTTCAGTGAGTTAGGTGGCAGGTTTCCCTAATTTGAGGGTTCTAACTTAGAAACTTGTGAATGATTGTTTCCTGTTTTAGGACAAGGGTGTAACTTCTCGACTTATGTTAGGCTAGTTTATTTTCAAATTTATATTATTGTTGGATGCTAAATTTCTACTTGATAATGATTACTGTTGTTATATTTTATGTTTTGCTTAATTTTGAATTATGAAGTTTAAGAAATTATTGTTCGTACTCTACATCATTCATTGAATTAGGCAGAGAAATGTTAGTCCTGCGACACTTTAGCGCCAATTATCAAAGAGAAAATATAAGGATTTTAAATCAAGATGTACCCAAACGGCATTGTATAAAATTAGATATTAGAAATGACTTCAATAAACATCCCAGCAATACCTTATTTGGAACTCATAAACTCATAACTTGACCAAGTATTTAATATCCCAACAAATTACTAGGCGGCCCATACAACTTCCTTAAATGGAATTTACCAAAGTTTAAAGGACAATTTTCGTGAGCATTAAATTTTTCCAGTATCCATCGCCCTTTGGCCGCTACACGATTATTTTATCAAATTACTTAATAAATTTTGTTTAGGTACAGGATTGGCTACGAAATCGTAATTTATGATCGGTTTTACTTTCTAACAAAAGCTAATAATTTGTTTTTGAAATTTCCCCGTTGGAACCGCATCGGCTTTTGAACTTTATTAATTTAATATTGTGTCCTAATTTGGCATGTTTGACTTTGGGACACGAAGTTATTACTTTGAAAAATTAAGACAAGTTCATTAACAAGACAGTTAATTATATTAAAAGAAAATATATCTAAGGTAGAACATCTATTATACCGTTTAATAATCTACACATATTCTTGGAATTACTGCAAAACAGCTTAAAAGATTTCACAAGCTCCCAGTGTTTTTAGAAGAATTGAATTGACGGCCTCTAAGAATTTAGAGGCTGTATCAAAATTACGTTTGTCTTGCTAAGTATGTTTTACAAATGATTTTCTCGTAAAAATCTTTGGGTTCCATTACCCTCGGCTAATTCCCTGCAGGGGATGTTAACAAAGTTTTGTAGGTCAACACGAAGAATACAGGCGAGGGTATTCATTTAATAATATTCATTTTAAAAACAATATTGTTTTTAGCTTTCTCCTCTTTCGACTTTTTTCTGGATGAAATGCAACCTTTTATGATAATTTAGATTTGATGATAAGTTATATTTAATTTCGATTAGAATTAGAACAGTTCTAAATTGGAATTTATTTATTGTCTACATGATAAAAGGATAAAAGTAAATAAAAATAATTCATATAATATATATATGAATTATTTTTATTTACTTTTAACCACTGAGCCATACGTTCACGTATGAGCCAGTTCACTGAGCCATACGTGAACGTATGGCTCAGTGGTTAAAAGTATAGTAATTTATAAATTATTTTGAGGAAAGTAAATTGAAAAAAAAAAACTAAAAACATTAAGTTTAAGTACAATACAAACACATATTAACAATGAAGTCTATGGCCGAGGTAGAAAAACATAAATAATTGTACCACAGTAACCTAGCAACGCCGCGCCGATGGTCAATATTATGACTTAAAAGCTTACTTACACCCCTGACATGTAAAATGAAAAATATTTTCTTACGTTGTTTATTTTAATGGTGGTAATGTCATTTTAATACATGACTCTAGCCTTATGAATATTGAAACCGTAGCGTATTGAACGGTAACAACGTGTACGATTACGATTGATTCCCAATCGGGAGAACAATATATTTTCATTTTATGTGTTTTTTTTTGTTCTTGTAAAACAAAACGTGGCGTTGAATTCAGTCACTCAACAAGTAGTGTCTCGACATAAGAGTAAAACGTGATTTTAGACAAAATAAGAATTAAAAAGCAGACATTGGAATGTCAATGTTTCACTTAATGTTATCTAAATGCTCCCATGTTGTAAATTATTCTTGTTTAACTGTAGCAGCATCAAAAAATTACAGATTCTAATCTACCTATTTGTAATGTGTATGATATAAAACTCTTTCGTTACTGAATTACTTAGAAACCTGAATTTTGTCATAAACTTTTAAGTTGGGTTTCTTCTTAGTGCTAGATAGAGCACACGTACCTGCGGTACAAGCACTAAGACGATATGTTTACAGGAACACGAATAAACGACATCTTGCTCTTTCTCTCTTTCCACGCAAACGAAATTGCAAGCAATGACTAGTTACAATCCAGAATTTAAAAGCAAAACGCAGATTTCTTAATTAACATAACATGAAACAGAAAAAAAAAGGAACACATTTAAATAAATTTTCAACTGAAACGAAGTCAACTATTTTTTTACAAATAAGCTATAATTATGAAAATTATTAATTTAAATTCACTTGTAATTTTGTATATTCATTTATTGCCATCACGCCTCTTTAAGTTTCATTACAATCAGAGTTAAATTAATTCATTTCGTGAACAACTGTTACCTATATTTACATAATAGTTCGTCTATTGTACTATAAGTACTGTCGTACATATTTTCATACATTTTTTTCACTTCAAGCCGTATTCTGCGTATAGCAGGGTAGAAAAAAAATTGTGTCAAGACACTCCACTTCCAGCTAGGATTCGAGACATTTCGAATTTAGATACGGAACTGAACCGGATAAATAAAAAAGAGTGCGGAAATCACAACCAAAACATTCAGATGTCGCACAGCACCATAATAGTCTGTTTCCTTCGAAATACGGATAACATATTTCAGATATTTTTTGCCATATTTGTTTTATTTCAATTATAAAGCAAAAACGTTCAACCTGTTTCACAAAAAATCACCCCACTTCAAAAGTAACCTTAGTATTCGAAGGCTTAGGTCTTTTGATCTTCATTGATTGCTTACATTCCTCGTTTAGGTATCTCTTTGAAACCGTAAAAAATCAATTTAGCGAAAACGACGCTATAAAAACATTTAATACTGGACAGAGAACACCTTAAAAGTAAAAGGTTGGTGAAAATTCTATTTGTGTATGGTACTCAGTGCTTTTATACGTCTGCGTGTTTATTAAATTACTTTTTTTTACGAGTACCTATTTCGAGTTTTAAAATATGTTCAGGTATTAATGTACTAGCAAATATTATAGTCTTTTTTCACGTAACAGAGTAGGCATAAGGAACCAGGGAACCTAATGTTAAGACACTCCGGGCTCATAAAACAATTTCGCAACTTAAATACATCACTTCACATCTCGAAAATTAGGCGAAATGCCTTTTACTGTGTCAACCTATCGCCGTATACTGATGAACAGTCTTGGGCTTCTTCTTCTAGTCTGTTAATGCGGATATAAAATTGTGAAGATGCTGTATTTATATATATATATATATATATATATATATATATATATATATATATATATATATATATATATATATATATATATATATATATATATATATATATATATATATATAGACCGCGCTTCGCCTCGTTATCAGAGCAAGGAAGTGAAAGTAGTATTAATATTTCATTTCCTCTAGGTGGAAATCGAATTCACGACCTGTTACACGGCTGTACCCCTTGGCCACAACTGGCCCTAAATAGTATATATTTATATTCAAAATTGTAAGTTTAAGCGTCATCGTCAGTGGTCAGGGTAGGCTGAGGGAAGCTAATGTTAAGTCACTCTGTTCCCCATTTACCGCCGTATTCTAGAAGCATTGCGTGTTGAGTGGCCGAACTAAACTAAACGCCGCGAACTGCCTCAGCACCAGAGCGAAGAAATTAAAATATTAAATAGGTACCTCATTACATCGAGTGGGAATCAAACCCACAACGTGTCACCGGTCCCCCGACTGGTCTCTATATAAGTTTAAGCAGTTAAGTTAAACCACAATTTATGTATCTATAGCTGAGTAGGTCGCGATAGTATCGCGTTGTATCACATTTACTAATTGAAAACTCCGATCCATTAGTATTGAGGCGACGACAATACTAGTTTACGAGTTTGTTCCTGACATGAATATTCCTAGCCACAACTTATTAAGTGAACTATAACACGTGCGAGAGGAATGTAGAGTATTTTTATTTATGGACTTTATGAGAATAAAGAGAATATAGACACAAACATTCGTAGTGGAAAAATATTTTTGTTCTTAATTTACTTTTTCTTTAATAAATTTAATAAAACAAATCCATATTGATGCAATGGGGCATTATGTAAATGTCTTCGAGTTAGTCATGTATGCACATTTTTAACAAGAGTAAAATGAAGAACGTTGTCTTCTCTCCTAATATTAAGCTTTCTCTGCAACTGAATAGGCAAAAGATCTATGAACCTAAAATACTAATAACGAAACAGTTTAACGGTTTCTTTCGCACAGAGACTAGAGTGTTAAGAAAGAAGAAGAAGAAGCCTAAATAAAAATCCAATAATGATCAAATTAAATCAACATGTTAGTAAATTGAAGACAAAAACGAATTATTCTAACGCCGTAAAATGATATAAAGTTGATTTATACAATTTATCATTCGCGTCGTAAAATATAACTAATCTACGAGTATACCTTTATGACATACAGCCCACAGCTTTTATAGTGGAAAATAAATTGCATGTTGAATTATCATCTTTAAGTCTAGTACCTTAAGTGTTAGAATTGCGTGTGTTTTTATGAAACAAATTAACTCGATTTTTGTATATCAATGTAAACATTGCTGTAAAAGTTCTGATAACATCTTTATACGCTAAATACATTAGTTTTATGAATAATAGAGTTAGGTAAGTTCTTCGTTGTAATAGCGTTTGAGTATTTTATTTTAGAGTATTTTAGTATCACTTTAGATAATTTTGATCTTTTTAAAAAAAACTATTAATATTTGAACGTAGCGAAATAGCAAGACGCGCCTCTCTGAAGCTGCCCAAGCGTTCGGACCACTAACCCGTTACATTTACATAAATATTCATCGAAAATCTAATATAAAAGTTACGGCTTATTTAATTACAACCTAGTGCATAGACTCTCAATTCTCCGTTTACCACTAAAATTCAAATCACTGCGTGTTAAGCTGCAACTCAACCACGCTTAGTGTTACGGAAAACAAAAACAGTTTAAATATATGTATATAATATTTCCCCAAATGGATATCTATTCATAATTATTGCAATACAATCATAAACTGTATTATTTTGCTACGATTGCCTAAATTTTCAATAATTTTTACTTATCTTTTAAAATTACTCAGCGTATATTGAACATCTTTTAAGGCGATATTTTATTATTTCTTATCATTTAGCTGAACAATTAGAGTTTTTATCACACATTCCAGATCTTAATTATCAAGAGACAATGTTTAATAAATCTTTCAAAAAAGCAATACTTAATTATTTCATATTTTAAACACATTTAACAACATTTAAGCATTTAATTAAAACCTATATACTAAGACATAATTTTTCCTGTTTTATTATTAGATTTATGTTTTTTTAGTGTTATTCGACTCTACATTTTCCCCACATAAAAGGATTGGCAAAAGGTACGTAATTTTAGGACGCTCCGCTTTTCATTTCCGCCAGAGCAGCGGTTCAACATGGCCTCCAACAAAGTCAACAAAATATTTTGAATAATTTTATGTATACCTATAATATATAGAGCTTTAGCAAAATTTCTTATGGATTATTAATTTTAATTAATAAAATTTTTTTTGTTAAAAATTATTTATTTTAAGTGATGGGTATACCTTAAAAGGATGCTTCTTCAAAGGGTATGTAGTGGTTGTCCTATAAAAACTTCAATCTTAATTAGATATAATTTTTGTGCCAACAACATTTTGGAATATTGTCAAGAATATAGATTTAAAACATTGGAGCGAATTTGAAACCTCTCCCTTTTTTGAAGTCAGTTCTTTGTTAAAGTCGAAAGCACTAGCTTTCGAATAAAAAAAGAATCATCAATTTTGTAGTAACAAAGATAAAACAAAATACAGTCGAATTGCTAACCTCCTTTTCTTACAGAAGTCGGTTAGAAAGAAATTAAATGTACACTCGAATCCGCTTTAATTTATATACTTTCTTTCATACTTCTGTTTCAACATATACCGCAGCGTTTAACACTGCAAAGCTTTTAGATTACAAACATATATCATCATCATATTGTATTGTGCTGTGTTATATACATTACCTAAAGAACGAATGTGCCACGCCCCCGTATATAGGCCATCTCGTTTCCTCTGCACTGAAATAAATGAAATAGCCTGATAATGCCTAAAGTATCAAGCCTTCTAGAATTTAAAAATAATGTAGTACATGATGAAATAAGATTCTTATATAATGTAGTCGATTAATAGCAATAAAAATGTTTGAGATCAGTCGTGCAGGTGTGGGACTGTAAGCGCGACAGGTTGTGAGGTTGATTCCCACTATAGAAAATATAAAATAATTAATATCTCCTCCAATTTGCTCTAATAAAGAGGCAAAATCGCAGCGTTGAGTTCCCCACTTGATGTCTCCAGAATTCGACTAAAAGTGCGGCGTTAATTTTCACCACCTAACACGCTATTTCCTAAATTCAACAACAACACGTATACACACGTACAAATTATAACCACACACACAAACCATGAAAATCGTTTCATCCCAACACCACTACCATTGCCAGCTACAAATTGATACAAAATAGTTGGAACTTCCCTTCATCACGAGTATTTCAGTTAATTATGCGCACTGACTATAATACAGTGTGTTTTAGAATACATTAACTCTGGGCAAATTGATTGTTATCGGTATTCAGAGGCGGAACGCTCGACGTGCCACATAGTTAGTTTGTCATGTCGGTTTTAGTTTGGTATGTTTTAATCTGTGATATATCATCATCACATCATATCACATTCTTTTATATATAGTGACGCGTCACTTCGCATTTGATTTACCATAGTTTTTGTTAAGTAGCTAGGAACGGCCAGTCGTAGCGCAGCAGCACAGGGTGTGACTGTAAAGTGTCAGTTGTGGGTGCGATTCCTAATCAGAGATATACATTTGTAATTTTAGCATTCTTGTGACAAGATGGTCGTTGACGTTTTCGCCGACGGTTCAACAATATGATGGAATATGAAATGGATCAGAAACTAGTGAACGGAGTGTATTAACACTAGGTTATGTTTACTTTCTTTGCTATATTAGGAACCCGAGAACCTAGTGTTACGACACTCCGTTCCCATTAAGATGCTGCCATTCCCAACTTTTCCCCAGCTTAATTAATAACAATCTAATTTAGGTCATGAAATACATGCACTAAGATATTTATGTTTGTAAAGCATCTAATGCGCCTGTAGGTAAAATCACTTTGATATAATCAAATTGCAAAGAGGTGAATGTTAGAGTAAAGAGCAACTGTAGATTACCCAGTTGGGTTCTCTCAACAAAACCATTTTCGGAGTTACCTTTTACTATTATTAAAGTAGCTAAACATTTGATATTTTATTTAAATAAATATCTTATTAATGATGCCATAACAGACTATATTAATACGATATTTATAATTTATTATTTTTATAATACTAAGTCACAACCTGCCTTGACTAATAGGTGCACCTTTTACATAACAATTAAAAAAATAATAGAGGTTACCAATTGTCTTTGAATTTTAACAATTAATAACTGTTTAACACATCATCTGACTAAAATGACCTAAAACTTGGTGGTTGTAGATTCGATTCCCACCCGAAAATATAAGTTAATTTTAATTTTGTTGCTGGTAACTAGGCATAGCGCGCCATTGATCTCCGCCACTCAGCACGTAATGTTTTAAGGCATTACAAAATTACGCAGAAAGTGGGGAACAAAGTGTCTTGGCACTAAGCTCCCTCTGCCCACCTCTTATAAATATTTGTAAAACTAAAAAAATGTACTTATATGTTTTTTTTCCTTTGCAGATGAACCGAGCAATACAGGTGAAACCAGCGGACAGCGAAAATAGAGGAGGTAAATTTTTGACTTCGACTTTCAAATATTAAATGTTAAATTCTGTTAATGTTTAAATATATTTATTTTATAAAGTATGCATTTATATTACGAAAGCAAGTAAAAAAACTATACAAGTACTATAAAACGAATAACATACCCTCCTTTTTAATAGAACACGTCTACCCTCTCAAAATAAAGGTTCCCACTTGACATGAACGAGATAATTTTTTTTACATCCAAGTAAAAAAATCTTAGCAACGTATCAAGGCCATGAGTACCCAACGTGACCACACGCAGGTTAAATATTGATATTATTGCAATTCACAAATCAAACAATTTTATTGTAGATACTCCCAAAAGTTGTTTTTAAAAACGTCACAAATTGACGAGGGCCATATTTATTATTTATGGATGTTTTGACAAATCTCGGCGCGATAGGGATGCGTATGGAATGGACGTGAAATATAATTTTATATTAAGTCTAATTTGCTTCATTAGAAGGCATTAAAAAACCATAAGAAAATAAATTGGACAATTCTTTTCCTCAATCATTTTCTTGTTATGAACTTACTGCGTTAGGTATAAGACTTGAACATTTCAGTTTAATCATGTCATCTGTCATTACTTAATCTGTCATTTATATCACAAATATATACATACAGTACACCGATTCCGAATCGAACCCACTATCCCTGTCAAAAATTTAATATTTACCCTCTTCACGACAAGCTAAGAAGATTCTCATAATAAATCTTATTTATAGTAAAGGTCGAATCGACTCATAGGAAGGTTAATAATTGGTGACCATCGCCAAATAGATCCCAGCGGCGACCCCCAAGGATATTACAGAAACTTAACCGTGGATCTTAGAAGGGACCGCCCATTAAAATTATCGTTAATCTAATTGTATTTTACTATAATTGAATTATTGATACAGACGGTATTACTGGATTTAGAGCTACCTAAATAATGTTCCTTCGGGTATTTGATTGATGTGTAAACAAAATATTTAAAAGTATGTATTTTAAGAGCTTATGAAATTTTCATATAATAAATATTACAGCGGACCAAGTAATATAACACTATTTTGGTGACTTATGACCGTTTCAAATATTGTTCGATTCATCTATGCTAAATTAACAAAAAAAAAGTTATACAGATGTTATACAGGTTATAATTATTAACAATGTGCTGTAAAATTACAAGTAACAATAAATAAATAGTTGAGTCACAAGCCGAACGCCTTGTACATCAAAAACGTTACCCTTTCCCTAACTTAATCGAGAAAATCAAATTAATCGAACCCACAATCACCACTACTGCTCATAATATTGTATAAAAATCACAAAAAAGCGCGTCACCAATTTCCCGAACATCCGTAGCAAATAAACTCGTGTGGCCTCAACAATCAATCATTGTTAGTATTTTATTAAGCAACAGGTCTTTTCCTTATGTTTTCGCCAGTTTCATAAAACTCAAGAGTTTTATTTGATCGCGTGACTCTAGCTATTATTTCGACACCTCATCTAGCGAAATATGGTGAAGTATAGGGTAAGTGGTGGTGTGGTGTTGCCCATTAACACCTATTATGTTAAACGAATATTACACTTTGTTATGGTTTTCACGATCAATTTGTAAAGGGAAATGTGAAAAAATCCGTAGACTATTTACTGATTATGGCTTATGCTTTGTGTGGAGAAAATACACCTGATTTAGAGCGGTTTTGAATAAAATGTATATTTGTCATATTGACTGATTTATATGAGAGGTTATTTGGCTATTCACGACGATTATTGGTTCGATTTCTAGTTGAGAGATTGAATTATTTTAGCTTCACGAATCCTCAGCAACCATATCCATATGCAAGATTTTATTTACTTTGGGAATTGTGGGGAATGGAATGTTTTAGTTGCAGGTTTCCTCTGTTTAGTTTTCCATCATGCCAATCCGAAAAAACCCACAAACTAAATAAAATTATAGTTTCTACAAACTATTCAACTATTAACTATATCCTACTAATCCAACTAATATCGTATTATAAATGTAAATGTTTGTGAGATAGAGATAGATGTTTGTTGCACCTTCACATCAGAATAATCATTTATGTAAAGATTTTATATATTTTTTTATAGCTTCACGCTGTGTTCCGCAGATAGTAGGCAGAGGGAATCGGAGAAATTAGAATTGAAACACTCTCAATAAGCTACATGAGTGGTGAAACTCAAAAAACTAAACAAACTCCGTGCCTCCTTACCAGAGCGAGGAAACGAAAATAATAAATATATCATTTCCTCGAGATGGACTCGAACCCAGAACCCCACGACTGTTCTTTACATTACTTGGCTATTGCCATAGCTATATCACAAGTACAACGTCACAGAGCAATCATTCAGATTCTGCAGCATTATGTATCCGTTAAATCAATGCTCCATCAGAGATGATAGTCAATTTACGTGCCACACAAAAAAGTCCGGAAACCAAACGGCTGACACGACAAATCGCCCTCTTCCCCATAATGGTACTCCAGCGAATCCAATCTGGTGTAACGCGAGCGTTCATCATCGCCCCGGACGTATGGGACATTGCGGAATAAATTGATTGCTCCGTACCTTTGGGTGGCTGTTGCTTGCGCTCTTGGAACACCTTCTTTGAAGCGTTTGTGAGGATGCATGATAGATGTCGTAGAAATTTCAATTTTTTTTTATCGTTTTTTTTTATTTTGTTTCACTTTTATTTCTAAAAAGAAGATTTCTGTTTAGCAGTATTTATACTATAATTCTTTTATATTACAAAACAATAAAAAAATCATTTTTACTTCGTTTGATGTTCCGTTCTTTTCTCATGTGTGATGAGTGTAAGAATCTTTTCGTTATTTAAAACGCTATATCTCTGTTTCTTTATTTAACATCGAGTTATATACTTTCCGTTTAGTTTTTAAGACTGGTTGTTGATCTACAAAATATTCGCGTTTAGACTCAGATGCTGTGGAACAGCGCAAACTATACCACGATATCATTAAAACGACGAAAAGTAAACAAAGAACATTATCACAATTTTTCTCGTACAAAATACAGAAAATGCATATAAATAACTTATAGGTACTATTATTACTGTGATGATATATGAATATAGTGTATACCACTAAAAGGATTTTGATGAGACAAATTTAATTATCGTTCGGCCTTCAACAGCTTTATATATAGAAGCTTTTAATTTACTGAATATATTGAGCTATTTTTAAGTGTAATGTTTACATCGTTTTATGGCCATCATGGCGTAGCGGCAAAAACATGCAACGCGCAACGGTTGTAAAGTTGACTCCCATTCGGGGGAACAATGTATTAATAAATACTTATTTAGAAAACGTATAAAAATTTGAACGTAGCGAACATTCCAATTTTTATACCTTTTTTAAGTATTTATCTTTCCTAAGTGTGGATTAACACTTTAAAAATGTGTAAAAAATGTATTAATATTTTCATTTAATCGGTAGTAACGAGGCAAAGCGCGGCGCTGAATGCCGCAACTCAACACGTAATACCTCATGAATTTGGTAAGTGGGGAGCGGAGTGACCCCTGCTACATCTGGGATTCAGCGTGAAGCTGAAAAAAAATGTTGGCCAAGAAAACTACTTTTAAATTGGCTAAGCCGTTTCTTAGATAAACGTGCAAAAGCGCACAGACAAACAGTCAACATAAAAATCATTATTTTATATTCTTGATAAATCATTATAAAATTATTATTTATATTATTGATAAACATCCTGAACAGCAGATTAGTTACAATTTTATTACACATATCGATATTTATTTTCAACATTTCAGAAAAAGGAGACATCCCATCAAAAGATAACCACATTTAACGTTAAAAAACGTAATTTTGGTGCCCAAATTTGCACCCTCACGTTATAATTTAATTCCCTAATACCAGTTTACACGGCAAACACAGTTAATTGACGTTAGCACTCATTACAATGGTCATGCAAACATAAATAGCACGAACGCCCGAATTCTTTCGAATGAATTAAGCCAAGTATTATTTGTAGAGATGTTTGAACATTTCAAAAGTTTTTAATCAAATTGTTTGGGTTTCATACCATTACTGGAGTGGATTTAATGCACTTTAGCTGGTTTGTACTGTGGAATAGTTTGATATGAGGTGGTTTTAATGTCTACAGATTCTGTTAGGGCTGTAGGTTGGTAACTTGGATTGGACCAAGAATTTTCTATGTTTTATCGGTTTTTTCATTCAATTATAGTCATTTAGAAGCAAAAATATATCTCAACACCTATTTTTCTTACATGGCCACCGGGCGGTAACTATATAAATTGCTGTGTTGAGTTACGCCATTCAAAATAGAATAAAAAGATAAACGGAGTATCTTAACGTTAGATTCCGAATAAACCCTAGAAGAAAAAAACACGTCCTTAATTTATATTAAACACAAACAAAACATCCTACTTACTCACATAAACTTATTTAAAACACTATACTAAATAACATTTTGTTAGAGCTATTTGCTTGCGCGCCCTCAGTTTAGTTTCAAAGTAAATTCTATGAAAGGAAGTAACAAGCCCAGATTTCCGCGCCTCGTTCCCAAACCTCAAAACATTAATTTGGGAGCCACAATCTTCTGGAACAACGTGTTCAGCGTTTTGCGTTCAACACAACACAATACAAGGCAAGTACAATAACACCGCAAAAGCATCTATCTATTACGAATGAATGCATTTTGCTCATAGAAAAACAAGGTTGCAGTATCAATTTTTAACATTCGTAGGTAGATTTTGGCAACTTTTTTGTATTTTATGAGATGTTTGGAAGGAATTTGAAAGTAGGGAACGGGAGTGACTTCTTCTGTTCTAACACTTTTGGTTTCCAGGTTCCTTCTACCTGCGCTGCAGGGATACAGCGTGAAGCTAAAAAGTATTTAAAGATCAGCCTGCTGTTCATGTTATTTTATTTAATGTTATATGTTTTAAATATGTTTTAATAATAGTAATGTCACATATTTTAAATTTAATCTTGCCCCTGAAAAATTTTTAAAATACAAAAATGGATCTGTCGCGTCGTGGCACAGAACTGCACCGTCTACCAGTTGCGGTGATTATGGGTTGAATACCAACTCGGAGCAATAAATTATTTTCATATTCTCGTTTAAGTAAAAAGATAAAGCTCGGTAGTTCTGTCATTCGGATAAATATTCTATTAAAAAAAAACAATACGTATTCAGAAGTCATCAACATTTTCAAAAAACATAATTTATTAAACGAATAACGTATTTTCTACACATTATAATGGCACTACCAGATTAACTTCTACAAACACTCGTTGTAAATACAACTACTGTAGTTATAAACTTTCATGAAATATAAATATCATAAAACCAACTTCAATAAAATAAACTATAATAATAAGACATTAAAAAGCATTTATTTAAAAGCATTAAACTTGTTCAAAATCACTATAATATTCATTAAGATCGAGTGTTGAATTTAAATAACTATTTAGCTAGGCAATGATGCAGGCAGGAAACGCTGTAATATTATTAAGAATATGGGAATTTGGTCCTTAGTCGCTTGAAATTAGGTGCCAAAGTAGGTTTAAGGTTTTCTCTTCGTTTCACTATCTTGGCTGTACGTGCAGATGGCTCGCTATTTAATAACCATGCCTAGTTGAATACGTTAGACACCGATTAGGTCACGTTCACACGAAACCTAACTTTCAATTTTTTATATTCTTTTACAAGTTTTTTTTAGTTTCACGCTGTATCATTTTTGGGGCTGGAAGAGTTTTGAGGTGTCTTAGCGTCCAATGATTCCGTTTTGTGTTCCCATTTTTATGTTGCCCATTTTCCGCCAAATTTTAAAATTCAATTCAACCGGCGTTGAGTTCCGCCACTCAACACGCAATGCCTTCAGAATTCGGCAGAATGTGGGTAACGGAGTTCTTAACACTAGGTTCTTCCTTTCTACCCTGCTGTGCGCGGAATACTGCATCAAGCTGAAACGCTTCATCTTTTTACCACAGCGAGAATAACAACTCTTTCCCCCGAGTGGGAATACAATCAACAACTGTCGCGCTTATAGTCTAACGCCGTGCCGCTACGGCTCTAATAATTTGTAATATACTTGCCCTAAATTTTCAATAATACTCTTGTATATTCGCTCAAAATCTTCTTCGTCTCGTCTTGTCTTCATATATTTAAATAACGTTCACGCTTTGTAACCTAATGTGTAATAGTTTTCTTTAGTTTTACTGAAAATAAACTTAAAATATACTTTCGTATAACACTTTTTTTCTTATGTAAAGAAAAAAAGTTTATTAAAACTTTTTTTCTTTACATTGATTGTAGATACTAATTCTTGAGTTGACGGCGTCACATTTTATCTATGTAGTAAAACTATAGATTTTTGTAAAAACCTATAGTTTTTACTACTGTAATATTTTAGTCTAATAATTTAAAATGAGACCGTCGGGGTGGCGCAGTGTAATAGTGTCAGACTATAAACACGGGTTATAACAAAACCATTGAAGTAAGAATCATCAAATTTAGTTAACTCTACAACATCACATAGAGGCAAACATATGTTTGTGTGTATTTTCTTTAGCAGAGAAGCCACAGGGAACTAAGGAACCTAGAACCTAAGTGTTAAGACAATCCGTCTCATTGAGACACTTCCAGTCACAAATTTCCGCAGAATTCTAGAGACATTCTAGAAAAAGATAAAAGATCGATACCTTCAATTACCAACAAATTTTCATAGCGAATTCCAAACATCCGCTTACTCGATAGAGTTAATCGCGAAACATCTCAACATCTAACACTCACTCGTGTTGGAAACTTTCGAATTTGTAATTTTAATATCTCAATACAAACGTGATGCAAGAAAGTTGGGAACTTTTCTTAAAATAATTTTGTTTCGTACTACGGTATGCTTTGATGTAGGTGGTACATACATATAGTAACGGGTATATAATACGTAGTTATTATAGTAGGTATACAGCTGTGCGAGTATTGATTCAAAGCTATGGTTGAGGGTTCAAATTCCAATATTCGAAATATTTAAAACTATTATATATTTAACTTTGAGGCAAATCGTGGTTCAAAGGGATATGAGAGCGACTTAAGACGCGATAAGGTATGGATTCGATTCTCACTCGAAGCAATAAATAAAAATAATAATATTTTCATTTTCCCGCTGTGGGACAATGCGGCGCATTAAATTCCGACTCAACATGCAATGCCTCCAGAATTTAGCCAAAAATGGGGAATGGAAGCTTCCATACTAGGTTCTTAGGTTCGCTTTGCCTACCTTGCTATTTGCACATATACAGCATGTACAAAAGTTCACTTATATAATTAAAAACTCTGAAATCCTCAACTATTATATCTATTGCAATATAGCGTACGTAACTTGTACGTAAGTCGAAGTTCAATATGTAATAGTTTGCCTCCATATGTCGTGGAACGCCTTGCCAATACCATCAACTTCCGGTGAAACCGCAGCCGTTCTATGTCCATCCTGTTTCAATACTACTATGTTGGTACTTTACTATACTTTCAATTTCATCATATGAAAGTTATATAAGTTTTTATATTAGTTTAAAATAATAAATATACTGAGGCCAGTCGTGGCGCAAAGGTACAAACGTGCGACAGCAAACGCTACACAGGTTGTGGTTTTGATTCCCGCTCGAGGAAATGAAAGGAAGGAAGAAATTAAATATTTAATATTTCATTTTCCTGGTGACAAGAAAAGCGAAATTCGATTTTAACACTAGGTTCCCAAGTTCCCTCTGCCTACTCTAAAGACTAATGTAAAATTATTAATTGCTTCAAGCTTTATCTTACTTTATATACGATATATCAAGACACTTTGTTCTTATTAAAAAAAAGCTTAATTTTTTTAAACTCAATTTATTCTTTCTATTCTATATTATCAACTCTATAAACAAAATCCAATACATCAAACCCAACAATCTCAGATACAGCACAATATTATAACTTTTATACATTTTCTATAGAATTTTTTAATCAACACCAAATAAATATGTATCAATACACAAAATATATACATTCCAAATACTTATTAATTTTCAGCTACCTACAAGTATTAATAAAAAAAAATACTCTTTGCAAATGAATTCCTAACCCTTTGCGTGTATCACAAACACTTTGAACGTATTCGATCTTCAAACTAATTACTGGACCGTATATAAACAAATTGGATTGAGATTCATTTCAACGATATAACATATTCATCTGTATAAATTTTAATTTGTATCTATAAATTATTACGCTTTAATATATTATTATGTGAAGTGCATACGTTAATACTGGGTTACTAGTTCCATTCCTGAGTGGGTCAAATTAGTATTTTTTTTAATTATTATAAAAAATATAATAACTTATTATAAAAAAAACTACTATCTGAATACGTGGCACTACTGTTCATTCAGCTTCTTTTTACGAGTCACACAACTGTTGAATGCGGTAGTGTTTCCAAGTCAAAACGACATACATTATCAAGGTATCTTCAAAAACTGCTTCAAAAAATATTTTGCTGATCAGCAAAACGCACTTGTACCCCTCTGGTGTAGTGACAGGAGTCACGGGCAGCGGCGAACACTTACCATCAGTTTGATTTGTCTTTTCGGTAAAAAAGAATATTATAAAAATAACTACTATGTCCACCATAAATAAAATAGCGGCTGAAGAAACTGCGTTTCTCATCTCCACACACACATTCGACCCTATAGCAAGTCTTATTTGCGAGACGCTTGACGAAATCTATTATATGAAGCGGTAAGTCTACAAAAGTGGCAATTTTTGTCACGTCGTTGTTGCTACGAATAAGCTTAGGTACGTTAGGGTTGAGTATAAAATTCTCAATTATTTTTTTTTTCTATAATTCTTTAATATTAATAATACATATAATGAGCATTTGATTTCTTATATATAGTTTTTTATTTCACCATTCAGAATACAAATCAGTTTTGTTATATAAAAAAAAAAAAATTTTTTCCATTATTATTTTAAGTTATTACAAAATCCCCACATATATTTTATCATTATATTTTGCCTCTTTTTAACTTACTTAATTAATGCAAAATTTGGAAAAAAGTTCATAAGAAATTATCAAATAATTCAAATAAATATAGATAATACAATAAAAAAAGTCTTTTAACTGAAATCACACAAACTTATTGTGTCACAATAATAGTGAAGACCCTATTGGGTGAACTTTGTATGCCTTTATACTAGAAATCATATTAAATAAATAATCTAAATAAGTATTTTTCTTTCCTAAGTGTGGAATAACACTTCAAAAATGTTTAAAAATAATGCGTATCATTTCACTGTAACATAAATGTGATATTTGAAACTTAATATGTATGAAAAATATTTTTAATATAACGTTCGTATTAAACCAAATATAAAAAAAATATTGAAAAAAAAATTATACCTTTATAAAACTTAATTTTACACAAAATAATATGTAAACACACATAAAAACTTATTTTAAGCTCAAACGTTAATAATCAGAGTGATTTGTAAGTACTTAATGATAGGAAGCACGCGACCGCCAAACAGTTGTCGATACAAATTCATTTATTATAGCTGATGTCTCGTAATTTATTCAGGTGGTACCAATGAATGAAAGCTTCGAGTTTAAATAGATTTTTTTATATAAAAATTATATGATTTATTTATATTTTTAAATGAAAAATAGTTATATATATATATATATATATATATATATATATATATATATATATAATTGGAAAACGATAATTGTTTTAAGACTAGGCTCCCTCTAAATGTGGGATACAGCGTGAAGCTAAAAAAAAACTAACTCTAACAAAAAACCATTTTGTCTGCAAAATACCTACATACTTACTTTTATACACATATCTACCCAACACCAACTGTCACATGGGTGTTAATAAATGGACTGGGCCCTTCGCCCAATTGCCCATAGTCCCATGCCATGACTCCATTCACTCGTCACCGCGTGTCCGATGGAAACATCCTTTTGTTTTATTGTCAAGAATTGTCACATTGATGAAGTGTTGTAAAGTAAAAACGAGATTTTTTTTTAGAAAATAATTATATTACTAATATTATAAAAGTATGTGAGAATGAATGTTTTTTCCACCTTCATGCGAAAATTACTGAACGGATTTAGATACAACTTTAAAGTTATTTAGTTTATACAACAAAATAACACACAGGCTACAATTTACATAGATATTTTGTAAAATTTTAGCTTATTTATAATTTTTTTGTACAATTTGAATATACATTACGTTAATATAGTATAAAATTTCTAAGCTTAAGTGGGTCAAGCCACGTTAGGGTCGCTAGCGTAATATATTTTTAAACTCGGCTGTCGTAGAATATGAAGGAATAATTATTTACGCATTTTCCGCACATGTCAAGCTGAACCTGAATAACCTGACAACTGAAGTAACCTGTTAAGTTAATTTTAAGACGCTCCTTTCCCCACTTTCTGCCCAATTTTCAAGAAATTGCGTGTTAAGTGGCGGAACAATGTCTTTATGTATATTTTTTTAGCCTTCTATTCTGCCAGTAGCAGGTTAGATAGAGTTCAGTGCTAAGACATTTATTTCTAACCTTTCCAACTCATTTTCAAAACATTACGTGCATCATCGCTTATCTATCTTTTGCCTTCCCCTTATTTACAAATTTAAATATAACATAATATAATTCAATTTTAATATCTCTAATTAGAAATTGTCTATTTTCTAAGTTACAAACGCTAATGTATTTATTCAGTAAATATTTACTGGGAAATTTGAAAGCTGAAAGTTTTAGCCCTTCAATTCCAAGAGTATTCGCAAAATCAAATAAACTTTTGAACAACATTAATAACAATAAATTAGATTTCACTATGCTTGTTGTTGTTGTTGTTGAAATTATTTGAAAACGACAGTGGAGTTTATCTGACAATATTGAATGGATTTATAGAAGTGTCAAGACGAAAATGATGAAACTATTATACACCTTTATGTAGGTATCCAAAACGGCAAAATACAGTAACTTTAGAAAATTTTTCACTTCACGCTATATCCCGCTTGTAGCAGGAGGGAGGGAGCAGAGGGAGTCTAGTGTTAAGACACTCCGCTTCCCAGTTTCGGCCGAATTATAGCGGCATTGCGTGTTAAGTAGCGGAATCCAACAAAAAAATATACGTTTTCTAAAACGTCAAAAATTTTAAACAATAGCAATTTATAAAAATTTAATGTCAATTTGTTTTTCTGTCTGTCATATATGTCAAATACTAAAGTATGGGAAAATGGTTGAGAGTGAAAATGTAGGTAGAACCTATAGAGCCATGGAATAATATAAAAAAATCTTGATGTTCCCGCTTCGTCACTACCAGGATAGCCAAACCAAACATCTATCATAACTATTAAAGAGCCATAAAAATTCAAAATAAATCCACAATTTTCGGAAGAACTTTTTTACTGTATTGTAAAATTCATTTGAGGTTTATCATAAATTTAAATTGATCGGCTTTTTAATGGACAAACTCTTTAAAGTCATTTAAGTTTGTTGATTAAAATATGCAAAGCTTTAACAAAATTGAATATCATTATGAAATTAGTAAATATGTTTTATTTATTACTATGTAAAGCTATAAAAGTTTAAACCCTGGTTAGAACTTGGAAAAATCAGATAACGTCGCCTAAAACTAGTATAATATTGCAGCGTTGGCAAGTAAGCGCGAAGCTTCCCGGTTGGATTCCCACTCAAGGAATTAATTAATTCCCTTCTTTGCTCTGTTTACAAATGAAAAGTGGCTATAAGACCACTTAACACACAGTGTCTCCAAAATTAATACTGAACTTGAAGTGACGCAATTTTATTATACTAAAAGAAAATAATATAGTGATGACATTATAAATCAATTCTTCAAAAATACTCTCTAAATTTGTAAAGTTGTTTATTACTTATATATCTTAAGCAACTCGAGCAAGAGGTCAAGATAAAACAAAGTAACAAACGAAAAGTATTACAAAAGACCCAAAATTATTTCAAATACAAATAAATCAGAAAATGACAAGACAGAAAGATAAGATATCACTTATACGAAACTTCGCTGCTCTCTATCAGAAAACTATAAATTTGCCATAGGACTGTGCTCGTTGAAATTTTCTTATACAGTTAAAGTTACAGTCGTAAATATTTTAAAGTAACTTCCAAAGGAAAAGTGACACCGAGTGTTGACGCTTCTGCGGGAAACTTGGGGTGGCCAGTGCGACAAAATAACCCCGTCGAAACTGAGTCCCAACTTCAAATACAAAAGTTTCAAATGGGATACTACCAGCGACTCGTTTGTTTTCCAACAATGCATTTCTCCGTATACCCAGGGGATGGCGAACCTTTTGTCATAGTCCAGGATTTAGAAGTGTCTGAACAAAATATATACGGATTCTTATTTTATATAGAAATATTATAACATCGAAAATATCTATTTTCACAATAACTGTTTCCTTATAGTAATAAAATAATTTCAAAGTTATTTTAAACACGCAGATGTGATCTTTTAGGAAGAATTTAGTCTCTGAACGTCAAATGTAATCATCTTACTCCGGGGAATTTCGAAAAGGTCACATTTTAGTGGGTAATAATACATATTTCAAAGATCCGATAATTTGGGCTTTACCCAAAAAGGGTTGTGAAAAAGCAATGCAATGCCATCGTTAGTCTCTAATCCCGTGTTCCACATATTATGTCCCAATTATAATTTTATTCGCTAGGCCCGACTGGGTCGCTTGTTATCCACTTGTAAATAGCTTAGTAAGAAGGTTTGTAATTCAATTTCGTTGGGTCCGTAATGCTTTTTAGTTGAGACCATTTCATGGGTTTTTGTCATACTCTCAAAAGATTTAGAGCACTCTTTATAGTAGAGTATATATATATATGTATATATATATGTAAATACATAGATAGCTCGGTTACATCGTACAACCGATCAATCTCTCTCAATAATGCATTAAAAACTTTCATTCTAACAGACATACGAATATAAATCGCAAAAACACAACGAAAAATACTTTACCCTATTTCCCTTTAAAAGATTGTTCACGTTCGCGATTCCCATGACACAAAATTATATTCAACTTTACGGTCGGAGCAAAGTGTATGTTATTTTACGTTACAACCGAATAGACAGTAGAAACGATACTCAGCAATTCCCCACCCGCCATTATTATTAACTTTATTTCCCGCTCAAGTAAAAGACGTGGAATCGAAACCTCTGGTGTATATGTACCCGGCACCCTGATACCCTGAATTATTGATGTGCCAAGCCAACACACGTTCCACTGGACATATGAATGTACACACTTTAGCACTTATGAGGAGTTAATAAATTATATCGTTGTGCCTGATGGTGAGGTCTCACGGAACCATCTCGCGTCTAAGTTATTTGTGCAACTCACAGAAAATGTTTTCTTATCTTGGACGCTAAGCGTTGTTCTTGCGCCAATTTTTTCTAGGTAATGTCATTTGGGAGAATGGCTCGTTTGTCTGACGCGGGATTATTGGCAAGTTATTGCTGTATTGTTTAACCAGCTGCTGGTTCGTGGGAAAAAATGTGTTCGGTGAAGTTGAGATGAGCTAAATATATTTATCGTTTATTTTGTGACTTACGTTTGCGGCAACATGTTTTGCGGCAGATCTCAATGCCGCAGTCTATCGGCTAGAACAGGGAAGTGAATATAATTAAAATACAAAAAAATCCATAAATGAAGATCCAATTCATAGCCATAGTATGTGCGCAGTCCCACTACGCCACGATGACCTTCAAGTCCAACTTACATAATTAATTAAGTGTAATATTTATAAACATTTTTTATATTTCGCTGAAATAATTAAATTCAACCAATTAAGATGAAAATCTTTCATCTGAAAAGGTCTTTTACGTTAATTCTAAATTGCTACTTTAGTTTTTGGCGTAAGCAAAATATAAATATTAGAATACAAATTTAAAAATTGTCTTTTCATTAGAGGCCGTCATGGTGCAAGAGCACATCATCTGACTGTAAGCGTGACGGCTGTGAGTTCGAGCTGATGGTTCGGGTTCATCCCATCCAGAGGAATAAATTATGTCCGCTTCCTCGTTCTAGTAATAAAACAAAGCTTGTCATTGAGTTCTACAATACGACACGCAGAATGCCAAAAAAATGGTAAAAATTGGGGACTCTTGCTTCCCTCATTTTACTCGACTAAATGGGAGAAAAATAGGTAGCCCTATTTAAAAAAAAAAATTATATGTATTTTTAAATTCATTAAATATCTGAACACACGCTAAAAATCAACACTAATTTTATAGTAGGTACGTTTGTACCGTATTTCCCCTTCACATTACTTCACATATATTAATCTGATCGAAAATGTAATCAAATGTCGTTTTCAAGCTTCAGAGGATTGTGGTTTGGGTTAGAATGTCAAATCAATCTCTACATATCGATATCAATAACCCGAATAGTATTGAGGATATTATACCCATTTTATAAAATTTCGAATTTGAAATTATATTAGTATAAAATATTAATAAACATATCACATATAATAAAAACGAAATATTGTTAAATTTTAATGCAACACTCCGTTTTCTATGCTCCTCCAGTAATCCAGTAAATATTTTAAAATAAATTTCAAAGGAAAAATAAGACCGGTCTGTTTTCTCCACGAATTCTAATCTATATCGTGGCATGTTGAATGGTGGAACTTAACGCCGCAATTTATCTTGCCAGAGCGGGTAAATGAAAATAATGCATTGCCTCGAATTGCCTCGATTAGGTAACGAGGCTCACTATAGTATGATAGCCTAGTTAAAAATATATTTTATGTAGGTACATACATATCTGTGGCCAATCGTGGCGCAGAGGCACAAGTGTGCGACTATTAACGCGGTAGGTTGTGAGTTCGATTTTCACACGAGGAAATAGAATATGTGATATTTTCATTCCTTCACTCTGATAAAGAGACAAAATGTGCCCCTGATTTCCGCCAGTCGAGAATTTGGAGTAAAGTGGTGAACGAAAGTATCTCAATGGGACGTGTATTTACATTAATTTCCTAAGTAAAGTGGGCCTCTGGAACCTAGACTCCCGGATGCCGCTGGTTAAATGTCGCGATACAGGACATGAGGTGTCTGATGATGATAATGGTCGATAAATATAATACCGATATTGATAATGGTCTAACCACCCAGGACGTTACAAGTCGAGCAAAGTGGAGTAGATTAAGCCACATAATGCCAGGAGAAAAAAGAAGAAGATGAAGCTATAAAAACTACACATACCTTCAGAACCTGCACCTTCCAGATAACATACTTTAACTTTTAAAACACTAAGCCACGTGTGTCTGCACTACTTACGGTACACGACTATGTTGAAATTATTAATACGATTTGAACTTTAAGCGCTCTTAACGTCATCCCTAGGAAACTTTACGGCGCTTACAACTGAAAGCTCTAACACAGTATCTGTTTGACTAAAATCAAATATTTATTTACAGAATAAAAAAATAATATTTATTTCCAATGTAATATGTTTTCTTTTTATATTTTAGTTTAGAGTTTATGTTTTAGTCAACACGCAATGCCTCCAGAATTCGGCAAAAAGCGGAGTGTCTTAAGACTAGGTTCCCTCTGCCTAGCCTGCTGTGTCCCACAAATGTGAAGAGAGCGTGAATTTGATTTTGTAAAATTTACACTATCATATAAAATTTTGTAATTAAAATAATCATTATTTAGTTATTTTTAAATATATATATATATATATATATATATATATATATATATATATATATATATATATATATATATATATATTTAAAAATAACTAAATAATGATTATTTGAAGAAATAATCACCCAAACGACCTATTTATGAATGTCTTTTATAGAAGCATTTTGAAAGCAATAATCCTGAATATCGGTCAAAATTGAATTATATATCCCACGACCAGATATCACAACGGTTTTATAGGACGATAAAATATGAAATATAAAATATAAAATTATTATTTTCATGTTAATGTTCGCGATAAATTTTGACTCCCGATATTGATGTCACTTTGTAATCTGTATTTCCGTAGATTGGTGACTCACTCGGCTGAATGGATTGTTGATATTTTTGTTTCCTCATTTTCCAGGTTCTCTCTGCCCCCTGCTATGTGTGGGATACAGCGGGAAACTATTAATATACTTGTACTGTAACCTGTACCCGATAGGTTGTAGCTTTGATTCTCATTCTTCTTGCTGTTAAATAAAGCGCGGTGTTGAGCTCCACTACATTCTGCATTTCCTGCCTTAATATACTTTAAAATCTTGTTTCAAAATTAACATAAAATGATGAGACTTATATAAACGTATACAGAATATTTCATCAAGAAAATATGTTCGAGCTATTAACTATCGGGAATGTGCATACGATCGTATATTACGTAGTTCAGCTTTAATAACCCAGTGTTAGGCTAAGTTTTAAGACTTTGTAAGGCATCAGATATTTGGACCATAAATCTTTGGTCTACAGATATATTAAATCCTGAGAAGCTCCTTAGAACTTCTTGGTACGGCTTAGTTAACAATACTGTGCAAACTAGCCGTATAATCTTTCTTATATTATTTTATGTTAGATTCTATTTGTTTTTTTAGCTTCACTCTGTATTCTGTATATAACAGAATCGGCAGTGTATCATGACTCAATCTAATTTTTTAATATATATTGCGTGTTAAGTTGTTGTACTTGACGCCGCACTGTGATTTACTACAGCGCTTATTGAAGATCGAACTTCAAATCGAAATAGCCCACGGGTTTGAATAAAAATATTAAAATATATATACTTATTAATTTGAAATAAATGTTCAGTATTTTCTGGTAATAACTAACTATTACGAAAGAAACAAGTAAAAACCGGCCAAGTGCGAGTGGGGATTGTGGACGAAAGATTTCGTAATATTTATTTTATTGTGTTTTTAGTATTTGTTGTCATAACGGCAACAGAAATAAGTTATCTGTGAAAATTTCAACAGCTTGGTGACAAACGGACAAACACAGACGTCCATAAGGTTAGATGGACAGCAGAGCCTTGGTAATAGGGTTCCCTTTCTACCCTCTTGGCAGCCCTTAGAAACACTATTTTTACTATTAGATTGTGGAACCTAAATCTCCACTTTATTCAACCACAACGGAAATGTCAATCAGAATCGAACCCAGAACGTCACGCCTACTTAAGCAAGTGCCTACTCTACCACTATACGGTATTATGTATAATATATTAACGGTGTCGGAAATTAGAGTGCAGAAACGCACAGATAAACAAACAAAAAAATCATTGTTTGGGATCTACATATTAAATTCCCCAAATTACTGATTTTCTTATATATCTTCCATGTACAGATAGAGATGAGTTACAGTTTCATTATACATATTTATAGACAAGCTTCGCCCTAGTTAACTAAAAACATTATCTACGAGAGGCAGGCATAGTGAGTCAAAACGAATAACGTGACGTAACCTATATCTTTCCTCGTTACCTGGACTATCCAACACAATATTTTTTCTATAGAAAATAGTACTTTCTAAAGTACTACATAAACTACTACAACTACTACTACTAAAGTACTACATAAACGTAACTACATAAAATCACTATAGAAATATACATACATATAATCATTGAAAATAGCAACGATTTATATAACAGAGCCAAAATTTTGCTAACTTTTTTCGCGAAATCATAAAATATAACAAAATTTATATCTCTCCGGTTCACAGTAAAAATGCAGGGGCTGATTGTGTCATTGTCACGTTACCCCTTTCCGAGAGGGACCAGCAATATGTGCCGATTGGTTTTTAACCATGTTATATCTTTTTAACCCTACTTTGTTAATTAGAGTGGACTTTTAAGCCTCCTTTTATATATTTTAGGAGGTGTATTATTCTTGAATAAAATTGGTTTTTTTTCAAGTATCTAACGTCAAAGCATGTATTATGCTACTTTAGTTGTATATATTTTTTTCATTTCATAGCTGTGGTAGCAAGACAAAATAAAGCGTTGAGTTCTGCATAAATATTTTAATAAGTTTCTATCTAAAAAACTAAAGTTTGTTAATGGAAACGGAGTGTCTCAACACTAGGTTCCCCCTGCCTAGCTAGCTATGTATTCTCTGAAAAGACAAAACTATCTAACTAGTTTAGAAGTTCACGTTTATTTGGAACAATCGATAACTTCGAAGTCGCTACCGCTTCTGTCTGTAAATAATAAATTGGGCGTGACCTTTGTCAAAATATTTGACATTTTGCTTAATACTTCAACCCCTACTCGTTAAGTGTTGTGGTCTGCGGTTCTGTACTAAATTTGTTAGTTATTTAAGGGAAACGGAAATGTCACGAACCTATAATGAGATTTGACTTCAAACATAGAGGAAATAACGCAATGTCAAGACACTCCGGTCTCCGCTGACCACCTGAATTCCGGACACTAAATATTGAGTGGCGAAATTTAACGCCACATATCGCTTTACCACATAAAGGAAATAAAGTTAATTGACTTTCATACTAAATATAATGTAAAAAAAAAAAAAAATAAATCAGCTTCACGCTGTATCCCGCACACTGCAGGGTAGGCAGAGGGAACGTAGTGAAATACACTTTGTTCCCCACTTTCTGCCGAATTCCGGAGGCATTGCGTGTTAAGTGGCAGAACTCAACGCCGCGCTTTACCTCGACACCAGAGCGAAGAAATGGAAATATAAATTTAAGTAAATATTTCATCTCCTCGAGTGGGGATCGAACCCACAACCAGTCGGTTTACAGTCACACTTTGTGCCACTGCGCCACGACCGGCCTCAATAATGTATTCTTTAATAATCAAATAATAATAATAATAATAATAATCTTTAATACTTTCGCTGTAAACGCAATGGTTGTTGGTTGATTTCCATCCAATAAAAATTATTCATTAATTTTTATTTCCTCTCTCTGAAAACAAGAAGGCTCGGCGTTAAGTTTCGCTATTCAACATGTAATATTTTGAAATTAGGCGGTAAATAGATAAAGGAGTGTCTTAACGCTATGTTTACTCTGCCTACAGCGTAAAGTCATCTTATGTTGTATTATATGATTATAAAAATGTAGAGTTATAAATAAAATCAAATTACTTCATGACAATATCATTAATTCCTCAAATTAGATATTACAGTCCATTTACCTCAAGTGGCCTCGAACCTAAGACCGAATTAATCCCGCCATTGACTATTTAATGACGAACCCGATCCCCTATTCTTCAACTTTAATTACTTTATTTGTTGCCCTAATTGTTTTTCTGAGAGGTTTCGCTATAGAAAATTGCATTTATAGATGAAATTTGTTCACCATTAATACATACATAATATATATTAATAAATATGTATTTGATAGTACGTACTAGAAGCGACTTGAATCCGCTTGCATGACCCAAAAACTCAAAAATAGTTTTGAAATAAAGCATCCCACTTTACCTTCTCGTTGGATTTTCGAAAACTTCTCTGCTAGTGCTCTCCTTACTCTCCTTAATTCCAAAAAAAAATACGCTTCGTCGCCTACTTAAAGCGGCGTAGACAAACGGAACCGAAATACGGAACGGAAATATTAAAACATTCGTTCTGTACTTTCTACTTCAATCGGCAACACTAAATTAAGTAACGAAACTCAACGTCACACTCGACCTACAGAGCCACCTAGACAATAAAAATATTTTTTATTACGAGTGAACATCGAACCCACTACCATCGTACACTTTCCCACTACGTCACAGTGCATCCAAATAGTAATTTAAACACCAAAACATGATTTAAGTAATCCAAAGGCTTCGGAAAACATTTAACAGTACGTTATTGTTTCGACGCGTCACGTGGTCCCCTCGACACTCGTTAAGGTTGGCAGGTGGGTCGGTTAGGGGATCGGTAACTACAATATTATATGTGGAACTGAATATGGTAGTACAAATTTGTAGTTTCCGATATAATTCAAATTTGTGTATAAATAACTTGGCCTTTGGCACTATCGTGGTATAATTAGTTAACTGTGTGACCGTACCCTAAGGTTTGGGTTTGATTCCCAATCGGGGAAATAATTATAACATACATATTAGTAGTCAAGTCAAATAAAGCGCGCGTTGAGATCTACCAGTCAGAACATTTTGAATATAGCAGAAAAGGGAGACTACGATCCCTTCTTTTCTCCCGATATTTTCTGTTATGTAGAGAAAAGTGTGAAGCTGTTTTCTCGTTTTTTTTTTCTAAAAATAATTATGTTCTTATCTATTTATTGAATAACAGATTTAGATTTAAAGGACAGATAATGAAGAGTAAATCAATACTATTATTTTTATTAGTTTTTATATATGAATCTATCTAACCGAAACTCCCTTGTAACCGAAATCGTAAATTCTTCTTTTCAATATATTTCTTACTTAAAAATACCTAATTTAACCTAAATATAACCTTTGACCTAAAATCACTTAAATATGTAACAATTCGTCCCCATCATGCACTAAACTCTTTAAACCAAACAAAACTTACACAACTTAAAAAAAAACATTAAACCAGCCCATAAAAACATCCACCTTGCATATCCGTACGAGATAAGTTGTACAGAAATTAGAACCGTAAATCTCATTTACATTGTAACGAATGTGCACAACGAAACACTCGTAAAACGGGGAAAAACCGTTTGTGTGTGATGATAACAAAAGTTTTTTATTTTAAACAATTAAAAGTTGGCTCTAACTTGCCGGCGACAAAGCGCAATAATTTACTTTTGGGGCGTTTCCACTGCGCACTGCTATCGCGATTGCTCGGTCAGATTGTACTCCGAGTTCTTATCGCGGCTAATAAATGAACGTTTCTAGTCACTAATTTGTGTGTGTCAATATTGTGTTAACGTGTAGTGGTCGTCCTGGTACAATGTAACTAAGTTTAATAGTAGATCGTGGGTTCGATCCACTAGCTATTTTGATGTCTAGAATCTCTTTGACCTGCATAATTCTACTGATATGTGAATTAGAAAAAAATATGATTTGAAAACCTAAAAATGCTTTTCTCAACAGAGCACATTAAGAATATGAATGTAATGAGCGCAAATTATGTATGTTTACTAGTAGGCCCAAGGCTCTTCTTCAATATTCCACTTCAATCTCCACACCATCTCCATGGTTCCAAGATAGATTTATAGATCTTATTAGTACGTTACTTAGTCATAGCTTGACCTAATTAAAACGTGATAAAAAATATTATATATTTTCTAATTTATAAGCAAAAATCGGTTTTTTTTTATAACAAATAAAATATACCTCGAGCGCGACAAAAATAAATGATATTTTGAGGTTACCTCAAACATAAAAAAAACTTTCAATCTATAAACTGCAGGAAATACATACATCAGTATCAATTGAACAAATTAATTGCATCCAGCCATAGGAGCCAGCGGTCGTAGCCGCCAATTGTGACTATTAAATGAAGCCACACCACCACTCGGCTGTAGCCCGCCGGTCGTTTAATATTACGTTAAAATGACGATAAATGATTGACAAGTCTGTAATGCTTTTGAAATGTATAATGCTTATATTTTTTTATATATATTATAGCTTCACGCTGTACCTCGCACATAGTAGGGTATCTAGAGGGAACCCGATAACCTAACGTTAAGACACCCATTAAGATAATTCCACTTCCCAATATCCGTTTCCCTATACAACTGAGTGACGTGCTAGAAAAAGAGGACTCACATACTTCAAATTTATAAATGTCGTTTGATTTGATTATTATTAAACTTATAGTTTTGATTACGAAAACAAATACATGATTATTTTTTTTTAACTTCACACCGTATAACGGATAGAGATACCTAGTCTTAAGCTACCCTGTTACCTATGAAAAAGTTTAGAAAAATTGCAATGAATCCCTCATTGCAATTTTTCTAAACTTTTAATAAATAAAGTTGAAATTTGGCTTGTAGGTAGGTCAGGAAGTATAGAGGAGCACTTCGAGACGATTATTCTAAATTTTAACAGGAAAGGGGAAAAATCTAAATTTTCCATTTGAAGTAATAAAACCCACGGCAGCTGTAGGCGGCGACTAGTTATCTAAATATCATTTAACATTAACTAAATTCAGCTACGCTAAAAATTTAGGTATCCTAAGAGGCTTTTTGTGCTTTATCTTGTGATACATTTATTAGGTGTAACGAGTCGGATAACATCATTTTAATGTCTATCCATCCGTCCCCCTTCACCTCCTAACCATAATTTCGGGTCCAGTAATCAGATAAAGGCCTTATGATGAGAATCACATTAGCAAAAGTGTCAACACTCTTATACGGGTTACTGTAAAATGACTTGGAAAATTAGTTTCGAACCGACCCCATAATTTCGTTAATTGTCATTATCAGAAGAGGATGTGCCATAGTAGTTAGGGGTGGTTATTTTAAGGTAATCGTTGCCAATCGCCATTTGTATTTAATTAAGTATTATTTATTTTTTTTAATTAGGTACCGACGAATCATTTATATTGACTTATAGTATTTCCTTAATATCTCTGGTGAGAAACTCGATGATTGGCCACTCTATTTTCCATATTACGCCACAACAGAAACTTAAGACTAAGTAGACAATCATAACTCAGAGAGGATAATAATTTAAATATAATTTCAAGTATAGTTAGAACCTAAAACTAACACGTTCAGACAGACACATTCCACATGCACCAATATAGTAATTAAGAAAATATATAATCTACAAGTCGTCGCCTGCAACTTTGATTCCATATTTTAAGATGTAAAATTAAAAATTTAGTTTTTTCTGTTCCCCTAGGACGTACACTTTTATATATCTATATAAAATATAGATTAAAAAAACTTTCTATTTTACCATTTATAATAGCTTACCCCTGATTTTTAAAGCATCAGCGGCCCAGCGTCATGTACATATATACATACACGAACAACCTACATATATTACCCCCCCGGCTGCGGCCGTGCGACCGACAGCTCCGTCTAACTGACAATGACTGCCACTGAAAACGCACCTCGTCGGGGATTAATTCAGAGGCAATAATTAAACGCTGTATCGGCCATTGCCAATGGTCATTTAAGCGTTTTTGGTTATATACTAGTGTATAAAGTTTTAATTATTTGTTTTTTTTTATTAAATATATTATATATGGTTTAGTTTAGATGATTTTGCTTATGTATTGTAAAGGTTCTCTTTTCCAAAGTAGATAGTAAAATAATGTGAGGGGAAATTTGAAAAGGTCTAAGGTCTAATTGTAACACGTTTTTAGATTTTACGTCTTTTAGTACTAAATAGCAGGGTAAGCGGAGGAAACCCAGTGTTCAGCCGATTCTAATTTCTATCGAACTTCAGAAACATTGCGTGGTGAGTGGTATAACTCTTTGCTTTGTTATCAAATACTTGTGCCACTGCACCACGACGGCCTCATGATTTATATCTAAAATTGTTTAAATACCATATCAAATTTCTCAATTGTTGATCCTAAAAAAAAAGAAAATAAATTGATTTCATACACGTAAATTTATATTTGAACCATGCTAGTATAGATTCTGGCTTAATTTCATCCACACAACGCAATTCGATGCTGCAACGAATATGATAAGGCAATTTAAAAAATTGTTGTATAGCGCTTCACTGGGAGTCCATTGAAATGTTTTATTTTAAATGTTTTGTTTTAAAATGTAAGGGAAACTCGTGTAAGGTGATATTTTCCATTTTGATTTTATTTTGTAATAAAGATATGTATGTTTTAATTTTTTTAACATGTTATTCTACAATTTGGAAAGAAAAAACACTTTTAAAAAAAGTATATAAAGATATTTGAACCCGTATCTCTTGAACGCCACCAACAAGCCACAAGCGTCAAAATTAGAAAATATAATTTACAATTTATTTAAGTTCTGAAAGTAAAATTTTTATATGTATGTATTTAATAACTTAGTCAAGTGTGTGTAGTAACTCGAATTCGGTTGTAAAGTGAAACAGCGGCTAATAGTTTTTCTTATTCTAAATATATAGAATAGTTCATATAAGTAAAGTCATCAATAACATCAGAAAACAGACAGACGCCTTTATTTTTCATTGTTTTATTATCATTCAGAAATAGCAACACTGAACAACTCCATTTCACTTACAGATATATTTTATCGGTCGGTATACCCAACTCCTTAACTTCAAAGCTCTTTGAAATTAAGCCACGTGTATCTATTCGTATTCTCATATAGCGCACGTTAATATAGATATCTCGGCAAACAATTTTGCGACCCTTGTTACTTCGGCCGTAATAACTTCATTGTGATACCGACGCTGACGCTAGTAAACATTACGTACAATATACAGTACAAAACATAACTAAACTCTGGTTTTGAAACATCGTGTAAGTCATAAGCTGGTAGCGTGGCGGGAAAAAAATTAAGGAAAACCGTACGTTCTGCGCTTTCCTGTATTTGAAATGCACTAAGCATATATTGTACTTTAACTAGATTTTTATTTTAGTACAATTCCTATTTGAGGTCAGTCGTGGCGCAGATGGCACGAAGTTACAACTGTAAATTCTACAGGTTTTGGATTCGATACCTACTCGAAGAAATGAAACATTTGTTATATTGTTACAAAGCAAAGCGCTGCCTTAAGATCCGCCGACCGACTGCAAATAACAAATGACTGAAAAAAGCTTAAACAGCATTTGAAATAATAAAATAATCATTACTATCTATCTCATATCAGTCCTGCACCGCCTCCGCCTTGCACCACGCACTCATCCGTCTTTGTCCCCAAGACACCTGCGCGACCTCCAATTATCAATGTAATTGGCTATTCAAAGTTGGCGCGATGGGGCGAGCACGGCATCGTTAATTAATAGAATCAACTGAACATTGAAATTTTCGCTCCACCAGTCTGAAGCTACATGGAAGCAATTTGAAGTAAATTTATGTGGAATGGCCTGACTTGAATAGCTTCCCAGCTAAATAAAACTTTAAAGAAATTCGTTTGAGAAAACACTTTGAAAATCCCAATTTATATTTTTCTATCATGTTCCTCGGTTGCTTTTTGTTAATATAAAGGAAATAGCAATATTTTTGACTTATATTTAAGAAAATAATTTAACAGTATGATTTAGCTTTTATTTGCGGAAGATTTGTGGAAGGAAGGTTTTTAATAAAACCTTCCTTCCACAAATCCAAAAATCAAGAAATACATCAATCAATTTATTACAATCCAGACGAAACTCGCCTAATATTCCCCCGAATCAACAAATGTAACCCGCCAATGTTGGTTAAAAATCATCAATAATATAATGTATTTACCCTCATAAATTTAGGTTAGAACTGATGCGATGCAGCCATACAACGTGCTGGTATGATTGATCGCGGTCCCGGGAAGGTGCCGCTGTGCGTAGTTCATTCAATCAGGTGTACTGAAAATCCATTTGCAAAAAGTCATGATGATTGATGCGACCAACTCATAAGTTGTGTATATTGTAATATTACAGCATTTTTCGGCTCGATTTCTCATATATACGTTAATACTTGTTAAGTTCTTTATTTTTATTTTTCGTATAGATTTTTGTTTTGATGTATCTGATTTCATTTAATTTTACTTTCATACGTTCATGTGTACGTTTCATAGTGAAAATTGTTCCATTTTTCTTGATTTCGTTTACTAGGATCTTATTCTTATCAATTTAAACTTCAAAACATTTAGATTAAATGTTCTAATATTCGAGCAAGCATTTAATAATAATTAAATTCTTAATTAATTATTTTGGGAAAACTGCTTTAAATGAATATAAAACATCAATTAAATCATCGGTCATTTCGCATATATAATAAGAAGGTCGGTTGTCTAATTAGTACGAGGTCTGCTCTGGTACGTGATGTACCGTCACGGATTACGGCAAACCCGCACTGGAGTTACAGTTAAGCTTGCCCTGATTTGCCGGAAGTTAGACCGCCAAAGAGAACTAAGGCATGATCCGATTTGATCAAATTCATAGTTACTAATTAGTTCCAGATACGAATACTTGACAGATTTTACAGAATGACAGCCTTTTGATTTTCAATAATTGCTCGGTGATCGTGATTAATTAATAGAAAAATCTGTACATTATTTTATACAATTTTATGTATAACACGTTCACTTATCAACTATTTTGGTGACATGATGAAGAACCTAATTATAAAGAAAAAAAAATAGATGAAGAAGTATATTTTTCACTATTTAGAGGTATTCAATGTTGGGTCACTTCAGACTGAGGATATAAAACATTTTGAAATATACATTTTGACGTAGTCTAGCGACATAGTGTCTAACTGTAAACACGACTATTATAGATTTAAAATCCATTCAAAATCGGAGGCAAATTGTAGCATAGCATTCTAGCCAGGATAGCATCAAAAATTCTACTAAAACTAACACTTTATTCAAAAAAATATTCTTTTCAAATTTCTAACTACTTAGCACTCAGTATATATGCATATTCATGGCATACTAAATAGCTTAATCGACTAACTAAACCGGCGCCTGTCTCGCCTCCGCTCCGTGGTAACGCAGTTGCAAAATTATTACATTTTAGTTGGTCATTAGCGTGGTCGCGCAGGGGAGATATCCTCGTCCGAGTATAAATCAGAATTTAATGACCACCAGTTCTAATATTTCCAAAGTGTTTCGGAACACGTCGTTGTACGTGTCGAGCCCCTAGTGTACAGTTCCTTATTAGAGACGTTTCTTCGTAAAAGGGATCGTGGGACTGAAAACTTTTCGGTCGGAGGTTATGGAGGGTACTGGGAATTTTGTCAAAAACTAATAGTAATGAATATATTACAACTATATATATAGTTATAATTGATTTTTTTTTGCCAACATCGACGTCAATGAGATTCTCATTATTGAAAGTTATAAGTGAACCCGTAGACTATTTTGGAGTTATCAAGCTTAAATTAATACCAAAAAGTCTACGGTTTCTTGGAGCCCAGCAAAAATCAAGATTCTAAGTCAACACAAGCAAAAGATACAAACATTTACGCGTTGTTTTTGATGCAGTTTGTATAAAATACGCCGCATTATCAGGAGTTCCAGGGCAGTTCCTGTGGACCTATAGTAATGAAATTTGGCAAAAAGTGACAATTAATAGTACAAAAAATGGAAAATTCAGAAAAGTTAAAAAAATTTAAGTACTTCATTGAAAAAAAAATTGTGTATACTCCCGCAAACTTAAGTTTGTCGAATTTTGTAAGTTGTACTTCCCATTGACTTAAAACTCCCAAGCATAATCCTCGGTTGCAAGCCCAACTCGCACTTGACCGGTTCTTTTACATAATTGACCGACAAAGCTATTATAATATGTAAGGTATAAAGCCATTATTAAGTTTGACCTTTACTGGTGGTCTAGCAAACGCATTATATATTAAAATCAATAACTATAATTAGAGTGGAATTATTTCTAAATGTCATAAGTAATTGACTTGTCTCTGTCTAAGTAGAAAATAGATAATAACTTTGATTTTCTTTTTATTTTTTGTTCTAGATGTTATTTTATTGCAGTTGGGTTATGATGTTTGTACTTATTTAAAATTAAGGAAGGAAAATAAACTTTTTTAAATACTGTTTTCTGTATATATTTTTAATAAAGACACATGAGAAACAAAAAACCTTAAAAGGTGGTTTTCTGTATATATTTTTAATAAAGACACATGAGAAACAAAAAACCTTAAAGTAAACTTTTATACCTAACTTTGGCTAGGATCATCCATAAAAAATATTATATTTAAAAGTATCTATATATAATCATTTCCTGTTACTGAATGATTGACAAACAACGTACAATCTTAACAACACGATGGCATAGAATACAAAAATTTCATCTGTACGCATCTTGGGGAGTGCTAAGGATCCCTGAGAGAGGTTTTATCAAAATTTGTGTGAAAACTGAAAAATACAATTTTTCGTCTTACTCAGCTACGACACATATATTGTAGAAAAGAGTCGACCAAAACTCAAAAAAACAATATTCAAACCAACATAACAGCAAATCCTTTTTAAAATTCTAAAACAAAACAAAAATAACAAATCTAACAACATCTTAACATACATATTTGCATTCGCCAAAACTCGTTCGTACATGCATTCCAAAGTACCACTCGAAATCGCTCAAAAACTTTATCATTTGAGTCCGCTACCATATTTTCCGTTTCATCCCTTTTTGTTTCACTGTATTTGTAACGATCATCCCGGTTACGAGTTTTTATCCCGACAAATCCGGATAAATGGATCAACATCTTTAATAAACATAAAAATTTATTGGAACAAAGCTTTTTGCGCTGATAAATTGTGAATCGTTTATTCTCACTGTATTGTACATTTTATTGAAGGATGATGCTGTCGTGGTGCAGCAACACAGTGTTATTGTAAATGCGACGGTTGTGGGTTCGCTTTCTACTTGGTATAATTAATAATTTTCATTTTCCTAGCCCCGGAAACAATATAAAGCGTGACGTTAAGTTTCGCTTCTAAATACTGAATGTCTCGAAAATTGTGTGGAAAGTGAGGAACAGAGTATTTTATCACTAAGTTTCCTAAATCTCCTCTACTATACATGCGCAGTTGTTTTTTTATGCAAAGAGCTAATAAATAAAAGCCCCATATTTCTGTGGTATTTTTGATAAAAAAAATTCAGTTTTACGATGTATCCCGCATATGGCAGGGTAGCCAGAGGAAACTTAGTATTCACACTCTCCGTTCCCCACTTTCCATCGAATTTTTAAAAAATTGTGTTTTCACAAGAGCGAAGAAATGAAAATATTAAATAATTCATTGACCAAAGTGGGAATCAAACCCACAACAACCATCGTGTTTACAATCACTCCTCTGATATTTAAATTAAAAACTGAAAAAGCTAAGAATATGCGATCACCTGTATCAATTTTACTACTCAGTGCTCCTTATTGTACTAAAACGGCTTCCAAATCATGAATTCGTCTTAAATTTTAATGCTAGCAAATTTCGCTTTAGTCATTGTTATTAAGTTGAATACTTGTCTGTGTGCCGGACGACATTTCTCGTTGGATTCTTAAAGTCCTACTTCAAGTTTTATGCCCGAATGTTTATTTCGTTAGTTGGTTTAGAATGGAGTATTTGAATAGACTTTTGGAAGAAATATATAAACATATCTATGAATTAATACTTAGCACTTTAGTACTTTACGTGATTTATTCTTTTTTTAGGAGTCGGTACTAAGAGGAAAAAACGGGACCGTCCCTGACTGTCCCGACCGACGGGAGTGTCCCTTTGTCCAAACCATTTATCTCGAGATCGCGTAGAGATATAAAGCTGAAATTAATATAACTCATATCTACGGTCCGTTGGAGCACAAAAATTCAAGTCTCTTATTCTACTTACTCTGAATCTACAGTTATAACATTTGGCACGATGTCTATACACGATGATGGGTATTAACAGTACAGACACCAAAACGGGGAAACAATCTGAAAAAAAAAATACTTATATTACAGATCGTAATTTATTTCATTAAAAATGGGTGTATATATTCGCAAACGTAACGTTTTTATATATCACCCAATAACAATACTTTAAACGAGTTTCCTTCCGATAAGGGGTTTGCCTACAAGCAACTGCTCCCGATTGACACAATTTCGTTGCTTTTATACTCTTACCTACATCTACACTCTTTTACACAAGTTTGCTAACAATATTTTAATTATAATTTTGTATGGCTAGAAGCAACACAGCATTAATTTCTTTCTCCGAAGTAATTTATCAACAAAACACCATCAAACACAAGATGAATGTGTCTATTATCTGTACTATTTCTGAGCATATGTTTGATCTAAAGTTAAAAAAAAAACATTCTATCAAACTCTTAACTTAAAACTTATATTATAATGTAATATTCAATATAATTTATGATAACATACATAACAAATTTACATATTTACAACTAATTTTTTAATGACAAAAAAAATCATAATTGAGGAGAAAAATATGAACACATAATATAATATATTTATAATATATTTTTGATAAATGGAAAACAAAATATATAGCAAGCAATTACTCGTAATTATCAAACAGGAGCCTATTATAGACCATCCAGCTTATTTAAGCTAAAGTCAAGCGGTGGTGGAGTTGGTGTGTAGCTTGTTTTTGTGTTCCAGGGGGCGCGAGAAGGCGGCGCGCATAGGAACAATAAGGTAGCGTTCTTTGTGCGTGCGTAGGCTGTGTATCACTGTCCGACTAGCGCGCGTGAGAGCGTTCCAAGTCGAATCTACAGGAGAAATGCTTCATTTTTGATCATTTTTATTGATGTTTTATTTTTTACAAAGCCTATTTCACCATACAACTTAAACATTACTTAATATATTAATTTACTCAACTCTACTATATAATACTGTCCAAAACTGAGAGCAACTGATGAGAACTCGGAAGGCAATTTTCCACTGTAATAAAAAAACATTAACGTAATTTGTATAATGATCTAACACTCCACGTTGACGACTATACTTTTTATGATAATGGAGACGAGCGGATTCAATTTAAATGACATTAATAAGATTAATTATCCGCGTCAAAGCCTTAAAATAGGCCTCTTGAAATAAAGTTTGTGGTGAAATTTGCCGTTTCTTATATATATGAATATATATATATATATATATTTATAATTTTCTGTTGTTTGAATTTTTACTGTGTTATTTTATCGTCATAATTTATACATAGATATACATACATAAATGTACGACTAACTTTTGTTTTTTCTTTGTGAATGATTAGTGTTCCAATTTATTTAGTCGGTGTATTGTAGAATCATTCATAGATTATAGACGTGTTGGACGTGCTATATGTTATTGCTTAATAAAATGGAGCACTACATCCGGATACTATAAAATCCTATAATTTCGTTAAGATCTCAGTGTTTGAGAAGGCTCACCTCTCTCGCGTAGATTCGACATCGAACATAAACGCTCACTCTGCACTTAGTAAACGTCGTGCTGTAAGAGATATTTTATTTTCGTATTCATATCGAGACGTAATTAGTGTATTATTGTTATTTTGTCGTTAATTTGTTCTACCCAATGCTATAAAGCCCGACAGTTGCCGCTAGTTTAGTTAGTATGACGAAACGTATTGGGTGCCGCGCTTAATTCAGACAGACAAACGCTCAGATAAATATATTTTATATATTTCGATTCGAGGATTCCGTAGAATATTTTGCCTGTACACGTCCCTGCGAGTAGTTCAATTGATCCTACGGAACCCTCTGCCTTTGACGAGTCACTATTTAGTATTGTGCTAATTATGTGTTGGTCTGGATTTGGATTTTGTTCGTTGTTTCATTTTGACTAAACCTGTGTGTTATATGTGTTTTTATAGAAGCTGTTGTTTTTGTGTCTCATAACGGTGAAGCGCGGGGTCGCGTGTCGGGGCGGCGGCGAGGGCACCGGCTAACAAGGCGTTGGCAAAATGATATTCGCAAAACAATTTTACACAATTAAAGTAATGGATGATTTTTTTACAAAAAATAGTATTCAAAAAAGCTAATTTTTCAATATATACCAACGCCAAGTTAACACACATGGATTTTGAAGTCATAATTTAAAAAGTTTTTAATATTTTCTTAAATATAGCTTTAAAATCATAAAATCAGCACAACAAGTATCATATAAACCAAAAATTAAAATATGACTCCAAAGCTCGTCGCACCCGTCACCGCCGCACATCGAATCAGGGGTACCAATTGGCACAGTCTAGTTCAAATCCGCCGCTCCACGCACCACCGCTGGGCTTTTGTGGCGTGGCTCAGTGTATAACGCGTGTAACAACCCTAGCTAATGGTCCACTTTTCTATTACGAACACAGATCGGAAGCTGTTCGTTGGCATGCTCAGCAAACAACAGACTGAGGAGGATGTGCGCCAGCTGTTCACGCCATTCGGGACAATAGAAGAGTGTTCGATACTACGTGGCCCGGACGGAGCGAGTAAAGGTATGTATGCTGAACTTTTCTACAACACTCCATAGTTCATACAGTTCTGAAAATAAAATACCATGTCGTGTCGTAGCACAATAAATAACAGAACAAGTTCGTAGCTCGTACAATAAGGAATATTTGCCTATTACTGAAAATACCACATTGACTCGAAATATATTCTTTCTGACTCGACACCTCTCAAAGAAACTAGCAGCGCCATTATATTCCATTCTCAAAGCGTATGTAGAACTACTTTTTTTATCGGAAAATTGCATTTTGAAGAGGAGTATTCGCACGTACGCGAAGCAATCAGACGTAAGAAGTTGATACGATAAATTTCACTTCCGCACCAATTCTGTTGTCTTTGTAGGTACGGGAGCTCGCGAAAATTGAAAACCCAATTTACTTTGACATAAAATGGAAAGCGCGTCTAATAAAGACGGTAGGTCAACAGAAAGAACGCGTATCATGACGAAACGCGAATTCGGCGAAACGTGCGTAATTTGAATACGCTGAGAGCTATATTTCACCTTAAATAGATCTAAATTGGTATATATTGAAATATAATATCTTTTTTTCTCATATAGCCGACATCTTTGGATTTACTCAAGGGTTTTTTTTATAAAACACTTTTTATTACTTCTTTATTATTGGTATTAAAAAATATGTATTGGTGAATAAAAAACAGTTGTTCAAAATAATAAAATCCTAACCACTCGAAACTATGAATCAAAAATCGAATACTACCTTGCAATTGATGTTATCTTTTTGGCGTTGAGTGTAAAGCTCCATGTGCTACGTCAATTCGTAGCAATAGCTATTATCGGTTACGAGTGCCGTAGTGCCGTAGCACCGTAGCGTATGCTACGAAACGTAGCGAGTGTGTATTGTATCGCAATCAATTGAAAGCAGCTTATTTTTTCACTTTTGAAACTCAACAGAAATTTAAGTCGTATTATTTCTTTGCAGTTGCTTTTGAAGTTTATGTATAGAAAACTAAGAATTATATTTGTTCAATAGTAGTAGTTTCCAAATATTTTTATTATTTTATGTATTTATGTCACGTTCAAGAACTCATATGCTTAGTGGATCTGTGGCATATTTTATGAAAATCAAACCGAGTAAAAATTTAAAAATATATGTGTATGAGCTTCAAATAAACTAAAGAGTAAATCGGTCAGTCATCACGCAGAAACACAAGCATGTACCTGTAACCACGACAATTTGTGAGTTCGATTCTCACTCGAGGAAATGAAATATTTTATATTTTAATTTCTTATCTCTGGTATAGAAATAAAAGCGATCAATTCCATCTCTTAACACGCAATGCCTCCAGAATTCGACGGAAATTGGGGAGCGGAGTGTCTTAACACTAGGTTCCTTCTGCTTACCTACATGTGGGATAGATTGCAAAGCTAAAAAAAATATAAAATAATATTTGTTCACACAACCAACTTATACAACAAAACCAAGCTCCACCACAACGGTTTCCAAAACAGGCAATCATTTACGTCACATTATTCAAACTTCAAGTGTTTCGCGTTATGTTAAACAGTGACATTAAACTCCGCTGTTGCCAACAATCACCTAAGTCGGCTAGCACCCAAATGTTTACTACTAATTCAAATTGAAACAGCCGCGGCCATAATACGTCATAGCGACAGCGACAGCCCGTCTCGGCGTTACGCCACTTTAATTTAATTTTATTCTCGTTCAAATTTCGTCAGATTTTAATTGAGTTATCCTCTATAAAGGCCTGTAGCGTGGCGTGGTTTGTTAGTTGCTAAACCACTGTCTTTATACACTAACTATAAGCTTTTTACGTTCAAGAAGCTTTCGTTATTAGGCCATAAAGTTATTACAGGCAGATGTAGAACAGACGCACCAAATTGTTAATTCCCGTTAATTGCCCGACGCCGCGGTGCGATAAACTCGTTTTTATGGGTTACTCAACGTTATCGCTGTCGCCGTTTTAATTATAATTTAAGTAGGATTTCAGCCTCGCTTTCAGTCTTTGACGTTGTAAGTTAAAAAAGTAAACGTTCTCAAGCTACTTATCTACTATTATGCCTACAAGGGTCCTCGCAGCCAACTTTTCTATTTAATCCACATTTAATTGCAATTAAATATTTTAATTAGTGGAAGTGCCTTAAATATAAAATTAATCTCTCAAAGAAACTTTTTTCTCGTGATATTTTTTATTAATATCTTAAGTGTTATCAGAAAATGGCTTATTCTGGCCAATTTGTGATGAAATAACTGGTTTTAATACCTTTTTTTAAAATATAAGCTACTTATGTTTCTCGTGATATTGTGTGAATGTCTATTATAATTAATTGAAATTAATTATAATTATTAAAGATAATTTAAGTCTCAAGTGACTCTAAGTGATTATACGCTTATCACACCTCACCACCTACTTTACTTTACTACTTACCCATAAATCGTATATCAGAAACGTCTATAACTCTCCGAGCACCGCCAACGAGCAACGGAACCGTATTTTACCAATACAATTAAACGGAGCGAAATCACTTTCACCGGTAACAGAACTTGGTAACGGTCAATAAAAGTCTCTTTAATCTGCTATTCCGGCGCTATCACTAGCGTTCACCGCAAATGATCGCACAATCCTAACGCTGGAATGTTGAAAATTTGTAGGTGGTACTTGCGGGAATCTCTTTTCCAAGTATATATAGCTATAGTATTTTTGGAGGAGGATCAGGCTTGAAATTATACTCTGATTCTTATTTTTTTTTCACAGTTGTTGTTCAAATTTTATATAGAAATACTAATTGGTATTTTAGCTATGTATATTAAAATTACCTGTAATAATATTAATGTTTAGCTAAGCTTACAAATTTTAAATTTTAAACACAAAATACAATTCACATTACTAAAAAAATCAAATTAACTACCAATAATCGGAAAAATCAGCTAGAAAAAAACGGTAAATCTACAAAATTCTTACACTACATATGCTAAAATACTACCAAAACACAAAACGTGTAAAATAACCGTTATATAAACTACAATTCCCAGAGAGAACAAACAAAATACCCTACGAATTTATTTTTGAAACACAAAAATCCTCAACACCTATCCACGTTAGTCTTGTTATCGTTTCGTCCAACCGTAATAAGGGAGGTCACGGCGTATAAGCATCGTAAAATTGCCGCAAACTCGCTCTCTTTACAGCCCTAGTAACGGCTGAATCGTAAAATATTACCAATTTACTTCACGCTTAGAAACGACTCGCGTGGTCGCCTGACGTATTGTCTGAGCCTCTTAAATAACTAATGTCTAATGTCTCATGCGATTGTTGCGAATGTTTATAGTAATAGATCATGTTAAAGGAGCTGTCGCTTTCAGTTTAGGAAAATGAAATACTTAAATGATTTTGCAAGATCATATTTTTTTTGAGAAACAAATGTCGATTGAGGTCATTCGCACAAGTATATGTGTTTTTGTAAACGCGATAGGTTTTCGGTTCGAATATTTTCATTTCTTCTCTCTGACGTCGAAGCAAAACGCGGCGTTGAGTTTCGCCTCTTAACTCGCAATACCTCCAAAATTTTACAGTGTGTCTTAATACTATGCTTCCTGCGCCTACCTTGCTACATGCGGGATACAGCGTGAAGCTAAAAAAAGTGAGATCAATGTATAAACAAAATGCTGACTAAGCATTTGAATTCACAGTACAATTTTTTTCTACGTCAAATTGAAACCAATGTAACATGTTCCAATTACACCATGGCAGCATCAACTCCAAATAAAATGATCTCCCAACAAAATCTAAAGCCAACACCAAAACAAGACCAATCAACAGTCGGGGCATAAATTAGAGAAATTGCTATATATTACAAATTTCGCTTGACTTGCAACCCTTATCATTCCCATCTTAGCACTCGAACGAAATAAATGGTTTCCGATTTTCTAATTCGCCGTATGGACCCGTATCCGTATCCGAAAACGTCAGTTAAAAAACTCCCGATCCGGAACTTCGATACGCGCTACATAATCGCTGGAGGGAGTGCCCACATTTATTATTATCCTTTGTAAGAGAAAAAGGATGCTTGTGAAATGTTTATACGTAGAGAGAACATATCGTTGCTATGAATGTGAAGTTTATTTTTTTGTATTATGTGTCAAATATATATAGTATTAATAAAACTCGTTGAAAGTATCTAGTAAAGTAACTTTAAAATCGATGTATCAAATTTATACAAATAAGCACTTATAAAATATTTTAAAAAATTATAAATATTTTTTAGGAATATAGAACATTAAGATTAATGACACAGTGCCACTTCTACCCAATGGAACTAATCGTAAGTAGTTTTAAGAAATTATATCATTTTAGGTTTTCAGAGAGATGACATTTTTTTGATAGCCAATTAATATCAATTACATACGTAGAGCCAAATGTCAATGCGTCTTAACTACTGTCGCGACTAACAATAAAGCTGAATGTCTAACTTTTATTATTTTTTTTATCCAAATCAATAAAAGATATTACGTTAATTTTCTCTAACAATGTATCTAAAATTATACATAATTGAATATTGAGTTGAAATAATATGAATATTTATAATATTTAATCAAACAATAAAATTAAATTAGCAATCAAATTAAATAAACCCTATATATCCTAAAAACATATAAAGCATCCAAACCTTATCGAAAACTTAAGATACAAATCAAAAAGCAAAATCTGAAACGTCTAATCGACCGTATGTACGAGCGTATGCAAAGCTGAAAAGCCGAATATGTGGAGTGGTAAAATTGAAATGTTATTGGCCGGGACAAGGGCTCGCGATCGTGACGCCGTGATTCGCGATATTTTATTGCCACCGCGCCTTATCTGTTCGGGCTCCATATTTCGGGAACAGACGGGAGCGTGACTCTAAGAGCTTTCGAACCTTTATAAATAATACAGAATTGGGTGTGGGACCGTCTTAAAATTTTCAATTTCCCTGTCAACTCATTTCCCGATATTGTGGATAGGATTTATTGATAATTGAATATTACTTTTAAAGTGTATTAAATGTCGTATGTTGGTACCAAAATATAGGATTACGGCGTAGTGTTCCCATTTTTTTTGAAAGTGTCTTAAAAGGAACGGAATGTCTTAACTAGGTTTCCATATTCTCTCTGTTTACCCTCCTAGGTTGATATACAAAGTGAAGCTATTAAAAAACTTACATATCATTCTAAACATAATGCGAAAAAACTCAGATTTTCAACAATCAAATATATTCTACTTCCATTTTTCTATTTTTATACCAACTATTGTTAATATAAATGTTTTTTTTATTATTAATTCCGAACACCATATATAATAACAAAGCCATCCAAGCTGTTACAATCAAAGAAACCTCAAAGTCCGCTCGTGACGCAACTCCGCACGGCATCACTCAGACGGTGACGTGACGTCAGCGCCGGTGCCCGCCGCAAATCAACCGACGCTCGTGGCATACAATTACAACATGACGCCCGCCTTTGCTGCGGTTACGTTTAGAGTTTGTAGGCTTTTTAATTGAATTACGCGTTCGTGTATTGATTTTTTTGGCGTTTTGTATGTGTTTTTTTATTGAAATTAATGTTTATTTTATATGTATTTATAGATAATGGAAAAAAATCTATTGTTATTTACTAATACTATGTATTCATAAATATATAAGACAAAGTGCGGCGTCGAGTTTCGAGAACTCAACACGCCGTGGTGCATTGGGAACGGAGTGCCTTAACTCTTCGCTCTGCCAACACTGCTATATACAAGATACAGCGAAAAGCTAAAAGGAAAAAATAATTTATTACGTTAACAGTTTTAAGAAAATTTATAGTTAAGTTTAGCTTATCTGTGCTTAATTCATGATATCCCAACATTTTCCTCTAGGGAGTCGCGGTGTCTTAAATCCCTTTCAAATAGCATCAGTAACATAAATATTCAATTCATATACTTTGAAAGTTATAATAGATGTAACATAAGATTTTAAAACAACATATCATAAAAAAAAATTAAAATATAAAATGCAATGAGGCAGCCTTTTAACTAAAAGGGATATCTTTCGGGCAAACGAAACGAAAATTGAAATCGATTGAGAAGAGTAGAGCCAAAAGAACTGATATAAAAGAGTTTATAATTAAATTCTATATATATATTTATAAACCTATAACCTTTAAGTATAAAAGGGTTAATTTTGGTTCTCTTAAGGTCACATGTATTGAGCTGTCGGGTTTTTGTTACTCGCTCAAATACTTAGCGCGATGCAAGATTAATTTATAATTCTAACTTGCCGTACCTTCAACAAGTGGTTGTTCATATAATATATTCAATATATTATATATTGAGGCCGGTCGTGGCGCAGTGGCACAAAGTGTGACTGTAAACCGACTGGTTGTGGGTTCGATCCCCACTCGAGGAGATGAAATATTTACTTAAATTTATATTTCCATTTCTTCGCTCTGGTGTCGAGGTGAAGCGCGGCGTTGAGTTCTGCCACTTAACACGCAATGCCTCCGTAATTCGGCAGAAAGTGGGGAACGGAGTGTCTTTCACTACGTTCCCTCTGCCTACCCTGCAGTGTGCGGGATACAGCGTGAAGCTGATTATATGAACGTGACTATTATATGATTATAAGGGTGACTGTAAAATCGACTGGTTGTGGGTTCGGTCCCCACTCGAGGAAGTGAAATATTTATTGACATTTATATTTTCATTTCTTCGCTCTAGTGTCGAGAGAAAGCGCGGCGTTGAGTTCCGCCGCTCAACACGATATGCCTCCAGAGCTCGGGGGAAAGTGGGGAACAAAGTGTCTTAACACTAGGTTCCATCTGCCTACCCTGCTGTGTGCAGGATACAGCGTAAAGTGTGTTCGATTCCTACTAGGGAAAATAAAAAAAAAATAGTCCACTAAATTCCTGTTGAGTGGCGGAACCCAACGTCACGCTTTAAAAGAAAAGGGAACTAACGCTACAAAATATTCTATAATAACCACCATAAATTAATAATACAAAAAGAAAATCAATTCTTATATTATATTTCCTTACTAAATACTCCAGTCAAGACATACGAGTACCTGGTACAGAAGCAACATATTGACTCGTCAAACACAAACGCCCAGTTTTTGCTCCGTCACGCCCACGTGCGGGTAATGATGTAATGGCACGAGGCGATTCGCTTATAAATATCCACATTCAACAAGTGTCAACTTTGTTTTTGCTGAAATAATAATAGTTGTATGTTTATTTTTATATAAGATTTATTAGATTTTGTTAGTGAAATAGGTAATAGGGTGTCGGTACAACGTCTCTTTGTAAACGGTGGTTGTGGGTTCACTTCTCACTCATGAGAATGTATATTTAAATTTTATGAAAAATGGAAATGCCTTAATGGAGTATCTTAACACTAGATTTCCAGGATCCCTCGATATACCCCGTGCGGGATACAGCGTCAGGAAAAAAATAAAAATAATGTGTTAAAAATTAATAAAAAACAAAAACTAAATAAGCTACATTACATTAAATCACATACACAGACAAGAATCAACTAATTAAAAATAAAAAAAAATAAAAAGAAACAAAAAAAAAACATCCCAACATTAGAACTAAACATAAAAGAGAACAAGACAGAGCAACATGAAAATGCGAAAATAATATTTTTAAAAGCATAATTACCGTAAAATCCACATGGTAGCTATCTTCTGTCCCGTAGCCGGTTTATACCGTTGTTACATTAAGCTTCGCCTCGAGCGGCGAAGTGTTCACGGGAAAAATCCAACCTTTGTACTGAAAAACTCGAACCGAGCTCTGGATATGGAAAAAAGCGAATTTAATTAACTCCCATATGATGGAAATTGAACGATAAAAAATTGCTTATTTTTTGTTCTTTTTTTTTGTTCTTGCTATCCAAAATTATTGAGTTTTATTGGAGCAAATATTTTGAGTTGATATTAAAATGTGTTTCAATATTGATCGTCTGTGTAGGATCCTTTATTAAATGTCTACAGTTTATTATTTTAATATATTTTATCGTGGCCGTGGCGCAGCGATAGGTACACCGTCTGACTGCAAAAGCCACGGCCATGGGTTCCATTCATACTCGGGGGGATGTATTAGTATCATTTAACCTCTCTAGTGACATGACAAAGTTCAGCACGTCCGTCACTTAACACATTCCAAAGGGAATGGTAGGCAGAATCCTGCCCCAAAAAAACAAATATGGTTAGACACAGTCCCACTGCGCCACGATGTTCATGAATAAAATATATAATTATTGTTAATATATCGTATCTCGTATCTATTAAATAGAATAACAAAATCACAAACTATATCTTAAATACCAATAGCCCCACAATAACCATAACGTACCTAACATATATTAACATGAGCAACGAAAATGTTCTACCCCTGTCAATACCTCAGTACTACGAGCTAAGGTTCTGCAGGAGATAGTCGTCAAATTAATAACCGCAACTCATCTTCATAACCGTAATCGTGATCCACTGCGCCTCAGCGGTAATGGGGTGCTTAATTAGGCACTTAATAGAAAAACTCAGCGAGGAACAATGGGGAGCGGGATGAGGAATGGCACGTTGATGGTTAATACCGCTTGGACTGGATAAATCTTTGTTGGATAACAGGATAATGTTTTTGTAGGTTGATTTAAAAATATGAGTTATTATTATAAGATACACAATATTGTATTTTTAATGTTTTTCTATTATTCTATTTGATTGAGTTCTTGGGGGAGGCCTTTGCCGAAAGTGAGCGTCAAAAGGCTCTTGATACTGATGATGATTATGATGGTGATAAAGATGATGATAGGTGCTCCTTCCTATCACAACTTTTGCAGTGGTAAACGGCAATATTACAGTATCTTACTCTGAACTCACTCTGTTGTGCTTACTCTGTTGTGTACTCTGAATAAGTATCAGTCAATAAATTATTAAACAGTAGCCAAATTAAAAAAAAAACATGTATAAAAGCTTAGCTATTTTTTCGTAGTAAATGAAAGTTTAAATAATTCGAATAGTCAGATAACAGAGCCGGAGCAAATAAAGAATTCAAAAAAAATTCTTAAATTTGTCTCAACTATAATGCTAATTTAATTATTCATTACAAGTGACTTATTACCAAAACAGCATTGGCCGTTCCAGATTCTATATAACAGTCATCAGAGCAATTTATCTGTTATTACCGTGGCAATATCTCCGTAACGACACGGTCCCCATAGCTAGCGTGGATTATACAGACACCTCCATGCAATAAACGAGCCGCTCACTCAACTTGACGGTCTTGATAAATGTAAACAATGGCATACCTGTAAACTGCCGTGGTGATGATTAAAATGAGACATTTCAAACAAAAAGATGCGCGACGAGTTGTGGAATGGAACTTTAATCAACTGTATTTTGTAATAAGCTTTTGGAGTTAAGATTTATTATATTTTTTATGTTTTTTTACATTATATTTAATAATTTTGTCTTTTTATTCAATCAATGGTTTGTATGAAACTAATAATAATAATACTTTTTTGATAGCGTGGAATTGTTTCTTGTTGAACCCTGTTTCAGAATGTCAAATTTATTATAATGAGCTCTTTTTAGTTTATTCATATACAAACATAACCCGATGTATATAGTAAAAATAGTATATATAAAGTTTTAACATAGAATAGTAACTAACATTTTATCCCCAACTTCCCTCAATACCCCCACAAAAAGTACCAAAAAATCCAAAATAATTCAAAACAATACCTAAGCAACAATTTAATTAACATAATCGTACAAAATTATGCTTTGTTTCCATAAAACAATCGAGTTTCAAGTACATCAAGAGGCTAATTCACTATGACCAAGTCACGGTGAGGCAGCATGAGAAGCGGTTTCTGAGCCAAGTCACCCTGAACACTGGAGGCGGCGTCGATAACCGTTTTATTTGCCGAATCATTTATTATTTCGTGATTTTGCTGATGCAAGGTGTTTTGACGTCAAATGAATGACATGATTGGACGTTTTGTTAACAAGTTCATGTTTTGGTTGAGTTTGTGGGTTTTTTCAATAGTAGTTTGTTTATGGTTATTGTTTACTTATTTTTGTGAAATTTGAAATGCTGTTTTTAAAATAGACTGTGAGTTAAAGCATATCACGTTTGATTGTAAGCACGATGGTTGTGGGTTCGGTAGTTTGGGGGAAAGTAGGAAATAAAATTCTAGGTTTTCTCTACTCCTATTAAGATACTTCGTTCCTCTTTCCGTCGTATTCTTAATACGTTGCGTTACCAGAATGAAGAAATGAAAATATTAAATATTTCATTCCTCTGAATGAAAATTTGACTTACAACTGTTATGTTTACAATCGCACTTCGCACAACGGCTTTAGAAATAAACCTTTAATATTAGTTATTACATTATTATTAATGTAATACCACAAATAATATATTAAAATAACATAATATAAATAAGATAACCATTTAAAACAATGGAAAACCTATCGTCCGTAATATATTGTCATGAAACGCAATACTTTGAGGGTAAAATTAATGTACTATACAAAATGAATGCCCGATTCGACCGAATATTATTCCATGATTGAAAATCGGTAGTCAATTATTTTTTTTAGATTCACGCTTTATGCCGAACTTAGCATGGTAGGCAGAGGGAACCTGGGAACCTAGTGTTAAAATATTCCGTCTTCCATAAAGACCAATCCGTCCCCCACTTTCTGATGAATTCTTGAAGCATACTGTTAAGCGAGAAAACATAAATGTAATGTTCTGATGATGAATTCTTGAAGCATACTGTCAAGCGTGAAAACGTAAATGTCCGTTCCGCCAAATGGGAATCAAATCCACAACCGTCGCTTCTACAATCACACGGCTGTGTCCCTGCGCCACGACGGCCACAAATTAAGTTCTTTAATAGTTAAAATTGTATAGCTTAAAAAATCTGTGGTAAATTATAAATTAAAAACTAAAATATAATACTATAAAAATATATTCTTTAAATAATTTACAACTCTGTTCTAAGTCGATAAAACAATAATATATTTTTTAAAAAGCAATCAATACTACTTAATAATCATTTTCTTTTACAAACCGTCCTGTTCATTAGTTCAGTTATTATTTTAATAATAAGAGGACAAATAAACGAATATACAAACTATAAATTATAATATCACTTGGGTAACCAATAAGCAAATGAGAAAATGCAGTTGAATCCCCTCAAAGCAATTCAAACCAAATAGACTACTCGAAACTACAACTGCCGCGTCTTTTACAGTCCCTGGACACTCGACTCCGCCTTATAAATGTTTACCTTTAATGAATAAATGAAAATACGGGACATTTACTAGCGAAGCGAAACTTACCTTGGGGAGCGAACGCTATGCTCACTAGAAAATAGCTAATATGGGAGTTTCGATATTACACGGACTGCTGGAAAATAAACATCCTGGTGTATATGTTAAAAAGCACTTTTACAAAAAATATATATATAATTCCTGTGAGTGGAGATCAAACCACGCCGTGTGATCTGGGCCTAGAATAGGATCATCCTGGTACCGGTGGTGTCGTAAGAGGCGACTAAAGTACGTGTGGTAGAGTCACGTCGCCAGCAATGGCAACACGCTGGCAACTCGACCGGATCATTACCACCCCCGGATCATTTAAAACCGAAGTAGTGGCTTTATTCCACTGCGTTTCGCATCAGGTAATGCCGGGCTCCGGCGCCCAACCCACCTTAAAGGCCGGCAACGCACCTGTAACTCCTCTGGTGTTGCACGGGGCCGTGGGCGGCGGTAATCACTTACCATTAGGTGACCCGAACGCTCGTTTGTCGTGTCTTTTCCATAAAAAAAAAACCATATCCATCACATCAGACTCTGTACCAATGCGTCTTGACAGTCGTAACTTTTTAAAATATTATATACTTTTAAATTTTTCTTTCACTTATTGCACGGTAGAAAAGAATAAAACCCTATGCTGGAACTGAAATTAATTTTGTCTTTCAAATATATTGTAAATTCTCACTCATTTTATAGCTATTTTAATATAAACTTAGCTAAGCAATAAATAAATATGAATACCCTATATACTATACCTGAACATAAGAATAAAAATCGAACCTAGGAATTTTCAACTCAACCAAACCACCACCTAATTTATCCATACCCCTCTCTACCTCACAATTTAAATATTTAAATAGTATTAATTATAAAACGTGTACACTAAAATTTAATTTAAAGGTTTCATTATATCTAATATTTAACCTAGTAATCATTCTCGTCCCCCAGTTGATTACGGAACCTTATAGGGTAAATGCCAGCACGTTTATTACCGAGTGACATCAAGGTGAAATGATGAGTTGACGTCTTTGGTAGGAGCGGCTAGCGATTGTAAAAGTAATGGTTTTATAATTAAATTAGTATAAAATGAATAAAGTTTATTTTTTTTTCAGCATTACGCTTAAAAACTCCTTATCAACTCCACAGTATGAAAAATACGTGACAAAAAATAATATATCATAATAATAACGAAATCTGATCACAATATCATAAAAAGAATTTTAAGATTCAATTTATTTGTAATCTATACACAGATAGTGGAAAATAGTATTGTTTTAAGCAGCAAATGCAGTTACAGTGGGGCTTACCGTCTGTGTCTTAGCGTGGTCGATACCTATGGAGTTAGTTCTAAGGATCTTTTCTGAAAGCTACACTAGATATTGAATAAGCTTGTTGTTTTTGTTTAGTTTTTGATGCTGAAAAGCCTGAAATATTTATTTGAAGGTGAATTTAATATCACATATTGATATTTCACGTATTATTAAAATTGAGGCCAGTCGTGGCGCAGGGCCACAGAGTGTAACTGTAAAATCGACTGGTTGTGAGTTCGATCCCCAATCGAGGAGATAAAATATTTATTTATATTTATATTTTCATTTCTTCGCTCTGGTGTCGAGACTAAGTGCGGCGTTGAGTTCCGCCATTCAACACACAATGCCTCCAGAACTCGCCGGAAATGGGGAACGGTTTGTCTTAACACTAGGTTCCCTCTGCCTACCCTGCTACATGCGGGATACAGCGTGAAGCTGATTTCATTTTTAATTTAATTAGAATATTGTTTCTTACTAAGTAAAAATTTTATTTTCAACAATTAGCTGTTACATACTTAATATCACCGGTTACAATCTATATCCGGTAAGTATAGTATAAATACGCATATAGCTGGGTAGAAGGACGAAACCCAGTGTTATGACACTCTGCTTTCCACTTTGAACTCAAGGCGACGGTTTGTCTTATTACCATAGCTAGGAAGTCTGAATAATTCTTTTCCACAAATGGATATCGAACCCACGATATTATACGTTATATTATAAACACAATTTTAAAAATAATATTTTCTGTACACGCGTTTCTCTGACATCCCGGCTAGTATAACTCACAGTGCGTCCCCGGAGGCCTATATCCATTTTACCTGAGCTATGCGTTACCTTGTTTGGTAATTGACTTACAAATCAACTGCAAAAGAGGCTTAAGTTCTGCTTTTACGCACATTATTTGCATATTTTAGCAATATATAACATTTTTGGTTTGAGATGTGTTTGAGACCATTTCTTTTTTTAGGGTTCCGTGCTCACAGGGTGAAACTGAACCCTATTACTATTACCGAGCTGTATCTTACAAACGGTGATAATTGAACAGTTGAAATTTTTACATATTATATATTTCTGACGCCTCTCTAACAACTAATATTATAAAACATATATTTTATTCTTAATATTAAAGGAGGCTCCACACAATAAACATGATTTTTGTCGTTTTTATAGATAATGCTACGTAACGCTTCGTGCGCGAATCCCACTCGCACTTGCGGATTTTTTAAAATATTTTATTATATTAAATTTTAGCATCACGCATCTCTATTTTTCTATAACAGAGAAGAATTTCTTCTCTGCTGCTGATGCCTACGAGTTTTATTGTCAAGAAAGCTTGATTAGTATATATTATTAGAATTAACAAAAATTGGTCTTGCAAAGTGGGCAATACAGTTTAGTCGACGCGGAGGTAAGTGACAAGTCTCAAAACGACATTTTAACAAAATAGAGAGAAATAAAAAGAATAAGAATGAGAAATAAAAATTTGTAAAATTTAAATAAATTATCATTTTACTCCAAACTTTACCAAATTAATTATACCTACATAATATATGGAACACATTTTATAGGCTTCTTTCTCTATACAATGTCCCTAATAAAGCTCGACAAAGGAACTCATTATATAAATAGTAAGTTAATTTGTCCCAAGGGCAACGAACGACTTTGCATCTTTTTAAACGTTCAATAAACTCCTGAAGTTTTCCCGATAGACCATTCCTTAATATGTTGTTTTTTTTAAAGAAATTGTTTACCCACCAACTAAATTGAAATACTATTCTAAAAGTATCTAAATTCATTATTAAAACATAGGGAAACGTTGTACCGATTTTGTGTAATATTCTTGTTATATTATTTTTAACTTCATACTTTACCACTTCCGTATAAAATAAGGTAGAGATGATGGGTGGTGTTCAACGCCACAGTTCGTCGTACAAAGTATAGCCATATAAAATATATATATCAATATACTTGTCACCTTAGATACTGACCTACTGCTCTACTATAACTGTATCAATGAACATAAAGTTTTACGCTTTTTACGAAAGTCTGGGTACGAGAAAAACCTTGACATTTGGGTATCACATGATCTCACTGAGAGAAATCTAATGCAACGTCTTTCTATTTGCGATTCTTTGTTGAAACGTAACAATTCCGAACCATTTCTTAAACAGTTGATTACAAGTGATGAAAAATAAGTGACTTACTATAAGAATGTGCGAAAAAGGTCATGGTCGGAGCATAAGCAGCGGATCAGCCCCACAGACCGTGGAAAGCTCGGCCTGACTCGGAACAAAGTGATGGAATGCGTATGGTTTATTGGAAAGGAATCGTCGTTTCTGACCTCTACTGTCAGTAACTGATGACTGGTTAGAAAAAGCTATTGAGACAAACGTGCTGGAGCTGGTGTATATGAGGGACGTGATGTTCCACCAAGACACCCCCAGATCGCACTTATCTATAGCCACGCACCAAAAATTGAGAGAGCTTGGCTGTGATATGTTGATGTATCCTACTCCGTATAGCCGCACAGTGCGTCACAAGTTAAAATATCATCCACACCACCTGGATACGTGGCAATCTACTACGGTGCGGTTTCGTAAGAACTTCCTTCCACGCGCCACGGAACTGTGGAATGGCCTACCCGCGGCAGTGTTTCCAGGTCGATGCGACATGGGTACCTTCAAAAAGCGCGTCTATCTCCACCTTAAAGGCCGGCAACGCACCTGTAGCTCCTCTGGCGTTGCACGGGGCCGTGGGCGGCGGTAATCACTTACCATCAGATGACCCGAACGCTTGTTTGCCTTGTCCTTTTCCATAAAAAAAAAATAGCCCTGATCTTGCTCTATCAGATTTCCACCTGTTTCGATCATTGCAGAACTCTTTAGAAAGCATAAAGCTGAGCTCAAAACAACACTGTGAACACTATCTGTCAGATTTTTTTAAATCAAAAATCTAAAAACTATAATGGGATCATGGCAATACCCATAAGATGGCAACAATTCATCGAGCGAGCCGACACATACATATTATAAATAAATAAAAAATGATACTTAAAAAAATATTATCCTTTGTTTCAACAATACGAAAATATTTTTGCCCCGAACTTATATATATTTTATAGAAATACATGGAAAAAACTATAGTTATTTTTCCACCCATACCTACCTATTTAGTCGTACTCCAACGCTATACTAACGTATAATTTAATATAAATAGAATTTCCTCCACAAATTTCGACATAATCGGGGTACACGTACTCGTATCAAGTTAAGTTTAAATAAACTACAATTATGTAAGAGAGCGTCGTACAAAGCTCAGGAAACGTAGCGCAAAATTAATTAAGCTTCGCCATACAACGTCGAGGTGGAAGTGAAAAAATATCTATCTATCTATTTAGGTAAAGATTTGATGCCATCCTGATGTAAATGGAGAAAGTCTATACAATATTCCTCTTTTGTAACTTTACACGGTGTTAAGACATTTACACATTTGAGACATTGTGCGTTGAGTGGTGGATAAAATGCCGCGTTGTGTATTTAGCGGAGAAATATAAATAAAAAATAATGAGATTCACGCCATATCACAGCAGAGAAGGCAAAGGGAACCTAGTATTAAGACACTCCGTTCCCCACTTTTTGCCGCATTCTGGAAACATTGTGTGTTGAGTGGCAAAACTATATAACTAACATATATAGTATAAATAATATATAGTGACACGCCAAATAAAGCTAAAGTTTTTATTGTATATAATTACAACAGAAAAAATGAGAACCTAAAGGTGAGTGATTAACTTATATACTTGCACAAGATCTAAGCGACATTGGGTCAAATACTATAAAACCATCCCACGGGCGAGTCTGATTCGTACTTGACCGATTTTTTGGCATTCTATGTATACCAGTAGTTTGTATTTAATTTAAATATGTTACCAAATAAATGTTTCAAGAAAAACATAATCCAGCTTTGCTGTTTTTCCACTTACCATATAGATTAAATTTAATTTCGTTAAAAAGGAGGTCTTATTTAACGAAAAGTAGTTTTTTTTTGTGAAAAATCTCTACTTTCTCTCTCTGTTATACATGTTTCTTATTTTTACTCCCGTTATTTTTATTCACAACAAAAAAAAGGAAAGGAATTTTAATAAAGCAGGGTCACGTAACTTTCATGGGTAGTAACAAGCCCAACGACCAGATCGTTGGAAAATAAACCTAAGTCCACCCACAATATATTTGTTTTATATAGAACTATACGTACAAACAGTTTATTGAAAGACATCGTTGTTATTTGATAGCTTATATATGATACGGTATTCAATTGAGTAGTTTTATTGGTGTCGTAGCTGAGAAATATATGCGTATTTCCTTTTTATTTATTATTTAGGGCAAAGGCATAATTGTTTAATAATAAAATAGTATATAGTCGTTTATATGCAGATAATTGTGGATTTCTCACCACTTAAGGTGTACAACAGGGTGTCTCTAACACACGTGAGGGGAGCAAAGGGAACATTGAGTTAAGACACTGTTTTCCCAATTTTTCAAGGTATTGCATGTTGAATGGCGGAACTCAACGCCGCGCTTTTTGTCTTGGTACCAGACCGAGGAAATGAAAATATTAATAAATTTATTTCCCCGAGTGTCACACTCTAATGCTTCTGTGCAACGGCGGCCTCAAAAAATACTAAACTTCCATTACTTAAAATTACACCCTATATGTACTCGTATATAGAGTGTTATGAAAACTAAAAGTGACATGTGTAACACTAGACTAGGGGGCGGCGGGTCAGTGCGACATCAGTCAGAGATCATTAGTGATTCCCAACATAATGATTGTACCACAGCCTCTCGTATCCCGTTTGTCACGCTCGCTCGGCTGCCTTCTATTAATTATTATTTAAGTCACGTCAAGAGTATTACGTTCTAACTGAGTTTTAGAGCTCCCGCTTGGATTGAAGCTTTTTGAATGGCTTATTAAATCGACATTTTTTATGTTAAATTTGGGAGTGTTGTAAAAGTAATTGTTTTTTTTTTTGCGTAATTTTTGTAGGGTTCAGTTTTTATTGTTTTATTGTCGCACTGTATGCCACACATACAACGGGATAGGTAAGAGTAACCTGAAAACCTATTGTTAAGATAATCCGTCACCATTAAGACGCCTTCCGCTTTCGCCGAGTTTTGAAGGCGGTGTTGGGTGGCGTAACCCAACACCACGCTTTGTCTCGTTACCAAGGTGAGGAAATGAAAATATTAAATATTGAGTTTCCTCGAGTGTGAGATGACGCCACGATTGGCCTCGTCTGGTTCAGTTTTTAAAAAGTATTGGTTTGTATGTGGCTACAGGAAGAGAAAGCGATTCTTTAAATATTAAATAAATTATTTTTAAATATAGAAAGAAATTAAAATGCCAGAAACCCTTAAAAATGATTAAAAGCAATTGAAGTTTCAAACAATAACAACAATATACAAAATTTAAAACTAAACATTCATTTGTTTTATATAACCCGAAAAAACACGCTTACTTATGCCGTAAGATTTTCATTTGTTATAATATCTTATCAGCAAATAAACTAAACAAAAATACAGAGGGTATTTTTGTTGCCCTCCACAATACCGTAATTTCAAAAGCGAGTGCAAAATCACGTCCCAATGCATCCGGGAGGGCAAAAAAGTATCTTAATTATCATATTGTTGTATAAAATTGTCATTAAAACTCAAAAGTCGATAACATTCAAGTTGCCATTGTAAAAACAGGCCTCTAGTGAGAGGTTCGTTTATATCGCGCTAGACACTCGCGCCAGTACTGTCTCTAATTGTTTTTTTTAAGAAATTAATATGATAAAGTAATGTAATATGACGATTTAGTTCCTTTTATTCCTTATTTTTTTTCTCAAAAAATGGCTCCATATTACGAGAAAAAAATATAAAATTGGCGCGGGGTTTTAATCTGCACACATGTGTGTGTACAAAACAACACATAATGATCTTTTTTAAAAATATATAAAAGAGATAAAATGATGGCGAAAGAATATCATGTCAAATACCATTGGTTATGGATTCGATTCCCCACATTGTTGAGTTTTGCCACTCAACACGTAATGCCTTGAAAATCCAGCAAAAATTTAAGTCTTCTAGTCTAAAAATTTAAGTCTAGTCTAAGCACTAGATTCTCACTACTCATCCTGCTTGCTATATGACAGCGTCAATCTAAAAAACAAAAACAAACAGCTTCACGCATTTATCTACATGTAACAGGGTAGGCAGACAGAACGAAGTTATTAAGACACTCCGTTCTCCACTTTCCGACCAAATTGAAGACATTGAGTGTCGAATACTGGAACCGAACAGAACTGCACTCTGTCTTACCAAAGTAGGAAAATAATAATAATAGGATTCCACAGCAAAAATAATAATAAATCAATTAAAACTTACTACATCCCTACACGAAGTGGAGGCAGCACAATATTTGCGAGGACAAAAAAAAATCTTCAGTTAGGTCACGTACATCACTAATTCGCTCCCCGGGTTGAAATCATGTCGGGAATTCACTGTATTCGGTCAGTATAATTTTCTGAGATGAGATGCCTTTGCATATTTATTAAAAACAAAATTACATAATCAAAAGAATATTGTATGTGATTCTGGTGATATTTTTATTAGATAGGGGGCTTTTTTCTGTTTGCATTTTGTTTGATATGGAGTTCATATAATCATTATAGTATTATATGACTTGTAACTATCATGGTCTAGTTGGAATTTCAGGACATTGTGTATACAGTACGATGATTATGAGTTCAATGTTTATTGTTTCACTCCATTGTGATGATGATGATGACTCCGCCATACGTTCTCAAGATTGAGTTGATGGCCAGAGTGCCTGGTCGGTTTTCAGGGGGCGCGGGTTCAAGTCCCGCTATGTTCAATTTCTTATACGTTTTCTAAATAAATATATTCTTTCCAAAGTGTGGATTAACATTTTAAAAGTATTACAAAATGAAGCTATATAAATATTCTTAATTCATATCTTACAATATTACTCTTCAAATATATACAAGTAAATCCCGTTTTTTTTACGCTATTTATATACACAAAGTTATTTAATTTAGCAAAATTGTGCATCGTCACAAAATATTTAAGTTCCACTAAGGAAGAGGAATGGACCCGACTAATTAAATAAGTGCACGTGAGAAAGGAAATGGCTCGCGCTTTCCATACTTTACAAATGAAAAATTTTTGTTCTATAGCTATAGGTACATCGCTCTTGAATATATTTATACTATGCTATGTGATGTAAGTGATCTTATATGTTACTTTTATTAGATTAAATAATTTTAGTCCATCGAATCACAGTGGGATTATTGTAGACTATTATTATAGAGATAGTATTTGCTTAAAATAAAATAACTAAATCAGCTTCACGCAGTATCCCGCACACAGCAGGGAGGCAGAGGGAACCTAGTGTTAATATACACCTTTGATCCGACAGCTGTCGTCTTCACTGTGGTATGATGTTGCACTGCGCCACTCTCACCTCAACTAAATTATATCGGATGTAATATTAATTTAGAAAAAATAGAGTAAATTTCCTTAATACACTAAGTTTATTTCAATCGTATGAACTATTCCGGGATAAATACAAAAAAATATAACATAGTAGTTTTTGGCTATATAATATTTTTATATCCCGTCATTTCAACTCTTGGCACGAAACCTAACAGGGGAAGTAATCGGAAATAACGCAATCGATCTGTTTACCTGAATACGATTTATTATTACAACATTCACAAACAAACACGTAGCCTATTAAGTTTTTCTGTCAGCGAAATTGGATATTATGTTGTGAGATATGGCCTGCACAGGATAGGATAGTAGTGTCGTAATTTCATTTCAGTTTTTTTATCTTAACTCTTCATTCCTCACATACCAGGTAGAGGGAAACTGGGTACCTAGTGTTAAGACACTCCTTTCCACATTAAGAAACTTCCGTTCCCCACTCCCCAACAAATTCTTGAATTCTTTACGTGTTGAGCGTCAGAATTGAACGCCGTGGTTTGCCGCGTTACCAGAGCGAGTACCATATTAAATGAAAATATTAAATAATTCATTTTCTTGAATAGTAGTAGTAGAAATCGAGCTCACGACCAGTCGCGTTTACAGTCACACGCATGTGCCACTGCGCCACGACTGTTAAATCGATACGTCTTTACTATATTGTATATATGTATATATGTACAATTACAATAATGTAGTTGTTTACTGAATTCATTAATAGTTTTCTTTTAATAAAAATTACATTGTCAAAAACTACATTGTGATCAAGAGATCACATAAATAATAATTATAACAAAGGTTTTTTTTTTCAATTTTCAAGAAAGGTACGGCACCTCATTTTAAATAGTAGTATAAAACACAGCGTTATGTTCCGCCACTCAACACACAATATCTTTAAAACTTATCAAGACTTACCTTACGGAGTTGTTTAAAAATAAAACATGTTTATAACAGCAATGACGTCACAACGCCTGTATACTAAGCTATTTGTTTCTTATTCAAGCTTATTTGATTTCTTTGAAAGCATCGTATAACTTTTAGAAGGCGTAATCTCTTTTAACTTGCAAGGTGTATTCAATCGTTATCGTAATGTTCTTCTGACGTCTCGACAATAGCCAGCTTTATGGAATGGAAATGTTTCCAAGTTCTATGTATTGTAGTCCTCAGAGTAATGTTCACGTTTAAGAAGATTATTACCGAACTTTCACACTTAATAGGTAAAATACTTTTACTGCGTAACGCGTGTTGGGAGTTGTGCGTGTTTTAAATTGCTTAGTTTTTAAATAATAAAACTTTTTAGATGTGAGAAATTAAGTTTTATTATTTCTGATACCTGTACCATTACAGAAAATATTAATTAAATAACTACTGTTACTAGATTGTGTCTCCCCAAAACCGTTATCAGTTGTCGTTATCATGATTAATTATTTTCAAATTTGAATATTTAAATATAATTTTGATAATTCTAGTATCAAAATTATTACATTATCCTAAAAAAAAAATAATACACAAAAGTTATTTCCATTTGCACGCGAAAAAGCTGTGAAAAACTCCAGTAAACCACGTCATAATTCAAAAGTCCAGCTATCACTTAACACAACAATAAACATACCCCAAAATATAAAATCCACGAAAACAACTTCCCATCTCAATTCACAATAAAAATGAAATTTCCTCTCCACCCAACTAAATACCCTAATGCGTTAACCGTGAAAGATAAAATGACACGTGTAAATATGAAACGATGGTCCCACAGTCGCGTCCCGGGGGCCCGGGGCCCTGGGGGCCTGGAGCCGGCCATTTTCATCTCACATTATCACACAATAAAGAGTAAAACACTACACCGACAATTTCACATGTAAAATTTCGCTTCATTATTTTTAATGGCGTTCTCTGATTTACGAAACGGCCGAAATGGAACGCGCCGAATAAAAAGCTGACGACGAATAGGTACCTATTCGTATGTTCGAATGAAACGGAGACACGACGTTTATAAACAAAACTCAGTTTTAAAAACATGGTCGGGTGGCTCTCACGCATGGCGTGGTGGGCGAGCGCGCGGAATATTTTAATGTTCCCGCGCTGTACGACTCACGGTCCGCCGCCCGCCCATGGACGGCGCCTCCTCCTAACTCCTTTCAAACGGTGGGAATTGCGCTTTATCGTAAGTCATCCCGACTTCCTGTCTCCTTTGTACTTCCATTTCCACTCGCGCTTTTTATGTTTTAATTTGTACACGCGACTGTTATGTAAGCGACGGGGCCCTAATAAGAACAAACTGTCACCAGAATTCCGTACAAATTTCCAGGGCAGGAATTAAAAAATACGAGATTAAAACGAGGGTGATAATTACGGAGGGATCCCTCGCGGGGCGCGCTCGGCGTATTTTTTAATATAATATGATGTTGCTAAGTTACGTATCGTACTTGATAATCGTTCGCAACCATCTTAATGAAGCGCGGGTTTTATGAAGTTTTTGTGAGGCCCGCGTCAAATTGGGGGCGCGAGTGGAGCGGAGTGAAGGAAAGAAAAACAATCAAGCCTCGTTACGATAAACAACAAAGGGGCTAACAGCAATAAAACCGGTCCACGGCCGTTACCGAAGTTACACGAACGATCATCTCCAATATCTTTCTTCCAAATTTCAATGCGATACATTAACATAAAAAGGAAACAATAACCGTTTAAAACTCTCATCGGAACGGCGCTTTTTTATTGGTTTAAAATCACAACTTTAATATAGAACAGCTGGCGGGTCGTATACAATTGTGATATCGCACTAATGGCTGCCGTATTAATGTAGATTGTAGGTATTTGGCCAGATGACTACCATCTCTCATCTCAGCTTGTACGTTCCCAACTTGGCGTTTTGTTACCACAATTTTGGACTTTTTGGTGCCGAAATAGAAAGTATATTAGCATGTTTTTGATATATTTTAGACGTACGCAATGGGGTTTTGTAAATTTAAATTTAAATTTCCGACGACCAAGCCGCTGGATCGTAATTAGAGTCTAATGAGACTGAGCTACATTCGTTTCGTTGAGAGGAATTTTTCGGCTATTTTGTTGTATTTTTTCCATATCATAGAAGTAGTCACTTCTGGTTTATACCTGTATATAATATTTTTATAGTGATGTGCTACAATGAGAACAGAACAACAAAATTAGCCTTTGTCACTTACATTTTATTGATAGTATAGGATATCGCCGCTGGGACCGGCGAGCCAATAGACGCTAGATCTCGATAGTTAGGTAGGCCTAGCATTAGTTGATTAAAAGGGGTTTTATTATCTCAAATGTTATTAGTTCCGCACGTTTTGTCGTCGCTCGTTTTATACTATTGCCTTAATAAATATTTTTATTCAATCTTTTTTGTTGGTATATAATTTTGTTTGGAAATTTTGTAATGTAAAATCTTGAATTCTAACTATAATTTGTAGTGGATATTGAATATCATAATATTTTAAGTAATTGATTTACCAATAATTCCCATCAAGTTCTCAAAAAAATAGTAAGCGAGATTGTTCAGCCCCAAAACCTCTTATTATCTTAAAATACCAATAAAAATAATAAAAGCGCAAACGCGATGGTTGTGCATTCCATTCCCACTCGGGCGAATGAATTATTGGTACTGATAATAAGAAGAAGCACGGCGTTAAGTTCCACCACTCAGCACTATCATGTGAGTATCGTGCTATATCTACGCGGGATACAGCAGTAAATTTGTAGATAATCTCACTCTATCTCATAGTAGATTCACAAAGTATTTATATAGTATCGACGCAACCTTTTCACCCCTTCTTTCTGGGGCAAAAGGAAAAACTTTTGCCAATTAGAAACTTACTGATAACAATGTCAAAACTTCGGAAGATACTGGCCTTTGGAAATTATTGTGACATATACGATATATTTTATTTGTACTTCTTTTCTTAATAAAAGTTATATAATGTCTTAGTATACGGTTTAAATTAGCGTAGTCTAGGTTAACTATATAGGGATATAAATATGGATACTTGAACATATCTACTACCTTTATTATCATTGTACCTCTTAACGAGTAACAGGTACAAATCTAATAGTAATCTTTGTTTTGGGGCCGTCGTGGCACAGCAGCACAGTGTAGCAATAAACGTGATGATTGTGGTGTCTATTCCCATTTGAGGAATTCATCATATTCATTTTCTCACTTTTATTCAGAATTTGGAAATTATCTTAACACTAGGTGATCCCTATGCTTACCGTGCCATATACGAGATACAGCGTGAAGCTAAATAAACCGAAGGTCAAATCGTTTAAGGATTGTTGCTCAATGGGTAGTACAGCTTTTAAAAAATGACAAACTTAAGTAGAGGCGTATGCATAATTTTCTTATAAAATCAATAATCTTGTCCATAAAAATTAATTTCTCTATAGTATTATTTCCTACCTTGAGAATAGTACATTTTTTACAAACACGACTTAAACCACATCCAATACACCCCAAACCAATTTTCCTACATTCAATGATGATCAACAACAATCAATAATGATCATTAACAGATGATACCTACATATTGAAACAATGAACAATGATAACCGCACAGTGTCATTAAAATATCGGTAATGAGGCACCCACTTGTACGAGACAGCGTCGTTATACCGGCTTACGGGCAGAATTAAAGATGATAGCGTATTAATCTCTTTATGTTACGTTAATTATGCTGATATTGCATCGCTGTGTGCTCGATTTAAGCTATCAAACGTGTTTGATGTCAATATGTAGGTACTATGTATCATATTAAGATCTTACGTACCTACCTATTGTTTATTTACGTAGGCATTTTAAATGATATTCAGGAGAATATAGATATTTTTTTTAGCTTTAGCTAGTAGGCGGAGGGAACTTGGAACCCTAGTGAAGAGAAGCTCCCTTCTCAATAAGACCCTACTTTCCACCGAATTCTGGAGGTGTTGCATGTTAAATTACGGAACTCAACTCAAAGAAATGAAAATATTAAATATATCCTCAAGTGGGAATCGAACGCACAACCTGTCGCGCCACGACTTGTGCCCCTGCGCCACGGAAGGTAAATATTTAAATATATTAATACTTCGCTTGGATTTGATAAGGCATAGGAGACTTATGTATGAAAAGTAAAGAACTGAGTGACTTGACCATAATCTCTCTAAATATTTTACAAATCGGTGATATAAAGTTCAAAAAGAATAAATTCTAAAATTACAGAAAAAAATCATATATCCACTAAGACTATTTGAGTAAAGACAGAACAAATACTTTTAACTATTTTATTGTAACATAGCACCATTGTATTCACATGAAAAAATTAGGAAGCATAATAGTACTGTAATTTCCCACTATAATCTTATATAACTTCTCTTCTCTAAGAAACTTTATTAAAATCATTTCTGAATATTAAACAACTAATTTCGTTACCATTTTCGAAGTAATTTCATAAAACTCGAAGTTAACAATTATAAATTTTGACAAACACACAACACCAAACATCCAAACAGACGATAGCTCAACACGAAATACTGGGTGAGGGATCAAACCCAATGCGTAGGTCACAAACAAAATTAGGGTGAACATAAATAACGTTATCCAAATGAATAATTAAAGTGTAGGTCGAATCCAGTAATGTGACATATGCGACAAGAACTGAAACGTACTGAAATGCAACAATGGGCCTAGGGAGCGTCAATTTTGCCCAATTTCCGTAACGTCTAGTCATCATATGTAGGACCATTGTACACTTATATTTTAGACTGAACCACAGCAAATTGAACCTTATACCCTCAAAATAAGAGCTGCAGGTGGAAATTCATAGCGTCCACCACTAATCCATTAGCGATTCGATTCTTACAATGCTTGATGTGAAACCCCAAAACTGTCCTTTGTGCTTTATCATTGCGTCACAGGATTATAGATTGTGCTCTGATACGCAATAACGATCTTTAAATATATAGGCGATTGAGACCAAATTGGTTGCTGCGTATATACATTCAATCAATTACTATTGGACCAATATTAATTCTTATCAATATTTGCTAAGAAAAAAGAAGTATATTATTAGTTCTAGTTGGTTCGTTCGAGATTATTTACTATCTAAAAAAAAATTAGACATTATTTCAAGATTCAAGCTTAACTAAGGTACTTAAATATACCTATAGGTACTATATTAATATCATTATTGTGCCCACATTTCATACAATTTAAAAGTACAAAAACCCACAACGTTATGTTAAACAAATCTGAAAAACAAAAACAAAACACAAGAGAGTAATCAACTACAAATATAGTCCGCACGTACAAATCAGGGCGTAGAAAACGAAATAAAGTTTTGATGTAAAAAGTTCTTTTTTTATGCGTCGTTCCCGAATTTCAGAGGCGTAAGGAACTAGGAGTACTTTATTATATACACACATATGTGGGTGTGTATATATCGTATGTATTTATTGATTTTCTTTTATGTGACATATATCATATATAAAAATCTATTTTTTGTTATTGTGAGCTAACCTCGCGGACTGAAGCAGTAACAATTTGGCATATGGGCTTTAATATTTAAAAACATTATTACTGCGGGAAATACATAATGATGTTCAACTTTTTTTAAAATATTAATGAAATATACCCATAATTTTAGTAATTTCTAGGAATTACTAAGTTCCGTTTTGTGGAAATGTTTCACAAAACGAAACTTGATTTGTCTGTTTTAATGTGTGATGAAAGGAATATTGATTATAATGTCGTTCACGTTACTCATGATGGATATCATATGTGAATTTAGAGTTCTGAAAGGCTGTATAAGCTTTTATTTTCTTTTCATATTTGTTTTAGTCTATCGTTTGTGTTTTAGTCTATATATACATAGTTTACCATAATTACCTTATTATAAAATGAGATGATTGTGAGTTCGACTCATTGGAAGATAGAATTACTTTATTTTCTAACACTTATAAAGAAATCGTGTCGCTTCGTTGTTATCTACCACTCAATTTGGCAATGTCTCAATTTGAACAGGAAGTAGAGAATAGGTCCAGTCGTGGCGCAGGGGCAAAGAGTGTGACTGTAAAATCGACTGGTTATGGGTTTGATCCCCACTCGAGGAGATGAAATATTTACTTACATTTATTTTTTCATTTCTTCGTTCTGGTGTCAAGGCAAAGTGCGGCGTTGAGTTCCGGTACTCAACACGCAATGTCTCCAGAACTCGGTGGAAAGTGGGGAACGGTGTGTCTTAACACTCTGCCTACCCTGAAATATTTCAATTCATCGAGGCCTCTGCCTCTGATACAGCGCGAAGCTGATTTGGATTTTTTAAGCGCATATGAAAACTAATGAAAAACTATTTCGTTAAGTCCGAAATATTTTATTATTATTTACTATCAATATGAAAATGATAGTAAATAATAAAAATAATATAATATAATTCCCAATCTTTTCCGTTCTCTTTCCCGGACTTGCGACCATGACCACAGCCTTCATATTATTTACTATGTATAGCCAACATGCATCTTAAGTGTTGGAGCCTTATTTCTTTTTTTTTATTTTTATCATTTTATAGTTTTTTTTATACTTTATAGGTTAATAGGTTTTCTTATAAGAACGTACTATATACAGCGTACTATAAATAGCTTGCACTTTTCACCCCTCGTCACCTCGGGATACAAGGTGTTAAGATTTATTAAGTTTTTTAATATCTATTTATCAAGTCTTCAACTTAAAAGCAATATTCATCACTAGCGACCCGTTCGTGGCTTCGCCTGCTTGATAATAAATTACCCACTTGTATGAATAACTTTCGTGTTTCTAATAACATCATCACTTCACCCATTAAAAATTAAAGTTTCAGTCAATTTATAAATAAAATTGTACTAATTTTGGTACCATGTACCATAAAATAAAATAACTTAAATTTAAGCTAGAATTGAACGCACGATCTTTGCCTTCAAAGATACATGTCCCAATAGTCCTGCAAAGGCCTCAGTTTTATTTATCACGCCCAACAAGCGTTATACGAAGAAAGTTTAATAACCTCCTTAATTAAGACAAAGTTTTTCATAATAAAAACAATTAGAGCTATAAAGGCCAGTGAAGTATTACAAGCAACTCAAATTGCGTAGTCCACCGAGGTGATGTATAAAACTTCTGTATTGGCAGTTTCTTACGATAGTTATTATAGTATTAACGTAGATGGGTGAGTTTGCAATTTTTTTTATATATTATTTCTTATATTTTTTTGGAAGTTGTTAATGTATTTTTGTTTAATTGTAGATTTGAAACCGTCTTGAAGAAATATTCATTTTTTCATATTTATATTGATTTTGTTATTTTTGTTCTTACTAAATTCCACCACGCTAGTCACTACGACAACTGGAAAATGAAAAAAGAGTGACCTTTCTTATATTAATTATTGAGATATAAGCAAAATATAAAATGAATAACAGACACCGCACAGACGAACCGCCTTTTCCTTCTAATTTACGTCTTAGTATTTTAAAAAAATACATTTTTTATAAACGGGAAGATATTTAAACAATTAAAAATATAAAAAAATCCTCAAATCTTTACTTTCAAGCACAAAGCCTTTAAAGAGTTTGAGCTTCAATTATTTTATTTGTTATATGTGCATCTAAAATATCCTGAGGCCAGTCGTGGCGCAGTGGCACAAAGTGTGGCTGTAAAACCGACTGGTTGTGGGTTCGATCCCCACTCGAGGAGATGAAATATTTACTTACATTTATATTTCCATTTCTTCGCTCTGGCGTCGAGTCAAGCGCGGCGTTGAGTTCCGCCATTCTACACGCAATTCTTCCAGAATTCGGCAGAAAGTAGCGAATGAAACAAATATTATAATATCAACAATAATATAATAATATATAAAAGATTACAATTACAATCAAGTCAATTACAATCAAGACGAATTCGACATCCACGCTTATACCTTATGAACTAGGCTTCCATTATTCACATATAATATATATTATTGAAATAGTATATTATATCCACTATTAAATAGCATACGATTATAAACTCAATATCGATATATAACAATACAAGTCGAGAACATGGTTCAGACACTTGAGAGAAGTAAAGCTATTATATTGAATATCTGTTTCTATGTAACTTGGAATAGTTACTATGCAATTAAATGCAAATATTTGTATTGAAAATGATCTGTTATTAAAAACGGAATACTATATCGAAATTGAAATTGCAGCAGATCAAGTGTGTGACTGTAGCGTGACAGGTTATCAGTTCAATTACCCTCGATGAATTCCAATATTGAATATTTTCACTTTCTCGTTTTAGGATATCTTCTTAATAGGAAAGGAGTGTTTTAGAACTAGGTTCCCAGGTCCCCTCCACCTACCTTGCTATGTGCGAAATATAGCTCGAAGCTAAAAAAAATATTAATGTAGTGTACAATTACAACATATATAAGGATAGGACATGATAAGAATCTATGTTAATCTTAAAGATCTTAAGAAATATATTTATTTTTTAAATTGAAGTACTTCAGTAGATGTATTAAAGATTTAAAAATAACTTAGTTATTATGCATGTAGCCATAGGTGACAAAGTAGATGGAGCGCAAATTTATTTATTTTGACTTTGCTTTTGATTTAGTAGTCGAGATGACAACTATATGCAAATAAATTCTTGAAATATTTCCATTACTTGTCACTGTTGCTCTTCACGATTCTCTGAGAAATAGCAAAATTATTATATTTAAGATGAAATATTTTTATACTGAAGGTATAAAAATATTTATTAAAAAAAATATATACTCTATTATAAGTTTTAAAAGAAAATGTCTCTATACTAAAACGAACTGACGACGTCGGCTTAGATGGAATATTTTCTTTTTTTATATAAGTAAAAATATTATAAAAAGTCTACATACTTCTCTATTTTCCCAGGATATTGTGTTTTAAGCACCAAAAATTATTTGAGTATGGTCTAACAACAAACATACTTCGATTATAATACAGCTAATGTAAACGTAGTTTGGATACCCATTCGGGGAAAATAATTCTTTTGGCTGAGCTGGTCTGGCAAAATAAAACGCTGCGTTGAGTTCTGCAACTCAGCACAAATTATCTTGAGTTCGCGAGAGAAGCAGACAACTAAGTGTTTTGACACTAGTATCTCTCTTACTATGTAAAACTTAAAAAACTAAATAAATATAAATGATACATATTTTATTCACATGAACGTACATTCATCCTAAAACAATGAGTTACTTCTAGCCTATATCAAATCTTAACTCGAAATAGTTTCCACCTTTTTCTTTAAAACTAAGTAAACTTCTCATTCAATCCAATTGAACAAGTATCCAACTAGAAACTAGAAAATTAAAAACAACGTAACACTAATAGAAAGCTGGTTGTATTTAAGATCGTTGAGGCAGAAAACCTTGGATGGCCCTCGGTAGGAAGACGCCTCTTGAATACAAATCAGGAAATCTCTACCCTCAATCTGGTCTATATATGCATAAAGTGTTACCTGAACATTGATTTTTGTACACTTTTCTAGTCAACCCCATATTGTGCTATTTTGTTTAAGAATTTACAAGTAATCTTTCAGATATTTATTATTTTATAGAAAATATTGATATATTTATAAACATTTTACTTTAACTGAGTACAACAACTCAAATGTAGGGGATATTATAATAATATGTGTCTGTCTTACTTTCTCATATCTCAACTCTCCCCATTCTTCAAGACAATGCGTGTTAAAAAGCGGTGCTTAACGCCACGCCTCATCTAAAAAGACAGAAAAAATTTAAAAAAATCGAACGAAAAAAAAGTTAAGCTATATCAGTAAGCACATACTACACAAATATCTAAGTATCAGATATATACCTACGGCTATAACACTTTATATTCAGAATACGTTAAACATTCGAGTAGCGTATTAAGCACACATTACACGGTGGAAATCTTTTAAAGTACTTAGAAGTTTAAAGGTACATTTAATAGAGTTTGTGCCTCCTTCCTTATAAACTGAGTCGACACATGTCAGCAATCTGCTGCCGATCGCGATTTTATCTTGAACTTAATAAAATGACACTCTCGTTTGGGTTAAGTGAAGAGAGTTGAGCGTGTTTTGTTTCTGGAGGCATTGCGTGTTGCGTTGCAAAACTCAACGCCGCGGTTTACCTGTTTACAATAACAGAGCGGTGAAAATGAAAATAATAAATATTTCATTACTTCTAGTAAGAATCGAACCTGCAATATATATCCAGTTTACAGTTACACGCTTGTGCCTCTGCGCCCTTTTTGACGATATTTGTAAGTTTATAATATAAAAATATTATTTTATTATGAGATACGTTAGAATTAACTAAATAGGCGTTTGATTACCCTTAAGGAATTATATTGAATAAAGGCAAATATTTGTAAAAGCTCATAAAATTGAATTAAGTTTAATTAAAATATATAGGCCAGTCATGGCGCAGGAGCACTGAGTGTGACTATAAAATCTACTGGTCTACCAGTAGATTGTATGTGGAGATCTATCTCCACTCGAGGAAATAAAATATTTATTTTAATTTATATTTTCATTTCTTCGCTCTAGTATCGAGGCAAAACGTGGCGTTAAATCCGCCACTCAACACGCAATGTCAGTGAAAAGTAGAGAACCGAGTGTCTTAACAATAGGTTTCTTTTGCCTACTACAACAAGGTTAATAATTATTTTCTCACAGTAATAAAACAATTTCGAATAAGCTCTCGTAATGGGACGGTGTCTAACTATTCGAGTAAGTCTGATGAATGTGAACTCGATACTCTATTAAGAGATTTATTTTTAATTTCATCTTGCTCTCCTAAACAGAGCGTGACGTGGAGTTTCTCTACTCAACGAAGAGTGGAGAACAGGATATCTTGACACTACTATGTCACGCTAGAGCTAGAAAAAATATATATTTCCCAACTTGTACCACACATTAAAGCGTTAACATGCTCATGCGAGTTTGCTCTGATCCCTCAGATCTCTGTTGGCCCGATACTTGGAAACCGCCGACGATTGTATTTTTTAAATAAATCGCGAATCCAGCTGAATAGAGACTTATTTCCTTATGTTTAATCTTTACCCTTTTATACAAAACTAGTTGCCCGCAACTTTGCTTGACCGGAATATAAAACGTGAAATGGAAAATCTTGTTTTTCCAGATTCTGTTGAAATTTCGAGAATATTTTGTAGGTAGTATTAGCTCCTATACTCCCTAATCTATTTACATAACAAATTTACTACTTACTGTGCCGTTCGTCAGTAAAGGAATATATTTTTATACGTATGATAAGAAATGTACCTGATAAACATTGTTCACCAACAAGCTATTACGTAAGCAGTTTTAATTAAAAGAATCACAGAGACATTTTTTTTTCTATCATACATTAAAATTAGAAAGACGGCTTCACTCTTTTTCCCGCATAACAGGGTAGACAAAGGGAACCCAGCGTTAAAACACTCCGTTCTCCACTTTTCGAAACATTAGGAGGTGAACGTTGAAAGTCGCAGTTGAATGTAATAAATAAAAAGAAGAAAAATATATATACAATAATTGTACTGAGTGGCGATCGATCCGCGCAATATAAGATAATTATAATTTTTTCATGCAATTTAATATAACCATAATCAATTTCCATGAAAAGGCTTTATTTGAGCAAGTCTTCCTTCAGCTATAACATATTTGAGATAGTCGCAAAGTGTAATGTGCGAAAAATAAGGTCCTCGCATTGCTCCCCGCCCGAGGATTTTCTACGTTGTAGATTTAGACAACTGGAAGAGATACGTCTGTTCTATTATAATGTTCGGAATTTTGAAATATTTGTCTTCTTTATATTATATTTTATAAAAAATACTCTACTACTAAAACTATATGATAGTTTATGTGGCATCATCCCGTATGACTGCAAACTGGACGCATATAACTTCGATTCCTACTCGGGGGAATGTTTTTTTTTTTAATTTTTTCGATTTGGTTACATGACAAAGCGCGGCGTCGACTTTCGTTACTCAACAGGCAAAATCATGAAAATTTTGGCGAGAAAAACAAAATTGCAGTAGTGTTCGAATTCAAATTGATAATTTTCTTTTATTCTAATAAACATATTGTTACCACTGACTGGCTCAAAAAGCATTTCTTTTGAAAAGAGCTGGCAAGAATATCAAATGTTGTGTTTTTTTTTATATTTATATATAATAAAAACTATCAACCATGTTAAAATTTCACAACTGCTTTCTACATACTTTCAGTCCTTAAATGTTTTTTAAAAGAGTTATAAAGTTTCCTATGAGCGATGTTTTACAGTTACTTTAAATTTCTGAAAACAAATATATGAATCATTATTACACAAAATTATGAATATATCAACACACAACCAATGTACAAACAGTGTATTGAAATAAAAAAGTAGACCTGTGCCGCAACTGGTTGTGGCGGTTGTACCTCGTACACTTAATGTGACTGATTCTGTACTCAGCACAGTGTCCTATTGTACATTACCAAACCATACATTTTTGGGCTAGTATAAAAAAAAGAGAGTAGATAAATATATATTCATTATAATATAGACTGTAAAAACTATCCAGTAAGTTTATATACGTGGCAACAGCTGAGCAGTGCACGAGATACAGTGATCCGTTTTGTTTCCGAACGTACTACCGATATTGAGACCGGTACCGAGACAGCTTTGAAATATTTCTCATACAATCTTATATAACTTACCTATATATATATATATATATATATATATATATATATATATATATATATATATATATATATATATATATATATATATTTTGTTTGGAGTGAATTTCTTTTATAAAATTTAATATGTAACTTGATTGTTTTTATATAAATTGGACGTATTCTCTAATTCTTCTTTCTTTTTTTTCTTAAGTTTCCTTAGTTATTATTTGTTTATATTCTGATTGTTTGATTACACATATAGCAGGGTGGGCAAAGGGAACCTAGTGTTAAGACACTTCGTTTTCAACTTTCCTATAATTTTTCGAGATGATGCGTTAAGTGCGTTTTTCCTTATTACCAGAATAATAATATCATTTAATATCATTTTTAAAAAAAATGTATCATTCAAACATAACCATAACAAAATCCAAGTGTATTTCATTTCATTAATACATAAACATCAATAAGGAAATAAAACTTTATCTGAGTCTAACGTTCAGAAGTTTATTTATAACTTAATAAAATTCCTTTGACAAGGAATAAGATATCAAAAGAAAGTAAAAAATAAGAAAAGTTCTTTTGAACACTTGTTTTACAAATAACGAGACAAAGCAGGGCGTCGAGTTGCGCTATTTAACACACTATATCTCAAAAATTAGGTGGTAAGTATATAACGGAGTATCTCAAATATAGTTTTATGCGGGATACAGCGTGAAGTATCCCGCATCTACAACGGGATTATTTATTTTTTTACTTATAACTAAAAATAAAAACACGGAAATAAGAATTTATTCAACTTCTGATATTCAAAAGTTATTTATCTATAACTTAATAACTTTCCTTTGACACGGAATGAGACGTCAAAAGGAACTTAAAAACATATCAAGTTATTTAGAAAACTAATTTTATACAAAATTAGATTTGCCTTTTCAACAGCCAATGCCACAAAGTGCGCTCACAGGTTTCATATCAAACAAACTCATTACGGCGCGCGAGTATTAAACTGTGTGTTACTGTATAAAATAACTAGTTATCTTAATATGATAAATCTTGTATTTCCTCGCTCTGGTAACGAGGTAAAGCGCAGCGTTCGGTTCCGCCACTCAACACTCAATACCTCTAGAATTCAGCGGAAATTGGGGAGCGGAAGCTTGTCGTTGTTACATACGGGATATAGCATGAAAGGCTACAGGATTCGATCCCGTGCCTATGGAAGCCGATTTGAAATAAGTTTTATGAAAACATATGGCTCAGTACTAACTACTTGAACGCATTCCAAGAGACGCGGATTCGAACATGCCTGTGCTCAAATTGTTATACTTTTTTTAAAAAAGTAGTTTCTTTCCTAAGTGTCGAATAACATTTTAAAAAATGTTAAAAATCTTCTATTTACTCCAGCATCCCTTTAGACGCGGATTGCGCCAATTACTTTGTCTGCGGCTCTCTAAATAAATAGTGAAAGGATATTTTAACAAGATATAAGAACGAAATCGTGTTGTTTAATTAATTTTGTGGTAATGTTGCACAGATTTTCTAGAGTATTTTGAAGCGTTTGTCTGAAATAAGTAGATTTTTGATTTGAAAGAACTTTTTGTTTTAAAAATGCATTTCGGAATAGTTGTTCTTATTCAGAATTGTAAACTGTATAATATTAACATTTTTTTTATGTTGATATTGAGATATTAGCTTGGTAGAGCATGATGATTGAACCTTCACCTATCAATTCCTTGATCACTTTTGGCACAAGCTAAGCAATTTTTCAATTAATAGTAGTATAATACGGAGTATGCTAGGCAGTACTTAAAGGAAATTTTATATTTAATATATTTAATTCTATCAAAAAGTAAAAGATCGTTTAAACATTTTGTTTGAATTTATTAGAAGCTTTTATTTTATTTTCATTCACATAATATTAGTACAGAAATTTCAAATTTATCCAATACATCATCATTTTTAGCCGTCAGATTGCAACAAATGAATTTTACTAAGGCACTATTGCCTTAAACATAGTTAGAAGTAAAGCTCGAACGCCATAAATCATGACATTTTTTGTTTTCTATTCACAAAATTCGACATGGAAACACTTTTTATATACGAGAGCGAGTCTCAAAATAAATAGGTGGCAACATTATTCGCTCTAACGACGCGGAAGACAAATTTCCACGTATACCTTTACATTTGGGCCGAGACGAAAAGATGGAGTGCGTGGTTGTAGCGAGTTATGCACGGCTGCGAGATATTCCGCAGGGGCCATAGTTGGTGGTACTGTACAGATATCGATAGTTTACTTTGTTTTCGGAAAATATCTTAAATATTTTATGAAAATTTAATATTGAACGTTTTTTTAGCATTTTTTGGGTTAGCAAAGAGAAGAGATCAATCGCACTCACCTATAGGCACATTGAAGTTGGTAACGATGCTTTATTCATTATTGAACTTGGCTCCCATTTACTTTTGAATGTTTTTGATGGAATAAAAACATTACGTGCTAAGGTTTTCAACGTCGTAATTTCACTAATTAGACTGGCCAGTGGCAGTGAAAAAAATATATTTAATAAATTATTTTACATATTTTTTTCCGAAATATACTTGAGCCTACAATTATCGTGTTTAGTCAGGCACGTCCCAAAGGCACCTTAATAGTGCTTAAAAATAAATACATTCATATAAAATGGAGGAATAATATCTAAACTACTCGTACTCTGCCCTATAGTCCGCCCATTATGACTCCACTTTCTAACGAATTCTAGGGTTATTGCGGAACGGAACTCAACGCGCAATTTTTGTATATATATTATATAATTCAATAAAACTATCAAATAAAAAAATACTATCGATGGAACACCACTAGTACATACATACACACACATACATATGTCCATAATCTAATAAGTTGTACGAATATTGACGTGGAGATTTGTGGCGGTTTTTTGTTACTATACAATTGATATCTCGATAGTCGATACTATATAGTATACGATATGTGTATGTATGTATTATGTCGTTCTTTATAAACATGATTTAGGGTATTATGTTACGCATATATTTTGGAATATCTCTACAATATATGCGCAATATATATTGTAGACATATTCGCTACTCCCTTGAGTGTTAAAACACTTCATTTCCCACACTCCTTTTGATATTCGAGACATTACGAGTGTTGAGTAGCGGAACACAATACCGTGCTTTGTTCTCTTACCAGAACGTAGACGCTCTACCGCAATGGCATTTTAAAATATGTATTTCAACAAATCTCGATACAGTTTGAAAAGTAAGGAAACAGAGTATCTCGACACCCGGTTTCCTGCCTACTCTGTTATGTGCGAAAGATCTCTTAATATTTTACTTAGATTAATAGTTTATTTAAATACGTTTGTTTCTACCGTTGCCTTCTACCACTAAATACGCAATGTAAAAATTAAGAATAGAATGTCTAAATACATTTTTTTATACTTTTTTGTACCTTTTGCAAATAGCATTGCTATTACCAAGCATCGTATGCAGCAAGTTCAAATCTTTTATAAGTGACTCAAAATTTTAAATTAAATTACATTTTTTTTAAATAATACGTGATTTTATAAATACATATTTATAACTATATAATATATAGTTTCGCATTATACACGCCGTAACGGTATCTGAGTGTTGTGAAGTGGACCAAACGGGGCTCACTCTGTCGAAATTAATATGTTGAGAGGAATCTCTTATTATCATTAAATACATAAATTAAATTAAATTATCGTTGTATAATTATAGAAATGAAAATAAATAACAAATGCCGCTTTCCTATTAGCATTTATTGCAATTCTACTTGAATATAACGGCTCTAGCTTTTTCCAGAACTAGCAGGGTTGGTAGAGAGAACTGATGATGAGATGTCAAGGATACTTCGTTCTTCGTTCGTTATTTTTGCTTTCAAATTCGGGACATTGTATATTCAGTATCGGAGATCAACGCCGTGCCTTGTTTTGCCAGATCGAAGAAATCAAAACGATTCAATTAAGTGGGGACAATTAAACCCGCAACCAATACTTTGTCTCCCTGCTATGCAGGAAAAAGTGTAAAAAAAAATTTTTGGACCCATATTCACATTGATTTGAATATTTTCTAACTACCGAAAACATGCTTATTGTCACTCATTTAAGTTTAGTACGTATAATAGATATAAGTTGCAGTACAAAATGTTTACGAGGTGTACTTTATAGGCACTTAAAAGTTAATTGATGCATTGTCGCAATAATTTAGAGCACGCCATCGAACCTCGCTGTTTAATTAGTCAGCTAGGGTTGTCAGTTTTTTTCACAATAATAGTGTTTTCAAGTATTGTTAAATGTATTTTATTAAATAGTCTTGTTTCTCATATTTTTTTTTGTAAAAAATTCAAAGACTAGAATCAAATCTCTTGAATATTATCACTGTCTATGCTGCTGTATGCGGGAATACAGCTTGAAGCTAAAAAAAATCCTAAAGAATTGTTTACAAAAATGAAGCAAGCATCGTATAGAAAATTGATTCTTATTTCACTATAAGTTATATTATAAACTTGAAAATAAAATGATCGTTTATAAAAGCATCTTTATTTTCCAATTTTCTTTTTGATTCGAAATGTATACAAAGTGATGTGCCAAACGGATTGCGACATCAATCTTTCCGTGTGCCCACCTGGGAGTCCTCATGCATTTTACGTGACCGTCTTGCAGTATTAGGTATACAATTTTTATAAGATTAAAATAAACCCTATTTTTAAAATGTCAAATAATGTGTTCAGATTTTATTGCTTTCATTGAAATATATTCTTTAATATATTTCATATTATATACTCTTAATGCTTACAAAGCAATTTAATGTTCTAATTTTCTTATTAAATAAATAGAAAATAAGCACAGATCTCTCTGTTTTCTTAGTTGTTTTTTTTATTTAAAAAAAACTTACCCGTAGCGGAACAGTTAGAGTGTTACTTTTCACTTATTGCATTACTTAAGCAGAAGTAAAATCCATAAAATAACATATAATCTATATATATAAAAGGACATGTACCTGACTGACTGAGGTAGGACGCACGCACAGCCGTAACCGCTGTGCGTAGAAACGTGAAATTTGAAAAGATGTTTATTTTCATAATCTGGACATCCACTAGGGAGGGATTTTGAAAAATTTTAACCCTTAAGAGGTGAAACAGGCGTTGAAAGTTTATATGGATTTTTTTTAAAACAGCACCGATTTTTATAAAACTTAAAATTCAGACTGTTAAAAATATTTTATTGAACATGTGTTTCGTGGTTTTTTAGAATTCACCCCTAAGGGTGCAAATAAGCAGGCGAAGCTGCGCGCGCCCACTAGTAATTCAAAAAATAATCGAAACAATTATATTTAATAATAAAATTATACGTAACATGTGTATATAGACCCAAATATGGCTTCTTAACATTGTTACGCATATATATAATATATTTAGTTTTCCTAGGACAACTATTTTATACACGTACTGTATACAAAATCATACTTTGTCTAACTAAATGCAGCTAAAAACATCAAGAAATGCTATAAATATATTCACAAACAATAATTCACTTAATAAAAACCCTCCAACGACCGCGTTCAACGACATATACACAAGCCAGCTACTACGACGCCGATACTAAAATTGAAGCAATCATAAATACTCCGAACAACGAAACTCACAATTTTTATTACCTCCTTTTATTACATAAGTATAATAACTAATAACTAAAAATAATATAATAATTTACGACACCATCGACAACCCTAGACGCCATCAAAGTGCGAACAAAACAAATTAACATAGTATGTCACGCGATTCCGTCTATAGAAAGTAATTAAAAATAAATACAGCGGTCGATGTGATGATACCACAACGCTTTTAACAACTTCGTATGTCATTAAGTAATTAGAATTTTCCAATTCGTATTATTATGTCGTGTTTTATATAATTTCGATGGTCAAACATATTGTATGTGTGTGGTACGATCCTTTGTGTAATGTAATATAAAATGTTTCTGTCATATATTTTTTCAACTTACCATTCTATTCCGTATATCTAGTATATACGGAAGTATATACTTAGGCAGAGGGAATCTAGTATTAAGACACTGAAAATAATAATAATTTTATAAATTTTAATAATCGTAATTCACATACAGAAAATCATGACTCGTCAAACAAACCCGACGGTTGTGATTTTGATTCTCACTCGGGGAAAATAAATTATTTTCATTTCCTCGCTTTACTACAAGAGAGAGAGAGAGTAGAGTTCCGCCACTCAATTTTAATCATACATTATATAATATGTTTGATTTGATTTTTAAAATCATACATTATATAATATGTACAAATTTATCTTCTTTATTTCTTTCTGAGTCCAATTCTTAAATTAAATAAATAAATTATTTTTGTAAAAACAAAGGTAATTGTGGTATAATTGAAATATTTTTTTTACAATGGTTGAATGCGAGTCTCATTGTCAATAAGTCATTGAGGAACTTGTATTAAAAATATTTTAGTTCCTTATTCTTTATTTATTTACAAATCTCAAGTCATGTCTGCTTATTTCAAGCATTTGTGAAAAGCAGAGTAACAGGCCACGAAATACTCGGCCCAAACAAAGCCTAAAAAATATATATTTTTAAGCAAAGGGAGCTACTAGGAGCCTGGAGCCATTGCGTGTTGATTGACGGAACTCATCGCAGCTCTTTGCCTTGTTGCCAGAGCGAGGAAACGAAAATATAAACTATTTCATTTTCTCAAGTTGAATTCGAACTCCGTATCGAGTTCAATACGAAGTATATGGCCCCTGCGCGACGACTGGCCTCAAGAAAAGTAAATACAAAATATATTACAATATGTTTAAATTATCAAATACAAATTCATCTAACCAACGCTATAACAACAACAGCGGCATACTAATAACTCGTACTTGTATCTGGTTTGAGCAAACATTTGAATTTGGAGAGTTTGTTCCAGTATTATCATTTATAGAATCATGCTATCGCTTAACTTACTGTATTTTATTTTTGTGATAGCTTAAAGCCTAACTGTTGAATAAAGAAAAAATAAGATTTAATGTAATATAACGCTTTAAAAACATATATTTTTGTTCGTTAGCTTCACACTGTATCCGTATACTGTTGTATAGGACGCCTGCTACTCAACAGAGTCCTGGAAACCTAGAGTTAAGGCACTCTGTTCCCATTAAGACAATTTCTGCCCAATTCTGTAGGAATTCCGTGTTGAGTTGGCGAAGCTCAACGCCGCGCTTTGCATGGTCTGGAAAACAAAGATCCGTTGTCTCTGACTACCCCGCTAGGGATATAGCGCGAAGTTAAAGTAAATATAATGTGAAATTATACAGAAACTCTCTTAGATACAACCTTCTTTGTCTTATATTAGAAAAATATAAGACAAAAATAATATTTTCTTGTTATAGGTTTTCATTGTGTTTATAAGTCGTTATATATATATATATATATATATATATATATATATATATATATATATATATATATATATATATATATATATATATATATATATATATATATATATATATATATATATATATATATATATATATATATATATATATATATAAAATAAGAAAAACAAGGATACGACCCAACTATCGGTATTAATAAAAAAGCCAGGACCATCACATACAATTCAGGAGCTATAAGCAAATAAACATACACACATACATACACACCCCCCCACATTGTTATATTTAAAAGCATATTGAAATAGAGCGACCTCGGTAATACTCATTAAGCAGTATCTGTTTGGACGCCCCCCACAACCCCCCCACTCCCTGCCTGTTCGTGCTTCGTCAACCATACTTTAAAGCTACCTGTTTGTGTTCGGCTTTTATTAAAAACTGCCAGTAGATAGAACTGAAACGCGGTAATTAAAGGTTATGGTCAAATTGAACATTTTCACAATTCAATAATTCAGAAAGTTCGTGTTCAAGAATATTTTGTTAATGAATATATTATATAAATATACTCATTTTGGTCTGCGGCTTCACTTCCGTGGCCAAATGGAAATAACTAAATGGTGTATAATGATGTAGTATCATGGGCGTAGGAATATGGGGGGCCGGGGGGGGGGGCGTGTCCACCCCAGAATAGTCGCGCATATGTGCCCATGAAGTGAAGTAAAGGATGAAGTGTAAATTTTACTAACAAAATAAATGAACCCTGAAAAATCAAATAAAATCCGTACACGAACAAATCGGTCAAAATTAAAGTCCTGGACCACCTTGCAAAACATCTCTAGACACTCTTTTCTAATAAAGGCTTGCTTGATAAATGGAATATGCAGTAAAAAAGAAATTATCCATCCTTACCAGTAAGTAGTTCTTAAGATGAACGTGTTATTATTATTATTTTTTTTAATGGAAAAGACACGGCAAACGAGCGTGCGGGTCACCTGATGGTAAGTAATTACCGCCGCCCACGGCCCCGTGCAACCCCAGAGGAGCTACAGGTGCGTTGCCGGCCTTTAAGATGGGTTGGGCGCCGGGGCCCGGCATTACCTGATGCGAAACGCAGTGGCATAAAGCCACTACTTCACGCCGATTTTAAATGCCGGAGGTGGTAATGATCCGATCGAGTCTGCCCATGCGTGTTGCCATTCCTGGCGACGTGAATCTACCACACGTACTTTAATCGCCTCTTACGACACCACCAGTACCAGGATGATCCTATTCTAGGCCGGGATCATACGGCTACAAAATATAATATATATATATATACATATATATATATATATATATATATATATATATATATATATATATATATATATATATATAGTCGTAGAAAAATAATTTTATTCAATATTTTTTTCCAACTTAGTGTTAAAAAGAGTAGGTATAATTTGTTTAAACAGGTTTAATGATATGTAAGAAAGGCATGACCTTATCCATTTCACTAGCTTCTGAAAAGTAGGTACTTATTTTTTAGTTCTCAAATCTTTACCATTGTTTCTTTCTGATATTTGAGAGTGAAAGAAAGTGATAAGAAAGAGCTTCCCAACATCTTCGGAACGGAACGGAAAGAAGAAAAAACGGGATTTTACGTTTTGCAGGTAACATAAAAAAAGGTGCGAGTGTGGCTAATAGTCTCAAAATGAGTACATCTTTTTGACGAAGACGAAAGATAATTCAAAATTTTTCTATCAAATTTTCCTCTGAGAATCGATAAACTTGGGCTTTATATCAATTTTATTGAATATCATTTTAACAATCTCCAAGTTTACCCTAAAACGTACCTAAGGAAAGGATGAAGTGTAAATTTACTTTGTATTAAAAAAAAAATCCGGTCAAGCGCGATTCAGATTTGCCCAGGGGTTCGTATAAATACTGTAATTTTTCGCGAAGTACTACTTATTTAAAGCGAATGTGAAAATTTAAACTGATTTTGTGCTAAATGTTCTACGTGACTGCGGCGAATTTCATACAATACCTGACAAAAACGAAACATTACAACTTTTGATTGTTTTGACTATGTTTTTTTTATAGTACGAGGATATGTAAAACTGGTTATTTAATTTTATTAAGCTATTTTATGTTTATAAATTGATACCTCCACGGGTTCTGGAGAAAAGGTGTTCTTTACAACAGTATCGTTATTTTAAGTTAAAGAACCCTAAAAACATGGCTGAGATAAACTTTGAAGGTTAGATTATTGATTTAATGATATTTTTATACACCTTATAAAAGGGCTTCGTAGACTACTTTTGATTTTGTGTTTTACTGCGTACTTAAGCACTTTCGCTGAACATTATTTAATGTTTTTTTTTATATCATATAAGATGAACAGAGACCTCTACACTCTCTTCATGTTGTTATTGCTTGTTAAGCTAGAAGTACCTCCAGTTTTTTTATAAGCTGTCGTGGCGCAATGAAGAACGTGTGACTGCATACGTGACGGTTCTGGGGTCAATTCTCACGAAAAAATATTCTATTTTTATTTCCTTGCCCCGTTCACCGCTTAACAACATGCAATAACTCAAAAATTTGGCGAAAAGTAGGGAACAGAGTATCTTAACATTAGATTCTTTCTAAAACCTTCCTATCACAGATATATGCGTGATTTATTTCGTCGTTTTTTCTCACAAAAAAAAATAACTCTTATCATAATAATTCTTATAATACAAAATTTACTTAGAAAATATTCACTGATCAACTCGCAGTCTAAGCAAAATGGGTATAATTAAAAATTCAACAGGCAAAAGTACTAAAACAAAATTAAGTGCTTCGTTTTTATTTCTCTTCCTTTCCCGTTATTTAGGCAGTTAGTATTATAATCATGATGCTAATTTACCTCCGAGGCCTATATTCAAAGTGTATAGTACTTTTAATTTTTATTAATATTTCTATATAATTCTAACAGTCCCTAGTTAAGGAATGTACTAAATAGATTTTTTTATAGATTCACGATTCACTGTATCCTGCATGTAGCAAGATAATCATAGGGAACCTAAGGTTACAATACACGGAGTGTTTTAAAATTAGGTTCCCACTTTCTGCGAAATTGTGATTGATTTAATCAATATTTTCTTTATATAACACAATTTTCGTCGTCAGGGCATAGTAGCACAGTATCTGAATTGCGCTTACACAAAGGTTGATTCCCACTCGGGGCAACGGATTATTTACATTTCCTCGCTTTGGAAAAATAAAAAGTAGCGTCGATTTCGTCGATTTCCAAAAAAAATTACATCTCTAATATTTTATTTACAATAAGTTTGTATGCAATTGTATCTTTATATAACTTTGCTTGTATCTTGCATATTAAAACCATATACTTTTGTTACAGGTAAGAATTATATCATTTTTAAGTCTAACAGCAACAGATCCATCATAGTCATGTAAGTTTAATATTTAGTCATTCAAATATCCCTAAAGATCTTTTAAGTGTTTATATTTAGCAACAAAATGGCAATCGATAAAAATTTTTTTAAAATTTTATATTGCCCTACAAATTCATTGATAATAATAAACGTTATGATAAATTAGACGCTGAAGCCAGTGTAAGCAATGTGGTCTGTTTTTTGATATCCAGTCGAAATTAGAAATTACTGGAGAATAGCCTACCTACGATATGTTTCTGATCTGGTGCTAGATAGGGTCGTGGCGATCACTTACCATCAAGTTACCAGTATATTTTTTTTTTTATGGAAAAGACACGGCAAACGAGCGTGCGGGTCACCTGATGGTAAGTGATTACCGCCGCCCACGGCCCCGTGCAACCCCAGAGGAGCTACAGGTGCGTTGCCGGCCTTTAAGATGGGTTGGGCGCCGGGGCCCGGCATTACCTGATGCGAAACGCAGTGGCATAAAGCCACTACTTCACGCCGGGGGTGGTAATGATCCGGTCGAGTCTGCCCATGCGTGTTGCCATTGCTGGCGACTTGACTCTACCACACGTACTTTAGTCGCCTCTTACGACACCAACAGTACCAGGATGATCCTATTCTAGGCCGGGATCACACGGCAGTATACTTGTTTGCCTTGTCTTTTCCTTATATATATATATGTATATATATATACTTTGGTATGACAAAGTGAGGCGTTAGTTTCATCTATTCAACATTCAATATCAAAGATATAAACCTAATTTTCGTGAAATGAGGATAATAAATCATAAAAAATCGTGACATAAAATTACACACAAACTCTACATTTTCAATCTTTTAATATTTAAATAAATATTTCGGTTTTTCCATTAAAATTGTCGATTCCATTCTTAGTTTTCATTCAGATCGGGACTTTAGTAGGGCGGATATTACTCTCTACGGTGAATACCCGGGGCGCAGATCGAGGATCAAATATCAATCTGAGTACGACGTCTCACTAAGAAATCTTTTTAGGGATAATAAAATTCTAATATTTATCGATTATAAGATAATAATAACCAATTTCATTTTAATCTTTATGTAAATTTGTTTATCAGGATGTAATATAAAGAGCAGTATAAAGTGCTTTGTATTTTCTTTGCATTATAAGAGCATTATACTTTTCTTTTCGTTTTACATGATTTTACATAATTTGCAGCTTTACGCTGTATCCCACATATAACCGGTTAGACAGAATGGACCTAGTCCTAAGACACTCCGTTAAGATACGGGAAGCTAAAAAAATGTTTTTTTTATTAAATAATAAAAACATAATACATTTTAAACTCGAAATTAATTTTGAAATGTATCTAAGCAAAATAATATATTCAAAAAATCAAAAATTAAACGTTAAAATAATGGCAAGATCTAATATTATTTACTTACACTTGCACACCCGAGGCGTGTCGGGGATCAGATATCAATCTAAGGCGCTGCGCTCATGCGGACTCGATTGAGGATATTCTACACGTATCGAATACTTCGACTAAACTTATATTGGAGCGATCAACGCGAAATACTGTGGACTTTCTCCAATGTTTTAAGCATTTGTTACTGCAGAGTGAGCCAGAGAGATAATAGTGACAGAACTCTCTGTTCATTACTTTTCATTCAAATATTCTGGTATGCCAACATCAAATACCGCCGCACCTCACACTGAGCGAATAAGCTTTATATTAATATAAAGACACCCCGTTTCCCACTTTCTGCCGAATTTTGGATGCATTGCGTATTGATTGGCGTAACTCAACGCCGCGTTTTGCCTCGACACCAGGGTGAAGAAGTGAAATATAAATTCAAATAAATATTTAATTTCCTCGAGTGGGGATCAAACACAACTACAACCAGTCACGTTTACAGTCACACTTTGTGCCCCTGCGCCACTACTGACTTCGAATACCTATTAAATAACTAGATATATATAGTGTACACGCCCACTCGAGATACACCTGGGATACTTGTACCTCAAAAACTACTAAGTCGATTTTGATGAAATTTAGAGTGTTCGCTAAACTTTAATATGTCTCATTCTCATAAAAAAGATATCAATATAAGTTTTAATTACGTATAAAAAATTTGGCACAGCCTACGAAATTCCGCACTAGTGCTTAGAAACCTAAGCACTAGTGCACTACGGAACATCTTACTCTTGTATTAGACAACTCCAACAACATCATTTATGTACATACTTCACATGTCAAACTAATAACCTCTTTTTTTTAAATTGGTCAAAAATATTTATTTTATTCATACTTGGTTAAGGTATAAAGATTTAAAAGCTTCATATATGATTTCTACCTATCTGTGGATAGAACTAGACCACAATGGACATTGACGGTTGAATGGGAGTCAGAACGTAAATAAAATCTATTCGAAAAGCGAAAGTAAGATTGATCGGCAAACTTGTGGAAAGTTGCGATGAGTTCAGTGTATATGCCATTCGCGATGGGACTACGTACTTGTATTAATCTTTTTTTATACGTTCTTTATGAGGTAGACTTAGAAAATACGTTTAGTCAAGTCAAAGTCCAATAATTTTATTCAAACTGAGAAGCTACATACTTTATTTTAACTCGATCTTGTTTTACATGATTTCGCGGGCTCTCCATGCCCCGTTGCATGGACGAAGTGATTTGTGCTCAATTGGCACGCTCAAAACTCCATAATCAAAGCACAATACGTACTTCACTTTTTGGCCGCAATCATTCGCATCAATTACCATCAGTTCAGTTAAGTTACCTCAGACCACAGAAGAACCAGAGCAGGAAACTCAGCGGTATACATATTTTATACATATCACATATTCACAATTAGTTTTTAGTAACAATGATATCTTTGAACAGTTTTGAACGAGCCATTCATTTCCAAGTGTTAGACTGTACTTTTGATGGCTGTGGGTCCCATATCTACGTTGGGGAATTAAGTATTTGCTCTTCTGGCACAGCGTTAATTACAGTGCAAAATAAGCATTTTTTAAACAATACTGTCTTTTTGCTTCCCCTTCTACATACGGAATGCAGTATTAAGTTTAAAAAATAAAAAAAACAGCTATGATATTGATGTAGCTTAATAAGAATCCCCATTGTATTCTTTTTGACTACATTTTTTATATAAATAAAAAAAACTATTATAAAAAAAACTATTACAAAAAATTTTATGGTGAAATAAAATATCAAAAAAGAAATTAAATACACCAAAAATGATGAATAGACTGTCCATTACATAAATCAACGAAGCGTAAACTCCAGGGCACGGAGGTCCGTGGTTCAAATGGCCACATTTTTTTGTTACTTTCTTAAATATCTTATTGTTCTCGCGGCAATTATAAATTCCCGCTTCTAATAAAGTTGACATCTTGACACAAAGGCCGCCATTCAATTCGACGTTGTGTTTAAGGCTATATTGTTTCTTTCCGCGTCGACAACTTTACTTACTTGCCTGCTGAATGTGTTTTTATTTTTTTCTTTTTATTTTTCAGTTTCACCCTGTATTCCAATGTACTAGGGTAGGCAGAGGGCCCTAGTGTTAAAACGGCCCGTTCCCTACTTTCCGTCGATTTTTGCAGACATTGCGTGTTGAATAGCGGAGCTCAACGCCGGGATTTTTGTATTTATTTTTTGAAAATAATCGCTCGGTCTCGTAATAAGCGTTGAATTCTCAACATAGTACGCAATGTCCCGAAATTTGGACGGATGTTGGGAAATGAAGTATCTTAACACTAGGTTCCCTCTGTCAATCTCGCTATGTGCATAGACATGAAGAAATTTAGAATAAAGATGCACAAAATGCACCTTCCCTTATCACCTAGCAAAGTTACGACTTCACTAAAATTGTCAGAAAAGAAAATAACTTTGTATACACCTGGCTATATTGCGACCACGTAAAATATTGAACAGTATGTAGGTACTGATGCAAATTGCCTTCGAGGAGCCAACCCTTGGGGAGTGGCATTCGATTACGTGATGAATTCTGTCTATGGTAAACTAGCTCTCGCCCGAGCATGGGTAAAGACGATTCTTCCAAATTATACCCTTATTTTGTATGATTATCCGAAGGTTTCTTTAGAAAATGTGTATTTTATACTGTTGATTTTTCTTATATGTTTTCAGCCAACAAACCTATACCCTATATGACATACAGGTCAGAGAATGATATAGAAATTATAATTTTCCGTACAAGATACTATAATTGACAGATTGACACGAAAATTGCGCTTAAAATATATTTCTTATGAATTTACAAAATACATTAACTAGCTATTTAAACAAACGTTTTACAAGAGTCTTATATGGGTGTCATTACTTAACAAGTCTCCAAACATCCTTAAAACAAATTTTCTCCATCAACCAAATAAATACATATTTAAAATAGCAAAAAAGAAATACTAACTAAATACTAACTAAAAATAAAAAAGTCTCTACTAAGCTTAATTAGACCACAACTTGCTTTTGACCATCGCCCGTGCCCATGCTACGGTAGTTACATGAGAGCTTGTTAACACAACGAGTATCTGACCGTATGACAATACATGCCAGTATTACTATATAGCATTTAGAATATAGCATATAACATACAGCATATACGTTTATAACTAATCCATTATATGACTATAAAAGCTCCTCGTTAACAAGTGGCTCTACTGTAGACACTTTAATTGAATACATTTCATGGATAGTTTGTGGGGTTGTCGATGACGGTATGTATTCATTTTCTTTTTTCTATGTATGGATAATTAAGTGAGCTAGTTGATTTGAGCTTTGAGATAAATTTATAGAATATTGAAGTTGCAATATATGTGCTATTCGTTTGGGCTATTCGTTTAGAATCATAGGGAGTGAATAGCAGATTTCTAGTTGATTTATATATTTAGTTATTTGGTTTATAACTTTTCTTTTGTCTTTACATTTTATCCCTAGCGATGTAGCAAAATGCTACGTCTCTACATAACTCTTTCACTTCATCAACTCTCATTAACCTCAACATACATCCGGTGACGCTCATATTTTTTACGTGGCTTTTCTCCGTTATCATCGATACTGTGTTCCCGTAAATCAACCAAGAATTCCCTTACCTCTCTTACCTCTCTCTCTCAATCTAGACTAAGCCGAAAAGCCACTTATTCTGAGTGACGAAAAAAGTTGACCTACCAAAACCATCTGAGCAGGTTGTTCTTTACTGTCACGGAGACTTTCACTAGTACCTGCAATCAGACTTAAAAACATTTTTTTTAAAGTTCCTAAAATCTTCTTATGTCACAATAATGTTGTTATGTCTCGTGTTTTCAGGGTTTCCCTCTGTCCTATCCCTATTGATTTTTTTCCCCGCACAAAAAACATATAAATATCTTTGAAATCAAAATCTAAAGATATTCTAATATAAAAGTTATCAATATTAGAAATTTCTCTAATATCCCAATTTGTATTTGTGAGTGGGTCACCCGTGGTCATCCCCTTCATGCACGGCTGCGTCGTACATCATCGTGCTCCACGGATATAAGTTCAGGGACAAAGGGTACGACACGGGGCTACGACTTTACATATGTAGTAGGTATTGCGTGATTGATTTTGATATTAAGAGTATTATTAATATCATGGAATTTTAATATGCAAGTATTTTCGAAATGAATATATTTAGAGGTTGTCATGGTTGAGCAGCACAGCGTCTGTAAGCTCGACGACTGTGAGTACGAGTCCAAATTGGAATTTTTTTTTTTCATTTCATTTCTGTGGTAAAAAAGACTTGTTTTGTTGGACTTTGGTGCAGCGTTGAGTGCCGCTCCTCAATGTACATTATCCCAAAAATTGGAGCGCCGAGCAGAGTGTTTTCGTCTCTTAAAAGTACGTAATACGTTCATTTATATAATCTTTTTCTACCAATTTCTTCTTTGTATTGTACAATTTAAAATAATTATTTCAAATCTTTTTCATTTATAACTGTGAAGATCTAGACACCTAGACATTAAGACGCTCGGTTCCCGTCCAATTTTGAATATATTGCATATTGAATGACGGAACTGAGCACCGCGCTCAATCTACCAGAAGGAATATACAAAAATAATGAAAAACCATCATTCCCCGACTGAAAATGGAACTCACAACCACGTTATCACAATCACATCCAGTTAAATGCAATCCCACCACACCACGACGGCACATTAAAACACAGAATTATTAACATAAATAACAAGGCCGTAATAACAATAATCGAGCTACCCACAACGTTCTAAGGTTACAGACACGCACGAACCCTTTGTCACCTGATTCACACAACCGTTTTTCAACTAACGACATGACGCTACAGTACCTGCCAGTGCGGCTCGTTAGGCTCTCACTAATTTGTACGTGGTAATACATAAATTGTATTGTTGATTAAAATATTTTATTTTCAATTAGGGGCAGGGAGTGGTGCAATTGGATGGTAAATGAAGACATAATGGTTGTGGGTTCGATTCTCTTACGGGTAACGGATTATCTTCATTTATTCGCTTTGGTAACAAGACCAAGCGTGGAGTTGAATTCCACAACTCAACATACAATGTCTAAAAAATCAGGCAGTGCCTTAGAGGAATACATATGAAAGTTAAAAAAAATACAGCGAAAATAACCACGCTATCTTAAGAGTTTAGAAATTTCTAATACAAACAGATAATAGAAAATTAGTCATAACACACAACACCAGTACTTTGACTGACACATTTGTTTCTTGTTTCATTTCACATCGAATAAAAATCAGTGACCGTAATTTGAAGAGGTTGAGATATCGAGTAGCGCACGTCGTAAATACACGACGCTCATAGCAGCGCCTCACACACTCTGATGTCACATTTTCGGATCAACGGAGCGCGAAATAAGTACATTTTTGCTCTCGCGCCGTAATAAAAAAATAATGTTTTACGTAATGTCTTAAAAGTAAGCCAACTATGTCATTGACAGATGATGGGTACAGTACTTTTGAATGAGCTCGCAATTTCTGTTAGATTTTTTCGAGTTTTTTTCTTCGGAGCTTTGGTGCTCTGGAGTTTTAATAGTTTGAAAGTTTAATATTCTGAGTCTGTATGTTGAAATTTGTTGTAGAAATAGTTGAATTTTTAACTGGATTTGAGACATTTTGTCATTTCTTAACAGAAATAATGAACCTATTTGTTTTCGGCATAATTTAATCGAGAGCTAGAGCCAAGTTCAATAGAATTCATCGACAAAGTAATAGAAGATGAGCGCTATATTATACTTTCAACTTTAACTTGACTTATAATTGATATTTTACGGTGTACTGGTATAAAGTAGCCAAGTCAAATAATCGACAAATTACATGCCAAATTAATAATAGATTCCCTCTATCCACACTGATGTGCGGTAAAAAATGAAAAGCTGTTTTTATTTAAAAAAAAAAGGTTACACAGTCGAGGGTTAGTTTAGATAATGTATGGATATGAATAGAATGTTATGAAATATTAGCATTGCGTGGGCATTCAATTTCAAGTTATGACATTACTTCATTCATGAAACTTTAAAAAAGAAAATTTCAAGTATAACAAATTTTAGTTGCAAATATTAAGTTGTACCCCTCATTGCGCATATTCGTATTTAAATGATTATATTTTAAACTTTAAACAGTTTTTTCCACTTTTTCTTAGTGTCGAATTTTTTTTACTATTTTATATATAATAAAAAATATTTTTTAAATTCATTCATTCATTCACTATTTGAAAAATATGTATATAAATGTGTTACATATTACAATGTGTTACATTTGAAAAATTAGAAATCACATTAAAACAATTATGGCCCAATTAAACCAGAACCAAGAAAAGAAGTATGTCGAGCAATTAATATGAAAAATATACTAAACTTAATTATTTATTAATTGCTTATCATCAAATGATATAATATTTTTAAAAATATATATATTTATATTTTGCAAATGTATGTATTTACTAATAGTGTAAACACGCTAATCTCCAAAACTATTGGTGCGAATGGATTTTTTTTTTGTATCGGATAGCCCATTCTAGGAATACTATAGGCTATATTGCATCCCTTTATTAATTCCGATGTAATCTAATGTACCTGAAGCTAATATAATATAAAACATAACTAACTTGTGAACTTATATTACCATTTGTGAGATTATATTACCACATATACCTATACATTTTCCTACAATTCCTCCATTTCTTCTCATTCAGGTTCAGCCGTCGCGATAACAAACACTATGTTGTCCATAGCTCACGCTAACAAGTAGGTACCGAGCCGGGTTCGTTTAAACAACGGGGGCATGTCGTTATTTACTTCCCGACCAATCTACCTCTTACTGCCTTATAAATTGGTACGAATTCTTCCACAAAGCAGTTTTAATGAGACCTTTACGGGCGTGGAGACTTCGCTGCTATAACTTTTTTCGATATTTTCGCGTCTCCCAGTAGAAAAATACTATCTGTCTCTATCCCACCTGTCAACGTTACAATAATATCATCCCCCTCGCACTCTGTAACTGCAAAAGAAGAGCTGCCGGCATCTGCAATCAATGGAGCGTTGAAATTGAAATAAGATAGCGGAGGTACTGTGACTCATAATAAGAATTCATACACTCGTCTTACAGATTTCTTCATATTCAAATTTTGTGTTTGGAAATTCATTTTCTTTGTCAGTTTTGACGAAACTACTAGTCTAGTCTTCGGTCCAATTCATTTATGTGTCTTGTCTGTTGTAATGTTACGAAATTATAACTTATTCTATGCAAGTTTTAATTGTGGATTTCAATTTTACTTGGAGAAAATTGTCAATTTATTATACCGTCACATCAAATATCATATATCTAAATGGGCACAATACAATATCAAATATTATCAAAAGATATAATAACGTATAGAATAACCAGAGATTGAGCCAGAAATACCAATTTCTTACTTGATAAGCTTTTTAGAACAGTATACAATGAATGTTTTCTGAATTCTGAACTTCTGTTAATGTTTTAAAGTTATTTTTGTACCAACATTGGAAAAAAAATCCACTTCACACTATTTCACTATTTCACAACATTATACTCAAAGGGAACCTAATGTTATCCACTCCACTCCACTCTCCACTCTCTGTTAATATTCGAAACATTGCGTGTTGAGTGTACCTACAGAACAAGCGCAAGAAAAAATCATTCCTCAGAGTAGCACGCACGACCACGACGGCCTTTTCAATCAACATTATGCTACAATTTTAAAAATATATATCATTCAATACCTTCACTAATAAGCTAAAAAAATATATATATAACAACTAATCTCTCCAAAACAGTGTAAAACATTTGATTAAATATCTAAAACACCCTCTAAATTTTACAAACAGCGGCGTCTACCCGGAGCACCTCTTGGGTGGCTTAATTATCTACAAGTTCTGTTGGCGGACAAACAGGGCCAATTGTAATGTAAGACATTCCGGAAATTGACATGAAAGGAACCAATTTGCCTGCAGAACATTGAAACTAATCTGTTGTGGGATATGTATTGAACTTTTGGGTGATTTCTGATAAAATATTCTTGATACTATGTGAAGATTATAGAATATTATTGATATTTTTTTTAGTGATTTGGAGTTCAATATTGAATACTCAGAATGAAACTTAGAAATTGGCAGTTCAATTTTATCTATTTATACATTTTTTTTTAATTTGCAATAATTTGTAATAAAAATCTAATCTAATTAAAATTTTAAGTTTAAAAGGGAAGGAAACATCTGCATTTTTAAATTATGAATAAACAGACAATGTTGTAAAAAAAATTTAACCCACGACGAGGTTTCTATATTACATATTATGTATAAATATTGATAGCAATGTTATGTACTTAAATCACTTAACGAACAAAAGCAACATACCCAAGTATATTTTCTCTGGTCCCAATACATACTATGAAACTTTTATAGTTTATTACACGAACGAACTTTTATAAGTTGGCTTCGATTGCAGGCTTATACTAATGATTCTTTCCAAACTTTCGATCGAAATTATCGCATATTCTCCTTTAATATCGAATTTGAGGCGCCTACGTGAAATACAATCTTGAAAAGTTAAATTTTTTGATAATTGAACTCTTCGTATACTTTGATAACTTCTTTCCATAATATCGAAAAAAAGTGTTAAATTACGTTCTAATACTATCTTTATTTCCGCTTCCGGTTGTCAAATTGTAAACATTGCCGTATACTTCGTCTGTCCGAAATAATAGTGAAACAGTGGTTTAACTTCACTTTCCTGAGAATTTGCGCAGTAAAATAGACCAATATATGGAATTTATAACCTTGGTGAATAAAAACAGTGAAAATATATTGAAGAAACATAAAAGTTATCATCGTATATGGTTTGCGGTTGTAAGGTTATACGACTAGACGTTGACATTCAAAGTAAGTGTCATTCATATTTAAGTTAACGACACAAGCCTGTGTTGCCACTGCTCCAAAAAAAAAAAAAAAAACGAAAGCATAGACAAAATATATATATATATATATAAAAAGAAAAAATAATAATAAAGAATAGAAGATTAAGAACAATAATATTAACAATAAAAATTATAACAAAATTAAAATAAATTAAAATAAAAATTAAATATGGAGGGACAATTTCAAGTTCTTTTCGAACAAATGAAGATAGAAATGGAAAAACAAACAAAATCAATATATGAAAAAATTCACGAAAATTTAGGACCATTACTAAAAGATAATAAAATTATGAAAGATAAAATTGAAATTTTGGAGAAAAAGATAGAATATTTAGAAAAAGAAAAGAAAAAGAACAATATTTTATTTTTTGGTTTGGAAGAAAAAGAGCATTCTTCATCAGAACTATTTCAAGAAGTACAAAAAATTTTCAAAACAGATTTGAAAATTATCCTGGATGCGCGTGATGTATCAAAAATTTACCGTATCGGTCCTAACAAACAAAACAAAATACGACCTATTTTAATTACCTTCGCAAATACCTGGCGACGAACTGAGGTATTGAAATTGAAAAAGAGCCTAAAGAACGTATATGTTACTGAAGATTATCCCAAAGAGGTATTAGAAAAAAGAAGAGAATTAAAATCAAAATTAATAGAAGAACGTGCAAAAGGAAACATTGCATATTTAAAATATGATCAACTGGTAGTAAAAGATGGAAATGCTAATAAAGAAAAAAGAAAAAGAAACCAATCAATTTCCCCAGAAAACCAGAACCAGGCCAAGAAATCAACAAGCCAAACTTCGGTAATAAAAGAAACCAGAAGAAATGCCTTTGATTTGATGAGATCAAACTCACTTTGTAATTTAACAAACCAAACCAAATAGCAACTAGATATTAGCAACCAGAAGCAGGACGTCCTCAACCCGGCTGGTCCCCGTGAGGATGTAAGACCGCTACCCCCCAAAAATACATCCTTATATCAAAGAACTCAAAACATAGATACCAAAATATACCTCGCAACATTAAACGTTAGAACGCTAATGACAGATTATAGATTACAAGAATTAGAAACGGCCATAAGTTGTATAAAATGGGATGTCATTGGTCTTTGTGAAGTAAGAAGGATAGGAGAAGAGATAAGAGAATACAATGAACATATTTTTTACTTTTATGGCGTAAAACAGGGAATCCATGGAGTGGGTTTTTTAGTAAAAAAATATCTGAAAGATAATATAATCAGCTTTCAAGGAATATCAGATAGAATTGCAGTGCTTAAAATACATTTACTTAAATCCAACCAACCATCTACGATCATTCAGGTTCATGCACCATGTGAACAAGATACAAAAGAAGCAAAAGATATTTTTTATAACGATCTGACAGACTTGATGCAAACTAATAACAAAAAAATAATCATGATGGGTGACTTCAACGCCAAGGTGGGAGGTAAATTAAACAAAGATGAATTTGTCTTAGGAAATTATACTAGTGGCGACAGAAATGATAATGGAAGAAGACTTATAGACTTCTGTTTTGCAAATAATCTAAAAATAATTAATAGTTTTTTTAAAAAAAGAAAGTCACGAAAATGGACATGGATGTCCCCTAATAATAGAGACAAAAACGAAATTGATTATATACTTACAAGAGAACAACAATTATTTTGTGACGTAGGGGTATTAAATAAGTTAAATTTCAATACAGATCATAGAATGTTAAGAGGAGCTATACAATACACGAAAGGCAAATCAAGAAAACGTATTATCTCTACAAATAAATTTAAAACAATAATAGCACCTATACCACAAAATATCCTTAACAACTTAAACAGCAGATTAGGTGACATTGAAAAAAAGGAAACAGTACAAGAACAGTATGATTTTCTGGAGAAAGAGCTAAAAAATCTAAATAAACTGAATACTAAAATGGACAACAAAAACACTCTAGGAGAAGAAGCGCTTACTTTAATGGAAAAAAGAAGAGTAATGCTAGATAATAGGAGAGACAACCACCATAATATTGCAAACATTAGTAAAAAAATCCAAATGTTAATTAAGAAACACAAGAAAAAAGAGAGATTGAATATATTAAGAAAACACATTGAGAAAACAGGAGGAATTAAGAAAGCTTTAAACCAATTAAGAGAATACACACAATGGATACCTAACATAAAAATTAAAAATAGGAACAAGTCTAATTCATTGACAGAAAATAGATTATCAATAGCTAAGGTGGCAACAGAATTTTACAAAAAAATGTATACACAAAAGGATCAGATAATAATAGAAGAAATAGTGAAAGATACTAACGAGGAAGAAGTACCGTGCATATTAGAGTCAGAAACTATAAAATCAATAGGTACACAAAAAAGTGGCAAAGCATCTGGAGAAGACAAAATTTCAAATGAGTTATTAAAAGGATCTCTCTCTGTTATATCTAAACATATGACACATTTATTTAACAAAATATTAATTACTGAAAAAATACCAATTCAATGGGCAAAGTCTACCATAGTTCTAATACATAAAAAAGGAGATAAAAATGAAATTAATAATTACAGACCGATAAGTTTAATGTCTAATATTTACAAAGTTTTTTCAAAAATAATACTAGGTCGGATTACAAAACAACTCGAAGAAAACCAACCAAAAGAACAAGCGGGATTTCGCGCAGATTATTCTACCATCGACCATATACATGTAGTGAAACAAATAATAGAAAAGTTTAATGAATATGGACAATATTACTATATGGCATTCGTCGATTACAATAAGGCTTTCGACTCCCTATGTCATAATTATTTATGGAAAACGCTAGAAAATCAAGGCATACACGGAAAATATTTAAGAATTTTAAAAGAAATCTATAAAAATTCTACAGCAAAGGTCCAACTAGAAAAACCGGGAGAGGAGTTTAGTGTCCAACGAGGTGTTAGACAAGGTGATCCACTCTCACCAAAACTTTTTATTGCAGTATTGGAAAATATATTTAGAAATTTAGATTGGGATAACTTAGGATTAAATATAAATGGAGTAAAATTAAATCACCTAAGATTCGCCGATGACATCGTTCTATTTGCGGAAGAATCTAGTATATTGAAAACTATGTTGCAACAGCTGAATAGTGAAAGTAGGAAAGCAGGATTATCTATGAATCCAACGAAGACCAAATTAATGACAAATACTTTTAGGGAAAAAATCGAAATAGATCAAGAGGTTATCGAATATGTAGATGAATATATATATTTAGGACAAGTATTATCTGTTAGTGATCAATACTCAAAAGAAATTAATAGAAGAATAAGTAATACATGGAAACAATATTGGTCACTAAAAGAAATATTCAAGAGTGAATCAATGCCAATGTCAGTAAAGAGCAAGCTGTACAACACATGTATTTTACCATGCCTCACTTATGGATGTCAAACTTAGCCTGCTACAAACAAAAACAATCAAAAACTTATGGTTTGTCAAAGGAGCATGGAGCGAAGTATGCTGAATATAAAGCTAAAGGATCGATGGACGACTTCAAAAATAAGGAAAAGGACTATGGTTAGTGATGTGATACAAAGAATAAAAAAATTGAAGTGGAACTGGATTGGACACTCTATGAGAACAAACAAAGATAAATGGACAAAAACCGTAACAGAATGGTATCCTAGAAACGGAAAAAGGCAAAAAGGACGTCAAATAAAAAGATGGGAAGACGATCTACCAAAAGGATGGAGAAGGTTAACTTGGAACAGAGAACAGTGGAAGATAATGGGGGAGGCCTATGTCGAGGGACAACCTGACCAAAAAACTGGCAGCTAATATTTATTATATGCTTTTAAATATTTTTAATTATAAATCTTTTAATTTCTACTACTTTACTTACTTTACTTTATTTTATTTTAAAAAAGATTGTAACTGAAAAACAGTAATTTTTAAATTGGTCAGCGAATAAAGGCTTTATTTATTTATTTATTTATTACTATCTTTATTAACAATATTTAATTTCAATTTTAACATATATGTATGTATATATTAGTTTTCTACTTATTAAACTTTATGAATTGACAGACTCAATTCTGGCTTTATATTTTTTTATATCTGCTGCGTTATGTTACGCAATTTGTCTCCAATGGCCGAAAAGTAAAAACACAGTGACTCAATTAAGTTTTTTTTGTTTAACCAGCAATATACAGAAAATGTACGAACGTAAAATAATCTATTTTATTGCTGAATGCTTGTACTTTGAACCAAAGCACAGAAAGTTAGCACTAGCACCGTTGAGTAGAGACAGGGAAGTTCGTTGGCTTAATTAGCCTTTAGCTTAACGGTGATTTTGTCTTATACATGTTATACACTATTGTAAAGTTAAATTTAACTAGTTCGTTGTTTTTTACTGATTAGACATATTAAAGAGGCGGTATCAGGGTCTCAAACGCGACGGTTGTGGATTCGATCTCCATTAGGGAAATGAAATATTTAATAGTCTCTCGCTTAGGAATCAAACCCACAACCGCCGCGTTTAAAAGCACATGCTTGTACTATTGCGACGACCACGATGGACTCTGTTTATACTTACTTAGAAAACGTATAAAAATTTGAACGTAGCGGGACTTGAACCCGCGCCTCCTGGAAACCGACCAGGCGCTCTGACCGCTAAGCCATACGTTCTCATCAACCTGCTTCGAAATTTTTATACGCTTGTTACAACTTATTTATGTTGTTAGCATCTCTGTAGAGAGATTTTTACAAATTTCCGCTACCCAAAGATTACTAAGAATTACTAAGAATTATCGTTTGGCAAGAGAGAATACTATTTTTTAAATAATTTTAAATTTTTTTTTAAGTATTATTCCACACTTAGGAAAGACAAATATTTATTTACTTAAATAAAACGCGTATCGTAAACGCATAAATGACATTTAATCTTTTTTCTTTAGAATTGTCACAACACTTTTGTCTTTTCTTTACTTTTACATTTTGTAGCTCGGTAGTAAAATAGTAGTAAAGAAGTTCGAAGTATCATGATCTCATTCCTCCTTTCAATTATTTAGTATTGCAGGCAATGTCAGACGGTTACGATGGTTCTAAAGTTTTTTTCCAGTACACATTCTAGAATACACGAAAATCTACTAACTAGCAAGATCTAGAAACTAGAAACTAGCAAGTTGATGCTTGCGAAGTATTGTCTTACCTGTACATATAAAAGAAATATTAAAATGAGTAGCATAATAGTTCCACGCTCTTTGTCGTATAAGGATATAAGAGAGAATTCAATGTTTTGACATTCCGTTTTCTGTTTTCTTGTCCGATTTTTAATACTTAACTTAATTGTTGAGGCCAGTCGTGGCTCAGGGGCACAAAGTGTGATTGCAAAATCGACTAGTTGTGGGTTCGATCCCCACTCGAGAAGATGATATATTTATTTACACTTATATTTCCATACCTTCGCTCTAGTATCGGAGCAAAGCGTGGCGTTGAGTTCCGCCACTCGCGCAATGCCTACAGATTGATTGCCTGCATACAGTGGGGAATGGAATGTCTTAACACTAGGTTCCCTAGATTGTAGATTCGATTCTCACTAGAGGAAATTCAATATTTAATATTTTCATTTCCTTTGGTAAAACAAGATACAGAGTTCGCCTACTCATCACGCTCGCAATACCAAGAAAATTGCGTGTCTTAGCACTAAATTCCCTCTGCCTACCCTACTATGTGCGAGAACTTTATAACTAACTAAAATTACTTTATCACTTCTAATGCCCCTCGAGCGAGAACAGAACCCATATCCATCGCGTTGACAGTCACGATGTTCTCATTTAATTAATAAAAAATATAATAGATGTAAGAATAAAAACATATTTTGTTATCTTTTCCGCGAGGTTTGCGTAATCACTTAGAACTCATATCTAATTCAAAAATGAAATGGCCATATTGTGAAAAATTTAAAAGCTTTACAGTACACGCTCTCAGAACGACACTAAACAAATATAATTTCGTGCATATAGCAGTCTCTTTAAGTACACATTAGTTTGCTTCAACTTGACTTAAAAATGTATGACAAAACAGAGACAAGTTAACTTTCAACCTTTGACAGTAGTATATGGACTAGTTGGTAAGTGCTCTACTGGAGATTAGATTCCCTAGTGATTTCAAAGTTAAAATGAACGCTATTATCACTACATTAACGGCCATTATTGCTTAATAGTTACCCAATTATTACCCCCCGCGACATTACTTGGTTCTAATTAAGTTCTAAATAATCGTAAATCATTACAACTTGTTACATTGTTAACATTTTGGATGTTATTGTTTATTAAATTAGATTTTTTTATGTTAAATATTTTTACTTCCCTGCTCTGGTGACGAGGCAGAAAGCGCGGCGTTGAGTTCCGCTACTCAACACGCAATGTGCTTAGAATTCAGCAGAAATTGGGGACCAGAAGTGTCGTAATGGGAGCGACTTAACACTAGGTTATTAAGTTTGTCCTGCCTACCCGGATAGTACGAGATACAGCGTGAAGCTTTTTTATGCTAAATGTCTATGTTAGTTCGTGGCTTAGTACTTTAATAATTAATTATAATTTTTTAATATGTAATGTAATAGGCAGAGGTAGTATAGTGTCAAAGCACTCCGTTCTCCAATTTCCATCCAATTTTTGAGATAATGCCAATTAAGAAGCGGAATTCTACATCGAGCTTTATGTTATTAAAAAAACATCTTCACGATTTTCCCGCATAGCAGAGTATACAGAGAGAATCAATTGTCGAGCATACACTGTAAGATATTACTGGTTGGGTAGCGGAACTTAATGTCGTTATATATCGCTTTGTTTGAGTGAGAATCGAAGCGAAAACGATCGCGTTTTCAGTCAGATGCTGTTCTACCACGGCCTCTATGTATATATGAGTAGACATGTATATATAAAAGTGTTAATAAAATGTGTAACGTTATCAAGTAACTACGATTTCGCTTCCGGAAGCAAAACAAAAGTAATAATTTGCAAAACCAAGAAATTACAGAGTATGAAAATGTATACACAAACGTATTTCATTTGAGAACCGACACAAATACTCCCTTAACATAATACATCCTCAACAAACTCGGGTAAATCTTCTTAAAATTATCTTAGAGGCAAATGTAATTTATAATTTTCTAACTGAAATGAGCATCTCGATATCAAAGCTCCAACTTTTACACGATCTCGTCATCAAATAAAGATAGGATCTTCTCTTCTAAAACTTTAATAGGCAATTGCTCCAGGAGTTTATACTTATCTTTACTTAATCAGCTTTTCAACTGTTCATCTATATCTGGATACTATTCTATAAAAATACTTAAATAAATTTAATATTTCGGATATTTGAAAACAGAAATTCAATAGAAACTGTATTAAATTGAAATGAAAAGCGAGTTTGTGTGGATTAGGCATTGATTAGTGCAGAACAAGTCAGTAGGTTGTTATCGCGGTAAACAATCGCGTGTCCGGAGGCCTCTGTAATCACTGGCGGTAACGAGCCCCTTACATTTAGATCATCGCGAGAGATAACGAGCATTTTGTTTGGGAGGAGTGGAGACTGGGGACCGCCAACTTCATTACCATAGTAAGTCTGACAACTGCTGACTCGAGCCCACCTTTTATTTGGAGATTTAACTCACTTAAGTCTACGCGGAAAACGAATTTCGCGTTCACGTCCCTTTTGCTCCCGTCTGATAAATATAATTCTGTCTCGAAATGATGCGCATTTGCGTACACATTCATCAACTAAATGCGTGAGCGTGCCGTATAATTTGATCGAAGACAGAGAACTGCCGTCAGCTATTTTCAGCGACGATAAATGAATTTAATATTAAAATAAGGTTACTTTAGATACTCAAATTCTCAACAAGCGAAATCTGAACTAAATATGTTAAGATTATTGATCCTAAAATCTAGTAGATAGATTTTGTCAACAAATTTTTATCAACCAAAGCAGGAAAATGAAATATTGAAATATAATAACTATTCCAGTCGTATAGATGTAAATGCAATCGGTATCTTACCCACACACAATGTCCCCTGTGCTACGGCGATCTGAAGACTGGGAACTGTTAGATAAATTAATATATACATATATAGATACCTGCATATATGGATACAAGAATCTCTTACTAAAATCTAAACTGAATTTGCCTTAAATGGCATTGAGATTCGTGCATTATAATATAAAAGGTTTTATGAGAATGACTATCCGATATGTGCATCTTTAGAAGGACATACATTTTTATGTGGTATTGAAATCTACGTGGCGGTACATACATATCTATACTCTATACTAATATTATAAAACTTAAGAGCTTGTTTGGTTGTATGCGCTAATCTCGAAAACTACTGATTTGAATAGAAAAAATCTTTTTGATAGAAAAAATCTTTTTGATAGTTCATGTAACTATGAAAAGCTATATAGCATCACGTTAATCATTTCGATATTTATATCGACTCTATCCACTGTACCTGAGAGTCACCTCAGACACTTAAAATGTCCCATGTGTTATATGTTATCGGTTTTGGGGTTATGGGTTATGTGCCATGTGTCATGTGGCATGTGTCATGTAACTATATATAATACAACTCACAATTATTCATTTGACTTCCCTGTGGTCAACGACGACGTCACTGATACGATCTAGTATACAAGATTTGCTCAGTACGCTTATCGCATCTCAGATAATAACCACATACGCGCGTGCGTTTTATTACTGACTTTATAATAGTCACTAGCTTACATTGTGCGCCTAATTATGTGGATAAGTTATAGCTTCCTTTGTCTATTTCTATAATAGGTTATGGCTAATTGTTGTATTTAACTCTTGGATTAAGCATAAGTTGCTCACTTTGAACTGTGTTATATAAATTATTAAAGCATTTGTTTCATATTATTGAAATAATATCAATATGTACTAGTTCTAATGCATGACTTTCTATTTCTTATACAAATAACAAATACTAATAGCTATTAAGCCATTAGTATCTATTAAGATATAATGGTTAGTTATTATATGAGTCAATAAACTATTTAAATTATATAAATATATATATATATATTTTTACATTTTCCTCACTGTTTTGCTCAACACGTGATTCCTCCAAAATTTGGCAGAATGTGGGGAAAGGAAGTGTCTTAATACAAATGGTAGAGTAGGCCACGGGAACCTGGAAACCTAGTGTTAAGATATTTCCATGCCTCGTTTTCTGAAGGCATTGCGTTTGCGTGTTGTGTAGTGAAATTCAAAAAGAAAATATCAAATATTTCATTTCCTCGAATGGGAATCGAGCCCACAATATATCACGTTTACAATCGCATGCTTGTGCCCCTACGCCACGACTGGCCTCAAATTGGCAAACAACTGGTATCTTAATACTATCCTAAATACATTAAAAAGTTAAACTTAATCCTTGCAATAGCAAATCTAACTAGTTCCAAAGCACTAAACACTAAATACTTTTTGGTGGAATACTGCCAATTTTCAACTAATATTCAACAAAAACATGCGCGACTCTCGATAAGCTGTTCGGCAAATGTTCGACGATGTCATATTATTTTATTGGCGTCGTACCATTCTCTCGCTTGCGTTCATCTCAGGTATATCTGAAGCTAAACACATTTTATTTATTCGCCCGAATATAGTATATTTTTATTATTAGTATACTAATGTAGTGATATATTTGTTGATATTTTTTTTGATTCTCTTAGTAAATTCAAGGAAGCAATTAAACTTAAACTTTTTCATAAACAATAAGGGTATTTCATGTGTATTTTTGCTTAGGTTTGTATTATAATATTGTTGCTAAGGTGTTAAGGTGAAGGTGTTTTAAATGTATATATAAGTTTATGTGTATGTATGTATGTATGTATATATATATATATATATATATATATATATATGTGTGTGTGTGTGTGTGTGTGTGTGTGTGTGTGTGTGTGTAGGTGTGTGTAATTTTTTTTTCTTTTTTCCTAAACACACATAGTATTACATTCTTAATGATGTTGTCCTCTTAGAATTTGGGCATCATTTAGTAGAAAATTGTGAATGTTTGTGTTATTTTAATGTAAAAATGTATGTCCTGTTTGTGACCTAAATAAATAAATAAAAAATAAATAAATGTATCGGAGAATGGAGTGTCTTAACAGTAGGCTCGCAGTTTCTCTCTGCCGACTAGTTATGTGTACAACGTGAAGCTAAGAAAAGTAAATTTCATTGCAACAACATTATCATTGAACAGATCCAATCTAATTTAAATATTAAAATGACTGTCGAATTTCATTAATTTATTATTAAAATTTATAATGCTTGTTGACCAGACTATTACATATCAATTATACATAATTAAGATCAGATTTTGATCTCTAACAATATTTGATTACATCTTAATCACAGTACTGCACACTGGTACCGGAACATGGCGGACGTGACGCTCGCGTCACCGCCGGTGTTATCCCGGCACTGTTTACTAATCATAATGCAGGGATTACTGCAAAGCTTCGGATTTCGTGTAGTTTTTGTAAAAATCATTTATATTTGTGTTATATTTAGAACGATATTTATATAGATATTTTGCTACCTAGTCTTTATACCTTTATTTAAAGGCTTTTTGATCAACTTAGTCTAATTTACATGGTCTTAAACATTTTGGACGGCTTAGTGGCTTTCATGTCCTGCATCAAGACATCTAGCCATCGTCTTCATAATTTCTAAACAAAAGGAATTATTTTTCCAGTTACCCTTTTTTCTCGTAGATAGAAGAAGAAAACACGTATAAAACAACATAATACGACAGTATAATAAGGTTTGAATAAATATGGAATTGAAAACATTCATGACATGCACATTCTTTTGTTTATAAATTTCATCAAGTCTGTCTAAGCGAATGGAATTTATGGAATAACTAATACAGTTTGCTCTTAACTTACTATCCAGCTATTTCTTATCATATCAAAATTTACTTGTACTTTGTACTGTAGGTTGTTGTACCTATTGGACATTAGATTTGTAACCTTCGTATTAAAAAAGAGCAACTGTTGCGCTTGATGTCGACTCTTCTCGGTAGCCTGCCTGTCTTAACTGCCTTCCTAACTAGCGGTGGCAGCATCCAAGATTTGTAAAGACATTAATTACTAAATTAGATACACGTTATATCCCGTACACATCAGGGTAGGCAGAGGAAATCTAGTGTTAAGACACTTTGTTCCCTACTTTCTGCATAATTTTTGAAGACATTGCGTGTTGAGTGGCGCAACTCAAAGCCGCGCTTGTACCTCGACACCAGTGCGAGGAAATGGAATTATGAATTTAAATTAATATATCAATTCTTCAAGTGGGGACCGAAACCACAAACAGTCACGTTTACAGGTACACTTAGTGCCCCTTTACCAAGACTGGCCTCAAGATACATTACTAACTCTACGCTATATTGAAATATAACGAAAACACTACTACTCTTCACATTCACTAAACCAAAAGTACTCAGACATGTAAAATATTTATCACATTTTCAGTTCGCACACTCAATTTTATTTCAATTCATTTCAAAAAAAGCACACATACAGTGAATTTTAATTTAAATCCACACGTTGCGAAATATTCAAATCCACAATCTTCGAGCTGGAAAACCTCAATCTATTGAAACACTCGAGTTATAAAGAGACGCAAACGGACTGTACATCCAATTTGCAATTGCCGAGCGATTTTCCTAAATGTATTTTTATTTGAAAATCCTGTATCAAACCACTAAGGAGTTTAACAGAATAACATTTCAAATGTTACACACAAAAATTATTTTGGTTCAGTGTTTTCGTTGGAAGTCGGCGGTAACACGAAGGTTTGGCTTTCGGCCAGGGAGTGAAAGTTGACTTGGCCTACCCACTTGTTTACCTCCACTCGTGCCAACAGGAACGAAACGGGGCCGGAATCAAAGGCAGGCCGTGAAGGCAGATCCGTGTATAAATAAGCAAACATTACGAAATTTTGCCAACTTGAAGTCATTCAAATGGCGATTGCTGTGTAAATATGTAATATATTAAATGACTCCGTTGCGAGGTTTTAGCTATTAAAGAAGACATCTTTAGAGTATATTTCGTAATAAAATTTAATTTTATTAATAATAATAAGAAAGAAAGAATCTTTTATAGCAAGACAATATGTACAATAATAATTTAAATGTAAAAATTGAAACTGCAATGTATATTATATATTTACTATAATATTCGGCATAAATACAGTCATTATACATTTTCGGGGCTACTTGAAATGTTACTTATTTAAACTCAACTTCCTCCTGCTAACAAAATAAATGACCTTCTTAAATGGAATGCTTCAATCACAGAATGAACTCATCAGACGGGAACACAAAGGGTATCTCTGTCAAACAGATCCCTAACCTCAATAGACAAATTACCCAATTACAAATATTCCTATGCAAAATGGGGTTGGTAAATGAATGACTCGTTCATAGTACTAAAGTGACGTGCCATAAATTAACCGACATTGTAGGAGAAGGTGCGTCCTCCCTCTAAACAGAAGTTATGATCTAAACTAATGGCCCACCTTATATGCTTTAGGCACACGCCTTGCAAAGACTTTATAAGGTCGTAAAGTCGCCACGTCGCTTACATTCGTGTACCTAAATTAGATATTGAGTTGCTATTTTTATACTCGTGTGTGGAAACTTTTATGAAACAGACCACTGGTTATCACTTCTTTGCTTATTTGATATGTTAGTTTGATAAAAATAATGTAAATTTAATATCAATGTTATTTGTAGCTTCGTCCTCGTTTAATTTTAATTTTTTAACGTTCGAACGTTTAATTTTTTGTCTGTTTGACCGTAGCGTTGCACTTCGTTCTATCTAGCGACGCCCCTAGGGATTAAGTGTTGTAGCTTCACGCTTTATCCCTAATAAGAAATAATTGTATTTTGTAATCCCACTGGCCAAATTAATTTAATTGCATTGTTAAACAAAAGACTTAGTTAGCAACTTCATAAGAATAAATACATACACAAAATTTACACTAAAACGTACTAAAACTAACTTCCTATATAGAACAAATAATTATTTCTAAACAATATCAAGTACTTATAACCACGTAAAGCAAGCCTCCTCATATCCTTCATAAATCCTCCTCCTCATATCCTCCTCATAAAGTATTATATCATCATTCCCCATAATACCGTTCTCGTTTCACTACAGATTGGTGTAATTGCTCGAAAATCGAGTGAAGCTAAAATCACCGGCGGTGCCTCCGCTTTTTTTTGTGAACCTTGTATCTATCCAATTTGCAATTTAACCTGTACATTGCAACAAAATTAGAGTTCGACTTAATTACATGTCGGACGAAAGGAATTTTAAATAGCTGACCCAACAAAAGATTGAAGGTTTCTAAATAAGTAAAAGATTGAAGGGTTTTACAGAACTTTTAGAGTGCAGAGTTATTTTCAAATATAATTATGTTATGTATAATAAAATGGTGTACTTGTTACTTTATTCTATTTGAGACTGTTTCAACTCCATTGGCGTTTTAATCAAAATTTATAAGATTTTATAATAAGTTCTTATATATTTTATGTTACAAGTATTAAAACATTTTCATAAACAAAAATGATTTCATATATAAAATATTTTGTACACAATAATCATCTCCATCCCTTTGTTCCTATTTAATAATATTTCAACCAGAAAAGAATTAATATGTTGAATATAATTAATTTACAATTGTTAATACCACACAACAATTTGTAACGAAATTTGGCAAATCTATTGTAATTTAGAACGACATTTCGGTTTCATTTAATTAAACACGTTGACGTTACGTACACAGAGTACGCATCTACTCAACTTTTAGTATAAAGTTAATTACGTTCAATTCTGATGCGTCCAATCCAGTACCGGCCAAAATAAACAAACGGCTTTGCCGGGCTATGTAAATGGCGGACCGCTGGGCGGACTCGGATTAAGTTATAAGTATACAGTATATGCTGTTCTTATTCAAAATTGCTTTGGATAGTTTATTTTTATCTTCCTTTGCTGGAGTAAATATTGATGTGCTCGCATTCGTTCATTATTTTGTATGTCGGTTTTTGGAATTTTTGTGAAATTTCTATGTCGATAAAGTAAATGCCTAATTGAGATATTAATAAATTTAAAAGTAGTAAAGTAGAACATTTCCCACAGCACGTTATAGACCTGTAGTAAATTAAGATAATGTACAATATGTAGTGAAGAAGATGGAACAATTACACTGCAAAAAGTATTTTTCATGAATGATCCGTTTCATAATTATTTGAACTAAAATTTCAAAAATGATAATCTGATCATCAATAGAAAAATACCTAGAGAATTCCATTAAATATGATTAAATATGCACGAGTGAACATAAAATAAGTCAATCATGTATATTGACACCAAGTTCCATCTAGTTTGAAACGTTTTATTTGTATCCGGCTTTGATGATGGCCTTCGATAGCGTCATCGAAGGTTTACACGACAATATTTGAACAGGTCTGCACGTCCGTCATAAGATGTCTGTAGCACCGCAAACACATTACGTCCTCTGAATGTGTACGTATTTGGGCGACATATATTGTATACGTATTTATTTTTCGCACGCGCCCCCCTCATACAGTCACACTCACGTTATTTGCTCCGACTGAGTTTGCTCACGTGCCCCCTGTGATGCTGAACGTTCAGTGGCCAGTCATAATTATTAATGTCTCTTAACCGAGAATCACTTTTGTTATCAATATTATATATAATTGAAATCTAAATCGATTTTATAAAAAACAATTTCACAACATTCGTGTAATTAAAATCTCGCCGAACATTTTGATCGGAACTTCGACAAGAATTTACGTGATATTTTTTGATAATGAAAGCAATTAATCGCAAATTTTTATTTTGGGTGAGTTCATATTTTTTAAAACATAAAGTAGATAAAGTAACAGCCAGTAAAGAGGATCAGAACAGCAAAAATTCAATTGATCCTGTCGAAATGTTTTTATACGGAATGCTTGATAAATTATTATTTCCCCTTTTTTAATTTACGAATATATTTTTTTAAGCTTCACAGTGTCAACTAGTACATATCAGAATAGGCAGAGGGAACCTAGGGACCTAGTGTAAAGACACTCTGTTTGACTGATCTGGAGGACTCTAGAGGAATTGTGCGTTGAGAATACAAGTATTTGATCCGATAAAAATACGATACAGAATACTGCCAGTACATGTACTTTAAAGGTTGATTGTTTTAGTGTACACGACATCAAAACACACCGAAAGCCGCCCATAAAACTTCCTGCCTAATACCTTTTTATGCAAAAGCATTGCCTATGTACACAACGATCGATCAACATCGATGTAGGCAAGAAAACAAACATACCTTGCCCGCACGTCTCATTGATTTCGGATTATCTAAGATTAGACCCCTCACGATCTCTAACTAGCTATCCGCCTCTTTCATTATACCAGCTCCATACTCGCATATATACTGTAGATTGTTCTTAGCGCGAATTAAGTTTCGTGTTCAGACCTAATGGATGAAATTATTTTAACATGATAACGTTTATTATTAAATACGGCTTCGTAAGATTTGGCCCGCGAGATGGGAGGTAAATTGAATATTTGTATACACTAATCTATAAGATATATTATAATCCTATAATTATATTCAATTTATACTGTATTTGTATTGTTTTCTTTGCTTTTTTGTTTTCAATAAAATCATTTTGTTTTAAAGTAACAGAGAATTTTTTTTTTTTATGGAAAAGTCACGGCAAACGAGCGTGCGGGTCACCTGATGGTAAGTGATTACCGCCGCCCACGACTCCGTGCAACCCCAGAGGAGCTACAGGTGCGTTGCCAGCCTTTAAGATGGGTTGGGCGCCGGGGCCCGGCATTACCTGATGCGAAACGCAGTGGCATAAAGCCACTACTTCACGCCGGTTTTAAATGCCGGGGGTGGTAATGATCCGGTCGAGTCTGCCCATGCGTGTTGCCATTGCTGGCGACGTGACTCTTGTTAGCACATCCATCTTTATTTTATAAGCACTTAGCGGAAATTCAAACTTGCAACTAACGTTCACCATTAGTATGATAATCTAAAAAGTAAATAAAAAATAATTCTTACTTTCTGAGTAACCAGGACATTGTATTAATATACCATTATTGTGCAACGATGAATCTATTATATGTTTGAAACTGGTTTATTGTGTTGCTTCTGACATCACAAAGGATACTTCTATGTAAAAGCTTTGTTTATTTACTCTAAAGGTGAGTTCACCGAAAGCTTCCTATTGTAAAAAAATATGTGGACATTTGAAATTTATTTTATTTTTAGACACGACCTTTTTATAGCACTCTATAGTTGCTACCTACTGGTCTGTTCGTGGAACTTCTCATATAAATGCTAATATTGTTACGTCAGTTTTGTGACAAATATTACTCAGTTCTGTTAGATTTTCTTTCTGCCTCTTTACTTAATGTATAATGTTTAAAATTTTGTATATTATATGTTTATTTTGTTTTAAAATGTATATTCTGTGACAAAGTTATATTAAGCGACCATGGAGCCAAATTATCTGTCACTTGGCAGTATAAAAGTATACTGAGATAAACGTCACCATCATTCTTTTCATTGAAGACTGTTGTGGTCAATATTCTTAATTGTTTATACAAAAACATACATGTAATGTAATGCATTTTACTAATTTAATCACCAGACGAGACGTCCAAAGAAAAATTCTTTAAACAACAAAAAGACACGAGGGCTTACTCCGTTTGCTATTTAATTAATTAATGTAAGTGCCGGTGAGACCCAGGAGATTGGTCATTAATTAAACGCCTTTGCCGATCGATCTTGAAGCAAACAATACACTTTGTTACTTTTATTGTACCTCAGCTACTGAGCTCTGTCCCGAGTCCCGACGCGGTTACTTTGTGGATATTAATGATAGTTCTCGGTTGTGTGAATTATTGAATTCATTTTAATAATCATTACACCCTAAGTAGGAGGGATGTTGAAGAAAAATTATCGAGCAATAGAAATTTTGTAAACTAGAAGATATTTTTGACATTTTTTAAATTGTTATTCCTTAGGAAAGAAGAATACTCGTTTAGAAAAATACTTATTTTGTCTTCGTGGTGCAATAACGATGCGTTTGAATGTAAACGTGAAGATTGTAGATTCAATTCCGACTCTTTCGGCATTTAGTGAGATTAGCAGAGACAACTGCTCAAGGAATGAACTACTTCAATTTCCTACTTTGGTAGAAATATGTACGGCGTTGAGTTCCGCTACTCAACATGCAATGTTCCAAATTATGTTAAGACAATCCGTTCCCTACGCACCTTCCAATTTTCGAAATAGCAAAGCGAGGAAATAAAAATAATTCATTACCTCGTGTGGGAATTGAAAACAGCACGTCGAATAAAGAGTAGAAAATAACGCTCTATGTTTTACCGCTGTACATTTACTGCTTATGTAAATATAATGCCTTTTCGTATGACCCTAAATAAGTAAAAAATTATATCATAATTTTTAATATCCTCTTAAAATTAGATATTTTACCTTACCTCATTATCATTTTCCACATAGACTATTTTTATATGACTTATTGTCCTATTTTTATATTTTGATTAGAATTAAATTATAATCAAAATATATTATATTTGATTTTGATTATTTTTCATAATTTGTTTCATGACTTGCTTTCCATCGTTTAGTATTAGAACTAAACACACTTGTAATTCTGTAAGGGAAAACATTTGGACCATTGACAAAAGATCCGTGTTCTGCCGATCTAACTACTAAAACTCCAAATGTTTTTTAGTTTATCCCGAAACAGAAAATTCAAAACAAATTTATAAATAAAATTTGACTTGTGTTCATTCAAATATTTTCTCATCATGCCACGTGAAATTTACATAATGTGTTGATTTATATCCTAAAACATACATACATACATTCATACATCAGTATTGCCAGTTTAGAAAACAAAATATTATGCCTTTGATGTCACCTTATTTAAACAGTGCGACCCCAATCCTATGGTTTCATTGGAACGAATATTACACGTTTAAAAACAGTTAAAAACAGTATAGACATTCGCCAAAAAGCTTTTACGTTCACTCCTTGTTTGTTGTCATTTCTTGGAATAATGATTTCAATTTTAACGTGGTTGTTTACAAAATCTTTTAAAAGCTATTTTTATGAAAATATGTAGAGAATATACCTATTAAGGAGTTTTAAACTCGTAGATAGAGTGTAAAATTGGGGTTTCAAAATATGTAATTTTTTTCATGGTTGCGTTTCTGTTTCACATAATTTATAAATTACGTTTATTAATAATAGATTAAAAATATTTTTTTAAGTCTAATTTTTTTTATTAGATAGATATTTAAAGTGTATGAGTTTTGTAGCAGTTTTTGTGTCATTGAAAAATTTTGAACTTTGTTAAGTAATTTGCATTGCGTTACAACTAATTTTACCGACATATTCGAGCCCAAATGTCTGAATAAATGTAAAGACCGTCACTTAACGCCTTCTTTGTATTATATAATATAATCATAATTTACTGACAATAGTTCAATTCGTTTGTTAATTAATTATTTCTTATGACTTATCACGTAAATTATCGTCCATATGTACATATGTATAGTTGAAACAGACCATTTTATAAAAAAAGAAAGTCTAGCCGAATATCTAGAAATTCAAAAACCGCTGACAGTATACATAATTTTACAAATAACAGTAAAAAAGAATGAAAGTCATAATTCCTATCCAATATCTCAGTTTTTAAGATAAAGGTTAGCCATTGTCGTAAAACCGTCATATAGCGGCAGCGTTTTCGGCGATGCTCCGAAGAAAATAGGGTGAAAAGCTTTAATAGGCACATGATATTTTAACGAGTGCATATAAGGTACATCGCACGTCCAAAGAAAACGCCACAACATGCCCTTTCTGCTGCTTTTAGAACCACTTTATAAGCACTCTGCTGCCTTCAAAGCTTGTAGCCGGTTTACACTTAAACGCATAGAGTAATAATGAGCTGGGTCAACCGGGACAAAAATCGGGAAGTATTGCTTGAAACGACAGCTATCGTAGGGAGATTCTCTGGAGGCTGACTAATTATTTGCTTCGACTTTTGTTCTGCCAGGTCCAATCTTTTCCATATTTTTATATGAATGCAATGGATTTGTATATTTAATTATTTATCCATCTTAAAGAAAATTTTTACACATTTTCGATACGATTTCACATACCACCCATAAATATTGAATCATTATATTTAACAACACGGACGAAAAAAGTCACGAGTCACGAGTCACGAACTCAAAACTAATATCGACCATTGATTTTCGATATTGCAATCGCTTCGTGAAAATGTAAACGCTCTCTTATTAAGACTGGAGTTATAAAAAGATATAGCCAGCTATACGAGTATATATGTAGGTCGTGTGTTGAATACGAATACGGTGAGAATGGAACGTTTAGACGGACAGAGTTATTGCGGTTTTTATATCGGGCACTTAACGCGTTGTTTGTGCTAAGTGACGGATGGGTGAATTGATATTGAAAAGATTCTATAGAGTTTAATGTATTTCTTATAGCTTGTTGTATTCTTAATTTCCGCTTTTTCACCTACTTAATTTCTGCCTTTAGCAATTGCAGCAGAAAAGTGGAGAAAAGTCGTGTGAAAGTTAAAAAGCAAAAGACATCGGGGCGTGGGTGACATATCGTCACACTGTAAAGGCGACGGTTAATTATTTGCATTTCCTTCCTTCTGGTAACAAGACACATTGTATTCCTACACACTTGTGTTTCAAAGATTGGACGGTGCGTGAGGAACGATGTATCTTAACACTAAGCTTTCTATGCCTACCCTACTAAATATCGCGTGATTCTAAAAGTTTAAAAAGTATGTGCTACTTCAATATATTTATTTTCCTCACAAAAGACAAAACACATTCATTTCTCATAACCCTGTCAGTCTGATCAAGAGGAACGATACGTTATAATTAGATGAATGATGCGCGTCCCATTGCAAGTATAAATAACTAAGGGTTAAGGAAAAGTAAACGAGAGGATCGCTATCAATAATCAATAGAATACCATAATATATCAAACACAATGAACGCTAATAAGGATCTTGGACTGACCTATTTCGAGACGTATTAGGATCGCCTCGTATATCAGATGTGTAGAGCGTAGAACATGTATATATGAGGAAACTATATTCTTATCCTACATAAAGGTGCATTATCCAAGACCATCTTGGTACAGTGGAGTAAAGTGTAGGTTCAACCTCCATTCAAAAGGATGGTTTTTATTTAATTTCTCTCATTTTTTCATTTGATGTTTGGTTGTAAGAATCTACACATAGAAATATATCCCAAAAATGATTTTAACTCAGTTTTCGCTACCTACTTTACTATATGACGGACATGATAAAAAGCTATAATAATTTTCTGTTTTTCTTATCTAAAATAACTATCAATCATAAATACTTTAGTGAGAGATTAAAGAGAAAATATTTATATAATTTTGTTTTTTCTTATAACATAAAATTAAAATTCCTATAAAATATAAACGCATCGGTTGTAGATTCCTCCATTCGAGAGAAAGAATTTTAATTTCCTCGCTCTGGCATCTGCGACAAAATGCAGTTGTTGAGTTCCGACTCTTAACACGCAACATTTCAAAAATTGGGCCCAAAGTAGGAACCAGGAGTATCTTGACCCTAAATTTCGTCTGCCAAAACTCTAATATATCAGAATTTTGGCAGGTACCCTATTCAGGGTACAGCTAGAAAAAAGAAACATTCTCACATTTCTTATCAATTCCTCCACGTGACTAAACTAAAACGTAGCGTGACAGTGTACTCGTATCCTTACTCCTTACCGAGTTAGTTTCGTATTAAGGAGGCCTGGCGCGGGAGATAACAGGGCTGCCTAGTCGAGCGGCTAATTGTCTAGATGCCCTCTCGTCAGATGCTGTTACTTGTTTGACAATATACGTTTTGCGGAAAATATCTTAGTTAGTTTCGTATTAAGGAGGCCTGGCGCGGGAGATAACAGGGCTGCCTAGTCGAGCGGCTAATTGTCTAGATGCCCTCTCGTCAGATGCTGTTACTTGTTTGACAATATACGTTTTGCGGAAAATATCTGTTGTTTCTATTTTGAGGGCTTTGTGGTACAGTGTCGTAAGCGCGACGGCTGTGGCTTCAATTCTTACTAGGATGAATTAATTATTTTTGTTATTTAGCACTGGAAACAGAGGACAAGACTAAGCGCAACCTTGAGCTCTACCACCCAACATTCAATATGAAAGAAAGTGGAGCATGGTATGTACTAATACCAGGTTGACTTGCCTACCTTTCTCTAGGGGGGATATCGGATCAAGTTAATAAAATGACAATATATATATATATATATAGGTATAAAAATATGTTTACACAGCCTTCAATCATAATTTTATAATTAGGCCATCTATATTTTTTCAAATTGATGCATATTCTCTGTATAATATAGCATTGTCAGAACAAGATATTTAGAGTTAGTATACGTCGTTCTCTTTACTTCAATCAATTTAAAGACACTGAGAGACACTGAAACAGAGTGAGTGGTGCGTTACTAAATACTTTATAACTATATGGGAAGAGGCTTAACTGAGACTTTACTGTAGATTCATTTTATTCATGGAATAGGGAATGCATATACTCATATGTTTTCTATTTCATCATACATAGACTTACACTTACCTCTAATACAAAGCTACCTCTAATACTTTATTTTGTACCAATATAACTTACACGTCATATAAAATTTAGTAATACTTAGCTAACCTAAACACCTTCGCGTTTACAATACCTGACTGTATAAGCCACGTTTGCCACAGATTTGATTTCCGCTCGGGGGGTTGAGTTATTTTCATTTCTGGTCTCTAAAATTGGACGGAAAGTGGAGAACTGATTGTCTTTATATTAAGTTGAATGCCTACTCTACTATAGCGGCGTACAGCTAAAAAACTAACCTCCTCGAAGCCTCCTCACCACACCTCCTCCAAAAAACACACAAAAACAACATAAATTCCAAACAAACGATCATTTCTAAATGAGAACAGCGAAATTGGCGCCTTTAAACAGTAGGGCAAGATAAAGCGTTTGCTTTTTAGCTGTCCAAATGTTCTGCACGCAAGCGTTTTTTGTCAAATAAATGGGCACGGCCGGTATCTACGGTGCGTGCTGACTCGCTTATCTAATAAATTTTAAAATGTTATTTGGACGATCAGGATTAGAAAAATGCTAAGTTTCTATGTCAAAGATTATACGTGGCCGTCATGGGCAGAAGCACGACTGTAAACGCAACGGTTGTGAATTCGATTCCCACTCGAGGGAATTAAATATTATATATCTTTTTTACTCTGGATAACAAGACAAAGCGCGGCGTTAAGTCTTTCCACTCAACACACAATTCCTCAAAAATTGTGCGGGATCCAGCGTGAATCCCAATTTATACATACCTATAAGATCTGATATCACTACATTCCGATATCTGCTTTCCGTTTAAATTAGAAACATTTATTGTTATGTGACGGGAAGACAATAAGGCGATTTTTCATATTTTTAAAAACAACACTTTTTAATATATTTTTTCCTATCGCTTAATTTTTGTGTAACTAACAAAAAGTTAGTCAATTATACAAAAAAATCATTAAAAAATTAAACGAAAAAACATATCATCAAAAAAAATCATAAATGAAACTTTTATTACAAAAAAAGGGTTCAACCATCGAACTTCAATTCCATTACTCCAACATTTCTTCCCAACTTTATTTCCTAGAAAGTGTCAGAATGTATGAAAATAAGGAAAATCTATTTAAGTTTACGAAGAGCGAAAAGATTTCGATCGGAATCATTTGAGGGTAGAAAACGGTTGAAGTCATACGAATTTACACGATCCACCTCACGCAAACAACAGGTACCTACTTAAGTAACAGCTACCTGTCCATACAACATTAATATGAAGGGCACTTCTTATTATGTTACTTCGAAACACACAGCGTTGATTGAAGAAGCAGTCTCCTAATTTCGCCTATTTTCATATATAAATGGTTTAACTTACCAAATAGTCTTCGTTATACTTTCCTCTTTCACTTCTGCAGTGACGTACGTCATCTATTCTCTGTGGCGACGTGCTGTCATCTATTACTCATAGCGTCTTATAATTTTGCCGCGATCGGATGCAAAAATTATAAATAACAAAATTTATCTTTGATAGATTTAATATTAATGACAAATTTTGTGTAAAATATTTTTATATTACGGAGTTTAGTTTATATTTGTGTTGTGTCTCGCAAAATGAATATATATAATTCAGAAGTACAGGAAAAGGAAAGTTGCTGTTTTCAGAATTCAAAATGGCCAACAGGCCCTTAAAGTTTTTTAGCAATTTTTTCCTAACTTACGAAAAAAAAAAAAAAAACAAAAAAAAAAAAAAAAAAAAAAAAATGGGTGAGATGCAAGAGACTGAGATGCACTATTCAAGGAAGTCATGTCCAAATAACATCTGTTGCTCCAGGCTCCGGAGGCCTTATTTAATATGGAGCGTCCTAGACGTGGATTTTTCTCTGTACAAATGGTCGGCCAGTGTGCGACTGTGTCACTAAGGACTTACAGCTTTAGCTTTATTTCCAAAATGGATATGAGACACCAAAGACTGACATACAATTTTCAAGGAGGACATGTCTGAATAACATCTGTTGTTCCAGATCCAAGAGGATATGATATTTATACACATAATTATTTATTTTCAATAACTTTAATAACAATAAGTTCATGACAAGAGCATTATATCAACTTACCCGACTTTAATATTACTTTTATTATAAAGGTGACACAAGTTGTGGGTATCTTAATAATTCATAGCTAATTATCAAAACCAAAAACATAACAGAGGACAAACTTTGTACTATAGATACTTAGTCACGGATCACTAGGGCACTATATAAGGGACTTACATATTGAGAACCTAGCTGTAGGCTAGTGCATTAAAATAGAAAGACCATGAAACAAGTCAATTAAAGATTAGAAAAAATCAGAAAGATACAATAAAACAAAAACTGAAGGTGAGTCGATCAAGATACACTTGTGGCTGTAATGGTATTATTTAAACAGAAATTGAAATAATAAATAAATATTAGGAATTGAAAGAAATACCATATTTGATTGTTATTAAAACAGAAATTGGAAAAGAAACCAGACTTGATATAGACAAGTAAAACTGAATGTATATGTATTATAACATGATGGCAAGGTGCTTATGTGACAGGCTGAACATGACAGTGGTTACTATACATTGTAATTATAATTTTCTGGAACCAAAGCAAAAGGAAATTGTGCTACAACATAATATTATTTTGTTGTACTCTCACATTGTGATGTATCAGAACATCTAATATATCAGTCAGTAATCATTTTATTTTTAGGTTCAAATGTTTGAAGGACCAATCAGTTGAATTTTATGTGGGCATTTTTGTATCAAAATTGAATTTTATTAAACCAACCACATTCAACCACTTAAATGGTCTTAATTTTGAAAGAGACATTTTTCTCTTGTCAGCAAGAAAGCAGCAGCAGCATTTGATAATAATAATGATTAAATAAATTTATTTATTAAATGATGGGCTACAGAGTCAAAGAGACAACTACTTTGACAATAAAAGAAGATTTTTAAGAGATGTAATAATGATATATTTCAGGTATACTGCAAGAACTAAAAGTTTCACATAAGTAAACAGTAAGAAACTTATTGAAAGAATTGAAAATTTCAGATAAGTTAATAATTTCAAAAGAGGTTTTTTGTGAAATAATTTTTCTAATATATAATGATTATGTTTAATAATAATAGATATTTTAGATTTAGATGTAATGATTATGTTTAATAATAATAGATTTAATAATAGATATTGTTAAATTGATACAGTATGGTTTATTATATAAACATCCTAAATTAATTGAGAGGATATTTTGATATTATTATATAATACTTTGTTGTAACTTAGAGACGAGCTTATACCATTAAATAAAGGTTTTATGATGAAATAATTAAAGAAAAATCACCAGTAAAATTTTTATTAAACAGGATGGTAAGAAATGTCTTATTAGGGTGAACAGTGTTAGTGGGTTATTTGAAACATTTTAATGTTTTATAGGTAAATTAAAAAATTCACTTTTAACATATGTATATAATTTTAATTGTCTTGAAGATCACATAGCGTCTGCATCCGTTGTCTGCATACATTCTCTTTCACCAGCAGTAAACAAACAGGTCTTCAATCAACGCTGTGTGTTTCGAAGTAACATAATATCGCTGTTTTGCATTACAACAAAACAGTTATTATGTGTATGAAGAAACACACAGCGTTGCAGCAAGGTTCTTGCTGGTGAGTTATGAAGACTTCTATGAGTAATAGATGACAGCACGTCGCCACAGAGAATAGATGACGTACGTCACTGCAGAAGTGAAAGAGGAAAGTATAACGAAGACTATTTGGTAAGTTAAACCATTTATATATGAAAATAGGCGAAATTAGGAGACTGCTTCTTCAATCAACGCTGTGTGTTTCTTCATACACATAATAACTGTTTTGTTGTAATGCAAAACAGCGATATTTTATACAAAAAATTGATGTTTTATGATAATATCGTCTTATATTTTAGTTTATGTTTGCACCATCGTGTTTTGTTTTGTATCAAAATTAGGATAAAGAAGTTCGTTTTCTTTAATATACTTGTATTATTATTATAGATTTTAGTTATCACAAGAAATATTTATATATATATATATATATATATATATATATATATATATATATATATATATATATATATCTATATATATATATATATATATATATATATATATATATATATATATATATAAATAAGATGCTCTATGCCTACACTGAAGGATAATAAAATATATATATATATATATATATATATATATATATATATATTAATTAATCATTTCTCCAGACAGAAAGTGCGCAATACAAATTCTGCAGTTCCCAACACTCAATGAGTGGTTGCCGACCGGAAAAATAATGAGGGGACCAACCGAGCGGGCGACGCGCGGCATCGCACCTAGCTAAGTGTTTACATCGACATGCTTAGTTTATATAAAACAAGTATAGCTTCATCTTTTTTTGGCTATCATGGCACAACAGTACACGGGTCTATAAATACGGCGATTGTAGGTTCATTTCCTCGCACCGCTAAGAAAAGATATCATGACGTTGAGTTCTGCCACTCAGTACTTCATCTCTCGTAAATTGGACGGAAAAAAATAAAGTGAATCCCCTATGCCTACCCAGCTACGTACGTGGGGTGACCTAAAAAAAAAAAGTTCGTTGCTCGTCGTAGCGCAAAGGCACAGCGTCAAGCGATAACCGCGACGTATCCATTTCAACTACCTCTAAATATTTTTATTAAAGAATAATCACTTTAAATATAAAATCGCGTCAAATTTTTATTGTTAACAAACAGCACATTTTGCGTAAAATTATATTTTTTGATTAATATATTTAATTATTTTAAGTATTAATTGTTTTATCTCTCAATTAACTGCAAGATGTACGTTATGAGTTATTTACCTACAGTTTTACTCAATAAGGAAACTATTCAACACAAAGTTTTTTTTTTCAATGCGAATAAATCGTTCCTGAGGTTAGTGCGTTCAACTGAATAGACTTTTCAGCTTTAAAATATTAGAATACATTAAAACTAGCATCCAAACGTAGCTTCACACGCTTAAACTCATGTTATATTATATTAAACAAAATCTTTGAGCATCTTTTTTAAACAAAAAGCGTTGAGTTCTGCCACTCAACACGCAATGCCTCCAGAATTCGGCAGAAAGTGGGGAACGGAATGTCTTAACACTAGGTTCCCTCTGCCTACCCTGCTGTGTGCGAAATACGGCGTGAATCAATTTTTTTTTTAAATGTAGCCTATATGTTATTTTAATGCATTAGCTAAATTACTGTAAAGTTCCATCTAAATTCGTTCAGTCATTCTTGTGTGAAAGTAGAACAAACATCGATCCATTGTTACAAACTTTAAAATTTATAATATCAGCAGCAAAGGAACATCACTACTGTTGATATCGACCCGTGGAAAGGCGAAAGCTTCTCAGAAGATGGTATTGCTTTATTTATTCTAATGAAGTTTAATTACCCTTAATGGGATTAGCTTTGTATTCATTTTAATTATAAAATTTTAAGTTGAAGTTATATGGAAGTGTCTGTTTAATTAAAAACATTGATAACATTGTTTTAGAATAAGCACTTTGTGTAATTATAAATATATTATATAAAAACACAAGACAAAGCTTCTGGTTTTAGAAATAGATAAAGAAAGGACGGAATGCTTGATCAGTTTAAATGGTAAGATATTATGTAGTGGGAAATGTGTTCAGTAGAGATGGAAGATACGAGATGGATATGGAAAGGCGTATTGCTGCCGGTAACAGGATTAACGGAGCATTAGCTGCATTGATGAGACGGCGAAACGCCAGCAAAACTCCGCGTTTGGCTGTACACGATACAGTTTTGGTACCGACACTTCCATACGGCAGCGAAACGTGGGTATTACAGAAGAAGAATGGAAGAAAGATTAATGCCGTGGAGATGCGATCTCTTCGTAGGATATGCGGAGTCAGCTTAGCTTAGCTGATGGAATCCGCAATGAAGAGGTACACAAAATGGCAGGTATTGACACGGTGAGAATGAAAAAGAACGTGCTCAGCTGGTTTGGTCACGTCGAATGAATAAGTGATAAAATAATGGCAAAAAGAGTTATGATGGAAACATGAGTGGTAAGAGAGATGGAGGACCTCGGTTGGCCTTCAAAAACACAGTATCAAAGATAGTGAAGGAAGGTCACGTAAAAAGCATGAAGACCCCCCAGAGGGCAAGTATGAGAAGGTTGATTACAGTGTTGGCGCTCCGTTCTCTCTGGCTACCCCGCTAGGGATTGCAGTATAGCAAAGTAGATAGAGGGAAGCTGTTAAGAACAACAGTTTTGAGACGCTCAATGAAGTGCTTTGTCTTGACTAGGTCTTAGAAATTAAATAAATCATTCGACCGACTGGAAATCGAATCCAAAACCGTTTCTTTTTCCAACCAAGCCAATTTAGCCTATTTTCCAATTAGCCAATTTTCGTCTTCCATTTTTTCCACCTTCAGGTGGAGCCTGAAGTCCCATCCCGGACTTATAACTTAACTTAACTTAACTTAACTTCACGCTTTATCCCTAGCGGGGTAGTCAGAGAGAACGGAGCGCCAAACGCTACGGTCTCTACATACCTCTTTCGCCTCGTCCACTGTCATCAACCTCTTCATACATGCCCTCCGGGGGACCCTCATGCTTTTTACGTGACCTTCCTCCAGTATCTTTGATACTGTGTTTTCGAAGGTCAACCGAGGTCTCCCCCTACCTCTCTTACCACTCACTTTTCCATCATAAATCTTTTTTGCCATTCTTTCCTCGCTCATTCGTTCGACGTGCCCAAACCAGCTGAGCACGTTCTTCTTCATTCTCACCGTGACATCCTCGCTGGTACCTACCATTCTGTGTACCTCTTCAATGCGGATTCGATCAGTTAGGCTGACTCCGCATATCCTACGAAGAGATCGCATCTCCACAGCATTCATCTTTCTTTCATTCTTCTTCTGTAATACCCACGTTTCGCTGCCGTATAACAGGGTCGGTACTAAAACTGCATTGTGTACGGCCAAACGCGCAGCTGTGCTGACGTTTCGCCGTCTCATCAATGCAGCCAAGGCTCCGTTAACCTTGTTACCGGCAGCAATACGCCTTTCCACATCCATCTCGTATCTTCCATCTCTACTGAACATACTTCCCAAATATACCACTTCATTCACCTGTTCTAATATCTTATCATTTACACTGATCTTGCATTCCGTCCTTTCTTCATCTCGTTCAAAAACCGGACTTATATTATAAATATATTACAAAATACGGACTTATATTATAAATATATTACAGAATATATTACCTTGGTCCAAATTCAAAGATGGCTTTAAATTTCCAACGACACCAACAATTCTATGTCTTGAAAACTCAATCTGCATAAATAGAAGTTAATTGCCGATACAAGATAGAGGTGTTACTATTTCAACGGTTTCGCTTATCATTTCGCTTCGGACAATGAAAACTCGACTAAATTCCAAAAGCACTAAGGCATACAATCGCTTAAAACACAGTTGATTGTATCATATGGGTTTACTGTCGTACAATTGAGGTTGATAGCTTAATTGTGTACAGGAAAATGAGCTATAACAGGGTGTAATAAAGTCGGTAACAGCTTAAATGGTTTAGTATATAGATAACCGTGTAAGACGCCAAGGCGCAATAGTGATAAAGGCCACGACTGTCGGTCACGCGAAGCCTTCCGTAGATACTCACTGTTCGATAGACTGGGTCTTGAACTGATGCCGATGTGTCTTAGAGAATTGAAACAACTTTTTTTCTCTTAAGCCTAGGAAGTTCGTCTGAACAAATTATATATGTATTTCCAGGTGAAACATGAAATTGGAAATATTGATGCATTGAAAAAATGTTGTGTTAAATGGCTGTTTTTTAAAAGGTATATTTATGTTGATTTATGTTAAAGTCATTGTGCTATAGGCCGCATGAGCTTAGGCTGTGGGTTCAAATTCTTTGAGGCTATTAAGCTTTGTTGTAACAAAACGCAGATTTGCCTTAATTCTACACTATACCTAATAAACTTTGGAATTTGTTATAAATTTACTTATTTTCCGTTTTCCGCTGCAGTCATATAAATTACAGTGTTAAATTCCGACAGTCAACATGTATGTTTCGATAACAAAATATACACAAACTTTCACATTTAAAGTTAGTTATGCCTTTTTTTAAGCTAATGAAATATATACAAACATTCACTGCAATAACTACCACTCCTTCTACTATGGGTTATTTTATGGGACTTCATCAAAGCCTTAAAAAAATCTCCCATCATTTTCTCCGTAATTTTTTTACGTTCAGGCTTCAAGATAAAGGGGGACGTCACTCACAACTCATTACACCTCATTGGTAGTCGTGGCGCGCCCGTTTGTTTTGTCTCTAGTTCTAAATGTTAGTCACTTGTATTTATAAGATCGGTGGTCTAAATTGTAGTGATGACATTTTTTTTCACTTCACGCTGGATCCCGCTTATAGCAAGTAGAGGAATTTTAGTGTTGAGACATTTCTTTAACTTTCCGTAATATTCTTGAGACTTTGCATGATGAGTGACAGAACTGAACGCCGCGCTTCGTCCCTATGATTGCGGATATGAAGAAAGATAATTTGCTTTACGCTGTATCCCGCACACAGCAGGGTAGCCACAGGGACCCTAGTGTTAAGACATTCTTTTCCTCATTTGCCGAATTCTGGAGGCATTGCAGTTGAGAAGCGGAATTCAACGCCACGTTTTGCCCCGACCAGAGCGATGAAATAAAAATAATAAATATTTAATTTCCTCGAGTGAGGATTGAACATACAACCAGGCGGCTATAGTCACTCACTTTTTAAGAAACGAACCCACAACCTTCGCCTGTCCAGTCAAACATCAGCCTCAATATATTGAGGTTATAGTAAACTAATAAACTCCTCCAACTTCAACGTCAATTCCTAACAACTTGTTATCAAATGTAACGTACCTGCTCGTACGTGATGCGATATCTTGAGATTTTGCAGTTAAACTTATACGAAACTGCAGTTAATTCAGAATTATCGCACCTGGATATGAATTTGCGTACGCGTGTACAGTGATCTAGTGGTTAAGTTTTGACAATTATACATATATACTATAGTATACACACTGTAGTATAAATATTAGTTACCTTATTTTGTAATTATGGCGAAGTGCTCGTGAGAATGCTGTGGTCTTGTAAATTTATATCCGACTTGGGGGAATTCTTAAAGGTAGTGCGTGAGTGAACAGTATGGTTGTGTATTCATATCCTTGTTTAGGGTAGTTACAATTAGGTTTTACAGACGTACTAAATGTTCGATCGACCGTTGTCTAAATGATCGAAATAATTGTGACCGCAGGTTCAGTGTGTGAACCAACATCCGAATTAATTTGACTTATGAATATTAAAACCAAATTGTATTTATATATGCTTTCTTTAAAGAATGCTATTTCTATTTAATATTTTTCGCTAAAAAATCGATAAAAAAATCCTTCACCTTTGGATGAAGTACTTATTCATATCTAATTTTATTAATAAATTCTAACCTAAAACAGACCCATTTTATTAATAAAATAGAAAACTACCAGAAACACAATGTACTTTTGTGTAGATTTGACAAAGTAGATTAAATATTAAAATCCAACTTACTTAATTACAAAAATATAACTTCTAAAAACCGTTTAGAATTGAAAAACAACGCGGGTGGCACTGACAAGAGCAGCTCCATCAATTCACTCAGAAAGTACCTGATGAAATAAAGTTGAAAATTAACCTTTCATTGTCTTAAATACAAAAGAACTTGCCAGCCTTTTGTTCCTTTGCTAGGGTTCTTAGTGGACTAGTGTGACATAAAATTTCAAGTGAAAAATCTGAAAATTAATGCTGTTCTCGTGCATTGAATGTGCCTGAAATGCCTTCATTTTTAAACTCAAATTTAAACGTTTTTGATTCTTATTTCAATAAGGAAAATGTTAATAATTCATTTGCATTTACTAAGCGCGGCGTTAAGTTACGCCCGCTGACTGATATGGAGCTGTTGTCCTACAGTACCACGATGGCCTTTGTGTTATATTTATGATATTTTGTGACAATATTTTTAAAATTCTTATATCTGGAGACTTATTATTAATTTCTTTGAGGCCAACGTGACCATGTCCATGGTTTGATTTTTATTGGGGAAAATGAATTATTTTCATTTTTCTGCCCTGTTACCAAAAATGCGGCGTAGGATTTTGCCACTGGCAATGCGTGTGACAATTGGTGACTCCCCACTAGGTTCCTTTTGCTCACCCTACTATACATACATGCGGAATATAACGTGAAGCTATTCAATCCATCGTTGTATTACTCAAATATATTTCCAAGAATATTTAATATAACATTCTTAATAATAATTCAATTTCTATTTCACTAAAAGCTACGATGAAATCGTCCGAATCACGAAAAAAAAACTTAAAGCTTAGGTTAGATATTTTCTAGAATAGAATATTTAGAATTTTTGTTATAAAAGGTAGCATTTTTTACTTCTTTTATCTATATAAAAAGGTAAATTTTACAAAACATTACACATTTATTACCGTCTGACTAACAGTTGTGTACAAATCGCAAATAAGAAAATATTTCTATATATGTATACGAAATAAAATATAAAAAAAAATTTGTTACTTGATGTTTTCATACTGTATAGTAATTTACAAATCAAGCCTTATCATTTGATAACCATACTAGGTGGATTTTGCAAACACTTGTAATCGATGCATCAACAACAACATTGATTATATGTAATTTCATTGTCATCAGAACTGAAGTCGTAATCAAAATTTCAGCTGATTCGGACACCAGGAAGTGGAAAGTGTGAAATTGAACTTAATAAGCTCAGCTCAGCTTTGTCATCTCAATTTGATCATATTTTATATTTGACTTTGTAAAAGTATACTAAAATACGCAAAGGAGTTAGAAATTGTTTTTTATATTTTTATTGACAAAAATTTTTAATAAGCGGTCCGACTACTTACGTAAGGGCAAAGGAACTCGATCTATTCGTGTAAATTCAGCACTCAAAGTATTTCATTAACTGCTTTTCTTTCTTTATTGATACAAAAAAAGAATTAACCTTAATACTATTAGATATTGTGGGAACAAAACACAACGTCAGAATGAATCACTACAAAATAATAAGCAGCTTAACGCTTTTCTCCGCGTTGCAGGGTAGAGGGAACCTAGTGCTAAAACACTCCGTTCTCATGTTTTCGCCAAATGTGTGATACAAAGTGTCGCGCTTTGACTTGTTACCAGATGGAGGAAATGAAAATACTTCAATCATCCAAGTTAAAATCGAACTTACAACCGACGAAGTGGATATAACTTAACGCTCTAAGTCGTTTCCTCGCTGGCTATCATCCCCCATCCCCCAACCCCGAAACAAGATATTTTAAGATACTTAAATACATCTAATTGAAAAGCTAATATTCCCGTATAACATTAATTATGCTCCAAGGGCCGTAAGCGATATCCTCGTTATTATTTAGGGAACAACTTTCACTTTGAACAGGTAGGTATTAGCGTCTGTGAGAAGAATTCATCGTGATTTATTTGATATTATTTTTTATTATTTAGACCGTAATAAATTTGTTTCGTGAATTTACGTCTCGAGATATGGAAACAAAGTTATTGTCAGTTTATTGTTTAGTAGTTTCAAGCCGCGGCTTTGAACCCGTGGTCAAAGTCAATTTACTAAATGTTTTGAAATTAACGTTATGTAATATATCGTATAGTATAGTCATACTAAATAAATGAGCTATCCAATAAGAATAGATTTTTTTCAAATAAATTTTAAAAATTTTTACTAAACAAACTTTACACCTTCATAATATATTAATAGAGAAAAGTGAAATAATTGTCTAGTTTCTTATTAGGCGCAAAAAAATGTTTTAACGTCTGCTCTAAGCCCTGTAGGCTTAGAATATTTTTTTTTATTTTAGCTTCACGCTGTCCGGGATGGATATCAGGATAAAGATAGGGAGCTTAATGTTAAAACATTCAATTTCATTACTCACTTACAAACCAATTTAAGAGACATTGCGGAACCTGCGCAGTGGAACTTAACGCCGAGGCTTATCTTGTAATCAGTACGAATCTTATACACAATTTCAATAAATATTATGAATTTTAGAATAGCGTAACTATTTTGGACAATAAAAGCTATTGAATTGATTTGTAATTGAAAAAAATATTGCCTTCCAACATTCCGCCAGCTACGAAGATTGAATCTATAGACAATTTACCTACTCAACTCCATAATTTCCGCTCAGACTGAAAAATCGAGGTTTAAGTGAACGGTGACGTGGATTTGTCAGATCTAGACAGCGGAAGCATCTGGATTGTTTCTTGAGTTACTATAGAGTTTACTTAATTCATTTTATTTTGATGTTTAATAATTGTGTTTTAGGTGCTTGGAATTAGAGTATGAATCTCTTGTGTTAGGAAAATGGAGAGTCTTGACAATACTCTCTGCCATAAAATCTTACATTTCGCTAAAATCAACGAAATTACCTATTCACAAAGCATTGAATGATTTTATTTGGCCGTATCTATAAAAACGAAACAATTAATAAAATTAACTTTAATCATTCCCTCAAATTGGTATCGTATCCACAGCCAACACGTTCACAGTCATCCGTCCTGTACCACGACGGTCTCTATTATAAATAAGTTCCAAAAAAATAGTAAATAATCTATCCTTATCCAAACCATATAGCTATTTCGGAAAGTCACAAATTCGGCAATATTTCAAGCGGCGATAAAGCGAGTAAAGTTGGGTGTTTCATTGGAGTTGTTATCAGTTCTCAACCGGCTACACTAGAGACGTGAATGGCCTTTCGATCACTGTAGGAATCATTTTAAAGTTTTTTTTTCTAAGTTATATTACTAAAGCTCTCGTAGAAAAGTTGGTACGACTTGGAAGTAAGGCGATGATTGTGGCTTTAAATTCCATGTTAGGGATTTTTATATTAAATCATACGTTAATACCGTCGCAACGTTTCATGAGGCGATTCCCAATCGGAGTATGAAGTATCTAACATTTGCATGCATTTCCTCGCGGTAAAAAGGGCAAATCGCGGCGTTGAGTTTCACCGCTCAACACTGAATGGTTCCAGAATTCGACGGGAGATGTAGAACGGAAGTGTCTAATGGAGAACAATATGTCTCCACACATGGGACTGGTCCCAATAAATTCTTTCTTTATTTTATAAATTTTCATACTGCGCATATCAAAAATTCACTCCATTCTTTCCCTTTCCTTTCCCTTTCGTGGTTTAGTAAAAAAATGTATACCAATATATTTTTTTACTAAACCACGAAGCAATCATTCCATACATTCAATGTAAATATCACCCTTATAAAATTAAAAGGCGCTTACAATCTACAAATAGCGCAAGCACTATCAAAATAATATCACGTCTAAATACCGAGAAGTTTGTATAAACTATCAGAGGTTTGTATAAACAAATATCACGACGGTGCCAGCTTAAATCTTCATTTCCTTTAGAGACGTGTTCCCGTTCCTCTTAGGTACCGAGGTGCATAAAACTAGGTATAAGTAGACCAAAATACATTAAAATCAATGGTACCCAACTACCTACTATGTAGTTAGGTATAGATAAAGGTATATAGGTAGGTAGGTAGTTGGGAATTCAATAATGTTCCAGTATGCGAATCTCATCTTTCATCTAAACTTATCCACAAAAGTTCGCCTGAGTTCGTGCTCGCGAATGTGTAAACAAAATCTATGCTTTCGAGCGTGAGGGGATCCTTAATTTTGAATAAGACCACGATTTCGAGGGTTGGTATTCATTACGATGGATATGTAGGCAATGGTGCCTTAAAACGACACTTTTGTTGGTTGAAAGTATTTAAATTCGAGGACCGTAGTGCGAATGTAAGCGCGACAGGTTGTTGGGTTCGATTCCCAGTCGAGGAAATTAAACGTACTATTTTTATTTTCTCACTATAGTAGATATACCGCGTTATGCTTTGTTACCAGAGGGAAGTATTTAGATATTTAAATAATTTAAAGATTAGCTGTACGGTTCAACCTTACCCACACCACACTTAAATATAAAATAAAACTGTAATTCTGTGGTACTAACGTAGACGAGCTTGCAATCAAAAATACATCAAGGCGTATTTTATTCAAATAACGAAAGTAAAATCCCTTAAACACAAAATCTATTACGCAAAAACCTCTCAAGGGAAGGTATGCCCGTAAAACACCCTTATGTTAGGTAAAACGAGACAGTATACGAGTGGGGAATCAAAAATATTATTTGCATTTTTTTTCTAAAATAATATGTGACACAATGGCACAACATTTGGCTGTAAATGGGTCGGTTGTTGGTTAGATTTCTATTGAGAGGAATGGTATTTGAAATATTTTTAATTTTCTGTTCTAATAATCAAAGTTAGTGTCTTTTTTAGCTTTACACTGTATCCCGTATATAGGAGAGTCAGTTGATGGCACCTGGGAACCTAATATTAAGACACTGGGTTCCCCGTGATCACTGCGTTCTCCACATTTTCTTTTCGTTATTCGTGGCAGAACTCCTCACCACGTTTTGCCTCGTTACAAGAGCAATGATTAAATATTAAACATTTAGTCCCTCAAGTGTTAATCGAATTCACAACCGTCGCGGCCTCAACCTGTCAAATGTGTGAAACTAATATTATAAACACTATTCTGGTAAAATTAAACACATGACCGTCGCGTTTACAGTCTCACTGTGCCACTTAACCACAACGGCCTCTAATACAAAAATAAAAAGGCAAACAATACACCAAAATATATCAAATCAAACGATCTAAAGCCCCTGTAAGTTTGTCCTCACCCCCATGTTGACTGAACGTTTTGTTTCGATGACGTGTGTCCAAAGATACAAAAAAGACAAAAAGTCTTTGATGAATTATAACAACTCAGTAAATATTTGGCTGTTGTATACAATGTAATGTACTACGAGTACTAACTCTAACTCTTATGTAATGCTCAAACGAAAAACGTGTGAAATATATGAAGTTTGTTTGTCGACTATTTTATTATAAGTTTTATTTTGTGTTTTTCTTTCACGCTATATCTCGCGTATAGTAGGGCAGGGAGGGAACTCAGTGTTAACACGTGTTCGAGGTAATGAAAATAATTAAGTTTCCCGTATGGTAATCGACTCCACAACCCGTCGCATTAATCAGACACTGTGCCATTACGCTACGACGGCGGCGAAAATTGTCGACCTATTATAAGCACTTACAGTTATTTTATTTTTTATTTATTTTTAGCTTCATGCTGTATCCCTAATTTATAACAAGGTTGGATAGGATAGAGCAGAGAGAACCTAGTGTTAAGACACTGCGTTCTCATTGACACACTTAAGTTCCCCACTTTCCGCCGAATTCTAGAGACATTTCTTTTTTTCCGCGCTTTGCCTGGTTACCAGAGAGAGGAATTGAGAATATTAATTATTTCGTTATTTTAAAAACAAATTTAAGCCACAAACTATTACGCTTACAGTGCAGGATAAAGTGTTCAGCAATAAAAAACAGTCACACCGTACCTTTTTTTATATAAAATATATTGTTTATATAGCAACACGTGTTTGTGGCTTAATTATCGCAATCGTGTTTTCAGTGTAAATAGTGATCGTAAACTAAGTTTCTAATTAACATTTCTTTAACAATACTGTTGTTTTTCTAAAGCTTTATTTCTTGATTAAAAAGATACTTTAAAATTTTTATTACCTGTAATATTACCTGTAGTATATCTATATTTTTTAATATATAAAATAATAATGGACAGTATTTAATTGTAGTGCTTTATACTTATTGTATTGTTTGATTTGTCCATATTTATTTCCCTGCTTTGTTGACAACGGCAGAGGGAAACCTAGTGTTAAGATCATCCGTTGTCATTAAGACACTTCCCTTTCCACAATTTCCGGCGAAATCTTTGAAAACGAGGCATTGCGTTTTGAGTAGCAGAACACAACGCCCCGCTTTGCCTCGTAACCCGAATAAGTTAATGAGAATATTAAATATTTTATTCCCGTGAGTGGCAATGGAACCCACTACCGTTTGCACCGTTTTTGCCCCTGCGCACAAGCGTACGGCTGTGTAAAATGGCTCGATTCCCACTACGAGAAATTATTATTTTTTTATTAACAAGCAAGCCAAAAGCACGGCGTTGAGTTCCGATACTCAACTTGCAATGCGGTGTCTTAACACTATTCTGCTTGCCCTGCAATATACAGGATACAGCGTAAAGCTCAAAAAACAATCACAAAGATTCTAGGCTATTAATTAAAACAATTATTAGTATCACTAACAATTATTAGTATCCTTTTTGAAGTAAAATATAAAAGCTTAATACAAATTGAGATTTAAAAAGATCTCCTCTGTGCTACTACCAGCATATTTTCAATGTATCCACGCTATCTCCATACTAACCCTTCAAACATTATTGAATATAGTCGAACATCTTTACCAAATTACGCCCAAAAGACCGCAGCACATACTGTTACCTATACTTACTACGAGATACTTCTTCTCCGTGCCGCCATTCGTATTTGCGTATAGAATCGCTATTCCTCGAGTTACTAAACTCACATCAAAATGTAGATGAGAAAGAATTACATAGTCATGACATTTTTGTACGTGGCGCTTTGGAGTACGTACGTATGCGTATTTTGTGATTACAGCTTGTTCCATTGAAAATTTTATGCTAAATGCCTTATATATGTATGTATGACGTAAATTTAAGTTAATATTCAACACTCTGTTAGACAACGTTAGTTTACATTGGATTTGGATAGCGTTTTTAAAGTGTCTATTCCATATTTTGGAAAGTAAAATATTTTTTATGATTTATAAAACATGTAATAGTTCGAATGTAATAGGATTTGAACGCGCGCCTCTTGGAAACCGTCCAAGTGCTCTGATCTATTTTGGCATACGTTCTCATCAAGCTACTTTCAAATTCTTATCTCACTTGTTACAATTTATATACTATGTTGTTAGCATCTCTGTAGGGAGAGATTATTGCTTTTTTGAAGTTTCGTTAGCTTTTATTTATACAGACGACTGTTGACTTCAGTCAATAGTCATCATATATTTAAACAAAATAAATTTGTGCCCTCAGTATGAAAATAAAAAAAACAAAGAACTCAATATTTTCCACAACTTCACTAAAACTGGTTTCAGTTAAAATTATAATCGAACTATCATCATCCTTTGTTCCAAGTCGAAAACAATCCTAGCCCCCAAGCAAGCACCACTGAGAATCGACGTCTTAGATAAAGACGCCATTAAGCAATAAACTATTTTATATCTGACGCTGATATTTGAAGTACGAACGGGTCGAGTCGAGTGCCAAAGTTTTAAAAATATAATGTTTCCGATACATAAAACGATCGGGCGTTATTTGCGTCGGCGACACCGAGACACTTCGGGTGTCGGTTGACAATAAAGGCCTTTACGGTGATAAAAAGAGATCTGCTTGGAGAAAACAGATCCTTGGAAGGGCGCCAAGCCGTGATGTTACCTGCATCATGCGTGCATTACGAGAATATTTACGTTTTATATAATGTTCTGTATGTTCTTTACTTTATATGTAAGTACCTGACAATGTCAGGGATATCTACATATTTGAAAAAATGTATTTCGATTTTTGAACAGTGTCTGTACCTTATCTTTTTAATATAATGAAACAGTAAACAGTGTGCCTATAGAAGAGATACTAAAAAAAACCTTTAAATAGAAAAGATATCTGTTGTTTTCTCATATTTTTGGTCTGTCTGCTTGTATGTTTCTATATACACATCTTGTGAACTACTGGACCAATTTGAATGCAACATTTTTTTATTGTAATCAATTGTTCTAAACTTGTTCTAAAACTTACGATAATACTATCAAGAGTATTCATCAACACTAATATGTCCTATATCGTTACTCAGTTATTTAATACTAAGCAAAGAACAAAAATATAAATGATACATTAATTAAAAAAAATTTAGATCCTAAATTTTATATACCACACGACCCACCAAAGCAATAAAGCTACATACGAGTACGTTAGCCATATTTTACGTATACAGCTTTTATAAACATTTTCACGTAATAAAAAACAGACGCGCGCATAAAAGTATTTCGAAAAGAGCCCTCCCTGTCACAACTATTATGAATAGCTTAAATAACAGCATTGAGTATTATTTTGATACAATTTAGAAACAGGATAATAACATTTTTCAATACTAAAATATTAGTTATTTTGCTGGGAATTTTTCACTGTGAATTTTTTAAGCAAATTTTGTGATTTAGACCAATTATGCTTAGTTGCTTCATTTTGAGTCTGTTGTTTATCATTGTGACAGTAGAAAAGAAAAGTAACAAGATGATCCGTTTGCCTAGTTTTTTTCTGTAAAAAAAATATCATAGACCATCTACGTATAAGTCTCTCTTTATAAAAATAGAGAACGGAGTAATGGAGGAAACGGAGGGTCGGTGAGTTATTAAAACCTGACGGGTATATTTGGTGGCACTAGGACATTATATAACATTATAGAATCATGAATCATGGAACAAAACGTACTTACTTATTTTTTTCATACGTCCTCACTTAGGGCATAGGTCTATTAAATTATTCAAGCCATATTTCCTTAAATGAGATTTGAATTTACCTTTGACATAAAAAGTTTGCCAGTTTTTGAATTATAAATTATACTAAAGCTTTTTCAAGATGTCGTTGTCTAGAGGTAATCAAAATTTCTACGCAAATCTAAGCATGCACACATAGCTCAGTGGAACTAAGCTCAAATTAAATAAAATAGACTTTACGTTTTTCTGTAGGCAGAGACGACTTAGTGTTAAGACATTTTGTTTTCCTCTTTGTGCCCGAATTTAAGGCATTCTTGTTGGCGATGTCAATACCGCATGTTGTCAACCAGAGTAGATAAAAAAAATAATTTCATCTATCACCATAATGGCCGAAAAAATAAAAATTATAATAGGCACGCTTATGCCCCTGCGCCTGGTCACTGATGGCCTGGCCTTGATACCTATATTGCGATTGTAAGCTCGACGAGTTATGGGTTCGATTCCCACTCAAGGAATTGAAATATTTAATATTTCCATTTAGTCGCTCTGGAAACGAGACGCGGCATTGAATCGCGCCACTCAATACGCAATACCTCCAGAAATCGACAAAAATTGGAGAATGGAAGTGTCTTAATTGAAACGAAAAGTCTTAACACTAGAAAAAAAATCCAATTATTCCCTAATTTTAAAATAACAATAACAAAACCAATACGCATAGCGTACAGCGTACAGCGTACACTACAGCGTACACACCGTAAATAGTTCGAAAGTTGACGCGCACCCATTGTACCGGCGCCGGAGAGACGGGAGACGATTGTCAATCGTTTAATGGCTTCCGTCATCATTGGATGCGAACTGCGAACTTTCTATAGGTATAAGGTAACAACTGCAAACTTGGACTATTTCATTTTATGAACATCGGAATTAGAAATGTTTCATACTGTCTTATTATATTTGATTATTAGAAAAGTATGGCGGGTGATTGTGGAAAGTTGGATGGATATGTTCAAGGGGGGTCAAAAAGTAATCGTAGTAGTATTAGTATTAGTATAGAAAATAAAATGTAATATGTAGACAATCCACATAAGTATGACTGTTGAAAATTATGAAAAAAAATATACATATTTCGCTTTCTTGGAGAAAACGAAATATGGTAAATTGAGTGGCAGAGCTCAGCGCCGTACTTTGTCTAAAAACGCTGTACTCAAATGTATCAAGAGGAAAACAAACTATGACGTTTTCATTCAGGCGTTTAATAAACATTACATTAAAAATTATCACGAGTACCATCATTTACACAGCGTCCTACTAATATTACAATAAAAAAATATAACACAATACATAAAAATATTCATATTTTTTTCTCGCACACAGGAACAAAGGTAACCTTGCGTTATCCACTTCCAATCCATTCAACGGAAAGTCAGTTTTTCAATCAGAGCGAGGAATAAATATACCAGTCCCCGAGTAGGATTGAACCCACTACCATAGTGTTCGCAATTAGAAGCTTTTCTATTACGCCACAACGACCTCTATATAATCAAATCAAAAATCAATACACCTGGAATCCAAAAATCTTCATTATTTAAACATAATGGCTGCAATGAATTGAGAAATAAAAATCATTTCTCAGTTAATTTCCCACTAGGAAAAAATGGCCCTGTAATTTTTTTAACAAAACTAAATCAAGCGTGTCCGAGGAGTCGTAACGAATGAAACCAATCAGGCATAATTCCTTTGAAGATTTCCCAGAAAAGATAAAAGTCCACAATCTCTTTGGTAGGTATACTTTTTTATTCACCGCAAGATTGTACTGAGGCTGATTCAATAAGATGTCGTTCAACTTAGATTTTGAAAAGATTCTAACTATAGTAATTTGTGTTTTGCTTAAAGTAAACTACGATGAATTTAAAGATAAACATTGTTTGAAGTTACACCCTGTATTATATATAGGAGTATAACAGGGTAGATAGAGGCAACCAAGTGTTAGGGCTCTCCGTTCACCACGCCCTCATAATTCACGAGACATTATGAATGGTGGAATTCATCACTTTGCTCAGCACTTTGTCTTTTTACCAGACCCCAAGTGGTTTATTTTCCCAAAGTTGGAATCAAACCCACAACCATGCCCCTTACATTTAGATGATGTGCCTCATTAAGAACGTAAAACAATTTTCTTCTTACTTATTATAACCTCAATATCAATCAGTCATATATTACGGCGGTGAACTGAAAAATATATTTTTAAGCCTTCATAACATACACATTGCCACCTGCATACTAAGATTTTTCCGGAGCTTTTTCCGTCATGTTTTATTACGAAACGTATCACAAACGCAAATACAATGAGAGGCGACGTAAAATATTTGTGAACGTACATTGCTTAAGATTTGCGGATTAAGATGGGGGATAAAAGAAATATATATTTTTTCATCTGATCTCATAGGTGACGCCGTCGTGGTGGAATGAGATAGAATTAATTATTTATTATAGAATTAATTATATTATATTATAATTCTTCCTCATTTTGAGATCAAGACGAATAAGTTGGATATATGTAGGACATATACTCTCTCATTCCTATATTCTCTCAGGTAATACGGTATATAGTGTGAAGCTGAAACATTATGAGTGAAGTCACCAGAAATTGTGTTAACAAAATCCCCCCTCGTCCTAATTTAAAAATTTCCAATGTAGCCGACAAGTCCAATATATTTGAAAGATCACTGGTAATTTTGTTTGTTAAATCCAGCTTTGGGTACTATAATCCTATCTTCATAACCGTAGATCCATCACTCGTCATTAAGCGGACACGAGGCTCTCCCGCTCCTGCCTAATATCCCTTTCCCTGTACAGTGTGGTCGACGAGTCGTGGCCGTCCTGAAGTTAGATATTCTAAACATTTTAACATTTTTCTCTCGATACAAAAATATCAGAAGTAAGAAAAAGTCCTAAAATAAAATTTGTGCAGCCATCTACAGCTTCAGGGCGGCCACGACTCGTCGACCGTACTGTAGATACCTGAGGGAAGCAAGATTGATAAGACCCCCGCCACACGGCACCCTGACAGCTTGTTATTGAAAAATTGAGCGATAATCCCGATGCGATGTTGTTTAAGATTTTTGTTTTTTACAGCCCCGAATTTTTTCGCCGACGCTTTTAGCGGATGGGCATTCACTATATTTAGGCTCGGTGGGATTTTGTCGGTCAATTGTTTTTATTATCATAGAGCACGAGCGTGCGTTTCTACTCATAAATGTATATGAAAGTAGGTATGTTTTAGTTTTAACAAGGCCTTTGGGAAACTGAAATATGATCAATACATAAAAATATGAAGAGGGTTATATTATGCCAGTGGACGAAGACTAGCTGATGATAATGATAAAAATTTAAACGTAGCTTCTAGGAATCCGTCAAGAGGAATCCGCTCAGGTTTTACTACGTTAGTTTTTTTATACGTTTTTTAAAATATTTTTGTTTGAGTAGAGTAAAACTATAAAAAAATTAAAATTGCTTAGCTAGCTTACGTCTATGTAAGCTTAATTATATAAAATATTTTGTTGTAATAATATAAAATTCAGATAAAAGAAATAAACAAATGCTTGTGGCATCATACTTGTGTTTAGCCGAAAGAAACGGAAATTTTATTTGAACAAATGTTACTAATAATATATTCTTAATGTATTGAACAATTTTAGCTTGCAGAAAGTAGAATTGGAATTATTGAAATTATAACGGAATTAGAACATACCGTTATATGTTCTATATCTCGCGCCTGGTATGGAATTATAATGTTATGTACAATATTTTCAATAGGTAACACAACATACCTTCAATATCAAGCAATTAAACCCACAATATAAACAACAGAAACTAATCAAAAACTATCAATGTATATGAGGCCCTTAAACGTAACGCTTAATCGAAGTACCGTCTATTGTTCGCAACGAGGTTACTCCATCCTTTACGCGTAAGAGTCCCTTTTGTTAAATATTCAGATGTATGCAAATTACATTAATATGACGTGACATTTTGAACAAGGCGACACGATGGTGAGACAGTTTCGTAACGGATTATTTTACTAAAGTTCCTACATTTAATTTTGTGATCCTGCCTTTGGAATTGATAATGTGTTGCTGTTTTCCCTTAAAATAGTTTCAATATTTTGTTCATTTTATTTATTTTTAACATACATGTTATTGTAAGTTGCAGAAAAGTTATTTTGATATATTCTATGATTAAATAAGATATAAAACTAACCCGTTGCTGAACGGGACAACTACTGGACATGCAAAGTTCAAATCTGTGATTTAAGTAGGTTAAGGAGTGTAGAGAAGCACTAACATTTTTCGAAATTCCTTTGAAAACCGACGAAATTAATGGGATTTTCTATTTTACTTCTTAAATTCTATTCAAACCAAACGACGACTAGATAATTTTATATATATAGTATAAAAATATGTAAAATTTAGATAATTTATATAATCAATATTTTCTTTCCAGGTTGCGCTTTTGTCAAGTTCAGTTCACACCAAGAAGCGCAGGCGGCCATCACAAGTCTGCACGGCAGTCAAACTATGCCCGTAAGTTTACTTTTATATTACCTATATTTATACAACTCTTAACTCAGCGCACAACCGAAACTACGTGTCAAAAGCTAAAACATGGCATATAACTTACTTCCTTAGGAAACCAATTTTAGGGTAGCAGGTCTCGTAGAGATGATTTCCTGAAATTTCTATAGAAATTAAAAACATATAGGAAAACCCGTGGCTACTTATACGTGGTTTTATAGTCCACACAAATGATATTGCCACATACAAATCATTTTGTTACATGAGAATTGTAAGTTCTGTTGATAGAATAAATATTATTTTGATATTTTAGAAAAAACATATTATTCCATAAAATACGAATATTACCGTATATTTTGTTTCTATAATAATAAAGAATTTCAATACTTACTCAATAGATTTCGCTTTCAGTTATCTTATACTACTCTCCCTTTATTTAGAGATTATTTGATCCGAAACAATTTTTACACTATTACAATGAAACTGATTAGAAGCACTGATTAGTTTGGTAAAAAGTGATAGTCTCAGAAAATTATGGCTTGAATTTGAAAACTCTTAATGTTTTGGATAGCCCAGTTACCTAGGACAGTTATAGAAGACAGGTTGATTGTTTTTATGTAATAAATGATGCGGCTTCAGCTCCTTGGTCAAATGAGTCAAATTCCATTTCATCAATGGTCAAAGTCCATTTGACCAAGGAGCTGAAGCCGCAAAGAAAAATTATTTCTCTCTCCTTTTTTCAAGATCTATCAAAAACCATTTCGCCATTTCACTAAACATTTACACCAACATTACACACATCACGACGAAGTATGAAACAAAACAACAAATCACCAAACTAAACCACAGTTAAAGTGGGGTTTATACGGTGCTTGGAACATTCAAACTTGTTTGTATCTTGCTTTATACCGCATACGTCACGTTAATAGCGAGTTTTAGTTAACTGACGACAAATGCTCCTAATGGAGCCACGTAATGTTAGACAGATTTGTGATTCTAATATGTGGGAATGCTATTTATTACTTTACTTGTATTACATTATCGAAGCTATAATGGGGTTCAGATTCCACTCTGGGGAATAAATTATTAATTTTTTTTTTTCATCATTTAATTATTTTTTCATTTTCATTGCTGGTCACAAGCTTTGAATATGAATAACTCTGATTTTCCATGCCTACTCTGTTACAGTGTATAGCCTGAACCTGATTTTTTCTGAAAAAAATTTTATATTACTTTTTATGAAAATGTAAAGGTGAAGATGAAGAAAGCGGCGAGATGCTAGTAATATCATTGTCAGTTCCTTATCCACTTTTCGCCTATTCAAAGATATTAAGCTATAACCTATTTTCCTTTTACATTAGCTACCAATCGGATAACGTATCTGTTCATCACTTAATTAAATGTCATATATTTGTAGATTTATAGTGACAATATTGTAAAATAATGCAAAAAGTTAATTACAGATTTCATAACTGAATTCAGAGACTCCTTCTTCATATATGCATATATGAGTGTGTTATAGAAGTAACTATGTCATACCATTGTTACTCTCAGTACGGACAAGGTTTGGGGGAGAGTAAGCAAAAAGTACTAGAATTGACTGTCCGGGGCAGCCGCTTAAGTTTTAATTAGCGGTTGTTTCCATGTACTGTACTGTACTGTACTGTGCGGTGCTGTACTGAATGTTGACTACTGTTAGCGAATTTCGGACTTTTCCCGAAATTTCTACTGTTTAAGCCAGAATTTTTTTATTCGGGATTTTTAGTGTGATCTCCTATTTTTATGAGTTTAACAAACCTTTTATCTATATTTGTTTAAAAATAAATCGGCCTGTTATGATTATAAGTAAAATTACAAAGTTGAGGGGTGGTTGGATGTGAATTCTATTCCTTAAATAAAAAAAAATAAAAAAATATATATTTAGCAACCAGCTTTCTACATTTTAATGGTGTAGTAGTATTAGTATTTTACAAATAAAACCATTTCATTTAATGCCCATGTTAGGTGGATTGTACAAAAAAATGAAATCCGCCCTTTTATTGCGGCGGCCATTTCAGCTTAACAACAATATAGACTATATATATAATAATTTACTATATAATTATATAGTCATTAATAATACCGTGCTATATTACCAAAATGTATATGCGATCAGATAGAAACTAATAAGAACAGTAGGCATTTACGAACAGTTATAAATCAATAACCTATTAACGAAGTTAATCCTACATCCTATAATTTTCTACTTCCTTCATATTATTCTCTTTTTCCTTGCCCAAGGAAACTCGGTATTAATTCCGCAAAGGCTACGTTACTCCGCCGCATATAATCGAAAGAAGCCACTTTGCTTGGCAAGATTATTATGGCAGTGGTTGTGAAATATTCTTCCTTTGTTCTTTTAAATCTTGTCTGTATGACATGTACAAGTATACTCATGTATTGTATATTTGCTTAAAGAGACGACTTATTACTTGTTTGTAATGGAAAAAAGGGAAATTTCAATTTTGTTACGTTCACATTGTAAAAGAAATATAAATAAATTATTGTTTAATACTATTTTCATTTCTTCGCTCTGGCACCAAGGCAAAAGCACAGCGTTTAATTCCATTCAACATACAATGCTTCGAAAAATGCTGCAGAAAATGGGAAACAGAGTGCTTAAACACTAGGTTCCTTCTGCTTAGTATGTTATATATTGTGTAACTCCATTATGGAGCAGTTGATATAATGATTAACACAACAATGCTATTAGGTTCAGCTTCTAGTAAACGTAGGAAGCAATATACTTAAAAATACGTGGGCATTAGCCTACAAAACGTAACAGACGCGTGGGCATACAAGAAGAAGGAATAATATCGTAAAATCCAATAATTCTATTTTTCCCGAAGAAAGGAAATACAAAGCTATACATATATCCTTTAATAATATTATTGAATTACATTTAATAATCTCATCGGCCCAAGTCTCGGCATTGATCAAATATTAATGAACAATATATTCGTCCTTCGATTCGAGAATCAATATTTTGGCAAAATACAAGCTTACCGAGAGGAGGGCAGACAAAAACGTCATTAAGCGAAGTACCAAATCCGAAGGGCGACGCTTTGTGTCGACACCGTTAAAGGAATTATCGGGTCCGAATTCTGTTCCCGTTACCTTGCAGCTTTGCTGATAAAATTTGCTATAGTTACAGTATTAATGCTAGGCTTTCTGTTTGTGTGTAGCTAGTTTCTACTTTTGGCACACAAATGAGTTTTTCATTATTTTTTTATATTAGATAATTTATTTATGAGGCCGGCCGTGGCGCAGTGGCACGAAGTGTGACTGCAAAACCGACTGGTTGTGGGTTCGATCCCCACTCGAGGAGATGAAATATTTACTTAAATTTATATTTCCATTTCTTCGCTCTGGTGCCAAGGCAAAAGCGCGGCGTTGAGTTCTGCCACTCAACACGCAATGCCTCTAAAATTCGGCAGAAAGTGGGGAACGGAGTGTCACACTAGGTTCCCTCTGCCTACCCTGCTGTGTGCGGGATATAGCGTGAAGCTAATTTAATTTAATTTTAATTTAATAATTTAATTAAACTAATAGTTTAATGAATTATTTATGCCGCACACAGCACAGTAGTTTTGCCCTGATGCCAGAGTGAATGCCATTCCCTCGAGTAAGGATCGAACCCACAACCGTCGCGCTACAGTCCCACCCTTGTGCTCATGTACCACAACGCCGCTGCGCTTTGCCTCGTCACCCTTGCAAAGAAATGAGAAAATTAAATATTTTCCTTCCCCTCAGTGGGAATCGAACCCATAACCGTCACGTTTACTGTGTTGTGACCTTGCACCATGACGGCTTCATATATCTATACCTACATAAGTATCAAAGTTATTTTAAATATATAAATATGTACAATTTCAAATATACACTTAACTATAATGAACAAAACAGTTAGTACTGTTAAAGTCTAAGCCTTAATTAGTTTTATTCAAATTTTATACAACACATTCAAATACTAAGCAGATATCTAAATGCTGACCACGACGAATCTGGAGAACCTCACCGCTCCTCGGTACCCACTTTAAAAAACGATAGTGCCGTTCCACGAATCTACTGTTTTTATAATTGGACTCTCGAAGGCCTTTTGCGTTATTAAGAGAAAATTTTCTAGTGCCCGGGGACCAGCTCCGGGGGCTGTTTTAACAATCTACCGGGACGTATATCAGCGCTTGTTGGGCTTATATTTTATGGAAACTATAAAGTTATTTCGTTTAATAACATGCCTCCGTGAGGGTCCTTTTTATGAGGTAACTAGATTAGACTCCTGTCTTTGCGGCGCTGGGACGTATGAATAAAACTGACCTTTTTCCGGTAATTACACTTTGCCTTTATATGGCATTTTTTGCTAGCTTGATATTTATTTCTTCCTGCTGATGTAATTCTATATCAAAAAGATCTAAGTTTTCAGTGAATCCTAGTAATTCAATACTGTATTAAAAATTAACTTTTCTGCAATGATTTTATATAATAAGAACAAAGATAATACTAATAAACAATATTAATAAGTTAGAACCGTTGACAGGTTAAGGTAGTTGTGTAACAACAGGATAAAATAACAACAACATTTCGTACTTCTGTTTATGACAGGTATACTAATTACGGCGCCGAGTCGTCTTCTTGGCGCATAGTTGGCTGGCCTCCAGGGTTCCGACCTTTGCCATTTGTTACCAGATTGACAAACTCATCCAACCCCTTAACCCAGACAAAGCCGTAAATTGTGATCGACCGCAATCAATTCATTTGCTTATAGCGAACACCACTACCAAGCCTAGATTGATATACTCTGTGGAAGCGACTAAGCTTTATAGTTTGTGGAGAGCTGGATTTAATTAATCTATTTTGTCAGAAAATACTGTATTAAATTCTGAATATGATAATGTGTCTCAGTTTAGTTGAAATGCTTATCCTAATTTTAAAAACAAATCATTGTTTCTATAAAGAAACCTATTGAAGTATATGTAAATTGTAAACATTATGTTGAAAACGGATATTGCATCTATCAAAATAGACATATAAAGGAAAATATAATACATTACGGTATATGGCATCCAATTTACTTTTCAATGTAAATAGAGTAATAACATTTTATATTCATTTAATCAGTTTCCATTTCGTTTTAAATGTCATCGGTAATTAATCAAGATGGCCATCGAAGAAAAAAAGAACGTAATTATATATAATGCTTTGAGAATTTCCGTTTTCATTAAAATGAAAGAGTGTTTTCAATTTTCATCTTTCAGCCGATACTAGGTCTAAATAAATTTAGTTAACTAAGACAATGTTAAAACGTCCGAAACGTCCAGAATAATTGGATTCCATTTTCTTTAAAACTCGAAAGCCAAAGTAATCCTTGCAAAACTTTCGTTTTTTACATAAATTGACAGCTATGAAAGGCGAGATGGATCTTAAGATTGGAAGAGATTTAAAGAGATATCGTTTTTTTTTCACTTATCAGGTAAATTCTACAGAGTCGACTTCATAAAGTTTATTCTATTCGAGTACCAGCAATTATCCGTGAATGCGATTTTGAATCGAAAGATAACTTCGCTCTTTTAATGCCACTTAAAGTTTCAAATAATATTATATACTTGAGGGGATTGATCGTAACGCTTTGGTTTTAAAAGCCATAAATATACCGTTGAGTTTAATGTTTTTCTAGTTAACATTTTAAATTAAAAGAAAACCCTTTTTCTAGTCAACTGTATTAGAATATAAACTAAATGTATAATGTAAAGTGTACATAAACGTAGGTTATATAAAGTTAAATAGATATTTTAATATAAATTTAGAGTCACTTTTCAGTAATTTGTTGCTCGCCTCACCACCTAAGTTCTTCGCATAGTATACCTGATTATACAGTCGCCAAGGCACTGGCACGGGTATCACCTACAAGCCGCAGTATTTCATAACCGTAACGAGGGTAGATTAAATAGTTACCTCGAGCACTATACACGTTCGTAGCCCGTCCCGAGTCATCAAGGAGACGCTATAACCTCATATCAAATGATAAACGTGTAACCTGCCACAACCAATTACAAAGTCTGTACGACCTCCAGCTGTTCCGTTTATTGAAAAGTAAAGTATATTTTCTATTATACTAATAAAAATAAAATAAAGTTAAAATCTAATAGAATTATTTTTTTTTATAATCAAAAGTATAAACCGGAATCGAAAACCAATAGAATATATGCCTCAACATCTCTCCTACTATGTAAAAAATATTAAAGGGCAACTACATGCTGGAATGTGGATTGTGGAATTTTATTGAGTACCTACCAAAAATGTTTTACAAAAATATCTTACATTTTACTCTTTTTTATAAAATAAGAGAAAATTACAATGAAAAAATGTCGAATAGATCGTTAAAAGCTTGTCAAACGTACCCACAAAGTCTCTCAAAATTTTCATCTTTCTGTTTGAAGCGTTAAAGGCACGGAGTACTATTTACGGAGCTTATGGACGAGGCGGGCGCGAAATTAAGAGATTTCCAGCATCAGTACAAACAGTGCGAAACGACCCTTATTAAAGCGGTCCCGGTTGGGCGTCATTCAAGTACGACGCGCACTGAGTATCAACAAAGACATAAATAAACAGAGAAAAATATGGCTGGCAGAAATGAAATGTATACAGTCGCTAATTAGTCGCGGGCCTTTTATATAATTTTTAAACTACTTCTGTATTCAAAGAAACATTTTTAGACCACTTTGCTCTACTAATTTCAAACTTTCCCCTTTTACATGTCTAAAAAGTCCGACAAAAGTGTTTCAGTCTTCCCTTAATATCGCCGCTGAGCATCTATAAAATAAATAAATCGCGTAAACACTTATTTTTTTAATGACTTTGTGAATTAAAAATATACAAAAAAAGAACAAAAATATAACCACAGTGCGGGTAGATGTGAAGAGGTCCCACGTCGGGCGCCATTTTAAAATGAAGACGCAGTGATAAGGTTGTATATTTGTTTAGGAATCAGAGTACGTGCTGTAATCACGTTATAAAGTGTGAGGGGCTTGTATGCGTAGTTTATGAGCTCATCTGTTTACACGTACCAGCTAAGTGGATGATTTTGCGTGTGTACGAAAATTTAAATCTTGTGTAATAAGGTTTTATATTTTATATTACGTGCTATATTTTTTAGCTTCACGCTATATCCCGCACATAGGAGGGTACGCAGAAGGAACCTGGGAGCCTAGTGCTTAAACACTCCACACTTTCTGCCAAATTCTGGAGGTGTTGTGTATTGAGTGGCAGCAGTCAACGCTGAGCTTTTTCTCGTTACCAGAGGGAGGAAAGAAAATATTTTATTTTTAATACATTTTATATAATATATATTCTAGTGGAAATCGAACTCACGACCAGTCGCGCTTACAGTCGCACACTTGTGGGTACAACTGTGCCTCGTGTCGTCATTCTAGCTAACATTTTAAAGGTTCAAATATTTTTTACTCCTAAAAGATGAAATTTAGAACTGGAGTTAATTTGTAAGCATTATCAAAGTATACGTACCCAAAATGTCCTAAAGACCCCGGATAGCTTGTCAATAAAAGTTCCTCCCGCCAAATCCGGGCGGGGATGCGTCTGGAGGCCCCCGTAAAGAAATTGACCTAAATTAGACCCATTCAAAACTTACAAGATCAACATGGAACCTACCGTCTGCTTGCTCAAAGCGATTCTTACTGGATATTGATATTGGAGAATGAACTTCTAAATAAAGTATTGTCAGATTTGGAAGTTGCTTCCGGTGCTGATATTATATTAGGACGATTAAATTTGCGTAATTTTTGTTTGTATATAAGTTTATAAGTGTAAAAGGAAAAGTTTTACAATGCAAAAAATATAAAATTTGAAATATTGTAGTATTTAATATTTAATGAAAACCCCTTAAAAAGAGAACATAACACAAAAAAATATACAAATCTAAAATGATAAACAATAAAACTTACCAATCCGGCGCTGTAGCTGTATAAAAACAAACATTTTGAAATTAATTAAAACATAAACGAATAGAATAATGACGGAGGATGGCAAAAACGGTGGACATATAAAAGGAGTTAAACAAAGCGTTTAAAAATTATTTATTATTTTGATCTAATAATTTAGGCCTTCGTGGCACAGTGCGTAAGCGTGACGGTTGTAGGTTCAACACTCATTCAGGTGAATGAATTATTGAATATTTTCATTTTCTCGCTCTGGTGATAAGACAAAGCGTGGCGTTGAGTTCCGCCACTCAACACGCTTTAGTAATAATTCATGCGTAAATTAAAGAACTGAGGGTCTTAACAACAGATTCCCTCTGCCTGCTGTATACGGGTTAGAGCGTGAAGCTACAAAACAAATAAAATAATAGTGGGAAAGGGCAATTCACGGATCTAAACAAAGCATTTATAAATAATTTATTATTTTGATCTAACAATTGTGTTAAGTTGCACTCGCGTACGTGCGCTCGCTAGCGTAGGGCGACACATGGCGGGGGCGTGGCGCGGCTATTATTATAAACATACGAGTTAGCGACCTGTTCTAACATTTGTTTCACTTTAAAATTAAATGTGGTGTTAAACTAAATTGTAGCTTCTATTTTTCATTTGATATTATTTTGTTTTGTTTCATACTTTTTGTGTTATTGTTTATTAAAAATAAAAATGTAGGTTGAATGGTCTTTTCTTTTTGGTAATCGACATTAAAAATTGCATCGTTTTCATTGGTACAAATTAGTGTTTAACTGATATAATAATAATATCATGAATCTTTTTTTAAGATTACCGTAAGTAAGGGCCTAGTGTTAAAAAACTTCACACCTCACTTTTCACTCAATTTTTTAAGACGTTGAGTGGCGGAGCTCAACGCCACTAGCACATTATTATGAACATTTCAACTAGTTGATGCATGTTTGTTATTTATTTAACTGACACTACTGACCAAAACACAAACTGACACTCTTTATATACCACTTTAACACATATAACACATATATAACTTCATTCATTAATAAACAAACCGATTTCATAATAATAACCTCAGTTCATTCAATAAACACACTCTACCATTCGTTATTCGTTCAGAAGATGGCAGAGCGCAGCCGTAGCCTACAATTTATACAATATAACGAATATTCACGCCATACATCCCCGTACGTCACGAGTCGTACCTCACCCCTTATTGAAAACATTTACATATCTATGTGGGCATCTCTTGCCGAGCGAATCGACTGATGCTGACAATCGATAAAGAAAAATGGGCGAAGCTAGCTGGTCCGTATATAAACTTACGGAGAAAAGGGTATTTGAGTATAAGGCTAAGGAGAATTTTTATAGTAAACATAGTGTTAATATACTACTTTCCGTTCACTACTTTCTGCCCGTTTTCCGAGACATTGCGTCCCGTATTGTTTATCGTATAGAAGGGGTAAGTTATAATTATTTTAATATAGTCACTCCTCTGAGCAAGGATCAATCCCACAATTACACACAGTTAGAGGCTGTTATTGTAAATACTATGAAACGTAATTGTCGTATAAAATTTTAAAACAATATAATAGATTTTTATTTTTTTCTAGATATATCAACAAACAGTTCGGTCACAGGTTAAAACAAGAACGCTGAGCGTCACCTTTGATCTATGAAGTTTTAAAAGTAAATTTTCCTGCTTATTTTCAATTTTCTTCCACCGTTGGTCGTAAATGTTGCAAGGACTTACCTAACATCCAAATCAAATTATATTCTCAATATCGAAGACAAGGAAGTCTATAATTTGATATAAAAGTAAGAGCGCGTTTAAGACGCGCAGTAGCGCAAGGGTTCAATTAATTGTTTAATATTTTTATTTTTCATTTATTACGAAGCGCAGCGTTGAATTCCACCACTCAACATGTAATACCTCAAGAATACTGCCAAGTGTGGGGAACAGGGTGACTAAACGCTAAATGCGGGTTACAGCGTGAAGAAATCTTGTCAAAATATAAAACGGGGCCAAGCAACCAAGCCGACTAAATGTTCTCCAGTAATCGGGATGAAATTTATTAACATAAAATAACAAAGGGTAATTAGCCTCCGGTTTCGTTGAATGGCGGGTCTGCTCCTCGCATAAAATTATCTCTGTACTCCGCATAAATCAACTCCCCTTGCACCGTGCAGGTAATAATTAGGCAAATAAACACGTGGATGCATAAATTTTAAGAAAAAAATGTTGGAAACTTTGATTAAAGACTAAATAACGCCTATTTATCTTAATTTGAACAAGTTTTTGTTTTTGAGGTTTTTAGATGCGGTAAGATGTTTTCGAAATTAACGTGAAAATTACTAATACAATGAAAAAAAATAACTTAAGTTAAGTTAATAACTTAAGTTTATTTTATAATATTTTTATAATATTTATTAAGTTATTTTTTAGTTTATTTATATATGGGACATAGCAGTGTAGGCAGAGGGAACCTGAAAACTCAGTGTTACGACACTCCGTTTCCATCAAAACACTTCCATTCCCCACTGTGCGTATTCTGAAGGCATTGCGGGTTGAGTGGCGGAACTCAGCGCCTCGCATTGCCTCATTATCAAAGCGACCGATCAAGACGAAATGACGAAAATAAAAGGACGAAAAGAAAATTTAAAATTTTTAACTCTTCCAAGTTGGAATCGAACCAACAATCACCGCGTTGACAGTCGCTTACTTGCAAATACTTTATAAATTAAATATATATAGAATAATGTACTATTTCGTTAATATATAGCTTTTAGAGTTTTCCAAAACTTCATATTAAATAAAACTAGTTTCAACGGGTACGTACCATGGCGTATAATTTAATTACAAAACGACTTTTTTGATCCTGACGTTTCGAACACTTTACAGTACATGGCGACGGGCTATTGTAAAGTGAAGTGATATAAAGTGTTCGAAACGTCTGTTTCAAAAATTCACTTTAACCGAATTGTACACGATATATTCGTTAGAAGCTTTCGGTGTGCAGTAGCACATATACACTTTAAGCGCGATAGTGACGGGTTCGATGCTAACTCGGGGAATGATATTTTAAATTGTTTTCATTTCTTCGCTCTAGGAAGTTAAGCTCTTGAAAGTAATAAAAAACAAAAGAACTACAATAACACAGGCCGAAAGTCAAGAGGGCATTTGACCTGAAGTATAACTAAAACCATAAACACATCAAATTCAACAAAAATTTCTTTTACAAAACGTCCAAAAGCCGCTAATTTTGTACCAATAAAAAGCTAAATGCATATATTAACGTACAAAACGTCGCAGTTTTAATTAAGTTATTGTTGTATGTTTGTCTGGAGCCGCTTTGTTTTCTGTTGCTTCTCAGTCGAATCTCTTAATTATTGTGTTTATACACTCTAACCCCGTACATAATGATTTGCTTACACAACCCAGGGCGCCGCCTTCGCGTACTTGCGTTTTATTTGTATTACTCAATAACCATATATTTTTTAGGCTTTTGTAATTTAAAAAAAAATACTAATGTTAACAGTTAGTTATTTATATTTTTAAATGTTATTCTACACTATTTTTTAATGTCTAATAATAATCCATCCAGGCGGTGAGAATCTCTCTCCCCAGTTTTCATTATAATTTATTATTATATTATAATTACAGGACTTAGAAAATTAATGTATTTTTGGAAGCGAGTCGTGGCGCAGGGACAAAAGAGTGCGACTGTAAACGTGACAGTGTGAGTTCAATTCCCACTAAATAGATTAATTAATATTTTCATTTTCCCCGCTTTGGTGTTGAGGCAAAGCGCGACGTTGAATGCTTCCAGAATTCGATAGTAAGTTTCTTAATGGTAACGAAGTATTTTAAACAGTAGGTTCCCAGGGTTCTTCTGTCTACCCATAAAATATTTATTTCCCCAGCTTAATTAACAAAAGAAAAATACAAAAACATCTAATCTATACTTTAATTATCTATTGTATACTTTTATTACTAGTTTTATAAGCAGATTAGTTTAAAAATACTTTTGCATTTCATAGTTCATTTATAGAGATAGGTTATACGCTGTAAAATCACGTTAAATGCTCCAATATAATACACAATTCTTAGTTATTTTTAATTCACCACGCAGGCGAAGCGACAGTTAAAAGTTAACCATTTAGCTTAAATTACTTAACTTAACTTCACGCTGTTCCCTAGCGGGATAGTCAGAGAGAACGGAGCACCAAACGCTACGGTCTCGCTTCTTCCACTGTCATCAACCTATTTTGTGCCGTGTGATCCCGGCCTAGAATAGGATCATCCTGGTACTGGTGGTGTCGTAAGAGGCGACTAAAGTGCGTGTGGTAGAGTCACGTCGCCAGCAATGGCAACACGCATGGGCAGACTCTACCGGATCATTACCACCCCCGGCATTTAAAACCGGCGTGAAGTAGTGGCTTTATGCCACTGCGTTTCGCATCAGGTAATGCCGGGCCCCGGCGCCCAACCCATCTTAAAGGCCGGCAACGCACCTGTAGCTCCTCTGGGGTTGCACGGGGCCGTGGGCGGCGGTAATCACTTACCATCAGGTGACCCGCACGCTCGTTTGCCGTGTCTTTTCCATAAAAAAAAAAAAAAAAAAAAAAAAAAAAAAAAAAATTCCTTCATTAATCTTTTTTGCCATCCTTTCATAATTAATTCGTTCGAAAAGCTCACCACATGTGCCCAAAAATTTAATATAATTTGGTGAAAACAAAAATATATTCCACATCTTAAAGAAAAAAAATCTTCTAGCTTTTAAAATAAAATACCCCGCACACAGCAGGGTAGGCAGAAGGAACCCAGTGTTCACTCCGTTCCCCACTTTTCGCCGCATTCTGGAGGCATTGCGTGCTGAGTGGCAGAACTCAACACCGCGCTTTGCCTCGACACCAGAGCAAAGAAATGAAAATATAAATGTAAATAAATATTTTACTTCCTCGAGTGGGGATCGAACCCACAACCATTCGATTTTACAATCACACTTTGTGCCTCTGCGCCACGACCGGCCTCAAACTTTTAAAACCACAATAAAAAAGTAATGTCTCACTTGCTATTATATATATAAAAACGTAATATACATATATGCATATACTTTTAGAGAATGATTTGAATCTATTATACCGCAAAAAGGAACAAAGGAGTTGAATTAATTCTGGTTCATTTTTCGTGCCAACAAAGTGAGTCACAGTGAGGTCGAGAGTACTCTGTATGCAGATGTCTGTTTGTCCAGTCATTACAGCACTGTTTGGTCTGGGTTTAAGAACGGCGTGTGGATATATACTTATATTATACTGTACTTATAAAACGTGAATATGTGACTGTTTTATTTTTCTTTTATTGCACGTATTAAATACTTTTAAAAGTTTGTTACTTTAAAATATATGTAATACTTATATAAAGAAATTGATCTTTTTCAATTCATCAGATAGATTTGACTATCAAGATAATACTACTATATAATAAGACGACACTGTTTTCCATTTTCCACCGTATTAGTTAAAGATTTATTAAAAAAATCGTAATTAATAAATCTAAAATCTCAATCAAGACATACTTTAAACGGAATTCACTTATTTATATCCATTAACCTTTCGTCCCATCAAAACAATCGATAGTCAAGCTACCCGCGCCCGCGCCCGTGCCCGTAGCGCTGGGGCCGAAGTACCGGCCATTATAAATGCGTCAGGGGTCTACATTTTTGCATTCGTAATAGCCATCATTTTGTAATTATTCACTCGTTAGAACAATCTATGCGATGTCGGATCAACATCGCTTAGCCAATTTTAAATGTGCCTTGAATCGTCTCGCATAAATCGGAATTTTAAACCATTTTTTAGGGTTCCGTGACTTAAAAGCAAAAACGGCACCTTTATAGGTTCACTTTTACTGTCCTCTTGAGACTATTTTTCTCAATATTTTGTGAAGATATAAAGCGCTAGTATAAGTCCTTTGCATCATAGAAAAAAATGTTCTGAGTCGACGCTAACCTAACACTCTTCGCGTTTATCCATGGTTATGAAAATTATATGGAACCCTTAGTAGTCCAATCCGAGTCGCACTTGGCCGGGTTTTTTTATATATAATACGCGCTTTATATTCTTTACCGGCGTCACATTAACCTGGAACGCGACGTCGATTATATTTGATTGTTGTATTGTGTAATTTCGTTCAAGCGATATGAAATATACGTGTACATGTACGTACCATAAATTGGAAATGCGAATGTGGACGTGATATTAAAATTTCATTAAGCTTTTCGATATTTTTCCCAGAATTTTCGTTGTATCTGTGATTTTTCTTTGTGTTAGTGTAGCTTTTTCTTCGCTTGAATTGAACATTAATTGTAAATATATTTAGTATATTTTTATAATGCAACTTATTATGTACAAAAATCACTAAAAAAAGAATTATAAGCTCGATACACACTTGGAAAATGATTATATCTAAAATATCTTTATCTTCTAACTTGTTCTCCAGTTCATATAACACATTTATATGAGCGTTGAGTTTCACCATCCAAGCATCCTTCTCACTAGGATAGGCACATAGTATGAGACTGAAAATAAAAGAGCGCTCATTACAAATTCTAAACACACCCCATTCATTTAACTAAACTTCTTATAAACGTAACAAAGTAAATCCACAGCATTGATTTCTAACACAGTATAGAAACGAAGAGTGAATTTAAACCAACACAGTCACCGCATTTCAACAAAAATCGACTGTAAGTCCGGCTCAATCCACTTTGTTCCCAAGGAATGTTTTATTCTACACCTTGTTCAAGCTGATTAAATTCATGCGAGTCCCAAGACAATACGAGTCCGGGACTTCTTCCTTAGCTTTATTTTATGAGTTCTGATTTTTTTTTTCATTTAGATTCTCGGCTTTTGCTATATTGTTCGCTGTTTTACAAAAAAGTTTGTTTTTTTTATTTATTATTATGCTCAAGTGAAAAGTATCATTAGTGATTTTCTTATTGAACAACGCAAATGAAACTTTAAAAACGATTCTTATTTTTTCTCTCGTCAACATAACAAAAGACTGTAGTATTTTTTTAGTTTTTAGCCAGTATTCTATGTCCTCATAATCTATATTCTTCCTTAAGTTATCATTAAATTTGTTTCGATATAAAGAAAAAAAGATAAAAAATAATGAAAACATGACACACACCGTTTAAGTCTATTAGTACCAAGTTAATTACACAGAAGATTAGTCTACCAACTCAATTTTGGCCGGAGAAGAAAACACGAACAAATTTCTGTCCTATCTTAATTGTTTACGACGTAGGCCTACTTTAATAGCCCACTTTATTACTAAAGAAATAGTCTCAAGGAAATGGGAAAAGGAAATGTTTGTCAAATGGTTCGTTACGGCGACAAAAAAAAACTGGGTGCGAAAAGGAGGCAGGGGGACCTAAAAATTGATGTCGAGGCTTAATCACCCCTTGTTTGTTTGTGGAGCTGATTTACTGAAGGTGGATGAAGCATCGGATGAAGCTATTGGCGGTCCGCCAGAGACACTTTGAGGTAAGTTTCTACATTGTCGAACTAACTTTACATAGGAACTTTGCCTATCGAACAACTTTATCCAAATAACTGCGGGTACGCCCGGGAAAATGAAAATAGATGAAACTTTTCACTGTGCGATGTTAAGCAACGACAAAAAATCAATCTGTCATAGAATAGAATAAAAATAATTTATAATTTTAACCATGAAGATATTTTTTTGACCCAGTTACGATATTTTAATGAATATTCTTTATTTTTTAATCACAATTAAATCTAAACTGGCAAATCTGAGAGCGACTGACGTATAACAACATATTACAACACCACTACACTCCTGCGATCATCTCAGCAATTTTAATTCCACTGGATTGCGGAAATTGGTCGCAGTGCAAGCGAAATGAAAACCTTAATCGTCGAGTTGCATTCAGATGTACCCACCGTTACCTTCAAAAGTAATATTATGACACAAAGAAGGGGTGGTATTGCCCTTATATACTGAACGTATACGGTTACTTTTTAACTTTGCCGGTTAAAAATACAAATTCAGGTGGGCGGGTCCATGGAAATAGCGTACCTAACGTCTGCATTTAACCGTTTCTATACAAGTTTCTATGCAAAGGCGCACTTGAATAACTTAAGTTTGTTTGTATAAAAAGTTGCATCTCCCGAATTGGTAAAAAGGTGCATTCACAAAATGTGTTTTTTATTCAATTAAATTCCTTGAGAAAATTTTATAATAAAGATTTAAAATGAGTGTTCGAATTTCTTTTCTTTGTAAGCGTTTATTATTATAAATACAGGCCAGGCCAGTCGTAGCGCAGGCCAGTCCAGGCCAGTCGTACCGCAGGGGCGTGTTTACAGTCGCAAACACGACAGGTTGTGGGTTCAAATTTCACACGAGAAAATGAAATATTTAGTATTTCTTTGCTCTTGTAATAAGTCAAAACGCGGCGTTGAGTTTCGCAACTCAACACGCAATGCCTTTAGAGTTTAGCGGAAAATAAAGAACTAAAATGTTCTAATGGAAACAGCGTGTTTTAACACTAGGTTTTTAATTCCCTCTACCTACCCTACTATGTGCAGTTTACCTAAAACCCAAAATACAATACAAAATTATAGCAAGGGAATATCACCAAATTTCCGTTCCACCACAAATTAATTCTTCATTAGACCATTTAGAACCAAAGGACGAATAATCAAGGCCCCACAAGGCTACCTGATACCTACCTAACTTTATAAACACACCTTTACACTTTCAATGAAGGGACATTTGCATAGAATAACAAGAAGAGAGCTCTCGAATCTCCGCTGTTTGGCCACTGCTTACTGCTTTACATTATAGGACGTTAATGGTCAGCCCTAATAGGTTTAGGTAGGATTGATTAAAAAAAAATTCTATCCTATCCTATTAATATTATATATGTGAAAGTTGTAAGATACTTGTTTCTTCCATTTTTACATAAAAACCACTGAACGGATTTAGATGAACTTATCAATAATATCGAGGCAAAGCGCGGCGTTGAGTTCCGCCACTCAACACGCAATGGCTCGAGAACTCGGCGGTGGTGTGCTGGACGAAGTGTCTTAACACTAGGTTCCCTCTACCCTGCTGTGTGCGTAACAGCGGGAAGCTGAAAAAAAGAAACAAAAATAGAGGCACAAGCTTGCGACTATAAATGCGACAGGTTGTGGGATCAATTCGTCGTTCCTCCACTCAACACGCGAAATCAGTGGAAAGTACAAGTTTTGTAAAGATTTTGTACAATTTTGTAAAGTTAAACAATAAGTTTAAGCGGGGGAAGCCACGTGTGGGCTGCTAGGGACGTATAATTTCTTGAATTTTCTTTAAAAATAAGCTCCAAAAATGTAATAAAGCCAAAAAAAACCACTCAAAGTAATCTTAACAACATCCCTTCTTAACCAACTGGGGTAAGCATTAAAATAAAACCCACACAACTGCCCCTTTCAGTACATTTATCTAATAAATAAAAGAATCGCGAGGACCACTTGTAGCGTAAAGCATTTGTGAATTCGACATTGAGGCTGGCGGCATTAAGATGCCGTTTAAATTAAATTAAATTAAAATAAACTTTAGGCGTGTAATAAAAACCGAGGCGTACAGTACAATAGAGTAGGAAAAAAAATGGTGGGAAAAAGCGGAAAAACCGTTGTTTTATAAATAAACAGGCGCTATCAGTTGTCGACACTCGAGCGACTTGGTTCAGATTTAATAAAAAGTGTAAAGGAACCCTTATCAAGTATGGGAGCGTTCGAGGGTAAATTATGTGCCGGAGAGAGATGGAAATTAATGAGGCAAGAGAAACTAAGCGGTTAATGTCATTCGATGCTAGTTTTTTTGTGAAGGTGTACAGAGTGGAGGTGATCTTTTAAATGGGATTAACTCGATGAGTGCTATTATTTAGTATTGACTTTACGTTGGAAGTATAGTGAAATATAAGTGAGTTTAAAGGTTATTTTTTAAACGCTTTATTTCCTACTTTCCGCCTAATTATTCATGCTTAATTCAGTTTTTGACTGTAAGGTGGCGAAACCATCGAAACCACAGCCTGTCGCGATTACAGTCGCACGCTTATGATCCTGGCTCTCGGCCTGATTCTGGTAATGATTAACTATAATATTATATATAATAATGATAAATTAATTCATGGAAGCTATACCAGTTATAAATAATATTTCAAGTACGTCTAAATATTAATATAATTTTATTATTGATATATTCATTAATGTATAAATTGAATATGTTATAAGCGTCAAGTAGCTATTATATTGACCATATATTGCTTCATTTCGATCAAAATTTTGTGGGATTTTAGAACATTTTAGAAATTAATGCAATCAAATATGTTTAATGACTATTTGAATTCATAAATTTCGATAAAATAATGAAATTTATATGCAATTTAAAACATTATAATATATTTGTTATTCAAGCAGAGTTAAAGTACTTATTTAGCTATTGCGTTTTCAAAATTATTAAACGGGGCGTTGAGTATCTTCACTCAACACGCACATATTTTGATGGCGGTGTAAAATGGAGAACGGAGAGTCTTGATATAAGTTGAACAAAAGTTTAACAAGTTTCCAAAAACTAACACATAGCTGAACCTTAATTCTCTTAATCTACTAATATTCACTTCGTTACTCACTTAAGTGAATGAATTCGCTTGAACAGAAGATACAATAATGAAAAAATATACCTACCAACGTTCATAAATAAACAAAATCGACAGACCGTTAAAAAAATTACTAAACCGAAACATTCAACGGTAAAAAAATCCAATATGTCCAGCCATAAGTGATGACCGCCGACGCGATACAACGACATCCAAAATATGAATAAGGAAAGGTACATAGAAAAATATAAAATATATCTATAGTCGTTTAAACTTAACTACGAAGATTTACCGTGCTCTCTCATAAAAAAAGAAAAACTCAACGGAACGAGCCTCAATCGCTCAACGGACTCGCTGGGGAGAAGAAATACGCAACCTATTATTTCTACTACAGCAATCGGGGTAAAAGATATAATAATAATCCGGGGCCGTCATCCGAGATTTAGCGAAATACATAACATTTCTTCATGATTATTCTTTGCCCCGGTACGGAGTCGGAGTAGAGACCACTTTATTCGACATTTATTTTGTAGTAACGCAAATTGTTGGTTTTTTGATCGTGTAATGAATTTAATTCTTTTGGCTTGTGAAGAGTTTAAAATTATCCTAGTATGCAGACACGTTAGTGACTGTAAACGCGGCTGGATGTGGGTTCGATGCCCACTCGAGGAAATAAAATCTTTATTTAATTTCATATTTTCAATAGAAAACTATTTAAATTAAATTCGTTTCGTTCGAAAATTTTGTCTTATTTTTTCAATTCAGAAATTCATATAGCTCTTTCAAATATTAAAACAGATGTTTTACCTCAAGTCCAAAAAATCTTCTCACATTTGTGTTATCATTTGATAAGAGTTATACTAAAAACAATACAACAATAAGACTTAATTCCACCTAATCTCGCGAGCTACACCCGCGGTTAACAAGCTAGTCATTTATAAATATAAACAAAAACATAATTATACGGCGCGTTCGCTGCCGTTGCCGCAACGCCTGCAGCGTTAAAATAGCTACCGAATGAATCAATAGCAATTCAACTACGGCAGGCGCTTTTGTATGTAGAGTTGGTGTTAGAGTGCTAGTCGGTGTGTACAGGACGATGTATCATTTTTACATTTTTTTTATTAATTACGGAATGCAATCTTCTATCAATTTTTCCCACGTAGCAGGGTAATCAGTGAGAACTCGAAGATCAATATGAAGTTGAACACTCTATTTTTCGTTTTCTGTGTTGAGGTGTACTCAACGCTACAAAAATACGGAAAAATTTATATAGTTAATTTTTTTTGCATCCCGCATGTATCATGGTAGATAGAGAGCCTAGGAACCTAGTGTTTAGACTCTCCGATTCTATCCGATCCATTCTTGAGGCATTGCGTGTTCAGTAGCGTAGCACAACGCATACTAATTCATGGGTTTTTTATTATAGAATAAGAGTATTATAAATATAGGATTTTTATCCTGAATAAAAACACAAAAACAACGCATATATTTAAATAGAACATAAAATGACAACATTTTTGCTTGTGAATAAATAATTTTAAGATTATTACCCATTTCTTGATTGATTAACAGAAATACGAGAACATATCACTACTATTATCATGGCACTCACAGGGACCGCACAAACAAATTTATACGATACAGCATTCGAAAATACGTGTATGATAAACAACTACAAGTCAGAAGGCGGCCTTAGAAAATTCTTTACCTGCTACGACGCCCGAGGAAATTGGGTTCTGTCTTCATTAGCTCCTTTAATTCTACAGACGAGACTTAAAAAAAAAAAAGGGAAAATTCTTTCCTCCACAAGGACTTTAGGCCAAGTCGAGTTTTCCATCAACAAAATTAGGGTGTACGTGCTAATATCAAAACTTTGCCCTAATGGATTTGGAAAATTTTACATTTATTAGAGAACTCCGCGTAATCAATTTATATTATGACAAACGTCGTAAGTACACCGGCGCTTTGACGCGACGCGACGGTGGCTGAATGATGTTTGAAATATTAATTAATTAGACCTTTTGAGGGCATTCGTATATTCTTAAATTATTATTGGTTTTCAGCTTCACGCTGTATCCCGTACATGATGGGGTTGATAGAGGGAGCCTAGTATTAAGACACTCTGTTGACCGCGCACTACTCAGTTTTTGAGGGATTGCGTGTTGATTGGCGGATGTCACCATCGCGCTTTGTCTTTCTACCAGAGCAAAAAGAAATGAAAATAATTCTTTCCCACCCAGTAGAAATCAAACCCACAAATGTCGCGTTTACAGTGAAAAGCAATTCTTAAAATATATAAGTTATTTTGATTCATTATAGAGGCTAAGTCTTAGTGTGGTTTATAAAGCTTATGTTAAAGATATGAGAAGCGACGCTTAGCACAAACTTGACTAGAAACGTATTCTAATTAGAATACGGCAAATATAATTATGTTATATATTTCTCTTGAAACGATGGCTGTGGCTTCGATTCTCGCTAAGGAGAATAAATTCCTTTTGTTTATCACACTTCGTATTCTGTCTGATATCGACTGACCTCTACATCAATATCGACATTAATAAATGTATTATGTGTTATGTAATTTAGTTATTTTCATTTGATCACGAGCTACTATTAATATAAAAAGATATTCCATTGATATTAAGCGACAGAGTGGAAACTACGTTCAGTTTTGAATAAAACATCATGCATAAGCCTCCTTCTTTTTAATTGGGGCTTAAAAGGCCTTCCTGATCCCTCTCTACGGGTTCGTAGACGATGTACCGTAGATCTATAAGAGACTTGTATTATATGAGCATTATTGTTATAGATTCAATATTTTTAAAAGAATATTAAAATTTAATTGATTTCCTCAATGTAATTTTAATATGTATTTTAATTAGACTGTGGCATTTCACTGTGACCAGATTTCAAGACATTGTCATTGACATGTTGAGTTGTGAAATTCAATCCCGTACTCTGTTTTGTTACCTAAGGCAGGAAATGAAAATAATACTTTTTTCGAGTGGGTATCAAACCCACACTGTCACAGGGCGGCGATCCGGCGCTCTGCCACTGTTCCACGACTGCCTAAAAACTAGTTACGTCATCTAATATTAAATATATGGATCGTCGTAAAACACGACAATACTTTCCTCCCTGCGGTTTTCGCCTCACTCCTTTAATAAGCTGAGCGAATAACATTTGATGGCACTCGAATGATCCAGCATACGACTAAGGAACTGTTATTATTAGGTCTTATATATTACTTCAATATATGAGAATATAAAACTAATATAATATATGTAGAAATACACGATCATATATTTTTAGGAAACGTACAAAAAAATGTACGTAGCGGGACTCGAACCCACGCGTCATTAAAAGTCCGTAATCATTTTCAATTGTTATTGTGGAATAACACTTAATTTTTTTGATATATAGTTTTCTAATTAGTATTACAGATTACCATCATTAATATCTCTTCGTGTATATGTTTCTTCGCTTAAGTCTTAACCGGGCTGTAGATATTTTCGACGTTGAACTAATTTAGCCAGAAAACGAGATTTAAATCTATAAATATAAGAACTTCAACTTAGCAGGTATAATGAACTTAGTCAGATACATAATAGAAAATCCAAAAATAATAGTATTCAGGCCATCGTAGCGCAGTGGGCAGGGCATTAATACCATCGTTGGAGTTCTTTACTATGAAAAGGAAAGAAGAAAATACATTTATACAATTGCTCCCACGCTTCCTGGAGCCAAATATATAATTTGACCAAGAATTCTAACCTCATCCATTGACAGATTAATATAATAGAAGAATAGATCTTCAACAACAATATAATAGCTTAAAAGAAATTAACGAAATACACAAAAACCAAGACAAGACCATCGAAAAGGTCCCACATAATAGGATAGTCTTTAGAAATAAATTCACGTTTGATCTCGTATTAAGTAATGAAAATAAAGGTAGAAGCAATTGTCGAACTAAACAAGCCTACTTGAAGCGACCCCTGCGAAGTGCGCCGGAAGAAACAGAAAACTCCTTTTACTATAATTGGACGATGAATAATACAAGAGGCAGTTATTGCAGACCGAAATTCGAATAAATAAACGTTTGTCGAACCATTCTGTATCAGTTATTTGTATACGCTGTAAGAATAAATGAATCTACTTTAAAGCTCTAAAAGATATTTAAAACACGCTGTGACAATCATCTCCTTCTAAGAGTAGCCGTTTCTCTTTGGAATGATATAAAACAATCTCTAATAAAATAAAATGATAGGCCAAAACAAAGTAACAGTACTAATTAGTATAGATTAGTTAGGAGGGAAGTGTGGTCTTTAAGAATATGGTTTATACCTTAATTAGGGAAGCGAACTCCCGTCTAAGCCTGTACTTAAAGTGGATGTATCTCAGGGCTCAGTACAAATCCGTACCAGTGTCTGGCGAGGCCTCCCCTTTATTGCCAGACTAAAGTTTAAAAGATTCCAATTAACTTAGATTTTAGAACCGTATAAACTACAACCTCATACGAAAGCTAAGAATAGGAACCACGAGAAACGCTCATTCCTGAAGCCATACCTAAATTGGAGGTTTCGGTCTTATTACAAGTTGGATAAGGGCTATGATGCTAAAACATTTAAATTTCATTTTTGGTTCACCGTGCACTTTCAGCTATGGCATTCCTTTTATCGTTTTTTAACGAAAATTGAATGAAACAAGTACAAAGAGCAGGTTTCGAATACTGTCATTTTTTTATTTTGTACTACATTCTAGAACGAGGTTATCACTTACAGCGCTTTTTTTAACTACACGACGCATCAAATAAATTGGAAGTTCTGTATTTGGTTGAATAAAACTTTTTTGTAACTGTCGTTAATCTAAACAAAATATATATTTATTAACCAATAATGTAAAGAGTAAAATTTTTCATTGTCAAATTATTCTTTTCTTGTGCTTCTTTATTTAAAAGCGCATGTGTTTAGTTAAATATAGTGAAATGATGGCAGGGCACAAACGTGTGACTGTAAATGAGACTTCACTCGAGGGAATGAAATATTTAATATTTTTATTTTTTCGCTTACGTATCGAGGCAAAGCGATATTGAGTTCCACAACTCAACATACAAGGCCTCCAGAATTCGCCAGAAAGTGGGAAGCGGAGTGGCTTGATACTTCCTTCTGCCTACCTTGCTACATATGGGATACAGCGTAAAAATCTTGGTTCCCTGATCAAGAACCTATTTGCTCAAAAAATTGTCAATAAATCGCTTGCTAAACTAACCTTAAAGGGTAAACGTAGGCTTTTAAGCAAGAATGCCTCAGAGCCGCCGTCTTCGACACTACCGACCATTTATATGGAGGTATTATACTCGGGCAACAGTTGTCGGTGTAATAAAATAGAGTAAGCTGCAATTACATGGAGGTTTCAGGCCAGAAATGTTAAGGTTTCGCCGATGTTTTTCGCCAAATCTGTACTAAAATCTGTTTCGGACCATTAAAACAGGTAGTTCTGTTTCTGTGGGTGTGCTCTGATTTTTTATGTTTGTTTAAGTAAATGATTATGATAATTTACGTTTCATATTAAAAGCCTTTTAAGCATTTTATTTAAAATGTTTGAGTTTTTTCTTTGTAAAATACTTTTAGGTTTGGGCTTGATGTTAATTTTTAGGACCCATTATTGTCTATTTTTATTGTAAAGACCTAAGATATCTTCCCAAAACTGATTTAATATCAATCATAGTTTTACTGTCCAAAAACAAACATATGTAGGTCACATACTACTCTTTATGGAGGACGTAAAAAGAACATAACGATTAATAATTTCGTTCTGCACTCGCGAAATAGTATAATGTTTTACAAAATTAAAAATTAGTTTGAATCTAATCAAATCGAAGAATCGTTTCGTTTCGCCTACAAAAGGAGACACGCCATGGCTTAAAACCAATAACGGAAAAGAGACATCTCCAGAAATAACAACCTCACATCTCCCATATTTAAACAAAATTTAATATATTATTAAACATAGCAACTTCCTTAACAAATGTATATTTCTCCCTTTGTCTGTTCCCTGAGTTTAATCTCGACCGACCAATCACACCTCGCTATTTACGTTTCAATTAAGTGAACGAAACTGCGGTATCGCGATGATTACATTAATCAGAATATCAAACTATAGCAATATTTAACTTGAAATAACTAGGCCTTAGAGTATCTTGTCAGGAATGGATTGAATTTGGATGTAAGATGCGCAGGGTTCTTCGAAGAATTTAAGTTAAAATTTTGTCAATCTTCGAACAATGAATGTTCGAACATTTTCGAGTCCTTTTGAGTTAGAATGGGAGTAGGATTTAACTCCGTGCGACTTCTTTTTATTTAATACTAGCAGCCCCAGCGTGGGTTCGCTCACTTGAACTATATGAATATTTATTTAATATTATTTAAATGATTGTAGGGAAATCTTTCTATTATTTACGTATGATTTAAATTTTTTTTTTCTATTTATGAAATATATAATTGTATAGTCTACGGGTATACGGCAAAAAATATCGTCTTTAATAGAAATATTTTACTTGACAAGTGTTTAGATATATAATATCTATAGCAGATAAGCGGTGATATCGTGCGCCCGACTGACATGATTTTTGCCCGCATTAACTCCCACCCCACGGGAATTCCGTAGTATAATTATGTGGTACCACAACGTTTTCTGCCATTCAATGAAAGTTCTTTAAAGATCGGATTCAGCCAATTATTTTTTTATTTTATTATTACGGTTACTTTAGACAGTAACTACCTTCATCTTCAATCCCGTGACAAAACGAAAATAGGAAAAAAAGAGTTGTCTATGATACATGACACATTCTAAAGGCCCATAGATCTAATCTAAATGTAACTGTAGCGCAGGAACAGTGAGTTACGTCATCAACTTCCTCTATCTATCTAATGAATGGACTATGTAACACAAAAAGTTGTTCTAAATTGAAACAGTAGTTCCTGAGATTACAACGTTCAACCTAAAAAAATATATGAATTGGACACTCCCAATCTGGACATATAAACATACAAAATAATATATAACATATTAACCAATCTCAGTCCTAATCTCTTGAAGCACAACCATGTAAGCAAGGACCAGGCTATCAGTGAAACATGTGCATTTCTACGCGTCGCTGTGTCCAACATGGGGAGGGCGGAGAGCGGAGGAGGAGGGTTAGGGCGACATCGTGTTATCACTATCGTACACATCGTTACCGCGTGTCGACTGTACACAATATAGGTGGACGGTGGACAGTATGTAGATAATAGTTACGGCGAAACTACTGTAACAAGTGTATCTAATTTGTCTAGAATTGGATGTATTAATGTGTTGTTTTGTAAAATGTACGAGATTTTTTATTAGTTTGATAGGATATTGCGGTTTACAGGTCTGGTTTGTTAGTTTCTTACTTATAATATTAAACTACAGACTTTGTTGGTTGAACATACAAATCTCCAGAACGACTGGCTCGAATTAAGAAATATATTTTTGCGTAGGATAATCATAACAATACGAAGTCACCACTTGGTATTGATATTAATTAGGAAGTTTATAAGAAATTGAATATCTAATATCTTGATGATTATAATTACGAATATAATAGATATAAATAAAGATGTTTAGGGGCAGTGCGACGTAGTCTAACGTGATGGTAGTAGGTTCAATCCTCAGTTTGAGGAATAATTAATTATTATATTTAAATTAAGTTTTTTCGTTCATATCGCAATGTCTTGAAAGTGAAGAATTTCTTAACATGTTCCCTGACGTTCACAGACTACTCTGTTATTTGAAAAAAGCGTGAAACCGACAAAAGTCGAAGTCGAAGGTTCTTTTACCAGCTAAAATACAGTGACATGTGTTCTTTTAACCTAAAAAAATATTATATCTGTATCTAACATTTAAATGTATCTAAGATCTAAAGCAAATTTCAAAAACGAAGTAACTCTTAGTTGTTTCTGCTTTTTTCTAAATGTATTTCTAAATTTACTTAATGCTTAAAGAATTTTATTTTATTCTGAAGGGAACGAATAACCAATTTCATTTCTCACCTCGAACTTCAAATAAATATTCTTAATTATGTTCAGCTTCCAGTATAATATACATAAAGCTAAATAATATACAATATTTTGTAGTCAAAGCATTTTCGTATAACTAAAGGGAAAGCGGCGTCGCCTTCAAAATGACGTTTTTTTACCCTGTGACTTTTGACTGACTTTTGAATTTCTTTCTTGCCTTTACGGCAAAGTTTAAATTCTATTTCACAGGAAACTACTTGATGAAGTGCACTGTCCGAGCTGAAACTCAAAGAGGGGATTCAAATAAAAAAAGTTTTAGTAACTCGATGCTTTCTTTAAGCTAAGCTAGAAAAATATAACATCGTTACAAAACTTTTGTTCGAGTATCACGTAAGATCTAATTGAAAATAATCACTTCAGACCTTGTCAGGGTCTTGCATTATCGCAGTATTGCATTTTTTAACTAATCTAATCGAAAAATTTAAGTTTTTGAAAATCTTCGGAAATTTTAAAATCACTTTATTCCACTTTTTTTCGTTTAGTCTAACATGATATGGAACATACTTTTAGAACACTCCGACCTAATGTACTGAGTGACGTAGCTCAACGCTGCGTTTCGCCCTGTTATCTAAAAAAAATAATATAATTCATTCCGAGTGGAAATCGAACCTATAACCATCTCGTTTACACGTCAGATGCTAAAGCGGTGCGCAACGACGGCCTCTTGATTTACATAGATTATATGTTTAAAAATAATCAAAAAAATAAAAAAAAAACCTTCTTCCAATTTGATTAATCAAGACGCATATTTAAATATTTTACGAACGTGGAATATTAACTAAAACAAAATATAAATATTTTTAATATTTTGATAGTGTTGTTACATACTTAGGAAAGAAAACGAATTAGAACGTATAGCTTAGTGGTCAGGGCACTTGGACAGTTTCCAAAAGGCGCGGTTTCAAATCCCGCTACGCATACATATTTTGCTATAAAATAATATTTGTACAGATTTTAGAGACAAATAAACTAAAAAATAGCTCTGCATCTGTATTGTTTGCCAAAAATTAAGGAACACAACACGCTATCATACAACTGACTAAATTTGAGCTACTAACTACAAAACCAGTAGTGCCCAGTGTTCCTGCCTGTTCTATTAACTGCCGGTTTGACAGGAAGGCCTGTCTCGGAAACTGTTATTCACTACTGATCCGATCTGACGGCTTGAACGCATAAACCATGCTCTTGTTTAGATGCAACGGCCGTACGTCTTGCACTATTCATAGTACGAGCTAGGCAGATATTTATTGGGGAAGCAGTTAGTTTTATGGTTTTTCACCCGCTTTTAATTCGAGGTACAGTATTATCTTGATGGGAACGGAGTATTTAATACTAGGTTCACAAGTTCCCTCCGCTTGTCCTGGATCGTGCGGGATACAGCGTGAACCAAAAAAAGCGGTTTTTAAGTTTATGGAAATAAAAATACAACTTCATGTGTTAGAAGCTATCGTTGCGAAGTGACACGACTACGTATAGAACTATTATGTGTCGACAAGGGGGTAGATGTGAAAACGACAACTCTTTACTCTTAGCGGTTCGGTCGACGACACCGAGCGCTTTCATATAAATATTTATATTTTTATTAAATGTATGTTTGATTTTATGTATGTATGTATATAAATGATAAATAAATAAATTACAATATTGAAATATATAAATGACACATATTTAATAAAGGCCTTTTAGAGGCCGTGTCTACAGACAATACATATATATACATATAACGACAAGATTAGCGCTTGGAGGGTTCGAAAGAGGCGTAGGTTCGAGTCCCATTATGTTAATCTTTTAAACGTTTCCTAAAAATATTCTTCTATCCTTAACGCCAACTGACACAAAAAAATATAAAACCATATTTAACATTAAACTAATTATATTACATAGCGTAGCCGACTAATGCCCTCGCTAATGTACATTTCGGACGAGAACTTTCACGCGTTAGTTCAGTAACATAGATATAAGTATTTATAGCTGTTTGAAGCATTAATTACAAAGTAAATTTAACGAAAGTGAAGTTATTCAACAGTTAAGGGAGTTAATTGGACGTTATGTTGTAACTGATGGTCCCCGGTACGTCGTTACTGGAGGTGATGATGTCATAAAGTCCCTATCATTGTTATATTTATGTTGGAACGTCTTAATATGTTGTATCATTATAGGCTTTTGTAGCAATTAAAGGATATGGTGATCTTGTAACAGTGTATGATTTATCTGGTCAGTCTCATCATATTTATATTATTAAGCTGAAGAGTTTGTTAGGTGGAACACGCTAATTTCAGTACATGGTGATTTTATTTTTGGGTAGGCAAAGGAAACCTGAAAACTCGTCTCCATTAAGATACTTCCGTTCTCCACTTTTCCGCGGTATTCTGTAGTCATTGTGTGTTGAGTGGCGGAGTCCAACGCCGCGCTTTGCATCGTTACCAGAGCGAGTTTTCCAGAGTTCGTTTCTATTCCTCGAGTGGGAATCGAACTCACAACTTCGCGTTTACAGTCGCACGTTGGCACCCCTGCGTTACGACTGACCTGGTGATTAAAATAAAAAAAAATATTTTTTGCTAAAGAATAATCCATTTAACAAGGCTTTCTAGATTCTCTATACCTGCGGTCGGTGTTACCTCGGGCACTTTGATTGTGTCATGTTGTACATGACACAATCAAGTTATTGCCATGTCACTACGCGGCCGACGCTGTAGTTAAATAAATCAAAGTTCAAAATAAAAGTTTGTTGTTAGATTATATATGACATAACATTAAATACTCATTAAGAAAACGTATAAATATATATTTTGTATTTTTACGTATATTTTTTTTTTAAAAAACGGATCTGAATCCGCGCCTATTTGGAAACCGAATTGAACGTATAACTTGGACAGTTTCCAAAGAGGCGCCAGTTGAAATCCCGCTATGTAAAAATTTTTATACGTTTTTTTAAATAAGTATTTTTCTTTCCTCCTCCTGTCACTTTTAAAAATGTTTAAAAAAAATGATACAACGTTACTTATAAAAATATATATAGCATGTATTCACCAAAGTGATATTAATTAATAAATTCAAAAGGATTCCACCAAAGAAAATAGTATTGAAAATATACTTTAAAAAATAAACACGGGTGCCGAAACATAGCCAATATTGACTGTAAGCATCTGTAACACAAACAATGGTATCGCACTCAGAATAAATAATCCCACGGTATTATTCAATATTCAGAAATACCGCGCGGCGCGTGCAAAAACCATAGCCCGGTGTACTTTTGTACGAAACAACAGTATGAAAATATAATTGACTACAGCGCGATGCAAGTCAAATATTTTCTTAATTTATAGATATCATACAAATACATACAAACCTACATATTATGTGTGTACGAGGCTAACGTGGCGCAGTTGAATTTAGTCAGTCTATAAATGAGATGGTTGTGTGTTCGATTTCTATTCGGAGATTGAAGTATTACTATTTTACTTCTTTGATTAATCAAAGTCTTTGCTTAGCGCGTCTTAGAGTCGCGACATTCAACACGAATTATCTCGATTTACAGTGGAAAGGGGAGAATGAAGTGTCCTAAATCCAAGTCCTCTTTGCTTACCCTGCCAAAAACGTATACGTTAAATTAACGTGTCCTTATAAAATACTAACCTTTCAAACATTTTGAAAGTCAAATGAACAAGCAATGCACTGTTTCAAATTACAATACTAATATTATACATTTTATGTAATTCTAAAACATTTTTAGTATCAATTCCCAGTTTTATTTAAAAAAATGCATAACAAGTGATCTATGTAAAAAAGATTGTACTTTCAGGATGTTGCTTTGATAAAAGGATTCTGGATAAAACTAACTTCTTAAACAAAGAAAATATTAAATTTTATTGCTACAAAATTTAGAAATTTTATACAAACTTGAATGATACAAACAAAATTAAATAAAATTGTTATTAATAATTGTCAAACATAAACAATAAAAAAATACATTATTTATTTATTTAATACTTTATTACACCATCTTAATTATAAATATACGTACAAAGAAAACAATGGAAAAGTATAGTGTAGCGGCGGACATTATATACAATAAAACAAATAAAAATATGACAAAAACAACAAAACAAACTTTATTAAAATCCTGCTAAATCAGCATTACAAGTAAGGATAAGTGGTGATATAGTTAATGACAATAATTAACATAAACACAACGTCTGACCAGTCCAGTTGTAGCGCTGGGGTACAAACGTGTCAGGTTGTGTAAACGCGACAGGTTGTGGCTTCGATTCCCACTCAAGGAAATGATATTGAATATTTTCATTTCCTCGTCATATATTATTTATATTTTCATTTCCTCTATATATTATTTATATTTTTCTATATATTATTTATATTTTTCCTCTATATATTATTTATATTTTCATTTCCTCGTCCTAAGGACGGAGACGGACGAACGGAGGTAACTCTATGTTTCCAAGTTCCCTCTGTCTACCCTGCTATTTGCGCGATACAGCATGAAGCTAAAAAAAGAAAAAGAAAACAAAAACATTAAACTAAACTAAAACAAAACAAAAAACCTAACAGAAAAACAAAAAAACGAAATCCTTAATAATTACATGAATAAAAAACATTTTTAAAACTCAATAATAGTTTATCCAAAGTAGTCAATTAAGTAACTATTACAAGAAAAGGGAAGCCGGCGATGCATTTTTGGATCGCGGCCCGCTACTTGTTGCGTCGGGGGCTAGACCTGTTGAGCGTAGAGCCTACCAACGATATTTTTGCCTCAAATACATAATGAATGCGCCAACAGGGTTGGTGTGTTGCTTTCGCTTATTTCTGTTGTTATTTTGTTAACTTAAACAAGATTTTGTGGTTATAGAATGGTATAGTAATATTTAAATGTCTTGGAAAGTGTCATATGTCATGTGTAATTGAGATCAAAAAAATTTAATACAGCCGGTTCTTGGAACCTGTCTCTTGAAATTCAACCCAGCCCATCTAATCAATTAAATTGACTTATCCTATGTCTCAAATTATATATGTATTATACAATATTTTGACTTATTTTACAATAACGTCATCGTTTGCCTACTGCGTCTTCAAACTACAGTATTATTAAGAACAGGTACTTAGCAATATTCCAGCTTAAAATAGTTATTTTGTGTTCCTTGAGAAAGGACACAAGTTATTATCATAAAACACAGCTTCATACTATCTCTCACAGTCGAATAAAAAGTAGGCAGATGGAACCAAATGTTAAGACACTTCGTTTCCCAGAACTTTCGAGATATCAAATGTTGATTTGCGGAACTCAACGTCGCACTTTATCTTTGTACTAATGCGAGGAAATGAAAATAATTGATTCCCTCGAGTGAAAATCAAACCCACAATCGTCACGCTCCAGTCAGACGCCGTTGGGCCATGACAATGTCGTGTCTGCCGAAAATTTGTAAACGCTTCGTTGCGGATTTAGAACTTATCTATAACTGAGATTAATACTTTAAATGGAAATCAAAGAAATATTTAAAGATGCTTCAAAATGTTCAAAATTCACAAACTCCACACTAACTTAATCCACTTACTGAAACGAAAAAAATAAAATAAAAATATTACAATAACGCAAACAAGACTAAATGAACTGGGTAAAGCAATGCATTTCAAAGTAACATGGCAACCCTACGCAAGTAGCACTGTAGTTCCGTAGAATTGCCTCTGAGCTTGCATTTTTAAGGACGCTCGGGATTCATTCTCTAAAGCGCTTGTGCGTTCTGTTAATGGCGGCCGTTTATTTTTTAGTACCGCGATTACGCTTAATGGAGGGATGTGTATAATAAAATCTTAACTTCCTACGTCTGTGAATCGTATATTTATAGCAGCTTTTTTTCCCGCTGTATCTCACTTGTAGGTTATACAGAGGGTCTAATGATAATATTCTCCGTTCCCCATTTTGTAGTCAATTTTCGAGACATTACGTGTGGAGTGACGAAGGTTAACGGGGAAATTAATATAATTAATTCTCTCCCCGCGTTTCTAGTCTGTTATTATCCCACTGTGCCACGATGAACTAGTAGAGTTTTTTATTTGTGGAGAATAGTTCGTCTAGTTAAATAAGTGGTATTTAATAAAATATTCTTCGTACAGTAACTAAAATGAGACTTTATTTTTTCTTTTACACTTTTAAAGTATTATTCCACACTTAGGGAAGAATAATGCTTATTATAAAAACGTATAAATATTTGAACGTAGCGGAATTTAAACCCGCGCCTATTTGGTCGGTTTCAAAGAGGCGCGGGTTCAAATTTTTATACGTTTCTTAATAAGCATAGTTTATCTTGTCAGATCCAAGCAACACGTTATAAGCACAAATTATACCTTAATAAGCCTGTCTATCGGCCGGTGCAAATCTACTTGGTATCCTCATACCCAGTAGGATTTGCAATATCAAATATCGCAATCAATTCTCTGATTGAATCTGCATCCCAAAGCTAAGATAGCGCCTTATCAGCAATTTGCGTAACATAGTAACAAACATCGAAACATACAAACTTTCACATTAATAATAATTAATATTATCACGTAATATATTATGGTCCATCTTCAATTCATGGCGACGAGAGAAATATATCAATAAACAAGTTTCGTAAGTACCTACATAATAGATATTGTTGCGAAGTATCTAATATAGTTGTTAGTTGCCCCGGGGGCGGACGAATCTATCACGATACAGCCATTATCCGCAACTACCTCGGAATCTACGCGAGCGTTAAATGAAATGCCATAAATTAATATCTTAACATAATATTGTATCTTTGTATGAAATCTCCTTAGAAATACCCACAAATTCGGGCAAATATTTTGTATATAAAATCGATTTTAATTGCTACTTCATCTGTTTTAACTTAATGTTTTTGTTTTCATCAAGCGTAACGTGAAATTAACTAGGCAATAATCTCAAATGTCAATCATACGAAACACATTTCCATTTCAACATTTTATTTAACTAGCCTAGTGTAAGTCAATGTGAAATCTTGCAAGCTCAATTTTACACACTTTCCAGAGTCTAATTAAGCTGAAATTTAGATTACGGCTTCAATTTTCATGACAATGAAATTACAACATAATCAATATTGTTAACAACAAATCCAAAATGGCCGCCGAAACAAAACAGCGAACATTTTTGCACAATCCACCTAATATGGGCTTGAATGTGTTTTTATGATTATTTTTTTATTAATCTCTTTTATTTTGATATATAATATTAACGTAACTTTATTTGGAACTGTTGTACTCTATTTGTTTAAGCACAACGGTTGTATATAAAAAGTACATTTGATAAACTATATAAATGTCTATATCATCAACCATAAATGGGGTCGTCGTTGTGCAGAGGCACAGAGTAAAATCGACAGTAGTTTGTTTGTTTTCCACTTGGGGGAATTCTTTTCATTTTCTTACTCTGGTAATAAGCTGCGGCGTTCAGTCCCGCCACTAAAGACACAATGTCTTAAATATTGGGCGGTGTGGTATCAAATAGAAATACACAAAAAAAGTGATTTATAAGATAAACCCCGTCGCAATTTTCCCCACTAAACACTTTTTTATTACTCAGAAACAGAAAGGGTGAGCTATATTATTATTCAAGCATATCGAGATCGTCCATCGCTGTAATGAAAGATTGCCGTTTCTCCTTCAACACTTCGCTAAATTAAGTGATAATAGAAATATCTCGGCGCCCGGTTTTATTTATATTTACGCTTACTTTTCCGTTTGCGTCAAATTCTGCTGTTCTTTATGTTTTTATGTTATAATTAAAAAGTACACTTAAGTTTGCTGAGATTTTGAAATGTACATTTTATATAATTACTTTTTCTTAGTAACTACTGACGGTCTGGATTTACTCGAAATTAAATATGTTTGTTTTGTGCAAGTTTAATGTTTCACAGGCATTTCTTTTGAGATAGCGTATAATTCAATGCAAAGTGAATGGAAAGAGAGCTCTAGAAATCTTTGATTTCCAGATAATCTTTTCAAGTAATTACTCACGTTTCAATTTAAGCACCAAGCAGATACTTAAGATGAAAGTAGTGGATAGTCAAAAGTACTACTTCCTATATCTCTTCCTCCAAAAATGTCTTACAATATTGCCATACCAGCCATCAAATCGATAGCTACGGAATTTAATTTAAATCAACTATATTAACGTCCATCATATTGTTTCAGGGAGCTTCTTCGAGCTTAGTAGTAAAATTTGCAGACACGGAGAAGGAACGCCAACTGAGACGGATGCAGCAGATGGCCGGCAACATGAGCCTGCTCAACCCTTTCGTGTTCAATCAGTTTGGGGCGTACGGTACTTACGCGCAGGTCATCACTGAGCAGGTTGACCTTCAGGTATTTAACTAACTAACTATCTCAGTACCTACATGCAAGAACCTGATGTTGAGATACTCCGTTTCCTATTAAGACACTTCCGTTCCCATAGTTCTCGTCGAAATCTTGAGTCATTGCATGGTGAGTAGAACTTAACTTACCGTTTTGCTTCGTTACCAGAGCGAGGAAATGAAAATATTAAATATTTCATTCCCCCGAATGGGGATTGAACCCACAACCGTCGCGTTTACAGTCGCAAGCTTGTGCCCTTGCGCCACTACGGCCTCAATATGTAAGTAACTTTATAAATATGAACTATATTATAAAAAGGCGTTTTCACAACTTTTGTTATTCCCTTTTATATAGATAGTATTTTTAATAAAAATACTATCTTTATATAAGAGAGAATAAAAATATTATATTAAAAAAAGACCCGCTGAGTTTCTTACTCCAATTCTTCTGAGATCTAAAGCATTGACTTTGGTGAACTGATCATAAATTATTTATTGTTAAAAAAAATAAAGCATATAAATTCTTATTTTTAATAAAAATATGTAACTTTAGTATATATATATATTCCACAAGTCGTTCAGACAACTCTAAAACTCATCATAGTCGTAGAGATAACATTAATATCATAAGGAGTAAATATAATTTAGCTATTCTTATTCGTTCTGACTAGAACGAAGTTGATGCTGATAAATTAATAAAACTTGAAACTTCAGTTACTATTACTTTCTAATTTCTTTCTTTATCTAATGCTAAAGTTGTATAAAAGAAAAACAATTATAATTTAATAAAATATGTTCCATTTACTTATATACGTAGTCATAAAAAGTTTTTAAATGTATTACATAAATAATATTTTTTTGTATATATTTTTAAACAAACATTTTAAAGTGTTAATCCACACTCAGGAAAGAAAAATACTTATTTAGAAAAGGTATAAAAATTTTAATTTTCATTTATAAGTTATAACGAAATTTGTTTACAGCAACAAGCAGCGCTGATGGTCGCTGCGACTGCTCAGGGATACATCAGCCCTATGACCGCTCTCGCGTCGCACGCGCTCAACGGGATGGCTAACTCGGTCGTGCCGCCGACTTCTGGTAAATCTTTATATTTTGACACATTGCTATTTAAGTGGAAGGTAAAATTCTATTTTTATGTGTCGGCCGAAAACGAAATCTAGCTCGGGGTGCATACATTCTTCATAAAACCTACTACCAATATTGTGTAACGAGATCATTTTGTGACATCTATATACACGTAAAGACTTTGAATCCCTTTTTACGAAAATGGCTCAGACGGTGGAGTATAAAATTTAACAAGCCCATACACTTTTATTTTTCAAAAATAATGCTTATAAAGTACATTAGATTAATAAATAAAACTACTATGCATTTGACAATATATACAATTTTGTATTTATAAAGTGACAAACACGTTGCTATGGCAACGCTTATTATATGCGTTTACGGAACCTCTTGTTTAAATAAATTGATATTATTATAAAATGTTAATGTTAATATTATAAGAGGTCTTAACTTCTATAACATAAATTTTATAATTTTCCAGATAACTTTTCGGGCTTGGCGATAGGCACCGGCGGGGCCCAGCCGCTGAACGGCGCGTTGCCGTCTCTGCCGTCGCCCACCATGCCCGGGTTCAACATGGCCGCACAGACTGCTAACGGACAGCCACCGCCGCAAGAAGCCGTTTATACGAATGGCATTCACCAGACTTTTACTGGCCGTAAGTTTTTTCCTTTGTTTTTTATCTTATGCGTTTCATTTATAAAATATTCGGACACAGACAGGGGATAACGTTAAGCATATCAAGGCGGTAGTTTATCTTTTAACGAAAGTGTAATTTTAATCTAATTTTCCAGCTGTTCCGGTAACAGCTCAGGGCATACCCAACGGCGAGGCCGCTCTCCAGCACGCAGCGTATCCCGGCATGCAGCCGTTCCCCGGCGTCGGTGAGTAGCGTTTAATGTGCTCATATCCAGTAAATGTCTGATATATGCTTGGTCACCTTCGATGTGTGTATATTTAGAACATTTAAATGGAAAATACCAAGTAAATAGCTCGACTATAAACAAAAAAACATCCAATTGCATGTCGTTTCCTCAATAAAATATTACAAAACGGACCACCTGGTTCACCCTCAAAGTTTTGCACAAAGCAAATCCACATTTGACAGCTGACAAATAAAACAAAACATTGTTTGTTTGTATTTTGTTAATATCTAACAGGATTTATTACTTTCAATAATTTTCAAGTCAATTTCGATACGAATTCCAGACAATTAATTTACGGAGGAGGGAAAACTTTGATGTGCTTACCGCAGGAAATAATATTAAAACATTAATCAATCAATCAAATGGGAGAAAATTGTTTTGTACTCATTTCGGAATTCTTATAATATTGGCTTATCCACAAAGTATATTATTATGTTCTAATTTACGAACGGTTATATAATTAAATAAACTGTAAAAAAATAAAGTAAAGGTAATTTTCAATTATTGGCAATGTTAATAAAATGTCCAATGCAGTGTCTTAATGCACCAAACTGTTATATATGAATGTATAAACACAGTAGATTGTCGATGTTTATATTAATATTTTATTATGCATATTATATTCAAATTGGTTTTTTTTTAATTGTATAATTTACCCAAAAGTTAATTTAAAAGAAAATATTTTCAAAAAAAATATATGTTTATATTAATATTTTATTATACATATTATATTCAAATTGGTTTTTTTTAATTGTGTAATTTGCCCAAAAGTTAATTTGAAAGAAAATATTTTCAAAAAAATATAAATATTTCAAAAAAATATTTTCAAATTAAGGTTTAATATACACAGCAGTTCATACAAAAAAGTGAATTCATTAATTAATTAAAAAAATATTAATTGTGAGGAGAGAATTTTAAATTTTCTTAAATTTTTCGATCAGTCAAACCAGCTGTTTACAAATTCACCCAATAGTCGATATTATTATTGATATTGTAAGCTTTATATGAATGTAACAATGTGAATATCGAACGATTTAACTGACACAAACAACATATTTTTTATAAGGATAAATAAAGTTTGTTTCTTTTGAAGAAATATTTTCTCTTCTATATATGTAGCACAGTTAAATCGGTCGTCCCGTAATGCATGTTCACGCAATGATAGGTGTTCATTGTGAAAATGTGCAAATTAATGTTCGACAGCTTACCCAGCGGTATATGGGCAGTTTCCGCAACCCATCCCGCCGCCGATGTCTACCATAGCGCCGGGACAGAGAGAAGGTAAGTGGAGCCCTAAGCTGAAGAACCAGCTGATTCCAAGAATACAATAGCTCTTCACTCTTCAACAGCAACTAACAAGGCTTACCTCAGATTTCACCTCACATCCATCTTCTTACATCTTGTTGACATCGAGTTATTAAAAATTCTTATATTCATTTATTATTTATTTAATAACAAAATTCTTCATCATTATCTATTTTGCTATATATACATTATTTATTAAGTTTACAATTTCTTCGAGTTTTCCAGTTGTCGTCAGTTTGGGAAAATTGCACGACTGTACCAGTGTATACTTGTAGAATGCTTTATGTATGGTACTAATATTTAGATACACTTAATGTCACTGTATTATCTGTTAGCTGCTGTGCTTCTCTATGTGTAAATGTATTTTTTCAGACTGCCAAATCTTTTCACAATAGGCTATTCTTTAACCTGCTAATCTAACTAAAAGCTGTTTCACAACGTGAATACGTTTATAAATCCATTACATAAACATATATAATATAACGTAAAAAATATAAGGCCAAAAAACTTTTATCTAAAAACTATTTTTCATTTTGCTTAAAAATTTTGAGAGTACAATTAACAATGTATTCACGTTCCAATAAAAAATGTACTAATATATTTATCCAAAAATTAACCTACACAAATTTAATACAATTCGGAGAGTGGTGGTGTCTAAAGGCAGATTTGTGAGTTCTTTAAAGATTTTTTCGTGTTCCCAGGATGCTCCATATCGGGGCCCGAGGGCTGCAACCTCTTCATTTACCACTTACCGCAGGAATTTGGGGACACTGAACTAATGCAGATGTTCCTCCCGTTCGGCAACGTGATTAGCAGCAAGGTGTTCATTGATCGCGCTACCAATCAGAGCAAATGTTTTGGTACGTTAAATATTAATGTACATATACATACGTTTTTACCATACAATGCTCAATAACTATATCATCATTCACGTACATTAAAAATCAATTTGTCAGTGAAATTTAAAAAATAAACGTATCGTAACTATTATTAGCTAATTTATATTTCTTACATTACAGGCTTTGTCTCATTCGACAACCCAACATCCGCCCAAGCGGCCATTCAAGCGATGAACGGCTTTCAAATTGGTATGAAACGACTAAAGGTCCAGCTGAAGCGGCCAAAGGACGCCAACCGGCCTTATTAACCCCTAACACCGTCCCCGCGCGCGTTCCAGCCACCCAGGTGCGATATATTTATTTATTATTGTCTTAAGAAATTGACGCCATAGTGGGGTACATCAGTAAGGAAAACCTTTACAAAGTAACCTTTAAAATATTAATATTTTCATAGTCCAGAAGCTGGGTATAAAATGAAAAAATGTAAAACCATCATCATCATCATCATCAATTTTAAAATGAATATAGTATCTAGAGGCCGTCGTGGCCCAGAGGCACAAGGGTGTGACGGTAATGCGACGGTTGTGGGTTCGCCCCCTCGAGGAAATGAAATATTATATAAAAAAATTAAATATATCTGGTGTCGAGGCAAAGAGCGAAGAGGCGTTGAGTTCCGCCACTCAACACGCAATACCTCATAAAGTGAGGAACGGAGTGTCTTAACACTGAGTTCCTTCTGCCTACCTTGCTATGTGCGGGATACAGCGTGAAGCTGATTTAATTTAATTTTTAATCTTGTATCCGTACGTTACATGAAATTCCACTTATTTGAAATTAATTTAACGATACAAATATATAATAGAACTTTCGTTTCAGAAGGCTGCCTGGAAATTACTTTCGCCCGCGGTGCGCTTGTATGAGAAATTTCCGGAATTCCAAGGAATTTAATAATTATTAATTGTATAGTAAATATCATTAACTAAATTACTAACCTAAAGAAATATGCGCGCCCTCGCGGCGAGTATACTATATTAGTTAAAGTTATTATCGAAAAACGCGTAGGAAAGCTTCATTCTTATCATTATCGATTAATCATTAAATTACTCTATTATATTATTATATATACAATTTATTAACTTTCATTAAATTATTATTATTAAATGACACGTTATAAAAATTTTGTCATTCGTAATCATACTTCTACTTCTAAGTACTTAATGTTTAACTGAAAAACTTTTAACATAAATTTATTACTAGTTATTTGCTTGAACTAAGCCAAACTGAATTTATTAAGTAAGTTGAGAGTAAGAAGAATGTATTTTAATTATTGTATATTGCATATTGTAATTTCAGGGTGGGGTGAAAATCTTTGGACACCTTGTTGTTTGATTTTTAGAGTAGATGGCGCTGATAGTCTTGGCGCGATTCGTTCTACGTTAATTTCGTTAGCCGTAGACTTGTTCACGTATACATGAATGTCTCTTGACGTGTCTCTACTTGGACCTTCAATACAAGGGTATTGATCTCATTGTTAATAGAGATATTTACTTCGCAACGCAAGGGACGTTGATGAATACGAATTTTAAGCAAAGATACCGCCCACACCCTGAGCTCGCGGATACTGTTGCCTCCCCACCGTACACTTACATTATATAAGAACTGCGATATATATCACTATCGGAGTATATTGTCCTATATTTTGTTAAATTTTATTGGTGTGTGTGATTGTAAGCTATTAGCTGAGCTGGACCATTTCGATGAGCTACGTTAATTTAGGTTAGTTTTAAAGTGTAATCAGATTGTTTGAGAGATGCGTAAAACGTACAGACCTCTGTTCCATAAGGATTAGACTATTAACTATTTATAATATGAATATGTTATATAATTTCTATTATCTTTGAAACAATCTAGCATTGCGTTGCTTAAAATGTACATAGCATATCGAATATTTATTTTGTTTGGTTTCTCAATTAAAGTTTATCAGTAGCTTGGCTCCGAACGGCCAGCTCAGCGTCCATGGGTTACCTACATGTTAGTAAATTTATATGAACACAATATTGTTGACATTAAAGTTAATGTTCATATAACGCCGTGTACAAAGCCAAGTGCACTTCATCATTACCGAATACTTAAGGCCTTCATTTTGAAATATTATTTTGTTTGTTGTAAATTCCAAAATGGGCTGTGATATAAAAATATAATATCAAAATAATGGATTGTACAGGCCGTCTAAGCATATTAAATGTTACGCTCTATAACACTGCCCGCATACAACTCACTAGTAGTAATCAAAATTATGTGGTGCAAATAAACAGTTGCTTTGCTTTCTACAATCTTAAATTCTGTAATAAAACCCTTGATCCTTTGTCTGTGGACTTTCATGTGTTAGTAGATTCACTGTTTATCTTTCTAAATATCTAATGAAATATTACAGATTTTAAGATTTACAAAAATACAAAGTACCAAACATGGAAACATGGCCTAAGTGGCAGTTATGACAGATGTTGACAATAATTTGAATTGTTTAGAGTAGAAATGGCGCGTCGAGACGTTACCAGTTATACCTAGAAGAGTTGTAGATAGTCTTCATTGTTTTAGTCCAATACCTTAGATTGGAAACGATTCTTGTGCGTGCCAAACTCTATAAATATCTACTGTTACACTAAAAATATATTCCTTCAATATATAATACTAGGAAATTGTACAGATAAAAAATATATATGGTATGCGGGCGGTAGCTCGCAGCAATGCGGTGTCAATTCTCTAAGAGCGTGCGTCCTCATAATATATTTATTTGGTGTGTGTGTCTATATAAACATAAATCTATACATGTTAAGGTGTAAGCAGTGGTATACGTCCGGGGAGTCGGCAGTGAGCGATACACATTACAAATTCTAGTGTAATTTCTACAGAAAAATATAGATTCATAATCAAAACGTACCAATATAAAATTATAATAATGAAATACCTTAGATGATAATGCGTGCGCGCGGGCGGGTTCTGTACCCGGTGTGCCGTTGTATTTAAACAACAGCTTTAAAAACATCGGTCAAAAATGTATGTGCCATTTACTTAGAAGCATATTGAGCGTAAATTGGCGTAAACGTTTTTGGCATAAATAAATCTATTTTTATAAAGAGTGTCTTGGAGCATAATATTTTTGACGTGGAATGAGAGAGAACTTATGTTCTCTTTTTGTCGCGCCAAAATCATCTTTCACGGCTTCATATTATTAATACACTATTTATAAAAATAACCAAATCTCCTTTGATCTACTCCTAACACGGAGTTAAATGTAGAAACGTATAGGAATTTTGCATATTATTTACGAGTTGCAAGAATCCTTTTAATTTTTTCGAGGAAAATATGCACAAATTTTAAATTTTAATTTCAGTACTACCCTACCTATTTTAATGTCACAGCTGAAAATCTCCGTCCGCTTAACAATATAATCCGCAGAATATTAGGCAAAAGATTTCTACATTTCACTCCTAAAACTGACGGTTCAAAGGAAACGTGACCTCACACAGAAAATATAATTTTTAGTCATACATTGTTATATGTTGAATAGCATAATATTATTGTTAAGTCTACACAAGGGCGACCAGCAATGCTTATATTTTATGCCTAGAGCACTTCAAGCTAATGACTATCTGAATGAATTGTGTTGTTTTAGCGTAAGAAACTATGAAATATAGATAAAATATCTACAGAGTTAAAGAAATTGTAATGACTTGTAATGTTAATTTCTGTGTGGCGAATCGTTAAGGTTCCCTGCTTACCGCGTGCGGTAGTGATCTATTGGCCGCCGCCCGCCTCTAGTCAAATATTACTCTCACCACAAGACATAGAATTTTATATTTACACAAATAATTATATTATATTAATATAGTATTCTAGATTTAGGCGTTTAATTTATTAATAAGCTGCATACGTTGAGACGATATGAAAGTACCACTATCGTTCAAAGCGTAGGTAGGTACTTAGTTACTTACTTTCCCCCGTAATTTAGATTCGTGCAATATTGTTAAGCTTTTTAAATTATTTATCTTTTACCTTTTTAATTTATGTTAATAATTCGAACAATAAGTCGACTTGGTCACGTTTGCGGAAGAAAGGAACTTCAATCAATATTTTGTTTGAGGCATTTTACACGCAACGACGAAGTCGTCGTAGGTCAAACTGCCGGCGACTTTGTTACAGAACACCAATGCGTTTGTATGACTCTTGTTATGTGCAGAGAGCACTTTATAACGGGAGGAGATGAAATTTGAGTGTTCAAACGTGGGTTTATACTCCTGCTTTTGAAATTGCATTATCAAAATTATTCATATTTTCGCTTAAGAAACGTATTAATTTAAAATTTTGGGGCTAATGCAAGCTTGGGTCGAAGGCGGAAAGCAGCGCTGACGGCAGCGGAGGGCGGCGGTGGACGCATAATTGCAGTTGTGTCGCCCCGTACGCTATTAGGTTACAGAATAAATCGATGCCAAAGCGGAACACGTATACTTAGTATATATGGATTAACGATTATATCACCTCGTGGGTAATGTAGACGTAACTCGCTCGATACCTCAACGCGCATTGCGGTGAAGTTCGGGCGGCTAATATTATACTTGTGTATATCTTTATACTGATTAAATTTTAAAAATCCCTAATAATATTGCAATGAAGCAAAATGTTTCTATAGATTAAATATCCTTTCTGAATGTATAAACAATCGCCCACAAAGTGATTCTAGGATACAGGGTATGCTTTGCAATTATTTAAATGTATCTAAATGTTTCTCATGTAGGCAGATTTTGCCGACAATTCTAAACCTTTCTTTCTTCGTTCACTGACTGTTTCTGCAGCCATGGCTGGTCACCAAATGAGGTCTGCTAGCCTCTTCAGGCGACGAAAGGAGTCAGAGGATGATGGATCGATGAAGGATTTTTTCGTCGTACATCGGCCTCCCGGCGGCGGCGCCCGCGCCGCTTCACTTTCGGGTCCACTGTAGTCTGTCGCGAACTTTTTATACTCTCTCATCACTATTCTAGCGTAACTATTTTCATATCTCATCACTTTTGCTATTTAAATAAAGTAGCTTCGCCTCTTTGTTTATTAATAGCTCGGCACTATAATAACCTTCATCCTTGAAATTCTTAACTTATGTATCCTCATTCACTTATCATCTTAGCCACAACTGTTATGATCGACACACATTTGCCGTTGCAGTGTTCTATATGTTTGAACTTAACAAAAAAATCTGCCAATCAGATCGTGGCATCGTATCAATATAACAAATTAAAATGCAAAAAATTCAAGTACAGCAATGCATATATTGATTTCATAAATAACAAAATAGGACACTTTATATCATCCGCGACGGCAAGTTTTGTTGCATCGATCTAATACATCTTAGTATTACGAAATCGAATTTGATTGTAAACTATTTAACTTCTAAAATTTTATAAAATATTTATATCGTTCGCAAATTACTTCGTCGTAGCGCTCGCGTAGCCTTGATAGTTGGAACATTCTAGTTTGGAGGAATGGTAAACGATTTGTGAATTGAAAGAATATTTAGGCGAATAGGTAGTCCATCGGGCGGTGCCATACGACACGAGCCGCGGTGGCGCACCCCCGTGTCGTATCGCACTCGTGTCGTAACGATTACAATGCCTCATTCATCGCGCACCGCCCCGTGCTAGTTAGTAAGGTGATTGCCAATATTCAATCAGGAATAAACAAATATTAGATTTTGAAATTATTAAGCATATGATTATATATCTATTTATATTATAAAGATATGGAGAGATGCGCATAGTGCTTATATGAATTGTAGATCCTAGTATGAAACAAAAAGATCTAGTCATATCTCCTTCGTTTATTTATTTTTTCTATGGCTTAGCATAGTTTAGCTTCAAGCACTATTTTACTTAATTGATTTATCGGTATACTTTAGATTTGCATCCCAATTTAATTGTATCTATATTTTAACAATGCATTATAAATTTAGATAGTTAAAGAGTCGGATGAATGTCTCCACTTATCATAACGTGTGTATTTGTTACTTCATCTGCTATATGGAAATATTTTGAGGAAATGGTTCTAAGGTCTCTGTAAAAACGCCTAATAATCCTTACAAAAGTTCTAGAATAAATGTTTTTGATAAGTTATCCAGAATATTGTTTAGAGTTACATTTGATTCTTTATCTGTAGATTTTAATACGGTTTACGATTTATATTACGATGTAGTACGATAGTTCATGAATTATGGATGGAATGACCGATTGGTTGACTAAGAATTTAAAGTACCTTAGTAACAATTAAATATAAAGAGACGTTTATGTTTTAGCTTTGCTAACGTCTGCCACTGACGATACTCTGAGCCTTGAGCAGTGATGTAGAGTCAGCAACTAGAAATAATGCGCCGTCCGTAAAACACAACTTTTGAAACTGCTGTGTACAAACCCATTTAATTAAATAAAAAGAGAATGCAGAAATTTATTATAAGCTTACTTAAACTAATTGAAGTATAAGAACCCTGGACACCTAATTTTGCTTATTATTTTAGACTTTGCTTGTTATTTTAATAAACACGGTAACAAAAATGTAACAAAAGACTTTTTTGGTTTTTTGGCTTAACTGAAATTAAATTAAAAAACATCTTAATTTTCTTACAATTCTTACATGATATTGTTTACATGCAATTACATAAAATTTACTTGTGTTACGCCTTTTAAGATGAAAAGTAGGATTTATAAATGGAAAGTTCATAGTTCCAAATGTATATAACATATTGACGTCATATCTAACTTAGGAGCTTACTAGTGTTTTGCCCCGAGGCCAACTCGGGCGGGTGACAGGGTGTCGCTGTGTTAATGCTAAGGGATTTGTTATCATTAACTGAATATAGAAAATGTTGAGAGTTCAAACGGCTGAGCATAACTTACTGCTATAGAATTCAAGCTAGGTTAAATGTAAAATGTATTAGAAAGCTCAAATTTTAGGCGTCATTCTGATAGTAAAGATAGTGAAGGGAGAATTTATATTTCTATATAAATTTCATACAACGATAATTGAGCATACGATACACGTCTGATATAGAATTGATGAGATAATATCGCTTGATTTTCCCTCAGAATAGACACCTACAATTATTGCACTCAAAAGTTCCCTAACTCGACAATACGCTAAAAATTACTTCTAAAAATAAATTTTATCATGTTTTACTAATTTTCCTTTCATAGTCATACTCAGTCGTTTGTGCATCTAGGAAAGATACAATGCGATCTCAGTATATAGGGACAAAGTTGTATAAATCAAATGTGTGCACGCCACTTTGGTCTTTATCTAGAATTTTATTCAGATCACGTTCGCTTGCACAGTTTGATATTAACAATAGACGTCCCATACATTGTTCTGGATAACTTATGTTGGAATAGTTTAGGAGTAACCAGCCTGCTCTGTCACGTTTTCGCTCTATATTACACTTTAAACTAGAAATTTTATACAAATCTATCTACATTTCATTATAGACCTTCACGTAACTTTACTGATATTTGAAAAAGGAAACGTTCGAACAGAGCAGCGCCTGCTTACGAATAGCTTAGCAAAGGGATACCTCTACAGGTGTCTGTGATATACGCTTGTAAAGATCGTCCATTGAGCCCTTATATATACCACTATCTCCCATAACCGTTCCGTTTTGCTCGATTACATAAAATAATTTAATGTTAAGGCAAAAATTGTACATTTGACGTCTTACTAGAGTGTATTTTGCACTCAAAAGTAATTTTTTCAATTTAATTATAGTACACGATGGTTAGCGATGTACGTAAGGAAATTGTAAAATCGTTTTAAAAATTCCAGATAGCCGCTTCAGTCAAAACGCTGTTTGTTTAAGATTATATAATTTTATATACCATAGATTTGCTACAATGTAAACATAAGAGATTAAAATAGAACAGCGTTACGTGAATTGTTAATTGAATATCTATATGTGGTTTTTGTCACTTGTAAAATATGAATGGAATAAATATTAAATATCATAAATAACGATGATATTGTTTGATGTCAACAAATCAGAACTATATCTATATGTATTAAGTTTTAAACTTCCAATACTACATCACTTCTACTGGAATCAGTTTATCCTATTTTAATGTAAGAATTATGTACATTATTTTATTAACGTGGGTAAATTAAAGTTGTTAAATTAGTCTAATTTAATGCGATTCACGCGCGGCAAAAAACCTAACTTTGTAATGAGTACAAACCGTCTATCCGATTTCTTGAATTATAATTAAACAGATATACAAAAAAGTTGTTTAAATATTATTGAAGAAGTCCGACAGCAGGCATATATTAGTTAGTTGCTCGCTTGTTAAGTTTCCAAGTACAAATGTGACAAATGTTGTTATTTTACATAAGATAGTAAGTTCTGATCGACGGCCACGTTTAAATGCGGCCAATCGTACCTTATTGTTAAGTGTTTGTATATATGTACTTGGAAATTAAATACAATTATGTAACATATTAAAAGAGGTGTCATTAAACTTCCTGCCGCATTGTATTATGAAATGATACACCAAAATATAGGTTATGACAGCTGTCGAATTTGCACAAACAAACGCTATTTAGTGATCTTATAAAATCCACGAAACAAGACATATAAATTGGGTGGCAATATTTCGACCAAAAGGAAATATATAATTGATTTATAATGACTTACATATTAATTAACGACAGAGTTGATTATTTGTCACAATTCTTTTGTTAATTCCGAACAGATTGTGAAATATTTGGTGATTGTGTCAAATAAGGCGGCAAAGATTGTTGGTACAGATTAACAGAAAATTTTAATGCCAAATCCAATTTATATGTCTAAATGTCTTTTATATGTGGAGCGCACAAAGAAAAAAAAACCAAAGTTACCAGCAGTGCATTTGATAGCTAGGCTGTTCTAATGAATCATATATAATTATATTGTTATATTTCGCCAAAGTTTGTAATGTAAGAGAGTTAACTTATTTGGAGCGTCGCTAGGGAATTAATTTATATTTATTTTATTAGTATAGCAAAATACTGTAGCTAATCGACTGTAATAGAAAACCACGTTTTTATAAAACTAATACAATAATTGTTTGCCTACTCTGCATGTCTTGTTTAGTTAACCTATTTATTGATTATTATTATCGAGTTATTTATATGGCTGAGATATTTCAAAACTAAATTACTATTCAATTATTTATTATTATTATTATACACTTATTACGTTTAGTATGCTAGAAATATGAGGAAGGATAATAAATAATTTTAATTATATTAGGAATGTGTTTTATTTTATCCTGTCTATAATTATAAAAAATATTTTATCTTTAATAAGAGATATTAACCATAATTTATGGATTCTAAAACAAAAAAATGAAAAATGTGTTTTTTTATTAATATCTTAATAAAAAAGCACATTTTTATTAAAAAATAAAAAAAATGTTTTTTAAAACTATTTCTTTGAAATAATTATAATTTTAAAGAAATAGTTTTATATTATTGGTTGTTGTTTAGTTGTTTATTAAATCACTTGGATATGGCTTCTTCCAAATATCCGTACAAGTTTGTTCGTGGAACATCTTGCTCACAAAACTGTAGAATGTGTTGATAGAGTTCACCTAAACAAATCAAACGTAATGCATTATTCAATGAAACGATTATATATATACTATATAGTTTTTGATGTTAGAAATATGTTTGGTAACACCAAACAACGACAAATCTTTTACTTAATATAAAATATATTAAGTAAAAGATTTGTCGTTGTTATTAATATAAAATATATAAAATCTTTTACTTAATAAAAGAAAAAAAACTTACCAACGGTTACATTATTTCTAACCAAAAAATTATACATATTTATTAAATCGTTCTTTAATTCTGTATCACCAAAAGTGAAATAGGCCATCGATGTTTCAGAAAGTGCGCACGCCATCAGTTGCAATAAAGATTTTAAGCGAGCTGACCCACCAAAAGCCCCACAACCCCAATTTCCTGTTGCTATAGTTTTTTTATTTGTGGGAAATGAAAAACCTGTGTACGCCTGAAATATAATGATAGAATTGTTATAATTTATAATTATTAATGGTCATCAATATTTGGATTTCAAATGTTAATTATGTATAATCGAAAAAAAAATAAAGTTATCTTAGAAATTACATGTTTTTATAACCGTAATCGATTAATATATCGATATTTGTTCACAATTTCAAATTATTAATATGATGTCGATGAACAGAAAAAGTGAAAAATACAAAATAATGTACAAATATTGATAAAACATACAATTAATCATACATTTTAACGTTATATTATACAATTTTTAACATTATTTTCTGCCAGTTTAAGAAATTCTATTATTTACTTAATGTGAATGAAAATTTTAAGTTAAAAAAAATACCTACTATAATTACACATTGAATACCTTATTTAGTTCTCTGTCGACCATTTCCTTCGTATACTGTTCATCTGGTTTGGGGAACCTTCGGGCGTCTAAAGCTAAAATGGCACATTCTCTTCTACTCGACGAATCCTTTTCAGTATTATCCTTAAAGTTCGAAGCCCATTTGAAAGACATACTATATCCCGTATGTGTGCTAAAACGTTCTGTACCTGTCATATTTTTCATATTAGGTTTATTGTTGTAAATACGCCATCATGGGGAATATGATGTCTTTTTTTACATACGAAGGTTGTAAATTCAGGGGAATTATTTCTATTTCTCACTCTTTTAGGGCAAAGTACAACATTAAGCCAATGAACAAACAATGTTTCCAAAATGGTCGGAAATAGGAGGACAGAAAGTCTTAGCAATACCCAGCTGTATGCGGATAATATATATATTTTTTATAATATTTTGTTATCTATTTATTTGTCTTTTTATTTATGTACATATTACTTACCTAATATCATAAGTGCTTCAGTGGGAGACATTACTTCAGTGAACAATAGTGACACGATCAGTTCAGGGTTCGATACAAATCTGATTTCCTCTTGCACCGCACCTCGGCGAAGAACACCACCACCGATATACCTTAAAATATAATATAATTCTACAGGATGGAAGCGTCTGCGCCTTCTCCTTTTACGGAAACAACGTATCCTATAGGATAAAATATTTCAAACCCATATCTACAGAAATTAATCAAGATACTTTAACAGCTTAATTTTTTTAGATATCCATACTGTATTTCGTGTGTCGCATTTACGAATAAATACCAATAACGTAAACACCTACTACTAAAAAAATACTTCTAAGCGTTGCTGATCTGCCGCTTTTATTCTCAAAAAAACATACTAGAACGAGAAAGGGATATATATATATATATATATATATATATATATATATATATATATATATATATATATATATATATATATATATATATATATCTCGTTCTATTTTACGCAATTCAACATTTACCCGCCATTACCTACGACTCGATTTCGTGAATGAGGCGTGTGCGGCGTTATCGCTTTGACAAGTTTGTGTCTGTGTGCGTCATTGTTGATAAATGGCGAGTTATTTTACAACCATAATTTTATTAATTATTTTGTTTGAATTTTTTTAATTTTTTATTTTTGAAAAAAAACTTAATATAAATTTCCTGCTTACTTATTGGCAAAATCCACTTGAACACATCCTTCTGCATCTTCTATAAGCGCTTCAGAATCCACATACAACGGCACTTCTAATATATTTACTAAACTATTGCTCCAATCTGGACAACTTTCTATTGGAACGTATCGACGGGAAAACGTTACTATGCAATTAGGTGTTTCTAAAAATAAATTGTATTAGTCTGAATTCATTTATTTCATTACTTTCACGTATCATAACAATATAATGTTTTGCTTAACCAAACCATTGAGGTTTATTTATATTATAAAATACAATTTTTGCTAAAAATATTTAAATTTTCGAAAAGTTTAGTGAAATATGGTGCTCTTAATTATATAAAAAGCAACACGTCATATTTAAATTGGCAACGAATTTATTGTCAAAAATTATTTAAAACGTGGCATACCTGAAGTAACGCGCTTAAAGTAATGGCAAATACATTTCAATTTCTCCATTACTTTTGGACCACCACCATCAAAGAGACTGAAAAATGTGGCTCAAAAAATTAAGAAATATAAATAATATAAAATAAATTCAAAGTACAATATAGTTTAATGATACTACATTTGATAATTTTCAATTATTATATATTTGCAAGTTACACTTACGAATTAAAATTAACCGGTGGATATGTTTTGTACTCTGAATCCCTTCTCTTGTTATTTCGTTCCGGAAACGTACAGAAGAAAGCATTCGCAAGTAGACTGGCTAATTGATGTTGCGTGAAAGATATCGATTTATTCTGACCTTGTCTTAAGTAAAATTAAAAAGTGTTTGAGTAAAAATTATCAATTAAAAAAAATAATTATCAATATTATCATTTTATGACGAGTGGTAGAACTGAATATTACGTTTTGTCTTACCGATATGGGGAAATGGAAATATATTACAAAATCATATCCCTGAGAATGTCTTCGCCACAACAGCTTAATTAAAATATTTACATCATGTAAGTATTTGGAGAATATTGTCATACTTACTTCAGCAATGGTATAGGTGATTGAATTAATTCTGGTAACGATAATACAAGTTTTACTATGCCCGGCATAGTTTCTTCGAAAAAATTTTTACTTTCTTCTTCATTCCAGTACTAAAAAACAAATATATATCTTAATCTAATGTATATAAGTCTAATCTTAAACTAATGTATATAGGTTTAATATATAAAATTGTACCAATATTTTTTGTTTTTATATGGTTGTCGTACTTTCAAATATGAAATATGGTAAGTTAATGTTGTCTCACAATGAAACAACAGTTATACTATACTATACTATACTAGCTTCACTTTTTATCCCAAGCGGGGTAGTCAGAGAGAACGGAGCGCTAAACGCAACACGTACCTCTCTCGCCTGTCCTGTCGTCATCAACCAGTTTTGACCAGAGTTGATGACAGTGGTCATCAACCTCTTCATACTTGCCCCCCGGAGGGTCCTCATGTTTTTTACGTGACCTTCGTCCAGTATCTTTGATACTGTGTTTTCGAAGGTCAACCGAGGTCTCCCCCTACCTCTCTTACCGCTCACTTTTCCATCATAAATCTTTTTTGCCATTCATTCATCACTCATTCCTTCGACGTGCCCAAACCTGCTGAGCACGTACTTCTTCATTCTCACCGTGACATCCTCGCTAGTACCTGCCATTCTGTGTACCTCTTCATTGCGGATTGGAGCAGCTAAGCTTACTCCGCATATCCTACGAAGAGATCGCATCTCCACAACATTCATCTTTCTTTCATTCTTCTTCTGTTATACCCACGTTTCACACCCATTGTTATGAAATGTCTAGCCCACATCAGTATCAAACATTTTTTTATCTAAATATTTTGAGATTAATCAAATTTATAATATAAAAAGATGTAGATTTCAAAGACTATACTTTACTTTATCAATTAGCTATCTAATTGATAATACCTCGTTAAAGAATTTGTGAAGCGCCTTAAACTTCCATATGTCCTTAAAATCTGTTTGGTAAGTTATTACGGCATCTAGAAAGTCTTGGCTGTTTTTTATTTTCTTCGATAATGCAAATATGATTAAGTCCCATTTCTGTTTCTTTTCCCCATCGGAGCCCTAAAAAATTTTAAATGTTATATCACGAATTTGGAGGAGAGCTATTAGTTGACGGATTAATTCAAACTTTTTTATAATATTTCTCCTATAATAACTAATTTTTATACTTAATTTTAAGTACTTACTTTTAAATAAACATTATAGGCAGAACATGGCAACTTAACATGATCGTCATCCCATTTATCTTCACCTATAGAAGGTTGGTAATGCCATGGCATCTTGTCATTATTGGAAGATATTTCAAATAATACAGCATGGTTTTCTCTAGGTTGTACTGAAGAAAACTTCGGATATGTTGTTTTTAACATAATATTATTAAATGAAGATCTAAAAAAGTACATAATATGATTAAAAGAACAATGCTTATTATAATGATATTAAAATATAAATATTGATGAATGTCTTACAATTTAAATATTAATTAGCTATTTAAACTGCTATATCGTAAAATAAAATCGGTTTATCGATATTTTTATGAGTCTAAATAGCTTAACTAACATTTAGTGTATACAGATTAATGATTTATCGACACAAAACTTCGATACTCTTCGAAGTATCGAGTACTTTTTTTAGAGTGCGTATTATGCGTATTAGCACGTCAATATCGGTCAGCAAGTAACGTCATTATGTCAGTAACGTTCACATTACGTGAGTAGTTTCAGTAGAACACAACAGAAATAATATGAAGATAATGATATAGATATATATATATATATATATATATATATATATATATATATATATATATATATATATATATATATATATATATATATATATATATATATATATATATATATATATATATATATATATATATATAAGTTGAGTTAATTAGATAGTTTATTCAAAATGATAATTTAAAAAAATATATTAAAAAGTAATTGATAAGTACACGTATACTAACGATTAAGTATCGGTATGGAAAAGCAATGTATCGATACTTTTTTTCTTATCTGTAACACTAGAGTAAATCAAAAATGTCCAATACTTCAAAGTTCAAAATTGACAAAATAAATAAATAAACTTTATTTATATTCAAGTAGGTTTTACAATTTACGTTTATAAATGTATCATTTTTATTTTATTTCTATCATTTTCAAAGGCAAATAAAAGCTTGATATTTTAAGATAGTTAACATTAAACCCTCTCCAAAGTTAAAATATTTTGTAAAATAAAAACATTTGTATAATTGATAATTACCTGGAATACTTTTATAACAGCCTCTTCTATAGTCAAAACTAAGTACAAACTATAAACCATTTACATGCCACTATTATAGGTTCTTATTATTTAACTTAAGCTTTTAATAAAAAAAGACGTCTTTCCTTGTGGAATGATTTTAACAATGTGTTAAGATAAGCATTGCGAAATAGTTTTTATACTTTTTTTTGTTAAGGTTGTATACTATTAAAATTTTTAAAATAACAAATTATAAAAAGTTTATGATAACGAAAATAAAGTCAAAAAATGTCATTAAAACCAGTGTCATTAAATTGTTGTTTTATTTTTTTAAACAACAATTTTCTTAAATTCATTGAAAGAACTCAATATTGTGTAATAATGAGTCATTGTTTTTATAACGTGGTTTTTTACTATTTGTAGTAATAATCTATGCTTAGATAATAATGACTTTGTTTTTGATTGAAGCATTTTGATCAAGTGTTACTAAATTGGTTTTTAACGTGAAAATCTAAATTTTTACCCCATAAAAAAGAATGTTATCATTAATTTTAAGTAATACTAACAAATTATATTTACATCAAGATATGGAAACCAAATTATCACTAATCTATCAGATATGCCTTCATACATATTGCAATTATTACAGAAATATATTTTTTGTTTAAATACAATATTTTGAAGCAATTCATGCCATCAAATGTCAAATTGTATATGATTTGTCTGCGTTATATTATGTGCAGGTGGTGGAACTCAACATTGCACTTTGTCTAAGAAATGAGATAATAAATGGTTTCCCTGAGTGGGGATGAAACCCACAACGATTGTTGCCACGACCATGGCTTCTTCATAGAAACTATAAATATGTTTTTGTTTTAAGTATTCAGTCAAAAGTTCTCATAACTGACAAAGGGTAAAGAAAACAACACCTTATAATTTTATCTTAAACATTAATTTATATTAATTTAATTGTTTAAAAAATAAAACGTGTATATAAATTGGTACTACAATTTAATTTAAACAGGTTTCTTTGAGAAATAATCAGTTATTTTCTTGGTTAACTTCTTTTTCACATCTGGTGTTACTTCTGTACTTATTTTATCATCTACATCCATTGCTACATCAGATATCCTATTTTTTGGGTTAAAAAATGATTTTTGAGGACTTTTAAGATTCAAAGACCCACTATTTTTATCAATTTTTTCCATTTCATCAAATAATCTTGATGTTTGATCTGAGTTAGAGCCTTCTATAAAATTTTCACTTGTTGATGTTTCTACATTAGTTTCGATGTTATCAATTCTTATATTTTCAAGGCTTGAATCGTCTTTAAAATTAGATTCGGGCGTAACAAGATCGATTTCTTCATCAGGAGTAAATAAATCAGGCGATCTATTTAATTCAAGCTCCAATTTTAGTGCCAGATCACTCTTATCTGCTGAAACTGCTGAAGCAACCTGCTTAAAGAATAAACAGTAATAAATAACTACAAATATATAAGTATATTTAATAACAGTAAAAGTAGTAAAATAAGTGAATTAAAGTTATTTAACATTTCAGCGTTTTCCATCAATAAATTAAAAAAATCGCCTCAACCTCGCCTCAATAGTAGTCGCCTCAACTAATATCAAGACACCCCGCTTGCTCGCCCAATTTTATATTATAATATTACGTATTGTTTGGCGGAACTTAACGTCAGAACAGCGAAATGTAATCAATTGAAATACAAGCATTCCACCAAATAAGATCGAACCCACCCATCACATTTACAGTCAAGACACTGCTCTTTTTTATATCATTTATACCTATACATTATATCACACTTACACAATTTGTAGATTCTGATTTCTCAATAGTTTGCGTTGTCAATGATTTTTCTAGAAACGAATAAATATCAGACTGTGATTTCGATTGACAAAATTTTAATATCAATTGATATAGCTGGCCTGTAAGAGAAAAAATAATGCTCAGAGTATAATATTATTTATAATTTAAAAATAAAGTTTTGATTTAGTTTTTTTTTTATAAATCTTTAAAAATAATAGCTTATTAAAACAAAAAGTATGTAAGAACTTATTTTATCTACGAGTTTAATCCCTATTAAATAATAAAATTAGACCTAAGCGTTATTTTTATATTCCCACTAAACCACAGTTAAAAAGTAAAAACAAATTACAATTTAATGTCAATTTAAATTCTAAACTCAAAAAAAAACACTTACCAACAGTAACGTTGTACATAGAAAATAAATCATATACTTTAATAATATCGTCTCTCAGTTCTTTGTCACCAAACGTAAAGTACGCCATTGGTCTCCCAGCCTGTCTTAGAGCCATCATTTGTATCAAAGATTTCAAATGAGCTGACCCATTAAAAGCTCCGCAACCCCAATTTCCTGTAGCCACACCCGGGTACTGAATTGAATCTGTTAACTCCGCGTAGAAGGAGAAACCTACGTATGCCTTTGGAAAGAAAAAGAGACACATAAAAAAAACGTATAACACTTTTACTGCGCCACGACAGCCTCAAAAAGATGTTTTTGTACTGTTCAATTTCTAATGAAATTATGTGTTGGTGATTTTTAAGCAAATAAATAAAAAATTGGAAAAATTTATCGCTTAAGTACTATGTAAATAAAATAAGTAAGTAATTTTATCAGTGTTTAAAAATATATGTAAAGAATTCAATATAGTGGGATTCTTGGACCACATGTTCTTATTAAGCATGTACGTGTATGTGTATTGTTCATATTTTCTCATATTTTTGTAGAGTTAACGATTTTTCTCTCATCACTGGAAATAAAATAAAACAAATTAAAAGACTCAAATCATACCTTGTTAAGCTCTCTCAGCACCAAATCCTTCCTGTACTGATACTTCCCGTCGCTGAACGGCATCGCGTCTATGGCCAGCACGGCGGTGCGGCGCCGCCACGACGAGTCGTGCGGCGTGCTGTCCGCGTGGCCGCTCGTCCAGCGAAACGAGCTGCCGTAGCCCGTGTACGTGCTGTATTGTTCACAGCCTATTTGAAAAGAAGAGGTATTTTGAGTATAGTGCGATCGACGAGTCGTGGCCGCCATGAAGTTGGGCTTTCTGAACTTTGGCACATTGCTAACTAATAACGTTCAATGTAGCCGTATACACTAAACTATATATGCTTTATTATTCACAGCCTTTAACTTCTATGTTTTATAGGTGTTTTAGGTGTAACATTAATTATAAAAGTCATTGTATGAACTTTATTTTAGCAATATTGCAAAAAAACATTTATGTATACATTTCAATACAATAATGAGTTTAAAAAATTTTAACTGAGCATTTGTGCACGATAATATGATACAACAGCTTAACGAATGTAAATGCAGAATTTATTACTATTATTATTATATTCCTTTTTTGATCCACAAATAATTTTTACAAAATATATTTTTTTAGCATTCAATCTAAGGAAGGACTTGAAAATTACTAGAATACAAAAATATTTCTGATTTGTAAGCTAATGCTATAACAACCTTGCTTACTTACTTACTTTTCAGTTTATTGTTCAAAGTAAGCCTTTAAAGTAAATAATACCTTAAAATGATGCTTCTCAAACGAGTAGATATTGGTTGTGTTGTTGAATTATTTTTATACAAACAAACAAGAACATACACAAAAAAATTTGTAAAAAGAACATATATAAAAATATTCGGCTGAATTGGGAACCTCTCCCTTTTTTGCAGTCGGTTGAAAATGAGAACATCCTCTTTTTGAAAGTTGGTTGAAAAGAAATGCAACGATGTGAATCTTACTTCTGACTCCAATTTTAACAATGTTTTTCCTTGTAACTATTACAGTATGATTGTATTTTTTACCAAAATAACCCAACTTGTTCCATTTCAACCGGATATCTCAATGATCAGAACCTAACCAACTTTCACTAAACGATCCTTGAAGTGTATCCTCTCCAATAAAAAAAACCATCATCGATCATCGAATCGAATCATCGGAAAATTATTCGTCAATTTTTTTGCGCACATACTTAATGCAAATTTAAGACTTATGATTTGCTCATAGATACCATTGTCAGAAATGGACCAAATTAAAATAGGACCTCACGGGAAGCACACAAGCGAATAAAAAACTATCATCAATATCGGTTCATCGGTTCATCCAGACAAAAGTTCTGTGGTAACAAACATAAAAAATAGTCGAATTAATAACCTCCTTTCCTCACAGAAGTCGGTTAAAAAAGGCCGCCATTGTACTTTTTGTCTTTTTATAAATTATTATGAATTCTATTTTTTTTCTTTTTAGAGCAATATAGGATATTACTATTATTTAACTTGTGTAGTTCAAGCGGGTTCGTCGTTAAAATATACCATTTTTCCGAGCAGGTACCCCGACTCTCGAGGCGAAGCGCGAAAGCGCGGCCCTAGGTTTCAAATTGAAATATAGATGGCGTTGAATTAAGTTAGATCGCGCTAACGTTACGTTCATATCGAATGTATATATTTCCGGGACTTTGTATATACATTCGCTTTGTCTTACCCAAAGAGCGGGGAAATGAATATATTTTATTTTTGAATTTACAGTTATCTTTGCAGATATGCTGTAACAAAATAATTACCTAAATGCCAATATATTAGGCCATAGAATCGATATTAAAAGTAGACGTGGGTCGTAACGTCTTTTAGACAAAATCGGTTGTAACTAGTTTTCAGAACTGCTTATTTTTGTAACTACTTATTAAACATTTTGCTTACGCTTACTTTTATACTTATGATTACAGAAAATGTTAAATGTAATTATAACGGTAAAAAGTGTTATGATTACGAAAATGCTTAAGGTTATATTACCCATCATACTAATATGATTGAAACATTGAAAGATATTAACTTTTATTTCAAAATCCGTAAACATGTATGCAACGATATATTTAAACTTAAAAGGGATATAATTAATTCAAATGTTAAAAAAGCGATTTTTTTAATAAAAAAATTATGTTGATTGATTGATTTTTTTATAATTTTTTTAAGCTATATCCACTTAATAATATAATAAAGATCGCTTAATTATTTAATAATTATAATCGTTACATATAATTAGGTTCGCTTTTATAATTTCACTATAATAAAATATTCAAAAATATCACTTATTATTAGTTTACTTTTTCTATTTTAGTACTATTTGTATTTCCATAGAATTTAACTTATGCATTTACTAATTTAAATTTTCAGTATTACTTATTCTTTTCATGGAGTGTGTAATCAATCATATTTTAATGACGTTTTTGTTCTAAGAATGGATATGAAAATAATGTACAATGCATACAAATTCGATCCATCGCTGTCTCTCTTTTTGTTCGAAACGTACTAAAATAGAGCGAGATGCGACTATGTTAGAATCGATGTAACTGACATTACTATTTTAAAATATAATCTATTTGAAATAAGTTACAGTTGTACTGCAAATGCTTTTGGCAAATATGTTACAGCTTACTGTCAGAAACTACGTATGTGAAATAATCGTTATGTTTGCCGCGAAACTAGTTATGCGATTATCGATGTGTTAATCGATCGATAATCACCGATTTTCGATCAACAGCATCCTTAGGCTGTCTGTGATTTTAAAATAACTGTTAATTTTTACAAGTGTATAATATGAAACTTCATAACACTAGAGGTGTAAAAGTAACGAAAACTAGCAACAACACTTTAGTTATCGTTACAATCGTACATTACTCATTACTTCGCGATTCCAAAACCTCATCTGATTAGGTCACTCACTCTACGTTAGAGCAACGAATCGAGACGGCATAGCAATCACAATAACATCACAATCTAATGTATATATTATAATGAAAAAGCAATCAGTAGGTGTCAAAATAATTTATTGACAATAAAGTAAATTTAAACAACAAGAATAAAATATTACCGATAATTTTTATTTTCTGAGAATTAAATTAAAAATATATAATATTTTTTACTGAAAAAATTAAATTTAAAAAAAATATGGTAGAAATCTTTGACACATATTTAAAAATAAAATCTTTTCTATTCTCTTTGACTGAATAGTTGCACCTCTCACTTAATATTTAGCTTTGAGAGTTTAGCGTATAAAATTGCCCACCACTGCCACTATTTCAATGGTCATTCGAAGCAGAGGCGTCCGTTGCCAAAAGCGTCAAAATCGACTAGAAAATTCTGTACTTGCTGAAGGTGAGGGGGGAGAAGTTTCCAGAACTGATGCATCTAACACGGAGCATGGAATGATGGTTTGGATGGGTTGTCCTGTTTTTTTCATGAGATTCTTTTTCTAATTTATGGTAAAACCGCCTTTCACTGAATACAATTACAAAGATCATATTCTGCCTTATCGTCTTTGGTCTACGTAAAAAACCCCATAGCTTGCTCCTTTTTCTATCCATTGTGGCAGATAAACTGAATTGCAAAATAAAAAACAATAAGCGTGAAATAAATAAAGGGAATATAAACAACTAAAAATATTTGATAATTTACAGCTTTTGTTAACCAGGAAACAATTAGATCTCATTAGAGTGGTATTATTTTATAGTAAATTATAGGTACGTGAAAATAAATGGTAGTAAATAAAAAAATAATTTCCTACCTTATTTCTGTTTCAATCTTAAATTTTTTCTACACACACATACCTTTTAATAAACAGGAAAAAACTTAGAAGAAGAATTTTCAAATTATACTTTACTTAATAAACAAATATCTTTCTTTGTAACGAAAATTTTAAAATTCATCGTAACACTCAACACTGTTTAACAGTGTATATACGAAAAATGCGAGCAACGAAATAATTTCATTAGTAGCGTTTCGTCATTCCGTACTATATGGCGTACCCGTTACTCAGAACCAAAGTGAGAAAAAATATCGATGTATCGATATTTATTAAAATATCAAGAACTACTTAGATATATCAGGTCAGAGAAAGTATCGATATATCGGCTGTGGCTTCCTTTTGATTTAGGGTGGCTTACGTTTTTTAGAGGTCAATATAAAATACAATGTCAGTGAAACCATATACCGTAGCTCGCGTACGATATTTAATTAATTACAAGTAACAATCAAACAACTGATGATTTCTTTGTGTGAAAATCATAATTAACGATAAATAATCATAAAAGTGTATGTGTTTTAGTATGTTGAAATCACCGCCACTTCAATATATTTATATGTAGATATTAATTTATAGATACACTATCTACATGTTAAGTTATATATAAAGAACGTCATTATAGTGCAATTTTAAGTTAAAACTATAAAATAAAATAAAATTAAAAGAACTTTTTTTAATATTTACCAATTATTATCAAAGCCTCGGTAGGTTTAAGGTATTCAGTAAAAAGCATAGTAATCATTAGTTCTGGACATATCACAAATCTTATTTCCTCCTGTACACTTCCATAGCTGAGGACGCCACCGCCAAGATATCTAGGAAAAATAAATTAAATATTAAAAAAAAATCTATGTGAAAAAAATATATAGTGTAATATTAATATTTTTTTACTCCATACTATACATACTAGCGACGCGCAGCCTCGCCCACTAAAACTTATTATTATATTATAACCAAATTATACATTTTTTTAGATAAATTGTAGCTTATGTGTTATTATGATGTATAAGTTATGTTACTGTAAAGTTTCATCTAAACTCAATGGTCTTTGCGTGAAAATGGAACGAACATTTATTCTCGCAAATTTTTACAGCCTACTAATATTATAAATGTGATCCCTATATGCTAATAACATATTAACAAGTTAAACTCACTTATTTGCAAAATCCACTTGTATCAAACCATGCGCATCTTCAATAGTATTGGCAGCATCGACATGCACGGGGAGGTCCCCGAGAGATCTACCCGACGTCTGCCAGAGGGGAAGTCCCTCCTGCAACGAGCGACGAGAGACGGTCACTACGCCCGCGGGCACTACGCTGCGGAGAGTCTGTTTCTTATATATCAAAATGAAAAGCAAACAAGGAAGAAGCAGTATGAAAATTGGCAATGTTATATTTTGTACAGAGGAATCCAAGTGCAGAACTACAAAGACTACCTCTAGTTATAAGCCTAATTTAAGTAGCAGATAAATATAAAACTGTTAATTAACTGATAATTATGAAAAAGTTGAAAAAAATACGGACCACGTGTCTGTAGTGTTTAGTTAAAATATATTTAAAAAAAGTGCAGAATAACTGTCATAATATTTTAAAATTACATCATTGTCCTTCAAAGAGGATTTCTTATCATCATAGAATTATGAGGCGAGTGAAGTAAACACGAGACAACGCTACTCCTACATACATAATTATCTATCAAATTTCTTTCGGTTTTTTTTATGAAACTTAACTGTAAAAAATTTAAATAAATTAAAAAATATATTAAAAAAATTGATTACCTTTTGTACAAACTCTTCTAAAATAGTGACAAATGCACTTCAGCTTTTCAAGTACATGCTCGGCAGGCATACATTCATATAGACTGAAAATTAAAATACAATAAATAATTCAAATGGAGTCTAAAAATAAACTCTGGTTTCCTACTAAAGTCTAGTTGCACATTAAAAAAAAAAAGAAAAATTGGGATTTCAAATTATAAAGCAATAATGCTAACCAAGTTGAAACATTGAGCTTCACTTATTCACTTATGAATGAATTTAATCTTGTTCAAAGAAACACTTTCCATCAGATTTCAATGCTAAGCATGCCATATTTACAAAGAAAAAGGTATAATAAAAATATAAAAAGGAGTTCCACATTTTGCCCTGCATATAACAGCATAGACAGAGAGAACCTAGCGTTAAGATACTCCGTTCTCCATTTTCCACCTGAATTTAAAATATCGTGGTGGACTGAGCTCAACGCCAGTTTTTAAGATCCAACCACTGCGTTTATATACAGACACTATCTCACTGTATAAGGACAGCCATAAGATATAAGAATAACATAAAATTATTGAATACTGACACATTTAAATTTATATGTGGATAACTTGCATATTCAGAGTCCTTCTTCATAGTATTTCTTCTAGGGAATGTACAAAAAAATGCGTTCGCAAGTAACGTGGATATTTGCTGTTGCGACAATGACACCGATTTGTTTCTATATTGCCTTTAAATATAAAAGAAAACAATATTATACAATTAATACTTTAGTATTATTAACTTTAAATGAATGTGTATTAAATACAGAGGGAAAGTGTCAACACCACTTTAAATGAAATCACAGTTTTAACTACTTTATAAAATCCTAATACAATTAAAAAACATTTTTTTTTTCCAAAAATGAAAAATGGATTTTTTGAAACAAAATAAATAATAAAATTATTGTTGTAATATAAAACGCCATTTGTCAAGACGACGCATGCACACATAAGCCTAACAAAGGAAAACTGCCGCTTTTTACCCTATATTCTGATCCCGTAAAAGGAGCGCTGACACTTCCACCCTTTACATAAATTTTATTTGATCAGATTTAAAGAAATAAGTGGATATTATATTCTTGAATGTATACAGTTTTTACAATGATTTCAAAATTAATTAATTATTTTAACTACATTCAATGTTACTTTAGGTGGATTAAACATGTTTAGTTTCAATTGGCAGAAAGTGCACTTTCTGCCAATACATTTACATATTTTAATTTCCTTTTTACATATTTTAATTTCCTTAATTTGGTAACATAACAAACCTTAGCATTGAGTTCTGCCACTTATAGAGGAGTATTTTAATAAGAAGTTGAATAAATATACCTCACTATATGTGGCATATGGCATAAACCTACAGAAATAATAAGATACATTCAATGACTTACTTCAACAGTGGTATTGGTGACTGTATTAATTTTGGTAGAGCTAGTGCAAGCTTAGCTATTTCAGGTAGAGTCACATCGAAAAAATATTGAGCCTCTTCCTCCTCTAAATACTATAAATAAATATTCTATTATTGGATTAATAGTAGATGTGAAGATGAAATTGATGGGCTTGAACACAAGTTAAAGTCTTAGTCTACATTTTTTTTATGTATTAACACAAATAAATTGTTTTCATAGTCTGTATTTTAAAATTTAGTATGTATTTTAGAATCACACATAGCCATGTATGTATAATGAGTAACTTTACTGAACACAAAATATTTTGAAAATTGTATTGCAGTGTCTTAACACAAGGTTCTTTCTGCTTAAAGTTAAAAAAGATTCTAATATATTTTTTTAAATGAAAGATTATTATTTACCTCTTCAAATAAGTAATGTAGTGCCAAGAATTTCCATTTATTCTTGAACTGAGTATTATAACTTAATATAGTATTAGCCAACTCTTTACTATTCCTTATAGGTTTGTTTAGAGCATGCTGTATCATTTCCCAACGATTATTTAACTGAGTTTCACCTTCACTCTACAAAATTAGAAAAACATATTTAAACATAATATTTTGAAGTGTATATAATATAGATATTAACAGACATATTAAAGTTTGAATATGGCGAATGCTATATTAATATAGGATCCCAACTAAAAACATATTATAAAAAAAGATATACATACATTTTCAACTGGATATAAGTTTTGAGGCGAAAATGGCAATCTAACATGATCTTGATCCCATTTGTCTTTACCTATCCGTGGTTTTGGAGGTCTGTCTATCTGAGCGCCACTTCCTGGTATATGATACAATACAGCATGATTGTAACCTGGTTGCACTAAAGGAAATTCTGGTGCCCCCCAAGGAGAATTAGATCCTATTATATGACTTATAGGCGCACCTTTCCACTCGGATTCCGACATCTTATGATAAACTGTATAAACATGCAAAAATATTTATAATTTAAGAAAAGGCAATTTCTGCAGTTTCGGTTTGTTTTACAAAACTGTCAAATAGTAAAGTAATTACTTACATTTACTAATCTTAGTATTTAGATAAATTCTAAAGAATTTCATTAATTTTTAAAAACAAATAAAGACTAATTTAAATCATAATTGCTTAATAATTGTAACTACGCATGTTTATTGTTGTGTACAAATATCTATTCTAATGACAGTAAAATGTCAAATCATAAATACTGTAAAGCGTTTAACGACATAGTTCATAAACCAATAAATCGTTTCTCACAAAATGAAAATAGTAAATTTATATAAACCTGAGTTTCAACTTGACTATAATAATTTACAGTATTAAAATATTATTTTTCTCTTCGGCAAATAAAATAACGACCATTTCAACGTAGATTTGACGGCCTCTTCTTTCTTTATTCTCTTCTATAATAAGTACTTATATATTAATTATTATTATTATGTTTCTATGTATAATGCTTAATTATGATATACTACATAAACCTTTTCTTCACTCTGAACTTTAGTTTTATAAGAATCTCTTAATAAAACAACATTTTTTTATATAAAATTTGGAATGGTTGGTACTCTAAATACTAAATAGCGTAATAAGGCAATTTCCTAGAGTCAATTTTGCTCTATAAAAAAGACATAATTATGCTCTAAAGATTTTTTATATGGTTTGGTGAGCACATGGGCATGGCTTTAGGTGTTTGTGTTCTGTGAGCAGGGGCACAAGGTCATATAGGGAGAGCCGGTCCAATTACCGAACCGATCACAATTCAAATAATATATTCTTTAAATGATATTCAACGTGTTAATAAATAATATTTGAATGTTACTATAAACTAATCATTTGACTAAAACTATAAACTAAAAGACTTTACTAAAAACCGCACTGGCACTTCTTTTTTATTTATAGATTTTTTTTATAAATTCACAAAAAGTACTTTTCTATTTTTTTAAATTCTAAACTTAAATTAATTAATTAATATAATTATATTTCTTTTATTATAACGTATATTTACGAAGAACAACGTACGCACTTGTGTCAAATGTCAGACTTAAGTCTTAACTATTGAAACGTCAAAAACAGCTGTATATTATGTTGTATTGTGTAATATAACCTAATAGCTTATTAAAATGGATTGTTTATTATGAATATTCCTTAATTTTTTTTTAATTATTTAGTGCTAAATATAGATAGAATTGTGGTGTGTAAAATTTAAGTCATGGCTTTGATGAAATCTTCAAATATACCCAGGGATGCGGTGATATTAGATGAAACCGAGGCTACCGCTTACATTTGGGATTTTATATCTAAATGGGAACCAGTTACAGATGTGTAGGTTTCTTTATACTTATTAATATTACTATATTACCTATGGTTAGTGATAAAAATTCAAAAAAGAAATTACTTTAATCTTTCAGGTGGGCACTTCGCTATGGACCCGTAGCGTTGGGTGCAATGAATTCAATCACTAGTTTACTTATAAACAAATACTATAGGAGAAGATTTAAATTAGGCACTTATGGATATGTTTCCTCTTCTTTTCCTTTAGCATTTATGCCTGGAATGCTTACCCTTTTATTTCATAAACAAGCAAGTATTTTTTTTATTTCTTACGCTGTCATGTATAGAAAAAGATAGGCAGCAGAAATATAGCCGCCGCCCAACCCATCTTAAAGGCCGGCAACGCACCTGTAGCTCCTCTGGAGTTGCACGGGGTCGTGGGCGGCGGTAATCACTTACTATTAGGTGACCCGCACGCTCGTTTGGCGTGTCTTGTCCATAAGCAAAAAACCAAAAAAAAGATTTAAGTCATTCTAAAAATTTGTTCCAGCTTGTATCAACAGATATTGTGTTATTGAAAAATAATTGTGTAGTTTGTACTGAATTGATGTCAACAGGAGTCCAACTATTATTTGGACTGGGCTATCCAATGGTGCTGGCACCTACGTCTGCTTTAATGGTAAATATATTTTTAAAATGCAATGGTTGTGGGTTAAGTTCCTAATGGGTGGAAGTATATTCCAGCTCCATTTTGCTTATTATTCAGATTCACATACTCTCAGACACTCCCACTGCATCTTTTTTATATAATATTTTATTTTAACTTCACACTATCCCAAATGTTTTTCAGGGTAAGCAAAGAAAACTAGTGTTAAGATACTCCATCATCTATGCATTACTTTATTTTTGAGACTATGTTTGTTGTATGGCTGCGATGGGTCTTATTACCAGAGTAAAGAAATTATATTAAATATTGAACAATCCCTGATTGACAATCGCAGCAACAACTGTCACAGTTACAGTCCGACATTGTGCTGCTGCACCACAACAACCTCATATATTTAAATAATTGGCCTCTTTTTTTATAATAATCAAAACCTTACATAATTTTTTCCATTACAGTTTGCCAACAGATATGCAACATACAGGATACCAAGTTTAATGCAAGGGCCAAAAGTAATGTTTAAGTTTCTATTGAAACACACAAAGCCTTATAGTGGTACTTTAGGATTCATCACCTTGGCCCATGTTACTGCATCAGCTTTCATAACATACTTTGAAATGAGAAATAATCTTGTATTGAGACGCAAGATCATGGAAATTGAAAACACTATAGATAGTGAGGGTGAAAAATAAGAAAAAAATGGTACTAGCTTATAAATATGAATATACTTAGTTGTTTCATGTTATGTTTTTATTTTATTTTATGTTTCTCTTGTTTTGATGTCACTTTGTAATAAATAACATCAGTGTTATAGACACACATAGTTTGTCCAAATTTGATATTACATGTTTCTAATTTACAAGAAATAACAATTAATTCATTTTTAACAAAAAAGAAACTAAAGAAATATTTTAATAATTAAAGAAAGATTTTATAATTTTAAACTTGGGAGTTTTGTTTGATATACCTGGATGAATAATTATTCAGGATAAGCTGTACTAATATAACCCAATTGAGGCTAGTTATGGCGCAGAGGCGCAAGCAACTCAACGCGACAGGTTATGGGCTCGATTCCCACTCGAGGAAATGAAATATTTAATATTTTTATTTAGTTAAATTGCGGCATTGAGTACCGCCACTCAACAGGCAGTGCCTCCAGAGTTCAGCGGAAAGTGGGGAGCAGTGTCTCAACACTAGGCTCCCTCTGCCTAACCTGATATATGCGGTGTAACGTGAAGCTGATAAGATTACAAAGCTGTTTGAATATTATGTTTAGTTGAATGCGCGAATCTCAAAAACTCAAATTGAAAAATTATGTTTATATTACCTAGTCCATTAATCAAAGAAGACTATTAGCATTAGGATAAATTATGTTATGTTAATAATTTTAATGTAATCTACTTTATGCCGGTTGCTTCAGGTAGGTAGAGTGTACATGGCACTATACGGTGCACCCGTGCGGATTCTTTCACTGCTCGTAACAAGATCCAATTGCGGAAAGCGCAGCGGGTCATAGCAGTGAGAGCGGTTAGAGCATACCGTACGGCGTCATGGACGGCGGCAACTCTCCTGGCAGGTGAGCGACCTTGGGAGTTGCAGGCTGAAGTACTTGCTAGAGTGCACACATTCCGCACAAGTGGGCGTGTGGGCGTATCGTGAGGTGAACGACCATCAACGGAGGATATCGTGCGGATCAGGAGAAGAGCTGACGAAGCCCTGATCCAACGATGGAAACTAGACCTGGAGTACCCGGCCGCAGGCATACCAACAGTAGAGGCTATTCGCCCTCATTTGAATCAATGGGTACAAAGGAGCTTTGGGGTTCTGACATTCACATTGGTGCAGGTACTGACGGGGCATGGTTGCTTTGGAAAATACCTGCACCAAATTGTACGTCAAGTGTCACCGGCATGCTATGAATGCAATGCGCCCGTGGACTCGTCCCATCATACTCTGGCCGAATGTCCTGCTTGGGTACCGCACACCCTGATAGTGGGTAGAGACCTCGCATTATCCAGTGTGGTGAGAGCTATGCTGGATGGTGAGAGGAAATGGTCTGCCATGGTCGCGTTTTGTGAATCGGTTATGGCATTGAAAGAGGCCGCGGAACGGGTTCGCGAGTCCAGTGCGAATGCACAACCGCTTCGCCGTCGAAGACCAGGGAGTAGGAAGAAGGCAGTACGCACATCTCCTACTACTTACCTTTACCCTAGACCAAATAAAACTTCCGAAGTTACGGAATCCCCCTAAGGACCGCTAGGGTACCCTGAGAGTAATGGTGGCTCGCAATAGTGTAATATGCGGGCCTTCCACCGAAACGTCGTATTGACATGTGCGAACGATCCTGCGGCGTCTCTATATTGGTGGAGAGGTATCCGCTGGGTTTTAGTGGGTAGTATCGGAGGTAGGTAGAGTGTGGCATACAAAACTCTCAGTAATTTTCATTTAATCACAGAAGCATTGCAGTTATGAAAATTCCTAAATAGTCTGATGATTTTATGACCTAATAAAAAACACAGGCAAATGAGTTTTGGCAGATATTTTATTATAAATTCAGAGATAAGTTCTTGTTTCTTTTAACAAAATAAGCATCGATACAATAACAACTCGTATTAAAAATATCGACAAAGTAAGACGGCCACTTACAATCTACAACAAATAAATCTTAATATATATAATATTATAATATGTACTCTTTTTATTTCTTTTTTATCTATATTTTATTTTTTTTTTACAATTTTTCGCTTTGACATTCGATATTTAATTTTTATTAAATATAACAAACGTTTATACTAATTAACACTCATAATTAACGAGCTATGAACCTAAGTACAGTTAAATATTGGATGTCAGTGCGTGAATCTGCCGCCGTATTATGTTATAATTGTAAAACGTAAAAAAGTATATCGTAATTATGTCTAACTAATTGCTAAAATAATCACCATGACCTTATTGTTGTCTAAACGACGCACTACGGACTTTCCACATAAACATTTTCTTTTATCATTTAAACACTCTTTTTCGTGTTTCGAGCGTATAAAAAAATGATATTTACACTTATAAGATTTAAAATTTATTGAATATAGCTCACAACGATCGCGTTTATTAAAAGACACTGCGCCACAATGGCTTTAACTAATTATTTTAGATCGTTTATAATATATAATAAACTTTTTTATACATCAATATTATCAAAACATAAAATCTGCCGTTTATTTAGTAGTATTTGTTTCAAAACTATGTGTTAAGGTTAATGGTAAACTATAAAGGTGCGTTATATCAATCATAATATGAAATATTTATGTGAAAAGCCCACTCGACACATTAATCCGAATCAGTGTTTTTTTTTATTATTAATAATAATATGTGAGACTCGTATGAATTAGATAAATATTAGGATATTAATTTATTTCAGAACATTGTTAAAACAAATATTTCAATATTATGTAATAAATTATCGACTTAAAACTTTTTAACAGATATATAATTTTTAATTTGTGCTGCAGAATTTGAACCCGTGCCTTCTTCTATAGTGTATCTAACCTTAGTATAACTAATACAAAAATTGTAATAATTAGAAATTTTATCAGACACCTGGAAGAAGGCACGTGGAAACCAGCAAAGTATAAGTTGTTTAGGAATTTAAAGACTTTTTCTTTTGTTTGAGCCATGGTATAAATAAAATAATAATTCACCTCCATTACATTTCAAATATGCTTAACTACTGTAGACATATTATGTTTTCGTTGTATTGTTTATTTTTCTATCAATTATTATAATTATAGTCTATCTTACTTTTGCATCCACTTTAAGCATCTTGTAAATAAAAGTAAATTAATATATGTATTAATAATAAATTTTATTTAATATTAATAATATATATTTTTTATTTTTTTTAGCATTGTGTTCTGCCACTCAACACGCAAAGCCGCGGAACGTGGGGAACGGAGTATTTTCCCTCTACCAACCCTGCTGTGTGCAGGATACAGCGTGAAGCTGATTTAGTTTTTTTTAATCAAACACAACTGGACAAGCATTAGAAAACTGACTTATTTTCAAATCTATTAGATACGAGTCTTACCACAACCTTAACAAATTTTTATCACTTATTTATAAATGTTAGAACCACATTATCAATTACACGCATTATAAAAAAAATATCTTTCAGACATTATGAATAAACACCATTCAGTTCTTATTGTAATAATTCGGCGTTTATCCTCCTATCTATTGCTTGTGAACAAAACTAATATGACGCCGTCCACAATAGTCTATCCATTCGGTCTTTACCTACACGATTTTCATATAACAGGCAATTTAGGACTTAAATGAATAACCTAAATATAATATCACTTATTCAATGAAATGACAATGTTATGTATGTCGTCGGCAGATCGCTGTGTCGGTCACAACGTGTTATGTTCGGTTACACTAGTTATATCTGGCTTAAAATTGGATGATTTGGCCACCGACTCTCGAGCATATCACCTATACAGCAAAAGTATCATAGTAACTTAACGACCGGACCTGTATTCAGAGATTTTCAATGCTATTTTTCCTAAAAACACTACTAATAATAAAGTTAAGTTTCTTTTTTCAAATAATTAAACGTTGTTTTTTATAATACAATTGTTTTTCATTAAATTAGTGATATCATGAAATGTACAAACCTATATAATTATCAACAAGACAGATAAAACCTTATGGAAGTCGATAGTGTGGACCGAGCCTTATAAGTAGAGTCAAAATTATGATCTAAGTGAACACCCGATGTAGTAGTACACAATTGATTAATCAAAATTCTAAAAGTCTAGCGATTTTTATTAATGAAAACATTAAAACGATGCCCTTGCTATTATTTCGGATTTGCAGATGCGAAAATCAATTCCGATATGTCATTAAGAATAATCGATTTACAATCGAGTTGACATATCTGAATTAAAATCTATGCAACGTTTCATCTTATCCAAAAATGAACAAGACAATGAAAGTAAATTTAGATTACTATAATCTGTAATTAAATTTAAACTATTAAATGTCAATGTCCCGTGTCACTTCGCGAACAGCTACTAGACTACGTTCAGTTCAATCAGTTTTGTGTACAACCTGAAGTAAGGTTTATGAGCTCTGAACTTAGTGCATTGTAAAATCAGTAGGAACGCGGTAATCAAAAGTAAGAAAAATCGTAAGACCAAATCTGCGACCGAACTGTATGTTACATGTTACTGTATACTTACAGTATTTTGACATCTCTTTTTTACCGATCAACTTCTTTTGCGTCTTACTTGTGTGAAGTAATTAATGCCCAACTCGCACGCTCGGAACTCTATAGCCAATAAAAAAAAAACAGAACAATAAAGTTAACTTTATATCTTCAGCCTTTCCTAACGTGCCAGTTGACCACAATTCATTTCGCAAATTTTAAAATGAAGAACACACGATGTAGACTGATCTATAAAAAATCGATAGTTTTACGAGACTATAGAAGGCATGTGAAAAAAGAGAGTCAGTAAAGAACGAAAAATAAATACAGATTATAATAATCTGTTAAACTGTCAAAGACAATGACATGTCATGGCCACTTCGCGTGGAACACTACCTATCACACTAACGATCTAAACCACACAAGTGTCTATTCGAGTAACGAAGTAAAAAGCGATTTAACACTATAATTATTCAATTAACTGTACTCGCAGTATTTTGTTCGTATTCGACGTTTCGCTGTTAAGTACCGAACTTTTTTTAATACATAGTCTACTATTGGACTCAAATAGTAATATTTTACTGAAAGCTAGTATACAAAAACACTCAGTTTTATACATACATTGAAACTTTAAAAAAAGGCACTTATGGAAGCGAAACATCGTAAACAAACACCACAACGCCGAGTACTGACCGACAGTCAAGCGAACATGGCACCTGTATGAGGACAGAGGAATGTCTATTGGCAGTGATAATTAACATTACACGATGTTCAATCTATAAACGGCGTCACTTTGAGCATAACTATGACTTGAATTATAAAGCCATGAGTACGGAACACTAATATACTTATTATCTATGTATATATTGACACTCGCACTGTCCCAGGTCCGGGACGGGCACGCGAGTGGGGACGCCATTTGCTAGCAACGTTGGTTAATATAGTCATTGTAAGAGGCCGAAATCTCCTCGGATTGATAGCGAGTGAGCTTGATACTCCTTCTCATATCTGCTGTAATGGCTGCCTTATAACCGCCCTTTCGGAGCAGCGAGTCGATAGTCTGTATTTGGTCCCAACCTGGAAATTATGTAAATAATAAAACTTTTTTTATAAGCATATAGTCAAAACACTTCTTCTTTTCTTCACTTTTTCCACTTAACGCCGCATTTGGCCTACTAGAGCGAGGATATCCAAATAATTTACTTCCCCGATTCAGAATCGAACCCACAACCAAAACGATCTAATAGTTTGACTGTATAAGTGATGGTTGTAGAATCCCTCCATCAGGGATTACAGTTAAAATAAGACAACGCGTGGCATTGAGTTACGCCACTCAACCACGGGAAGTGGATAAGACATCTGCAAGAAAACACGTAATTCATTTATTTTAAAGAACAGTTTGTTATCAATCACAAACAAATGGATGGCTTTCGCTAATAGGTCAAATGTATAATTAAAGGTCAAATGTCACATATTTTAAGATAACGATTTCATCTATCGAAAGTGCCGATTTCACGTAAATTTAGTGACCTTTCGCGTCCTATAAATATAAACACAATTAGAATATATAAACAATATTGTAAGTTATGGTTGAAGCTAAAATTATTATACGAATGTTTACAAATGCTTCACTTTATAAATTTATCACGTAATGGTATGAAGATATTGTAACTGTTAATAGATATTTTACAGGGAACGAAACTTTTAAGATATTTTATTTTCTTTCAGCTTCACGCTGTATCCCGCATATAGCCGGGTAGGCAGTGGAAAACTAGTGACATGGCTCTCTGTTCTCCACTTTCCACTGGAGCTCAATTTTCTCCGAAAAATATATTTCACAGGATATTTCCTAACTTAGTAACATTCATGACAACAAAAGTTGGTGAACTAATAGATACCGAATACACACAAGAAGTCACAATAACATAAGCGAAAAAGTAAACTAAAGTAAGTAACGAAATTTTGTTTATACATGTGACAAGTGAAAATTGTATCGTGAAAATTATAAACTGAAAAAGTTATTTCGACTAATAAAAATATTATCTATATATTGCAAATTTATGCTGGTTTAAATAAAGTCATCACTAAGAGTTTAAATACAGAGGATATTTGAACAAGCGATGAAATATACATTAGCACAGTGAAAGTTTAATTACGAACAATTTACAGTTATCTTGTTGTTTTATATTATATTGCTTACAATAAACTGAATTAAAAGTCACGGTTAAAAAACATGCAATAAAAAAAAGACGAAACTTTGGTTGAATAAAATAATATTATAGTTTAGTTCTGAAGTCGATCACAACTCGTTGATATGATTATATCGTCGGCTTCGAAAGTTCTCAGGAGATATAAAAAACGTTTATAAAGAACTACGATTTATGAGTACACATATGTTATCAGGTGTTTGCAATATAAGCTCAATTTTATGTTTCGTTTTAACAATTACGAAAGCTTCGTTTTCAGTTAAATAAATTGTATTTTTCTAATTAAATTATACAAAATAAAGAAAACACTAACCCTGTTCAGTAGCGACTTGAGGTAAGTAGGTTGCAGTGCGCTTAGATCCCCTTTCACTCACAAACTCTATACGGATCCCGTGTTTTCCCAATTTCCAATCCAAATAATGCTCAGCCTCCTCGAAATGCTGTAAAATGGACACCGAGACGGTGAGACGAGGCACTTCCTCACGAGTTATTGGTGAGAAACGGGAATCTTTTAAGGCGCTTGTTATCGCGTATTCGCGGAGACCTGCAATTAATAAGTTTTACTATTATTTTGTTATATGATAGTATAGTACGGTCAACAAGTCGTAATAATCAAAAGTAAGAAAATTCTAAAATTAAATCCGCGTAGCCACCTACAGCTAATATCAGGGCGGCCACGACTCACCTATTGTACTGTATAGTGTTATCTTGAAAAAAAATCTTATATTTAGATATTTATATTTAGATTAAAACAAAATAGGATTCTCTCTTACTTAAATATTCTTTGTAACACTCTTCATACAAAGGTATAAAAAATCTGATTTATTATCATTTCTTTACCATTTATGATGTCATAGTTCATAAAATATGTAGTACTGAACCCATTGTGGCAATGTGATGTTATGAGGAAATGAATGTAAGCGCAATGAGAGTGGCTTTCATTACCACTTGAAGAAATGAATTATTTTCGCTTACAAGTATGAATGACAAATTAAGGGAAAAGCGAAGAACAAGTTGTCGCATAAATGTTGAATAATTATTAATTCAATAAAAAAATATGAAAAAAATTACCAACAACATTATGTTTTAAAACTATGATTTGATTTGAAATTTGAATTTAAGAACATTGACCATAATAAAATTCATGCCAATTTTGTTAATTTGATTAATAGGAAACTTGATTTATTTAATATTCATTCCATCCATTTAGAATTTATTAATTAAGTTATGATATTTCTAAGGCTTGCCTGCTATATGCATATATATATATCTATATATTAACAAATACCTATTTTCCTGGAGATAAATGTTTTGTAATAAAATAGTAGTAATGAGCAGACTATCCAGGGCACTAAATATTAGAGTTACATATATCAACAGATCCAATCGTAACAGGATAAATAATGATGATATTTATTTACTATTAATAAACCGAGTTAATTGTACAGCACACATTTTTTTACTGCTTTTACTCTAATTTCATTGTTTTAGTAAATATTATAGTATTTAGATTATAGATTTGGAAATTATTTTTAGTACACAGAACTAATAAAAGAAATGAGTGCTAAATAAATCAAATGCTATATGTACCCAAAATTGTATTGAAATTATATATTTCTAGGTACAGTATTAAATGATATATATTAAAACTATACATAAAGAAATTATTTTAAGATTTGAAATAAACAATATATATTAAGAATATTAAATTATTACTTTGGCAATATCCTTAAACATCTTAAAACCCTTTATAATTTACAGTGGCCCTTCAAAATCATAATGTATGATAGCAATTCAAAATAGATATTTGCATGGTTAAATGATAATATGTAATCTTCCTCATGTCATATGATTAGATTGTTCAAATTGAGGGTTTGCCAATGTTTAGCCACGCTGACTGCATTATTTGTTGTCTTATTTAGGTCATCAAACTAGTAGGCAGACAGGCAGTTTGGGCAGGAAAGCAAGTGTGCCATTTTTATATTAATATTATGTAATTGGATAAAAAAATGGTTGAGAGACAGACACCACTGCAGACATTTTTATCTGCTTAAGTGAAATTATGAAATATGCCTACTCCTTACTATTATGGCATAATCTATTACTATTTTTTCTTAGGTTTAGTTACATCTGTAGCTTAATTATGATTATTATTTATACTAAATATAACTACTATTTAGATTGTGGACTCACCAGCTTGGATTTTAGTATTGTGATATGCATATGTTCAACATATCTAACCCTCACCTCTTTGTGTCAAATCTCTATTCAATAATTTAAAAGATAGTACATTGCTGGAAAGCAATTTGTTATATTCTATAAATTAGTGTAATATTTTTTTATAAATCCAGTGTTCCAGAAATCCTTCCTTATAACTATTACATATATTCTTGGACCCTTGTAAAAACCTCAATTTTTACAAACCTGAATGCAAATGCATGGCATTAAAGGTCCCAATACACCCACGAAGACGATGCTCTTTGCCAATCTTCCATGTTACAAAAAGGGGACTGAAAATTATAATTTCTTATAAGCAATATTATATATAGATTTAATTCTGCAAGGTATTTTTAAGATTTTGTTTTATTAGATTTAATATTATATAGATACATTTAAGTATATAGCCATTTATTGTTAAGCTAGATAGAAGAATATGTAAACAATGTATGAGTAATGTTTACAAAGATAATTTAATTGGTAAGATATTTTTTTGTATCTAATTTTATACATCATTGATTAATTACTAAGGCTAATTACTAAGCTGTATTATTACTTTTCGCAGTAAAAGTATGATTAATATGATGTACTATATTTAATATAGTACTATTTTTAAATAAAAAAATAATCTTAAGGTCAAATATATTTCCTATGTGTGAATCACTTTAATGACAACCACAACGAAATCTTTTGTCTTTAGATAAACTATTCTCGAATGCTAATAAGTAGTTAATTATAACACAATTTACTTATAAACAACTATACTAACTTGGTAAAGACAATAAAATACAATTTCTTTTGATAGCTGCATTATGGCATTGTTGAACTTACTATGCTTCATTGGTGAAATTAGGTGTTTGCGGGGGATCCATACTATGCAGCTGACAGTATAATACATCGAAACAAAAGTAGCACATATCAGGTAATGCAACTGACTCTTGGTAACCATTAATAGGTCGATCAACGTGGTTACTATACGAATTGTTTAATTTTTGTTTCTTTGTTCCACAACATACTGAAGACATGATGGTTGGTACCAAGTTTTAATGCTAACAATAAGATAAGAAACAAAAGCGATCACACTGCACAAAGCAAACGAAATCAACACACATACACACTGTTACAGTAGGGTTTTCTTGCTATGCGTGTGACAACTACAAGTGCAGTGATTAGTGTAGTGTAGTGACATTTGTATTATCAACTTTACACTTCTGTTCACTCAAAAAATGATACTTTATCATTTTTAAAGCTTCTATTATTGAAAGGTATGATCTATATTTTAGCAAAAGTTATATTATATTATGTATATTATATAATTAAATCAGTTTACACATTATATGACATAGATATTTTTTTGCTTTTACAAATTATTATTTTCTATTTTTGGGTTTTTCAAATATTTCATATTAATACATTTAATATTACTCTATGTTTACAAAATTATATTTGCTAAATAAGAATTCAATAACTTTTTTTCCATTTATTGTGCAGCTATGTTATATTATAGCATACTCATATTGTATATACTGTTTAGTTTGAAAAAAAGATTATTGTCTATGTTACGATGGCTGTCATCGAGTTTTATTTTATTATTTTAGGAAAATAGGCAAAGAAGCTTTCAGTGATTGTAGAATGATATTTTCGTGAATCATGTACATGTTTTGTAATAATCTTATAGTTGTAAGTGAAACTGTTATATACCGGTAGTGATAACCACTTAGCGATGATAAGTAAAAAAGCTTAATAATTGACGACGATGGCGTCTGATGGAGAAATTTCGTGTACGAATGATCCTAATTTCGCCGTTATCTACTCATTTTTAAAAGTTTTCGGTAAATTGTATAGTTTAGAAGTACCTACGTTAGCTAAATTACAAGAGTTTATAGAAAACACGCAAGAAGGTGAGTTAACGGTGTCCATTTGTCACGTAAAATATAAACAAACTTGGCAAACTTGTTGTGTGAATGTTTTGTTCTTTTAGTATTGGATCCTTTGAAAGAGCTCCACTTGAGGTTATTGCGTCGCGCTCTAAAATCTGTACAAAACAACAGATGGGAGAAGTGTCTCATCAAATTTTGTCATCAACAATCTTACCATCAAGAAGCTTGGGAAATAGAAAGGTTTACTTACAAGAAAGCTAGCACTCAAGTGAAATTGCGTATATTGAAAGTAAGGAAATAATAATAGTACTAAAAATACATTGTTATTTGCTAATTATCTAGAAATGATTTATTATTTTCCAATAAGAATTTTTTGTGCATAATAAAAAAAATCTAATTAACGTTTTTATTATCAGTAACAAGTTAATTGAATAGATTATTAACGATTTTTTCAACAAAACGAACAAAAAAATCGTAAATATATATATTTTATTAAATAGAATTTAAATGTAATATATTTAATATTGTTTTTAATGAAAAAAAAATGTAAACATCAATATTATTTTACAGCTATTGCTAGAATATCAATTCACATGTCATCCTAAATTTAAATTAGCAGTGAATACAATACCATGTGAACAACTGAGATTGAATCCTTTGGGAAGGGATAAAAATGGTCATTTGTACTGGTTAGAAATTGACCATGAAGCCAATCTATGCTTGTTTAAAGAAGACCAGGATGAAGAAACATGGCAGTTGATAGCTAGGTAATTATTACTATATATAATAAATGAATATTACATTCAATAATTTAAAAAATACTCAACTCATTGTTTAAATTTGAGATGTGTTGTGAACACACAATGCTACATTTTGCTGTACACAAGGACATAATAATTAACTAAATACATATATATACTATTCAGTTTAGTGAAATTTCTTCTATTATAGTTCCTTAATTTGTTTCATTGAACAACATATTAATTATTACAATTTATTTCCTATCATAGCAATAGAGAAGAACTTGTAAAAATTATAGGCCAACTGAAAAGTGGGGAAGATGTGATACCTATAGTACCATCTAACGCAAAGGAAGAGGATTCAAGTAGTGCTGAAATACTCCCTCAAGAGGACGCTACAGAAGTAAGAAGATTAATAAAGTTATATATGACATTGTTAACATCTCTAAGCCAAAACATAGCCATTATTACATTTATTTGCCATTTTTTAGAAAACATTTATTTCTAATAAGGATTGTTATTGTGTTTTGATTTATATGCAAATGTAATGAAATTTATAATTAAAAAGAAAAAAATGTTAGAGAACTTGCAGAAGCCCATGTCCATCTTATCCATTGCTAATATGTGTAAAAAGTACATATAGGAAAAATATTTATAGTTACCAAACAATATACATTTTGCATAAATAATCCTTTTTCTATTTAGTTGAATTGTCATATTTTAATATATTTAAAAATTATATAATTTAGTTATATAATTTATTTGATTTATTTTATATAATTCTGAGTATATCTTTCTTTGAATAATATTTTAGCCTAACAAGCCATCTGATGTGGAGGAGGATAATGAAGAAGAGTTCCTAAGTCCAGAATCTGAGTCTGAACACGAAAGTGACGACCAGAAAGAGCTAACTAATGTAGAGGGATCCCCAGAGAGTAAACCTGAAGAATTAGAAGAAACAAAAGAAGTTGTAGATAATGTAGAAAGTAATGAAGATAAACTGTTAGAATGTAAGAGTATAGAAAAAGACGTTGAAACTAATGATAAGGATGAAGAAAAAACAGAAAAAGTTGAGGACACAGAAGCTGATGAAGAAGATGTAAATAATACAGAAAAAGATGAATCTGTTAGCGAAGAAATCGAAGAACCTCTCTTAATAGTATCTGGTGAAGGGAACGGGGAAGAATGTGAAAGCGGTTATTTCTTTGGTGAAGAAATATCTGAGCCGTTGATGTTCTTTTACGGTGAGGGCAATGGTGTTGATAATGACACTGGAAATCCCGACGCATTACAAGAAGCTGAAAATGATAAGGTTAATGATAAAAAAAGTGAGGAGGAAAATCCACCAGAGGAATGTAATGGTGAAAATCACGATGTGTCAAACTCTACACGTAAAACTAAAATAAGTAAAAGTGTTAAGTTAAAAGGTAAAATGGTTATTAAGAGGTCACATAAAAAACAATCTAGTGATAGTGTGGAAAATATTAAATCCATTAGTAAAAAACACTGTATACGGGACTTGGATAAGTCTAATGGGTCTAATTCTAATTCTCATAACGAAAGTGATTCGAGACAGGATACCAGTATTAACGACAAAAGCACCACAGATAATGAAAATGTAAATAAAACTAAAAAGAAAGTAAGGAATAGAGTAAAGAAAAAACAAGTTCTGCGTAAAGTTACTACTAAAAAAGATTCTAATGCTACTAAAGAAGCTTTAAATTCTGTATCTGATTCTGAAATTTGTCAAAATAGTAAAGCCAGTATTATAGAAAAGAGGAAAAGTAGTCTTTCTTCAGAACAAGACGAGGGTAACCGGGAACTTGAAAGAGAGAAGACTCCAGAGAAAGAAATAAAGGCAGAAGATGATCTGCCATCCAAAAAACTACGCTTAGAACCCGCCACACAATTAGATGATCCACATTCCAAAGAAACGGATGACAATAAAGATGACGCCAATTCAAGTGATGACAATAAAAATAGTGACAATATTGATAATAATGAAAACATTGAGAATAATGAGAATGTTGAAAACAATGAGCACAATGAACATAGCGACAATGATGAAGACAATGAAAACCAGGAGGACAATGAAAATAATGAAAATAACGAAAATGAAAATGCCAACACAAATGTTCAAAGTGATGCTATTTTAAAAAGAAAAAAAATAAAAGTTAGAAAAGGTAGATATAAAGCTAAGAAAATCTTACAAAAACCAGACAATGAATCTAATGACAATGATGAAATTAAAAAAGAAAGTAAAGCAGTGAAGCGGTCGTTGTTAAATTCGAATGCTAGTGATAAAAACAATGAATCTCAAAGCGAAACTGAGGAAGATGAACCTATGACCAGTGGGAAAAGGTTAAAAATTAAACCTAAGAAAATTAACACTTCAACTAGGTAATAGGTTAATTTAAATTCTCCTTTTAATATTATATTTTCTAAACACGCAGAATGACCGTCGTCAAGCATTGCTTAAATATAAATTATTTTCAATCCCCGCTCTGTTAGAAAGTGCAGAGTTGAGTTCCGATTCTCGACACGCAATGAACGCTATCTTGAATATCAGAGATCGCTTCGAGAATGGAAAATGTCTCATTAGAATTGTGAAGCAGATAGGTTTATTGTTCTTATAAAAATACATAGTAATAAACTATTTAAAAAATATATATGTATGTTTCCTTGTTTATAGGAAAAAAGTTGAAGCCAAACACATGACAAAAAGTTCGAGTGAATCTGAGGAGGAAACCCTGAATAATTTAGGTATTTGTATATTTTATATAATTTACATAATTTAAACACGACATTTGTGGGTTTGGAGTGGGTACTTAGGCGATATTCATTTTTGTGTTCTATTAAGTGCGTAGTTGAGTTCCGTCATTCAACACAACATATTGGAACATGTCTTAAATCTGAGTGAGAATGGAGTATCATGATACTAAGTTCCTTCTTTCTATTTTACTATTTGCATAAAGTGTGAAGCTAAAAAAATTATATTTAATAATTTAAAAAAATGTCATGTTTACTCATATTTTTTTAATTATTTTATTATGTAAGCATTTGGGTCTTGAATTTGCTTATTTTTGATGTATTCAATGAAATATTTTTAAGAGGATTGCTTATTTCTAATGACAAAGGGGAGGGGGGGTCAATAATTGCAAAAAAACTGTACTTAAGTAATACTTGAATGGCCCCAATACTACTTTAATGTTACAGTTCTGAAGTGTTAGGTTAAAAACATTTACTCCTTTAGATAATTGTATAATATAAGTAACAATAATATAATTTTATCTTTAACTATTTTCCAAAAAGGTAAAAAATCATCAAAGAAACCAACAAAAAAGAAATCTAAGGCTAAAGATAAACAAAAGACATCCAAAAACCAATCGGACGACGAAACGACGCCGGTGCGACAATCTCGTCGCATCGCACAGATGAAGATAAAGGAAGAAGCAGAGAGAAGACACCAAGAAGAAGTTGCCTTGAGGGAACTTAAAATGATACATAAGAAGAAAGTGAGTAGATCCTTGATATCTTGTCCGCGTATTACAAAGTAAGCTAGTGGTAAGACGCCCAGTTCTGCGACGGACGTGCGACAATTCTGTCGCGTTGTTCAAATGTATATAAGACATTGAGGAAACTGAAAGTGATACGTAAGTAGTGAGTATGTTCTTCTAAATTTTTTATCTCAATAACACAGCATTCATCAAAAACCGTGTTCTTCATATAGTGAACAGTTTCTTTATATAGTAATTAGGCAGGGAGTACTCAGAGACAAAACACTGGGACGCGTTAGTATGACAATTCTGTCGCATCACGTAAAGAAAGTAAGTTGAATTATTTATATTTGATAAATTTTACGCGCATAGTACAGGTGCGAGTATCTAGTGTTAAAACATTCCGGTTTCTGACACTGATGCAATAAAAATAAAGTGAAAGAAGAAGCTTTCAGAATACACCACAGAAATTCGCATTGAAGAAACTGAAAATAATACACATGTATATCTTTGAAATTATTTTTTAAAGGTAAAATTAAAAGTAGTTTCTACGACATTCTACGACGCTCGCACACTTAAATTTAAAAAGATATAGATTCATACTCAATTACATAATTTTTTCAAAAACATCTTTGTCAGCTTCGCGCTGTATCCCGCACACAACAGGGTAGGCAGAGATGGAACCTAGTGTTAAAATACTCCGTTCCCCATTTTCCGTCAAGTTCTGTAGGCATTACGTGTTGAGTGGCAGAACTCAACTCTGCGCCTTGCCACGACACCAGAGTGAAGGAATGAAAATATAATTCGAACCCACAACCAGTTGATTTTAGAGTCACACTTTGTGCCCCTGCGCCACGACTAGCCTCACAACATCTTTGTTAAAAAAAATTAAATCAGCTTCACACTGTATCCCGCACACAACAGGGTAGGCAGAGGGAACCTAGTGTTTTAGACACTCCGTTCCCCACTTTCTGCCGAATTTTGGCTTTACCTCGTGCTTTACCTCGGCACCAGAGCGAAAAAACGAAAATATAAATTTAAGTAAATATTTTATCTCTTCGAGTGGAGATCGAACCCACAACCAGTCGGTTTTGCAGACTGGCCTCGATCTTTGTTATTTTGTTAATATATTTTTATAATACATTCACAGAGTAAAGACGACGAAGAAGAATGGAAAGCGAGCGGCGCCAGCAGCTCCGACTCAGAAAAAAAGAAGCCCAAGAAAATGAACAAATGGCGGGCCTCCGACTCCACTGGACCCGACCAGGACTCGGACTCGGATGAACCGCTCTTTGAACATCACGATGAACCCGATTGTAAGTGTTAAGGTATCATTGGTAGAGCTTTACGCTGTGCTTTGTTCACTTAGGGGGAAAAATAAAAAAAAGTAGATTCGAACGGAATGGAACTCGTAGCCATCGCTTTTACATTAAATCACACCGTCACAGCTATAAACGCGCAAATGTTAATTAGATGTGAGCTCTTGATGAAAGCACAGTATAGTAGAAGAGTAGTTAACTACTCTATAAAATCATAACACAATTAGAACCACAGACATAAATAATAAAATTATCGTCGTAAAATAAAATTTAATTTTTGTAAGTTGTCTTTTTGAAAGTTGTCTAGGTGTATAATTAAATACCTAAAATACAACGCGAGATATCCCTTTCTCGTTCTGTTTTTTTTTGTTATGGAAAAGACACGGCAAAGGAGCGAAAGTGGATGATCGACAACGTTTAGTAGTATTTTTGTAGTAGTACATGTTTACGTTATTGGTCTTTATTCGTAAATGCGCCACACCACATACAGTATGGATAATAAACGGGAAATGACAGTAATAGTCCCCCGTGTAAGCTGTTGACCAATCTTGATTGATTTTTTTACATAAGGGTTTCAAATATGTTTACTTGGTATATGTTTGTGATAATGTAAAATAGAAATCTTTAAGTATAATAAATATTATATTTTTTTAAATAATTGTGGAATTTTTATAACGTTTTTTTTTTTTGTCACATTAAAAAGTAGACCTTATTATCAACACATCTATGCATATGCATGCATATACATATATCTATATATATATCATATATATATGTATATGCATTTCTTTATTTTAGTTTTTATAAATTAATAGAAAAATATATAACAATTTAAATCAAAACGTCAAGCAAAAATGTTGTAGATTATTTTTTTAATATATGTACATGTTTCTAGTGGACTTCACGAAGTCTGATCACGAATTCTCTCCAGAATCGGATCTGGAGAGCGGTGAACCCAGCGCACCAATCAAAAGAGCTAGGACACTCCAGGGTAAGTAAATATTGTTAACATACAGTACGATCGCCGCGTCTTGGTTCCCGTAAAGGTAGGCTTTCTGAACCTTTGCGTATTATTCACTCGGGACGAAAATAATCAAAAGTAAGAAAATTCCTAAACTCAATATCTCTGTAGTAATCTACAGCTAACTTCAGGGCGAATACGACTCGTCGTCTGTATTATATGTCTATTCTTGTGATATTACGAGGACTTTTAGGATATAATTTTAACATAATATTTGCAATTTTTGATATATCTATGTATATTTAAAATTTATCATTTTTAGCAGTTGTTATTAATAAATCTGTACTCTCTTGGATAAGAGTAATAAAATCATGTAAGATTCGAGCTTATTCATCGAATAGGTATTTATTTATAGGTAAGATATGCCATTTTATACAACACACAATCATAGCTAGCCTGAACTAATAAGCTGGCCTGTGCGCACAGAGGCGGCGCTGCAGTCGGAGGCGGGCTGCCGGCGCTGCGGCAGCGCGGCGCAGCCGCAGTGGATCCTGCTGTGCGACGCGTGCGACGCCGGCTACCACGCGTCGTGCGTGGCGCCGCTGCTGCTGCGCGTGCCCGACGGCGACTGGTTCTGTCCGCCGTGCCAGCACGTACGTGTGGCGCCCTCTACGTCACCTTCACATTTTAATATTATCTCATCCCTGCAACAAACAAAAGGACTTTGATATTTTTTAGAGCGCGATTTTTTTATTAATCGGGTTTTAGTTTTTGAACTTTTTTTCTTATGTTCTTGTTTAAATTAATGCAAACAAAATACTACTGATAATTCAAAACTAGATTCCAAGTGATTCCCACATACATATGACCGATATGAATAGGATTGGATGCATCACATCAAGGTGATTGGCAGGCTTTTGAAATTGGTTTATTTTTTTCAAATTACTATATATTAATATTTTGCTTAATGCTTTTGGGGAAATGAAAATATATTAAACTATAATCATTCGCAACGTTGCGTTTAATGTAATGTCTGACACCATGTTCCACTGCGTCACGACGGCATAATAATATCTTGATAATAATAAATACATATTATTATTCTATTACAGCAAAGATTAATAACTACCCTCGAGGAAGAACTGACGAAGTACGACGTACTGCTGGCGACCATAGAAGCCGAAAGAGCAAGAAAGAAATTAGAAGAGCCTGAGCCACCAAGTGAAGAGGATAAACAATCTGAGGAGAAACCTGATGAACAGTCCGATAATTCTGGTAATCTAAAATATTGTATTGTTACCTAGCTATTGAACTTTTTTTAACATTCCTTACTATATTTCGCACATAGCAGGGTAGGCAGAAGGAACTTGAAATAATGGAGGTATTCCGTGTTGAACTCAGTGTCGCCCGCAGGCTCGTGCTCGGAGTCCAGCGGCTGGTCGTCGGGCGCCGTGTACCGCCTGCGCGCGCGCCGCGCGCTGCCCGTGTCCTACCGCGCGCAGGAGTACGACCGCCTCATCAGCTCCGCCATCAAGGTACTGGTAACCCATTCCAGGGGGCAGTAATAAAACAAGGTCAACAGAACAAGACAGATTATTATTACTAAAAGTTTTTGATTTCCACTCAGGGTAAAGAAGTATTTAACATTTTCATTTCCTCGCTGCGGTAATGAGGCAAAGTGAAAAGTGGAGAACGGAGGAGTCTTAATTGGAACAGTGTTAACTACTTAACATTAGGTTTCCAAATTCCTTCTGCTGCTGCTTTTTAGCTAAAAAAATAATTTCAGGAGGAGTACGTGGAACCTACGACCAGCGCTGGCAACCAAGGGCGGGGTAAAGATATATCTACTATAATTGAAGCAGCCGAGGAGGAAAAACTAAAGGCGGAGAGAGAAGCTATTGAACAGGTATTTATTTACTGCATAGGAGATCTTTTCTATACGGTAGTACTATCTCCACCAGATGTTCTAAACCAAAGTCAAAAATCTCAGGTTTAAAAAAACGCAAGCTCTCTGAACAAACCATTAAAAGGGTTTATATATACAATACATACATTGGAAATAAAATTTTACAAAAATACTTTTAATCCATATAAATATTTATATATATATTTTATATTTAATGTGTTTTAAGGGTAAACCAGTAGAAATGAAGAAAATAAAGAAAAAACAGCGCAAGAAACCTCGCAAGCTGAACTCCCTGGACGTGCCATCTGAAGATGATGACGAGACCGACGAGGATTTTAAAGATACTGGGTACATATTTACTAGAAAATAACAACTGGATGACGTATTGCGTGATGCGATGAGTCATCATGGCCCTCAAGATAGCTGTAGGAGCTGCACATATTTGATTTTATGATTTACTGATCAGGGCGACCGATTTTTTATTTGATATTGATATGGATAATGAAAATATAATAATTTAATTTATTTTTATTTATTTTCTCCAACAATAAAATGTCTCATCGTGCAGTCGTCACGATTGTTTAATAAAATAATAACAACAATTTTTGACAATCATTTCTAGATAAATATGTTGTTATTATTGCAGCATGGAGTCATCATCAGAAGAAATATCTTCATCAGCCGAACGTGATAGTACAACTGATCATTCTTCTGATTCACTTCCCATAAAGAGGGCTGTCCGGCCAGAGAAAAAAGGTATATTTAATATATATTCTCTGTCTTATAGTACCTACCTATAGTACAATCAACGACTCGTCTACATGTGACTTCAGTGCGGCCACGACTCGTCGGACGTACAGTACTTACATACAGCTTCGCCCGCACGGTCAAATGAAAATCTGTACGTATGTGTATGACACACACCTTCTAATTGTAGCGGCAGGTACAGTGAGTTACGTTGCGACGATTAACTATATAGTCTTCTTTGTTAAATAGTCAATCCAGTACAAATATGAAGGTTCCAATTGGAACCGACAGTTCCTGAGATTAGCTCGTTCACCCCAACAAATTCTTTCCTTTTATACTATTACTATAGGTATAGACAGTAGAAGTTATAGATGTTATCTAATATATGTTTTGTTATATTAACAGATCGTCAAAAGATAGTGGAATCGCCAGAATTGAAAAAGAAAAAGCGCGGAGTGTTCGATGATAGTTCTGAAGAATCGGCTGGGACCAAAGAGTGGTCGAAATCGTAAGACATTTTATTTGTACTCTAAAAATTAAAGAAAGAACCTGATAAACATTAACTCTCCGCGTACGAAGTATGAATTTTTTTATTGAATGATTTACAATTTCTCTTTTTGTCATAACAATAAAAAAATAGATATTTGCAATATATTTCTTTATTACATACATATTATTTTTATTTACTTCCCAACGTTCCCCAGCAGCAAGGCCAAGCACAAGGCGCGCGCGCGCAAGCGCGGCCTCACGCAGTACGACGCGGACGGCAACGTGGTGCGCGCGCGCGTCACGTACGGCGGCCTCAGCGACAACGACTGGTCGCCCAAGCACCGCACGAGGCAAAGGAAGATGGATTACACGGAGATGCCCAATACTGAGTCTGAGGATGTGAGTATCTACATCTATTTTCTTAGCTTTGTGCTGTTCTTGTTCCCCGCACATAGGGTAGAGTAGCACAGGATAGACAGAGGGTACCCTAGTGTTAAGACAATCCGTTCCCATTAAGATACTTTCGTTCCTCAATTTTCTCCAAATCCTGGCGGTATTGCGTGTTGAGTGACGGAACTCGTGTGATGTGTGAGTTACCAGAGCGAGGAAATGACAATATTAAATATGTAATTTTGGAAATCCAAACCACCACCCTTGGTATTTACAGCCGCACGTTGGGCGCCATGCGCCACAACTGCCTTCAGAAATATACATAGTAAGAATAATATTTTTACTTTTTATATTTGTATATAAAAAGAAAGTGAACATAATCATTTGTTCACAGGAAATGCACAAATCAAGCGGCAAACACATGCCAGACAGTTCTGACGAATTCAAGCTGTCGAATTCAGATCTAACTTCCGACTCGGATTCAGAAAGAGCGAAGCGAAGACGCGAACAAGATGGCGGTAATGATGACAATGACGATGACAATGACAACGAGGAAAAGAAGCAGAAAGCCTTGAGCGACTTAATAAGTAAAACAGCGGTTGTGCCGTTGACGAAGTTACCTGATTCAGTCACGAATTCTGTTAATTTGAAGTCAGATGATATTGAAGCGTTAGGTGAGCTTAATCTTTGTATTTATTCATCTATCCATCTAGTACCATCTAGTCATCACATGTCGTGATACGAACAATGCGCCAAAAATGAGGAACATGTTCCAGCTGTTCCATTCCTACTTGGGAACATGTCGCAATTTTTGTTCCGGTTCCGGCTGTTCGTTTTTTAGGATTCTGTATCTCAAAAGGCCAAAACGGCATCCTAGTAGGATCACTTTGTTGTCCAGCTGTCAAGACCACTTATCTAGAGCTGGCTGGAGACTGAAATGAATATCAAATATAAAGGTCTTGGAAGTTTTAGAGTATTGAAAAAAATAAGCTTCTACCTCAATGCAATCAAATATGAATGCAATGCAATCAAAAATGAAATATGTATGCATCGATTTTGCTGCATTTTCTATGAAGCTCGCCGCGTAATTAAAACCTATTGGGTACTTTCCTTTTTAATTTTTTTTACCCTGGTTATGAGCTAGAACCAAAGTTCTCGTTAAGATGAATCATATATGCCCAAATAAAAAAAAAATGTCTGTGTACTCGTAACTGTTCCGGAACAGGCATCGTTTAGTGTTCCGGCCGGAAGGGATACAGTGTGAATGTAAAAATATATATAATAACAGTTTTTTTTAGCGACACAGTATAATATAACAGTCAATGTTTTTGTGAAGAAATTAATATTTTTAAAATGTTTTTGTGTAATGATGTTTCAGGTGTAACTTCTCAACCACAAACGAGCAGTACTCCGCGACCTTTACGAGGCAGGGGTAGTAGAGGCGGAAGAGGGAGCAGGTATAATTTAATATATATTTTTATATAAATTGAATGTGTATTTAATAATAATTATAATTATAGAATATATAAATATAAAATAATATAATATGTTATACTATATTCATTTTGGCAGGAGACAAAATGTAAATAAAGGTTTACTTATGTTTTTAAATAAAAAAAAAACGATATAACAAAAACAAAATAATCAGAAAACAACTTGATAATTTTCAAACCAAGAAACTTAATAAAAACAACAAAATTAACACCCGAATCACAACAGTACTGTATTATGAATATTGTAACTGACTCCCCGAACACCTTTAAAAATATTATTTATTGAATAATGGTTTAGCTCATCATGTGAAATCGTCTTTGAATTTTTATGTTATATTTATTATATATTTGGCTTTATGTGCATCGTATATTGTGCATAGTACCATAGTACTTGACAGTTTGACTTGACCACTGCCTTCCGACTGCAACCCACTGTATGTGTATATAAAACGACGGTTGCGACACTCGGGACGACAATACATGAACTAGTCTTGATTAATATGATATAAAAAATATATAGATTGTATTATTCATATTTAACTATGTTATTTCTGTGTATTGCTATTAAAAATTACAATTACATAGTTTTTAAAATAGAACTCAAAATTAAAACTGATTCAGAATTACGCAATTCTGGGCGTATTGCGCGTTCAGTGGCCTTTTGCCCCGACACCTCCGACTGACTTTATTTTTAGGGATTCCGTACTTTTTAAGGAAAAAGGAGCCCTCATAAGATCCCTTTGTGGTTCGTCCGTCTGTCAAGAGGACTTTGATTCAGGAACGCTTAGAGCTATTGAGTTGAAATTCAAACCATATATTCAGATCACCGTAGATCTCTTATTTTCCTGAAACTATTCCTATATTATTCAGTTCTGAGATATTTAATGGCCTTATTGTCGTGCTTTGCCTTTCTAAAGCAGAAACATTAAAAGATTTTGAATCACACCAAGTGGGAATTCAACCCATGAGCACAGTTTACAGTCAGCTGCTGTGTCTCAAGTGTATAGTTTATAATAATTTCTTATACATATTGCAGAGGCCCGCGCGGCCGTGGCCGAGGCGGCTACGTGCACGCGGGCGCGCCGCAAACTAGCGACGACGCTCTGGCCAAACTAGTGGGCGTTAAGATAAAAGGTATGTGATTTTTTATATTATAATCACCTGAAGTAAAAACTTTGTTACTTTTCAAGAGAATTGTGAAAATAAAATTACATTGCTCTACTTCTCTTTGATTAATGCGTTTTAGTTTATATTTAACGAATTTAATTATTCTATTTTGAAATTTAGGTTGTTGTGGGGCGGTGTGGTATGAGTTCGTTTTGTACTAGGAGAAACGATATTTTTAATAAATTTTGTTTCCCCAGTCCGTGTCAATCAAGTGTAGTGGGTGATATTTAAATTTTATCTCTTTTTAACAGTCGTCGTTTCTTATTAATGATCTGTCTTTTTTGTTATTATAGACTTGAAACCGGATGGTGCAGAAGGACCTCTGCGGCCTAATCAGGTAGTACAATTATTGAACATATAAATAAACCATAGTTTATTGTGAATAAAAAGTTACTATTCTCGTAACTTTAGTGAACTTCTTATCTGATTTTATTTGGCTCCATTTCTATATTAACAGGTCGAAAGAGAAAAGAAACGTCAAGAACGCGAAGCAAAACAGGCTGAAAAAGAAGCTAGAAAACTAGAACGCATACAAAAAAAAGAAGAGAAAGAAAAGCTAAAAGAGCTAAAAGCTAAAGAGCGAGAAGAGAAACGACTCGCTCGTATCGCTCAACAAGAGAGTAAGCGAGTTAAAAAAGAAAAAAATGAGTATTCAATGAGTCCAATGAACTACGGTATGAGTCCGATGGCCATAAGGCAACCGGCGCCGGTACCGGTACAAGGGGCGCCCCCGGAAAGGCAATTCGGGCCAAACCCTATGGTACGACACCCGGGGGATTACCAGGAGCAGAGGTATCCGGTGACGCCTAGGTTGCAGGTAGTTTATTATTTTTTTTTAATATAAAATAAATATTTTTTGTTGTATGTAGCTGACGGGAATGGAGGATGAAATACAGGAATCTAGATTAATTCTCTCTGTTAATAAGGAACCTAAATTAAATTATACGTTAATTTAGGTTCTTTATCAACAGAGAGAGTTAAGAATTATTTTCCTATTTTGTCCACCAAGCATGTCGTAATCCAGCACATCTTGATATAATCGGCCGCAGGTGCGGCCCGAGCTGCGCAACCTGATCCCGGACTCGCGCAGCATCTCCAACGCGGTGTCGGGGGGCGAGGGCACGCTGTCCGTGGCGGGCTCCCCGCAGCCCTACAAGCCCGTGTCGGAGGAGCCCAGCGTCATAACGCGGATGCCGCACATGATTAATCAGTACAGGTTAACTGTCATTTATTATCATTTTTCTCACAATTTTTTTCGTAAACACCAACAAAAATACACGGGTCATATATAGGTATAACAGAATAATCATTACCTAGCGAGTTCTTTAAAATTATTTTAGTACCTAAGGAGTCCAGTTATTACACGCATGTCGCATATTTTCATCAGTATAGGTAGTTGTTTTATTAGCGATCTATTTCACACTACCCTGCACATGGCAGAGTAGGCAGAGGAAACCTAGTGGTAAGACAATTCGTTCCCATTAAGACTCTTTCCCAATTTACCGCCGAACTTCCAATGCATTGCTTGTTAAGTGGCGGAACTCAACGCCGCACTTTGCTCGTTACCAGGGCGTGGAAATAAAAATGTTATATATTTCATTTGCTGGAGCGCGCCGCGATGTTTATATATATACTTATATCAATTTTTTAGACGAATAATACAGTCTATTTGGAACCAGTTAATATCAAAGAGAAATGTTTACTGGCGTATATATATATATATATATATATATATATATATATATATGTATATATATATATATATATATGTATATATATATATATATATATATATAGATATATATATATATATATATATATATATATATATATATATATATATATATCTATATATATATATATGTCTATATATTATATATATATATATATATATATATATATATATATATATATATATATATATGTATATATATGCTACCATGTCAAGGCCGTGGTGACGCTATGAAACAAGCGTTTGACTAAAAATACGAATGCGTTGTGGGTTCGATTTCACTCGAGGCAATAAATTATTTAATATTTTTATCACTCATGCCTGGAGAATTTGGCAGTGCGTGAGTGTGTGAACGGAGTGTAATAACACTAAATTCTATCTGCCTACCTTGTTATATGTGGGATACGCCATGAAGCTGTCAAAAAAGTTCCTAAATGATTCTTGTGGAAACCTGTTTAAGTGGTTGATTTTTTGCTTTAACGTAAAAATAAATACATATTTTATTATTGTGTTATAAAGGAAAGTATCAATTTATACCATTATCTTTCAGAGGCTCCATGATGTATCAAGGAGGCAACCCAGCATACGCAGCGCGCGGACAGCCCGTGCCCATGTACCAGATGCACATCGCACAACGACCCGGACAGTACCCCCCGCCTCCACACCAACAACACCCCTCAGGACACCCTCAACATCCCTCGGGACACCCCCAACACCCCCCAGGACACCCCCACGGACAGTATTACCCTCACATACCTCATCGGCCTCCTTCCTCCTCTCCACAGGCCATGCCCTACGGACACAGACCTCCTCATGGAGTACTACGTCAGGCACATCCCGGCATGACCCATCATGGCCCTCCCGGAACTTCCCCTCATGGTCCCCCCGGAACATCGCCACACGGGCCACCAGGGACATCTCCCCACGGGCCGCCTGGTATGCATCATCCTGCAATGCGACCGCTCCCCGCCAACATGCATCTTGGGCCTCCTGTATCCAGTCCTCATTTAAACACTATGCCCCGAGGCCCTCCACCTGGTCCTAGTATGATGCCTAATATCCGCCCCACAGGCCCCCCGCCGCCCACCGCGTCTCCCACGCCCCCCGTCCCCCCGGGGACCAAGTCTCCTGCCAACGCGGACTCCGAACCCCCAATAAAAATAAAAGCAGAAGTCAAAACAGAGCCCGAATATCAATCACCTCCAGTGTCGCCCACTCCCCGCGCCTCCCCCGAACCACCACGCAACCACCCTAAAATTAAACACACCGAAAACAAAGATGGTCGCCCTCGATATCCCCTAGGACCATACGCGCCGCAATACGGGCCCTACGGACCCTACGCGCCGTCCAACGACGCCTTACTTTCCCTACAACGCAACACAATGCGTCCGCCTTCCGCCCCAGAGCGGTCCCCTATGCAAGAAATGCTAAGGCTCGTGGGGCCTGATAGACATCCTATGCAAGAATTATCTAGACCTTCTGTGCCTGATAGAAGTGTGATTCAAGACATGTCGAGACCTCTTCCGGGGCCTGACAGACCTATAATGCATGATATGTCTCGGCCTCCGGGGCCTGAACGCCCGATGATGCATGATGTGTCTCGACCGTCGAGCTCAGAACGTCCGATGATGCACGATATGCCGCGACCGCCGGGACCCGAACGCCTGATGATGCACGAAGGCGCAAGGCCTCCCAGCTCCGATCGACCACTGATGCACGAAATGCCACGACCGCCGAGTTCAGATCGACCACTGATGCATGAAATGTCGCGACCGCCGAGCACCGATCATCCAATAATGCATGAAATGCCACGACCACCCGGACCTGAACGCTCGATGATGCACGAAATGCCACGACCACCCGGACCCGAACGCTCGATGATGCACGAAATGCCACGACCACCCGGACCCGAACGCTCGATGATGCACGAAATGCCACGACCACCCGGACCCGAACGCTCGATGATATACGAAATGTCACGACCGCCAAGTTCAGATCGACCCATGATGCACGAAATGCCGCGACTGCCGGGGCCCGAGCGACCGATGATGCATGAAATGCCGCGACCGTCAAGTTCAGATCGACCAATGATCCACGAAATGCCCCGACCCTCCGGCCCGGAACGTGCGATGATACAGGAAGTACCACGGCCTCCAAGCTCTGATCGCCCGATGATGCACGAAATGCCGCGATCATCGAGCTCAGATCGCCAAATAATGCACGAAATGCCAAGAGTACCAAGTTCAGATCGACACATAATGCACGAAATGCCGCGACCGCCGAGCTCCGACAGGCCAATGTTACATGAGATATCACGAATATCGAATTCAGAAAGGCCAATAATGCATGAGATAGCAAGGATTCCAAACTCAGATCGACCAATGATGCACGAGATGGCTCGAACACCTTCAGATAGACCGATGATGCATGATATAGCACGGTTATCAAATTCTGATCGGCCCTTGATGCATGATATGGCACGAATTCCTGGTTCCGAAAGACCGATGATGCACGAGATGGGACGAGCACCTAGTTCAGATCGGCCGATGATGCACGACATGCCCCGACCGCCGAGCGCGGAGCGGGGGCCTCCGAGCATCGACAGGCCGCGGCCCCCCGCGCCCGACAGCCTGCCCCCGCACTACCCGTACATGCGCGCGCCGCGCCCCTACATGCCCCTGCTGCGGCCCCCCGCGCCCGCGCACTACCCCGCGCACCCCTACCACGAGGTGCAGAGGGCGCCCTCTCCGAGCACCGACGACAAGGAGGACAACCCGGACGTGGACAACCCCGCCAGCCCTCCCGACATTAAGCCGCAATTCCTCAAAACACCACTACCTGATGTACGACATATCAAAGTGGAGCAAGAACTAGAGAGCACAGAAGGCACAGAGCATCCGGGGGCTGTTGGAGGAGTCGGGGGCTCGGGGGGCGTCTTCGGGGGCCTCGTGAGCTACTTCTCCAGCCAGCGCGAGGACGAGCTGGACGCGTAGTGGGCGCGCACTGTACATATAACATAGATAATTTTATTTATACGGCGATAGACGCCTAGACGTACGCTATGTATGATATTTTATGTTCGGTTCACTGATGAGTCTTTTTGGTCTCGAATATAAACGATGTATTATTTTGTTTACGTTTAAGTGAGATTTATTTATATACAGAACGATAAGTACTTATTACGGTATACTCTAAATACGAATTCTATTAAAGATCGATAATTTTCTTTTTTGCAAAATAAATGTTTTCTCCTAATCAAGTGTTTTCTATTGTTCTCTGTGGTTTTTATCAATTTATTGCATAATTCCAACAATATTCGTATGTATAGATATTTTTATTTACGGAGATTAAAATGTTGGATGTGTCAGTATATAGGACTTTAAAATAGAATTTACATCACCTCTTTTTGGGGTTCTATACCTCTTAAGAAAAAAAGGAACCCTTATATGTCTGTCTAGAGACTTATCTCAGTAATACCTAGAGATATCGAGTTGAAACTCAAAGAATATACATACTCAGGTCTACGATCCCTTGATCTTCTGAAAAAAATCGTATATCTAAATTTACTTAAAAACAGATATAACAAAACACGCTTATTTCTACACTATAAAGGGAATCAAAATTAATAGGATATTTCCGATTGACCTAGAATTATGAAATTTGGCAGGTAACATCTACAGGTAGTACTAGTCCAGAAAAATACTAATATACAAAATATTGGCAACATTTTTAATCTTGTAGTAGACGAACAACTCGACGGTAAGACATTGGCGCGAATGTTTGAACGCCGTCTGTGGTTGTCAAATTCATTTCCTTAAGGATTTATTTGTTTTCCTTACTTAATTAATCGTTGCATTACAAGACTGGACAATAGGACTTAAAATAGTGCCAGTCTGACTGTCTTCCTATAGGAAAACTCATAAAAAACTGTCAATACGATTTTTCTTAATTGCGTGGTGTTAAGTAGAAATGAATATCAAATATTCAGGCCCACAAGACAGCACTGAAAAAGATAATTCTTCTAAATCAACACAATCCAAAAATATGAGCGTCAATGCATCGTCGCCGCATTTATATGCAGATTATCCCGTAATCATATCACAAGCTACTTACTGTGGATCTACAATTATTAAATTAGGCACGGAAATGACATTGCTAATAAAGAGGGAAATTGTGAATCTCGAAGTTTATATTATATGTAAGTAACAGAAAGAAATCATTATAAACTCATATTTGTAGTTTTTTTTTATAAAATATGCCTGCAAAATATAGTAACACAGATTGCTTTTATAAATTGTACTTCCTGTTGACATACAATAATCAAAAACTATCTCACTGCGTCACGATATCTATACTAATATTATAAAGAGGTAAGATTTGTATTTTTGTATGTATGTATGTATGTATGTGTGTATGTTTGTAGAGTTTTCACACAAAAACTACCGGACCGATTTCAATATTTTTTGCAATTATTAAGAAAGCTGCATGTTCACTGACCAGCATAGGCTATATTACATTTTCAAAAAAAATAGAGATCCCTAATAAAAATGCAATAATGTAACCCAAGGTGAGAAGAAATTGATCTTAACAATTCTATCATCGCATGCGCTGCGAAAATTATTGATGATAGAACAAAGCAATGTTCCACAGCATTAACGAGCGCATCAATATCTATATAAAAGTCCGCGATAGCATATGTCCAACTACTGTAGTTATGACAATATAACCATTTTTTTATATTTTATAAGTTAACAAAAGTGCCGACAATAATCAAACCATATTATTCATACCTCTGCATTAATACTTATCCTATTAAATGATATTTTAATAAAGATAATTTCAATACCTGTGAAATACTTTTTAAATTAATAAAATCGGATATCCCATTCAAAAGATATAACGAATTTAAAAATATCAATCTAAAGAAAATTATGTAATAATAAAAAATGCGGAGTGTGTGTCGTGTGGCCTCGCGCACCGTCGCGAGTAACTCTGCGGGGGTGAGGGGGAGGTGCATCGATATCACTAAAATTATTAAGGCAATCGATTAGATTTTTTGTTTCCTTATTTGATTTGAATAGGCCCCGAAACTACGAGACCAATTTGGAAAATTCTTTTACAATTAGACGATGAAGGTGTAAAACAATACAAAAAAAAACCTTATATCGCGTACGCTGTGGAAATTATTGACAATAGAGAGCAAAGTGATGTACTACAATTTCATAGAAGACATCAATATCTACAAAAAGTTGACGATGTCATGTGTAACTGTTAGAGTTATGTTACAATAACTAATTTTCAAAGGAAAAAGTGCAAACTAGAACAGAGCCGCCATCGTAGTACAGAGGGACATCTAAAATATATATATTTTATATTTTGTCATAATGAATAGCTTTAAACTTTGTATGCACAAAGGTATCCCGTACGTAGTATATCATTTTTTTCATTTATTATTACCAGTACATCAGTATCGATACTAATGTGGTATCTATATTTTTATATGTTGTTAATATTTTTGCTCCCCTTATTGTTTTTCAGGTGGAAAACACAGACAATATTTTATTCACCTTAAAATGTTAGTAGTTTTTATAATTCTCATATAATTAAACAACTTTCTAAAATGATCTTTCCTTGCATGTGTTGTAATAACTATCAGGAGCTATTAAACAGAACAATACATTCTCATTTTGATAAATATGGTATATGTTATTACAGTATAACAATATAACAAACTATTGAGGTATCTTGATTAATTTCTTTAGGTATGGGCTTAAAATATTTTATCCTATATACTGTCCCCGTAAAAGAAGCGCTGACGCTTCCATTCTGTATAAATATTGAAGGCCGTCGTGGCGTAGGGGCACAAAATTGTGCCTGTAACGTGACGTTATGGGTTCGATTCCCACTTGGAGGATTGAATTGTAATTTAATCATATTTTCATTTCGCAGTTTCGTCAGTCATATATCATACGCAGTATCTTAACACTTAAGTTCCCTCTACCTACCCTGCTATAGGCTGGATACAGCGTGAATCTGGTTTTAATTTTGTGTGGACCAATTAAAATAAAACTAATACTAAATATTTAAAGGAAGTTAGGCAAATTACAAAATTGCACTTAAATCAGTTAAGCCCTTTCTGAGATTAGCGTGAACGCACAGATAAACAGACAAACTGACATTTTTAAATGTAATAGAACTTGGAAACTACAATTTTTCTAATATATCTTCCATGTCCAGACACCGATGAGTTAGGATTTTATTGTAAGTATTGATATAACTATAACTATATAGCTATAACCATAACTTAGGCCCTAAGGACTCCTTAAGGCAAAAGTTTAAAGAAATTAATATATTGACAGTTGCATCTCTCTTATGGGAGGTACGAAAATGCGACCTAAGGTTTTAATAATTTTCACATTAGAAATCTTAATTGCGTTGCAAACACACATTATAGGTATATTAAAACATGAATATAATTTTAGTGTTTTAAGTAAATAATTCTGTGGTTAAAGCGGGCGAAGCCGCGAGCGGGTCGCTAGTATATAATAAACATTTACGTGATGAATCCTATTACATCTTTACTGTAAGGGTTAGGAACAAAAAGCCATGTTTATTACAATTTAAGGAATATATATTCTTTACATTTTATCATTTACAAATTTAATTTAAAAAATAAAAGTCAATTTAATAACAACATATTTATTTTCTAGGCCTTCCTGCGACTTTTTTGCTTCCCGCCGCTTGCTTGTTTTTGCCGCCGAAAGAAAGTTGTTGTTCTGTAAAAAAATAAAAGATTTTCAGTTAAGAAAGAATATGACAATGTTAGATGACAATTTTTAGATGTAAAATTACAACGACTAAAATAATACTATTATATAAAATATGTTTTTAACTTAACGAAATAATTGCTATTTCGAAGAAACAAATTGCATAAAATACTAAGAAAGATATATCTATTGAAAAAGTACGACTTATTATATTCTTAGTTTTATACAACAATATTGTTAATCGTGTATTGTGATTAGATTACAGTTACAAAAGTGTTATGAAGAAAAAATCTTCACTCTTTTACAGTATAGCAGGATGAACAGAGGAAACCTAGTGTTAAGACACTCCGTTCCCTACCACCCAATTTTCGAGACATTGCACGTCGAATGTTTCTTATTCTTGTAGGAATCGAGCTCTGTGCTGCTGCGCCGGCCTCATATAGACAGTATACGTGTGTAATAGTATGTATATACTAACCTGGTGGTGCAATTTTCAATGATATATCATAAGTTTTGCTTTTCGGTCTTTTCGCGGCGGGTTCTAATTTTTCAGGTGTTTCACTTGGAGTTACCGTTTCTTGAGTCGCCGCCCAACCGTCCTGGAACAATTGTGAATACCGTTAAAATAAATTAAGTCACATCAAAAAAATAAATGTATTTATTAATTACACAATAGACAAGTAGTATACTTCTTAAAAAATTAATAGTTCTTTAAATTAAATGAATTACAACATTATATAACACAAAAGTGATGCTAGATTTATTTTATTTTTTAATATGTATATGTATTCCTCATCGCCCAAAATAAGCCCCACCGGCGTCCCGTCAATATTCCCCCCAAGACGACTACCGCAAACGTAAAACTTTTTCATCATTTTGTCTTTCCTGTTGTTATACTATATACAAAATGTACAACGAAATAAAACGATTTTTTTTTTCTTAAAAATAGAACAACTTTATTATGTACCTCAGGATCCTCTATCTCTGGAGCAATGGGGAGGAAGGACAGCATATTCTCGTCTTCTCCTTCTTCATCGGAACTACAGAAAGCTGCTACAGGCTCGCACGATGTCACGTCCACCTTTAAATATAAAAAAAAATATACTTTAAAATAAGTTAGCTATGGGCTGCATAGATTTGGTTTTAGGGTTTTTTTGTTCGCTTTTGATTATTTTACCTAATTACCGGTTTAATTTTTGTGAATTGTTAAAAGTAAGCAAAAACCAAAAATCAGATCTGCGTACCCATCTACAGCTAGTTTCAGGGAGGCCACTACTCTTCGATGGTACTATAAATAAGTGAAAATTGTATTTGATATACTCAGTAGGGGCTACGCGAACAATAATCTGTCAGTATGTGAACCTGTACCTACCTCTACTTCCTCGTCGTCCCTGCTCTCCCCAGCCTGGTCCACTGATCTGTCCTCGTCCTCTACATCGAACTCACTCTCTCTCTCCTCATACTCTACGTTTTCATCTAATTCTTTGAAATCGGGGGCAAAAGCTGACCAATTTTCCACTTGGTTTTGAGCCCATATTGATACAACTCCTATTAAAAATAGGTAAATAGGTTATTTTTTATTTTAGCACAGTAGACAGAGGATACAGCGAGAAGCTGCTTGCTGATAGCGCAATTCAACATATATAACATCAATTTTTTGTTTTTTAACAGATCAAAAATATAAGTTATAAACATTTCTGTTTCCTTTCATTTTGGCAGAAACTGATTTTAAGGAGTATATTCTAAGTATGATATCATAGTCACTTTCGTTCTTAGTATTAATTATTATAAATTATTCAATTATAATGTACTTTACTTTTTTATAATTGAGTAATTACCTTACGTGTACTTTGAAGTCGAATAAAAACGTAGTCAGCGGAAATAATGGATGACCAGGGTGAAGCAAAACGTCAGTCTTTTTACCCAATATAAAATTTATACTCCCAGCTACTATTAGGGAACAATGGGCCAGTTTATAATACAATAGTTCAGTTTAAGGGGGTAAATTGAACACCCATTGGGTCAAATTATAACCTTATCCAACAAGCAATTTCGGAGTTTGAGTCACTATAAAACATTTTGGGGTACAATGGTACAAAATGAGACATAATCGACCTCAAATAAGGGCCCTTTAACTCACCAGCGCTAATACTAGCAATAATCGGTCTAACGGGATGCCACACGACGTCCAAGAGCAGTTCTCCCTTAGTCCCGTGGAGTATTTTAACCAAGTTCCCTATAGACTTCTCCCATATGTACAGAGCGTGTTGGCGAGCCGACCCGGCGCATATATATTCACCGTCCCCGGAGAAACAGCACTTCTTCCATGTTGTCCTGTAATAAAAAAAAATATCAAAAAAAAAACATATTACCAAGCCAAATTGACCTGCCATATTGTAGATAAATCGTTTTATTTCATTTATGTATTATATATACAAATTTATCTCTTTCATTCGATACTCATTTTGGTTAAATTGTACAAAAATAAATCATCTATTCAATCTATATTCCATTTATATAGATATCTCGTTTTAAGCGCCATAAGCGTAGCTTTTTAAATATATTATCATAATAAATTTATAATTATAAATATAAATGTAGAAAAAAATTGGCACAAAAACCTGGCCCTTTTATATTACTTATTATTATTAATTTAAAACTCACTTATTAACAAGATCCTGTAACTTCTGTATGGGTTCAGGTTCTCCATTCACACCGGACTTCAATACGGTGTTAGTGTCGTACACTCTTATCACTCTATCTGACGTATTTACAAGGAAACAGCTGAAAAAATATATATTAATTTAAAAAGAAAATCATATCTGTGTTTGAGGCCAGTTGCGGCGCAGGGCAAAGTTTGTAGGCTCGATTGCGACTCGAAACAAGAGGGAAGAAATTTCCATTTCTCATGGGAATTGAGATGCTTACAGCCAGAGCCTGTCCCAGTGTAAATTTTTGTCATCATCATCATTGATATCTACATATCTATATCTTTATGGGTAGCACTGAGCTCTGCTACTCAATATTTTGAAATTTTGAAAAATTGCATGAGGGAAAAGAGTGTTTTAACACTAGGTTCCCTCTGCCTACCCTGCTATATTTCCGCATATACAACGTAAAAGCAAAAAAAATAATCGTTAATAAATTATGTAACAATAATTACAATAAAGCATACTCACTTGCCTCTTCTGGCAAACTCTATACTCTTTATACCTGTTGTACTTGACGTGCCGACGGTTATTTTAAAACTTGCTTTTATAGTTAACGCCTGGGAATCCAATATTAATATTTTCCCTTTCGCATTTCCCGTATAGACATGGTCCCCGCGACGGTCGAATGACGCTATTACATTTATGTCACCCTGATAAGATAATGATTCTGATTTAAACTCGGAATGTATTATTATCATTTTTAACTATTTTAAAGTGTTAATCCACACTTAGGAAAGAAAAGTACTTACTTAGACAACATATAAAAATTTGAACGTATCGGGACTCGAACCCGCGCTTCCTGGAAACCTCTAGAGTAGGCGCTCTGACCACTAAGCCTTCAAGCTACGTCAAAATTTTTATATGCTTGTTACAACTTACTTATGTTGTTAGCATATTATTGTCATAATGTGTTAAGAGACAGTTCCTTACTAACTGTTAAACTTTCAAGGCCGAAGTCAATGTTGCGTTTTTGCCTTATTATCAGAGCAAAGAAATGAAAATATTAATAAGTAATAATTAATTAACCCCAAACTGACTTGAACCCACAAGTGCTGCATTTATAGTCACATGCTTGTGTCCCTACGCCAAGACTACCATACACAAACTATAGTTTTAATAACCAAATATATTGAATAATATGAAAGTTTAAATAATGGCAATTTCTTACGTCTTCATCTATAGGCAATATTTTATGTTCGCCATCAGTATCCACTAACAGAGCTGCATGTCTCATAGGGACATACAAGAAATCTTTTGTCATTTCTTGGGTCAAATTGAACCCTCAATATGGGTGTGGGAAACCTATATCTTTGTTCACATTCTCCTGATAATACATCCCATATGCATACATTATGGTCTGTGGAGGCTGAAAGAAGCTGTAAATAACAAATCATATTTGTTTTTTTGTTATATAGCAGTATATAGTATGGTGAATGAGTCTTAGAGTTAGGCTTTCCCTTACACTTGACAAGTTGTGACTACCCTGAAGTAGCTGCCCTACTCCAGGGTAGCCACAGCTTGTCAATCATATTGTATGTTTAAGTATCCTTAACATTTTTGTATTGTATAACATTGTCCATTATAAACAAAATGCAATATATTTACAATATTCAATATTAGTATTTTACTTGTAAAAAGTTCTTAAAGTCACTTTTATTATAACATCATATATATCTTTTTATAAAATTGAGGCAGATACAATTTATAAATAGCACTTTAAGTTACTGAACTTCGATAAATGAATAATCTTTTGAAATAGAAATTACTTACTTTTTTACAATTTCTTGACCAACTTAAACTACATACTGGATAAACATGTGCTGATATTGATTTAGCAATGCCTCTCGTAAGAAAGTCCCATATAAAAATTCTGCCATCATTGCACCCCACAGCTAATAGTGTGCCACGACGGTTAAAGGCACAAGTTGCAGCTAAAGATATGGAATCTAGAGTGCCATCGAATTCCTAAAAATATTATAATATACATAGTGTAATTTTTATATTACTTTAGAAAATAACAACATTTTTCGGTTTCATGTGTTTGTGATATAATGCAGAGTTTGATTTTTGATTTTAAACATTATAAAAGTTATAAAAAGAAATATGCCAAATATACCTCCGGATAGTTCTGCCCAAATGATTCTGAAATAAACAATGTTAAAATAATTATATAACTAATACTAACTATATTCCAAAAATTAAGTGTAAACAAATAACAAAGACTACAAAATATTAGAATTTGATTACTTACCAAGTAATTCCAAATTCATGATTAAAAATGATATTTATATCAGAAAACTATATACATAATATTTAATTACAATGTTTAGTTTAACAAACTCATATTCTTTAACTAAAGTTAGGAAAAGAAAAACACCGCAAAACAACGCTACAAGCTTCCCTATTATATGAAAATGTCAAATTAGACAGCTGTCACTATTAATGTCACAGAACTCACAGATTAACAATATCAATAATGCCTCCTGCCGCCACAGCTACTAGTACTTTGAGGTTAATAAATTTTAAATTTGAGAGCGATTAAAAGATTTTGATAAGTAAAGTAATAACTTTTATGATATTATTTAAGTAATGTGTTTTTGATGTTATCGCTTTATCTATACGCTGTATTCCGCATATAGCAGACTAGTGGGAGCCTTAAGCTTAAGATTAGAGTGTCTTAATGCTTAAGCATTAAGACACTCTAATCTCCACTTTCCGCCTGATTTTCAAGAAATTGAATTTTGATTTACCAGAGTGAGATAATAAATACTTTCGTCTTCTTTTGCTCTTTTATTCCACGAGAGGGCCTACAACAGCGCCAATTCATAAATCCATATATTACTCGTGTAATTGAATGAATAAAGTAATTCTTTTGACGATTTTCATGTGAAAGGACCGATAAAACAACAAAAAAAGGACCAATCTTAAGTCAAAAATACATATTACTAGTCAAATGAAACACGCTTAATTTAATTTAAATTATTTAATAAAATTAACAATATTCTGTTTTAAAAAATATATATTATGTATAATGTATGTACATATTCCTGTAGATAAAATATCAATGAATATTGTCATTGTAAGAAGTATGCTCTAACATGTTTCTAAAATTAAATCGGTTTCCAATAGCTTAAATGTATAATTGTATATCTTTAAAAATATATCTCATATATCTCTTGTATATCACATATATCTCTTATTCCTTATATGACTAGATAGAGAAATTGCATTTAATAAATGCTTCTTGTTCCTGTTTCGATCCATTATTATCTATTAATTTAACTACACTTAATACTAATATTTTTGTCAAACTTTTGTATACTATATTTTATATACCTATATCTATTTCTCAACTTACGTTACACTTCATTATATTTAATTATATATATATATATATACAATTAGTCATTTTTTGGTAAAAAGGCATTGCGCAGCATTGAGCTCCGCCACTCGAGACGATATGTCTCCAGAAATTAACGGAAAGTAGAAAACAGAGTATCTTACTACTAGGCAGTGGGATACCTGGGATCCCTGCCATGCCAGGTGCGGGATACAGTGAAGATTTTTTTTTCCTTTCACCACACACATCACAATCCATTTCAAAGCTAAAAATAACTGTAAAACATTCTTAACACTAACTTAATTTGTGTATTAAATGCAAAGAAATAATTATTTGAATAAATTAAATTACTAATAAATTTAATATCTATAATCGTGTGCTAAACACAGTTTGTGGTACGTTCCGATTAATGTGCCTTCTTCCCCAATTGTCTGACAGTAGACGTGCGCAGTAGTCGGGAACTAGCGCTGCAACCACTACTAGCAGGTTCAAAGTCGCGAAAGACAGTGATGAAATAAGTCTGGTATAAGTTCCTAGTACGTCGCCGTCTATTGGCCTGTTATAAATGAAAAACAACAATTACCTAGATTATATTAAAATATTTTTAGAAGAGAGAAACGAAGAGTGTTAAAACATTTCGTAATAAACTTTCCGCCTTTGGTACTTTGTCTAAACGAACTGCGGTAGAATAATATAATAAATATATAATTAATTTTAAAAATATAAAAACAAAGACTAAAATGAGAACTGCATATGGAACTTTACTTTGAAAATAAATTATAATTGTTTTAGCTTTTTATTCTTTAGAACCAAACATACAATGACACAATCAACAACATTGTATGTTTGGTATCCTAGACAGACAAACATATGGTATCCTAGATATTATATATGCAAACAATACTTACAAATAAATGACAGAGTAAATTGTATTAAAGCCGATGTAAGAGAGCACAGAGAGCAGTGTGGTGATGGCGAACGCGAAGGAGTGATATCGAGCTTGAAGACACAATCGTAGTGACACGGTCACTATCAACAAGTGAAATGTCGTTGCGCCGAATGACCTGCACATAATATTATGATACTAATTATAAAATAAATTATTTTGTGTTAATATAGAGATAAATTCAAGGTAGGGCAAAGTAGGTAGAGAGAGATTCTGGAATTACATTATTCCGTCATCAACTTTCTGCCTTCTACTTCACTCAACATGCGATGCCCCTAAAATATAGGGGCATCGCATGTTGAGTGGTTAAGTCCAACGATATACCTATACGAGTATATTAGTAATTGCCATAAAATTTATTAATATGCTTGACAAAAAGAAATTTCTTACCAAAGATCAACAGTTTTCCCGTCGTTGCTAAGCACAGGAACTTCGAATAGCTTTTTCGAAAAGAAGTAAATGACGATTGAGTGATGTAATGCGGCGATGAACCACGCAAGGAAGTACTGCCATGAGAGGAGCTTGTTTTTTCTGATTTCACGGTACAAAGTTGGGTTTCTGTTGATTGTAATTGTGATTATTTGTGAGAAAACTAGCGTATGTAGTGGGTATGATATTTAGAAGATATAATGAAAAATATAAGTATGTGTAGCATGTTAAAGGTCTTAAATAAAAGAGGAGAAGTATAATAGATACATTACCGGTCTTCGTATAAACATATTTATATATGATTTACTACAGTGTAAAAAAACATATTGTAGAAAAACGTAATTTTACAATTTGAAATCAAGTGTGGGTCTTTTACCACCCTAGGGACTAAATCAAATGTATTGTACTTAACGACAAAATTAATATTCGCCTTTAGTACTGCCACTGTCCTGAAAACGTATATTAAACCAATGTGAGCGGAGTCCTACCAAAATTTTTGTTTTAGCTACTAGTAGCTAAAACAAAAATTCTGCACAGATGACCGCGCGTAGTTCGAACGATTCAAAAAGTTCTTGTCCCTTTATAGCTAGTTATATAAAAAAAACTCACTTCATCAATAAATCAGCCGGGTACCGCTGATCAGTGACCGCAAGCAGCAAGCAAGGCACGGACGTGAACACCAGGTTGTAGAACGTTAAGTACATCGAGTCGAATATAGATTGCGTTGAGAACGCCGAGTGCACTTGGAATATTAACTGGAATATATTAAAACTATGTTAAAAATTATAATTCATTATTATAATTATTATTTATTATATATAAGTCATCGTTTAAGAGAACCCAGTCGTGACGCAGCGACACAAGCGTGCGACTGTCAACGTAACAGGTTGTGGGTTCGATTCCCATTCTAGGAAATGATATATTTAATAGTGTCATGGCATTGAGTTACGCCACTCGAGACACAATGGCTCCAGAATTCGGCGAAAAGTGGGGAACGGAGTGTCTTAACACTAGGTTCAGACACAATATCAGTATCTGTTCTTGGAAGATGTATACAAAAATTTTATTGGGGACCTTTATTAATGTAATAGAACCTAAAACAATAATTTTTAAAATTATATATAATATTCTAATTCTTACCATAATATTGCCTAAAACTAAATTCTTATAGAAGAAATAATGTATGAGCGTAGCCAGCCGTTGGTAGTACCAGTGCCCCATTACCAACAAAACTTTTTTTATCATACAGAATTTTGTAAATGCGTAATCGGCTGATCTGTAAAGCAAAATAATATTTTATTTATAGATTTCGTGACTGACAGGCAAGTATAGTCAATAGCTTCATATTGTTGATAGATGGATATAAATAGATTTATGTTTTAAGACAGTATGATTTGGGCACGTGACAGTGACGAAAGAATAGCAAAAATGATCTATGAAATTTCAATTATATATTCTATATAAAAAATAAAAACAATTAAGAAATAATGATAACCAACCTCGCAGCCTGATGTCCCTCCTTCCCGTATATTCCAAAGCCGACGTGGGCTTCCTGTATCATCGATATGTCGTTAGCACCGTCACCAATTGCTGCTGTTATGGGTTTTTCAGGACTTAGTTTCACTAGTTTTACTATCTGTTTAGAGATTTATAATAAATTATTTATTTTTGATTATATATCAGCTTCACGCTGTATCCCTCACACAGCAGGGTAGGCAGAGGGAACCTAGTGTTAAGACACTCCGATCCCCACTTTCTGCCGAATTCTTTAGACATTGCGTGTTGAGTGGCAGTATTCGACGCCGCGCTCAACCTCGACACCAGAGCGAAGATATAGAAATATAAATTTAAGTAAATATTTCATCTCCTCGAGTGGGGATCGAACCCACAACCAGTCGGTTTTACAGTCACACTTAGTGCCGCTGCGCCACGACTGGCCTCGTGATTATATATCTATGATAAATTATCTACCAGTTAAGCATAAGCGTAGGAATGAGGAGACCGGGTGGTCCGTATACACTCCACAATAGGTCTTTTTCCCCCCCAAAAATTTAATTAACAAAGTATAAGCCCTAAAAAATTCAAAGAGACCTGAGGCCGGTCGACCGTAGGAGTACAAGCATGTACAAGTAAAATTAAAAACCAGACAAGCGCGAGTCGGGCACGTCCACCGAGGGTTCCCTATAAAAATTGGAGGTCTCGAGCTTTTTCTGAAATTCAATTCATCCACCCCTCACAAGCTAATATAATACTCACTCTTGGAGGAGACTCATTGTATTTGGGTTATTTTCAGCAGCTTTGTTGAAATCAAACGTGACGTTGAGTGTCAACGCTTAACACACAGTGATGATTAGAAAAGTGGTGAACTGACTTAGCCCCAGATTCCTACTACTTGCCCTGCTATATGGAGAATACAGCGTGAGACAAAAAAGTTAACAATTAATTTGGAACTTGAAATCACCTTTGCCTTTTGTATAGGCGAGAGACGACAGCACAGCACAGCACTACACTTCAATGATATATTAACAAACGCGTCCGCATATTGCGTGTCCAGGATGATAGCAACACTAGTTCCATCCACAACGAGTGTTACATCCCTATAGCTGGGTTCAGCTAGAGTACGTAGGCAGAGGTCAAAATGAGCCTTCAAAGCCTCTTCAGTTTCAAGACCGATAAGGAACAGTCGTCGGTCATTTTCTGATATATGTGCACAAGATTGGGCCACGTTGATTGCTGTTTCTACCTGTGGGAAGGTAGTGGTGTGTATTAAAATATAAATGTAAATTTAATTCACGTAAGATTAGAATTGGTGAAAAAATTAATTTTCAATTAATAATGCAATATGAAATGTTTCAAAATGTCTTTTAAAAAATGTTATTTGAGTATCCGTTTATTATTATTCACATTGATATACCATCATGAATACACATAATTTCAGTTACTAATTTCATTAAGTACATAATTATCGATATCAATCAATTAATAAATGTCACTACTTTGAACCGTTTTCCTTTACTTGTTTGTTAAAATGGACAAAAAAGCATTAAGACATCAAAAGCTAGTGTACCTTATCACCAGTAAGCACCCACACCCTGACGCCGGCGCGCCGCAGCGCCGCGAGCGTGTCCGCGACGCCGTCCTGCAAGCAGTCCTGCACGGCCGTGGCGCCCGCGAGGCGCAGCGAGTGCTCTAAAGCGCGGAACTGGTGCGTCACCGCCGCGAGAGCGCCCGCGCTACCGGATACGTCTACCCTCTTAATTGCTATGGATGTATAATATCTTATTACTGTATAATTTCATATAGTTTTCGTTTATATGACCAAGCAACTATCTACATAAAATATGGTTTGAAACGTTGGTTTCATAAACATTTATATAGATATCGAAGACATATTGATATTAGTACTTAATTTCTTCTGATATAGGTATAACTAATATCTATTTACGCGTTGACGCGTACGCTTTGTTAGGAAAATTTATTTAAGAGTATTTAATTTTTAGGAAACAATTGAAAAAACCCGTGAATGTAACGTACTGGAACTTAACGCCGCCGATTTTCACTCGCATAAAGATATTTACCCAATCAGGAACTGAACTCCAATCACTGTAACCACTGTAATTTCAATCTGCACTTAATCATATATTCTATAAATTCTTACATTCAGCGACCTTTTCATATTCGTCGACGGGCACCTCCCTGTACGCCACAGCGAGTGTTCTAAGGCCTTTATTAGCGAAACTGTTAATATCCCTTTCAGTTTCTTCTATAAGCACAGAGTCTTTACAGAGAGGAAACACTGCTGTTTCAGCGCCTTTACAAAATAACCATATCTGAAATTATATAGAATTGTTGACTATAATTGTAATGTTTATTTTGATTGACTTAACAATTAAAAGATTAGGGAATGGTGACCTGATGAACAATAGTGGTTTAATACTATGTTTGTGTTTAGTCGATTTTTTTAAATAGATTTTTTCATAAAAAAATAAACTTGAATTAGCATAGTGTAAATTTAAATGAATATGTTAGCCATCCTGAAGTATTTTTTGTTAAATTTTACACATTGTTCACTCGGAAAGGAAATAGTCAAAAGGATGAAAAAGTCCAAACTCAAAATTGCGCAGTCATATGTGCTAACTGTAGGGCGGCCCTGACTCGACCATCGTACTGTAGTCGAGAAAAGATTAACAAAAATTGTTTACTTTTTAGATAAAGCGTAAGTACGCCTTACCTTAATACTATCTATTGATATCTAAATTAGGTATTTTATCAAATAATAAAGAAATTAAGATAAGTAACGTTATGACTAAGTATGGAGCTACCAACATAAAGTAACTACATAATACCACCATTAGTGTTTCTAGAGATATTTAGACGGTGGATTTTATCTTTGAATAGATAAGTTCGTGTAAATGTTGTTTTTTTTATTATTGTTTTTCGTCAGTAAAATTTCAGACTATCCTTGGATGGAAACGAGCCACCCGGTTCCCCCCTTTGCCATGCCCCTGATTACCACTTTTTTGTGTATTTCAGCTTTACACGTTCTCACATATAAGCCTCACACATAAGTTCTCACATATATGGTCCCGGCTTTCAAATTTACATTGATGACTCTGTCGTTTTACAAATATGGACCGACTAAATATTGATATAGTATAATAAATAATAAAACTTACTTTACCATCCTTATCTCTAACAACGACAGACATCCGTTTCCTTTCAGAGTTGAATTCTATTGACTGCAGTCTTTCATATATTTCCGTATGGTCACCGACTTTAATCAACAAGTTGTTGCCTTCTTCACCTAAAAACGTAACACCTACTCTATCGGCCGCTTCTACTAATGCCTTTTCATCTGGACTACTGCCTTGATAGTCCATTTTACTACCATTTTCATTTAGTATTGAATCCCAATTCACATTGTTGAGATCACTATTTCCATTTCCGTTTCCGTTTCCGTTGGCTTTATTTATTTTCTTCCTTCTGAATATACTCATTAGTTGTAAGCTTTGCTGTCCTGAGAATCGAGCACTCAATTTCTTCATATCCTCGCTGGATACTTGTACTGAGTGACATAACGCAAGAATTTTGAAGAAAAATTTTACGTCTGTCTGAAATAGAAAATAGTAACTGCAGTCTAATATTTTATTCTTGAATAATATCAAAACGAATATATATAGTTTAACATTGTATATCACAAATAATAGGTAAGGCAGAGGAGAGGAACCTAGTTTTAAAGCACTTCGTGCCCCACTTTCCGCAGATTTTACAGGCACTACTTATTAAGTGGCAGAATTTAACGCCGCAGTTTGGCTTGTACGTAGAGTCAGGAAGTGAAATTCACTACCCCGAGTGGAAATCGAAACCACAACCGTCGTGTTTACAGTTATACATAAAAGCAAACCACAAAAATTATAATAGATATTACGTATATAATTTTTGTGGTTTGTTTTATTTTGTAGCGATACTAGCATCTTTATCGGTGACGTAATAATAGTAAAACGATAAACTCACGACCAAGATTGCTTTATTTTTATAGCACGTATTATAAAAGTAGTGACCGTCTATTCTCTTAGAACAGAGACACAACACACTCTTATCTCTGGGTTGAGTAAAGATCACCGACCCAGCTCACTCACTGAGCTGGGTCTCTGTTTGAGACCCAGCTCAGTGAGTGAGCTGTATGATCGCTTTCCAGATTTTGTAAGACAAAATGAGTGTAGTCTACATATATTTCTAAATGGACATACAATAGGGAAGAGGTGACGTACATTTTTTTTTCTCGAACAGACTGACTCTTGAAACTTTCAAAGAGAAGTTCGAATTACATATTAAAAACTTTTTTGTATTGAATTATATTTATGTACATACTTAATTTTGTGAATTTTACGAATGAGGCGTCGTTCGTTGCGTCGTCGTGGCGTAAGAGCTCCAGCGTGTGACTTTAAACGTGACGGTTGTGGGTTCGATTCCTGTTCGGGGAAAACGAAATACATACTGTTTTCACTCTCTCACCTGGTCTTTAGTTCCGTCACTCAACACACAATGCCTTCAGAATTCAGCGCAAAGTAGGGAACGGAAGTGTCTTAATGGTATTGGAGTGCCTTAACACTAGCTTCCCACAGCCTACGATGCCTACCCTATGTGCTATGTGTGAAGCTAAAAACATGAATTACTAATTTTGTGTTTTGGACAGTACACACGTAAATATTACTTGAAACCGATAACGGTTGTACCTACTTTACATAGATAAGATACTTTAAATGTGCCTCAAAAAATTCAAACGAACAAAAGAAGTAGCTCAGATGTACTGCTATGAAGTTTACAATGTGGGTTAACTCTTTAAAGTGTCAGACGATGAGATAAGTAAGTCATTTTGATACTACTCGTATATCAACACTTCAAGTTCTTGCGATGTTATCGTTTTTCAGAAGACCAAATTCATCCTCGTATTTACTAACATTTCAAGGTTATGTAGTTAAACCGTAGTTTTATTTTATTTTATAATGTATGAATTTTATATGTTTTGGCACATTAGGGATACATATTATTTTAGATTCACCCTTTACTCCGAACATAGGCAGTGGGAGATTGGGAACCTAGTGTTAACACACTCCGTTTGCATTCATATATTTCCGTTTCTTACTTTTCACGAAATTCTGAAGGCATTACGTGTTTAGTGGCGGAACTCTACGTCGGAGTTAAAAACAAAAAGTTGAGAAAAAATGTTTTTTTGTAAATTTAACATTTTTTATTACCTATTACTTTAAATAGTATATTTAAATAACTTTAAATAGTATATGGCATTACGTACGATAATAATTGGAATAACAGAAAAACTAAAACAATATTACCCTCGTATTAATTACTGCAAAAACAACAATACTTTTTTTATTATTTTCACGCTTATTCCGCATTTCAAAGTAAGTAGAGCCTAATGTCAAAAAACTTCGTACTCAACTTCCTGTCACATTTCGAATGACCGCATGGAATGGAATCGAACTCATAACCACCATGTTAAGTAAATTATTTTTTACTTTGTAGTTTATTGTTAGAAGTCTGGTTTCTTTTGTTAAAAATTATCAAACTAAACAAATGCACAATTAAATCATTATAAAATGTCATTGCCCCACAGAAATATTTATAGCATTGTTGACAATTGCTATTCTACCTACATATACAAACATACATACATACATACATACATAAATACATACATACATACATACACACACACATTTATTATGAACTCATTAATTGGCAAGAGAGATAAAACGATAAATAATGCGACGCTACAACACTTGGGAAAACAAAATAAAGGCAGGTTTCAGATATCTCTAATTGATAAACGTAATCTCGTTTCCTGAAATTCGATTTATATGTACTAAAAATAGTAGGCAATAGGCACTTAATATTAATACTATTTTAATTGCAACTGAATTATTTTTCAGTTTCACTTTGTATTCTGCATTCAGGGGAGGCAAAAGGAGTGGTAAGATACTTCTCTCTCCACTTTCCGTTGACTTCTAGAGTGATTGCGTATTGAGTAGCGGAAAACGGAAATTTTAAAATTATTTTCTTTCCTCGAGTGGGAATCAAACTTACAACCTGTCGCGCTTACAGTCAGGCACACAAGCGTGTCCCCGCGCCACATTGGTCTCAAGTTAATGCTCTCAACACATATATGTTCCAGTATGAATATAATATAAAATACTATTTACACTGACCTGACGTATATCAACTGGTTCTTCAAATCGTTCAGTATCATACAATTTCGAGTCCCTCTCCTCATAAATGTGTCCCTTGATAGAACACGCTTTAAACACCATGAGATTCTTGGTGAGAGTGCCAGTTTTATCTGAAAATAGGACTTCAACTTGTCCCAGCTCCTCATTGAGATCTGAAGTATTGGCGATCGCTGGTCTTCCTGTTTCATCGCATCGAAGATCCTCATCCCAACCGATGAATAGAGCACCTACAATATATAAGAGTATGTAATAAAATAGTAGGAATTACATACGCTAATATAATCCTTATATTCATAAAATTTATCCTATATGATAAACGAAAATGATAGCGATTTCTTGCAATTTATATTTTTTTTTAAATATTTATTAGTAATTTCCATTAAATTTAATACTTTATTTTTGCTATATTCATGGAATTATAAGCAACTTTAGATGCTTATATAGACATGATACTTGTATACAATTTCAGCTTGTTACTTATATAAAATAAAAAAATCGCTCGTTGCTCTTATATTTTTCACACAAAAGCGTACAAATTCCGCAATAAATATTAAATAATTTAAATAAAATAACAACACAGTAATAAAACATTTTTTTAGTAACTCACCAATAAATTTATATAATTCAATAGTCACATACAGTGACATTGGTATAATATAGTAATACAGAAGCAAGAACGAGAACAAATCTTGCAATATCGAAGAAAGACCCAAAGGCGAGTCAGGGCCCGGTCCTAAGTATATTTCACGTTCAGTTTTCCACTTCTCTATCAATATCTTAGCGCCTAACGACCCTGTTATTTCCAATATCAATAGACAAATATAAATTACTAAGAATTTGTTCACAGCTGCTTCGGACGACGAGAACTTGTTGCCAGAATATTTGGAATTGAGAGCCAATTTAGTTTCTTCACCTGAAATTATATTATTTATTCACATATTTATATGTTTTTATAAATTAAACCTTAATAAAGAAAACTTTTAATATAATCTGTTACAACATATTGATGTGCGTAAAAGAATGTTAATCTCTCTGCCTGCAGTTAAATATTTTCACATTTTTATTGATGTATGGAAAGAACAAATGGAGTGTCAACATATTTAACATAAAACAAAAGAAAATGGCAAATGCCTTCTTATATTTGGTTTTCTGCCCTCAATATGAAAAATGAGAAGTAACAACGACAATCATTCTTACCAGTATAAACAGCACAGCCAATCGCCCATTCAGTATTTTTGACCCTCGATCCTCTCAACATCAAATTATCTGTGCTTAGAGCCAAGCTGTTCTGTGTAGGTATGTCTAAACGACCGTAAAACGTGTACAAGTCGGCCACTGGATGCGGTACTTCTATCCGCATATCATGCGGAATTATATCTACGAAAATAACACATAACGACATATCACAAATTGTTTATATATATATATATATATATATATATATATATATATATATATGTGTGTGTGTTAAATAACATTTATGTTTTTTGTGTTTTTACGCACTGCTTAATTTTCTAACACGAACATTGACTAATTGATTGTTATGGTGAATACAATTTTATATTAATTTTAAAAACCAAAAGAAAGAATTAAGTTTAGTAAAATATTGATAGTGGCGCAGGGACATATTTTGCGACTGTAAACGCAAGAGGTTGTGGGATTTCAAGGAAGTAAAATATATAGCATTTTAATTGCCTCGCTCTAGTAAGGAGGCAAAGCGTGGCGTTATGTTCTACGCAATGCGTGATGCCTCCTGAATTTGGCGTGAAAGTGAGAATCGGAAGTGTCTTAATGGGAACGTAAAGTGTCTTAACATTAGGTTCCCAGGTGTACTATAAAATTATTTTGTTATTTACTTGTTATTATACATATGTTTTTACATAATATATTTACTATCTATCAATAGGTACTACAATATGAAAGCCCAACCATTCTTGTTATCCAGTTCACTTAAACAAATATATATACCTGCCGTATATCCAACTAATGGCGGTGGAACCCTTAACGTTTTGAGATTAGTTTCTCCGTCTAAATTTGCAGTAGTGACATAACACTTTCCCTTTTCACCGGCGGAACACAATAACACTAAGTCCGCTGGTACTTCTCTGCCACGCTTCACCCGCACCAATGTTCCCGGAGCGATTGAAGAATTACGAACTTCTTTTATAACTCCCTTGTGGACTATTTCCACTGAGGACAACGGACAAATACATTTTACATATGTATACTAAGTAGAGAGCTGTGATTTTGGTGATGAATTATTCCGCTGTCATTATCTACTGATTTAGTTGCATTATGAAGACAATTACGGCCCGCCTAGATTGTTCTATCCAAAAACATTGAATAGAAACGATAACGGGCCAAATAAAACAAATAATTATAAAAAACATAATTCATAAGAAAAAATTGTTGCTAACACACTAACACTATACGGATATGGATATTAATCTGAAATAAATTATTTTATTTATTATTATTATTATTACTATATAGTGGAATAGCCTCGGTATGCCTAAGCATATCGGAGAAATAATTTAAAAAAAAATTAATTTGGAGACTGAGAATTGAGTGAAATTGAGTTAGCAGTATTTAGACTAACACAATAACACGGCCAGTGGTGAGGCCAGTCGTGGCGCAGCGGCACGCAAAATCGACTGGTTGTGGGTTCGATCCCCACTCGAGGAGATGAAATATTTATTTAAATTTATATTTCCATTTCTTCGCTCTGGAGTCGAGGCAAAGCGCGGCGTAGAGTTCTGCCACTCAACACGCAATGCCTCCAGAATTTGGCAGAAGGAGAAAAGTGGGGAAAGGAGTGTCTTAACACTAGGTTCCCTCTGCCTACCCTGCTGTGTGCGGGATACAGCGTGAAGCTGACAATAACACGGCGAGTTGAACAAAAACTTGTAAAAAATAGAGATATTCCTAAGCGGAAATAAAACTTTGTGTACTTTCCTACCACGTCACAATGGCGTCATACTTAGTTCTTACAATGAGTCAATTTTATTATTTTGGAAATACCCACTTTCAAAAATCTTATATGTGTTTATCAATATTCAATAAGTATTACTGATGACAATTTTCCGACACTAGTAGTGGCGCTGGAGCGCGCGACTGGTTGTGGGTTTGATTCCCACTCGAGGAAATGAAACGTTTAATATTTTCATTATATATTTGCATGAAAATTTTTATATTTTTATTAAATATTTGAATGAAATATACATTATATTTTCTTTTATTATTTCCTTGTTCTGGCAACGGTAAAGCGCGGTGTTGAATTCTAACACTCATATTCCAGAATTCGGCAGAAAGAGGGAAACAGAAGTATTTTAATGGGAACAAACACTAGGTTCCCAGGGTATTTCTTTAACAACAATTTTACCTGATTAGATGAATAACTATTGTATGTGACTGACATACACTTTATAGATAATCCATGAGGTAAGCTATTCTTTTAGAATCACAATCATATCTAAAGTAGTGAATTTTGGGGTTTAAGTATTCCCTGAATATTTTACTATACCGTGATATTTGATATTTGTGTGATTAGATAGATATATACTAACCACATACGAGACAACTCTGACGGCGATTCAATGGGGTTTTTATTATATAATTAATTTAATATAGGATTTATAAAAATCCTATAATAAATTAATAATACTTTACAATATATTCCTGCCTAGAGAACAATGCGCATAATTTTAGAAAATTTAACTTCAGAACGACCACTGTACATAGAAGTGATTCACATTTATTTAAAATATGTTTAATTAAAAATGTTATGTATTGTACATATACATTCTTATCGAACCACGATTTGTACTCGGGTACATTGTGATAATATCTTAACACGTGTATTGTAAAATCATTTAATATGAAAAGTATGTTGCATTAGATAATTAAATCGTACATAATTTTTTTTATAGGAAACACATGTCAAACCCACGACTCTGTGTAGCACCAGAGAAGAAGTACTCTTCAAGATAGCTAGACGAACTATTTTATGTTACTAATACTTTTAATTTAAGAATAAAATAAAGTTAATTGTTAATTGGGGCCAGTCGTGGCGCAGTGGCACAAAGTCTCACTGTAAAGTGGTTGTGTGTTCGAACTCCACTCGAGGAGATGAAATATTTATTTACATTTATATTTCCATTTTTTCGCTCTGGTGTCGAGGCACAAAGAAAGTGGGGAACGGATTGTCTTAACTCTAGGTTCCCTCTGCCTACCCTGCTGTGTACGGCTAAACTGAGCTTCTTTCTGTTGTTTGTTTCTGTTGATTTTGTATGCTATTAATATTTTTATTTTCAATTTTTTTTATAATAATTAATGTAAAAACAAGAGTCAAATAATAAAATTTATTTACATACCAATTTGATTGTTGACTTTATTATCCGCCTTATGCCGGAGCCAGTCTTCGTATCCTTGCTTCACCGCTGTCACCAGCACCATGAAACTGAGTGGTGCTATACTAGTGAACGGTGATACAGGACTATCTGTTGAATAAACATCTTAATAATTATTTTAAATTAATGAAAAAATACTGTAATAAATATTTTTTTGTTTATTTAGTTTATTTATAATGTAAAAAATATTTTGAACTTGAACAGCTGATAGGCATAATATAAAGTTATTATTACTGGAATCTTTTTGGCTTCAGTCTTCACGCTCCCACGTAGGCCGTTGTGGGGCCCTGCTTTAGAGCAGGGTATAGAGAATTCAGCCTTAAACACTATGTTTTCCGAATTCTGTGCGAGATCGAGACCCTACGTGGTAAGTCGTAGATCTCAACGCCCCACTTTATCTCTCAAAAGCTAACTCCCTGCGCCACGGCTTGGCTGTATGCTGTACGTAGCAGAGTTCGCAAAGGGAAACCTAGTGTTAAGAGACATTGTTCTCCACTGCAAGGCATTGCGTGTTGAGTGACGAATCTTACCGCCGCGCTTTGACTCGTTACCAGAACGAGTAAATAAGAATATTAAATATTTTATTTTCTTGAGTGGAGAGTAGAAATCAAACTTGTCCCGTTTACAGCTGTACGTTTACTTTTACTGAGCCACGACTGGCCTCTTATTATTACCAGATAATACGACATAAATTGTTTTACTAACGCTATAGTGTCAAAGTGATACCAATGTCTTTAAACGTAACGGTTATGAATTCAGTTCGGACTTTGAGTAAAAATTATAATATATCTAAATAATTGTAATTCCAATGTCCTGGAGACGCAACGTCTCTTCGGGAGGAAAGCAGGGAACAGTATCTTGACACATAGCTTACTCCATCTACTGAGCATAATGTACTTCCAATCTAACATTAAAAATGTCAAAAATTATTAATTATATATTTCAATAGACATACTAAGGTTTTAACCTTATGAAAATATGGCAATGTCTCATATTTTACATGATAAATCGTTATTTATTCTATGAAACATACCCTGTTCAAGTTTATTTCTAGATAATAGTATTAGTTTGCTATAGGTGTGTATTTACAAGTTTATAACAATGACTATTTTACTAAGAAAAAGAATGAGCAGGATATAATTTTTATAATGAAATAATTTATATAATAAAATAAATTAAAAAGCTTCATGTTATATAGGGATGCGGGCACATAGCAGAGTAGCCAGAGGGAACCTCGGAATCAATTAAGACATTGTGATTCCCCACTTTCCGCTGAATTCTAAGGGCATTGCGTTTTGAGTGGGGAACTCAAAATTGCCCTATTTCCTCGTTGCCAGAGCAAGGAAATTTCATTTTCTTAAATCGAAAACGAACCTACAAACTGTCGCGTCACAGTCTCAAGATTGTTTCCCTGCGCCTCAACTAGCCTCCTAATAATTGATATATTAGTTTAAATATTAAGCTTATAATTTATTTTAATTATTTATTGCAAAGAATAATAAATTAAGTTATTAGAAATATCATTTAAAGAAGCAATATCTGAATAACTTTATTAACTTTACCTATAATAACAGCGACAACTGTTACAAGTAAGAAATAAAAATTGACAACTCTTCTGAACTGCTCGCTTAAATTCTTTGGTATGAACATGAGCAGTGTGTATTTTGATGTTTTTATTTTGTTATGTTTCCTCTTGCCGCCCTCCTCCACCACGCCCACGTCAATCTGCCGCGTATGCGAGGTCGCTGAAACCTTGTTGGACTGTGGAAATAATAAATATATTCTTTGAGTCAGTTATAAGTGAGGTAAGGGAAGACCTCGGGTGACCTTTAAGAATAAAATACAACATGATCGATGATACCTAAGGAAGATCAAAAGCATGTTCAAAAGCACCTCGGACGGCAGGTACGAAGAGATCGATGACATTGGATGGGGCCTCGCTCTGATAATCTGATAATCCTGCGAGGAACATTATATTGATGCCAGTCATGGGGCAGGGGATCAAGTTTACGGCTGTCAAAGCGACATATTGTGGGTTCAATTTCCACTCGAGGAAATGAAAACTTTTTCAATGCTTCGCTCTAATTTGGCTTTTTTTTAAAAGCGAAATTAATAGAATACTGTGCTTTAAAAGAACAAACTGAACATTTATACGATCACTTATCAAATATTCAACTCTACTGTCCCTAGGAGCAAAGAAAAAATCAAGCGTCCCTAGGAGCAACGAAAAAGTCAACGAAACCAAAAAATACAAGTATCGTCGCATCTTTTAAAACACTTAAGAATAGTTTTGCAACATTAGGGTACTTCCCGTGATAGGGCTTAGAGTACCTACAGTTATGAAATTTGGTACGATTTGAAAATTTGCAATGCAACGAATGCAATAAATTTGCAAAAAAAACTGACTCTACACATTCTTTTTAATTTTAACAATTTTTTCAGCTTTATTATATAAATATAGATTATTACAGACAACAATCTGCAATGTACATAATATATATTCGTCATTAATAGTGCTACATCTTAATTTAATAATAAAATATTTATTGATGTAGTAATTATTTAATTTGATGAAATTGTAAGTTGTTAACACTTCGAGCGTGTGAAGAAAAGTGTGATGCCAAGGTGAATATTTTCAACGTACGTATTAATATGTATGGACGTAAGTACCGACAATCGATACAATATACGCTGTATTCGTTTAAGCTTAAAATATAAAGTTCAGTTATCAATTAAAACTTTTGATTGATGTGTATAAAATTATTATTGACGTTGTTTTGAAACAATCATTTAATATGGTTTCATTTCCGCTTCACGCCGCATTCTGCATAGTAGGACAGGCAGAAGAAACCTTGTGTTATGACACCGTTCCTCATTTTCCACCGAATTTAAGTCGAAGAGACATTGCGTGTTGAGTGGTGGGACTCAACGCCGCACTTTGCCTGTTTGCCAGAGTGAAGAAATGATAATATTAACAAATCATAATTAATTCCTCCGAGTTAGAATGGAACCAACAACCGTCGCGTTTACGTTTGACTTTAAATGCTTGTGCTTCTTTTTCATTTAATATGTTTGTTACAAAAACCTTGGTTTCAATTTAAATATTTTATAGCCTCTAGACTTTAAATGATTATTTTTATGTTTCATCTTCATTTTATACTTCATATTCCTTTCACACACCACATTCACCGTTTTAAGCCGTTATTTTTAAATTCCAATTACAATAAAAGTTACAATAAAAAAAAATAAAAAATTAAACTAGCTTCACGCTATATCCCGCACACAGCAGGGTAGGCAGAGAACCTAGTGTTAAGACACTCCGTTCTCCACTTTCTGCCGAATTCTGGAGGCATTGCGTGTTCAGTGGCAGAACTCAACGCCGCGCTTAACCTCGGCACCAGAGCGAAGAAATGGAAATATAAATTTAAGTAAATATTTCATCTCCTCGAATGGGGATCGAACCCACAACCAGTCGGTTTTACAGTCACACTTCGTGCCGCTGCGCCACGACTTGCCTCTATATAAGTTACAATAAAAAGTTACAGTAAAAGTAGGGAACTCGTGATAGCTCTGAATTTTAGAGAATTTTGAATTATCGCTGGTTTGAATAACGAGCTTCGACTTACGACGGTCGTATATACGTAATGTGTTAAATATAAAAAATATCTGAATTAATTCATCATATATGTATGAAACTTTCAATCCACGTAACTCATTTTAGCTTTACTATTAGAAGACAACATGTGACAACACGTGCATTTTACTTTATATTAAAAATAATAAATATTATTAAACAAAGTCGACAACTTGAGACCAGCAGTAGCGCAGGGGCACATGAGTGGAATTGTAAAAGCGGCAGATTATGGGTTCAATTCTCTCTGGATGAAATGAAATACATATTTAATATTTTCACGCCTCCTCGCACTGGTAACGAAGCAAACGACGACCTCGCAATACCTCGAGAACTCGTTGGTGCGCGGGGTAAAATCATTTTTTTTTTCGGATTTGATAACTTCTTACAAGTCGATGAACGCTGACTGCACACGATACACACTGCTGATACTGGGGTGCAAGCTGGGCCCTATACAGCACCAATCGGAGTTTTGGCGTCAAGTACGGTCTCATACTGTTTCTTTGAGGCCAACTTGGTCTTGCTTTCCAGATGATCGCGATACTGACAGTCACTCGAAACGCGAAAGCCCAATGTATTAAATAAACAAGTGGTTGCACGTAACTTGCTTGCGTGGAATTTATGGCCCTTGTTTGATACTTCCATATACGAGTCGTCACTTCGTGTTTGAAACTTACTTGGCTGAGATGACCGCCCTGGCAGCAAATCTCTCATCCCTCCCACACTCCTCCTCAAATCTTGTCTCATCTGAGATACACGTCAAGGCTTAGGTCCACCTCAATGCCCCGCTCATAGTAAGGAGCGCAGGAAAATCCACGGCCAGAGGGTCTCATCCTGACGCCGTTTCCTCATGACTTTATAAATGGAAGGAATCACGGCGAGTAGCAAGTTGCAGCTCAAGCAAGTGTATGGTAGGGGGAAAGAAAAACAACTCAAATCTTATTTAATTATTATTATTTTACTTAGTGATATATAAGGGAAGTGAAATAATACATCGTGACATTTATAGTAGCTGTGCGTTCAAATCCCAATTAGACGACGTTTACTATATAAATTAGCTGATCAACGACTTCAAATTACTAGACAAGTAGGTCCTGGTTGTGTTTAATACCTTACATATTCTAATTAATTATTTAATTGAAAACATGAGATATCTTTGAGCCCTCCTAGGTAAATAGACAGTCCAACATAGCCCTCCTAGGTAAATAGACAGTCCAACACAAAAAGACTGTCGTTTCGTAGTTTCTGAGGTTAGCGTGTTCAACCATCTTCAGCTTTATATTATTAAAAATAAATAGGTAGATACAGATGTTTTCCTGGTTCATTCAGATAAGACACGATTTTTGGTTTTGTAATACTTTTTATTTCAAGTAGTTATTTGTGGCAATAACCGAAAATATGCAAAGTAACGCGGCTACTAAAAGTACCTACTACCCTTTATTGTTCAATATTTCTCTTTTCCCCATAAAGATTATTTTGTCAAAAATATTACATTATATTTTATATTTATAAACTGTTTCTTATTATGTTCTATAGCTTTGTAAAAAAAAATCGTAGTAAATTTGCCTATTATTTTTCACTAGCCAATAAAAACTATAAAACATCGGCACGTGTTTTTAATTATATCTACTAAAAAATTTTAAAAAAATAATACCTATGTACGAAATTACTGTTTAAAATGGTTATTTTTACATCTCCGACTTTTTGTGTTGAAGAACCTAGTTTTTTGTTTTCTTGATTTCGTTTCGCTAGTTATTGTTGTTTTTCACATAATAAAAAATTGAAATATAGTTAAGTCTTTTAAAGTAAGTTATCATACTAAAATACAAATATTAGTAGTAATTAAAGCGACGTTGTGGGTTCGATATCCACATCCTTCCTACATTATGTATACTTCCATTTCTCCGCTCTGATAGACAAAGGGAACTTGTCTTAACACTAGGTCCCTCTGCCTACTCTGCTATGCGAGAAAAAAGCGCGAAGCTATAAAAAAATTATGCTATACAAAAAAAAGGTGAGGCCCAAAAATTTTACCCTCATGTGTAGATCCTAATTGGTGACCAATCGCGTCATCGTAGAACGAGCACTGCGAGCTCAAACTAGAGGCTCAGCCAATGTCAAGCATAAACGATATCGTGAGATACTCTACATCTGACATTCGCAAATGAACATTTTCCCTCGACTTAATAACTGTAACGTAACATATGCTATAATTTATTAACCACATTAGTTATCTGGAGGTTATGCACTTTATTTTACTTTTTTTGCTTTTCACGCATTTTTCCTCATTTTTCTCTTTTTGCGAAAGTAAAGAATGAGAAAGCTTCATTAGGCTACGTGATGTCTTAACAAACTCTTATTACATCTAAGCGGGCTATAATTACTAAGTCTCGCCAGCTGATGGCTATTCTAGAAATTGTTATCAAATTAATATATAAGAGAAAAATGACAAAAGAATTAATGTAATTTTGTATTAATTAAACACATTTTAACTGTACCTATGTTATATTTATATGAAAATAAAGTTGCTATTATTATATTATATTTAAGAAAACCAGCTGCTCTGTTTGTAACTTGATGACAATTTTAAGTAGACATTCTCGTGCCTGAGTGGGACACGTCTGCCGCATGCCTAAATAGTCTAGGGCGAAAATCACTAGGCCTCTAGTATTAGTTTCCGAAGTCTTAGAGCAGAATCGACGAGCTGGACCAGCAGCCCTAACTGGTGTAGAATGGCACGAAATAGGCAAGAGTGGAGACAGGCCTTTCCACAACAGTGGGGCAATACAGGCTAGTATAAGAACTATTATGTACTGTATTACGAATTTGACTAATTTGCTATACTACGATTTATATATACACCATTATCAAACGTCATATTCTTTCAGCCTAACTAGTTTGTGTATTGATAACATATTGGAAAATCCGTATATATAAAGTAACCTATTACGTAACTATAGATATCTACATATATGTCATATGACCATCTAAACATAAAGGAATAAAAAAAAATATAAATTGAAAACATTATGTGCTGATTTATTAATTATCTAAGTAAAAATTGAGAAGTATTATACTAATAAAAAAATATTAGAAAGAGTAATCAGTAGACAAAATTAACGAAAGGAAAAAAGAAAATAAGACTCTACACCACAGCAATAGTAACTAGTAAATCGATTCTTTATAAAAAAGAGATTTTATTATCTAAATTTTTTGCTTATTGGTCAGATATTACTCATAAACGGGAATAAACTTAATATCTGATATATCTGATAATATTAGTGATGTAATAGAATTCAATAAAGGTATGTTTGGGTTTTTCATTTTAAGATTAAGATTATTGCATAGTTGTTAAATTTAATAAAATAAAAACTTAATTATTTCAATAATAAGAATGTTGATCAACTTTGTATCACGACCATATATTAAATCTTGAATAGTATTTTTCTTTATAAAATAGAAAAAAAAACTAATTTTACGTTTAATATTTTTTTATCTACATATATTTAAAATAACTACCTACATTCTCTGCCATAATTTCAAATCGATATGGATAATCAAACGCCAAGGCAAGCTTTGTTTGCAAACTTACACATACAATGGCTAATACAACAAAGTAAAAAATAGACTTCGTTGTTTCATCATAAATGGTAAAATGATTGCTATAATAATTTTAAATTATAATAATAATACGTTTAGACGGTCATTAAGTTTATAACTGGCCGGATACTTTTCATTAATCCTTTCGTTTTTGGCACAAGCTTTAGTATTTTATAATTTTAAAGATGATATTCACTGTTAACGTGTTCTAAGACGTTAAAACACATTTGTTTAATTTTTTATTTGTCTTTTTGGAAGAAATGGCTTTCTTTTATCGATCTTTTTATGTCAGTGTGATTTATTATTTATACAGACATAATTATAAAGAAAAGCGAACACGTGCAAAATAAAATTAATTACTACTTAGAATAAACTTTTTATATCAAATTTATATACGAATTTTAAGATGAAGATTTTTAAATAGCTACACTAGGTAGGTATTTGTGACTCTACAATTCAGTACTAATTTACTGTAATTAATTTACGGTCTCAAATATAAATCCTGTTTATATTTGAGACCGTAAAAATTTTAGTGTTGCAGAGAAAATATAGTGTTAGTGTAAACACTAGATCACTCATCGCCTCTGTTACGCTTTGTCTCTGTTACGCTTCGCTTCCAAATCCGGGGCATTGCATGTTGAGTCGTGGAAATCAATAATTTATCTAGCAATAGCCAGAATGGAGAAACAAAAATAATTGAAATATAATCGTACCCTCGATTATGAAAATTGAAATCACAATCACTTATCATCATCTGAAATGTCTATTTCAGGATTGCTTTCGTTTATAATTTTATATGCTTTTTATCTTAAACGGAAATCAAGAAATAGAAATCAAGCGTAGTTCTGAATAGTTTAATAACTTAGTTCCTGACTAGTTTACTCACTTTCCACCAACAGCAGAACAAAAAGCATAGCGAAAACAGACAGTCGCGGAGACGTCCGAAGAAATTTTTCACTAACGAACTGCACTCTCTCATTATAAATACATCAGTTTCATCACTTCATACAACAAAATACACTACACAATACACTCTACTGTTTCAGAAAGCGCGAATATCATAATGTACTCCTATACAGCTGTGGTAACAACGTTGATCGTATTATCTTATCATGTCAATACGATATCAATAAAACGCCACGATTCAACTGATTGTATCGGGCCTAGACCTTCCATTTTTTTGGTTTCAATAATAACACAATCTACGTTTTGAACAATGACTTAAAATATTGGTTGGATGTTCTAAATTAATAGAGCTGACGTATTTAAGACAATTTTCTAAGAAAGTTAAATTAAAGAAGAAAGAGAAATTAACTTAATTAGTTGTATTATTTACTAAAACGACTCGTTTTACCTGTGGCATCGAATTCGTGATCAAATGGAAGTAATAATGAGTTGTGTATGACACATGACACATTCTACCGACTGAGCCGCGCCAACTCTGATTGCAGGCATAGTCGATTATTGACACGATTAACTTAATATAGCCTTCCTCAAAATGGTCTATACATAATACAATACAAAAAAAATACATAAGCAATGGGCGTAACCGTTTAGACGGAAAGGTTGTCGCGTGACAGTCCTATCCAGGTGGACTGACAATCTGGTGAAGGTTCAGGAAAGCCGCTAAATGCGGGATCGCAGCACCGATCGTCGAGGAGATCCTTGAAAGACGCTTTTGTCCAGCGTGGGCGTACAAAAGGCTGGGATGATGATGATGATGATGATACATAATATGTATCTAATCTCTATATATAACAAGACAGTACAAGTATTTTGTCTGTACATTTCGTAATTTTGACTGAAATGGATAGAGGGGCCCTTAAAAAGAATAATAGAAAGCAAAAAAAATTTTTTTTCGAATTTCTTGTCTGTCTGTCTGTCTATCGATATGTATGGTCACATTTTTCTCTGAAAGTACTGAACCGATTTACTTGAACAATTCATCATTTGTTTTAACTCAAGTAACCTACTAAAGTTTTGTTCATCAAAATTGGTTCATTAAAAAAAATTATCGTCATTTGAATGAACTCAAAGCATTAGATTACCTGCTAATGTTATATAGCAATCGCGCTGGTAAGATTCTTGGCCAAAGAATGTCATTCTAAACGTCTTGGTTATATGACTGTTGATAAAAATATATATTTTTGAAGCACTATTATACAATATTTTATATAATAAAGTAAACAAAATTGAATTGTTAATGGAGATTACCTTCATCAATCATAACAGTTAAGTTTAAGTCGTAATTAATTCAACACAGAGATAAAGAACGATTTGATCTTCAAAGAAATATCAACTACATACATAGATTTTTTGGTTCGTTCGTTCGTTTGAAATAAATCTATATAATAATGCCTAAAACATCCTATCTACGTGTACACTGTAATAACTACATATTTACCAATGGTACATTTAAAATTTAAAAACTGTACAGGAGTTAAGAAGAGAGTTAAGAACATAATGTTACAAAAATAAAAATTAGCTTATGTATATTTCATAAATATCGAATATCAACATTCACCGTATTTTTTTATTTCAAACAAACAAAAATCTTATAGAAATTACGATAATGTAGTAAAAAAATCCTATTAGAAGTCATTATAGTTGTCAGTCAATTCAGTTTATTGTTGTTGACCAATAAATGACTGCTAGAAAATACGTACAAGACAGAGAGACAGAGAGAGATATCTCTCTTATATTAGAGTGCAAACATTATATAAAATCTTATTAACCCTAATTTAATTTTTTATTTATTAAGAATTAAACGCGAAATTATCTTATATAAAATATAGCTATATCATGTATCTTTTTCTGATTATTAAAATTAGAAATAGGTACCTACATAATCTAATATGGCCAAGCGTGGTGCAGTGGAGCAGTGTGTGGCTGCTTGCAGCCGCGGATCAACTTCGATCCAGGAGAATTATTTAATTAGTTGCCGCTCTGATAGACAATGTGCGCAGTTAAGTTTGGAATTCGGTCGGAAAGGGAAAAACGGCAACAGAAGAAAAGTGCGGAATGTAAATAAAATAATCATTGTTTGTTAATTTCCATACAAAGCAATTTATTTGAAATCCTGAACACCTTAAAAATTATAAATAAAAATCACTACAATATACTAAATTTTATTGCTCAAGAACAGAAGAACAATTAACAATTAATATATACTTATTTTAAGGAGTTTATTAAATTAAAATATAAAATAAGACATCACTTTTTCTTTATAAATATATAAAATCCATCCATATACAAGAGAGATGTTAACAGTATAAATAAATGTTATCAAGCATATAATAATTTTAAGGTAGCTTGATAAGAACATATGGCCAAGAGGAGCGGGTTCAAATTCTGCTATGTAATTTTTTTTATATTTTCTAAGTATGTAAAATTAAATATTTTCACCAAATAATATAGATTGACTCATACTCATTATCAATAAAAACAAAAAGCTTGATTGATTAATATAAAAATATATATTTTCTACCTCTGATTATTATTAACTTATAAATAAAGAATAAAATAAAATAAGGAACAGATTGTGACATAAATTGGCTTTTAAATTAAATAATAATTAAATAGTAATGATAAATATTTTTTAACATAATCCATATTCCAATGGTAAGTTTAATTGAATCAAAGGTGTAATAATACCTAAGAAAGTAATAATAAGGTTTTTTGTCCTACATTTAAAAGCTGCAATTAGATCTGCAGTGTGGCAAGGATGTATTATGAAGTATGGCCGATGCATCACAGGGTGTTCCTGCTGTGTTACTACTGAATAAAAATCCTTCATACTAATTCTGTAATAAATTGAAAGAAAATATATATAGTAAGACAAACAGGTAGGGGCCATTGTAGTTAAGTGAGACAGGATTTGACTGTAAACACGATGGTTGTAGGTTTGATTTTCATTTTCACTATTTTCATATTCATTTCTTAATTCTGGTTACAAGTTCCATGTTGAGATGCCTTTGAAAATATAATGTCTGAAAATAAGAATGAAAGTAATGATTGTTTTTATAATTTCTGTGTAACGGGATGTATGCTGGAGACATGTAAGTCATGTATTAAATTAATAACTAAGCTTATTTTATTATTGGTAATGAAACTTATTAACTAGTACTTCAATTTGCTTACTTCATAAGTGATATTTGTCGTACTTCTTCTAGGGATAACAATTTTCCTGAGCAATCCCAAACATTGAAACTAAAAGACGGTACACCATAGCTAAGATTAAAAAATATTACATATTCCGCTCTATATAAGAAAATTTTGTTGTTTTCATTTCTGTGGCTAACAAATTCCTCTTTTCTAATATAAGTGCTTAAAATTTCATTATCATTTTCATGTAAGGTCCATCTGTCGCGGAATTTATCAGATAATTTGACAAAATGTCTTGCCGCTGCAACAAATTCTTCTGGAGACAAACGTATAGGTCTATCAGAACTCATATTAATATTATATTAAGAACCTTGTAATAGTAACAATTGTATTCTATAATATTTTACATATCATGTATTATTGAAGTAAACTGGTAATTATTTCTACTGTTCAATATTATGATTTTCTCTGTTTTCTTTGGTTATGGCATTCCGAACGTAGAAGTTATAATTTTCTCGATTTGTTTTCGCGCAATATGTCAAATGTCAATTTATCATGATTCAGTTGTCATTTCAACTGTTGTCAACTGTCAATGATAAATGACATAAAAATAAAAATCGATCCGAATTAATCCTACCCTTCTGCTGCGATATTTTTTATAAATATATATGGTAGGGTATTTAGGCTAACAGAAAATTTTCTTTCATTCATGATTTGAATTTTGTTGGACTTTGACAAAATACTATACACTATGATTAGTAGACATCAAATTTTATGCACTATCAAACGCCAAAATATGCATGCAAATGTGCTACTAAAAAGGTCGAAATATGCACAACCAAAAGAAGTTATAAGAGTTGTTATAAGAGTTAACGTTTATTTTCACAGTATATTTAAACATATATTAATATTACTATTAAAATGATATATTAACATATAATAGACGATAAATTATAAGAATTATACTTATATATTTCTTATTATACTTATTTTCCCAGGATTCCTGCAGTAAACGACGATTATCACTTAATATTTATTTAAAGGCTGAAAATGACCTTTCAGCTTCAACTGACGTTATCTGGCAGAATTTGAAATTTAGCGCCATTTCTGCAGAAACCTCTTCAGGCAGTTTGTCTGATGCCGTTTATAAATGCATCAATTTTATTTCTACCTTCAAGACCAGGATTTTTTTACAAAACTGCATTTATTTTCAACAGTGTCGTGTATACGTGCTAGATAGTATACAATGCGCCTAACATGTATAATACACGTACACGTAACTACGAATGAAAAAGTATCAAAATATACAGTAACGCAACTAAAATACTATTATATATAGTCAAACATGCAAATGAATATAATCCGATGTCTAATGTTTAGAATATTGATCATCTCAACATTTGTAGAATTAAGAAATTCAAGACCAATAAAGATATATTGAACAATTTGCAGGTGAGATAAAGGCAAAGCAGAAAATATACATTTTGATATTCATCGGCTATATTTTACAAATTCTTGTTATTATAAGAAACCTTGGACTGATAGGATTTTCAATTATACGTTTTGTTTGACTCCCTAATTATATATATATATCATACTATATTTGCCCTCAATTTGTTTAACAATATCGATTAATTTTACTGATCAACAGAATACCTAAAACTACCACTGTCCTAGTAAACTTCATTTTGACATAAAAAACATTCGTTAAATATAAATTTTCAAATTCGCAGACAAACAGGTTAACGATATTAGACTTAAACTGTTAAAAAATAAAGCTCATATTAGTTTTATTTATATTGAATGTAATCTGTATATAATGAGTACAATGTGGTTAGTGGTTACCAATTCAAGTATCATTCTATACTGTGGTTAATGTCATTGTCCGTCGTGTTTTCAAGTTGTACGGTTGTGATTTGTTTCGTCAGTTTTATTATTCATAATAAATAACTTATAAACTATTTCAACTTAAAATTTCTTAAATCATTTTTAAAGTTTTAAATTAAATTGTTACTATATATAGTCCTCTTATTAAAACTTTTGTGTTTGAAGGCCGTTCAAAAACTGGTTTTAGGTAATTATAGAAAACTAACTATATATTGTTATATTGAGTATCTTTGAAAGTTATTTAAAAATTTGTAAAACAACTTTATATAATATATTTATTTTAACATAATTTTAAAATAATAGTTTAAGACTTTGTGAATTAATTGCGCATATTTATATAAAACAAAAACATTTTGTAGGAAATATGGATACCTTAAATAAAAACTGGTTTTCCGAATCATGTGAAATGTGGCCAGGGAGTACCTTCTCATTTGAAGTGAAGGAAATACTTCACCAAGAAAAATCTCAATATCAATATATACAAGTATTTGATACTTTAAGTTTGGGCAAAGTGCTTGTTTTAGATGGAATTATACAATGTACACAAAAAGATGAATTCTCATATCAGGTAAAGTAAATATTTTTGTATAAAATAATTATATCCTTTTTATCATACTTTTACTAGGTGGGTAGATTACATGACAATACAATATTATGATACCATCAAGCATCTGATGATGTAATTGGAAGTTGCCTGATGAAACCTTAGACTACCTACTAATAATAAAATTATTTCATTCCATCCAGTAAAAATCAAACCCCCAATTAAAATATTTTCGGGTAGACACAATAGCTTCTGACAATAATTTATGTTTTTATGTTAATATTGTGGAAATAAATGTTAATTATGTACATTATAGTGCTAATTTGTGTAGATTGAATAAAATAATCTAATTATTGATATATTGTATCAACTTTACTTCATAAGACTACTAATGTATTTTAAATATTTAAACATGTGAAGTGATTTAAACTTTTCTAGAAAACTTAAAAATTTTAACATAGCAGGTCTATAGGCGCAGCTTGTTTACTTTTCAAGTACTTGGAACAAGCAACATGTATATATAATATAGAAATCCTTATATGCCTGTTGCAATTTATTTATGATTTAAGTAATAAGCATATGTTATGAGATAAAAAATAAATATTTTTGCTGTTTTGAAATGTTTACAATATTCCACTCGTAAGAAACATACCGATTACTGATCCGGACACTAGGAATGTGAACAAGAAATTTAATAATAAATATTAAAATAATTTTCATTCAGTCTGGAATAACAGCTTAGAAATGATAAAAATAACACAATTTGTTTTTTAGGAAATGATATCATTCCTTCCACTTTGTTGTCATAAAAATCCTGAGAAAGTTTTGATAGTTGGTGGCGGAGACGGCGGAGTGGCGAGAGATGTCGCAAAACATCCTAAAGTTAAAGAAATTGTACAGGTAATGTATAACATTATATGAATAAATAAAAATTTCTTGTATAAAGTGAGCACCTAGTGTTATGACACTCCCCTATCCACACACACTCAATTGTAGAGCACATATAATATAACACAACAGTTGCAAGATTAATCTCTACTGAATTATTTTATTTTAATAATTTTCCTTTGTATGCTTTGATAGCAAAAAGCATTGAGTTTCGCCACTTAACATACAATGGCTATGTCACAAAATTGAACTGAATAGGGAGAATGTTACACATAAATGAAAATGTTCATGATTTCTTGATGTAAAGAATTTTTCCTTGAGTAAAATATTTTGTAAAGAAAATATGACTCTTAAAGGTTTTTTAAAGGTTTTATTAAGGCCTTTATGGCGTAGGTGCACAGGCGTGTATCTACGCCATAAAGGACTGTAAACGCGCGGGATGTGGGTTCAATTACACCTGAGAATTCGTTTGGGAAATTGAATGTTTAATATTTTCGTTTTCATCGCTCTGGACAAAACAAGTTGTTGAGTTATGGCAATGCCTCAATATGCCTCGAGCACTTGACGGAAACTGGGGAACGAATGTTCCCTCTAAATGCGAGTGTGATTAAATGTAAACATGAAAGAAAATAAGAAATAGTAATTATTTCATTATAGTCAAAATTAATGACATAAATTATAAGCAACTAATTAACAACTTGACTTGTAATATTGTTGTATTCAAAGAAATATTACTTTTGAATGCATAATTTTTTTTTTTATTTTAACTTTTTAAATTTTTTAAATATTTTTTTTACTTGCATAGCTTACATTTGGAATTTAAAACAGGTAAATAAATCATTAATAAAAGATTATAAATTAGTGTTATTACACTGTTCTCACTTTTTAAACAGTCACAATGTATTTTAATATATATTTGAAATTCTTTTCGACCATTTTTATTTTTATTTTGAACCAGTAGTGCCTGAACTCTGAACTTGTTTTAATATAATTTGATAATGATGGTTACGACACAGCAATGATAACATTTATCTCATGTAATAAGAAGGTCAATATTTTCATAAGGAAGAATGATTAATATTTAAATGAAATAACAAAAATATTATCTTAATTGTCTAATTTTAATGTTACTTTTAGCAAAAATGACCTTTGATTTCGAATAAATAAAACTTTTAAAGTAAATCTTTCATTTGCTCTTAGCCTCTTTAGGCTAAGTCTTTACAATTAGTTTATTCCGTCGCACTTAATGTAAATGAATCTTAGACTTAATGTAAGTTAATCGTTTGGTTTGTCTACATAAAATATATTTTACTATCTACAGATCGTATGTATATAATAATAGTGACCACTAACTGCTTACTGACTTTTGTGATCTAGTAACTTAAAAATACACAGAATACACAGAAATACATGGATTAAAGTTTAAATTTGGAAGATTAACTCAACCCATTCAATATAGCACTTATTTTGCAGCAATATTGTCGCATGCTATACTTAAAAATGGACATGGCTTTTTGTATTTATGAATTGATTTAAATAAATATAACATTAAATGTTAAGGGACTTACTAAAATATAACATTGAAAACTGCATCTAAATCGGCTATAAGATGTTTGTTTCTAAAGAAAATTTATAAAAATCAATTTTGGGTCTACTATATTGATAAATGCGTCAATAATAATATTTTCCGTATATCTTTTTTGTACAGACAGCGATACGTTACGGTTTAATTATATATTAGATATTGCTTGTACGATTTTTTAATAATAAAATTTGTAGTTTACTTACATGCTTCTAAATTTTCAGGTGGAAATCGACGAGAAAGTGATAGAAGTGTCCAAAAAGCACCTACCATTCATGGCCGTCGGTTTCGATAGTAAAAAGCTCACTCTACACGTGGGTGACGGCTTCGAATTCATGAAGAATCATAGCCACGAGTTCGACGTGATCATAACTGATAGCAGCGACCCTATCGGACCTGCTGTCAACTTATTTCAAGAAAACTATTTCGCTTTGATGAAAAGTGCCTTAAAACCTAATGGAATAGTTTGTTCTCAAGCCGGAACATTTTGGGATAGTATGGATTTGGTTAAAAATACACTGCGTTTTTGTCAAAATCAATTTCCCGTTGCCTCTTACGCCACTACTTCTGTTCCCACGTACCCTTGTGGTCAAATTGGCTTCGTGCTCGGCTCTTTAGATCCAAATGCCAAATTAAATGAACCAGTTACCATCTTTTCTAATAAAGAAATCGTCAATATGGGCCTCAAGTATTATAATAGTGATGTACATAAAGCCGCGTTTTGTCTTCCATCTTTCGTGCAACAAGAAATAGAATCGTAAGGCGGTATCGTACTTAGAAATGCATTTATTTTTCTGATACATTTATTTCAATATTTTAAATGAAACTCTTATATCGAATTTGAAAACTTCTAAAAATGATTAATACTAAAAAAATATACATACTACAAAACTTAACTAACGTTTTAGTATTTAATACTAAAAAGTTTAAGAGGCTCATTTAAAATGTGTAAATCTCGAAAATATTAGATCTTTCCATTTTTTAATATAATTTAGGTGTAGGTTCGATTTAGACTGAAGAATACTCGGGCTTTTTAACATTCCGTTACATTCCATAGGTCTAGTCTCATAATATTTATCTGCTGTATTGTGATAAAAAAAACGAAATAAATATTTTTGTATAATAGTGTTAGATAATTTTTTTTATATTTTTAATGTTGAATCGGGGAAAAATAAATTTTATTTTTTATACAAAATCTGTTTTTTTTTAATAAAATAAGTAATTAATTAAGGAATTCTTACAATTATGAGTCTATAGAAACAAGTCATTTGGAATTAATCTAAGGTCATTTATTTATTTTTTAATAAAATGATGCTACCATGGCGGAAGGAGCGAATATGTTTGACATTTCAATAATATTTAAATATTATAATTAATAATAAAATAATTTTGTTTACTTGGCCTCTGTAATAATATAAAAGTAAACGCCATAGCTTCACAATGGGTCAGTGTTTGAACGCGATGGTTGTGGGTTTGTTTCCACACGGTGGAATGATTTAGATTAAGTTTCCTGCTTTGGCAAGACAAAGCGCGGCGTTTAGTTGACCGCCTAAATGGCGGTTTCTCGTGACACGCAGTGTCTCTAATTTTGAGAACGGAGTGTCATGACATTAAGTCTTCGCCTATCGGCTATATACAGGAAAATCTGAACAAAAAATATTTCAACTCTTTAGAACTAAATGAAACAACCAAAAAGTTATATAAAAATAAATATAATTATTCGCTTTCATGTTCTTCATTCATCTGATTCTTTCTATTTGTACCTTCTTTCTCGGCGTCCATTAAAGCGCTAAACACCGCGCCCGATTTTACTTTTTTCAATATTTTCTTGTCATGAAAAACGTGACTGTGAGCCGAGGTTCTAAAAGTATACTATTAATTATTATATTGTTAGTTAAGTGAAAGTTGAAGGCGGGGTCTTATAAGCAACCGGATGGCGGCGAGAGGGCGCGCTGAGGGCGGGACGGGACCTCACTTTTACTAATTCCGAAGACGGTGGTTGGGTTGTCGTATATTGGGTTGTTAATAAAAGATATTTTTTATTTTATAATTATTGTTAATAAAAATATTTTTTCATTTATTTTATAGTTTATTGATTACAATATACATATACATATGTATAAAGCTGTCGTGGCCCACAGGCACTAAGGTTTGACTGTAAACGCAATGGTTGTAGGATCGATTCGCATTAGTAATAGCGCGGCGTTTAGTCCCGTTACTCATATTCTCATATATAATATTAAAAATTTAAAAAAAAACATACATACCTCTGTATAACAACATCATCCTTAGTAACAACGTATGCTGGACATTTACAATTATTTAAATAATCAACACAGCGCCACTGTCTCGATTTATCCCTGTTAGTGTGTTTTAAATAATAAATGAAACGGTTCAATATCATCTGAAGGGAGCCCTGATTCGACACCGTGTACTGAAGTGTGCCAAGACCTGGTGGAAAAAAATAATATTTTTGCTGGACATACTAATATATTGTCATAAATATAAAATAGAAAGTCGTTTAACCGAAGACATTGTCGTCGTTACTCATTAGGCGTTCGGATAATCGCATATAATAAAATAATTACCTACATATCATATTTTTTTTTAAGTTTACGTCATGTTTCTTTTAATATTTAGAAACAGTGTTTTGAAATAATGAAATTGTGTAGTTATTGAATTATATTTCTTTTATTTAACATTACTATCATTTCAAGTTTTTAACAATTGATTACAAAAACATGTTTACGTTGTATTCCAGTTCCAGGGATAGCAAAGGGAATTTACTATAGAGATATTGTGCGTACAACTTTAACTCAATACCGCGTGTTGTCTTGTTGCCGGAGCGAGGAAATAAAAAGAACTGCCAACTTATCACGAGTGGAATCGAATCTAACATTCTTATATGAAGATCTTAAACATACTCGCTTGTTCCTCAGGATTTGGTACAACGAGCCTTTGTAAATGCGGAGGCAGCATATCCGGTGTTATTTCCTTTTTTTCTGTAATATCTGACACTTTATGTTTACTTCTAACCTCTTTCACTTCCTGTTCCTTGTAGAATTCTTCCATTGAATCTTCGCTTATTTGATTTACTAGTACCTCACAGCTAGAGAATTTGGAATAAATAAATAAGATATCTTTATAGTAAAAGTACATTTGCCTAGTCTAGTAAAGTAACGTCGACGAGTCGTGGCCACCCTACGATTAGCTATAGATGGCTACGCAAATTTTAGGATTTTTCCTAATATCTATTATTCTCTTCTGATGTGAACAATGCACAAAAGTTCAATCTAAATTCAGGTCCGTAGCCTTTGGCGCTCCGTGCTCTCTGACTACCCTGCTAGGAATAAATCGTGAAGCTAGTTTAGTTTGGTTTTTAGTTTAAATTCAGGTCAGCCACGACTAGTCAACCGTCCTGTAATGTAGAATGAGAGAATCTAGTGTTATAATTCTGACACTAGGTTCTATATGCCAGTATGCACAAATTCAAGATAAACACACAGTCTCAGACTTGAGAGCGGTTTATAAATACAGGCCCTAGAGTCAGATGCTAATTAAATGCGCCATGATGGTCACATTTGTATTATATAATTCAAGAAACGAAATCAAAAGTATTTTTTTCTCAATTCATATTCATTTAATATAAAGCTAATTAGGAATATTTTTTTAGCTATAAGCTGTATTCCGCGCATAGTAGGGTAGGCAGAGGGCAACCTAGTGTTCACACTCACTTTCAACTGCATGTTTGAGGCATTGTATATTGATTCACAGAACTTAATGCTGCCCTTTTGCCTTATTACTAAAGCAAGGGAATACTAAATATTTCATACCTCCAAATGGGAATCAAACAACAATGGCCTCTGTGCGGACAACAGAATTGGAAGATGTAATATTATAAAAAGTAGGTGATATTTAAGTTAACAGTATACATAATCTAAATATAATATCACAAACTTGTAACAGTTTAATAAAATGTAATGTTTCAATTTGTACTAAAATTATAACACTACAGAGTTTGTTTGTTTGAAAGCACTAATCTTAGGAACTAGTTCCAATAAAAACAAAGCTGCAGGTGCAAACTACTAAAATATAATTTTCAGTATATACTGACACAACAATGTATATACATTATTTACTATACAGAATATATATATATTGGAGGCCAGCCCTGGCACAGGGCATAAAGTGTGACTGTAAACAAAACTGGTTGTGCGTTTGAGCCCCACTCAAGGAAATAAAACAATTATTTAAATGTATATTTTCATTTCTTCCTTTGGTGGTAAGGCAAAAGCGTGATGGTGAGTTCCGCAACTCAAGGTGTAATGCCTCCAGAACTCGGCAGAAAGTGGAGAAAGGAGTGTCTTAACAATAGTATCCCTTTTGCCTACCCAGCTGTGTGGGGTACAGTGTGAAGCAGATTATATACATCGATCTGTCTTACCTCTTTTGTTCTAAATCTATTTTAGTAAGATCATCTGAAGGATTTGATATTTCAAAATAACATATGTCATCTTCTGGTTCTAGACCTTCAATTTGTGTTGAAAATATTTCTGGAGACTTCTGTCTTTCACTTGTTAGAGCTTGTGATAAATTCTGAAATATAACTTCTATGCTTAATTAAAGAAAATAGTACCAATTATTTACTTATTGGACTAATTTTGTTTCTAAATTTTATAATATAATACATACCATTTCTTGTAAACCCTTTATATGTAAATCTTTGGCGGCATCTATAAGTTCATTTAGATCTTCTATTGCTACTAAAACTTCTCCTGTATATATGTACTCTAATATTGCAGCCAATGTATTATGAGATATTTTCTGAAATATCACATTTAAAGAACTAAAAAATAACTGTGAATATTATAACTATGACAAAAAAATATGTGGTATACTACAACACAAATAAGAGAATCATCATAGGCATATAAAGTAAGTAGTATATAAGGAATGAGTAATGCACACATTTATTTACTTACATTTAATATTATAACAGGATGTGGACTCTGCGCTGAAGATATAAGGTCTTTTAGAAAGGGACTGCTTAATGCAATAATAACTTGATGTACTTTTACAAGATATCCATCTGCAGCTAAGGTCATATCCACAAATTCACCATTCTACAGTAAAAAAGAATCGAATACAAATCAACTGACATGGAATATTGTAACGGACGATATGGATTTATAAGTAAAACATAATTGCTAATATACTTTATTTAAAAAAAAATAAGTACAAAATATGAGACTTCGACTAAAATTAAAGCAAAATTAACAAAAAAGGACAATTCCTAAGAAGATAGAATATGTTACCTGCTGTAACAAGCTAAGTCCACTACATATATTTTGTACATGCTCATCCCAGGATAAAGAAAATTGAGATTGAGCCATAATATTTTGAAAACCAGTCAGCGAATAACATTAGATATCTTCTACAACTGTCATCTGTCAATGTAATTAAATGTTATGACAGCTGACATATTAAACCTCTTCATAAAAAAAAATTAATATCATGGAACTTTTTAAAAATATTTTTAAGAATTATTACAAGTGCGTTACACTTAAATGAAACAATTATTTTTATATATTGGCTACATATATAAAGTAATTATATGGTGGTGTGTCAAATATTATTAAAATTTACTTTTACTTTTAATCTGATTATCTTTTGTTTATTGTAAACTACCGTGTTAATAAGACGTATGTGAGCTTTGTTGTGAATTATTTGTTAGTATAATATTAAACAAAAAAATATAATTAACCAACACCATTGTTATTTAGCATACCGTAATTTATTTTATATAATTGTAGAAGAGCGAAAAATATAACAACGAAGTCACTTTATAAATTATTATCTATAAAAAAAATTTAGTAGTATTAATTACTTAGTATGTTGTGAGATTTAACATAATTTTCAAAGGGCTTCCTTATTGTGGTAGTAAGTCCGTTAAATTATAAATTTAGTTTGTTTGCTAAACCTATTTTTTTTCACTTGTTATTTATTGTAAACTTTATTTTTATTTGTGTGGGAAACAGCGTGAAACTAATAAATAAAATAAAGGCAACAAAACTATGTTCCAAATATCATGTTTATTTTACTTAATAGTAACTCCTTTTTGTGTCAATGTGTTATCTTCATATGTTTCTAATACATCTGCTAAATGCTCATTGTCTCTAGGTTTCTTGAACTGTCTTCGTTTCTGAGAGACTTTCTTTCTTTTAGGCACTATAGGTTTCCTAGGCCCGTGGTCTTGCATGGATTTGATACCTTGTTTTTCTAAATATTCCTCGATTTTAGCGTCATCCATTGCATCAACTGCGGTCGCCCTCCATAATTTAACAAATTCCTCGTCAACCTGAAGTATAAAATTTTCAGAAGAAAAAGGCTGAGAAAGGCTGTGATTTTCTTTTAAGTTTAAATTTCACGCTGCATCCCGCATATAGCATAGGCAGAGGAAAACTGATGTTAAGACACTTCATTCCTCGCTATCCACTTAGTTTTCAAGACATTGCGTGTTTAGTGGAGCAATTCAACAATGCGTTTGGTTTTGGTACCCGAGTGAGGAACGCAGTATTTTTCGTTAAATCTTTACTTTTTATTTTTATTTATTTCGCATATGGGGATGTAGAAAGAGAAATGTTAAGATAATCGATTTTCGTAGTTCTACTCGAATTTGAGACATTATTTCTAAAACGGCAGGATCAGAACTGAAAAATGAAGTAAATCCCCGAGTGGACTTCAAAGTCTCAACCGGTGCTTTTATTGTCAGCTGTACCACTATTGTACAATAGCCTCATTTCAGGTAAAACCTTCGATTATGTTTTCTTAAATTTAACAATTTTGTAGCTATTGAGGCGGAAGAATGATTAAAATTAATTTATTTTCATCTCCAACACTCCACACGCAATGTCTCGAAAATAATAGAGTGGTGTGCGGGGAACAGAGTATCTTAACAACCTTAGTTTCCTCTACGATATGTGAGACGCAGCGAAAGGCTATAAAAATATATTTAGTGATTTTATTTTGAGTTCATTCTTATTTATTATACATATCGTAGCCAGTCCTGGGTCCTGGTGCAAGGGCATAAAGGTGACAGATTGTGGGTTCGATTAACACTTTAGTAAATAAAATACTTATATTTTCATTTCCTCGCTCTGGAAATGAGGCAAAGCGCGGCGTTAAGTTCAGCCAACCAACACGCAATGCCTTTATAATTCAGCGAAAAGTGAGGAAAAGAAAAACTTACATCCAATGTAGCAGTCTTATCGTTATAAAACAAAATTTTCTTCTTATCAGTAGGTCGTGTTATATACAATATTTCTTGTGCTAAATTTTTTAAAGCTCTCTCGCAGTGAGGCAAAGATTCTTGAACATCTTCTAGAAAGATCCCGCCAAGGCCCTTCAAGTCGTGTTGTTTTAATAATCTAAAATATATAGTAATTATAAGTACATATTATATAATTATAACTGATCATGTCTTTACATGGAAGATATACGAGAAAATCTATCATTAGGGGCATTAATCAAGGAAATAGAACTCTAAATAATTATTTTAATTTTATTTGTCTGTTGTCGATTTGTGCATCTCGGAAACGACTTAAAGAATTTAATTGCAGTTTTCAGTATTATAGCAAACTTCGCTAAGAATTTTGCGTTGATTTTATTTCAATTGTTTCATAATTTAAAAAAATATAACAAAACAAGTATTTTTGTTCGACAAAATTTACTAATTTTGTCAAAAGTAATTGTTAAAACATTAGGTTAAAACAACATCGAAGGGCAAAGTCGCGACTCGCGAGTGGGACGCTATTATAAATATAATAAATGTACTTATTAGCTTTATAATATTTTATTCCGTAAAGGGCAGTGTAGCCAGAGAGTACCTAATGCAAAACACTCCAGTTGCAGCCAACGCCGCACTTTATCGTTAAGAGGGTGAATATATGACTGTAAGCGTGACAGGTGTGGCTTTAATTTCCGCTTGGGAATTAATCATTACGTGGTGGATGGGGGGATGATTTATTTTTATTTATTCACTTTGATAAAGCGTAAAGTTAAAAAAAATCGGACATACGCGAGGCAAAATCGTTCTCCAAGGGTTCCGTGCAAAAATTGGATGTCTCGAGCTTTTTCCGAGGGAGAGAGAGGGATGGACGGACGGACAACAAATAGATAATATAATCATTTTAAAAATAATACCTTAATAGAGATTTTTTATCCTTTATTTTATATACGGGCTTGAATATATATTTTCCATCCATTGTGCACTCTATTTTGGGATTATTTTGTAGAGCCTCTGTTTGTAGCCACTGTTAAAAGTATAAGGCAAATAAATGCTTTACTCATACCAATATTAATAATATTTATAAAAATGTAGTATATCTATATACAAGTATGTAAGTATTGTTTGAAGTGTAAAAAATAAAATGTATAATAGGACATATTGAGCCACAACAATGCTCAGTGGCACTAGCTTGTAACTGGAAACGTGATTATTGTGGGTTTGATTTCCACGTGGTACTCTGGTAACAAGACCAAAACGTGGTGGTGTTGAGTGCTGTCCCTTAATCTGCAACATCTCGAAAATTCGGCAGTGCGTTTGGTGTCGGTTTAAGACACTAGGTTCCCTCTGCTCTACTATATTATAGAGATACAGCATCAAATTGAATAAAAATTTATAATACTTAAATAAAATCACTACTTTTTAATATATTATATAAATGTTTTTAACAATAACTGAAACAAGCATATAAAATTGAAATTACCTGTTTAATTTTACTACCAACGTCCAATTGATTTGTTTCATCCAATATTTCATCTAATGTCAGTGGATGATCATCTCCATCTTGGTGTCTTGACTTCATGTGTCTAACAATACGGGCAAGCACACCGAAACGGTAGGAAGAGCTGCCGCCCATTGTTTTATAACTAGAATTTTTTTATTATTTTTTAATATAGATTGGCATCATACTGTATCCCGATTGCAGCATGGTCTTTAGAAGTAACTGAGACCAAAAAACAAGAACAAGAAATATATCGACAATGGATGTAATTAAATTTATATTAAAAATACTAGTGGCCCACTCATGGCTTTGCCCGCATACTGCCTATAATTCTTTGATTATGCTGTATTTGCCAACAGATTAATTATATAATTTGTGGCAAGGGCCCCCCTAGTGTTATATTCAATAATTATTTTTCACAAAATGCTTTATTGAGGCTTATTTATATAAGATACATATAAATTATCGCAGATTATATTTTAGAGCTAATGATACTGAATGTTATTGTAGTACAATCTACTTGAATATATTTAAATATTTTTGCAGAGCATGCAGTTAAAATCTGACAATGTGTTCCTAATTATTGTTATTTTATTATTTAAAAAATTGAGGCCAGTCGTAGCTCAGCAGCACGAAGTGTGACTGCAAAACTGAATGGTTGTGGGTTCAATCCCCACTCAAAGAGATGAAATATTTACTTAAATTTATATTTCCATTTTCTTTGCTCTGCTGCCGAGGCAAAGCGCGGCGTTGAGTTCTGCTACTCAACACGCAATGCCTCCAAAATTCGGCAGAAAGTGGGGAACGGAGTGTATAAAACACTAGGTTCCCTCTGCCTACCCTGCTGTGTGCGGGATACAGAGTGAAGCTGATTTATTTTTTGATTAGATTTTTTTTTATTTAAAGCTTTCATATAAAACAAAAAAAAACAAAAATATAAAAAATATATAAAACAACAAAATTCTTCACATTTATATTGGTACAGATGATGTTAATTTTGTTTAGCTTGCTATAGCTGTAGTTACCTCGATGCAGCAGTATAGCATCTGACTGTATGTTATGGATTTGATTTCTACTTGGGGGCCAGGAATGTTTTTTTTTATATTGCTTGCTCTGATAACAAGACAAAGTACATACAGCCTTTTGTTAATCTAAACAACCCACAATGTTTCTGGTGTGGCTTCTTTGAGTGGGAAACTCTGTGTTAAAGCAAAAAAAAAGTCTACTTTACTTAGATCCTTCAAGTTTAGGAGCAGCATTGGATGAGGATGAGCTTGATGATGATTTTGATTTCTTTTTGTCATCTTTAAGTTGTGAGTCATCTCTCTTCTTTTTTTCAACACTGAAAAAATAATAAATAAAACATAAACTTCATGTTGTTGGTGTGTTAATAAGACTATATATTATTAATAATAACCATAATTAGTATATACTTTAAAAGATAAAGTGTGTCAATTTGAAAATAAAAAAATATGGAACTAAATAAAACAATTTTAGTTTTAGCCAACAAATTAAATTATAAAATGTTAAGATAATAATAATTATTTATAATATATATTTATTAGGCATAATATATACATATAATTGTGTATCAGTGATATGTAATTATTTGACATAAGTTCGGTAACTTACAAATTGAATATTAATTACAGATTATATTCTATACAAAATCATTTGGTCAAAACTCAATAAAATTTCGTCAATATGTTTTATATGCCATGGACTATAATGCTATAATTGCAAGTGTGAAAGAGAAAGTTATCGGGCTGTGTAAGGTAAGTGAAGGGGATAGTGTTTGTAGCAGTTAGCATGCAAACAAGTAATGTAACATACCTTGGTGTAGCAAGTGCCTTTTTCCTGAACGCCTCGCGTTCTCTTAATAGTGCTGGATCCATTTTAATTGTGAATTTATATAATTATCCGTTTCAAGTAAATAGTGTGAGTAAATTTTAATTATAATGTATTGTTTTCATCGTTTTGGTTATCGTAGTTAATATTTCATGTCAAATCAGAATTGTTTTACCTCTTATGTCAATGTCACCTTAACAGATCATTCGGTTGCGATCCAATTGACGATATTGATATCGTTATATTTTTTTATTATAATTATCAATAAAAGTAATAATTTTTATATTTAATTATTTATTACCCTTAATTATTTCAACAATAGAAATATGTTTATTTGTAATATTTCATAGTGTGAAACAATTATTATTAGACCAGTTTAAAGAAAAAGGAGAAGATGGTATATAATATTGTAAAGCAGTTGTAAAACAATGTAAATATATATATTACAGCCAAACAAGTATGTATATTAGGTAATATGGCGTACGGTTATATCTACTAAATAATATTAGCTAGATAACTCTATCAATACAAAATAATTTTTAAGAATTACTTTTTGAAGTTATTGTATTTACAACGCTTTTTTTTTCATTAAAATATACAGCAAATATGCCTACTTGTCTTTATTTTATTAAAAACTATCCTGTCTATGAGATTAGCGGTACATACTTCCACATGATATGCTATGATCTTATATTTCATACTCTTTTTCTCGACTGCTAAGGAAGGGTTTATGTTTTTCGCGCGTATCTTGTATGTATGTATATAATATTCTTTATTACCTCATATCTCCAGAACCGCTGAACAGATTTACATAATTAAGGTATCGTTAGATTGTGTGGGACCTATAAGTAATTCTTCAATCAATAAAATCTTTACCAGGAACACCGCATAATTTAAAGAGATCCTGACTGTTAATTCTAATAAATTATTGGGTTTGTCTATTTTCTTTTTAGTTTTATGCAGTCGGGGTTTTTGTTTTTATAATTTTTTTTTCTTCTTATTCTTAACGTATTATTTTACTATATATTACATATTATTTTATTTTTGCTCTACTTAATTAAATGCTTAGAAACAAAATTAAAAGATCTACAAGTTGACAGCAATGTCAATGAAGCATGACAAAATAAATGTGCTAAGTTAATTAAAGGTGAAGCCTAGCAATATAGCGCTAATATTTAAACCTGAATATTGGTTTCATTTTAAAAGTATTGTAATAATTTTCATTTCTTAAGGCTGATAAACTTCTTAAAATCTTATTAATTATTCTAAATTAAAAGTAATGCGCCTAATAATATCTAATAAACTTTTTTTTTGTTTTTACTATGAACTTATTTACATTATTAATATTTTAAATGTGAAATGTTGTTGTTTGATTGTTAAGAACTTGAGTAAATCTTTACAGTAATATAGGTTACAGTTTAGAATAACACAAGTAACAATTAATGTAAGTATAACAATAAATTTAAGTAGGTGAAGCCGCATTTAAGACTTTAGTTGCATATAAATGCTTGCTTGCTTGTCATGAGAGTTAATTACTAGTATTTAGTTAATTTGTAAATCGTATTTAGTTTTAGTTTCAGACGAAGTTTTATTCAATTTACTCGCCGATCTAAGTAAATATGCAATGCCAGTAAGTAAGTAAAAGCTATACTAAGCATACCATGAAACCATGCTTGGACAATTCGATTTGCCCCAAATTCCCTCTCTGCTTACCCTGTTTTTCTGCGGGATACAGCGTGAAGCTAATAAAAACTCGATATGTACATATAAGGTACAATCGATAATTCTTATACATATATATGTAAAGATAGATTAATTTTGATCAATATGTTGGATATTACTTAATTAAATAAACTTTAAGCTTTTACTCTTTGTAGCCTGTATTGGTGTTAGTTAATATTTTTTATTTTGTCATAAAGTATTATACAAAATGTCATACAAATTAAGAACCTTATTAACATAAATATAATAAAAAAAATCAGTAAATAACTCGTTTGACATCTTTAAAAGTAAATTAGGCGGGAAAATATATCTATATTTAAACACGTACGTATGTCACTGTGCCGGCATTCGCTACGTCGAGTGGTCGTTGCGTTGATTGAGGTACGTTTGAACACGATTCGCATTGAATTTATTTAATAATATCACTATAATAGATCTTAATATTGTTGCGATACAGTATATTTTAATATGTTATTACTTACTGGACATTTTTTAAATACAAATAACAATGTTTAACAACATTACTATGAGTCAGTGAACTTTTTAGTTTTTTTACTTTAAGTGGACAAATGTCAAATAATGTTATTTGCTTTTGATATATTTATATGTCCTCCGGTGCTATCTAGATTATTAGGATGTAACATATTAAAGCAGATATAGAATTTATAATTTCAATAACATAGCGAAGAGGGGGCCAGCGGTGTTATATACGTGATATTAGATAACTGTAATTTGATGAGTGTATAGGATTATAAAAAGATTTATTCGCATTAATGGGTCCGAATACCTAGGTTCAGATTTCAATTAATCTAATAGAAAATAGACCTCGTATAATCGCATTACACAGATAAAATATATGAAACTGTTGAAACTATTATGTATTCAAATTAATTTCGTATTAATTTTGAAGTAATAAGGAATATCCTTAATTGACCTACTAATGTATATTATATTACATTTATATACAGTATGTATATTTATTATAAACAAAACAAAATAAAATTTAACTGGTTTCGAGGAAAAATCGATATGAACTGTCTAGACTTCTTTTCCGTTGATTCAATAACTGTTGTGCGAAATGAAGGTTGTTTTTATTCTTTTGTATTTACACGTAGTAGATAATGAGGGGCAGAAAGTGTTCTAAGCATTGTCAAAGTCAAACAATTTTATTGATATTAAGAAAGTCACCTGCTTCTTTTTTTAATGTCGAAAAGCTAGATTTGGCTTTCAATCTATCGAATATACCATATATTATAATGATTAAGGAAGTCGGAACTCTAATAGCCGTTATGGGAAGAATGTATTATTATACTAGCGACTTGTTCACTGCTTCGCCCGCTTGAATTACTTAATAATTTATTTACTAATCTTAAGTGGTTTCATGATTGAATATATTTTTTTAAGACAATATCTAACCATTGAATAAAGTTTCATCCAATTTAATAAAAAAGCGTAGTTAGTTTTACAGTACACAAGCTAATTTTAAAGCAGACATTGGTATACATATTTAGTGAAAAAAATAATATATTTTTTTGTTTCAGATAATTTAGAAAAAATGTGGCGGGAAAAGTTATATTTTAATATAATATGTTTATTCATTATATTTCAATGGTAAGTTGTTTTTGGTACATTTTGATGCAACCGATTTTAATACAGTTTCACTATCGCATGTTCACTTCCCTTAACGTTAGTAAATCATTTTCACGCTGCATCCCGCATACAACAGCTACCCTGTTAGATAGATAGAGGGAACCTAGTTTTAAGACATTCCGATTTTTTCGAGGCATTGCGTGTTGAAACGCGGAACCCAACGGGCGGGCTTTTTTGCCTTGGTGCCAGAGGGAAAAAATGAAAATACAACGGAATAATAATGCATTTTTTTTAACATTTTTAAAGTTAATCCACACCTAGGAAAGAAAAATACTTATTTAGAATACGTAAAAATTTGAACGTAGCGGGACGCGCGCCTGTTGGAAATCGACCAGGCGCTCTAACCACTAAGTCGTACGTTCTCATGAAGCTACGTCGAATTTTTTTACGCTTGTTACAACTTGTCTTATCTCTGCCTTAATCGCATTCAAGCTTATACCATTATTTGCACACCCTTCTTTCAGAGTCCTGTAACCCGCATTATGCGTATGACAGGCAGTTCATATTCATGTCACCTAATTTCACCCCCATGACACTTTATTCCACTTCTTGGAGACAGCTACCCCAAAACAAATTGTACAACCAAGCCGACATGGCGCATCCTTGTTTAACACTAGATTGAATATCAAACCAGGCCTACATGCCAGCTCCTCGCACTCGCACGCGGGCTGAGTAGTCTCTGTAAAGAGACTTTACAGCCTACAGCAAGGGTCACATTGTATGGCAGTAGTCAGTAGCCAAAAATTCTGGAAATGGATTCTGTTAATTATCCTTTAACACTCTGGCTATTCCATAACCTGCAATTTTTTACAATATTTTTTATTTATGGACAACTACGAATTGATTTTTTTATAATTATAGATTGCTATATATTTGGAGCAAATCTCATGCCTTGAAACAATTTTTTAATTATCCGATTTTAATATATATTTTTTAAATGTTTTGCTAAGTTAAAACAAAGCAATTGGTGGAAATTTTAAGTAAATCAGCGCAGTGCTTTCGGAGATAAGAGCTATCATACAAACAGACAAACAAAAAAATATTGCCTTCTATTATTATTTTCAAGTGTCCGTCCATTCCATGTCGTCGATCATTGTATCATTTTATCTGAAAGTATGTTTTTACCCCAGAATCCTTCTAGATATCATCACATAGACATCGCGTCGATAAACATCAGATATATTTTAAACTGAACATAAATAAAGTACTCACAATATTGGACCGATTATATCGCATTGCAGTCGAAAGATCAAACTCAAAGAAAAACATTACCTATATATATATATATACTCTGTCTGTTCATTTAGTGTTTTTCACCAAAGTGGATGGGCCAAATATAATAAAAAAGGTTATCAAACATATGTTCTATCTAATAAAAAAAAGTACTAAGTACTGTTCTTTTGGGGTTCCGTACTTAGAAAGGAAAAAACTTAATCCTTAAAAGATCACTTTGTCCGTCCGTCCGTCCGTCCGTCTGTCGAGACCCTCTTAATAAAATTAAGAACGCGTGGAGGTTTCGAGCTGTATTTATATAAAATACTCGGATTTACTCTTATCTTGGAGCTGTGAAAAAATCAAACTTCTAAGCTAGGCTAGCGCTATCAAAACTAAAAACCGTTTATGCCGCAAATTTCCGAAAATGTTCCGAATTCGCAAGGGAAACCGAACCTACAGGAAACTTCCCGTAAACTCAGAATCTGGAAATTTGGTAACCGGATTAATCGCGTATATTTTGAATTATACATTTTTGGAAACTCGTCGTTTCCAAGACTTTGCAGTAGTCCGTGGTCCGGGAAGATTGAGGTGGCATTCGTCGATCAGTTGACATATTTATTATATCAAACTACAGCCAAAAATTTCTTAATTGCGTCGCGTTCTGCCCTTGATTCCTGCAGAATGAGCTGACATACCAGAGAGCAAGATATCTTGCTCTCTGGTATGATGGCTTTGAGACTACAAAGATTTTATGAGTGGAACTGAGGTGGTAGAAAGTGTATCTGTTTGTCTTAGCGAGGATTTGGGGCTTATCAAACCTGACTTGATGGCTGAGTTTAACTACAGTATGCTCACACACAGCTGACTTCGATACATGCCTATTCTTGATAACTGAGATATGTTCCTTCGCCCTAACACCGATGCTTCTTTTTGTTTGACCGATGTATGATAAGCCACAGTCACAACCCTAGTTTCTATACACCTGCAAACCGTAAAGGAATATTACTTTGCACTGTTCTCAAGAATTGAGTTATTTTAACTTTATAAGTAACAGTATTAGTCGGGTATAATCCATGACAGCGATTTTAATGGGCGCCGGCAGCAAACCGATTAAAACAAGACTTCCCACTCTACTTACATACTTTATAATTATGTTATGGTAATCCCAAGTGCCTATTTATATTTTTATTTAAATATATTAAAAAAAATTTTTTAAGGCTATTCGTAGCCCATGGGTACAACCGTGCGACTGTAAACTCCACAGCTTGTGAGTTCTATTCTCAGTCAAGAAAATTAAATATTTAATATTCTCATTTCCTCGCTCTGGTAACAAGATAAAGCGCGGCGTTGAGTTCCGCCACTCCAACTCACACTGCCTCCAGAATTCAGCGGAAAGTGGGGAACGGAATGGAAACGGAGTGTCCTAACATTAGGTTCCTAATCCTGTTTAATAGATAATTCACGCAAATTACACCTCATATTATTTTTGTTTTCAAATACTATCAGACCCACAGTTTTTTATTATTCATCATTCGTCTCTTAAATAGCGCACGTTATCTATACTATCGACAAGTGTTTATATCGATTACACTGATAAAGGACAATACCCGACACACGAGTATACCTACTCAGTAACATAGTCTATACTTGTTGATGCTTTATAATATTATTGATCCTCGCGCAAACAATAGATAGGTACTCGAATGTCATTAGTCATTATATGTTTAAATCTTCATACATTTATCGATTTTGTTGTAGGAAAAATAATTAATATTTCTCTTTATCAGTATCAATTATCATCTTTATCAATATTAATAAAGTAATGCATATTTCCACTGTCTTGAAGCCAATCTGGTACAAGCGTGCGACTGGAAATGCTGTAGGTTGCGGGTTCGATTACCGTGTATAGTTAGATATGAAATGATATATTCAATGTTATCATTTATTCGCTCTGGTAACGAGGCAGAGCGCGATGAGTTACGAGACTCAACACGCACGCTGTGTCTTAACACTAGGTTCCTAGCTTCCCTCTGCCTCCCATGTGCGGATGATGCAATCTATAACAAATTAAAAAAAGACGCGGTATTATGTTCTGCCATTAATTGTGTCTAGAAGTTGCGTAAAAATGAGAATCACTGTAGTTTTAACAATAGGTTCCTTTTGCACCCCAAAATCCTCTTTTAGCAGTGAACTTGAAACTGAAAACAAGGCGACTGTTTTAAGCTTTTATCCATCTATACTTATAATAAAACTGTAACTGATCGGTGTCTGTCCATGAAAGATAAATCAGAAAAACTATTACTGGGAGCATTTATTAATGTAATAGAGCACTAAACAAGGAACAATGATTTTTAGAATTTTTGTCCATTTAACTGTGTCACGCCTTAATTTTATTAAAATCGATTCAAAAATAAATAAAAAAAAGTTATATCAATTTGAAGTATGTTGTCCGACAAAAATGCTACTTGATAAATGAGCTGTTTTATTGAATTGGCTAACTCTTTAGTTTTCAGTATTTTATGGTTTGATATCGTTTATAAAATTATTATCTAAATTATATGAGATGAGGAATTTACGCGGGAAAAAGAGGCGATTGCCGTGCGCGCGTACTTACCGTCTACCTAGTTCAGGGGAAAAAGTTGGGGAAAAAAAAGTTGGGAAAACAGGGGAAAAAAGTTGGGAAAACTTTTTCTTGATCAAGGACCACTTTTATATCATTCTTGGTAGCAGGGACCACTATGCATGTAGGTTTAATAAAAATTAACTGTCAGTCATAAAATTAAAATTGTTCGCGGACCATATTTAGGCTTCTGCGGGCCACTGATTGGGAACCAGTGACCTGGATAGATGTGAAATAACTTAACATTTTTCTAATTAATACGATAATTTTTGCGAGCAAATTCAAATAAGTTCCCAAAAGACTTAAATTACGATATATTTAGTGCATAACAATATTAGTCTGAGGCCGTCGTGGTATGAATTATTATTTATTAATTATTTCATATAAGTATAGATAAATATTTATTTTATATTTAAACAGTGTAAATACAAAAGACCATCCGGTATGGCGGTGGCAGTGCGAGGATAGTAAATGTGTGAAACTAAAACATAACCCCGAGGACTCGGAACCGGCTTTATCCCTCGAGGCGTGCAAGATGTTCTGTAATCAATACGGTGAGTTTTAACTGCGTATTCAAAGTACATTATTACTTTAAATCGACTAGTTGTGGGTTTGATCCCCGCTAGAGGAAATAAAATATTTATTTACATTTATACTTTCAATTTCTTCGATGTGGTGTCGAAGAAAAGCGCGGCGTTGAGTTCCGCCACTCAACACGCAATGCTTCCAGAACTCGGCGGAAAGTGGGTAACGGAGTATCTTAATAATAGAAAAGAAAGTTAATAATAATAATTTGAAATATAATCTACCTTATTCTATACCGTATTTTTATACCGTCTACCTTAACCTCGTCACGACTATCAATGTGAAGCATCTTTATCCTGTAATAATTTATTCATGCTGCAGTTACTTTGAAAAAGAGAACCAACTGGCGCATATAATAAGCGTTGCCATGACAACGTGTAGGTCACTTTATACAAAAATGCATATTGTCATATGTATAGTAGTATGTGCTTTTACTTATTTTATTGATTAAATGTGTTTTTTTATGCATTATTTTGAAAAAAAAATTGAATTCCTTATTTCTTCTACATATAAACTATAAGTGTGCCAAGCGGATGAGATGTTCATCTCTTGTGATTTAAATCAATCATCAAAGTAGGTTTTAAAAAAATTGTGTAACCATTCATACGTTACTATTAATTGAACTAAATATTATATAAAATCCAGATAAAATTCAATTTTTAGCTTTATGCTCTATCGCATTCATAGCAGGGTACGCATAGGGAACCTGGGAACCTACTGTTAAGACACTCCGTTCCCATGAAGACATATATGTTCCCAACGTTCCGCACCCTTTTCGAGACATTACATGTTGAGTGGCGGAACTCAATCCCGATTTCCATTGTTACCAGAGCGAGGAAATGAAAATATTTATATATTTCGTTCCACCGAGTGGGAGAGCCCAAAACGCTTGTGCCTCTACGTCACGACGCCCCTCATGGTTTTTGTTACTTACTTACTTATTATAACTATAAAGATTAAAGTTACTTTTTTACTCAATAGGTGTACTATGGCCAAGACCAACAGGAGCGACAGATTTAGGTCGTTTCTTGTCCAAAATAAACATAAACAATATAGAAATACAGATCAAGAACCGTGGAAGGTCAGATGAATTGATGAATGCAGCTGGTCGGGTGAGTTTTTTCATTTATTTAAATATGGTTTTCATCATATAGGTATATTTGTTGTAAGATATTTGACATTAGGATAAAATTCATAACCAAATTAAATATGATTTCTGAGTTAATTAATTTCTTTACGACAAACGCGACGAATGTGGGTTCGATTCTTAGTTTGATATATGAAACGTTTTCATTTCCTCACTCTGGTAATAAAAAATGACTCCAGAATTCGGTGGAAAGTGGGGAGCGAAGTGTGTAAATGGGAACGTTGTGTCCTAATTTTAGGTCCCCAAGTTTCCTCTGATTGCCCTGTTAAGCGGGAGATACAGAGTGAAGCTACAAAAATAAAATAAACCAATATAATTATTTCAATATAGTGGAGTATATGCATAAAGATATAATGAAAGTAAAAAAAAAGCGAAATATATATTTTTTTTTACAGAGATTCAAGAACTTAATAGCCAAAGCCGTTCCAAAAGGCTTATCGCCTAAGTTCACTGGCAAAGCCGTATACGTGTATCTTGTTAACGAAAACCCAGATTTAAAAGGTAAGGGGAAATGTCATTTATTAAAAGTTTTTGTGATCATGGCTGAAATTCTTGACATATTATGTCGAGGACGTATATTATGTTTAGAATTTTTTTGATACAGTATGTTACTTTTTATATATCTTTTAATAAAATAATATAACTAATAATATGAAATAAATGATTTAATATGAAACATCTACTTTTCATGTATATTTTATATAGCATTCTACGGTATTATATACAAAACACGCTTATAAAATATTATTATGTTATAATTATAATTTTTCTACTAAAGTGAAAGTTGAATAAAATACCTTACGAATATTTTAAAAAAATCTAATATGTGAATATTAGTATATTTAAATGTTTTGTCAATTATATCATTCATCATTGAACTACTTTCACAATAAATGATACAAATGCTTTCATTTACTTGTTTAATGGAAATTATACGCCAATTAACATCTTTAAGTACGATCTTAATATTACGTATAATAAAAAAAGTGATAAAATACTAGTACTATTTAAAAAATAGCGGCGTTGAGTTCCGCAATTCAATGCGTATAAATTGGGCGGTCAGTACTGACTGGACCATCTGAGCACAAAGTTCTCTCCGTCAACCCTGTTACTGTCGGGATACAGCATGAAGCAAAACAAAATGCTTAGAAATACCTATTAGTATTTTCTTATCTCGTGACTTGTTTCATACAAGCTATTTACTTTAAACTGACCGAATCGTGACCAATGACAATGGACGAAGCATTCTTAATATCCTTCTGGCATCTATACTAAATTGAAATGATTGTGTAAATTATCTATGTATATAAAATACTGGTTAGTTAGTTATTAATGTTCACAACTAGTTTAGTCTATCTGATTTAGAAAGTAAAATTGTAGGGAAATTAATCATTCTGTAAAAGTATAATTTTATAAATAATACACATAATATAAATCACTAGGAAAAAAAGATTATATATATATATATGTGTGTGTGTGTGTGTGTGAATGTAAGTATGTTTATTACGCTTTATCATGCAGCTTTGTACATATATTTTTTGCCGTGTGATCCCGGCCTAGAATAGGATCATCCTGGTACTGGTGGTGTCGTAAGAGGCGACTAAAGTACGTGTGGTAGAGTCACGTCGCCAACAATGGCAACACGCATGGGCAGACTCGACCGGATCATTACCACCCCCGGCATTTAAAACCGGCGTGAAGTAGTGGCTTAATGCCACTGCGTTTCGCATCAGGTAATGCCGGGCCCCGGCGCCCAACCCATCTTAAAGGCCGGCAACGCACCTGTAGCTCCTCTGGGGTTGCACGGGGTCGTGGGCGGCGGTAGTCACTTACCATCAGGTGACCCGCACGCTCGTTTGCCGTGTCTTTTCCATTAAAATAAAATAAAAAAAATATATATTCTTAGAAGTATGAGGAAGAACATACGATACTTTTTATTTAAAAAAATATTATGTTAGAAAAAAATATTACTATAATACAAAAATAAATTTAAACGAGCGAGAACTCTAGTCATATTTGTGAGGTTTGATGTTTGTTATACATAAGAATAACCCATATATGGCTATATGGCTACAATTTTAGTAAAAAATCGTATCACTTGGCTATAATATATATATTGAACATTATTTTTTGGAATATAGTTATTATCGATATAATATATGTAAATTACATAATTTTACAAATGTTTTTAAAAATAATAAATTAAAAGAAATTTGAAATATTCTTTTTTTTAAAGCTGTGTAAATTTTCGCCTCACGGCAGATGTTTCTAGATATTTTTCCGGCTTAACATTTTTCCCGCACACAACCTAGTGTTAGGACATTGCGTTACCCTGTCCCCTGATTTTAGAGAAATTGCGTGGTGAGTGGTGGAACCAAATACCGCGTTTGTCTCTTATTAGTTAAAATATTATGTGTTTGTCGCTCTTATACCATAACACAGGCTTAAACTATTTGTTTAGTTATTTTTATATAAACAATATAACACCTTAAAAAAGACAAAAAGACAAGGGCATCTGTGAGCTTGTGGACGTTGTTATATTTAATAAAAAAATATAAGCAATTTTAGTTGTGCGTATAGTATATATTGCAAATTATTTAAAGATAAAATTATGTTATGTTAAAATTTTTAATTAAACCATAGCATCTTAAGTAGGACAAATTTATATATAAATAATAGCCATATCACATAAATGAAAAAATACCAATTTTTATCAAAAACAACTGTTTAAAGAAGTAGTCTACCAAATATTGATTCAAAATTGAAGGTCGAATTGAATTAATAGTAATTTTGCTATTATAATTTGTGAATTAAATGTATTTTGGCTACAATAATAATAATTATTTTTACCTTATATTGCGACACAATGGCACAATGGCACTGTTAACAGCGATGGATGTGGGTTCGATTCCCAATCGGGGAAACGAATTATTTTAATTTTCCCACTCAGATGACAAGATAAAGCGCGGAGTTGGGTTCCGTTGAAATAACAGGCTTATATTAGTTTTCTACTTTGTAGACTTCGTTTTTACACGCAATTTTGTTTCCGTGAATTTTATGGAACCTCAAAGAAAACCTAGATCAGTTAAATATTTTTGTCCTTTTCTTTTATGTTATTTTTAAATATTAAAGGGAGCACAATAAACTGTAAATAAATAAATCTAATTCAATAGAACCTAACCTAGATACTTAGCCAAAACAAAAAATTTAGAAAAGTAGTTCCTGAGGTTTGCGTGCCCAACTGCACAAACTTATGAGCTTTATATTTATTTGTATAGATAATAAGTAATGTTTATGGTAGCTAAGGCGATGTACCACCGCTTTGGTGTCGTAGATCATTAATAATTATAGATGCTACTATTTTTTTTATTTTTGTCTATAAAGACATTGCGTGGCGTTGAGTTCCGCCACATTAATAACAATATGTGAAATAAATATTAATTGAACTCATGTAGATCATAGAGAAAAGTGTATCTATATTTGTTATAAATAAATAAAACGTAGTCTATATGTTGCTCTTAATTTAATGAAAGTACCATAAAAATTGTTTCAAATGTTTCGGAGATTAGATCGGACAAACAAAAGTTTTTGTTCAACATAATTGCATTTCGTTACATTACATGTTATTAGTATTGTAATGAAAATATTATACAGATGTAGCGGCGACCTTGATTTGCAAACTTTTGCACTCTCCCTGTGACAGAACAAGTTTTTGAATGTCGTATTAAAGTATCAGTTTTACCCAGTGAGCCCAGTCGTGGCGCAGTGGCACGAAGCGTGACCATAAAGCCGAATTGTGATGGGTTCGATCCCCACTAGAGGAGACGAAATATTTAGTTAAATTTATATTTCCATTTCTTCGCTCTGGTGTTGAGGCTAAGCGCGGCGTTGAGTTCTGCCACTCAACACGCAATGCCTCCAGAATTCGGCAGAATGTGGGCAACGGAGTGTCTTAACACTAGGTTCCCTCTGCCTACCCTGCTATGTGCGGGATAAAGCGTGAAGCTGATTTTATAGTTTTACACAGTTGTGACGTCAGAAGGAGGGTAATGTTTTTTAAGTGTATCTATACGTGTTTTTTTTGTATGTTTCAATACCTAAACGGCTTGATCGTTTTTGACTCTTGAATTAGTCAGGTTAGTGATAGTTACATAGCATATAAATTTTTAAAATGACATTAAAAAAGGGCCTTTTTTATTACCATAGCCGAAAATATCCTTTCAATAAAATTAAAATGATTACTAAAACCAAGAAACCCGTCTGCTTGAAACAACTTGTTGATGATAAAATTAAGTGCTTTAGATATGCTTATATGAATCATAATAATCATTAGGTATCTATACAAAATATAATAAAGCTTAAGAGTTTGTTTGGTTGATTGCGCTTATATCGGTAACCACTATTCAAAGTTCTTTTTGTATTGGATAGTCAATATATTGCGGAAGGTTAAATATAGACTATATTACCCCTGTGGTCAGAGTTACCTAGGAGACTTAGACGGACCCTCATGACTCTTAGTTCCTCAAAAATCCTTCCTGAACCACATTTGAAGACATTTCTTTATTATCAGCTTTAAGCACACTGTATAACCCGTTGTGCAATGGGAACATGACATAGGTGGCTGAATTTAACGCATTTTGCCTCGACGCTAGAGCGAAGAAATGAATATTTTAAATAACTATTTCCTTACATCGTGTGGGGATCGAACCTACAACCGCGCATTATAGTTCCGCCACTGGTTTCAAAAATTACGCGGTGCGTGTGGAACGGAATGTCTGGACCCTCTTGCCTGCACTGCAGATCAGAGATACAACGTGAAGTATTTTTTTATTAGTAGAAATTGTATAACTTTCCGTCCGAATTATACATATGTATATTTCAGTTTTAATTTCGGAAGCCATTATCGATAATTTTTCTATTATTTAATGATAAACATTCACCTGGGTGGGATTCGGGTAAACGTTAATAATTCTACATATACAAATTATATATACTTCCCCAGTCCGCCTGGTAAGACAAAACGTGGCGTTAGGCTACGTCAAGCGACGGGGCACGGAGAGTCTTAATACTAGATTTTCTGTCTTAATTATTTTTACTATCTGTTACTATTACTATTTATTATTATTATTATTCTAGAATTTTCCCTGGACCTCGACGAAAGTTATATCGTACGAGTATCCCCCGAGTCCAACGAACGTATCAACGCCACCATACGAGCTGATAATTTCTTTGGTTTAAGGAATGGTTTGGAAACCTTGTCACAGTTGATTGTGTTTGATGATATAAAACAACATTTGTTGGTAAGTTATTTTATTTTTGTTCATTTTTTTCGTTCCCCCGAGTGGAAGTCGAATATTTTACTTTAGGTTCCCTCTGCGTACCTGCATGCTGCATGGGGGATACCGCGTGAAGCTGCTATAACATTATACTCAATTTAATGGTTTTGTCCGACCTCTAAGTACAATAAAATGATAAAGTATTCCACAGGATGCTCTTAAAAGAAGAAAAAACAAAAAAGAACTTTAAAATGAATTTAGACAAAATTTTATGTAAATTAGGTATGACATTTATGAATATTACGACACGTAGACTTTTAATTTTATATTATTCTCTGATCTTATATTGTTATTGATTTTTTGTCAAAAAAAATGTTATTGTCTTAAAAATACTTTTATCTTTTTGATATATTTTGCGTATTTATTTGTTCATTCTGGATATTTCATATAATCCTTATACAAAGTAAAATTATCAAACGACAAGGACATTGAAGAGTTGTTTCGCATCATACAAACCGGTTAGCGATCATTGACATGGAGTATTTGCATAACAACGTTTAATATGGATACCTCTCCTTATTTCGAACGGAGATAAATAAATTAATCGTTCAGTATACTCTTAGAGGATTTTTGTATTATTATCTAATTGATGATGATGAAGATGCTTAATGAGAACGGATTGTCTTAACACTAGGTTCCCAGGTTCCCTTTTCGTAACCCGTCATGGGCTGGATCAACGTGAAGTTAAAAAAACTCAGTCAAATAAAACTGTAGACGGTTACTATTAAAGCTCGATTTATAAATCACTCTGAACTCTGATACCGAGCTTAAGATGTCGTTTATTATTAAGACTGCATATCAAGGTCGCTCTCAAGATCGATGACAGAGTTGAGAGCGATTGAAAAATACGCGATTAAAAGCGAAAGGAAAATACCGTTTCATACTGAATAACAGACAAGGCAGAGAATCTACCCTCAAGACACGACACTCGTGTATCTGTCCTGTGTGGTGTTCAATGGTAGATTCTGGTTCATCTCTGTCTTACCAGAATTGTGAAATCAAAATAATTTATGTATAATCATTACTTTTAATGGAGATCGAACCGACAACGTTTATAGTTAGACGCTGTTCCACTGCACCACGATGGCTATATCTTCACTAAGAATATGCATCGTTAGATTTTGTCTTTCAAATCTCAATATATTTTAATATGATCGTAAAATAAACAGTTACAATTTATGTAAATATTACATTAGTCTATATATAAAATTTAAGTTTTGCAATTTTACGGTATTTTTCCATATGTAGAGAGGACCGACTCAATGCTGCGTTTTGTCAACCAGAGTAGGAAGAAGAAAATAATAAAAATAAACTGTATTGTCTCCTCCTCCATTTCAGTCAAAATTTTTAAATAAAAAAAAAAACTGCCTTAATTTATCGATCTTTTATTCGATTTATTAGTAAACATTACTAATCAATTTGGTAATTAAGTAAATTTGGGTTGAATTTGATAGATTAGATGTACAAATGAATCTCGACATTATCCATACTACGTATAATTTGTTTGTGTTTCACTTGTCCTATTATTTTTTTATTTGAGTGGAGGCTTATAATAAAATAGAGCCCGATATCGATTATATTGTATTATAGTTACATCGAAAAGTAAAACGATGAATGTTCAATCAATTTATATTTTATTAAGAAAATTAGTAAATTTATTATTTTGTATTTTTGCTCTGTAAGTTTTTAGACTACTAATTCCCTTTGCAAAGAGGCTATAAAAAAGATTTTGTACATTTATACCCTAAATATACATTGTTCTTTTGTGTTGATAATAAAAAAAAACGAACATTCAATCGACTTATACAGTAGACTAAACGTTATTGGTAGGGGAGAACGCAGTATCTTAACATCGAGTTACTCTCTCTCTCTCTCTACCTACACTGTTATAAGTAGAAATAGATAAAACTGCTATTTGATAAGAAGAAAGAGAAGTTGTTTGATAAGAAAAAAAAACAAAACATCAACGTTCAATATTAATAAAGTATTAATAAAGGCTAATATAAATCCGGGGTTAATGAAATGTTACAAACGCCTTTGTCAAAAACCTGCCACTCATTATGTAAATTGAATCCAAGTTTTCTTTCATATCCACAAAGTGTTTAATTAACATAATCATTTACATATAAATTTAGATCTTCTTGATTTATTTTTATTTGTATTTTTGTATAGAAAAAGGATCATATACCTACACTATAGAGCTGCTCTTAACCGTTATTTGTTGATTTATTAAAATGGAGATGTTTTTTGATAATTTTAAAATTAAAATCAGCTTCACGATGTATCCCGCACGCAGCAGAGTAGGTAGGGGGAAGCTAGTGTTAAGACACTCCCCTTTTTTATTCCTCATTTTTTGCATTTTTCTTAATATATAATAATTATCTTACAGATCGCACGCGATGCTTCAATTGATGATAAACCAGTATATCCATACAGAGGTGTTCTTTTGGACACTGCAAGAAATTTTATTGAGGTCGACGTTATCAAGGATACTCTAGGTATGTGTAACGTATATAGCGGAGTAGACAAATATAACTCACCGTTAAGACATTTCGTTCTCCGCGCGCCATCCATTCTTTTACACAATACTGCCGCACTCTGTATTGTTACCAGCAGAGTGTGAAAATGTGAGGATGAGAATTAATTAAACCCACAACCGTCGCGGAAATGCGACACTCTGCTGCTGCGCCACTACGTCCTCCACTATGTGTATTAGTTAAGATGTTTTGAAACAACTATAAGTAAATTTTTTAACTTTCCTTGGTGAGCAATACGAAATATTGTTTACTAATAGTGAGGATTATTTCCTCAGATTCAAAAATTATATCGATAGGTTTTTTACACATGTGAAGTAAAATAATATGAATCTATTTTATTATTTAATTGATATGGTTTTTTTTTTAAATATATTTTATCGTATTTTTGCTAATTCGGTTACTATGTGAAAGACCTGTTTTACTATACAGCGTGAAATGTTTTACTAGTTTCACGCTGTATAACTAACTGAGTGCTAAGACACTCCGATCCCGACTACGACACTTCAGTTTCTCACTTTTAGCAGAATCCTTGAGGCATTGCGCGTTGAGTGGCGGAACTCAACGCCGTACTTTGTTTTAATGTACATATTAAACATTTAATTCTCCTGAGTGGGAACCTCCCGTTTGAGCCACGCTGCTTATAATAATGTATAATAATATCAATTTCAGAGGCAATGGCGCTAGTAAAGTTAAACTCATTCCACTGGCACATAACGGACAGTCAAAGTTTTCCTCTGGAGTCTTCCAGACAACCTGAACTGAGCAAATATGGCGCTTATAGTCGTAGTAAAGTAAGTTTGTTTTTTATTTATAAATGTAGTCTTTCTTCTCACTTTTTCATACTTGCTTTAACTATTTGCTTGAATTGTTCAAAATAATAATTATAGAAAAATATTAATATAGTAGTATAAAGTGTAGTAAATAGATTGACAGATAATTTATTATTACTATTTATTCTGTGAAAAGAACTGTCAACCGCTGAGGCCAGAGCTATCTATCTCGGGAGATTTATATCTTCCACTCTTCTGTTGCTAAAATCGAGAACGAAGCAAAACTAAATATTTAACTTGCTTCATTTTTAAAATGGCTTCATTTTGTTATGTTCTTTGATCTAACTTTCATATTTAACTTTGTTTTTACCTTTTTGAAAGTATTTTTTTATAATTATATTATATACTAGCGACCAGCTCGCGGCTTTGCCCGATTGAATTACATGATTATTCATTTCAGAAATATAGATATTACAAACAGCCTTAATTATTAAATAATTGATTTGGATAAGTTTTCACAAATATTCTTTGTAAAATCTCCTAGCTCTAAGCTCCTGTACAGTTTTTAAATTAGTAACATATATTATTAGTTAAATATATAATTGGTATACAGAATATATGTACATATAAAGCACGTTTTTAGGCATTTTTATGTAATCTATAAAATAATCAACATTTTCGGTCAAGTTCCAGTCGTACTCATGACCCGAGAGTTTCGTACCAGTTTCATGAATGGAGATACACCAAAAGAATAACTTATTATGTTGTCATTTTGTATCAAATTAAGTACAGACTAAAATTTATACCTAATGATTTTTTCTGAGACACAATATAATAAGTAGTCAAGTTTTGAAAAATAATTTCGGAATTTTCCTTTAAACGTGCCGTAAGTTCTAACTTCTTAACAAATTTCGTAATTGTATATCAATGGGAAGTAGTCTCGTTTGCCTTGTTCTTTCCATAAAAAAAAATGTCTAGTCTAGTGCAATAGTGATATTTTTATAAACAGTGTCAGAGCATTTTTTTCTTGAGATACAATTTTTTAGAGGTTGCTCTCAAAAGTTTATTTTTTTAATACGTTTCTTAAAAAAATATTATTAACATAAAAGAACGAACGGACTGAAGAACCTATTCAAAACATTTCTCTGAATATTTAGTCATTCTGTATCACTGTGTTAAATAATTACAAATTAAGCTAGACAGACTGTTACGAAGGTAATCTTCACCAACAATTCACTTTAGTTTACTTTGTAGTTAGTACTATGAACAATTTTACTTTAAAAATACGCAAATTTATCAATAGTTAAATACGTGTCTTCTTCTCTCTTCCGGGGTGGGGAAGAGGGTATACGGCGTCAGGGTAAGACCCTCTGGCCGTTGGTTTCTTCCGCCGCGCATAACTATGCGCGTGTCCTTGGGTTGGGCCACCAGCCAGGTAAGACCCTCGATTGCCCGGGGGAGGCCCAGCTTAGACGACCAGCGACCAAGGCGTCTGCTCAGGAATCGGGTTTGGGTAATAGGTCTCTGGGCAGTCTTCTTCTGTCCGGCGGTCGTGTGTGCCACGGCGCGATGGTCTTCAGATGTGGATGGTCGGACGCGTCGGCACGGCTGAGTGTATTCGCAGCTAGGCGGCGAATATGCTCCTCCAGGCTCTCGATTCGGAGGTCTCGATGTACGGTGGCATTCCTCACGAAGCGAGGAGCCCGAGTAACGCGCCTGAGCGCAATATTCTGGACGACCTGCAGGGTGTTGCGCTGGCGTGTGCTGGTCAATGCGTACCACGCCGGGGATGCATATGTAAGATGGGGACGGACGTAGGTTTTAAATAGTGAAACCTTGGTACGAAGGGGTAGTCTGGAGCGTAGGACGGGGCGCAACAAGATAAGCGCGACCCTGGAGGCATGGGCCGCCTTCTTCACGTGTGAAGTCATCCTCAACTGGCGGTCGAGTATCACTCCAAGGTAGGTAGCCTCAGGAGACCAGTTGACTTGCTGTCCTTGTATGACTAGCGAATGAGGCTTCTTCTTACGGCCCCCAAAAATGACAGCTTGGGTTTTGGCTACATTGAGGGTCAGTCTCCAATCCGCCAGCCAGTCCGGCAGCAAATCGAGGGCTCTCTGGAGTTTGGAGGAAGCCTGTCTGGAGTTAAGGGACTTCACTATGAGAGCGATATCGTCAGCATACAACGCCAGCATCGCGTCCTGTGGAACTGGAACGTCGTCTGTATATAATGAGTACAGGATGGGTGATAGCGAGCTGCCTTGGGGGACACCCGCGAAAATCTGGTGGCTGCATGAGGTTGCACTCTCCACCTTCACGCAGAAGGTCCTGTCGTGGAGGAAAGCGGCCAGGACCCTGACCACATGGTGAGGAGTATAAAAGCTTGTATAAAAGTCCAGGGTGCCAGACCCGGTCAAAAGCACTTGCGACGTCCAAGAAAACCGCCGCTGCGTTCTCATGCCTGTTGATGGCGGCTGCGATCAATAGTTAAATAAATAAGACGTTTCTAAAGTCATTCTTTTGCCCAGAATCTTGCCAGCGCGATACAGAAAACGACGTTTTATGCACGGGGCCATCTATTGGACTTACAATTGAACTGTAACCATTCGAATATTGTTAGAAAAATACTACTATGTTTATGTTAAATTTATTATAAGTATAGACTACACTTACACACTTACGTAATTTTAATGTATCTATATGATATCTTAAAAACTTTAAGGATTATTTTTTGATAGAGTGTAGCGGTAACCTTTCCAAACTATAAATATATATATATTTTTTGTGCACAGCGCCATCTATTTAAGATTTAAAATTAAGAACAGTTTAAAAATGCTGTTTTTATGTTAAATTTCACCTAATATAAAATTATATTGACCGAAAACGATGTGCTGTGCTAAAGTATTAAAAAAATTAATGTTCCTCCCGCACACAATGTTTTATGCGTTATCAAGATTTGTTAGTACCTACTATCTTTTGTCAATAGATAGCGTTACATGTAGGATAGGGAGTATCAAGATTCGTTAGTACCTACTATTTGTTGTCAATAGATAGCGTTACTTGTATCGATTTCTACTATATCAAATATAAGCTTCTTGGAAACTTAAATACTTATATCTTTTGATAGAGTGAAACGATTACAATAAAATAGACACTAAAACTTACTATGATTTACTTGTAATTTTTAAGTATAAAAGTTGCTTAAATACATTGTGCACTTTTTACATGATACGTGTTTACATAAACAGACAAAAATTCCAAAAATGTTGGAAATGGATTCTGTTAGTTATCTTTTAACACCCTGGCTAATTTTTTTAAATTATTTTCAATGTACAGAAACGACTTTTCTACAGATTTATTATAAGTAAAGATTTTATTATATAATATAAATCAAAAATAAATCAATCAAATAAATCAGCTTCACGCTGTATCCCGCACACCGCAGGGTAGGCAGAGGGAACCTAGTGTTTTAGACACTCCGTTCCCCACTTTCTGCCGAATTCTAAAGGCATTGCGTGTTGAGTGGCAGAACTCAACGCCGCGCTTTGCCTCGGCACCAGAGCGAAGATATGGAAATATAAATTTAAGTAAATATTTCATCTCTTCGAGTGGGGATCGAACCCACAACCAGTCGGTTTTTGCAGTCACACTTCGTGCCGCTGCGCTACGACTGGCCTCTATTATACTATTATATAATATAATTATAAATAATTATTAATATTAGTCTACCTTGGTATCAAGTTTCCAACGCTACTAACGTACCATATATCAAGTTTCTAGATCACCTTAAAGTAGTTTAGGTTTATGATGAGTGTATGAGTGAAATTTTATGTATGTAGATTAATTGGAGAGAAATACGAGTTATAAAATGCTCATGAGTAGCTTGAAATGGTTCATGTAAAATACACATTGCGCGTTTCCAGATTTTAATTTGGCTAAAATTTATAAAATGACACACGTAGTAAGGCAACGCATTTTGTTCGGTTGGATGTGTTAATTTTTCTTGTAGTATAAGTGAAAACTGATTTATATAAGAAAATGATTGTAATGAACATAACATCGAAGGTGTACAACGCGAAGACGATCCGCGAGGTGGTGCAGTTCGGGCTGGAGCGCGGCGTGCGCGTGGTGCCGGAGTTCGACGCGCCCGCGCACGTGGGGGAGGGCTGGCAGGACACCGGCCTCACCGTCTGCTTCAAGGTAATGTACACACACACGCACACGCACGCACGCACAGACGCACACACGCACAGACACACAGACGCACACACGCACACACGCACAGACGCACAGACGCACACACGCACACACGCACAGACGCTCAGACGCACAGACACACACGCGCACACGCACACACACACACATACACATATTAAAACATGTGTAAACACGCACACAAGCTCCCGTGCGTAATTACACTTATTCTTCTTCCTCTTGGCATTAATCCATGCTTTTGCCAGTGTTTGTCTATTCAACCAACTCCTCTTTGCATGGTCTTTAACGTCCTCGGTAATGGACATCTTGATCGATGCCTCCAGAATCGCGTACAACGTATTCAAGGTACCTGAACTTTTCGGACTTAACAGCTACTTCAGGATAATGCTCGAGTCGTGGCTTCTTTAGGCCATATACTCTGTTCTCAACACATTTAATTCAGCTTTTATAATTATTTTATAAACTCTTGTTATCACACAATCCAATTCTATTTGTAATTACAATACTTTAATACTAATTCTAGTAATGACTTTTACGGATATCGGAAACAAGATCAAATAACATCTTCCTTATTACAATTACCCCTAAATATTAAGGGGATATTTAGGAATAATTCCATATATAATATATGCCAATAAACATACATATAGTAAATAGATGTATATTTATATACACAATGTACTTATTCGCAGGCGGAGCCGTGGGCCTCGTACTGTGTGGAGCCGCCGTGTGGCCAACTCAATCCCACCAAGCCCGAGCTGTACGACGTACTTCAAGATATATACACCGACATGGCTGGTTTGTTTGGTTTTTTGTATGTGTTAGAGTCAAAGGAATTAATTGCCTTTGACTAGTGGTTAGGCAGAGTCACATTGGCACCATTTGCTGCTAGTAAAGTTTATAATTACTTATAATTTTGCTTTCTATTTTTTAATTAATACGTAAAGTAAAAAAAAGTTGAGGCCGGTCGTGGCGCAGCGGCACAAGGTGTGATTGTAAACCGACTGGTTGTGGGTTCGATCCCCACTCGAGGAGATGAAATATTTACTTAAATTTATATTTCCATTTCTTTGCTCTGGTGTCGAGGCAAAGCGCGGCGTTGAAAGTTGGGAGTGTGAAATGTAGAATTCACATACATTTTTAAATGAATGGATAAAACCATCAATAAAATAAGCATAATATAACATGAGAACCTAGTATGGTTACCATGTTCCCTCTGCCTACACTGATATGTGCGGGATACATTGTGAAACTAAAAAAAAGTGTGAAATTCCAGAACTGTTCACAACAACGGACGTGTTCCACATGGGCGGGGACGAGGTCAGCGAGCGTTGTTGGAACTCGTCGCAACAAATACAACAATACATGGCGCAAAAGCAATGGGGGCTCGACCGCGCCTCGTACCTCAAGCTGTGGGACCACTTCCAGGGCGAGGCGCAGCAGCGCGCCTACAAGGTGGCGTACGGCGAAACTCATAGCACAGTGCTTAAACACCTGTTTATATATAGACATTAAATATGCTTACAGGCCTTCGGCAAACGGGTGCCTCTTATATTGTGGACGAGTACTCTCACGGAATTCAACCACGTCGACCAGTACCTTAGTAAAGATGATTATATCATTCAAGTGAGTATAATTCAAATGTATTTATTAATATAGGATAAAATAATATTAATAGAGTCCATATTATGAGTACAATCCCCACTCGAGGGAATTAATTATGATGTATCAATACAAGTTTGTTATGCGCATGCTCGATGACGGTCATCGGATTTGAGATATATACGAATAAAATAAAATAGTATAAAAATAAAATAATTTAATAATTTTTTTTGTAACTTATGATTTAGATAGCTAGCTAATGTGTATATTCTTCTTCTTCTTCTTCTTCTTCATTATTTTCTTCTAAGTGCACAATGCGCAAATATTCAGAAAACGTAGTCTCAAGCGGCCACGACTCTCCGACCGTACTGTACATACATACATAAATAAATAAGTTCTTATAACAAATTCCATTCCAGGTATGGACAACCGGGGCAGATCCTCAAATAAAGGGTTTATTGGAAAAGGGCTACCGTCTAATCATGTCTAACTATGATGCTCTCTATTTTGATTGCGGGTTCGGTGCCTGGGTTGGGTCGGGTAAGTGATTATATCGTCGGCATAGAGTGTAAGCATGTTCAATCCGTTTTTATCTTTTAGTGTTATAATGATCATCAAACTGTCATAAAGGTTTTCTTGAAAAAAAAAAACGGGCCAAATCTATTATTTCAAAAGTGAATAGCTAAATCTATGTCAACCGCCATTTTGTATTGACATTTCGATGCTGGCGCAAACTCCGTAAATGAATGTGTGGAGTAAAATAATAGTGAAGGATGCAATGCAATTTAAATAGTGATTATTTATGTAAATTACTATTCTATTTTGTTTGTTATTTCAGGAAACAATTGGTGTTCACCATACATCGGCTGGCAAAAAGTGTATGAAAACAGCCCAAAAATAATGGCTCAGCAATATTATAAGCAGATATTAGGTATGTTTCATAATTATTTGATTTTTAGGCTTTTACTAGATTTTTTTACTCTTTTACTAGATTCCGTAAATTACTATTTCATACTTTTCTTCATAAATTCCCATATATTACACGTACTCAAATACATACAAACGCACGCATTTCTAAAATGAACATCAACATAAAATAACAATCTATACTTAATAAAATCATGCATGGGATATTTATAGGAATATATGTTATTGGTATTTAATAACGTAATAGCACCAAAAATAATGACTTATAAAGTTTTTGTCTGTTGCTGTGCGCTTGTCGACGTTTATCTTAGAAGCAGCTTAACCTATTTAATAGCTATTTGTTGTTGGTATATGTCTTTACTATTGTATTTTGACAAGTTCTTAGACATTGTGTTTTGTTTTATTTCTTATAAATAAAAAAATATATGTCATTTTAAATAATGTTGTTCGATAAAATTGCTATAAATAACTGTTTTATTGAATTGACTTTACTGTTCTTTCAAACATAAATATGGATATTGTTTTAAAATGATATTATTACCATCAAATTTAAAAAACTTGAGAAGTGCTTGATTATTATTACAATATAATAATTTTGAAAAAATATTAATTAGAGGGATAACTCCCTAATTAATTACCCCCCTAATTAACTTTTCAAAATAGTAGTTTCAGAAGTTGCAAACCACATTAGAGGTTTTCGTTTCCTTATATAAGTGAAAAAAAAATAACCATTCCTTAAAACGAACATTAACATATTGTTATTCTCAATCACAACTGACTTACTGGACTGTTGTACACATCCTTAAAAGACATTCGTTTCAACAATTTAACCTACATGCACACACACACACACACACTCGCGCACACATGTCTATTTCTAAATGAATTTGGTACTAACTATTTTAAAGTGATGTTACATAACGTTTCATAACTAAGTATACTACACTAACTGAAGAGTTACGTCATTCAATACACACACAAGCACGCACACACATATCCAGAGTTGACTCAATAGTGCTGTATTGTGACATGACACATGACGCGGCAGGCGGCGAGGCGACGCTGTGGACGGAGCAGTCGGACTCGGCGTCAGTGCCGGGGCGGCTGTGGCCGCGCGCGGCCGCGCTGGCGGAGCGCCTGTGGGCCGAGCCCGACTCGCCGTGGCGGGACGCCGAGTACCGCATGCTCAATGTCAGGTGACGTGACGTCATACCGGCTTGTGTTAATGCAAGCGTTGTTCGTTGCTTATTATAAATATGAATGCATATCGTTACAAGACTTGTACTTATTTTTATAGTGCTTATTAAAAGAGATTGTCGATTTGAGACATTTTTCAAAAAGGTTCCTATAAAAAAATGCCTTAAGTAACACAAAAGATATATTTATTATTTCATACGATAAATGATTATCAAAAGTTGGACTATTTGTGTCTAAATTCAACTATCTATGTATTTTTAACATTTGTTCTTTCAATGTTTACAGGGAACGTCTAATCCGTCACGGTATCCAATCTGAATCTCTCGAGCCAGAGTGGTGTTATCAGAACGAGGGCTACTGCTATGCCTAAAAATTGAAATTATTCAATATAATATATGTATTAATTAATATGTACTCTAAATTGCTAACTCCCTTTCTATAATAATTAATAAATATAAATATATAAAATAAAAAATGACACGCTGTATATCATATCCAACAAAGTTGGTGAATTATACAGCATGTTTATTTTAATCAAATAATTTTACATTGAAATTTACATGAAAACAATATTTGTCATAAATAAATTAAAACAAATCTATAATATGATATAATGAACTTAAAAATAAAGCCGTTATGGCCCAGGAGCACAAGCGTGACAGTGAACGCGACGGTTGCGGGTTCGATTCCCTCTGGAGGGAATAAAGTATCTAATTTCCTCAACAGCATTGAATTCAGCAGAAGCTGAGAAAAGAAAAATGAGACTTAACATTAGGTTCACAGATACTCTCCGCATAAAAAGAAAGTTTAAAATGAGATTATTAAATACATAATATATACATATATAATATATTCAATTTGCTTGACTTTTTTTGGTAAAGTAAAAAAATCTTGTCGTTTTTAGCTATGCTATAAAATGAACTGTTATTTATATAATTAGTAACAGTTAGTATTTTTCAATATATATGGACAACATATTAATTATATTTTTGTGATTGACTTTATTTAGAATATAAGATCACAAATTATAATCTATCTTTTAATATTATGTAACACAATTAAAACTCAACAACATATAATTTTACAATATTTCTGTTTTTTTATTTTCCTATATAATCCTAATGCAGGTGGGCAACTGTTTTGCCTTATATAACCGTATAAGAGAGACAAACCGACAAACGACGAACGTACCGCAATCGAGTATCGAGAATTTACTGTGAATCGAGAACAACGTTTGTTTTTTTTATACTTAAGATGTGAATTGCAAAACTCTGCTCACAGATAAGTTAATATGTACTTCCAAATATTGTAATCATCCGTTGACCAAAGTCTCTTAACCCTTGTAGCTAGAACCCACACTTTTTAAGGCATATACCGACTTAACGCATTCCTTAAATTCTGTTTTGAGAGTCGTAGTCGTTGTTGTGCAAATCCATTATGGTCATTTGTAAATAAAAAAGGGCAGTTAAAACATCAATAATAACTGCATTATTTCTTTTCAAATTTACATGAAAAATACATGAAATATTAAGGGCGCGACTGATTCTGGATTTTTCAGTTTAGTTATTTGTATGATTCTCTCTTCAACACTTCTCTTTGTATGTCTCTCACTCATGTTGGTAGCTCTGTATAGTATATTGTTCCTTGGTCGGTAGTAAAATTTATTAAATTTCCCCAGCAGGCTAATACCATGTAATTAAATAAATTTTCACCTATCAAATAGCTCATTTTCACAAACTTCATAAACATTTAAGTATTCATCAATACCCTGTACGAGTAAGAGGAGTTGTACTGTATATGACATTTCCGTCCTTATATCCATTGCGTTGTGAGACCCATCCCCTGGAGACCCTTTAGTTGGGTCTCATCTCTAAGACTTGGGTAGTAGGAGGAACTATAAGAAATAAGAGAATACCGCTTCAACTAAAGTAGTTGAGCGTGATGCAGTGACATATTGAAATTGAAAAAAAAATTGCTAAACCACCATAACAGTCCAGGTAAAGTATAAGAATTAAAGAAAGGTCGCCTTAAAAAAAGTCATTGATCTTGTTAGGTGTTTTGCAGTAGCATATAATAATTGAAGATCTGGAAAATCTAATAATCGATCATAACAGTACAGCTGTACTATAAGCCTATAAGAAATAATGAAATAACAAAAGCTGTCCAGTGTGATAGGCATTTTGCATTGTTAATCTGTTCAATTGCTTTTTATAGGTCTTTCACTGACCCATTGAGGGGGTTATAGGGCATATGGTCTACTTTTTATCCCGGAATTCCCTCGAGATAGGAAAATCGCGAAAAATAATTAGATTTTTTTTGTCCATAGAAAATAAAATATATAATTTAGTAATAACGTTTGTTTCTTTATCTCCATTACTTAATAGTTGCTTGTACTTTGTACGTGATTTATTCGAACTATATCTAAACTAGTGGCACAATTTTGTGTGTCACGTAGTTTTAGTATGAAACTAATATGAAATATTTGTTATAATTTATTGAAAATATAAAAAAAATGTTTATTTTGCATTTAATAGAGACCGTGTCCATAATAAGATATGTATGAATGTTAACCGATGGTCTATCGGCGATGGGTGTGGGCATCTCCGTTCTTGTAAGACAAGTTGTGGCGTTGAGTTGCGCCAATCAATACGCTAATAATGAACCTGACGATTTGGGTAATAAGCAAGTTAGCTAGTTAGCTTGGACGTTTTATAACATTAGACGAAATAATTATATTTTTTAGCCAAACTGTATAACAAAAGGGAGTATATGGGTTCAGATCCTTACTTTAATAAAATCATTATATTATGAGAGCACAATACAAAAAAAAGGAAAAACCAAACCAAAAAAGAAATAAAAATCCAATATACAATATGAATAATCAAAACGTACACATTTATTTAACAAACAAATAAAACAACTACATTAAAACAGCAGCCGCTGGCATCGATCTTACAGCTGGAATTTCACTTCCCGGCATTGGCCTTTCATTGAATATACCAATTTCGTTGTTACCGCAGCTGTACAAAACATTGCCTTGACCACTCGCTGGCAACGTACCATCGAGTGTCACCGTGCCAAGGAATGGCAAAGAACCAGTAACAGATACAATACCATCTACAACTAAGCCTTCCGCGAAAATGGAAAAACTAGGGGCTGGCAGGAATGGCATTTGCATGGCGAGTTGGCCTGTGAACTGTCCTGGCATGCCATTTGGCATTGCCATTTGGTTAGCGAATTCTGGTATTGTCGCCGTGTTGATGCATTGGGCGAAGGCGTTCTGTGAAGAAAAATTAGATTGAATAGTAATAGTTAAAACTGTAAAAGTAAATTTTAGTTTAAAAATATTCCGTTCCTTATCTTTCCTTGATTTAAAGACATTGCGAACTAATGCAAATACTTGTCAAATATATAAACACGGCCTTCTTCTCTAAACGACAAGACGACAAGGGAAATGAACATTTAGAATATAAAGATTCTTCAATCGCCATTTGAACCCGAAACTATTGCAATTCACACTCAAGTAGCGCATTGGGATAAGGTCTAACTGTAAACTATGTTTATTTGTTGGATCTGCACTCAAATGATTTTTATTTCTCTGTTCACTTTACATGCAATGCCTCAAAAATTGACTTGAAAGTGAGGAACGGATTGTCTCAACACTAGAACAAGCGGGAACCTGAACGATATATTGTATAATTAAAATATATATATATATGTAAACAAACCTTTAAGCACAGCAAATGTAAACAGACAACAAATACAATTTTAGCCTCCATATCTAGTTATTAAGTACTTTGCTTTAACTTTTAGGTCACACTTAGGTATTGATGTCTCGACTAACCCACTATCCTATTTATATTGGACGTTTATCAAAACGCACCATATTATTTACGTCACATACGAACGCCTATTACAAAATGATTCTCAATAATAATTACCGTTTGAAGTAGTTGCTAAATTATGTTTAGTACTGTTATGTATGTAATTGTAAAATCGTCACGAATTTTCGAGTTTCTTTCTTGTGGATACATGTTTTAGTTTAAGAAAGTATTATTTAAATTACTTAATAAATAAATTTATGTAATGAACAAATAGTATGCTAGAAATGTTTCTTTTCTCCAAGGAAATTGTTACGTTTTGATACGTATAAGTAACATATAGTTATATTTGTATTTAAAATTTAATGTTATATAGTACCTTTAGCTACAGTTAACGGATATAGACGTATCTAAAGTTTTTTTCAGGAGGGTCATTGATTTTAGTTTCGAACTGATCTTTTTGATTAAATGTTATTTTTATTTTTTTTCAGGCTTAATTTTGTGTTGGAAAAGGTACCTTAAATAGAGAGAATATACACTTTTTTACCAGAATATTCTGACATGAGCACGGTGCACTCCACCCTTCCAACATTTTTAGGGTTCCGTACTTCAGACGTAAAAACTGAACCCTTATATACCCTACCCTAAAATAGGGTCACTTTGATGTCCATCTGACATTAATATCAATTATTTAGGTCTATGAGGTATCAAGCTGAAATTAATATCAATTATTGAGAGATTGTGGGTCGTCGAGTTCCACTACATAACACACAATGTCTCCAGAATTCGGCGGAAAGTGGGGAACGGAAATATCTTAATTTGACCGGCGGTAAGTAATATTAAAAAGCAATTGAGAGTTAATTAAATTTTGATTTTTTTGGTAGTCAGAGAGACCTTTAATGTTAGGACAGTCCGTTTTCTGTTGTCCGTCCGAATTCAAAACACTGTGTAGTGCGTAGCTGAACTCATCGCCGCAATTTGCATGCAAGAGTAAAGGAGTAAAGTGAACTATTCAATATTTTATATATTACTAGTGGCCTCCGAGTGGCTTCGCCCGCTTGTAAACAAACTAAACAATCATTTATTCACTCATCTCATTGCTTTCGTGATCTCATTAAATTATCAATTTAAAGACAAAATCCATACATTGATACCTAAAGTTTAGAAAACGTATAAACCTATAAACCAGGGAGCTGGTCGGTTTCCAGGAGGCGCGGGTTCGAGTCCCGCTACGACCAAATTTTTATATGTTTCCTAAATAAGTATTTTTCTTTCTTAAGTGTGGAATAACATTTTAAAAATTTTAAAAATATTTAATAATGATTGTGTTATAATATTTTGTCTTTTATTTCTTCCATGTACAGACCGATCCATTACAATTTTATTATAAGTAAAATATAAATACAAAATTTCAAACAACCAGTCGTATTTTTGTACCCCAAACCTAGCAGTACTTGATATTAGTGCGTTCAATCAAACAAAAATGAAAAAAGCTTTCCATAATTATACGATTTTATACTTCGATCCATTGTAAAAATTGAACCCACAACTATTGCGCAGTCTATCCCACTGTGCCACGCGGTAGGAATCCAAAGTTTCAACCTACAATGTTTTATATAAATGCACGCGGCGATAAAATCATTTTTTTGTGTGCTAGTGCTAAGTGCTATAAATATAAAAAGGAAAGTGAAGATTTCAATTATTTTTGATATCTTAAAAAAGATTTTATATACGTAATTCGATTATTAGTATTTCGCGGTTATTATAAGTTTTATTTCGCGGCAAGATGCCAAGGCGGCGTGCATCGCGAGGTTGCCGACCCACAAATTGGGGAGGATATTTTTGCACTTAAAAAATGATTACTTAGGTTAATGGACATACAAATAAAAAAAAAACGGAAAATTGTGCTAGAATTCATAAGTATTGAGGCCATCATGGCACAGTGTCTGACTGTCATCCTGACGGTTTAGAGTGCGATTCCGACTTGGGGGAATGATTTTTTTTGTGTTTTCTCGCTTTGGTAGAAAGACAAAGTACCTCGTTGATTTCCGCAGCGTCACTAAAGTCGCAAAGTCATGAACATTGGGTGAAAAATGGGGAGCGGACCGCCCTAACACTAGGTTTCCCCTGGTCTTGCTTCACTGGGCTTTACTTAAAAATTGTACATAAATAAAAAATAAGTTATCTAGAGAATAAGAATTCTTATATATTATTTTCTTATATATTATTTTCAATCAGTTTTACATAGCAGGGTAAACAGAGGGAACCTAGTGTTAATGCATTCTGTTCCCTATCTTTAGCCGGATCTGGAGGATTTACATGTTGAGTGGCGGAACTTAACGCCGCACTTTACCGCAACACCACAACGAAGAAATGAAAATATAAATTTAAATCAATATTTCATTTCCTCGAAGGGAGATCGAATTCCAAAACCAGTCGCGTTTACATTCAAATACTTGTGTCCCTGCGCCACGACTGGCTTTACATCGTATGTGATTTATATATTTTTATAAGTTATGCGTAATGTTTTTCTTTTGGATTTTTAAAGTTTGTTTAATATAATATTTATGAAGATTACCTATATTAAGTGATTCTCCATAATCTACGCTTAAGTACCTAACAGACAATTAAAATAGATAAATAAACATGTAAATAAAGCGAACGACAATATAGTATTAAGTAGGTCATTATGCATCAACAGTTAATAACCTATTGTTGATTAAAGTGTTGTATTAAACTAAATAATTATGTGATTTAATAAAAGTTGGAATAGGCCTGATTGAATATACATTATTGCACCTTAAAAAACGATGTAAAAGCTTAAAAATAATAAAAAAGTACAATAAGGCGGCCTCATCGCTTAAAGCGATCTCTTCCAGGCAACCTTGGGATATTGGAGTTGTATAAAAAGTGGGCGGTGCACTACGTAGAATATTGACATAAATTAGGTTCACGCTTTATCCCTAGTGGGGTAGTCAGAGAGAACGGAGCGCCAAACGCTACGGTCTCTACATGCCTCTTTCGACATCCACTGTCAACAACCGCTTCATACATGCCTTCAGGGGGGTCCTCATATTTTTCACGTGACCTTCCTCCACTTCTTCCTTCCTTGATACTGTGCTTTCGAAGGTCAACCGAGGTCTCCCCTACCTCTCTTACCGCTCTCTTTTCCATCATAAATCTTTTTTACCATTCATTTGTTCAACGTGCCCAAACCAGCTGAACACGTTCTTCTTCATTCTCACCGTGACATCCTCACTAGTACCTGTAATTCTGTGTACCTCTTCATTGCGGATTCGATCAGCTAAGCTGACTCCGCATATCCTACGAAGAAATCGCATCTCCACAGCATTCATCTTTCTTTCATTCTTCTTCTGTAATACCAACGTTTCGCTGCCGTATAGCAGTCGGCATCAAAACTGCATTGTGTACGGCCAAACGGCGCAGCTGCACATATAATTATATAATACAAAAAATATATTAAGTAAGTATTTTATGTACTTACATACAAATAAAAATATATTAATTAAGACATATACATAAATACATACATACATATATTAGATGTACACACAAAGTATAAAAATTAAAAACAATTAAAAATAAATAAATAAACCAATTTAGTAATGTAACAAATTTAAATAATGATTTGTCCGGTTTTTTTAAAAGTATATAGACTTTTTGCACATCTGATATCTATAGGTAAAGAATTCCATATGCAAGTATACCTGCGAAGGCGGATAGTGAGACATACATTAAACATTTTCCCGTTATTGATAATTTTCTGTCTGTCCGGCATAGCAGATTTTTTTATACATTCAGCATAGAACGGGATGTAGAGTTCCAAGGTAGTGTTCGAGGGACAGAAAAGGTTTCCTGATATTAAAGAACGAAAAAGAAACGACATAACAATTTACAGCCAAACCGAATAATATGCTATGGGCCGAATAATATAAAATGATGAAAAAAAATGATATTTAAAATATTTTTCTACTTCCGAAGTGCCGATATCCAGCTTACTTGCCTCTATTGACCTGCCAAATGATGTCTGAAATATCACATTTACATATGACAAACACACAAACAGGATGTTTATATTTTTATACCTGTAATAGTCTGCTCGTGCAACTGTAGTACTCAATTCTTTGCAAACTTTTCAAGTTGGATAATTCCATTTTTGGTGAAAATATATAAGCTATATGACATCACGTTCATCATTACGATGCACTCTTTTGTACCTGAGCTGAGTTAAGAGTTACCACAGGCATTTATAACATATACCTAATATATCAATGGCTTTATGGAAATTACGTATTACAATCGAAATTCATAGTTGAGGTCAAAAGTTAGAGTAACGACCAACCTAACGACGCTTATCTTTCATTGATAAGATTTTGTACTCCGCGGCTTATAAACATTTATTTACATAAGCCTATAAGTTTTTAAATAATAAGAAACACTATATGTAATACTGAGGCCGTCGTGGCGCGGTGGCACAAGAGTGTGCTTGTAAACGATGGTTGTGGGTTCGATTGCCAGAGGAGTGAATTATTATTTACGCCAAAAAGAAAATTGAGAATAAGTAAATTATTTTATTAAACATTTTCAGCATTTTTTTATATTTCCGCTTAAAATATAATAAGATTAACATAACATTTTAGAAAATTAAAGTCTACTTCCTATTCATCAGCCATGCTCAAGTGTTCTCCGAACAGTAAAACTAACCGACGGTGATTAACCTATATTGTGTTTACGTGAAATGTCGTAACACGTTCCTTGTTCTTAGATTTTAATTAGTTATTTTTGAGCGTTTTACAGCAGAGCTGTAATAGTATTATAGATTAACTAGTTGTCAGCCGAAACTTTGTGTGAACTGTATGGATAAAATAGAAGCGTCCGTATTTTTATTTCTCCGTTTCCGTAGGAATTTTAAGAAAACCTCGGAGTACTAAGACTACACCACATTTCTTCATAGACCAAAAGGCAAAAGTTGAATTTTTCCTTTCAACTTGAGTCGTTTTGTCGTGTGCCATTTCACTACATTAAAAAGTACTTCTAAAAATACATGTTAATATGAGTGAAAATGAAAAAGTTTTTGTAATTATTTTTTTATTAGTAATGATAATCATGACATTCCTTTTTTAAATCCTTGTCCAATTATTTCAATATAATCCCTTTAATTCGATACCCATGTTGCAGAATTCGAAAAAAAAGATTTTTCATTAAGTACAATGGCGTCGCACCGCCGCCATTGTACTTAATGAAAAATCGCCATTGTACTTAATTAAAAATATGTTTAATTTTTTTAATGTCACTTAGATCTTAGATAAAGAACATTTGAGTTACTAAGATGTACCTAACAATATTTCAACAATGTAAATCTGTTCAGTATTTCTAGATATATGAGGTAATAAAGAATATACATACTAGATAGATACACGCGAGAAACATACCTTAGTTGTACCCGACTAGGGCATGTTTTTCAAAAGAATTTTTAAACTATAGATGTAATATATAATAATCCAATAAATAATATTAAATATAAAAACTTAACTCATTCAAACACTTTGCTTTTGCTTTACTATTACTAACTGTAAATTAAATAAAAGCAAACTAAAACGATAAAACGAAAATCCAAAAAGAAGTTAAATTAAAACTATTACGCATTATAAAAATTCCCAATAATTTAACTAAAAAGCACCACAACACACAACACAAAGCAAAACTAAAATTGAAGTATCAACACATCAGTCTAATGCAAGTTCGCGATGTGGCCGGGCGTCCTGTTCCTCATCGCGGGCGCGGGCGCGATCACGCGCGATCAGTTCTACCCCCACGGCCATGGCGTGGACCAGAGGCTGCCACGAGGCTCATCGGTTTCTTCACCTGAAGTTAAGCTGAACGTGCCCATATTGTTCTTTGGGGAAACATACGAAAATATATATGTAAGTTAGTTTTTATTTTTTTTTAATTATTTTAGTTTTCGGAGGGTAATGTTAGAATCAAGTTTTTGGTTAAGTTAGTCAAGCTTGACTGTATGTAGCAGGATAGGTAGAGTAGAGATAGATAGAGTACACTCCGTTCTCGTAACATTTTGCCCATATTTTAAAACTTTAAGCTTAGTGCCGGTTTTTCCTGTGGTAATTGTAAAACTGTGCAGATTTTTAATGCGGTAAAATTAAAAAAGTTTGTTTTATAATATGATATATGAATATCGAGTTAGATAAAGCTCTTTTTTTGGTGGTAAAGAAAAAAGAGATTGAAAAATAATTGTGACTGTTTAGTTACATTGTTTCTACATATTATAATTATTAAAAAAAATATGATTAATTCAGAACTAAAAGTTTATTAAGATTATTTGGGGCTTATTCGTATAATTTTCTCTGTTACAAATAGAAGGATTTATCTTAAATCTTCTTAAACATTATTTATTATCTGTTAAGTTCGAATTCCTATCCTATGTAAATAGCCAGTATCAAAAGTTGACGTAGAATATTGACCCCATCGTTTTTCTTCGAAATGTTATCATAATATTGATAAATGTCGAATATTTTAACAACCAAGATAAATAAATTGACCATAATTTGACTGTAAGTCACTTTTGAATTTTTTACGTTACTTTTAGTTCCATGCAAAAAAAAACATTTTAAACATTAAATATGACATATCATAATAAACTTATAGATAAAAAAATTAAATCAGCTTCACGCTTTATATCGTACACAGTAGAGTAGGCAGAGCGAACCTAGTGTTAAGACACTCCGTTCCTCACTTTCGCCGAATTCTGGTGTCATTGCGTGTTGAGTGGCGGAATTCAACGCCGCGCTTTGTTTCGACACCCGAGCGAAGATATGGTAATATAAATTTAAATAAATATTTCATTTCCTCGAGTGGGGGTTGCGTTTGAAGTCACACTTAGTACCCCAGCGCCTCGACTGACCTCGTAATAAACTTATAGCCATAGCCATATATATATATATATTTAGTAGATAAGCGACAAATTACTTATTTTAATAATAAAGAATCTTATTTTTGGAAATGATACACACACACGTCCCACTGTCTCTCAGAAATAGTTTGGGTAAAGTGACGACGAAAATAAAGAAAGTGGAATTCCCGAAATACAAATAATGAACGGCCGTTTGTTTATGTTATATGCATTTTTACTATCACGTGCCGTCGTGTGCCAAATTTTGTCATTGCAAGCTAATAATACCTATTTGAAAGTTGGGTACAATTTAGCAATGAGGTGACCTGCGAATCTTTTTTTAAATATATAAAATACTAGCGACCCGCTCGCGGCTTCGCACGCTTTAACCACAGAATGATTTACTTAATACACTAAAATTATATTCATGTTTCAATATACCTATAATGTATGCTTGCAATGAACTTGAGATTTCTAATGTGAAAATTATTAAAACCTTAGGTGGCATTTTCGTACCTCTCATAAGAGAGATGCAACTGTCAATATATTAATTTCTTTAAACTTTTGCCTTAAACTTTTTTAAACTTTTGCCTTAGTTATAACTATATAGTTATAGTTATATCGATACTTACAATAAAATCCTAACTCATCAGTGTCTGTACGTGGAAGATATATTAGAAAAAATATTATTATGGACATTTAAAAATTTAATAGAACTTGATCAGTTTGTTGGTTTATCTGTGCGTTCAGGATAATCTCAGAAAGGGCTTAACCGATTTAAGTGCAGTTTTGTAATTTGGCTAACTTCCTTTAAATATTTAGTATTAGTTTTATTTTAATCGGCTCACACAAAATTAAAATCAGATTCACGCTGTATCCAGCCTATAGCAGGGAAGATAGAGGGAACTTAAGTGTTAAGATACTGGGTATGATATATGACTGACGTGAAATGAAAATATGATTAAATTTCAATTCAATCCTCCAAGTGGGAATCGAACCCATAACGTCACGTTACTGGCACAATTTTGTGCCCCTACGCCGCGACGGTCTTTAATATTCATACAGAATGGAAGCTTCAGCGCACCCTTTACGGGGAGTATATAGGATAAACTATTAATATATAATAATAATTCAAAATATAATAGTTTATTAAACCCATACCTAAAGAAATTAATCAAGATACCTCAGCAGTTTAGACGTAGGATCCAAACCTGTATTTCCTGTGACGCAGTTACGCATCTATGCAGATACCAATAACGTAATCACATACTACTACAAAATATTACTAAAGGTTAAGCAACTTTGAACATTGCCGCCATTACCTACGACTCGTATGCTTACGTCTTTAATGACAAATAGCGTTTTATTTTAATATCAACGATAATACCTAATTTACATTGTATGAAAAAATAACTTTTTCCTTCCATTTTTTTAATTGTATTAGGCTTTTATAGTACTTTTTATTGTATTAGGCTTTTATAGTTAAGACTATGGTTTCATTTAAAGTGGTACTGATAAAAACATTATATAATTGACTATATAATATCTATAGTGATTTTTTAGTGAATAGAATTATTATTATTATTACAACACTTGCGAAGAGAGCATATTTCGGGCATTTTTTAAATTCTTATACCTTTTGAGAAACTACCAACATTCTTATCGTTAATATTTTTTTTTTTTAAATAAAAAAAACATTTGAATATTTTGTCTAAATTTTTCGTCATGATGGCGCGAAACTATTCAAAATGTTCAAAATTAAAAGTTCAAAAATGTTGGTTAAAAATAATTATACCGCAGGAGGATACCTTTATATGTACTGTTTAAATCTGTTTTTTTATGATATTATGTAGAATAATATAATCTATAGATAATCACACATTCCTCTTCACACTTTTTATTCTTTAACTATAATAAGTAAATATATTTAACGTTATAACGTTATATTAAACGTATTAATAGATTTAATTAAATTTATTAATACGTTTCAAGTATTCATTTGTTTTGAATATAACATTAAGATTGATTCATAAAATATATTTGGCACTTCCTTAACTTGATTATTTCATCAATTTTTTTTATTTACAAAGTTTTGATTAAATTCTCTTGAGAAATATATGTACTGTAAATGAATGTAACGTACCTACGTGCCAATGATTAAAATGTATTGACATCACCACGTGATCCATCTAAACCCAATATAAACTTTTATAAGCTATAGCAACCAACTCGCGGCTTCACCACATTATTTGTTTGTTTCGATACAGGGAATTACTTGAAAGTTTGTATTATTTTTTTTATAAAATTTGAAAGTCAGACTCTTTATACTATTTCATTGAACACGTGTTTCATGGTTTTTAGAATTCATCCCCTAAGAGTAACTTCAAGTACTGGGTTGAAAGTTTATATGGAAAAATCTTTAAATCGCCACCGATTTTTATAAAAAATTAAATTCAGACTGTCAAATTAAATTAGAATTCACCCCTAAGAGTGCTAATAAGCAGGCGAAGTTGCTCCGCGACCGCTAGTTTTAATGTAATATAATATATTTATAAAAATGAGAATGTATTGTTTTGTTCAATAGCTCCTGATAGTTATTACAACGCATGCAAGGAAAGATCATTTTAGAAAGTTGTTTAATTATATTAGAATTATAAAAACTACCAACATTTTTATGGTGAATAAAATATTTTATCAAATAAAAAAAATGTCTATGTTTTCCACCTGAAAAACACTAAGGGGAGAAAAAATATAAATATATATATATAAAAATATAGATACCACATTAGTATCAATACATTTTGCTGGTAACAATAATTGTAAAAAAATTATATACTACCTACGGGATAACTTTGTATGAAAAGTTTAAAACTATTAATTATATACATACATATACATATAGGCATCTAAAATATATATATATATATATATATATATATATATATATTTTAGATGCGCCTCTGTACTACGATGGTGTCTCTTTTCTAGTTTGCACATTTTCCTTTGAAAATGAGTTATTGTGGCATAACTAATATTTGCACATGGTATCGTATACTTTTTTGTAGATATTGATGTCTTCTATAAAATTGCAGTACATCACTTTGCTCTATTGTCAATAATTTCCACAGCGTATGCGATATAAGGTTTTTTTGGTATTTTTTTACACGTTAATCGTGTAATTGTAAAAGAATTTTCCTTATCGGGTCTATTTAATTCAAACAATTTTGCCGGGGGATTCCGGTCTAGTATAGGATCATCCTAGTGCTGGTGGTGTCGTAAGAGGCGACTGGGCAGACTCCACTGGATCATTACCACTCCCGGCATTAAAAACCGGCGTGAAGTAGTGGCTTTATGCCACTGCGTTTCGCATCAGGTAATGCCGGGCTCCGGAGTCCAACCCACCTTAAAGGCGGGCAACGAACCTGTAACTCCTCTGGTGTTGCACGGGGCCGCGGGCGGCGGTAGTCACTTACCATAAGGTGATCCAAACGCTCGTTTGCCTTGTCCTTTCAATAAAAATAACAAAAAATCTAATGGACTGTCTTAATAATTTTAGTGATATCGATGCAACTCCCCCTCACCCCCGCAGAGTTACTCGCCACGGTGCGCAAGGCCACACGGCACACACTACGCATTTTTTATTATTACATGATTTTCTTTAGATTTATATTTTTAAATTCGTTATATCTTTTGAATGGGATATCCGATCTTATTAATTTAAAAAGTATTTTACATGTATTGAAATTATCTTTCATAAAATATCATTTAATGGGATAAGGATTGATGCAGACATATGAATAATATGGTTTGATTATTGTCGGCAATTTTGTTAACGTATAAAATATAAAAAAATGATTATATTGTCATAACTACAGTAGTTGGACATATGCTATCGCGGACTTTTTTATAGATATTGATGCGCTCTATAATACTGTAGAACATTGTTTTGTTCTATCATTAATAGTTTTCGCAGCGCATGCGATGATAGAATTATTAAGATCAATTTCTTCACACCTTGGTTTACATTATTGCATTTCTATTAGGGATCCCTATTTTTTTGGAAATGTAATATAGCCTATACTGGTCAGTAAAGATGCAGCTTTCCAGTAGTGAAAAAATTATTTAAATCGGCCCGGTAGTTTTTGTGTGAAAACTCTACAAACATACACACATACATACATACATACATACAAACATACAAAAATACAAATCTTACCTCTTTATAATATTAGTATAGATTGATGTTATCTATTTTTTTTTTTTTTTTTTTTATGGAAATGACACGGCAAACGAGCGTGCGGGTCACCTGATGGTAAGTGACTACCGCCGCCCACGACCCCGTGCAACCCCAGAGGAGTTACAGGTGCGTTGCCGGCCTTTACGATGGGTTGGGCGCCGGGGCCCGGCATTACCTGATGCGAAACGCAGTGGCATAAAGCCACTACTTCACGCCGGTTTTAAATGCCGGGGGTGGTAATAATCCGGTCGAGTCTGAAAAGTACTAAAGACTATCTATATAAAATATATATATGTTATCTATATATAAAATCTAGTGTTAAAATGTTTGTCAATTATAAACTGATACTACTGTATCAGTATTGACCAAATGTTACGTATGAAATTAAAAGATACTTAAAGTTAAAGGATAGTTGTTATCTTAATTATTGATGTATTTTTTTTAATTGTAAATTTAAAGTTCAATATTGTCCTATACCAAGAGCCAGCGATTGCCAGATCTTCGTTATTTTATGACACGTGAAAGTTTCTTAAACATAAAATTCGATGTGTAGTTTGGCAGTTTGGTAACTAACACGAATGAAATAGTTTCTCAAATACGTAAAAGTTTAATAAAGGATTGTAAGTTTCTGAAAATATAACTCCGTAACATTGATTCGTTTTTTAATAATATCTAAATTTTGTGAAGTAAGTAGTAATTAGTCTTCTCTTTTAGTCTTTAATCAAATAAATATACAATTTATGTCATTGAAGCATACAATTGTAAGTCAACTTTGTTATTTTGTAATAAGATACCTAATTTATTTAAACTTACAAATTCACATATAAAACGATGAAGCGTTCGCAAAGTCCACATATTTTCTATTTAAAATTATTTGTTTTATACATATGTATTATGGTACTAAGAAGGTTAAAAGGCAGTAGGTAGTATCAAAAATTTCAAATTCAAATTTTCATATGCTAATCTCTACTTCCGTTATTTACACGTGTTCAAATTGATTGAATTAGAACAACGACCGAATTGTAATTGTTAGGACAATAGACAGTGTATTAGATAAAATAAACAATTTACGCTTGTTCATTTCTAATGATCGTAATTTATTAATATATAATTTATAATTCTTGAAAATATTGTCAACAACTTATATAGGAATTCGCTTCGTTCGCTGTAAAATTAAATTTCTTTGAAAGACGATATTAATTTTGTTAAGTATTTATTGTAGCCAATGTATGACAATGATTTCTCATCTTCTTGTAAAATAGACATTTGAAGTAGCTCTACTTGATGTGCTATGTTCTAAAAGCGAACACTACCGGTTCGTTACCTTATAATTAAGAAATATGTGTATTTGCTTGTCTTTTTGTTATTGCAAGCGATTTAATATGAAGTCTCAATATTTTATTATATTAGGACAATTTTAAGGCATTACGAGTACGTGTTACATGACAAAACTCACCAAACACCATCTTACTCCGTGGGAACACTCTCAGTAAGAATCGAACCTACTAGCAATGCATTTACAGCCACCCGCTGTTCCACTGCGACATTATGTAAATTTATTACGCCCTACATTAGTTTGATCTAATATCGATAACTTTAGGACTAATCAGAAGTCATTGCCCGAGTATCCTCCGCCCACGTGTTCCGTTGCACTGTTATCAAAATGGCAAAATTGCACTAAATGAAGATTCGCGAAATTAACATTAAATTGTTTACCATTGTTAATATAATGATACATTTTATTTTATTTATATTTGTGGTTCTTCTTGATTCATTGAGGCCAGTCGTGGCGCAGGGGTTGGTTTTGGTTGTGGGTTTTTCATTTCTTCGCTCTGGTGTCGAGGCAAAGCGCGGCGTTCAGTTTCGCCACTGAACACGCAACGCCTCCAGAACTTGGTGGAGAGTAGGGAACGAGAAAGGGAGGAAACACTTCTTAACCCTCTGCTGTGTGCGGGATACAGCGTGAAGCTGATGTATTTGATTTTGTGCGATATTGTTAAAATATATTTGTAACAAAATAATTTGTTTTCACGCTGCATCTCACATATAGCATGGTTAGAAAAGTTCTCTCTTTCCAGTGTAAAGACGCTATATTCTAAGACTTCTATCGCCAATATCGTGCTAGAAATAAAAGCGCTGCGAAAAAAAAACTTAAATGAAATCGCAAAAGAAAATCACATTGACCTTGTTGAATATTAATCTAAGTACAATTGAATAAACAATTAACACATTTGCAAATATGTAACTTAATTAACTTTATTATAACATAGATCAGATTGCAAACATTCTATAATTAGGTAATCTTGTATTGAGAACTCGACGTTTAGTCAGCTATTTTTATAAATTATTTTTTACGTTTACGTTGTATTCCGCACATTGTAGGGTAGGTACAGGGAACCTGGAATCCTAGTGTAACGACATTTCGTTCCGATTAAAGCACTTGCGTTCTACTCTTTCCGACGAATTCTGGAGGCGTTCCGTGTTAAGTGGCGGAACTCAACCCCGCGCTTTGCCTAGTCACTTGAACAAGTAAATGAAAATATTAAATATATCATTTCCTCGATAACCCACAACCAGTTGCATTTGCAGTCACCTTCGCCCTTTTTTTATAAATAAAAAATAACAATTAAAGTGAAAGGCCGATATCTTCACAGTATCTATTATTAATAGATATGTATTATTATATTTAGTTTAGAAGGAAAGGAATATTATTAATAGATGTGTATTATTATATTTAGTTTAGAATTTTTCGTGTTGTTATCTGAAGTTAACTTCAGCAAATGTCAAGACCTCAGTAGGTGTCTAAGCGTTCGATATTCTTATCAGTGGGGTCACAGCGTGCCTTCTTGTACCTAATCAAAAAACATATTTTACTATGTAAGTATACTTAATAATTATTACGCAAGAGACCTGTAATAATTATACAATTTACGTTACGTTACGTACGGAAACGTCAATTCAAGAGGCACGGGTTTAAATCCCGCTATGTACGATTTTTTAGACGTTTTCTATGTGTGGAATAACACTTTAGAAATGTTGAAAAATATTATACAATTTGCTTACGTTAATATAAACACATACTCATACTTACACAATATGTCGTCCACTGAGAGTAATTTGAGTGCCTGTCTAGGCACATTCTGGATGTCATCGTGGCTCAGTGGAAATCCTTCAACTGGGAACGTGATGTTACGATATTCGAATTCAAGACATTACGTGTTACATGAGAAAAATCAACCAAACATCATCTCACTCCGGGAAACAGTCTCAATAAGAATCGAACCTACAACCAATGCATGTACAGTCGCCATTTAATACACAATTGCCGAATTCGGCCAAAAACTTGAGAACCCTGTCTGAGAAGTATTCAAAAGGTGTGAATGAAGCAAAGGGAAGAGCTAAAGAGATCAAGAGAGAGACTTAGTGATTCTATTGGACTACATGATGTACATATCGTCGGCTTAGAGTGTAAACCTACTAAATCATTTTTTTTAGATTTTACGTTACGTTGATTTTTATACTATCCTATATTTTCTTTCATATAATCAATTTTCAAAATTGTAAAAACTTCCAAGTTATACATGTACTAACACTCTGTTTTAAAAAGGTATTTGTGTCACTTGAAAATTTCCCTAACAGGCCGTTAGCAGATTTACACTCTCAGCCGACGATATGTGATATGTGACTTGGGAACTAAATGAGGATAAAAAAACTAAAACATTTTTCTCATTAGCTGTAGTCAGAACTGTCTTACCTCCAATTGTGTGTTAGTGTTATCGGTTGTACTTATGCAACAACAGTCTTAGGTATGCAAGTCACTTCGTGGCCTATATGAAAAATAGGTTAAATGTATTAGCTTAAGATATTTTTAATCTTATAAAATGTGTTATTTTTATATTTCAGGTAAACAATTACGGAATATTATCTTTTAGGGCAGACATACCAAGTTTCCTCAACGCTGAATTTCCTCTGCCATATCCATCGATAGCAGCATTTTATTCCAACGTCGACACTTCCGAATCTGGCGAGGTATACTATAGAGAAACGAACGAATCTCACGTACTAACCAAAGCAGAAGATATTGTGCAGAATAACTTCCACGATTATTACGATTTTAGACCAACAAGTGTTTTTATATCCTCGTGGATAGATGTGACGTACGCGAGCAAGCAATGGCAAGACCGCAGAAATAGCTTCCAAATAGCAGTAATAAGCAATGGTACTGAATCTTTTGTGCAATTCTTGTATCCAGAGAGAGAAATACAATGGGTACAAAAGGAGACTCAGCCTGGCAGTTTACCAGATGCTAAAGCTCAAGCTGGTTTCATAGCGGACGATGGGCGGCTCTTCACTTTAAGAGGCTCTGGTAGTCATCAAATAAGAAATGTTGTTTCGTAAGTTTAGTATAATGCATAGTAATAGGTTATTATTGAATATTTATTATTTAAACTAAGTTAAATTAAATTTTTATTAACTCACTTTTACTATTTTAGGTGGTCGAATACACAAGAACCAGGAATATATCTTTTCCGGGTGGGAAATATCTCAATAAACGGCACAGTGGCTGTACCAGACCAGTATGATGAAAATGAAGTTGAAATAGAAGAAGAGACCAAAACTTGTGCACAGAGTGGTCCGAGCGTATGCCACTTGCAGGCAAAATGTGTAGATTATCAGGCTGGAATATGTTGTCAATGTAATGAGGGCTTTTATGGAAATGGAAAATCGTGTATTAAAAACGATGTACCATTGAGAGTACATGGCAAGTTAAATGGTATTATAAACAATATAAATCTTAATGATGTTGACATCCAAGCGTACATTGTTTTAGCCGATGGGAGAACCTATACGGCACTTTCACAGGCGCCACAAACTCTAGGAAGCAGCTTACAGCTTTTAAATACTCTGGGAGGAGCAATTGGATGGTTGTTTGCTAAACCATCGGGCTTAGCTAAAAATGGCTATCAACTAACGGGTGGCTTTTTAAATCATACAGCTGATATATACTTCCCTGAAACTAAAGATAGAGTAATACTTAGCCAAGAATTTATTGGGCACGATGTGTTTGATCAATTGACGTTGGACGCAGATATACGTGGTACTATCCCAAACGTACTCCCCGGTACTAGGTTGGAGATAACTGAATTCGATGAACAGTATACTACTATAGAACCTGGACAAATACACAGCGTTTCAAATCGTATATTTAAAAACAAAATAACAGGTCAAAAATATGAGCAAGTAGTATCTCAAACATTTGTATTCAGTCCTTGCAAATATGCACCACCTTCAGAGGATGATGCGGTCCCGTTAACGTTGAAAGTTATCAAAAATTACCTAGGCTATGAATCCAGGGATAACATTGTTAGATATGGGTCTAGCAGTAAAATAATTTCTAATGACCACCTAGATCCATGTGTTGAGGGACGTGATTCGTGTGGTCCACATAGTACATGTGTTGCAAGAGGTGATTCTTTCGCTTGTGTTTGTCAACCAGGTTTCACTAGTATTTACTATGGAGAGTCAAACATTTGTGTAGATATAGACGAATGTGAAGCATCCACTCATAACTGTGATGCAAATGCTGACTGTTACAATCTCGATGGTGGATTCCAATGTAAATGTCATGATAGTTATGAAGGAAATGGTGTTACTTGCAACTATGTATCACGCTGTCGGGATAAGATCTGTGATTCCAATGCACAATGTATAGATAACCCAGCCGAAGAAGCTTTTTGCTTGTGCAAGCCTGGTTATACTGGAGATGGTCAAAGATGTTGGCGGGCTGTCGAATCTTGCAATTGCTCTCCTTATGCTCATTGTAGTTTTTATGAAGAATCTAATAGTTACCGATGTGAATGTAATTCAGGCTATATTGGCGATGGAAGGTACTGTATTGAAGATATTGACAAAAAAACAGTAAGACCAAAACCAGAGCCAGAAGAAGAACAGGTATCAAAACAAGGACTAGATCAGGATCGAGAATCACTTCCGGATCAAGATCAGGATCAACATCAAGTATTAGAACCAGAACCATATCCCCAATCAGGACAGAATCGACCACAAGGACAGTATCCACCACAAAAACAATATCCACCACAAGAACAATTTCCACCTCAAGAGCAATATCCCACACAAAAACCATATTCCCCACAAGAACAATATCCACCACAAGTACAATATCCCCCACAAGAACAATATCCCCCACTAGGACAATATCCCCCACAAGAACAATATCCACCACAAGAACAATATCCACCACAAGAACAATATCCACCACAAGAACAATTTCCATCACAAGGGCAATATCCCTCACAAGAACAATATCCAAGGCAAGGACAATATCAACCACAAGGACAATATCCCTCACAAGAACAATATTCAGGGCAAGGACAATATCCACCACAAGAACAAAATCCATCACCAGAACAGGAAGCTGATCGCGTTACAGAACCTGAGTCTTATCCATTATCTGAATATGAACAGTCGCAAAGCCATGGACCCGTAACAGAAGAAGTGACAAAACCCAACCGAGTATTTGTTAATACTCCGGAACCAACCACTCCACTTGCCGAGGCTGAGTATAATGAGACCTATGTGTTGCCACATTGTGATGTCTATGGATGTATTTGTCCACCTGGCTATTCACTTACCAAATATGAAGAAAATGATTTATGTCGTATAGATAGCTATAGCGAACCAGAAGTAGATGAAAATAGCGATTCTTCAAGTAAGTTTATTTTAATATTTTCTTTATTTGCATATTCTTTTTTTCAAATTCATTGGAAGACCACTAAGCAGACAATACTGGTAAAACTGTATGTGAAGGTAGTTCTAAGTTTAAGGAATATTTAAAAAATATTATTCCTATAAAAAAAAATCTTTACTTCCTAAATAATTGTGTTACTAATAGCTCTTTACCTAAAGTTATGTTTAATAATAATATTTTTATTGTTTTCAGTTACGTGTTCTGCTGATGCTGATTGTCCACCAAATGCGATTTGTTCATTTTTATCTGATTCATACTTGACAAATGATCAAACTATAGGCCACTGTGTTTGTCCTGAGGGATATGAAGGTGACGCATACGAGTGCATTGAAAGGTCGGGGTCAAGTTGCTCTTGCGGACCCAACGCGCACTGCGTTGGAACAGCTGCCGCGGAGCTCATCTGCGTTTGTGATTCTGGATACCACGGTGATGGATACAGATGCCGACCTAACTTCAGTTGTACTAATAATTCAGATTGTGAATACAACGCAGAATGTCGACCAGAAGCCAATACCGGGGAATATGTATGTCAATGCATTGAAGGTTTTGTCAAAGATGAAAACGACGCTTGTATACCAGATGGACAATTGTGCAATGGAGCTGTGTGTGCAGACCATGCATCTTGCTTGTTTGATACAACATTAGAGGTCAATTATTGTCGTTGTGATGAAGGTTTCGAAGGTGAAGGTATTTCAAATTGCGTGCCATTAGGCAAAACCTGTGATGTTGCAAATGATTGTAACCCTAATGCAGTTTGTACACCAACTGAGTCGACTTATCAGTGCATATGTCGGGAAGGATATTCGGGTGATGGGTACAGATGTGATCCCGAATTAAACTGTAAAACTAACATCTATCTTTGTGATATTCATGCTTCCTGCCTGAAGACGAGAAACGGATATGAATGTGAATGTAACACAGGGTACAATGGCAACGGGTCTAACTGTGAATTAAATCCTAGGCAGGCTGGAAACTTCCTAGTAGCAAGTGACGGAGCGTCAGTTTATCGTGTACCTTTTAAAGTAACTTCAAGAGAATTCGCAACTCCATTCAATAGTGCCATTTATCAGATAGCCGTTGGCATCGACGTAGATTGTTTAACTGGAAAAATCTATTGGGGTGACGTCGGTGGTGGAGCTATAAAGAGAGCTTCGTATGACGGTTCCGAATTTGAACAATTTTTGCCATATGGTAATGTTTAGCAATTTTTAGATTAAAGTTAATTTTTTTCATAAAAATACTTAATTATTTTTGTTTTTTTAGATGTTCAGTCGCCAGAGGGACTATCAGTAGATTGGGCAGCGAGAAACATATTTTGGACAGATTCAAAGAAACTCTCGATTGAAGTAGCAAACTTAGACACTAAAATAAGAAAAGTATTATTCCGTAAAGAGGGTATACTAAACCCTCGTGGCATTGCAGTCCATCCAGGAAAAGGGTAAGACTATAAATAAATATACATATTATTAATATCATTAAATATTGTTTGAACACTAGTTTAAAACTACTATGATTAGTTAGTAGAAAATAATTATATATATACTTATTTACAATTTCGATTATTTATAGTAAAATATTTTGGACTGATTGGAATCGCGGTGGGCCTAAAATAGAGTGGGCTAACATGGACGGCTCACAGCGTGGCATCTTCCTGGACAAGACTGAAGTGAAACTGCCTAATTCTTTAGCAATTGATTGGTCGAGAGACAGGTTGTGTTTCACAGACGCTGGTTTCTTTAACATAAAATGTGTTAGCATCGACACGTTGGAGAGTGAAATAATTGCCAGCAACTGCTCCTATCCGTTTGGTTTGGCAATCAATGGTGACAATTACTATTGGAGCGACTGGAAAACGTGAGTACCTAAACTATAAGTTTAAGTCGATATACAAAATTTTTTATAAGTTTTCTGAGAGATTGCAAAATGTAAAATGAAAACAAGCACACAACACGACAACATTTTTAAATGATATGGAAGTGTTTGGATTTTTCACCAGGCAAATATAATAAACCAACACTCAAAAAATCAAAAAAATCTCTAAAGATTTTTTGAACTAAATTTACAATCGTTGCGTTTATAGTACGCTTGTACGTGTACGCCACGACGGGCTCATTTCCCTCTGCAATAATTATTGATTTCCTTATAGGTAATTACTTATGTCATTTATTTATTTTGATATCTTATCCCATTTAGGTTAAAAATTGAATATATAAACAACTTAACGCAACTCAAAGGGCAAGTACCTATTGCGACAGCCTCAAGACGTTTATACGGTGTCACTGTAGCCCCAGAATCTTGTCCAGCACAGAGTAATATCTGTCAATATAGAAATGGTCAATGTGAACCAGATCAAATATGCCTTCCCGATGGTCAAGGAGGAAGGACTTGCGTCGCCGTAGATACCAATTAAGTTTTATTTATGATATAATTACCACTGAATAGTTTTATTGCCACAGAAAAATAAGAACAACACTTTCACTATTTATATAGATTTTTTTGTTAGTAATAGAAACGGAAACCAAATCTGATATATAGCATCTCTATTATATCCCAGCCGAGAGTTTTGATTTATATTTTTATTATTATATAAAACCTTAATTTTCATTATTACCATAGATTAGTAATAATAATAAATGCTACTATGTAATTTTTTATCTGTACTTAAGAGGTGCCATAATGAAAAAGGAATGAATAAAATCCTTGTGTTATTTAATAATAAAATGAAAATAAAACTAACTGAAATAAGTATTTATTATATATATTTTAATTTCGAAAGCTAATTTCACACATGTGAATTAAATTAATATAACAAGCAAAATAACCTATATAAGCTATTATACAGATAATATATATATATTTTAAAAGAAAACTAAATCAATCACATGAGTGAATACAGCTTAGAAACTAAACTATTTAAACATATTTAAATGATAACATTATACAGTGCTAATGTTTTATTTATAGAACAATGACTTTTTTTATTGTAAAATGTAAATATATCACCTACAAAAAAATTCTATTGTTTTTTATTCATTATCTATTGTCTTGAATATTTTAAAATATTGGATGCTTAATAGTGGAAAGAATTGACTCAAACTTTTTTTAACTTCCCGCTGTATCGCGCATATATCAGAGTAGGCAGGGGGCCTGGAAGCCTAGTGTTAAGACACTTCCCTAATTGGTTCAGAATTTAGGTTCAATATACCTTTTAAAAAAATCTATTTTAGAAAATGAATACTTATTATATTCTCAGCTTGAAATTTTATACATTTTCTTAAATATTTTACTATCTTCAGTATGAAATAATAGGTTAAAAATTTTTAAAATATAGTTTTGAAACAAAACAAATACATTCATAATGGATATTTCTGAGTAACATTTAAGTAGTTTCCTTTTTGAGTTTTTTCTTATTATCTAACATCCAGTATTTAAAATAAATCATAATTATTTTTCTTCAATATAATATATCTGTATTGAAAAATAGCATTTTAGTATGAATTATATAAAATTGTTAGTGTTAAATAAGATTCTTATAGTTCAAATTTTATTTATTAGATAAAAAGTTATACAATTTTCAATCAATTATAATATTAAGAAAAAATAAAAAAAACTCATAACAATATTGTATCTTTCATTATCATTGAAGTAAACAAGACAAGTGAGTTGAATAATAAAAAACAAACATGTTCTTAAAATTTGTAATTAATTATCCTCTAAGTCTAAGGTGTTTGGAATGACTGGTATTAAATTTAGTAGTAGGATAAAAAAATACCAAAGAAAGTATTTTTTTCATAAAATTGCATATTTATTCAAGCACCTAATAATAATAATAATAAAAATTGATTCATTTATTATATAAAGGCTACATACATATTTAAATACTTTTACTTTTCATTATTTTATTCGAATCTCGTTACTATTGAAGTTATCGCCAATATTAATTATTATAATATTAATAAAAAATCTTTAAATTTTCATAATGTTTAAGTACAAATAATCAAAATACAGATTTTTATGGTTTAAATCAATTTTCGAATTATATTTTCTCAAAAGTACTTAAATTACATGTATGATAGAACAAGATTTTCATTGGGTTTTAACCTTTAATAGATTCTTAGTACAAACAAACAAGAACTCGTAACTTAAATCCCATTTAGCCCCATACATCTTCTGTACGACCAAACTTAAACACAAGGGAACCTCCAAAAATGAATGCATTTTGAAGAAACAAGCTAACTCCAGGCCAAGTATGCTTACTGCTACCTGTTAAATGTCAAAAAAAATTTGTTTAGCTTCACATTGTATTCCGCACACAGCAGGGTAAGCAGAGGGATACTAGTGTTGAGACACTTTATTTCCCTTCAGCAAATTTTAGACGCGTTGCGTGTTGGGTAGCAGAAATCAACGCCGCGCTTTGTCTTATTGTACCATAGAAAGGAAATAAGAATATTAAATGATTAAATGTCTTGAGTGGAATCGAACCAACAACAGTCGCATATACAGTCCACACGCTGTGCTACTGCGCCACGTTGGCCTTCTGTTATATTACTTCGTGATTCAGTTCGTCGATTCGGTCTCTACTTAATAGAAATGAAAATGTTTATTCACTTCAAACTGTTACTTTTGAAATGTAGAAAGTACTTCAATCAAAAAAACTGATCTATAAAATATTAGTATACAATTGAATAGCCGATAAGTTTATGTGTTTGTCCTTACTACAGCAAGGAAATTAAAATAATCCATAAACCCAAGTAGAAATCAAACCCAAAACCATCTTGAGCCTCAAAAAATAATAATTAGTTAATTCTTTTAGAAATATAAAAGTAACATTACCTGCATTTACATAGTTAGCAAACAATATCCAACATGCTGCTATCAAAGATGCAAAACCTACTACAAAGCCCAGGAAAAGCCAGAGTCGAGCTCCACGAGGTCCCATACAACCACCTGTGTAGGTTTCTCCTCTCACCTGAAATATGTAATAATTACATACTATTATTCAATACACAACAATGTACTAACACTTAAAATATGTTTGTCAAGGTAAATCTTTTCCCTTTTTTTTTTGGAACTAGTTATTTCTTAATTCTTGTCATAATGTTAACTCAAATTTAATATAAGATGTGACCAAGATGCATAGTCTATATCTGGAAATGTGTAAAATAGAAAATTTTCCTGAGCAATACAAAACAAGAAGATTACATAGAACAAAATCTTTATCACAGAATTAAATTTATCTGTTAGGTACCTAAAAGGTGACACTTGTGCAACTTGCAATGCTGGAGACTCAAATGAAGAACATAAAGCCTATTACTATGCAACTGTAGAAGCAATGCAAGTTGATAGATAAATACCTAAACCAGCTGATGATGTTCTTTACATTACAGTAGACCTACAGCAAAACAATGCTTTGGCTTATATTGACTACATCCAAGGCATTCTATATACAACAAATCTGGTTTTATAACTTAGGTATTCATGTTAAGGACAGAATATCTAAAGAGAAAGATGTATGACATACATGTATGACATACTGACGATATGACTATTGAAATTCCGATGTCGCAACTGCTTTATAGATCATTTGATAATTTGGTCATGTATAGAACAGTCTTTACCAATACTTAATCTTAAAATGAAATTAATCTTTTCAAATCGTAGAACACAAATTTTTGACAATTGTATTAGGATTCAGACCAAAGTTTTGAGATGATCGAAAACATTCTTTGGAAAAATTATACAAATAAAACAATATCCAGGCATTATTGACAAAGGTTCAATATAGTTATTAAAATTTGATTAACAGGAGAAAATAAAAAATAATGGCTAAATTAGTTTTTCGTTCAAAAATGACTTTGTTCCAGAAGTTTGACATTTTAAATAAAAAGAGCCAAGGGCCAAGTTAATCCAAATTTTGAGGTGTAATGTGTTGTTTGAAAATATAGTACTGTCTCAACTGAAAAATAAAGCTAATATTAAGGACCAATTAAAATTTGTTAAACCAGATTATCGGTATTATTATTACTCTATTCATGGAGAATAATCCTTGTTTTGTCACAGGAGCATAAAGTGTGCCTGTCAGTGTGGCTGGTTGTGCTTTGCTCTTGGTGTCAAGACAAAGCCCACTCAGCACGCAATGAATCCAGAATTTGAAGGAAAGTGGAGAATAGTGTGTCTTAACTACATTCCCCCTGCCTGTATGTGGCACACTGTGTCCCACACACAGCAGGGTTGCTGTGTGTGGGACACAGTGTGAAGCTGATTTGATTTAATATAAGTATACATGAAATGAATTTCCTGCAAAATAAGGGCATAAAGTAGGCAATTTTTACTTAACAGCTTTTTCAAACTCCCTTTAGAAACATGAAAGATTAGTAAACTAAAATACCTGAGCATTAGAAACAGAGTTGACCATAAGGAGTGATAGAGTAGCCATCACTCCACACACATGAGCTGCATTGGGTAAGTCACCAGGATAAACTGATGCTGCATCAATGATGAACCACCATCCAGTGAAAAACTGGAATATTGAAAATCAAACGATAAAATTATACATATTTGTTTTCTTTTGTATGGGTACTTATTTTACCACCAATTATTCTTTTACTAGTAATTAATCTGCGCAAGATATACAATGGTATAATAAATAAGTACATATATTTCTTTTTCGTTTTGTTTCGTATAATATTTTTTAAAGTAGAAAGTAAATGATCAAGTTAAAGACAGTGATTCATCAAATACAAACCAGTAGGCCAGCAAATATTGATGCTAGAATGTTGCGCTTCTCTCCACTTTCAAACCAAACACAGCTTGGCATAGGAATGTTATCAAAACAACTCATTTTGGAATTAGATTTTTAAGTTTATGAAAGGTAACAATAAAATAATTTAATCAAAAATAGCAAAGCAAATTTATTCGACAATACTCAAACAATAACAGAATACGTCAATGTCAAAACATAAAGATTGCACACTCCACAGATAATAATTATATAATATTTAATGCATAAAATGAAAAAAAGGTATGGTCGATCGATACCGTATATTAAAATAATATTTAGTTTAAATAATAAACATAATTGAATTTAATTTGTTTCTAAAGGTATTTCAAGAATATATATTTTGAAAGCAGATGTTTAAGAAGAAAAATAACAAAAATATCAATGTAACTTTATATTTTAGGCGTTGCCTTTGACGAATAAATAAAGAACTATAAATAAACTTCGTTTTCTCATGTATGCTTTTAACAATAAAAAAAATGACAATCATAAAAAAATACTGTTCAAACACTACTACTACAATACGATAGTTTTATGCTTACTTAAAGTGTGAACTACGTGACCGGCGACAGGCATAATAGTGGAAAAATTCTATTTGCACCATTATTCTTTGAATTGTTTTATAAGGGTACCCAAGGAACAATGAGTAGTGCCAAACGACTATCGAAGAATCTCAGTCATCCGAATTTTTCTTTAAAACAAAGTCCCTCATTACTCAGCGACGGTTTCCCTTCAATAGCAATTTATCGCTCAACTTTTTACAGTCATTTATTCTGGATACAGGATAACAATTGAATAGATGTAGTTATTATTTTATTAAAAAAATTGTTTAGTGCGTACTTGAGGTGAATAATAAATATATTGTCCATTTTTTATACATATATTAAGACTTGTAGCATGAGTTACGAAGATCTAACTAAACTATATATATCTCATTTACTTTAGTAAATGAGATATATGTACCTATTTACAGGTTTATAATAACAAAAAATAGAAAACAGAGTGATTTGTATACATTTATATCTATTCTCTAATATTCAGGGAATATGTGCAATCAAAAAAATTATATCGTGATATAAAAACACTAGCTGCTTACTCGCGGCTTCGTCTGCATCCCCACCTATAATACTTCTGTTGTACTGAATTTTCTAACAGATTGATACATTCAAATATGAACAACTTCTTTTCACAATTCTGAGATAGTGCAAGTACTGCGTGGCTGCTGGATGGCATGTCATCGGCGGCAAGGGCGCGAGTCAAACCTAGGCGGCCGTAAATAGAGCGTTGAATATTTTAATATTAAATATTCTCGAAAATTATATGTACGAATTACAAGCTATAAAAGCCAAAGCTTATGTTCATAAAATTTTCTTGAAGATGAAATATTTTTCGCTCGTAAGTTTCAATATCCATGCCAAATAAAAATCGGTGAATGTCACCTTGCAATTTTAAATTCTTTTTATCACAAAATGTCCTATTGCGACTTATTTGAATACACAATGTTACGGACTTTTTCTTAGAACCAATAAAATCGAATATTTTTATCATAGTCATTGCGTGTAGAGTGCCGGAACTGAACGCCGCGCTTTGCCTCGATACCAGTGCGAAGAAGAGTAAATATTAGAAATTATATTTGTTCGAGTAGCACGAGTAGCGAGAATGCACAAAGCGATGTGCATTACTACAGAAGTACAGACACAGTGGCACAGCCCCTGTTCCACTAGACTGCCTGGCCTCTGATTTATATTTTCATAAATGTTTGTAAATTCTATAAGAACATTACTCTGTGTAAATGTGAAAGAAATTAATAATTGAATGTAGTTTTAGGGTACGCGGTGTCTCCCATCACATCCGGACAACCTGAAATTCGCTATTTCCTGTTTTACCTTGATTTACGACATTTTTAGTTTTCAGGAAAGAAATGTCATATAGCGATTAACAAAAGACAATCTCTATTTGTAGTTTTAATAAAAATGTCTTATATATTTCTTTTTTGACATTAATATTGTTTGTTTTTATGTACTTGAATAATAATTAGATATATTTTCTTTGTTTGTCTGTCGTAGCATTCTTTATATTTATTTACGTTTATATGTTTTGAAAAAAAAAAACTATCCAAGCCATTTAAAAATAATTTTTTTTTGTTAATTTATTTTTTATTGTATTATTATCTGGCTTTGCTTGCTTTTTGTGGAGAATTTAGAATAATTATCCTGTACGTTATAGTTGCGTATTCAAATTACATTTAAGGGGTCATTTTTAAAATAGAAAAAAGTTTAATAACGGAATATTATTCAACGTGTAACTATAAAATAGTCCTCCCGATTTTCCTCATCTAATGCTATGCATTTTTTTCGTGCCTAAAATGTACTACTTCTAAACATACGTTTAGTTAATATCTATTTATGAAAATTTATATGGACCAAAAGTATGAAATAAAGCTTATTATTATTATAGGAGGGCGTGCAATTTTGGAGACATTGTGCGTCGAGTGGTGTTGGCCTTGGTACCTGAGGTGATGGTTCTGAGTGACAATTGAATCCACAACCGTTGCGCTACCGGCCACGTACGCTGTGTCACTATGCCACGACCGCCTCAATTATAAGTATCTTGATATTATAGAATTAATATTCTGTAATACCAACAGACGTAATGCATATACATATATTTTTAAAACTAAACTTTTCCAATATACAATACGATTTTTTCTGTAGATATACCTACAGTATGATCGACGAGTCGTGGCCTACCTGAAATTGAAAGTGCCAAGTACAGAAAATCTAACATCAAAGCGGACAAGACACGTCGCCCGTACTATACCAATACTGACCACGATGATAGAGGGTCCCTATAGATTTTAGCTTCTAGCTGCTACGTGACTCGCTTACAGCTGACTTACTTAGGATATTTATCTATTTTCTTACGTTTACTTTAAGTGAGATGTCACTTAAACGCAAATGGTTTTGGGTGGAAATGTATTGTATCGTTTTAGGAGTTGAATTTCTGCAGTAATAGCTATATTGTGCTGGAACCGATTGTTTTTTATTTTGTTTGAAGGTAAAATAACTGATATAATCTAGAATTATGTATAATCTATAATAATTGTTGGAAGTAACTCTTCCATTAGTGAGTGATCGACAGACAGCGCACAGACAAAACTTAGAAGAAGAAGAAGATTTAGAAAGTTGTAATTTAGTATGTTGATGGGCTAGGCAGATATATGGAGATGATAATCTTTTAAATATATAAAAAGTATTTCTAGGATAATGGGCAAAGTTTTGAAGCTAACAGCGCAGGCAAACTAAAAATACATTACTGTTATAAAATACTTATATATATATATATATATATATATATATATATATATATATATATATATATATATATATATATATATATATATATATATATATATATATATTTGCAAATACGCGATAAATACTATCAGAGTATCCAGAAATTAGAACCCATGACAAACGTCGTACATCAAAATAACTCAAATTCTAAACCATCCCCGCTTCCATTAACAAAATTTGGGTCAGCGGCTATCACATACATACATATAGAGTATACCTACATATACCTAAAAGCAATAAAACTAAGAATTTTTAATTAGTCTAAAACAACTTTGTCACTTGGAACATCTTCATGGAATTCGGCAGTAAAGACTTTATAGCTCGTACTCGTATCACCGACTCTCGGTTTGAGTGTCGTATCAAATATCAGTCGAAATTATTAGCGTGGGGTTTTAGTAATAGCGTGGAATAATTTGTAAAATTTGTTTTATTTAGATCTGATTTCTACGAATTCCAATTTTTACAGTCAATTTACGTCGTGTGTTCTCTTCATACATGATATTGACGACTTCGTTAAATAGATTCGTTTTTTATTGTCTTGGACAGTAGGTTGTACGTATGGCACTCGATAATTCCTCTGTTAAGTCCTATATCATATACAAAAAATATTTGACATGCAGTCGAAGCCGCAGGTAAACTGTAAAGCTAAAAAACTTTCCGCTTCTACTAAAGTTAAAGCGGAAATTAGCGCTCAACCAAAATTAAATAATGTGAATACATTGGTAGTGATTATGTCATCTTTTCAAACAAACCGACATTCTTTTAACGCATCTGTTTACATAAAACTTTATTAAAATCTATAAAAGAGCTTCCATTAAGTAATTAAGTGAAGCAACATTTAAAATAAACATGCGCTGTTCAAGAGCGTATATGAGTTTAAACGCTTTGGGCGATGGGAGAATAATGACATTATAAAATAAATGCACGATTGTAATCTACGCCGGCGGCTCCCCGTAAACTGTTTACGACGCCACTGGACGGGCGGGCCAAGCGATGAGAGATTGCGAGTTTTATATTTAATAATATTATTTAATTATGTCTTCTTTGAAGCTGTTGTGGTGCGAAGCGATGACTGTGGTTTCGATTCCCATTTGGGGGAATTGAAATATTTTCGCTTCTTCGCTCTGTTTAAAAAATATAGTGCGGTGTTGGACTTTGCCATTCAACATACAATGTTTTAAAAATTAAACGGGAAGTGGGAACGGAGTATCTTTATGCTAGGTTCTCTCTGCCTAGTCTGTTAAATGCAGAATTCTTTTTTTTTTTAATCTTACGTTTTAGTGTAGTGCTGGTGCAATCCTTATTTCTTTTACCTCGCTATTTTCTTTCATCTTACCTCCTCAATAATGTACTTCTGTAGCAAAACGTAAAAAACGCGAAATCGCGCTAATGTACGCCATACTATAACACAATTTATGTACACTATTGTTCTAATAAGTATATTAGTAACTATAATAAAAGTACAACAGATTTTTACATTTAAGATGCTTTCTTTGCTAATAATAAGATATGTGAAGTTATTACAAATCGATATTGTAACATTTTTCTGTTCTTTTTTAATTCTTCTGAGTGACTGACACTCAATGTATAGGTGAATCTACTGAATTGAGAAATTTGAAATTTGGTTTGTGGGTAGGTTAGTGAGAATAAGGGAGCACTAAGAGATGTCTGGAAAAAATAAACCATTTTCCGCCTCAAAGCAATGGAACGGGCGAAGACTTGTATTGTAGAGCAGGTACATTTGAATTATTACAATGTGCATTTTGATGTTTATGTACATTTAATATTTTTAACTCTAATTGGTAGGGTAGGGACACTTAAAGAGAATAATCAAAAAAAAAGTCAATTTTTTTTTTTTAATGTTTTTGTCTGTTTTTGTATCTTCGAAAGTACTGAACCGATTTACAAAAAACTTTCACCAATTGCCTTGTCACTTATTTAGAGTTTGTATCATCAAAATCGGCCCATTAAAAAAATATCGTCATTTGAATGAACTCAACGCATGAGTTTCCCTGCGCATTGAATTCGCGTTCACTAACACCGCACGAGGCCAGTTGTCAGCAGCATGTCACAACCCTTTCCTAATGCGATTTACGTTTTACGGTTTGCGTAATGTGGCCTCCAGTGTTCTGATTAGATTCAACATTAGTGACGTCTAACACTTAGAGAGTTAAAGCTCGTAAATTTTATATCTTGTAATAAACTTTAGTTGAATGATGATTGTATTTCTTTTCTAAGCTTCTAAGTTTTGTCTCTTATCTTTCTGGAGGCTGATGGTGCTTGCCTGCCTGTTGTGCTTGTTATGGTCATCAGGTACTTACTAGTAATAGTATAACACCAGTTGATGTAAGTATTTATATTCTGTATTCCAATGATGTGAAGAAAACCACCCTTCGTACGTCGTATTTATTACTTTTTTAGGTATTAAAATTCGTGAATTTATAGTAAGCTCTGTAACTAATGATTTTGAGGTTACTAGTGGCGTAGGCGCTCAGGCACGTGACTGTTAACGCGACAAGTTGTGGGTTCGATTCCCACTCGAGGAAAAGGCAAACCACGGCATTGGGTTCTGCCCCTCGACACGCAATGTTTCAAGATTTTGGTAGAAAGTTGGGAAAGGAAGTGTCTTAATGAGAACGAAATGTCTTGACACTCGGTTCCCAGGTCCCTTTTGCCTACACCTGCTATGATGCTATGAATACTGCGTGAAGCTAAAAAATTTCTAGTCTCTAGAACTTGAACAGATCAAATCTCAATCAAAAAATAAAAAAATCCCAGAAATATAAAAAAACAACAACATGTTATTAAATAGAAATAGTGCTGCCATAAGTTATATCAAAGAGTTGATATTGCAATTAAAGATACTTTTTATTATCGGCAAATATCACAAGCTTTAACAAAATTTAATACGAACTGTACGAACGTAGAATACTAGTGAAGTAATTATGACTTGAATTGTTATTTACATAGGATTTTTGTTCTTCATCGATATTTTTGCGGTTTTTAATTTTTTTTGTGTCTTCCTCTTTAGTTTAGATTTTTGTTCGTTGGTTCGTAGATTATCATCGTACCTACTGATAAGACTGAGTAGACAAAAATGTTTAAAAAAAATTAAGATCCTGGATGACATCGAAAATCCTCAAATACTTGCCAACTGCGCCACAATGGCGTATTGGATAACCTAAAAAATGTAATTGATTAAATTTAAAATGTTTTTATATTTTATTTTTATATCTTAAACTTAATTTTATTGTGTGTATTTCTTTGAATCTTCAAGAATATATTCATTATAAAAATTAAGTAAGAATTTTGTTAGTACAAACATAAATCCCACGATATATGTTCACAACGCAAAGGTCACGTCTTATCATCGCCTTAGCCTATATGTTATAATTAGTGAAGTCGAGGTCACGTGCGGAACAAAGTAGATTATTCGTGTTCATCCCAAGAGATATTCATTACTTCGAGTTCACCATTATTCTGCTCTCGCTGTTTCAATTTGGTGAAAGTTTCTTAAGAAATAAATGTTTTTGAAATATTTTTTTTTGTTGTTTAATGTTTCATTTTGGTGAACACAATGTCTTCTTTTAAATTGTTGTAATTATATAGCTAAATGTTATACAGGCTATGTTGAATTTTACTGTCACTGAGCAGGACATGGTTAGAGTAGTTAGTGATAGAAGTTTCTGTTAGTATAAATTGAAAGTGAAGGACGGTGTGACTTATAAACGTAGATGTATAAAGAATAATAAATTATTTATATTGAAAAATATTGTCGGCGGCATACCATTCTCCACTGTCCACCGAATTCTGGAAGAATTGCGTGATGAGTGGCGAAACTAATATAAGACGCTTTGTGTCGTTGTCAGAGCGAGGAAATGAAAATAGTATAATTGATCATTTTCAGTTTAAAGTCGTACATTTTTGCCCCTGCACCCTATTTGTCTCATATAATATATCAGTGGTTAGGAAAAAAAAACCAAACCTGGTGCTAAGACACAGTCAGGTGTCGACAGAAGTTCGACACTGTGTGTGGAGTATCGGAACTGAAGGCTGTAGTTTTATCTTGTTACCAGAGTGTACTAATTGAAAATAATATATTCCCCAAGTGGTAACACTAGATTCCCTCTGCCTACCCTGCTGTGTGCGAGATACAGCGTGAAACTGATTTTTTTTAAGTGTTCGAACCCATAATTTTTGTGTTTACACTCTGATACTGTCCCACTGTGCCACGAAGGTATTACAATTACATATCTAATTGAAGATTCAAGATTTTCGTAAACTGTATTTCTTTTGTTAGTTTCGAGCGTTCGTTGGCGTTTGTAGAGTCCTTGGTAAGGCTCGACGTCATCTACAAGATTTGCAAAGTTATCTTTGAAGTATGACATGTTACTTGAAAACAATGTGAGCGTGGAATTGTGTCTTTGGAATTAATACCGGGTTATTATAATACAAATTGCAATTTGTTAGAAGTAAGCAGTGCTCCTTAAACTTAGATTTTAAAACGTTATTAATATAATTTAGTAAAAGTAAGTTAAAAATATTTTAGTTATCTATTATATATTACAGGGTACTCGCTCTGGTAACGAGGCAAAGCGTGGTGTTGAGTTTCGCTACTCATCACACAATGCCTCCAAAATTCAGAGGAAACTGGATAATAAAAGTGTCTTAATAAGGACAAAGTGTTTTAACACTAGGTTCCCAGGTTCTCCCTGCCTAACCTGCTAATTGCGGGATACAGCGTGAAGCTAAAAAAATATTCTTTCAGAGGAAAACATTTTAGCAATAATTACAATTGTCGCAACGAAACCATCGTCGGAAATATGACAGAAAAGTAATTTGATTTATATGAAACTAGATACTAAATCCAGTTTCATAACTCGCGCTATAACAATCAGGACTACCAAAACTCAGCGAACGCCTCCACAAACACTGAAGACGGGGAGTACCTTCATAAAGATAGGATTAAACGCCCCACGGCTACAACCAACACGTCGCTGACCGTCAATAAAATTTAATATCATTACATTGCGGACCGGACCGTTTCAATTAAGTTAAGTCTTAGAAGGAAGTAGGAACCCGCGGAGGATTATTTTTAACGACCCAATTCAGATACGGCGAGTCGTTTTAAAAATTTTATTGCTGAGGAAAGATGATCAAAATTACTTTTGGTCTTGTTGTTTTGTTTCGTACAATAAATGCTGGTATAAATATATTTTTGTTTAAATGTATTTTATTATGAGGTAATGATTTACTTTACTAAGTTCGCTGTAATTTCTTTAGAGTGTAACAATCTTAGAGTTTGTAATAAATCATTAAGACTTGCAAGAAAAAATATTGCTACATCGATATGTCATAGATTTAATTTTTTTCTCAACTTCACGCTGTATCCCTTATGAACCAAGGCAGTCTGAGGGCAGGGGAGTATTGAGATACTCCGCTCTCCACTTTCCACTATTGGCACATTTTGGACGCATTGGATATTGAGAGACGAAACTCAACGTCACGTTTTGCCTCGACACCAGAGCGAAGTAATGAAAACATGTAATATTCCATTACCTCAAGTTGGAATCGAACTCACAATCTGTTGCGTTTACAGCACACCCCGGCGCACCGACTGGCCTCATTACAGTATAAGTAATCTATATTTCTGTGCTAAGACTAGCTTTAGTAATTAAAAGTTCGTTCGTTTAAAGTTCTTTGGTAAATCCGAAATCAAATGGAAATATCAAAGAAGTAAGCATTGTATGATAAAAGACACGTTCCATCAGCCGCAGCTAACTCCAACCATAGGTTACACCTAAGACTCTTATCATGATGTATAATATAGTCTAGTTCGACTCGATAAGTGTAGTAAGTATCCAATGCAAAAATATTTATTCCACTAATTGCTTACAAGTAGTTCCTGAGAATAAAGCGTTCAACTAAAAAAATCCCTTCATCTTTATATCTATCTATCTCTATAAACTCAATCCGTTATCAATTTTCGGCTAAATTGTGTTCTAGATAATCTAGTTTAAATTTAAAAGTTTTATTTAAGATTAGATATTTAGAACTAGAACTAAATGTCATTTATACATATTTAAAAAACGTATAAAAATTTGAACGTAGCGGGACTCGAACCCGACCAGGCGCTCTGACCACTGAGCCATACGTTCTCGCCAAGCTACGACGAAATTTTTATACGCTTGTTACAACTTATTTATGTTGTTAGCATCTCTGTAGGGAGATTTTTACAAATTTCCGCTACCCAAAGATAATTACTAAGAATTATCGTTTGACAAGAGAGAATACTATTTTTAAAATATTTTTTAAACATTTTTAAAGTGTTAATCCACACTTGTCGGTTTCCAGGAGGCGCGGGTTCGAGTCCCGCTACGTTCAAATTTTTAAACGTTTTCTAAATAAGTATTTATCTTTCCTAAGTGTGGATTAACACTTTAAAAATGTTTAAAAAATAAATGGCATTTTTTATGTAATTTTTTTACAAAACGTACATAAAAATAAAAAGGATATTTCCTATAAGAACAAGCAAATTTCTTCATAGATTCTTAAATCGCTTTTCCACTTTTTCCTATCGTTCAGGAGCTACGTAAGTGTTATTCACATCGAGTGCCCACATCATTTTTTAACGATCTCGTTAAAAAACTAAAACTTTTGTTTCTTCTAATAGCTTAAATGGACATAGTGGTCTGAGATCCCACTGCATAAATCTGGTACTATATTCTACTACCTTGTATTATTCTTAAAAATAAGTTTTAATAAAACAAGACAGATACCAGTAGTGGGATTTATGCAGTGGGATTAGTACCAATCTAATTTTAAGAAAAGTATGGCGGAAAGGCAAGACAATTTTAGTCTTATAATATTTTGTTCTCCAGCTTCAATTTATGTACCCGTATATATTTACGAATACGTATAGATTGCATGTGTGCTGGCTGTTAGAATAGAAGTCAAGCTTTTCCAATTTTCCTCGATCTGGTAACAAGACAAAGCGTTGCGTTGAGTTCCACCAAACGGAGTGTTGCGGGATTCAGCGTGAAGATAAAAAGAAACAGCTCACTTAAATTATTTTTCGCATACAACCCCCCTATGTAAGAATTTACAATCGTTACTAATCGTCGTCTTTCCACTGTAGGTATAAGTGGCCGTCAATAAAATTTAATATTATTGCCTCTGCTTAAGCCTTCGTTTCAATTAACTATGTCTTAGGAACTTAGGTGGACTTAAGAGACTATAGTGTAAGTAGGAAGGAAATGTCCATCAGAAGCTATCAGTGTTAAATCCTAAAGGGATAGTATTGTAATGTTAATATAATGAGGCCGGTCGTGGCGTAGCGGCACGAAGTGTGACTGTAAACCGACTGGTTGTGGGTTCGATCCCCACTCGAGGAGATAAAATATTTACTTAAATTTATGTTTCCACTTCTTCGCTCTAATGTCGAGGCAAAGCGCGGCGTTGAGTTCTGCCACTTAACACGCAATGCCTCCGGAATTCGGCAGAAAGTGGGGAACGGAGTGTCTTTCACTACGTTCCCTCTGCCTACTCTGCAGTGTGCGGGATACAGCGTGAAGCTGATTTATATAATATATACATTTATAATTATAGTTTAATATACTCTGATTATAACATAAATATCTTTATAAAGTCCACTAATAAATAATTACTTCAATTCTCTTTTTTGTTTATTTTTCTAAAATCAAATCAAATCAGCTTCACGCTATATCCCGCACACAGTAGGGTAGGCAGGTGGAACCTAGTGTTACGGTACGTTCCCCCCGTTCCACCCAATCCATCGCATTGTATGTAGTTGTGGAACTCATTGCCAGAGTAAAGTAAAAGTAAATATTAAATGTTTCATTTCCTCGAGCGGGAATCAAATCCACAACCCATTACGTTTACAGTCACCCGAACCCAACGGCATAACTATGGGCAAATAAATAAATAGGCAATATTTAGATTATCAATTACTCACACATTTTTATCCTTATCCAAAGCATTTTAATCAAATAACAACAGTTAGAAAACTCATGATATGAAATAGTTGGGCCTACCTTTTCAATTTACGTATGAAAGGTGGAGTCGAGACTTAGCCTTGGGCAAATGAAAATTAACCGTAAGATGGTTAGGAACCTGTCTCTACTCTCCCTTTCTACCATTACAAATAAGACAAGGACGGGCGTAATAAAATTCTCAACGAGGGGAAAATGGAAGGATTCGAGAGTAATTGGAAAATACCTTCACATTGAGTGGCGCGGCTGAGGTTTCCGCATAGACTAAGCTATCACCCGAAATATCCTTGTCCTTATACATTTAATTTTATTTATTTATTTATGTTCACTAGTGGTAATTTCTTATGATACTCCGTTCTCATTAAGACATTTCCGTTCCCCACTTTCCACCGAATTCCGAAGGCATTGCTTATTAAGTGAGACTTAACGCCGCGATTTGTCTTGTTACCAGAACGAGAAAATGAAAATATGTGAGGAATAGAAAAGAAAATATTTTTTTAATATTTTTTTTCCTCGTTACCGATCGAGGAAACGAAAATATTTCAATGAAAATAATAAAATAACTTACGATGACAAAATTTGCCAGATATTATTATCCTAATAAATCATATATTTTTTTAAATAAACGCTTAATTTAGTTTCATAATCTATGCTATTCGGTTAAAATAGAGATCGTCGCGTGTTCCTTACTAGCCGACTACCGCCTTTTGTATGAATTTAATCAGATTCTGTTTTGGTCGTTATACCAAGTAATTGAAATTTATATTGAAATCGATCCTTATGTATTATGTCCTAAATTGGTTTGATATTATTATAAATGTATTTTTTATTGAAGTGAATAATATTGTTATTTATTTATTAACCTATAATTATAAAGAGAATTATCGTCTACAGAACGACGATTGGAAGGCAGTAAAAGATAAAAGGAAACTACTAGAAATTCAGCTATTTACTTGTAGTAAAAAAAAGTCCAAGTAATATTTTTAAATATATTTGTACACGTACATGTATATAAGTATACAGTACAAGTATATAAGTATGAAATATTAAATTCAAATACCAGTATTGGACGAAACCTTTTTTTGTATTAACCATCAAAAAAAAAATTAAAACAATGTTGTAATTGAAAGGACTTTCCTTTCATTTTTTTGTTTTTGTTTTTTTCATTAATTCATGGTTGCACTAAGGTTTTGCATAATTAAGCGTAATTGATTTAAAGCTAAAGTATTGGTTATACTGTCAACTAGTACAATCTACATAAAATGCAAAAGGCCAGTCGCGACGTAGGAACATGCGACAGATGTGGGGTCGATTTCCATTACAGGAAATTAAATATTCAATATTTTCACTGCCTCAGGCTGGTAACGAAGGAAAGCGCGGCGTTGAGTTCCGTCACTTAACACGCAATCCCACAGGGAACAGAAATGCCATAATGGCAACTGAATCCCTTACCACTAACACTGCACTGTGCGAGGTGTTACCCTGTGGTAAAGCAAAGAAAAACACAAAAGTAATGCAAAAATTACGTCACATATAACTAATTAAACTGAAACGTCATTCTATCAAAAATGATGGCAACATTAATTAATACACAGCACGATCCCCCTATCCCTTTGGGCTCTTTAGGCCAAGACGGGATCCGAGTAATAATTATAAATACGCCCCTGGGGTTGCCATACCTACGTTTAAATTTTCCAAACCTTCGATTAATTCAGAGGATATAAACAGTTGGTTTTATTATGGGAGGTGCGAAAATGTACACGATTTGTTTATTGATTCCGACGGTCCGAGTGTTGGGGTGAACGTGACCACAGCTAGTTAACTACTAAAAAGCTGTATTTGAGTGATCTACAACGATCACGTTTATAGTCAAAGGCTGCCAGTCTTGGGGCTTTTAGCTTTGTTAATTTATTTTATTTTATACTTGTAATATGAAAAGTAATATTTTCTCGTATTTGTCCCACACAAATAAGAAAAAGCACTGTGTTTGACAGTTCAGACAGACGTATGTGTGCGTCTTTTAAGACCGTTTTGTTAAGATCGCATGGAGATATTAAGCTGAAATTAATATCAAATAGTTCTTACAAGATCGTATATTGACTACTGTAATAATAAACAAATAATTTTATGTAATTAGGTTTTATTCCACATTGTAATAAAAGTTTTATTCCACACGCAGAGAAACTCGAATCGCCTTAGAAACATCCAAGCGCTGCGACCACTAAGCCATACGTCAAGCTCATCAAGCTTCATCGAACTTTTTATACTCTATAAATTATAAGTGTTGAAGTTAAATCACCATCCATCATCAGTTCGGCTATTTCTGTCCGCAATATTTTGATTACATCTGTGATAAAGACGCTATGCATATTTTAGATCTTAGTACACATGCTATAAAGCTGGCGCTTTATATGTTGAATTACGAATTTTACGAATGTGTAAGTTGTAACATATTTTACGCGTGTGTTCCATTACATAAGAGATAGCGGGCAAAATTATATTTTTAATTTCTATGAGATTTTTTTCTGCTATGTATTCTAAAGTCTTTACAATTGAGAAGCATGCTTCATGCATTTAAATAATATTTTATCAGTATGTAATAATAATAATTTGTTATTGAAATATCGTGGTACAAATATCTGCCTGACTGAACGTAATGACTATTGGTTTAAATTCCATGATACTAACTTATATGTGTAATACACTTATATTATATCAATATCGGTGGCGGCGTAGGCGTTTTATCGTGCTATCCAATACGAAGAGTTAGGCGATCAGGCCAAGGGCACCAGAAGCTAGATTCGTGAAGCGCTGAACTGATCATCATAGAAATTCTTGAAGGAGGCATGTGTAAAGCAAACGCTACTTCTTAAGATATGTGATGTCTATATTAGAACACAGTACTCAAATATAAGGGTCAAAACGTACACGTCATTAAGTCGGTCACCCGAGTCGAAATGTGGTATCAAACTGTTTTATTGCGGCCGACGCATGATTTAATGAAATCTTTAATATTAAAGATAAGGCGCAACTCTCGTAAATTACTTGGGGAATAGAAGATATATTGTATTTAATGTTTTATAGCTGGAGGCTTAGTGCAATCGGATTTAATAGTTGTATAATTAAGATTGTATCTCTGGTTTTCAGGTCAAGTTTGTAAAAAAAAGCATGTTGGAATCTCTAAATAAATAAAATATAAAAAAATAGGGTCACAATACATAAAATATAAAAAAATAGGGATGGGTTATGTATTAGTCCGGAAAGTAAGAAATAAGAGGCCGTGTCGTGGCCCTGTTGAACAGTGTGTGACTCAAATTGCAATGTTTGGTGGTCCAATCTTAGTCCGGGGAAATTAATTTAATTTTCCCTCTCTGATAGGATAAAAGGCGGCGTTAAGTCTCCCAGTTAACAGAATTTGTCTCGAATTTGGGCAAAACATAGCAGTGTAAGCAGAAGGCACCCGGGAACTTAGTATTAAGATGCTCCTTTTCCCATTCATACATTTCCCAACTCATTCTCCACTTTCCGCCGAATTCTTGAAGTATTGCATGTTGATTTACGGAACTCAACGCCATGCTTTACCTGGTTAGCGAAGAAATTTAAATATTAAATGAAATCCACCTTTCGAGTGGGAGTCAAACCCACAACATGTTAGTCGCACGCTTCTGCCCCTGTGCCACGACGACCTTATAAGCCGAAGAATATGAGAAAAAAAATTATACAGCACAGTATGATTGCTAAATAATATGTATACATATAGTAAAGTATATTTAGTTAGCTTCACGCTGCAAAATAAATTTAATTATTAGATATACAAAAACTCTGGTTACTCTAGGGGAGCAGTGGATCGAAATATAAAAAGAACATATATTTTCAGCCATAGAAAATTACATTTACATACATCGTAACGTGAACTATAAAACTTCGCCCTTAAAGAATTCTTATATAATTAAGACCGCGATATACATTCAATGGGCGAGTAATATCCCGGCTTTTAATGTCCCGAAATAAGTCCTCGACGTTTTTTTTTTCATTTCTCGAAGGAAAGGCCTTCTGCCTTTTTGTGATATTAAAATTTTAATTTTTCGCCTTCGTTTTCTTTTGATAGAATAAAATAAAGATAAAATATTTTACGATTCACTTATTAGTTTTGGGTGGGGTTTAAGGCCTGCGCGTATTTTATGTGCCTGTGAATGAATTAGGGGACTGAATTTACTTACTTTTCGAATGAATTTTTATATTTTTGACTCGAATAATTTTGTATATAAATTTTAAAATTCAATAAAATGTAAAAAATAAAAAAAATGAGTTGAGAGATTGTATGTATTTTCATTCATCTGTGCTTGATCTTGATAGGCATCACTAAATTCTCTTCGCTTGCTGTGAGGCGTATAGACAAAGTGTACATACAAGTGGCAGGGTGACCCACGTTTGTCTAGCTGGGATTTGAATACTACCGTCGAATTTTATACTATGAAATTGAATTATTTATAACATTATCATAATTCCAAACAAAAAATATATAATGTAAATCCATTAAAGAAATTGCAGCTAGCATGTTGAAAAGTAGAAGACAAAATACTTCATCTTCAGTTTTGTACTTGTATACAAAATACGCAGTGTCAAAACGCGGAACTTAACACTGCAATTCATTTACCGATGAATATGAAAATACTGAAATACATATAATAATAAATCAGCTTCATGCTGTATTTTGCACACATCAGAGTATGTAGAGAGAACCTAGTGGTAAGACAATAGGTTCCCCACTTTCCGCCGCGTTCTGGGGGCATTGTGTGTTGAGTAGCGGAACTCAACGCCGCGCTTTGAGAAGAAATGAAATTATAAATAATAGAGATTACAGTATTTATTTATTATCATTAATGCAGCAGCATAGCAGGGATAGGGGACTTGGCAACCTAACGTTAAGATACCTTGATTTCATTTCCCGTACTTTACCTCGTTACCAGTACCAGAGAATAAAAATATTAATTATTTCAATTTCTAGAGTTGGAATTGAGCCCACAACCTGTATCTGTCGCGATTACCAGGACTGGCTCCACAGAAATATAGAAAGAATAGACGATAAATACGATAGACACGTTATCTACGTAAGAAACGTGTATACGTTTGTATAAACAAAGTAAACCAAATAAACGATCGAGGCGTTTCCATATTCATAGGCCCCGGTCTCACCGCAGCAATGCGAACTAATTATAAATATCGCATCGCTACATTTATGAGGGATAGGAATCGCCGTCTGCGGTCGTAAAGTGCGTGATCCGGCCGATGCGAATCTCGGCTCTGTGTTGTGTGGTCTGAGTGGAACGATGTTAGAGATTAATTTTGTCTAGATTTTGTTTTAATTTGTCAAATAAAATTAAATTATTATTGATTGTTATTGTAAATAGTTTTTTTAAATTATTAAGTTTAATCTGAGACGCTACTCTCTTTGTTTTTTTGAAAGAAATTGCTTGAAGTAGTGAGATATCGCCTATTTTTATTGGATTTGTTTGTTGCTTATTTTTATGACGTTTTTGGACATTTATGTACATGAAGTACATGAAGAATAATACCACTTAGAATCGATGCGTTGAGAAGGTAGAGAACAAGAATTATACTTATTATTCGATATTTTTGTTACTTCTATACTCATATCTTTGCATATAAATATATTGTGTATATACATATTTCAAAAAAACATCAGAACATCCGGATTAAAATAACGAAATATTTATTTATTTATTTATACTTTATTGCACAAATTACAAAAAAAGAAAGATGTACAAAAGGCGGGCTTAACGCTAAATAGCATTCTCTGCCAGCCGACCTTGTCATGTGTGAAATTAAGTGTGTAGGTGTGCGGAATACATACATATACATACATTTATATACTATAAATACATAATTAAATAGCCACCGTTAACTTAATTAGACTTACAGAAATACTTACAAAACAAAATAAACTGAAAATTTTAATATAGCATCGCTACATCTTCCTATATGTACCGTAGAAAATAATTTGCATACCGCGTAATACAGACACCGACCTTCCCTTCGACCTTTCTATGAGATCTGAGTCAAGTGACACCGGCGACTCGAACGCAATCTTCCTTGTTGCCGACATCTGATATTGTAGTATAGTAATACCAAGTAGTATCTTGAAATGTAATTAGTTGGAAACAATAGAGTCGTGAAGTAGTCTATAACTGATAAGGTATTTAGATTTATTGTGACATCTATCTATTTTTGTTTGTATACTAGTGTTGTAAGGGAAAAATATTGTCTTTTCTTAGCTTCACGCTGTATCCCGCACAAAGCAGGGTAAGTAGACGTTAAGGCACTCCGTTCCCATTAATATACATTCGTTCCACACTTTCTAAGGGAACCGCGATTACCAGAGCCAGAAAAAGGACAATATGGATAATTTCATTTTCGAGGCGGAATCGAACTCACAACCTGTCGCGTTTATAATCGCACGTATGTGCCCCTGCGCTGCGACTGGCCTCTATAATTGTATTTTTGTATGTTGATTTGCAATGGAAAAACTGGAAAACTACTTCACCGTACAATTAACATGGAAATAGGAAAAATAGAATGAAATATAGATTGATAGTATAGTTATGTACGTGAGGAGATCGTAACGCAGTGCCACTAAGGAAACGTAAGCGACGGTTGCTGGTTCAATTCTCACTTGGCGAAATGAATTATTTTCTAAGTGGCGAAATGAATTATGTACAAGTGTCTTAACACTCGCTTCGCTTTGCTATACACGAGATACAGCGTGATTTCACTTTGCTATACACGAGATACACGAGATACATAAACATAAAAAAATCTAATTAGTTTTTCAGCTTAGTTGTTAAAAATGTAATATTTTGCTTAATAACAAATTTGATGAAAAAAGTAAATAGTTACTATATTGTATAAAAGTAGATATTTTAATTAATTATTTATTGGAAGATCCTCCGTGAACCTTCATAACTATGTGAGTCGACCAAAATAAAAATATTTTTATTAAAATATACCGAGTATGAAATATTCTTATTTCACGATTTTTTTACTGACAAAAGATAAAATTTAATTAGATGGTTCGCAATTTTTTTCTGTAAATCAAAATGATTTTTTTATTTTTATTAAAAATCTATCTGATATCTCACTTAGCATACAATCCATGTCTAAAATAAAGACAAATAAACTTAAATCATTTGTTCATTCGAAAATCGAATTTAAAATCACCGCGTTTACACACATTTTTTTACGATAGCATCATCATTTAGAATTCACAGGCACATAAATCTCAACGTATATATAAATAACACTAACTTCGCAGCTGTAGGACACCGACTGACTACAAACACGACGATTGTGGGTTTGATTCCAACTCGGAAGAATGAATTATTTTCAATTTCTCACTATCAAGATAAGGTACAACTACGCTGAGTTCCGTTACTGAACACGCAAGGTATCGAAAATTGGGGGGTGAATGCAACGTAGTGTCTTGACACTAGGTTCCCTTTGTTTACAATGGTTGCAGGTTAAAGCGTGAATTTGTAAAAAAAAGACAAAAATTAAAACTCATATCCAGCAGCCGTATTGTGAAGCTAAACTTTTGTTTTATATCTATTTTAAGCACGACCGGATGATAAATATAGCCTACGACTGCATCAGTATTGATTCCGGCGAGGTCCTATTCGGATACTATAATATCCCCCACGGTCGAGAACAAGACTGGAATATATCGTGTTAACCTCTTACTTCTTAGTATGAAAAATTGAATTTTTTTCTTAGATTAATATACTGTTCGTGACTTCTGGAGCTTCGTGGGTTGTATGAAATGTTGAAATTTTTAAAATTTAAAGCAGGAAATGCTGTTTTTAGTATTTACTACGAATTTAGGTACTTTTTGTTTTGGCGTCGAGTTTGTTTGGACCAAGATACTACATCATTTTAATTTACCTGCGTCAGTGTTTCCAGGTCTATACGACATGAGTATTTTCAAAAAGCATGTCAATCTACACCTTTAATGTCGGCAACGCACCTGTAGCTCATTTGGTGTCGCACGGGGTCGTGGGCGGCGGTGATCACTTACCATCAGGTTACCCGTACGCTCGCTTGCATTATTTTTAATAAAAACATCGACATTAGCGTTGAATAAAAGTGGTGTACCAGTGGTGTTTTGTCTTTAAATACTTCTATACTAATATTATATATCTGAAATATATGTTTGGCTGAAGGTGGTTGTGTGTATTACTTCATTACCAATAGTGGGGATTGAACCCACAACCATCGTACCACCAAGTAAGGCTACTTCCTCAAGTTTAACTACATCTGTATATTAATACAAATGAATGTAAATGTATAATGTTATATCAGAATACGTATTCGCGACATTCTCTCGACTGTCAATTAGCAGCACTCAGGTGGCTAAAGTTGGAGTTTGCTTTGGCGCGACACTTTTAAATCGACGCTCGATCTCAATCAGATCTGTATTATTAATCTCTCTGTTAGCTGCTTAAAAGTTGTATTTAACTGCTAGCGACACGCTCGCGGCTTCGCCCGCTCGATCTATATAATTATATGTTTACTAATCGGATTTTTTTTATTTTCTAATATATTATTTTAAAGACGTATCCGTTCCTTAAACGGAAACTAGTTATAATCAATTTCACAAATCAATTATTATTTTGTAGGCATTTGGTCGAACAAAATACTTCATAGTGATATGACTTTTCACATTTAACGGAACCGAATAAAATAAAACAAACACTAAATGTCAAAATACAGTAGTGAAAACTGTATTAAAATCAGTCTTATCGTTATTGAGATAAGCGTAACAAGCAGACATAATTTACGTGTTATGATAGAACTGCTAAACGTGATATTTTAACTGTAGGTACGCTATTGGGGTATATAGGAGGCCATCAATCTCTTATAAGGTTCCCTGTTCCCTTAATGTGTAGATTTTTTTTCTTTGTGCAAGTTTTGTTGTAAATATATTAGATTGTGAAATACTATTCATTAATAACCTTGCGCTATGTATATATTACAAACATATATATTTTCAGCTTATAGGTGAAGACAGTATCCTAGCCGGATCTCTTTTTAGCATGCATTACTCTATTATGTAATTAATATCTCTTTTTTACCGTACATTCTTTGTGTGTTCTTCATTTAATTACATTGGTGAAGTGGTTAGTCTTGAACTGGCATAATCGATCTTCTGTTATCATGTTCTTAAAATTATCTCAATTTTACGACGCAATCAGTTATTTAAATAATAGTTAGAAATTAAATATAAACAAATAGAAACAAAAAAAATATTTTAAATGTTTAGTATAATATACCTATCTATACTAATATTATAAAGAGGTAAGATTTGTATTTTTGTATGTATGTATGTATGTGTGTATGTTTGTAGAGTTTTCACACAAAAACTACCGGACCGATTTCAATATTTTTTTCACTATTAGAATTAGCTGCATCTTCACTGACCAGCATAGGCTATATTAAATTTTCAAAAAAAATAGAGATCCCTAATAAAAGTGCAATAATGTAACCCAAGGTGAGAAGAAATTGATCTTAACAATTCTATCATCGCGTGCGCTGCGAAAACTATTGATGATAGAACAAAACAATGTTCTACAGTATTGTAGAACGCATCAATATCTATAAAAAAGTCCGCGATAGCATATGTCCAACTACTGTAGTTATGACAATATAACCATTTTTTATATTTTATAAGTTAACAAAAATGCCGACAATAATCAAACCATATTATTCATACCTCTGCATTAATCCTTATCTTATTAAATGATACTTTATTAAAGATAATTTCAATACCTGTAAAATACTTTTTAAATTAATAAAATCGGATATCCCATTCAAAAGATATAACGAATTTAAAAATATCAATCTAAAGAAAATCATGTAATAATAAAAAAGTGCAGTGTGTGTCGTGTGGCCTCGCGCACCGTCGCGAGTAACTCTGCGGGGGTGAGGGGGAGGTGCATCGATATCACTAAAATTATTAAGACAATCGATTAGATTTTTTGTTTCTTTTGATTTGAATAGGCCCCGAAACTACGAGATCGATTTGGAAAATTCTTTTACAATTAGACGATTAAGGTGTAAAACAATACCAAAAAAAAACCTTATATCGCGTACGCTGTGGAAATTATTGACAATAGAGCAAAATGATATACTATAATTTCATAGAAGACATGAATATCTACAAAAAGTTGACGATGTCATGTGTAACTGTTAGAGTTATGTTACAATAACTAATTTTCAAAGGAAAAAGTGCAAACTAGAACAGAGCCGCCATCGTAGTACAGAGGGACATCTAAAATATATATATTTTACATTCTGTCATAATGAATAGCTTTAAACTTTGCATACAAAGGTATCCCGTACGTAGTATATCATTTTTTTCATTTATTATTATCAGTACAACAGTATCGATACTAATGTGGTATCTATATTTTTATATATATTTAATATTTTTTCTCCCCTTAGTGTTTTTCAGGTGGAAAACACAGACAATATTTTATTCACCATAAAAATGTTAGTAGTTTTTATAATTCTAATATAATTAAACAACTTTCTAAAATGATCTTTCCTTGCATGTGTTGTAATGACTATCAGGAGCTATTAAACAAAACAATACATTCTCATTTTGATAAATATATTATATGTTATTACAGTATAACAATATAATATATAAGACATTATATATTATTTTAATTTTTATCCTAAAACTAGCGGGCGTGCGCAACTTAGCCTGCTTATTAGCACCCTTAGGGGTGAATTCTAGAAAAACCACGAAAAGCGTGTTCAATAAAATATTTTTAACAGTCTGAATTTAATGTTTTATAAAAATCGGTAGCGATTTAAAGATTTTTTCATATAAACTTTCATCCCCGTCCATTGTTTTTAGAAGTCATCCCTAAGAAGATGAATTCTAAAATTCATGAAACACGTGTACAATGAAATATTTTAAAGAGTCTGCTGACTTTCAAATTTTATGAAAATCGGTGCTGTTTTTAAAAAAATCCATACAAACTTTCAACCCCTACTTCATCCGTTTAGGGTGAAAAATTTTCAAAATCCCTTATTAGTGGATGTAAAAATTATTAAAATAAACATTTGTCCAAACTTGACGTTTCTCCCATCAGCGGTTACGGCTCTGCGTGCGTCTTACCTCAGTCAGTCAGGTACATTCAGTCTTTTTACATATATAGATAAATAAATAAATAAGTGTATTTTGATCAAATTTATTTTCTTAAAAAATTAACAGTGCCCAAAAAAGCTATCATTTCTTTATGAGGATATAAATAAATAGTTATAAAGGTTAGTTTTTTAATCATTACACCATTCATACATGACGAATGTTGCAATAAAAACAATTAAACCGATTTTGCCGCTCCCGCATCGCGCTCACGTCTTAGCTCTTTAGATCGCTTAAATCGTTTCTGAGATAAGCGTCGACTAACAGAAAAACCAACAAACAAACAAAATTTACAAATATTATTGTTACCGTAGCGTTTGGCGCTCCGTTCTCTCTGACTACCCCGCTAGGGATAAAGCGTGAAGTTAAGTTAAGTTAAGTTAAGTTATTATTGTTTCTGGTTCTATTACTTTGTTAATTGCCACCAATAAAAATATTTCTAATGAAAATCTAAAATGCCACCATGGTTTTAATAATTTTCACTTTAGAAATCTTAAGTGCGCTGCAAGCATACATTATTTATTAAAACAGCAACGTAATTCCCTGTACCGAAACAAACAAATAAGTCACAAATTAAAGCGGGTGAAGCTGCGAGTTGGTTGCTATAGTTTATAAAAGTTTATACTGTGCTTAGATGGATCACGTGGTGATGTGAATACATTTTAATTTTTTTTATTTATATAAAAAAAATACATGAAATAACCATGTTAAGGAAGTACCAAATATATTTTGCGAATCAATCTTAATGTTATATTCAAAACAAATGAATTGTATGTAAATTTGTTAATACATTTCAAGTATGAAAAAAAGAAAAAATGCAATATAATTGCGTTTCTCCTTTTCTTTCCAATGATTTATATTTCTACTATTTATATCGATATATTAGGGACGTAAATGCAGGAACAGAGCTGCCATCTTAGTACAGAGTAACCTCTAAAAGATATATTTACGTATTATAGTTAAAGAGTAAAAAGTGTGAAGAGGAATGTGTGATTCCTCTATAGAATGTATTATTCTACATAATATCATAAAAAAAACAAGTTTAAACGGGATATATAATACTCCTACAGTATAATTATTTTCGATCAACATTTTTTAACTTTTAATTTTGAACATTTTGAATTGAACGAAAAATTTAGATTATTTTGTCTAATTTTTTCGTCATAATGGCGCGAAAATATTCAAAATATTCAAAAAAACATTATTTTGAAAAAAATAATTTATTAACGATAAGAATGTTGGTAGTTTCTCAAAAGGTATAAGAATAAAAAAAATGCCTGAAATATGCTTTTTGCAAGTGTTGTAACAACTATTGGTTGTATTCACTAAAATATCACTATAGATATTAAATATGCTCAATTATATAGTATTTTTGTCAGCACCACTTTAAATGAAACCATAGTTTTAACTACTCTATAAAAGCTTAATACAATTTAAAAAGTCCCAAGTATGAAAAAGTTATTTTTTTTATACAAAATAAGTTATATATTATCTTGATATTAAAATAAAACGCTATTTGTCATTAAAGACGCAAACAGACATAGGCCTATCAAAGGGAAACCGCCGCATACGAGTCGTGGGTATTGGCGGCAAAGCTCAAAGTTACTTAGCCTGTAGTAATATTTTGTAGTAGTATGTGTTAACGTTATTGGTATCTATGCGTAAAAATCCTACGTCTAAACTGTTGAGGTATCTTGATTATTTTTTTAGGTATGGATTAAAAATATTTTATCCTATATACTCCCCGTAAAAGAAGCGCTGACGCTTCCATTCTGTATAAATATTGAAGGCCGTCGTGACGTAGGGGCACAAAATTGTACCTGTAACGTGACGTTATGGGTTCGATTCCCACTTGGAGGATTGAATTGTAATTTAATCTTATTTTCATTTCGCACGTCAGTCATATATCATACGCAGTATCTTAACACTTAAGTTCCCTCTACCTACTCTTCTATAGGCTGGATACAGCGTGAATCTGGTTTTAATTTTGTGTGAACCAATTAAAATAAAACTAATACTTTTAATACTAATTTAAAGGAAGTTAGGCAAATTACAAAATTGCACTTAAATCGGTTAAGCCCTTTCTGAGATTGTCGTGAACGCACAGACAAACAGACAAACTGACCAAGTTCTATTACATTTTTAAATGTCCGTAATAACAATTTTTCTAATATATCTTCCATGTCCAGACACCGATGAGTTATGATTTTATTGTAAGTATCGATATAACAATAACTATATAGCTATAACCATAACTAAGGCCCTAAGGACTCCTTAAGGCAAAAGTTTAAAGAAATTAATATATTGACAGCTGCATCTCTCTTATGGGAGGTACGAAAATGCAAACTAAGGTTTTAATAATTTTCACATTAGAAATCTTAAGTGCGTTGCAAATATACATCATAGGTATATTAAAACATGAATATAATTTTAGTGTTTTAAGTAAATAATTCTGTGGTTAAAGCGGGCGAAGCCGCGAGCGGGTCGCTAGTATTATAGTAAAATAAAATGTAGGTAGTATATATAATGTAAATAATTTAAAGTCAAACATCGCGAGTCTTGTAATTGTCAATTAGTACTTGTCAGAGGAGGGAATGTGAGTTTGTATTGTCGGGATAATTTATTAAGTAAATTTTTGCTTTGACGGTTAAATTCGTTATGCAGTATATGAGTGTACCTGCGATGGTTGTGGGTTCGATTCTTGGTCGGGGCTTGTACAATACGAGCGACGAGTTGTGACCGCCCTGAGGTTAGCTATAGCTTCAGGACAGCCATGACACATCAACCCTACTATAGTTAAATTATTGTTATGGCGCAGCTGGTCGACTGGCTGGTTACTAAGACAAAGGAATAGTCTAGAGAGAGAACAGATAATCTTACCACTATACTCTCTCTGTATATCCTAACAGGCTAAGCGGAATAAAGCGTGAGCTAAAAAGCGCTAGAGCGCTACTCAAGACAAAATGTAGTGTCTTGACGTAAGTTCTTTTTGTCTGTCCTGGTAATAGTTAAAAAATAGTATTCTATTGACAATATTTAAAAACTGAGCCACTTAACAGAATATAATGTCTTAACGCAAAAATTCTCGGATACAGCGTGAAACTAAGCACGTTTTTAGCTTTGTCTATTTAGGCTAAGGTTAATTGTTTGCACTCTAACAAAGCTTCTCATGATATTAGAGCCACATCCTATACTTAATATAAAATAATGATGAATTGAATATTGCATTTTTCCTATTTTTTCTGCTTCACGGATATATCCTATAGGCGGAAGACACCTCGTTCTCTACTTTCCGTCTATTTTTCGAGATATTACGGAACTCAACGCACTCAAAAAAGTAAGGCTAGTTTGTCTGGTTATCAGAGAAAAGGAATGAAAATATTTTAAATCCCTCTTGTAGGAATCGAACGCACAATCAACGCGTTGACTGTGACGCAGTGGCACAGCGTACGAAACGCTGTGCCACTGAGCCACAACGGCTTCAAATATTCCATCCACGTTCATAATAAATCAAGGTCTAATTAACTACTTTTGGTTTGAACTATTGAGTTGATTCGATGATATTTGACGTTAAGAGTTTGTAATTAACGACTGTTCCACCCCTCTAGTCCGCTACTGCGTACTTGAGTACTGATTATTAAGTATTTTTTACTGTATAATTGTATATGTGATACGTGAGGCCTTCGTGGCGCAGGGGCACAAACATGCGACTGCGAAACACGGTGGTTATGCGTTCCATCTCCACTCGGGGGAATGAAATATTTAATATTAGTTTCCTCGCCCTAGTAACGAGGGTGCGGCGCTGATTCACGCTAATCAACGCACAATCACACGACAATTCGGCGGAAAGTGTCTTAATAATAACGGAGTGTCTCAACACTAGATTTCATTTCTGCCACCCTCGCTACTTACGATACACACGCGTGAAGCTTAAAAAAATTATTGTACGTGTACATACATATATTAAGCTTCTATATAGACTGTTATGGCGCAGTGGGACATCGTCCAATTGTAAGTGCGATGATTGAAGTTCGTTTCCGACACAGACGATCATATATTTTATTTAGACAGAATATCATATATTTTTTTCACTTTCCCCTGTAGTCACGCAATGTCCTGAATATTGGAAGGGAAACGAGAGTAGTGTGAAAAATATTGATTAATTTTAAAATAATAATTTTAACACTCGTACAATAATTATGCGTCATTCGTTATTAACATCATTACAAATTTTAGGAGTTTAGAATATTTTTTATTTGTTGTGATGTCTTAAATTTTTTCTTGGTTTTTACAAAGAGGTGGCAAAACAATCCCATGGATACAAGTTTTGATGCTACACACTGGCTGAATATTTTAAAATAAAATTTGGCTTTTTCTTCAAATCTTCAAATTTCGGTATTCAGCATTACCATATAATTATTTGGTGGATACATTGTATTTTTTATTAAAGAAGCTTTACGCTTCTCCCTACTCACTGGGGTATGTAGAAAGAACCTAATATTAAGACAGTTTGTTTCTCATTTTGCGCCCCATTTACCACGCTTCGTAAGTGGCGGCACTCACTATCACGCTTTATCTACCACATCAAAAAAATCTACATATCTCAAATACAACCAAATATAACCCGTGCGGGGATCGAACCCACGACCACTGCTAACACACTGGCCTATTTCACCACAACAGTATATATTTAATTACACATAGAATCTACCCATTATCGCAAGCAAGCTCATCTCGTTACTATTGTGTCTCTACTGTCCACGATCACGTTCGGCCTTGCTTATTGTCCTAGCCCGTCTAATCCTGGCTTACGGCCCGTATTGATTCAATGAATAATGGATTGTGACGTCAATTAGTCTTTATAGCCCGTTCTACGGTTATGATAGCTTATAGAGATATGTTTGTATGTGAAATATAGTGATATAATGTTTTAATATGGATATTATGGCTGGTAAATATATGTGGATTGTATGAAGATTTTTTTTAAGTTAACTATAATATAAGATATAATAGTATAAATATGTATTTTGAAATAAGCCATCTCGGAGGGGCACAACTATGTGAATATAAACGCGCAAAATGAAGAACGGAAATGCCTTAATTGGAACAGAGTATCCCGTTTATAGCACGCAGAAAAGACCTGGGATACTTCCATTCCCCCTCTCCGATGAATCGGAGCCATTGCGTTTTTAATTGTGAACCAGAGTAATCAAATAAAATATTAAATATTTCATTTTTCTTTAGTTGGAATCAAACCCAGAGTCTGTCGCGTTTACAATCACACTCTTGTACCGCCCTACCGCGCTTGGCTTTATAATGCTATAGAAAATTCAAAAATGTATATTAAAAACATACATAAATATTTAAGTTGCCAACTAGTATTTTTAAAGGCTTCATGAACAGTGAGTGCTCTTTAAAACTTTTTCAAAATATAACTTAATTTGTAGAAACGTCAAAAGCCTAAAACAGATAATTAAAAAACCACGTTAAACGATGTAAATAGCATAAAATATATATAAAAAAATGCAAATAAACATGAAACATCAAAATAATTTTAACGAACCCTTTCACACCCAGCGGAAACAGGACGTCTACATAATTACATCGATTCATTCGACAGCTGCAACCCTCGCACTTGGCAGCTTAAACTAACAAACTCGCTAACGAATTAATTATATATTTTTGTTGTTTTTTAGTTTCACACCTTACCCGCATATAGCAGGGTAGACTGAGGGGACCTAGTGTTAAGATACTTTGTTCCCCACCTTCCACCGGATTCTCGAGGCATTGCGTGTTGAGTAGCGGAATTCAACGCCGCCTATTGCCTTTTGCCATCAAGGAGAGGAATTTAAAATTTTAAGTAATTCATTCTCCAGAGTGGGAATCGAATCTACAACCGTAACCATCGTGTTTACAGTTTTACGCTAGAGCAACTGCGCTACGTCGGCGTCAATATTTTTTTTTCACGCTGTATTCAGCATATAGTAGAGTAGGCTAAGGGAACCTAGTCTTAAGACACTTCGTTCCTAACTTTCCGCCGAAAGCTCGAGGATTACGTGGTGAGTGGCGGAGCTCAACGCCGCCCTTTAAAATAAAATCTTAAATAATTCATTCTTACGAGAGGAAATCGAATTTACAACCGTCACCGTCGCGTATACAATACGATTGAGCCTGCCAAGCCTCAATTAATTATTTAGTAACAAAATTTCCATTTTTTTGTCACCATTTTGGTACAGTGTGAAACCAAATGGTGCTTCAATCGACCGATCAAAAGTTGAACGTGACGATAGATTCGCAAATTAGATTTGTTAGTAAAGGACGCACCTGAGGATTTTAGAAATAAAGTGACTACTTTTATACACGTCACAATGGAATAACGTTTTGTATTTGTTGTAAAAAGTGATTGACAGTATTGATTTGGATTCAGTAGTTTTTATGTTATTAATAAGTTTTTTATTTATCCCGATTATGGAAAAGACGGTGAAAACTTAGAGATACAACAGTCTTTCATTTCCTTTTTATTCTTTAATCTCCAGTAAGAGAGACGGTTGGCCTGTTCAGTGGAGAAACTCTACGCCGCGCTTCTATTCGTCAAAATGGAAAAATTAAAATAAAAATCTTTTCTCGCAGTACATCGCCCCCACAAGCCTAACGTGTAAGGATTAGCATAGACAAGCATAAAGCAGTTTTTTTATAATTTGTGAAGATCTTCAATTGTAGAAGAATTTTTTTAATAATTTAAATTATTTCATGTATTCTGTACACTCTTATTTTCTTCATTCAACCTCAAGAAATATATAGTAAGTAAGAAAAATGTCAACTTTATAAACGTCCTTGTAATTTAATTAAAGTTGTATGAGAAGCCAACGCGGCGTTTACTTATTTCTAGAAGTTATGATATTACCTGCGAGGTACATAGTAAAAGTTTCAACATTTAAACTATTTAATGAAACGGCCGCAGACTTTATAGTTAGTTGATAAAATGTTAAAAGAAAATGTGAAGAGACCGTCGTGACGCAGTGGCACAGAGTAAGATTGTAATAGCGACGGTTGTTGTCAACTATTCGATTCCCGCTGGAGCGGATAGATTGTTTTTATTTCCTTCATTGGTAACCAGGACAAAGCGCGGCGTTTAGTTGGTTATCTCACAATGTTTCGGAAATGGAGCGGAAAGTCAAAAACGGAATATTTTAACATAAGGTTTCCTCTATCTATCTTGCTGCTATACGAGAATGTATGGGTCAGTGTGTGAAAAAAATTAGGTCCTATTTACATTTTCTAGTGAAATGTTAGGTATCATTTTATGTATGTTCAGGAGATGTGAACATAAATATTACCCACTGTCAGATTTTTCTACTACGCTATCATTTTTATAGTAAAACTAGCAACCATATGCGGCTTTCTCCGCTTAAATATATTGTTATTATTCTAATGCTAATACAAGCTATCTTATTGTTAAGTTTCACCTAAATTTGTTCAATAATTTTTGGATGAAAATGGGGAAAATAGATAAACTTTCACATTTACAATATTAGCAAGATTAAAAACAGTAACAACTTGTACCGTAGTTCCAAAAGCGTTGCAAACTGTCGGCATATTAAACTTTATAGTATAAAGATTCCTTCAGGCTGTTACATCCCACGGTGGCTAACAATGCACTATTTTACAGCTAAACGGCCAATTGAAGACTTTAACTGCGAACATGGCGGCAGAACATGCCCCTCGACACTACCTTAGAGCATATTCAAATTTTCAACTTAATTTGTTTTATTTCAAATTGTTATTTTATATAGTGGATGCACTGTAGATGTATGCGTGAATTGTTTTTGTGTAAAGAGCGGCGTTGAGTTCCGTCATTCAAATTACAACGTCTTGCGATATTCGAGAGAGTCAATAGTAATATACCGAAAGTAAGGATTCATGTTATTTAAGAAGGCCAAAAAATAACCCCTTAATTACAATTAAGTATAAGGATTCACATGATTGAGATTCCAGTCAAAATGTCGGAAATAGAGCTCAATTTGAAATTTGTATAAAAAATAAAATTGAGGCCAGTCGTGGCGCAAATGAATAGGAGTGTGACTGTTGACGTGTCCGGTTATTTCAGTTCCTGGCTCTGGTCGTTGAGCGGAAATTCGGTAGCGGAGTGTCCCAGCACTAGGCTCACTCTGCCTACTCTGCTACATGTGTAAAGCTGACAAAAAAATAATCTTTTCGTTTGCTATATATAAAGAATGTTTATATTTATAATATTAAGCAATACTAGCAATATTAATCAGCATGGATTTTAAAATTTTATAAAAGATTTTCAAAATATTATGAGAGGCTCGTATAAAGAAAGGCTCATGACATTTTATGTTACCCCAGTTTCAATATAAGTTTTATAAGTTAAAATTTTTAATATAAAGTTTGTAAATAGGTCACGTTTTTACATATCTGTGGGCTATAGAAGCGTGACTATGTTAATGAGACGAGACCTTATGTTCAACTCATCCATACCTATATTATAAATTCGAAAGTAACTCTGTCTGTTTGTCTGTCTGTCTGTCTTTTATGCAATCAGGGCCAAACCGCTAATTCAATTGTGATAAAATAAGCATATAGAGATTCTTGAGGGTCTTGGGATGAACATAGGATACTGATTAAATGAACATTTATTTTTCTCATGATTGTAATTTTCTCGATATATACTAATACTAGCCGGACCCGGACGCGGCTTCGCCCGCTTGGACTATACGAATATTTATTATATATATTTAAGAAATTATTTTTAGTTTTCAATAGGATTGGTAAGAAAATATAAGCCTAAATAATCAAAATAAACCGAAAAAGAATAATAAGTAAAGAAAATTCTTATTATTAGAAAAAATAAGTAACTAATTAAAATGAATAAAAATAGAAAGTAAACGTTACCAAAGAAAAATATTAATTTAAAAAAATTAAACAAAATCAGCTATATTATTAATATTATGAACGTAAAACAAATAAATAAAAGTATTTAAATTAAAAGTAACACGTATTCTATAATAATCCATATTCTATACTATAATAATCAAAAAAATAAAAAAAAAAAAAATCAGCTTCACGCTGTATCCCGCACACTGCAGGGTAGGCAGAGGGAACGTAGTGAAAGACACTCGGTTCCCCACTTTCTGCCGAAATTCGGAGGTATTGCGTGTTAAGTGGCAGAACTCAACGCCGCGCTTTGCCTCGATACCAGAGCGAAGAAATGGAAATATAAATTTAAGTAAATATTTCATCTCCTCGAGTGGGGATCGAACCCACAACCAGTCGGTTTACAGTCACACTTTGTGCCGCTGCGCCACGACCGGCCTCATACTAATAATACAGTAAAAAATGTGATAATACTATGCGAAGATATATACTGTCGCAGCTTATTTAATTTTTTTAAAGAATTACGTTATGTTCGTTACAATACATGATTTTTTGTAACTTTACTTTACTCAAATATAAAAAAAACTTAGAACTTTCAGTGATCGATATCGGGGGTTCTGGAGCAATAAAAAGACTATTATTTATCCCGGAATTTCCACGGGATCCTGAATAATTCGGGATAAACGTTTTTACACGTTTTCCGTACACGCATACTTAGATACTAAATGAAATAACTAAACTCTTCTTCATTAAAAACGAAATTGTTGCGAGCAATATCAAATAAAATCCCAAAAAAATAAAATCACGATTCATAGAATGTATAACAACGGTATTTACTACTCATTAATATTGTTTAGATGCACATTTGTAAAATCGCACTAAATCAGCGTCCGCTAGTTAGTTATAGTTATTCGCTACAAATGCAATTGTGTTATTATTTTCCACTATTGTTTTGTAGCGTAAAAATAACCGATATAAAATATATAATGAACTAGCGGTCCCGGACGCAGCTTCGCCCGCTTGAACTATACGAATATTTATTAAATATATTCTTAGAAATCGGAAGCGGTTATAGTTTTTAAAATACACGATAAATACACACATCGTCTATATGTTTTTAAACTATTTGGAAAGGGATACCACGTAATTGCAATAGGTGATATGTATCAACCTACTAACAATACTTCACACTAGTTTCCTTCCAATAGGGACCGTACGTACTTACGCGCAACTGTCCCTCGATTGACACAACTCTACTGCTTTTATAATTATTTTCACCTAAATCTACCCTCTTTTAAACGAGTACGCTAACAATATTTATAAAATTGTTTACAGTTTTATAGGCTTGGTAAGAAAATGTAAGTCTAAATAATCAAAATAAGCCGAAAAAGAAAAGAATAATAAGTTGAAAAATCTGAAAAAAAAATGCAATACCCCTACATATTTATAGTCTATATTTTCGGTAGAAAAAATATTTTTCTTAATATAACATGCACGTACAGAATGGATATATAGGCGCTATAATAACAAATGCTAAAATATAAAATAAAATAAATATTTAAGATGGCTCCTATACAACAAAGATAATTTTGTTGCCGTTTTTATAGATAATCCATCGATTGTTGCGAGATAGTTCGATTCGCACTTTGACGAGCTCACGCCGTATCCCTCATATAGCAGGGTCGATTCCCACTTATGGTAGTGATTATATTCAAATTATCTAAATTACTTTCATAACTAATGATAAATTAAGAAAGAAATTCGCAAGTGAATTTCTTTTTTTACTTTTGATTCTGTCACACAAGAAATTGCAAAATAGATGAGCTTGGATCTTAATTTTATTTTATTGTATGTTATGTCAACTATAAGCCTATGTTGCTTGATAATAAAAGATTTTTATTTTTATTTTCTTTTTTATTTTATTTTGTTTTTATTAAAACTAGGTCTAGCTACCCTGTCATACACGAGAGTTCTGTGAAGCTAAACTAAAATCTATTTTTTCCATACATATTTTTCTGACTTACTATTACCATATCGTAGTTTGTCATCTAACTAGCATCAAAGTCATACAACCTCACAAAACAGAGCGTGGAGGCGAATTTTTTAGACATTTAGTGACCATTAGCGAGGTCGGTCGGCCGCAGCTCATACATTTTGAACAGACCCTTCTCAAACGAAGGTTTATCTTTATCAGCGGTTTTCATGTGGAAACTTATGTTTTTTGGGAAACAGGAAATGAATGGAGATTATTGATAATTCTGAACTAGTTTTAAGAACTAAAAATACATAGCCAATAATAGACAGTTGTTGTGCTACCTATGGTAACGGAGCTCAGCGTGGTACTCAACACACACTGTCGAGAATGCGGCGGAAGTTGGGTACGAGTACAACCATAACATCAGGTTTCCAGGTTCCCTCTGCCTATCCTTTAACAGCGTAAGGCCAAAAAAAAGAAGAACATAGTAAGCCGGCTTACAAAGTAGGACAGCGTGTGACTATAAACACGATGGGTATGGGGGCCAACTAGAGAACGAATTATTTTCATTTCTTTACTCTGGGGGATAAAGCCAAATGAAAGGAACTGAAAACTTAGTTTTTTTGTTGATATGTTAGTCCTGGAAAGAACCACACCATGGAAAAGTTAAAAAGTCAAAATATGATCTCAAGATTTTATACAAGTAAAAATAAAACTAATAAAAGTATGTAAAAATAATATCAAGTCTTAAAAACTGAAGGCCCCGGCGAGATTCGAACTCGCGATCTCCTGTTTACTAGACAGGCGCTTTAACCAACTAAGCCACGGCGCCGATACGTTATAAGTGTAAATTTTTTAAATACATATGCTAACATATTTGAAAGTCTCATTTGACTAATAAATAGTAAAACATATATTTTTGTATTCATGTTTTAAAATTGATAATTGTATTTTTTTTAATAAAATATTCCATTTTACATGTTTCACTCTTTTTTGGCCGCATTTCCCGTTGTGTAACTATTTAAATAAAAAACATAAAGAATAAGGTGATTAGAGTATAAATAGTATCTATATTTTTTAGCTCTTCCAGAGATCACTTTACCCGTACTGTAGTGGACCTGAATAAATTCTTTCGAGTCCATTAAAATGTCACTCAAACTTGACTCGGCAGAAGGTGGAACTGCCCGTGTCTGTTAGCAGTTGTTATCTTTGTAATAAAGCTGTTTTATATGTATATTTTCTATGGGCAATTATGATTTTTTTTATATGATTTTTTTGTATTCAATTAATATCAAATTATATTTTAATTGATTTTAGGTTTTATTTTAAGTTTACGCTGTACTCCGAATTTAGCAGGGAGCGTAGGATAGGAATCTAATGATAAGACACTCCGTTCCGCATTTTCCGCCCAATTTTTTTGACATTGCTTGTTGTACGGGAGAACTCCATACCCCGCATTGGTTTTGTATTGTTGCCAAATGGAGAATATGAAAATAATTCATTTTACCAAATGGGAATCGCACTGACAACCGTCTGTTTTACAGTCAATCTGCGCTGCACCGCCACGAAGGCAAGTTTATTTAATTCAAAAAAATATATATTGTTGATAAAATAAATGCGTCTTGTAAAACATAATAAATATTTTTCAGAATATTTTCAGATTCACACGATTTCTACATAATTCAGTATGTTAGGCAGAGAGAATTTAGTATTAAGATACTAGATAAAAAATAATCGCGAAATGAAACCTTTATAATACATAAAAAAATATATATTGTATTTAGATGATTCTTGACATCGGTCCGCGAGAGATAAGCTACGTCCCTATATTAAAATATGATATCAGAGCCCGGCATCGTAAATAATTTTATCGCGGACCTTTTTATTATCATAAAATTGGGACGCTGGAGAAAAATTACGAAATGCGATGAAAAATTTTAAATCTCATAGTGGTAGGTAGGACGTACTTTGGGCAATCGTCGAATTTATTCTTTTTGATAACTACATAATGTGGTAGGTATAGATTCCATTTTTGCCAGTAAAATCTGTAAAATTATTCCTGTTTTTTTCAACATTTTAAATTTATTTAGAGCTTCATTTGCTTCATAATGTATCCCGCACATGGTAAGAAGGCAGAGGGAGCCCGAGAACCGAGTGTTAAGACACTTTATTCCTATTAAGGTACTTTCCGCCGAATTCTGAAGGCCTTGAAGAAGTGCCAGAGCGATGAAATGAAAATATTAATAATAATTCAATGGGGATCAGCCCACAGGCGTCACGTTACATTCACACCACTTCGCCCCTGCGCCATTCAACAAAGCAATGCAATCACAAATGGGAAACGGAGTGTCTTGTCATTAAATTCACTATACCTTCCCTGCTATTTACGGGAATAGAGCGTGAAGCTTTAAAATAAGTAAATAAATTGTATTAACCCTACTGTATGTGTGCAAGTTAATTCTATTAGATTGTAACACAATATCGCGAACATGGATTACCGTTTCCATCCAATTGGAAGGTATTGTCGTACCCATTGTCGGTTTATATCGGAAATTGTCTTTGATATGATTTGTAGATTGATATGGCTTAAGTAAATTGGTGATGGTCAGGATTTGGTAATGGGATTGAATTTTAAAGTGCCTTAATTTGTAGATAAGATATTAATTGTAGGTAAAAATGGCTAACAGAGTGTCTTTACACTAGGTTCCCTGTGTCTTCCCTGCTTTGTGCGGGATACAGTGTGAAGCTGATTATTTCGTTTTTTTTATATTCATTGATAGAACTATAAAAAATTTTGTGCCAAATTAACCATTGAATCTCTCTATTTTTTTCATATCTACCTATTTTTTAGGGTTTTTTTATGCTTACTGCTAGACTGGTTATCTCCAAAGATTTTATTATCATTGCTATAGCTTTTAAAAAATATTTAATATTTTATGCTTCCCAGCAGTTAAGTTTCGCAGCAGTTTTTAAGCATCGGCGAGAGATGTAGAACAAAAAGTCATCTCGACGTTTCATCTATTTACCCTGTTATATCATGGAAAGCGCGTGAAGCTGTTGCTTAACATAAAATTAAGTATTTCACAAAACACAATAAAGGCCCTGATCTAAAAGGGATCCTTATCTAAATCAAATGCCCTCTTCCGACTGATTCGCGTTTTAAGGATCCTGTTGTCTTAAAAATAGGATGCTGTAGTCTTTAGACGTCATTGTACTTAAGCATATAATAGCTAGCTTTTATCAGTTTGCTGGTGAATGAATAGAAGTTCCTAAGAGTTGTGTATGACACAAGATACAGACTGGTACAGTAAGGTACAGGGGGTCAAAACTATTAACGTTATGGGCGCAGTGGACCAAAACTAAATAAATTGATTCATGCTCTATATTTTAGTACAACTTTTTAACTAATATGATGGTTTTTATATTTTTTTATGAATATTTTATTTTAAATTATAAAGTCTAAATTTATGATTGAAAGGTATAGTAAATTTAGTATCTTGCAAATAGTACGGAAGGAAGACGGAACTCAGTGTTAAGACACTTCTATCGCCATTTTTTGCCCAATTTTTTAAAACAATTTCTGTCAGAATGGCTTAATTCAACGCTGCGCATTATCTTCTTGCAAGAGCAAGCGAAGTAAAAATAATTAATTCATCTAAACGTGAATCGAATCCACAACCATCGCCTTTACAGTGACATAGTATTTTCATAGTATAGATTATGAAATAGATTTGAACCCATGCCTTTTGGAATCAGTCCAAAACAAAACACTTTAAATTTCCTATAGATTGTATTTTTAGGATTCAGTAGGTGGTAGTGCGAGGGTGACAATGAATTTGAGATGGTACTCGCTTTGTGCACGCGTCTCCCTACTTTGTTATGTAAATAGAAAATCGAAGTTTGGTAGTAAAATAGTATTCAGAAATTTATGTTCTTCTTATGTATATACATATATACGAGTACATTTAAAATATATTAAATAATGTAATGTATATTACATTAAATCGTTTTTGAAGTATTGTGTGTTCGTGTCATGATACGACGTTATCTCTGCCTACCCTGCTCTATGCGGGGTAAAGCGTGAAGTAAAGAAATCAATTAAAGTTTCTTAATTGTATGTAAATCGACATTCAGAAAGTCAAGAAGGAGTGATATATCACTAGATTATGTGCATCTACGTTGCATAATGAGTAATCTTTAACCAATATAATATTTAGGTTAAGTTAAATAGAATTATTAGCCAAAATACGCTTAACCCAGGTCAAATTTCATAAGCCCGCCGCCCGATGTTGAATTCATCATCTATTTGACAATTTAATATAACTAACGGTATTATGCGTGGAAATTCAAACAAAATCAAATAACAAGTATGAGAAAATATTTTTTTAAAACACGTTAAAAACGCTTACAGACACTCTGTTCCCATTCAGATACTTCCGTTTCCCACTCTCCGCCGAATTCTCGGAGGCATTATGTGTTGAGTGGAAAAAATCAACTGGGTCCTACCTCGATACTAGAGCAAGCTCAATGAAAATATGCATGAAAATATTGCATTCCCCTGAATGGGAATCAAACCCACAACTTGTCGCGTAAACAGTGCCAATGCACTGTAACTGACCTCATATGATCAAATAAAGATATATCTAATATCCGTCTAGTAAGTATCTGTATTTAACAAGTGGCTTCAATAGTAGCGTGCACGTATCACCGATACATTACAAAACTCAGAGGTATATAGAGGAAATTTGTCACCAATGTCACCCTCAAAAGGGAAGTGGGCTTTGAAATTCAACAAATAGGATCGAAACTCGATACTTAATCGTCCCGTCTGTGTAGACAACCGCTTTGGAGAGATTTCGACGACCGCCCGATGCACTTAGCCGGAGTAAAATGAGATGTCTGTCTGTTCGTTATTGTTATTTTGCTTAATTAGAGAGAGTTACAGAAGTTAAATTTAGAATTTGATACTTAGGTTTAGAGTTTTCTTCAGATAAATTAATTTTGGAATTATAAAAATTTTGCCAATTGACAAGTAATGATTGGGGAGTAGAAAGCGGAGTGTCTTAACACTAAGGTCCCTCCCTATGTCTACGTTGCTATATACTGAATACAGTGTGAAGCTTGGGGAGTTGGGGTACGGAATTTTGATATATGGGAATGGAAGATATCACTGTAAAATAATTTCGCATACAAAATAACGTTTTAAAGCGAATGTGAGTTCATAATGATGTCAGTTGTAAAGAGAACACTCTATAAAGAATAAGCAAACAAAATAATAATTGATTTTAATTAATTTTATATGCATCTTGTTATTCTAGAGGCCAGTCGTGGTGCAGAAGCACAAAGTGTGCCTGTAAAATCGACTGGTTGTGGGTTCAATCCTCCATTCCTTCGGTCTGGTGTCGAGGCAAAGCGTGGCGTTGAGTTCCGCCGCTCAACACGCCATGCCTCCAGAAGTCGGCTGAAAGTGGGGAACGGAGTGTCTTAACATTAGGTTCCCTCTGCCTATCCTGTTGTGTGCGGGATACAGCGTGAATGTATATGTTTTTATTCTATTCAAAAACAAAATCAACAGTCAACAATACAATTTTTCATAAAAAGAAATATCCACAGTTCAAATAATACAAGCCCTCGATCGCACAAAAGGTGCCGTTGTAATAGAAATTGAAATTATAACACAATTGATTTATATCACCTTTCCGTATCATAAATCATAGATTTCCTCCAATACAAAACTTGTAATATATATAAAATTACGTTAGGTCGCATCTGGCGACGCACACGTCGTCCCATCCCTATTATAGGGGGAAATATTTTGTAAACTTTCAAACACATGTGTTCCTTTATAGTGAAAGACAGAAAGAAAGAGACTATTAATGATCTAAAATATGCCGAATAAAGTAATAAGATTTATTCTTTTTTAGGTATTTTTACGTGATATGAGTTTCATTGGTATTTTTTTTAGATCTTTTCCTGTAAGTGAGGGAGAACACGTTCGTTGTTGCATGATTATGGGCATCGACTTAAATGTATACCTATAATATTACGCCTAACAGTTTGATACTATGTTGAACGGCATAATTTCAAGAACTACTGGTTTAAAATGAAAAAAAAAATGTTGATATTTAAGTATGGACTAACCGTCCACTTATCGAGGATGGCAATAGGACCTATTAAACAATCCTTAGTTATTTCTCTCTTTTTTAGCTTCCGTTGTATCCCGCATATAGCAGCCAGAGAATCTAACGTTAAGATACTCTGTTCCCCATTTTCCGTCGAATTTTCACGGCATTGCGTTTTGTGGTGGAACTCAACGCTGTGTTTTGCTTTATTACCAGAGCTTTGTTGAAAATATTAATAATAATCTAATAGCAATATAACGTAGAGTGGGCAGGCACAAACTAGTGTCAAGATACTCCGTTCTTTATGTTTTGCCTAAATGGTAGTTATTTGTGTGTTGAGTGGCGAAACACTCCACCACACAGAAAGAGTAGAACTGGAACCCATAACCATTCTTTTTACATTAAGAAGCTCTTCTACTGCGCCATTAAAAAAAAATACCGGGATATTTTTTTTATATTCTCACAGATTTTCATAAATTATATTCATAAAAACGTATGTTGTTTGTATATTTATAACGTATATTTAATCTTTATCTTTACAACGTAACACAGATAGCGACAACAGTAACGTTAGTTATACATAGAAAATGTGAAATACGGGAGTGGGAATAAGCCTAAGGTAAGATGAGGCGATAAGGCAATTTTGTGATCGGACATGGCTCGATCTGGGTTGACTATAATTTATAAGATTTTAGGATATTCCTATTTAAGATATAATATATTGTTGATTATGAATTGGATATAGGTTTTTATTTGTATTGTAAAAGAGGAACATTACACTATCTAATGTTATGTTTAAATTATTTTTATTTTTCCTCTTTATTGGTCATCGCGAGACTTGTCATGAACCCTGACATGGGACGGGATGTGGACAACATAAGAATGGATTAGGAACGTAAGGATCTATCATAGATAGAGGAAAGAAAGAAGATGGATAAGTGAAAGACTGGGGCTGTCCGCTGAATTTTGCAGCATCGCGTGTTGAGTGGCGGAACTCAACGCCGTGGTTTCGACACCAGAGCGAAAAAAATAAAATACAAATGACTAAAAAACTAAACACTAGTTTCCCAGGTTCCCTCTGTTTACCCTATGTGCGTGATACAGCGTTAAGCTAAAAAAAATAAGATTCATGGACACTCCACACTATAAAAGGCCACTTTTTTCACCGATTTGACAGGGGTTGTATGGGAGCTATTTTAAAAGATATAAACTCTCACAAGGGACAACTCGTATCGTGATTTCCTAATAATGTACTTTATTTTATTTGGCCCCATCGTAGAGTAGATATGTATGTCTATCTGTACAAACTATTTGGTTCAAACCAGTTTCAGGTAATATTTTACATATTGTGTTTCAAATTTTAAATATTTGCGATATATACTTTTATTATACAAGAGAATAAATTTAACATTATTAAATATAAATTGTTATAAAAAATACATTTAAAAATATAAAAAAACACTTTCCCGAGGGCGGGACAAAGGTCCAAGCCATCGATGGCTAGGGTTCTAGAGAGAGGAACCTCAATACGCGCCGTCCCAAGTAAAACTGCCTTCTGCATCCGGTTCTTGATCCAACAGCTATGCTATAACCTCTTAAACTTCTTTATTAATAAAGGCTTCCGCAAACACTTTTTATGGCCGGACAAACATGAATTTCCTACCACCTGCTTAGAAGACAATTCTGCCGAGAAGACCTGGCAAGAAATCCAACAGGTACTTTTCAATATATCGCACCTTTAGAATTATAGTGACATAATAAAAAAACCATGATATGGAGTTTTTGTCAGAAATTGACCTGGTTCCCCATTTTCCGCCTCCAAAGGTCAGTGGAAAGCGGGGAACCAAGTAACTATTCAACTTTAGAGGCCAGTCGTGACGACAGGCTGTATGTTCGATTTTCACTTGAGAAAATGAAATATTTATTGTTTTCATTGTCTATCTACTCTAGATACATGATAACACGAGATACATACAAGATACAGCGTGAAGCTAAAAAAAATATAATAGACTAGTGTGATTTTCACAATAACTTATAATTTCTGTAATGGTTAATGTAGACTGCGAAGATTTTACTCAAAAATGTAATGTATCTAAATTTAGCGTCAAGTGGAAAATAAAGTATATATAGATAAAGAATTATTGCATTGTTTAATGAAAGCCTATGCACGATTTCGAAGGAAATTTTAGATCAACATATGATAAAATATCTATCCTGTCCTATTGTTTTAAGTATAGCGCTCTATGGGCTAAATCACCTCTAGCGTAGCTCGAGGCTGATCCCTCCATTATCACGTAGAATAGTCATTTAGATACTAAACACATTATTTACAATATTTTAAAGTTACGCATGAAATGGTTGTACATCTCCAGAACTCGGCGGAAAGTGGGGAACGGAGTGTCTTAACACTAGGTTCCCTCTGCTTACACTGCTGTGTGCGGGATACAACGCGAAGCTGAAATGATCGTGTAATGGTATGAATTTAATATGATTATTCTTGAATATGATTAGTCAATATTGGCCTATTAGGTATATTATATGTAGTTAGTATATTTAACAACAGATTACTTGTTTTATTTTATGTAACAAAGTTCGACGTAGAGTTCCGTCAGAAACCACGCAATGTCTTAAAAATTGGATGAAAGTGGAAGACGATTGTGTTTTATCATTGGCCTTCCTTTACCTTCCCTTCTTCATGCAGGATACAGCGTGCTATTACTTATTTCAGGATTGTAGGTCGACGGGAAGTACAATTTATAAAGTTGTTATATCATAAAATAATTGAATTCCCCGAGTTGGAATCGATAGTAAATAACGCGATATGTCTAATTTTCCATTTTGTAAACAGAGGGATGCAAACAGAAAAAAACAAAAGAAAAAACAAATGAATGACGGTTAATGAAACACAAATATATATGTAATCAGCTGTATATATTTGAAATTAGAATTCCTAACTAAAGGGGAGAAAATTGTGATTAACATGGCCAGTGCGACATGCGCCAATTTCAAATGAAATGGGTATTTTATTATGTACAAGTATATTCCTGACTGTGGTAAAAATGCGGTGTTGATAGCAGCTACTTAAGACACAATGTCTTAAAAATGGGCAAAAAGTGGAAAACGGAAAGCCAAAAAATCAGATCCCTTCATATTTGGGATAGAACGTGAAGCTATAGCTTTTTTATAAAAAATAAACTATTAATTATTTTTGTAAACTTATACTAATATAAAAAAATGGTTTATATAACTTTCAATATTACATTGTACATATATTTCTTTCTTGCTGAGATATGATTTTTCTATAGGCATATATTTTCAAACAAACATATTTTCTATTACCTATGTACATGTCCATGTATAATACATTAAACATATTAAAAAAACATCACGCGTATCTTATCACAAGATACAAAAAAACCCACCCCTAAACCCTTTGAAAAATAACCTAAAAACGTAAATAAATCGGTGTCAGGAAGCAAAATCGATACGCAAATGAGTGGCAAGAGCGCCCGAACTCTTACCGTTATCCCCTTATCAGACGATCTACAAATCCAATTTCCGAAATTGAGAATCGATCGTACAAATCATTTGGCCGTCTCTATTATAAGGGCGAGATGGAGGATAGTGACTTGCAAGTTAAAATCTTTGAGTAATAGCTGTTCTTATACTTATGGATACAATTTTAATGTATTTATACATACATCAGCTTTATGCTGTATGCCGCACACAGTAGAATAGGCACAGGGAACCTAGTGTTAAGACTCTCATTTCTCCTCTATTCGCCGATTTTTTTGAGACATTGCATGTTGAGTGGCGAGACTCAATCCCTGCCTCGGTGCCAGAGCGAAGACATGAGATGATATTAATAAATAGCAATTCCGTCGAGTGTGGATCGAACCCTCAGCCCTACATATTTAGTTATTACAAAGTGTATGTGTCTCATTTTAAACGTCAAGGTTTCCTATTCGATAATTCAAACGGGAATTGCTTGTTTTAAAAACTGTATTATTTTCCTGTATAGATGGTTGGTTGGATAGGTTTCCTATATCTTTTCTTGTGTGGTACATAAATAAATGAAAAAAAAAAACTTGGAACGTGCTTAAAAAAGAAAACTTCTTTGAAAATCGTTCTGTTCTCTGCTTTTTACATCGTGGTGGGTGAAGAATCTTTTAATCTATGTTATATTATAGACAAAAAATGTCTTAGCAGATCTTCCACGCTCGTGTACATTTTCTGTAGACAGGAATTGAACTGACAGCCATAGTTTTGATCACAAATTGCACCACAAAATTAGTAAAGATGTTATATGTAGGTATACGCATATGGGTCTTATAGACGTAATATTTTTTTAATTTACAATAAAAAATATATAAATAAATAAATATTTACATACATACTTTCTAACTTCCATGCCATTTTATTAATCAAAAGACTTAACTAATAAACATTCTATACAGTATTTTTATTCCTTATTTTAAATTTGTATCTCAATACCTCTCTAAGGTATAAACGAGTATGTCGTAAATTCACCCCTAGTTTTCCACTCGGCTAGTTTTAAAAGACCATTAAAACAATAAAGGTGGTTTGTCTTCAGATCACGTTCAAAGTAATTTTGAAGGAGATCGTCGATTCGAGAAACTGCATTAGAATACATTTTGGTACCGCAGATGCGATTGTTTAGAAAAGACTAGGGTATGTGGCTTTATTGTTTATATCAGTAGCTTATAGTATATGGTTTTGAGTCCCAAAAATGTAATTTTTTAAATTTAAAAGCTGTAAAGACGTATCGTAACTCTGTACCCCACAGATCAGGTAGGCAGGGGGAACGTACTCATTTCCCCATTTACCGTCGCCGCTGCTGCCTTGCGTATTGCAGTGTTCAGTGGCGGAACTGGAACTCAACGCCGTACTTTGCCTAGATCGATGAAAATGGAAATATTAGATATTTAATATCCTCGAGTAATAATCTAACCAATAAACTGCCTCTACGACACGACTGGCCTCAACATAATTAATTAATTTACAATTTTTTTATAAATTTCTACAACTATTTCCTACAAAATACTTATACATATTTCTTGCAACCACACTCTTCTTCACTTTTTTTTATTAAGAAATGTCTCAAGGTGGGTAATGAAATCCACACCTGTATATATTTTTCTCTTTCTTTTCAGTTTACCTTTTATTCCATAGCAGAGTAGGAAGAGAGAAGCTGGTGTCAAGACATGACGTTCCCCTGGTTTTCGACAAAATTTGAGACTTTTGGGTGATGAGTGACAGAACATAGCGTTTACAGTCAGTGACCATCGAGGCACAGTGGGGCAGCCCACTGCGCCTCGATGGTCACAATTAATATCATATTGATATGGATAATAATAAATAATAATATCATATTGATATGGATATCGCAGAATGAGAATTGAACCCGCGCTCCGCGCAGCACTGTGTTTACACTGCCAACTATGTCGGTAAAACGTAATATTTGTATAGACAAATATCGCGATTCTCATCTAAGTTCAGACGGTCATATAGATGACCGTCTGAACTTAGATGAGAATCGCGATCCGAGGCAACTTCTTATCAGTGCCGCAATTTAATTTTTTATGGTCAGTTAGTAATGAAATTTTTTTCGGAAAGGAAGCGTTTTACGCTGTGTTTTATTCCATCAAGATCCAACCGTTCGCGTCGTTAAAATTAAAGCTAATTAACTTTTTAACTCCGCCCGCCCCAACGGCCGCCGGAGTGTAATTAAAACAAAGCAAAGCCAAAACTTTACGCTGCCCCCAGGAGTTGTATATGCGTTTTCCTTTCGGAAAATATAATGAATATGAATTAAATTCTAAATTTCCTCTGTTTTGTTGTGAAATCTCGATTTTATCACCATTTCTAGGGTGAACTTTGGTGATTATAGTCATGGTTTTCTAACTTCTATGATTGCAAGAGTTTGAGAAGAGTATGAGGAATGAAAGTGTGAAGATAATATGAAAATAGCATGGCAAATATATATTATATATAGAAATTCGTAGTAGAGGCTGTTCTTTGTGCTCTTTGTAAAGGTTTTTTGTGCTATATTTTTCATAAGTCTTTCACCTAAAATCAACATGTTTCAAGTACGCTTAGTGTCAACAGTATGCGCATCAGTTTGGTGAAAGGTGTCATAAATTTTAAGAGTAATCTCTTATAAATTTTGGTCAAGGAAATACTTAATTTTTTTTGTTGATTTTGTTAATTTTATTATTTAAAAATCTCTAAAAGGTTGTTAGCCTATCCACTTTATCTATGACATTTTACTATGCTAAAAAATAGGTTGTAGACCCTGGTTTCGTTACAGTGGACTTTATTTAATTTTCCTTTATTTCCAGATACCCTTAATAGTTTCGGCTGAGCGTGGTCTGTCTGCAACCCTAGTTTATGTATGTGTGCGTAATATATACATAGTATATACATAATATGTGATAACAATAATATAAAGCATTGTATATTTCGTGTTTTCCCGCGATATCATATGTTAATTGAAGACATGTAGGAGATGAAAGAATTTTTTTCTGTTTTTGGGCTTTCATAATTGAATCGTTATAATTAAATAAGATAAACATACCGATATGACGTATCTGTAACAGTTTCTTTATCAATCTGCTTACGAAACCCTTAATAATTCTATTCTAAAGCACAGACAAAAACAAATATCTAAACAGTATATGTATATAGTATAGAAAAACAAAAACCTAGTTTAAGTGGTAAGCAAAATATAAAATTCAAAGAAGTTTCCATGCAATTCACAGTGGCACAATTGTTTACACAGCACGGCCAACTTGGAGGCAGATGTCTGGTGACAATAAATTTTATTGCTCACCATAAGGATTTTGAAATAACCATTGTTTTTGGGGTGGCTTATGTTGAAATTCGTTTCTTATATTTTATTTATATTGTTCGTATCGCGGCTTCGCTCGCGTGGCTTACATACGAGTATACGTATTTTTCGACTTTACCTTAACGTTCAATGATCCTTTTATTCACTCAGTTTAATAATCAATAATGAAATGAAATGAAATGAAATGAAATGAAATGAAAATTTATTGTCAATATATAAGTACAGTAACCAGATACAATAAATCAAAACTATTTGTTATAGCAATCAGTAATGCAATTTTACTCTGGTTTTATTGAACTCTGGTACCCATTGTAAGATTTAACTTGTGTTATGGGTACCAGTGCTCTTACAGTTTTAGGTGACCTGGAAAGCGGTAGATCCATCAAACATTCTTGTGTCTGGTTGGTTAATTATTCTATGCAGAATACAATACAAAAATAGTAAAAATAAAAATAATAATAAAAATAACTAGGAAAACTTAAGAGTGCATATTTGTATCAAAACCTCATCAAATGAAAAAATATTTTATAGTAACTCATAAATTAATTTAAGCTTGTATCGGCCTTACAATGAACCTATTTTAATAAGATTCTCTGTTTCATTGTAATCTTGCGCACGTAAAAACAGACTTACTTTTTCCTTGCATAGATGGAAGGGAAGAGGAAAAATGTTGCATATTTTATTAATTTTGTTGTATAGATGACTACCGATAAAATGATAGTGTCTTTGGGCAGTGGCAGTATTACATTTATATGTGGGGCAAACATTGTATGACCGACGAGAATTGACATGATTTTCTTTATATTTCTTTTCCCTATGTACACGAAGTATGGTATGGAGGACAAAAAGCTGTCTCACCGTTAAAACCGCGCAATCTGTGTATAGCTGAGATGTAGGATATCTAAATGGTTTGAGGGTCATGACTTTTAGTACAGCCCTCTGGGCCCGTTCCAGAGGTAGAAAAAGTGTCTTTGGTGCTGCACCCCAAATAGAAATACAATATGTAAAGATAGACTGACATAGAGCATAGTAAACTGTCTTTAAAACCGAGTAATCTGCAAATGATCTCAGTTTTTTGAAAATAAAAATAAGTTTACGTGCTCTTGCAGTTAAGCTATCAAGGTGAGACTTCCAGTTCAGGGACATATCAATTAATACACCAAGGTACCGAACGGTATTTGTTTTTCTTAGCAGAGGACAGTTACACATGGAAGCTTGGGAGTTATCAGAGCAATTTGCGGCATGAACTTTTAAAAGGAAAGTGTCATCCGGACGTGAGGTATTTTGTTTCAACGAGAATGGCATGTAAACTGTTTTGGCTAGGTTAATAGTCAGTAAATTATTAGAAAACCAGCACCTCACCGATCTGAGTGCATTTTCTGCGTTCATAAATATCTCCGACCAATCATTGCCCTTTATGAGCAATGCCGTGTCATCTGCATAAGTAAAAATTGAGCAATTTGTAAGCGGTAGTTTACATAAATCATTAATATATATTAGAAATAACGTTGGACCCAAAATTGACCCCTGGGGTACACCAAAATTTATCTTCTGGCTGTCACTTATTAGGTTATTTATTTTAACACACTGTGTTCGATTGCTTAGATAGTCCTCGAACATTTTATAAGGAATACCACGAATACCAATAATATTCATTTTAGACAGCAGGTAAGGAATAAAAATAGTATCGAAAGCCTTCGAAAGATCGATAAATACTCCCAGACATTTAGTGCCTTTATCCAAACTTGCAACTACTTGGTCGACAAATGAAGCAACAGCATCTTCAGTTGACTTACAACGTCTAAAACCATATTGGTTGGATGCGAGGATATTTTGTGTTTCAAGATAGTGCATCAAGCGTTTGTTAATAATTTTTTCTAAAATTTTGGACATAATTGGCAAAATTGATATCGGTCTATAATTATCGACACTATATTTATCCCCACTCTTGTGAATTGGATGAACGACTGCCTTTTTAAACACTTTCGGAAAACATCCAGAGGATATTGCAGAATTGCAGATGTGTGTTACCACAGGTAAAAGTTTAGGCAGACAAGCTCTTAAAAGCCTTGCTGATATGCCGTCCCAGCCAACGGCTGCATCCATTCGCAGTCCCAAAATAGTACTTTTTACTTCGGCTTCATCTGTGGGTAATAAGACAAACGAACGTGAGGGTTCAGCGTACGATGCATTTAGAGGTGTCGCACTTGGTGAACTTTGCAATGGTTTGAATGCTTCGGCCAATCTCTTGCCTGCATTTGCGAAGAAATTATTAACGCTATTTATCGAAGTTTTGCTATCGGAAGCAATGTGCAAAAGTTCTAGGGGTTGAGCAACATTCTTATGTGTAGATGCTAAGTTCTTGATGACTTTCCACGTGGACTTAGGGTTATTTTGAGCATTACACAATTCCATCTTCTCATAGTTCCTCTTAAGATTTTTAAGCAGTTTGTTACAAAAATTTCTGTACCTTAAATACGTAACTTTAAGTATATAATTTTCAGGATCTGCCTTTAATAATAATACTTAAGATCTGTTGTGTAATTAAAAAAAAATACGGTTACATCATGGTGGGGAAAAATTTTTGTTATATTATATATAATACTAACAACCAAATTATGGCGTCGCCCACTAAAAGTTATTGTTATATTACAGCCAAATTGTAGAAAATATTTATAAAAATCTCATAAATATTTATAAAAATCTCATATAATAGGATGTAAAATGTGTTTTTAAGATTTTTTAAAATGATTATCATCATGACCTTGAATCTCGAATTTGACAATTGCAGCTGTTGGATATTAGCTATATACGCTTTTTTTTCTGTATAAATATTGTAAAGCATGTGTTTTCCTCCTTCCGCCACTTTTAATGAAATTACGAAGAAGGTGGAACATCTCAACTCTACGTTTTGTTTTACCAAAGCGGCAAGCAAGATAATAATTTATATTAATCCCTCCAGATGGATCTAAACCCACAACGATCGCGTGTGCACTCTACTACTGCACCGCGATGGCTTGTATATGCAAACAGGACATTATAAACGCATAAAAAATCATTTATTCATATCAAATTTAATGTAAAAAAGATCTGTGTTCATATAAGAAAGTAAAAAACCAAACTAAGCTTCCAGTACAGTTAAAGTTAGAAGAAATGTAACGGCACGTAACGAGAAACAAGTATAAATTATTCATCGGGAAATTTTGGACATCCCGACTCGACTCGACTTGGAATCTGTGAATTTATAAGTATTAAACTTTTGTTCGCAAAATTTTTGGTAAAACTTTTAGAATATTTTTATAAGCTTATTATTATTGAAGAATAAAACATACTTTTTGTGTTATTACGTCATTTTATATAGAGCGTTCCTTCTTTTTCTTCTTTGAGGATAAAATTTTATGTTTTGTTCTTTAATTTGAATCCAGGATATCCCGGACTAGCAGGATAGTAAGGAAATCTACTATTATGACATTTCTTTCCACACCTTCCGCCGATTTTTCATGATATTGCGTGATAGATGGCGTAGCTCAATCCCACCCAATTTACAGAGCGAGGAATTGGAAATAATTCATTCCCCCGAGCGAAAATCGAACCCACAACCGTCAAGTTTAACAAAAGTAAAAACAAAAACCAAGTCAAGCTCTGCTTTCCAGGCTGGAGTAGTATGTATTGTTGGAATTGAAAGGTGGTTAGTGTAATAGTGTAACATTTAAAATATTTAGGCTAATTTTGCTAAATAGCAATATTATGTATAAAGTAATTAAATGGGTTTTTATTGTTTTTCTTGCATTATCTTAAAAAATATATAATCTATTTCTTTAATATAACATTTTTTCATGGATGATTTTCATGTAATTTTTTTAATTAACTTCTATTATAAGATTTAGTTATATCGTTGTATTTCAAAGACTAGTTTTTTACAATTACAGAAATCGAAGCGAGCGAGGGTTGGCGAACGAAGCGAACGGGGGCGAAGTCTAACATAATAAGATGTATTAACCGATATGATCATCAATTTATTTTATCTATTATAATATATAGCAATAATTTACATCCTAAATTGCCTAAACCTAGATTTAGTGCTGTATAGCGCGGGTTATTGCGGGTCATTAAACGTACCCTAACCAGGACATATCGATTGGTTCCGGATAAAATACTACCAGAGAAATGAAATCAATGGGTTGTTAGTATAGTAACATTAATTTTGTGTAAAAAACTATTCGATTTGTGATATAAATTGTTGTGTGACATCACGCTGTATCCTGCTAGCAGTGTAGGCGAAGGGAACCTAGAACGATGTATTTTCAAAGCATTGCGTGTTGAGTGGCGAAATTAAGCCAGTGCTTTGCTTTGTTATCAGAGCGAAAAAATAAAAATAATAAATAATTAATTCCTCCGAGTGGGAATCGAAGTCACAATCGTCGTGCTTGCAGACGGACGCTTGTGCCCGTCGGCAACTTGGCAACTCAAATAAATGATTTTAGTTGGTAGTCAAAAGTCCTATACTAGATTCCTATCGCTAGAAAAAATTTCATCTAGCTCAATAAAAAAATCCTTTTCATAACCGGCAAAGTATGTTATATACGTAGGTATATTACTAAAGTTATATTATAAATAATAAGAAAAACATTTTGTTTTATATATACTTAACACATAAACTCTATCTGATTCCAAATCACAACTGATTTACAACAAAATTTATTAAGGGTAGGTTTCACTGTGCCTACGTTAAATTTTATAGTCCATTCCCTGGAATTTTTATTGAAGACAATAAGGGGTGTCTAATAAAATGCGAATGGTGAGTTTCAAAAATAACGAAGTCTGCTGCATTAAGTTCATACATTTTGTTTACGAATTTTACTCCATTTTGCCTCGTTGCTATAAAATTGCAGTAAAATTTGGTAGTAGTCACTTATACGGAAAATGAATATAATAATATAATACGTAGTGGCGCAGCGGCATAAGCGTCTGACTGTAGACGGGACAGGTTGTGGATTCAATTCCCATTTGAGGAAATGGAACATTTAAAATTATCATGTCTTCGCTCTGGTGTCGAGGTAATGGACGCCGTCCAGTTCCGCCATTCAAAAGCAATCCGGTGGAAAGTAAGTGTGTAATGCACCTCCGTATTCCGTATATTTTAATGGGGAACGGAGTGTTCCTCCACACTAGGTGCTCAAGTTATGTCTGCCTACCCTGCTATGTAAGAGTACAGCGTGTGCTATAAATAAATAAACGGAGGTTACCGTGGCGCAGGGACAGATGGGTTTGACACTAACGAGGCGATTGTGGGTTCGATTTTCACTCAACGAAAAAGACAGCGCGAGACGATGATAAGGCAACGAAGAGCGTACGTGTCCCCTGATGGTAAGTGACCACCGCCCACGTCCCCGGGTAACACCAAAGGAGCTACAGGTGCAGGTTAATATTTTCATTTCTTCGCTCCATACAGTGTGTAGCTGATATATAAACCTTTTATAAAATGATTTTAAGCGGATTACGATTATTACAACAAATTCAACGTGTAATAAATCTAAAAATAATACTAGAAATATTACTCTTAAATAGCGTTGTAGACCATAATGTGTAAAAACCTCGTAAATTGCAAGATAGTGATAAAAATACAGCTAATACCGGCTAAGTATTGACATCTGGTACTGTTGACATAAAAGTCGTGTAGAATTGTCGTTATAAAATTTAAGTCTGTCGTATTAAAGGCAACGTATAAAGAATTTTAGATTTGTATTATTCTGTTTGTTGTATGTAGTATTTTCTATTAATATTTTCCTTTTGCGTGTGATGCAGTAGAGATGTATAAATGTAATTAAGCCGTAAGTGAGGTCAATTCTATACATAAAAATAAAATAAATTAATTCCTTCTTAGGGTCTTTATACAAATACTAAAAAGAAAAATGTATAATATTTTCGTCTGTTTGTCTGTCTAATAAAATCTACATACATGTGGTATTATTGCTTTGTTAATAAGACAATGTATTCTTGACATTTAATTTATAATGAAAATTACAATTTATAAATGTAGCTTTGACATTACTCCTAAGTCGACGTATGTAAGCGATTGTGTCACTTATTTACAGTGGAGCTACACTATCTAGATCAGGGGTTCCCAACCTTTTATTGATCAAGGACCACTTTTATATCACTCTTGGTAGCAGGGACCACTATGAACGTAGGTATGATAAAAACTAACTGTGATAATTAAACAGACACTTCGACTCACCATCCCATCATAAAATTATAATCGCTCGCGGACCATATTTAGGTTTGTGTGGACCACTGGTGGCCCGCGGACCATTGTTTGGGAACAATTCATCTAGATAAATAGCTGACTCTATTGTCTAGATTTGTTAAAAGGAATCTTCGTTTATTATATTAAATTTTATTTGTGATGTAATACATTGTTTTTAAAACCGTATTTAGCGTCGTGGCGCAGGTCCACAACTACGTACGTACTGTAAACGTTACGTTAGTGGGTTCTAATCCCATGAGGGAGTGAAATATTTAATATTTTTATTTTTATTCTAAAAATAACAAACAAGAGTAAGTAAAAAGCTCTGAGATATTACGAAAGTGTATACAAATTATTTACAAATATCTTTCGATACATTTCAGTGATGTTGTGTCAATTTTTCAGCACAGTAGCTAGAAATAAAATTTCCAGTATCTCCAGTGTAAACATTCTAAAGTGCGTGCCTTAAAGTTGAAGCTCTTTAAATCCTGAGAAATCGCGCCGGCTTCGGATGGCTTTCAACACATCTTACTATGTGGTCCAGATTACAGGAAATCGCGTTATTTTGTATTCAAAAAATCTATTTTTTTTAAACGTAGTGCTCATATAATTTTTTTCACATATTAAATCAGAACACAGTGTTTTGATACTTTATTCTATACTCCTAGTCTTTTTCAGAAAGGTTTCTTGAGTGGAACCTATAACTTAACTTTGTTTTGTTTGTTAATTGATAATTATCTAAATTCTATATTGAATAAGATATTTAAAAAAATACCGATATTTTTTTTTATTACAAAAATATTTATATAATCGAAAAGTACCTACAATTAAATTTGAAGTCAGTTTAGAATTAGTTATTAAAATGTATATGTAAAGCTTTAAAACTAATCTTAAATTTATGATAACGTACAAATGTACGCTATCATAAATTTAAGATTAGTTTTTATGTAGATTGAAATGGAATTCATTTTGTTTATTATATAATTCAGTTAAATCTTCGTCTAGGCCATCGTGGTACAGAAGCATAAGCTTGCGAACAGTCGCAGTCGCGTGCTAACAGTAGCACGATGGCCGTATATTCGGTTTCTACTCGGGGAATGGAATGACTTAATAAATGGAGAACGGAGTGAGCAGGATACAACGTGAATTTCGCTCAATTTTACCCGAAGAGGGTAATGATTTTAACCTTTATGTCACATAATTTAATATATAAGAGTTTAATAATATTTATAACAATAACGATATAAGAATTTATATGAAATATATATATATATATATATATATAATAATATACTAGATTTAAAAAGATACGAAAAATAAACTGACAATAAATTGAAATTGCTCAATGCTTATAAGTTCCGCCGCGCTGTTGTCGTTACTTGGATAATGCAGATTGATTCAGCTCAAGTCTGACGAGACAAATTCTATTTTCACCGCAAGAATTCGACGGCGTGAAAAATATTCAAGATTTGCTATCACTATAAACAATGGACGATAATATATTTACTTTATAAAATTGCAGCAATTTTCATTTCTTCGCTCTGGCGTCGAGACTAAGCGCGGCGCTTAGTTCCGCCACTCAACACGCAGTGACACCGGAATTCAGCGGGGAGTGGGGAACGGAGTGTCTTAACGCTAGGTTACCTCTGACTACCCTGCTGTGTGTGGGATACAGCGTGACACTAATTTATTTGATTTTTGTTAAGTAAAACTTATTTACTATACTTTGTCCAGAAATATTTAATGAATAAAAATGTATGAAATTAATATCAATTAAATCTCATGCATAATGGCTGCTAGTGTATGAGGTAATTAAATTAGAAAGGGCAACTATTGAGTTGCTTGTCAGTTCTTTTCAGCAGAAATACCTCCCAATATGGAGAAGGTGTTCATTTGATACTTCAAAAGTCCTTTCAAAAGTCTATAGGAATAAAAAGTATTTTGAACTTGTACGTGTAAGAAAAACAGAAGGTATTTTCAAAGTGAATAAAATTAAAAATGTCCCGTTTTACACATATAATTTAAAAAGTGATTATATAAAACTGTCTTTACATTTAAATGACCTATTGGCTTTATAACCAATAGGTCATTTATGTCTATTGGCTTTATAGCCAGCTTATGCTCATAATTATTTAATAATAGATTTTTATTATTGTTATTATTTCTTATTTTTCTTTTTCACGCCATCGTTTTGTTTTTCCCATTATTTTGCAACTTATGTGTAGAGACGGGTTGACTGGAAGAGATCTTTTCTAGAGTTAAGTTTGGACGCAACTGTCAAGAAAGTTGGCTTTGTAAACAATATTTTTTACTGTATTTTCTCTTAAACGTGTATTCAGTACATTAAAGAACATATAAATATGGGTCAATTATTTAAACGTCAACCTTGAGAATAAGAAGTGGATTTACAGTCATAAACAGCTCATAGTATCCAAAATAATTAGTATTTACTTTTGAAATTTCGCATATAGAATTTTCTTTTACTCATCATATAAACGGCAAGATTTTGTCATGATTTAAAAATTTGGGCACGATTCCATCAAAAAAATCCCATCGATACAACCCCTATTACACATTTAACATACCTTGTATTCCGATCGCTATCATATCTCGAGGACTGTAAGAGCATTGTCAACCCCTGTATGTTCCAACCACGTACGAATGCCAAATTATTTTGTGTTTTTAAGAAAGTTAGCGTTGTTGCATCTAACTTTTGCCGTTTAAGTTTCAGTTTATTAGATTTATTAGTATTGAAAAAATAATTTTATAAGCTGAATAAAAATTTTAAGTTTCGTTTTTGAAGAATTTTGAAGTATGGAAAGGATATGGTATACGGGGTATACGAGTCTGTTCTGCGATAAATTCTTTATTATGCTTACATGTACGTTTCTAAGAGTCTCCTTAGACATCCAGTCAAGTCACAAGTCCCAAGCTCGACTGTAAGTTTCTTGAACGACAACGTGATGGACACACCCGTTTGGAATCTGAAATAGTCTCTTTTCTCTATCCATTTAAAGAATTAAGATATTTTAAAAATCTTTGGTTACATAGCATCTAACTGTAAAAGCACCAGCTGTCAGTTCGAATTCCTTTCAGGAGAATGAATTATTTTAATTTTCTTCTTTAGTTATAAGACAAAGTGCGGTGTTGAGTTACACCACTTAACATGCTATAGCTCGAACATTGGGCAGAGGAGATAATATATGCGTGATTCTGCATGAAATTAAAAAAGTAGTGGAAAACCGCCATACCCGTTGCATTACAACGAGCAACTTAAAAATCAATTTAAAACTTTTGTCTATAAATGTAGATTAAACTTTGCTTTTTGCTGTTAATTAGTCCTATTTATGTAATTGCTAAATAGTTTCACCACAGAAATGTTAAATTAAAATAGTCTTTAAAATGGTTTCTAGTTTTGTGCTAATAAAATTAACTGCTAAGTCCTTGAGCTCTCTTAATGAAAAGTTTTAAGAGGTAAATTTACTTCTTAGATACTCTATTTCAGAGTTTCTTAATAATTATTACATATTCAAAGAGTTTTTCCACACTGAGGAAAGAAATATAATTTAGAAAACGTACAAATAATTTTAAGACGGTCGCTCTATTAAAAAGACAAAGCACCGCGTCGAGTTCCGCCACTGAACAATGTCAATGTCTCGAATGCCTGTGAATACTAAGTTCCCTTTACACATTGCTATGTAGGACTACCGCGTGAACTCTATTTCCATTAATTAAATACTTACAAAAGAAACTAAAACTGCCATATCAAAGAATAAGATAACAACACAATCCTTATCCTCACCATATCCTATGATTAGTGAGCGTCAGTACCGCATTACGAATAGGTTATTACGACGCAACCGTGTACGTGTACATTTTATTATTTCCAAACAGCTTTCTTTCCGCGTCACGTACAAAATATTTCACATGAAATAACCAATTTTCTTTTAACTTTTATCTAAGACGGCATAGGGTGTCTTTTCATTTGGTACTGTTTCTTGGATATTTCGATATGTTTATCGTTTGGTCTGCGTGTCACGTAGATTCGACTCCCCTGGCCGACGCGTGTACCACCGTACTCCTTATTTTGTTCTTGTTATCATATTATATATTGTGACACAGTCGGTATTATTAAATATGTAGTCATTAGATCTCTTAGATATTGGATAATTTTTGTATGAATTAATTAAAACAAAATTAATAGCGAAGTGTATTAACACTAGGTTCCCTCTGCCTGCCCCGCTGTGTGCAGGATACAGCGTGAAGCTGATCGATCGACAGATTGAGTGACATATCGCTTTATCTATACTTTCAGTAAAATAAAAGAATAATCACCGATTTGACCGTAGCGTTTGGCGCTCAGTTCGCTCTGACCACCTCGCTACTTATAGTTATAGTTATTTATCACAGATTTTCTTTATTATTCTCTTTTCTAATTATGGAGTTTGCCAGTTGAGCACAAAATTTCTTTACTAATGCCATTGTAAGGAGAATATAGGAACCGTAAGTCATGAGCGTTTATTTAGTTACTCTAAATTGTGCCAGCAAGGCCTCAAAAACTAAAAGAATCTTGTTATCATACGAAAACAAAAATCCTATCATCTCGTAATATTTACAACGTTAACTTACAAAATTTTGGTAAATTTTTGTATTACCAACGAAGTGCTAGAACGTCATTTTATAATGGCAATGGCCTCCCCTACAATCTTTACTTAAAAATATAAAGGCGAAAATCTTTTTAGCGCTCGATAATCGTTATGGGCTAAGCAGCTGCCACTTTGCCAAATTATTGGGAGATTTCCAAGCAAAAGTTGTCACCCCACATTGAAGAGGGTAACCGTAGTGTTTGATAGCATGATTTTCTCGAGGCGTAAGAAGAATGTTAAATTACAGAAATGAAAGATAATAGGGCGGCCCCTTAAAAGTTTTTTTCAGGGATAAACTTTGTATCCCATAAGATTTCCGAATTACCCTCAGGGAGTTGTGAGTTTCACGTTATTTATTCATGGGGTTTCGATGCAGAGTGTATTTCACGATCGCTTTAATAAACAGAAGTTTAATGTGGAAATTTAAGACATTTTTGGGTCCAAATGCTAAAGTAAATACCAGAAATGCTTTTTTTATGTTACATTTTACTTGAAGTGCCAGAGATATTATATTAATATTGAATATAGATGGTAATAATAATACAAGCGATACTTAAGTATCGCGTATTTGAGTATTTTAAAAGCAATTAGTTATTTCTAAATTAATTTAAGATGCCTCTTAAGCGATTTCACTGATTGGAAAATTTTGCTTAACGGAAATAGCCTAATGACATAATATTCCGTAGCGGCCAGTCGTGGCGCAGAGGCACAAATGTATGACTGTGAACACAACAGGTGTTACGTTTGATTCCCACTCAAGGAAATGAAATATTTATTATTTTCATTTCTTCACCCTTGTGTCGAGGCAAAGCGTTTCATTGAGTTTTGCCGCACCACACGCAATGCCTCCAAATTTGGCGGAAAGTAGAGATGAGAGTGTCTTAACATCTAGGTTCCCTCTGCCTACCACGCTGTGTCCGAGGTACACCGTGAAGATAATATAATAAAGTATGTTCCAATTCTTCTATTTAAAGAACCCACAGTAATATTATATCACGACTAGTTTCCAAGAAAATGAGATAATTATTACTCTGTCTTCCTCTATTGTCATTAATTATATTATTACTTAGCGTCTCACTCTAAGCAGGGTGGTTGAAGGCACTAATGTCAATACGGGGAATTAATTATTTTCATTTTTTCGCTCTCGTAAGAAGACAAAGCTGTGGATTGAACTCCGCCTTTCAATACACAATGTCTTTAATATTGGGCCCAAAGTCGGTACGGCGTGTATTAAGCCTATGCTAAGTAGGAGTCTAAACTCACTCTGCCTCTTTTTCTATGCAAAAAAAAGAAAGCACAACGTCGAAGTGTAAAGACGGTTGTTGGTTCAATCTCCCCAATTCAGTGTCAAGATAAATAAATAAAGTAGAAGAGGAAATAAAACCAATATAGCATCAGTCCAAATCGAACATTTTATTTTTAAAACTAATACGAACGCATAGTAGAATTTACGATATATATATTTAATATAATATTAAATGGTTTATAACAGAACATTGACAATAAAGCGTTAACTAAATTCACCAACATCGTATAAAGCCTTATGTGATTGCATTCGAATTATTTACAAACGGACACGCCGATATCGAAATTGATCATAATAATAAAACATTAAAGCTATTTAGAACATGGCCAATGACACAACAGTCTTATTTCTAGATAATTTTTGATATTCATATAAAATTTTACATTCGATCCATTCACTTAATCGGTTATAATATGAGGTTAAGTTAGAAAATAAAACAGTTAAATTTGATTTTTGTTATTCCTGTTAACAAGTTAGTTAAGTGATTGGCCAAAATGTGTTGACAGTTTCAGTTTCAAATTGTATTTAGAGTTAGGATAGTAGAAACGGCAGTGCCTTCAGTAAGATTTTAAACGGAAGACGGAGGAAGACGTTCAATCTTGTTTTTATTTATATCGTAAGCTAATCCAAGTATATATTTATATAAAAGTACAAAAAAAATGAGCAAAACACTAACTGGGTCGAACGTTCGTTGCGTAACATTTATTATACGTTTTAAACTCACTAAGTACGTCTTTAAAAATATATTTCGGAGCAACTAGAAGCTTCATAAGGTTTAGAAAAATACAGTGGTAAGTAGCCTCGTTGGATCAGTGCCAAGCTGTTGTCTAAATACGAGTACATCTAGAGTACAAAAGCAGTCTCCAGATTAAATTCGGTAACGTAGCTTAATGATATATTTAGAACTAACACTATGTATAAGTACAATTTTGTAACTTATAGATTTGTTCATTGTTAAAAGTCACTAATCTCGGGGTCCGTATCTGCATATTTGCAAGTGAACGGATTCCTCAGCCAAGAGCAGAATGATCGATCGCTGTGTTGTTTATATTTGGCTGTGGTGTGCTTTTTTGCGTGTGCTCTAGCGACTGCGGCTCGTCTAGTAGGGTAAGAGTCTAGAGATGATGCGTCAGAGTCTCTAGGAACGGAGTCATAACCCGATTCAGCTCTTCTGGATGTTCCTGCTGGACTATGTTTACCGGTTCTAGGCGTCGATTCATGTCCGCTATCATATCCATCTGGCTTACATCCAGCGACAATTCTTGCCACATTTTTATCTCCTTTCTCACATTTTTCAGATCTCGGCTCCGTGGTCACAACAGGCGGCGTTACTTCAAGGTGTAAATTAGATTTTAGGTCCCGAAATGTACTAGATGGGGCACCACTACCTGGAAGCCGATTTTCTTCTCTTAAGTTAGGATCAGACGCCCCATCAGGATGCCTTAGAGAAGCTATTCTGGCATCTGTTATATCGTTAGAACGATATCTCTCAAAAGGTCCGTATGAATCGTTATGTGTAACATCTAAATCGTGATATGCATCACATTCACCTACAGCACTACCTGGTCTCGACATAGACCGTTTACAACTATCACATATTTTATCACTAGGCCGATATGCGGGTTCACTGTAAACGGATCCATCGCCATGATAATCTTCGGTATCTCTAACATTGCACATAGAAAGAGATTGGAATTGAGGTGCAATTCTAGACGCTTGTTGGTTGCTATTGTCCAACGCGCGCCGTGATCCATACAATTCAGTCAAACCCAGTAATTCTTCTAAGCGTGAGCGTGACGAAGGTAAACTTTCGTGAGGATTTAAATCTGGCGGTTGGTCTACACAATTATTCATATAAAATCCAATTGTTTGTCGAAGATACGCCTCTGTTCTAATTTGTCTTTCAACTTCACTATATAAAGATAGAGTATCTGTAAAAGTTGATGCTACAGTTAAATTTTCTTGACTTAAAATTCTAAGTGGGTGATCATCACCCTCACCGTGTTCATATTGTTCAAAATGATTTTCTGCATATCCCATACAAAGTGCTATATCTTCTTCAGTGACTTGAAGACAACAGTCCTGCATCGGGACAGGCTCTAAAGGTTCTTCGACTTCAAATATTTCTAGTATTTCATCTTCATCGTCGGCTGGACCTTTACTCATTCCATGAGGATCAATATCTCGGCTATGACTTGAAACAATCTCATCATCCATTCTCATTCTTTCTTTATATTTGCTATCCAAACTTTCCATTGAAACTTCTCTACTACTAAGACTACTTGGCTGTATTAATGGTAGAGCAGGGGGAATTTCTGCTAGTTCTTCACTGTCATCGTCTTCATCTGGTTCATTTTTTATTGATGATTTCGCACTTGATTGTTTTCTAATATAATTAAGATCAGGTGGGCCAACGTTTTCTTCTTCTATAGCCATGCCTTTTGAACCAGCTTTTAAACCTGTTCTTATAGTAGATTCTTCTACATGTATTCGTCTTGTTGCATCTTTAACTTCCATTCTGTGTGTGGCAGAGTCCATTTCTTCAGGTAGCCTTGGCCCTTCTTTCTGAGGTTGCTGAGCTTTATGATTTGGTGAATTATGCTTAGACTTATGAATTTGGGAAGTCTGATTTTCGACCCATTTCTTAATCATATTTTTTTTATGGCTATCCATATAACCATATCCAATACTCTCGTTTCCATACGAATTAAGAACTCCAACTTGTAGAGGTACTGCATTATTAGGTTGCTGAATTGGCACAGATTCAAATTGTAGTGGAGCTTTAGGTTCTTGCATTGGGCCGTCTATCCAAGTTTCTCTCTTTTTTACTTGTGTTTCTTTTATAATATGTCGCGCTTCCACTAATTTTGATTTTGATATTCTAGGCCCATCAATCCATTGTTCATCACTTGTACTTTTTCCTTCTTCTCCATGTTTTGAGTTTTGTTTTTTTAATGGGGTTGTTTTAGATGTAATATTATGTACCGGTGAAGATTTCGGCGTATAATTTGGCTGTGTTACATTTTTCATGGGAGACGCTTTAGGTGATGCGTGAATTTTATGTATAGGACTTTTCTCTTCTATAACTTTTGACAGAGAAGATTTGTGTTTCTGATCTGCCACTGAGCTCCTTAAAGTTTTACTTAAAACTGTATTTATGTGCGGTATATATACAGGTGGGTGCTCACCATCAGTTGCATCATCTGAAGGGCCTACATAAATTACCGTATCTGCGGACAGATCACTACTCGACGGATCAGGTTCACTGCTGCTAGGCTTAGATGCATCTTCTCCAGAACTTCCTCCAGAACCAGCGTTGTTATTTGAAGTATATTTAATTTTTCGTCTACGTAATCTATGTATTCTTGAAGCCAACTGCAGTGTTGTTAATGTATCTGAATAGTTTTGGACGTTAGGAGAAACATGAACTATCATAGCAGTATGACACGTTAACGAGCCTAAACATTCTTTTAATACATGCGTTAAGTTATGGTCTCGATAAGGTAAATGACGTTGCCCATTAAAAATTGCAAGTAATATATTTCCTAAGCCAGATAATGGTATTCCGCCGTTAGTTTTTCCTCGTTCAGAATTGCCTAAATCTATCAAGTGCAATCGGCTCCTCCCTCCGGCAACTGTAAATAAAGAAACGAATAGTTAGTTTAAGTCCGTCTCGATAGAGAAAGCTCTAGAAAATTGCCTGAAACGTGAATAATCAAATATTCAATTGCATTGGCGCTGTACAATCAGCATTGCAGTGCAAACAAGTGATAGATTGAAAATTTTACTATTATATAAAAATTAAGTTTAAAATCAGCTTCACGCTGTATCTCGCACTTAGCAGGGTAGGCAGAGGGAACTTTCTGCTAAGATTCTACATTTTCCGCCTGAATTTTCCGCCTAAATTTTCCGCTTAAATCGAAAATATAAATTTAAATAAATATTTTATTTCCTCGAGTGGTGAACCAACAACCAGTCGTGTTTACAGTTGTACACTTGTGCCTCTGCGCCCCTACTGAGTACATTAAATAATGCGTAGCGTAAGTAAGAAAAAATAAATAATTACTGCATTTTTTTCAGCTGCAATTATATTTATTCAAGAAAAAAAATACTCACCAGCTCCTTTTCCTCCAACACTGTACTGGTATACGTGTAATGTATACAGCAGGTGGCTATCCTTCCCTTCCTCTCTAGTGCCTCGTGTGGCCATTGCTGCGTCGAGATAAAACGCTGCTTTTTCAGCACTGTGTACTCGCAATTCTGATTGATTTTGTAGATGAGTGCCGAAGAGTGGATCATCCCGGAGGTAAACGCCTGGTGATTGTTCCGTGTCTGTTGTAATCCAAACAATATTGGTTATATAATATTAAAAACATATCTTTTTGTTAATTTACAATTACCTATTAATTTAATAAAACAGTAAAAATGTGCCAGTATATTAATGCATATATTTGCAAAAATATATCTAGGGGATATTAAAATTAAAAAGAACTATAATTTAATATTTTTAAAATGATTATCTTGCTTGTGTACGTCTATCTTTGAAGCTACTGGACGGTATTAACTGAAACTTTTTTGTTATATAACTATTAAATCTGGGCAGAATCTGGACTGTAATTGAAATTCGAAAGTAGTTCATCATGGTAGGCAGTTTCAGCATAAAGTTTTATATGCAAACGAAGTTACGGGCGGCCACTACCTATTATGAATAGAATATTAATATATATTTTTAGCATTAAAATGTAAAGTTCTATATTAATTTTATTTTAAATTAAGACAATTATAAAAAATTTAAGCGTTTCGATGGAAACCAGCCGTTTCACAAGTGAATAAAGAATGTCTTATACGCTGTCTAAAAATACGTATATTACTTGAACTTACCATTGTGATAAGGTGCCAACAAATCTCGTATTTGATTCGTATTAGTACAAAGCTCAACAGCCGACACTCTCACAGAGAAACGAGTGCCACATTTGTGTCGTTGCTCTCCTATGCCGCGGAAAAGCCAAGATATTGCACATGGCACGGCACCAAGTGAAGATGGTGTATCCGGTCGCCCCAGCATTGTATACGATTTGCCTGTGAAAATATATGAGAAATTAAAATCGATAAAAATAATTTTATTTTTAATTTTGTAATATTAAATAATATCAATTTTGGCGGTGCGAGAACTCTCTAAGACATTTTAAAAATTTTACTTTCTTCACGTTGGCGTTGAGTTCCGCCACTCAGCCCGCAACGTCTCCAGAATTCGGCGGAAAGTGGAGAACAGAGAGTCTTAACACTAGGTTTCCTCTGCCCTACCCTGCTGTGTACGGAATACGCGCGCAGCGTGAAGCTGATTTTATTTTAATTTTATTTTCTTCACATATCTATAATCTATAAGTAAAATTATAAGCATGTTTATTTCCTACCTGTATATAACATCACCAAATTATTTCAACTAAACAATAGCATTGAACGCGAACAAACCAAGACGTTGTAATTACTCTATCGACATCGAAATAAGCAGGATGATACGTTAAGCCGAGCTTCCCTCGCGACCGCCTTCCCTCTTGCCTCTGAGCTAAGTTGAGGGTTTTATTCAATTTGCATTTAAAACCTTAATCCTCCCGCTGAGTGAGTCTTACAATGGCTCAACTCGTTAATAATATTTCGCGTTCAAGTATTTAATATTTTGATTTTTGATTTTTAATGTGTCTAGTCTCATATTTTGTTACTGTCGTGATTTTCGGTCGGAAAATATTTATTATTGAGTAAAGGCAGAAATCGGAAAACGGTAGAGCAAACGTGTTGAAAATAATAAATAAAAAAAATGCAAAAAATTTGTAATTCTAAAAAAAGATAGATCGTAATTACGTATCTAATGATGAAGATAAAACCAAATATGTAATTTAAAAAAAGCAATTTAATTTTAATATATTACCTGAATTCCAATCCAAAACTATCATGATCATCCAGATAAGTGCGAAATCTATTTTTATTATAAATAAAAGCTTAAACACGAAACTGTTAATTCTATTTGTTTTATAAGAGGATTAATGTCGCAACCTAGTTAATAAAAGTTGAATCGTAATTCCGTATCTAATGCATTAAGGTTTCAATTAACAACTTCCGTCTTTGCATTTCGATGCAAATTCTGGCTATATATAGATATATATACCTATATATATAAGTTCCCAACGGGTCTGATAAACACTGCGATTCGAGCTCTCCGATTGAATATTTTAAGTGTTACCGAAATTACTGCTGAAACTCCTGTAGTTTCTGCACCTACACTTTGTAGTACAAAAGCTTAAATACATATACTGTTTTACATTGGAAGTGAACGTTCATTCGAATCGTTGTGTAAATTTTAAAATTATAATTAAATTAATATTTTTTTGTATGGTTGTTACAGTTTTTTTTTGTCTGTACAGAATTTTAACATGCTTATAATAAAGTAAATCAGCTTTATATTGCATCCCGCACACAGCAGATCTCTCTGCCTTAAGACACTCCGTTCCCCACTTTCTGCCGAGTTCTGGAGGCAATGCGTGTTGAGCGGCAGAACTCAAGTCTTGCTCGGCAATAGAAGGAAGAAATGGAAACATAAATTTCTTTTATATAAATTTATATTTTATCTTTTCGAGTGTATATATTAAATAATTCTAAATATAAATCCCCATATCCATAACAAGAATATGTCAAATGTTAAATTTTATTATGAGCAGGCGAAACAACAATTATTTTTTAAACAATAAACATATAATTTATTACTTAATTTAAATTAACAAAAAAATAAAAAAAGTAAAATAGGACTCATTAAAGTATATACATATGTACGTCTTATTACAATATACATATTCCCTTTGCCTATCCTGCTGTATGCAGGATACAGCGTGAAACTGATTTTATCTATATTTTCATATTTATTAAGAGACTAAAGTATCTTCTCGCGTCTAACTATTATAAAGGTGGATAAAGACATGCATAAGACGCTAGAGAATGCTTCCAGGTGAATAGTTGGCTCGTCGCTATACGTCGGGGTGAATAGAATCATAAAGTTCCTTTAATATGTAACCTAAGCGGAAGGTAAGCAACACAGCTTCGGACTAACTTATTAGTTTGCACGTATGGATGGATACATGGGGGAAGCTTAAATACTTTAGAAATTGTTACAAAATGTAGTAAAAAGATAGTTTAATATCAAATTTTTATAGTAAAATCATATGGAGAGATGCATAACAAATGTATATGGACAATTCTTTATATTTAGGCATAATATGTGGATTAACTGTAGCTTTCAGTAAAATTGATAAATTATGTTTTTATATTATTTCTTACTTGTTAGAGAGAAACAAAAATGGTTTCTCCTGTATTATGTAGCATACACAACATCACAAAAACCGAGTTTTTAGTCTATATCGGTCGTATATACAGATAATTTACACAAAAATGGCTAAATATTTAAATATTAAAACACATAATACCTAGTCCTGCATGTCCGAAGCAAAAGAGGCAACCGTCGGTGCCGTTGATGACCGCGTGAATAACGTCGGTCAAAGCGCTCGAGCAGATTTCAGTCTGAAACAAGCGTTTTAATGAATAATAAATTTAATAAAGTTTCATACATATATTAATATACGACTAACGTAACATAAAATTTTCATTTACATTCACAAGTTTCATAGGTTTTTTTGTTAAAAAGCTTTCCGGAGTCGTTATAGTAATAGTTATACAAATGCTGTTCTGTACTGTTCTTTCTCGAAGGGCACTGTAGTTAATTATATTTATGATTTGTAACATAAATTGGCGATAGAACGGACTGTTAATATTATTGTATTAGCGCCTTGGTGTCTAACCCTGAAAAAGGTTTTTTTTTATGAAAAGGACACGGCAAAAGAGCGTGCGGGTCACCTGATGGTAAGTGATTACCGCCGCCCACAGTCTCGTGCAACCCCAGAGGAGCTACAGGTGCGTTGCCAGCCTTTAAGATGGGTTGGGCGCCGGGGCCCGGCATTACCTGATGCGAAACGCAGTGGCATAAAGCCACTACTTCACGCCGGTTTTAAATGCCGGGGGTGGTAATGATCCGGTCGAGTCTGCCCATGCGTGTTGCCATTGCTGGTGACGTGACTCTACCACACGTACTTTAGTCGCCTCTTACGACACCGCCAGCAACAGGATGATCCTATTCTAGGCCGGGATCACACGGCACATAGTAGGTAGATAAAAATACATGGAATTCTTGAACTATATCCTGTTCCCCGCTGAAAGGACTCCTCATAAAATAATATAATATATTTATGTATTGGCTATTAAATCAAGTACAAAAAAAGTCATCCTCTAATTCTTTTAATATAATTAATACTATTATAACAGGGTAAGCAGAGGGAACCTAATGTTAAGACAATCGCCTCCTAGATTAACTATTAAATATACATATTTAATATTACAGTCAATATTTTAGGTTTCACTCGACACTGCCGCAATAAAGCTGAACAAGCGTATGCTGAACATAATGCTTTGAATAATTCAAGCAAATCTCGTACTTAAGAGCGAAGTTAGGGTTTTACCGTGTTCCACTGTTTTCTTTACGCCGAGGCTTGCCAGATAATTAAATGGACTTACGCTTAAGCGCCCAGATTACATTGTAGGGCGCACATTGTAACGTCCATTATATAGAAGTGATTTTTGTAAATATTAAGTTAATATCTTTATTAAGTTTCTTGTTTTTTTCTTCTCCTTAGTGCGTTACACAATGCGGAAAAGGTAATTTATTAATAAGTTATTTTGTTCTACATTGTATTTTGGTCGTATTTAAATAATTTGTTTGGCCGGCCGCGGCGCAGTGGCATGAAGTGTCACTGTATAACCGACTGGTTGTGGGTTCGATCCCCACTCGAGGAGATGAATATTTATCACTTAAATTTATATTTCCATTTCTTCGCTTTGGTGTCAAGGCAAAGCGCGGCGTTGAGTTCTGCCACGTAACACGCAATGCCTTCAAAATTCGGCAGAAAGTGGGGAACGGAGTGTCTTAACACTAGGTTCCCTCTGCCTACACTGCTATGTGCGGGATATAGCATGAAGCTAATTTATTTTTAATTTGTTTAAATAATTTGTTTGTATTAATATTGTTCCCATGAAAAATACAAGTTTTAAACTAAAATACGGTATTTCGTATATATGTAGGTACTGTACTTGGCTAAATTACACTTAAACAGTAAGCAAATAATTTTAATATAAATCAAAGTAACACAAACCTTTGGTATGTTATTGGATTTCATTTATTAGTTTAGAAAATATATAAGTTGAAGGAAAACAGTCGGCAGGCAATTCCACTAAAATCGTATTATAATTAATTAATTTAATGTCAAATATATATATTACATATAATATATTTTTAGATTAAATTTAATATATTTTTTTTAAAACAAAAAAAATGAAGATAGAGAAAAGTAGACATCCATCGTATTCACTAACCCAATTCAATGTTAATTTCATGCAAATACACAAAATCGATTCTACGTGGGACTTTGTTATAAGGTACAAAAATATTGAGATTGTTTTAAGTGAAAATTTTAATGAGCACCCCACAGTCCCTCGCCGGGATCGTTTAGAATTAATACCGGGGGTAGTTTATCAAATTATCGTAACAATCAGTATTATACAAACGACCCCGTAAAACCCTTTACGGGTCACAATTTTGTATTTCTATTGTTTTACGTTTGAACGGTCTATAGCTGTATGCTTTTATTGAAATGGTTATTGTTGAAAATAAAATTATTATTTTAAAATTATTTTGTTGGGGTTGAAACTCAGTTTATCTGTCCAGAAGGTCAACAACCATAAGCTACTGAATGAGTTTAGATGAATCTTTATATAATATTTAGGCCAGTCGTGGCGCAGCGGTAGGAATGTAAATGTAAAATCGACTGGTTGTGGGGTTCGATCCCCACACGAGGGGAAATATTTACTTAAATTAATATTTTCATTTCTTCGCTCTGGTATCGAGGCTAAGCGCGGCGGAATCCAGGATTTGGCAGAAGGGGAAGGGATTGTCTTAACACTAGGGTAGCCTACCCTGCTGTGAGCGGAATACAGCGTGAAGCTAATTATTATTATTTTATATTAATATAGCTTATACATTAGAATAGCAAATAGTCTAAAAATTATATGAACATTCTGTATTATTCGTCTATAGTATAACAATAAGATTAAGTGGGCGAAGCCGCACGTCAAGACACACCGTCGCTCCCCACTTTGTTCTGAATGCATTGCGGAAAACAACGCCGCGCTTCGTTTCAACACCAGAGCAAAGAAATGAAAATGTAAGTGTAAATAAATATTTCATTTCCTCGAGTGGGGATCGAACCCAAAACAAGTCGATTTTACAGTTACTCTTTGTGACACTGCGCCACGACTGGCCTCAAAAACAAATATTTAAAAATATGCAAAACCCTAGAAAGTAGAGCTCTAAGGTAGTAAATAAAAATAAGTCTTTTATAATAAAAGCGAAAATAAAATATATAGAACTGAAATATAATCAAGAAGAGCCACAAGAACAGACACAAGTCAGCTAATCCAAAATCTAAAACACAATCGGTACTTTCAACAAATTTTCATACACTTTCAAAACATCCCAATTCGAGCCACAAACAAAAATGTAAATGCTAACTGAGCTACCGAAAGCAAATTTGGCGTCCGCCATGTTCATGATATTTCCAACCGTAATTTGCTTATCGCTGTACTCACAAAGAACAATAGTGATTTTTTATTGTTTTCATATACGAATATTCACTCAAAGCTAAATTTCATTACAATCACGGGCAGTCCGTTGGCGGGGAAGCGGTGCGTATAAGCCCCTAAGCCGCCGTCAGCCGACCGCCGAGTTATAGTGTATCTAGGCATAACCTAGGTATATATAGGTCTATCTAGATGTAAACCTAGGTTTAGTATTCCAAACAAATCCGGTTTTGATTTTCTTTTTGTGACTTGGTTCTTTTAAATTTCAGTTCACATACATATATACATGTCTTAATATATACATGTCTTAAATCATGGACAAAAGTTGATGATTTTATGTTAGTGTAATATATATCGAATTACAAAATATATCTAATATTTTAATGATACAATCCAACAAAAAAAAATATTAAAAATTTTACCGAGAACCGAATCCACAACCACCGTTCCTTACTAACACCACGATAACCACCCTCTAAGTAAATACTAATGCAATTAATACTAAAATACAGAAAATAATTATCAAGCAATAATTTAAATTTTAACCAAGTGTATGTAACGTGCGGCATGAAGAGATTACTCGGTATTAATGACGTCGGGTTGTAGTGATTTAGTGCGCGAAATGTGCGTAAATAGCCTTGTTAGATCACTATACAGTCAATTTAAGATAAATTTACGGATTACACTTAATTTTCGAGTCTTTTGTGCGCTTGTGACGTATGTAAATCAACGAGGATTATCTATTATTAAAATTTTAGTTGAGTATGATTATTTTTGCGTGTTGATAGACGGTTCTAAACGCCGCGCTCTGCCTTGGTACCAGAGCGAGGAAAGGGAAATATTAAAAATGTCATTTCCTCGAGTTGCACGTTTGTAGTCTTGCGCCACGATTTGCCTCACATATAGGTTTTATTTTTTATATATATATACAGGTTAGACGATTATCTAATTTGTTTGTATTTATATAGCTAGACAAAGCGCAGCGTTGATGTACGCTCTATTAGCGCATAGTGATGTAATCGGAGAATCAAGACTGGAGTTTCTGTCGACCGTATATTGTGATGAAAACCAAAATGGTATTATATTTAAATTGATTTAAAGACAACAGTACATATTATTCATTTTCAAAATCTTTTCAAGTCGCTACATAAAGCAAGCAGATGTTACAAAACAATTCTTCTATAAGCAACAAAACTCTGTCTCGAAGAACGCAAACTTTGCCAAATATTTTAAACTTTTAATGTACTTGCAAAATGTGAAATTTTACTACATAGTTGGTGATATTCGAACGTAGCACAGCCTTTTAACAATTTAAACATATGAAATTCGAGGTAAAATGTGCTCGAATATCAGGAGTATGAAGCAACGCGACAGCGAACGAGCCAAGTTAGAAAATTGTTGAATACCGTCGTACCGTAACGTTTAAAAATGTTTTCGTATCTCATATTATAATATTTTTAGGAAGGTTTATGAATGGCTCTTTTAGGTTCTATCTCTGTGGAGTTTTGTGAAATTTTTATAATGCTCCATATTAGGTAATATTGAATGGAATTATGACATCATTTTTGTAAGGTTTTGTACAAAATAAATTTCTTTTTTTTTTTCGTAAATAAAATTAACGATTTTAGAATTTAATTGGGATCAATGAAGAAATTACAGAGTTAAATAACATTTTTATAAAACAACTTAATTTCTTTTTTAAGTTTCAATTCATATCGATCTCATGAGCGATTGCGTACGCTTGACTTCACTTCAGTCACTTTCAGACTTAGCTCAAAAATTGTTGAAAGTCAGCATAGTTTTAGAATAAGTTTACTGTGGACACTTATTAGCAAAATTCTAAGTTATAAAAATTTTAATTTGATAGATTCAATAATTCAAATCAAAATAAAAAAATACATTCAAAGTCCTCGTAATTATGTGTCAACATCAACACTTTTTCAAATAATATAAATGTATTATATATATATATATATAATATTGTTGTGTGTAAACGCAACAAACAAACAAAATCACATTTGCATTTTTAATATTAAGCATGTCAATACATGCTTTATATTTTTTTATTTATGTTGTGTTTTAAAATTAATAAAAACATATAAATTAAGGCATCAGACGTCGATAAAAATCCTTTTTCCTAAATAAGTCCTCTATTTTTCTTTCAACGTTAGAGTTTCTAAGACGCGAGCGTGTCTCCGGAATATCCGATGACTCTACACACGATTTCACGTTAATTTAAGTTTACTTGCTTACAGTCTGGTGTTCGGTTAGCATATTAAATATTGACCAAATATTTAGCTTTTCATAGAATAATGTTAGAATATTTATGCGAATATTATAAAGTTTATTAATTTGTTTGGTTAAGCCTGCTACTCTCAGCAAATGTAATATAGATAATCCAAATAGAAGAATCTTTACTTTTTTCCTCCTCCCCTTTCTCAATAATAGTATATAGATTAAGAAAGGATATAATGCTATAATAGGCTACATAATCACGTTAATCGATTCCAAAAATTTTACCTGTTAGTTATTTAATTTTATTTTCATGTCACCATTGAGGTGAAGCCGAAGGTAAAAAAGATTTTTATATATAGAAAATTTTTACGAATTATATTATTGATAAATTTGTACAAAACTAAATATTGTTAAGATTAGAAATTGTAAGTTGAGATTTACATACTTAAAAATTATTTATAGAATTGAGTGAATTATTTTCACGATTTTCTATTAATATAAATACCTACTTGGCAAATTCAGTTGCATTATCTCAGGACATTATTGTAACTAACTAGAATAGCTATAGCATTTCCCTGAAAAGTATTTGAAGACGTACCTATCATAGTAATATTGTACATATATTTTTATAATTTATAATTCTAAATTTTAGTAATTCAATCATTATTATATGTGTACGCAAACATTTGAGAGGATACATAGTAAAAATGTATTTATACCTGCGGATCATCCTGTGAAAATATAGCATCGAACGCGAACATCTTTGGTGCGGCCACACCTACTTTCCTATCTTCTGGAGCGCTAGCGGCCGGGACTGTCTCACATAGAGTCACCTGTTTCTTGCGTTTGTCCAGAGAGAATGTTTGTGTACCACTCGTAAAAGGACCTTCGCCGGTTGCACCTACTCGGAGCATCACTTTGACCTGGAACAAAATTTTTCATATATTACTTGTTTTTTTACTTAAAAATATGATTTGGCATAAGAGTGCGACTATAAATGTAACGATTGTTAGTTTGACTCTACTCAGGGGAATGAAATAGTAAATATTTTCATTTTCTTGCACCTCGTGGTAGCAAGACTAAGCACGGTGTGGAGTTCCGCCCCTCTACACGCAAAACCTCGAAAATTCTGCGAAAAATGGGTACGGGGTGTCTTTACTTTACGTTCCCAGATCCCTCTGCCTCTGCCTGCTATGTGTGCGATAAAAATATAAATTATATTTGTAATATAAGTTAAATTTAGATTATTACTTGAATTTATAAGTTAATGATTCTTAATTCAAACGCAAGTGAACTTTACTTTCTTTCTTTAAAGATTTAAAATGCAACCACAAGACGGCAGACTTTGTGTTTTGAAGTTTTTAAGATTTGTTTAATATATAGTATTTTAGTTTTTTTATCATCACGACGTCATCATCATTTTATCATCATGACGATCTTCGAAAAATCTACAGAAAATACAACTTCTCTATTCCCTGTCTTTTATAGTGATAAAAATATATAACTATTATATATATTTTTTAAATATTTTAGAGCTATTATATTTAGCAGGATCAGGCGTCTCACCATCTTAATTATACAGAGAAAGTCCTGAATATTTAGAACAAACATTGTGCTACTGTAAACGTTGGTAAAGCGCTTATTAATTATACAACAATTTATGAAGCTTTCATGAAAATTGGACACAAACACGGCACCAGCAACACAGCATTTGAATGAAAAGCACAGCGAGACGGACGTAGATTCGATTCCCGAAACTATTTTCAAGACATTGTTGGGTGGCAGAACTCAACGCCTCGCTTTGTCTTGTTCGAGGGCGAGGAAATGCAAACGTCCGTCTCGCTGTGCTTTTCATTCAAATGCTTAACACTAAATTCTCTCTGCTTATCCTTATTATTAAATAAAAGTATACTATAAAGTACAAATACATATATACGAATATACTATTGCTATGTTCCACGTTGTACAGAAAACGAGCGTGGATTCACTTCAAAGCCGAGTTTGTGATGCTTCGTTAAACACAGTTACGTACCGACCGATATTTGGTTAAGATCTGTGGAAGACAGTGGGGATTTGGTATATCTATATATATATATATATATATTTTAAAATTGTCTTTAACTGGTCTCAAAGGATTTTCTAAATAAAACGTCAGTCGTGGTTCAGTAGAAAGAAACATACTTGTGGCGCACAAGTATGTTTCTGTCAATACAACTGGTTGTGGGTTCGATCTCCGCTCGAGGAATTTTATTTCCTATTTATTTAGATTTATAATTTCATTTTTATATTTTCATTTCCTGGTTTTCTTCGCTCTGGTTTCCCTGGCAAAACGTGACGTTGAGTCTTACCACTCAAAACGCAATGCATAATAATTCGGCAGAAAATGGAGAACGGAGTGTCTTAACACTAGGTTCCCTCTGTCTACCCTGCTGTCTACGGGATACAGTGTGGAGCTGACATAAAAAAACTGGATCAATTGATTCTTTTTTTTGTATTATCAAGAAAACGTTCTAAGATTAAAGATCATAATCTTGCTCTGACGACGATTAAGCTCGGATTAATCTGATAGCCGACATTTTGTAATTCCTCATTCACTGACGTAAGGAGGGCACCATTTTTTATATTATTTTAAAAAAGTACAACCTGATAGTATTTAAAAATATTTTTTTTTTGGTCATTTTGCCGTACACGGCTGAGGCTGAGGAAACCTAGTGTAAAAATACTTCGTTCCGCGTTTCCTATCCGATTTTCAAGACGTGTTTAGGAGCAGAACTCAACGCCGAGATTTATCTTGTTGCGAGAACGAGAAAAAGGAAATAATTCTTTCCATCGATTGAGAAATGCACCCACAGCCGCCGTGTTTATAGAAACCCACACATTGTGCCCTAATGCTACAAAACAGTAAGAAGAGGAGTCAAGGAGTTGCTGGAGTCTAAACAGTCTTATTTTTGAGTTCACAAGAACAGTCAATGAAAGTACGATATTTGAAAATCAAAAATCGTTACAGGTCGTCAGTCCATCGATGAGACAAAAGCTAGTGAAAACAACAGGGAGTTGACTTATATATCCTTTTAGACTAAGCGCGGCGTTAAGTACCGACATTATAGATAAAAGTAGGGAAATCCTAAACACTAGATTCTCTTTCACTACTTGCTAAGTTCGGGTGATAAAATCTGAAGTGAGCCTCAATTTAAACGACATCACGTAGTTTCGTTAGTAATCTTCTAAAGTAGTTTCAGTATACATTATAGTGTGTAATTTCTAAGACGTGTCCCACAAATCACTTTGTAATTATATAGAAATTAATTTCTCGTTGTCTCTTTGAATTAGTTACTGTGGTGGGAGGTTCTTATTGGATATAAAATATGGTTACTTATTTAGATTAATATGAATTATTTTTTAATATTTTCATATATTATACTTGAAATTAAACCAGGTTCAGGTTGTACCCCGCTCACAGCAGGGTAGGCAGAGGGAACCTAGTGTTAAGATACACTGTTCCAGTGTCACGCCAGTCGTGGTGCAGGCGCACAGAGTGTGACTGTAAAATCGACTGGTTATGGGTTCGAACGTGTTGTAGATTGCGTGTTGAGTGGCAGAACTCACAACCGCGCTTTGCGTCGGCACCAGAATCGAAGAAATGGAAATATAAATTTAAGTAAATATTTTATCTTCTCGAGTGGGGATCGAACCCACAACCAGTCGGTTTTACGGTCACACTTCGTGCCGCTGCGCCACGACTGGCCTCCTAGTTAGTTAGTCAAGTATATAGAAAATTTAATTTTCGTCAGTTTGATAATATTTAACGATGTGTTAACGCGTACGCCTCGAGCTGCAAAAGTTATTCCGTTTTGCTTGTTGACCTAATTACTGGAACGCAACACTGTACTAGGTTTATTGTTAATATAATATGTTGCTTCGCTGTGCTTTTTATTTTAGTATATTAAAATAAATCTTTTTTTATCTTATATATATGGTATAAAGATGATGAGGTTCTTAAAGAAATGTAGTTTTAAAGAAGAATTTTTATGTATGTACATATAATATAGATTCCATCTTTAAGTAAAAAGTTAAGTATATTCTATATTGATTTAGCATCAGACGGACACTAGTGCTACTACTGCCCGTTTTCCACCTCGAATCTGTAAATCCCAAGTTGAATGGCGGAACTAAGCACCGCGCATTGTCTTGTTACGAGAGGAATAATTGTTTTATATCTCGAGGGAAAAGAATTGTCTAATAATTCTATTAGAATAAAATATAAATAATCATCTAATAATTCTTTTCGTTATACATTTTCGCTATACACTTACATTGGTTAGCGTATAAGAAAATTATCTATATTGCTCAAACATACTATCCAAAAAGTGCCGATTCAAATCTTGTCAAAATTAATAAAAGTAAAAAAAAGAGGCGTCGTGAAGAGCGCATAGCTACAATCATGATTTGTAAACGCGATAGGTTGTGGCTTTCATTCCCACTCAAGGAAATGTAAAAAAATTATAAAAATATTTGATATTTTTATTTTTTCTCTGGTGTCGAGCGCGGCGTAGAGTTGTGTCAATAAATAAGCAATGTAAAATAGGGAACTGAGTGTCTTAGCACTAGGTTCCCTCTGTCTCCGTTTTGTGTGGGATACAGCGTAAAGAAAAAAAAATTCTACAATAAAAAACTGGTTATTCAAAAGTTTCTAAGTAATCAGTTAACAGTTAAACCGGGTTGATAAGCCAAAGCAGCTACGCCTCCATTAGAATACCATTACATAATTACAAGTCGTCTCGCTAATTTGTGAATGCTCCCACTGAATTATAAACATAGTCTGTTGTCTGAATGTATGTATGTATGCATCTATGTATGTATGTCTTTGTACATCAAAGACGAAAACATGGCACGTAGGGGCACCGTTTTGTTTCATAGTTTGAATAAGCCTTTAGTCCGGTGGAAAAAGAGAAAATAGAAAAAGGCAATTTTTTGTGTTAAGATGAGAATTTTGTCATGTGCCAGACAAAATATAACAAGACATTACGCTAGTGATTTAGTATGTTGTATGAATGTTTGAAAGGACGTCCTTTTGTTTCAATTTCACGCTGTATCTCACATGGCAGGCACATGGCAAGCAGGGTAAGCAGAGGGAACTTCGAAACCTAGTGTTAAGACAGTCCGTTCCGATTAAGACACTACTGTTCTCTACTGCCCACTGAATACTAGAAGCATTACGTGTTGACTGGCGGAAAACAACGACACGCTTTGCCTGATTTCCAGAGCGAGAAAATAAAAATATACAATATTTCACTGCCTCAAGTGGGAATCGAACCTATTACACCGCGTCAATTATAATCTTTAAGAATTGATAAGGATTATACCCAAGGGCCAGGTCTCCTAATAGAGGCTATCGTGGTAAGGCAGATGTTATGCAAATGACGACTATTACCTCAATTGATCTGGATGAGTTAATGTCGGTCAGTTCATTTAGTACTACATACTGGATACGAGTACAGCGATATATATCAGTAGATGCCAATGGACATGATGAAATAGACAGTATACATTAAACCGTATATGAAATTGAGATATTAAATTTATGGCAAAATCATGATATATCAATCATTCTTAAATAATGTTGTCTATTTATGAGGCCAGTCGTGGTGCGGGAGCACAAGCGTGTGACTGTACACGTGAAAGGTCGTGGGTCGATCCCCGTTCGGGGAAATGAAATATTTAATATGAGCGACAACTCGTTTGAAAAATCAGCGGTAAGTGGGGAACGGAGTGTTTTAATACTATGTTCTTTCCGTCTACCCTGCTGTATGCGGAATACAGCGTGAAGCGTGAAGATTTAGCCTCACAGTTGTGGTTGAGTTATGATTATGCGAGAAGAAACTATTTAACATTCGATGGATTCGGGCAAAGAGTTCAGAGCAATACCTGCGACTTGCGATCTAAATGCAGGTTTTAGGGGACCCCTTTACTAACCTCCAAGTCCAAGATTCGATCTCTCTAAGAAGTTCAAATTGAGCTTATAAGCTTTACTAGAAATATGTATGAGGTTAGGTTTAATTGAATAATTAATTGTTTGACATAAAACGGCAGTGGATTCGATATCATAGCTGGCACATCGTTAGTTTTCATCATATCCGATCCATTTTATTACTAGTAATTCTCTGTCCACTTAAAAGGCAAATATGGTTAATATATATATATATATATATATATATATATATATATATATATATATATATATATATATATATATATATATATTCTATAATTTTAATAAAAGCAATATATAACTCCTTGATGTAAAATTATAAAACGAAAAGGACTTCTCAAGTATAAAATTCATTTGTCTCTTTCATTCATTATGCGGTAAGAGAGGTACTGGGCGACGCAATGTTGACCTAATTACTGCACTACCATCTTTTGTTTTATTAATAAGCAAGAAAATTTGTATGAAGATTAAAATAACGAGGGCAGTCGTGGCGCAGGGGCACAAGCCTTCGACTGTAAACGCGACTGGTTAGTTAGTTTGGTGTCCTCTCGAGGAAATTATTATTTTTTTTTCATTTTCTCGCCCTGACAACGAGCTGACATTCAACAGGCAATGCTACGGTGAAGAGTGGAGAACGAAAATATCCTAATAGAAACAGAGTGTCTTAACACTGGGTTCCCAGGCACCCTCTGCCTAACCTACTTAAAAAAAATTGCTTCTTAAAAAAAAATTAAAATAGCACGGTACAAATATAAATCATATAATTAGGTAGTATTTCAATTAAAATACTCGTGTTTTATAAATTTGCTTCATATTGTCCCTCATAGCAGGGTAGGTGGAGAGAATCTAGTGATAAGACTTCTTGTTCCCCACCAAAACCCATTTTTTGGACTAATAGGGTAAGCACAGTAGGGAGAGGGCGCCTAGTGCTAAGATACTCCAATCTCCACTTTTCACCATATTATAAGTGTATATCCTTGATTTTAAAAGAAAAGTACTAATATCTTTGAAGTGAAAAAATGGAGACCGTATAATATATTTTATACAACGCAATTTAATTAATGGGATGTAATACGAGATGCGTATAGATATAAAATTTTATATAGATTATAATTTGACAAGGCAGATATTCAAAAAACTTAATTTCGCTACGAAACATTAAAAATAAAAGCTTTATAAAACCACTGTGAAGCACAAAAAAAGAAAGAGAATTTAAAAAAAGAGTATTTTTAAAGTACTAAATTGACATGAAAGAAAAGAATAAAAGAGAAGTATATAAGAGAAAATTGTTCATAATATCATCACAAAGGCCGACTAATAGTTTAATTCTGTGACGAGTGCAATGGAGTATGGTTGACTAGTTAATCCTGAAATGCTGACTGGCTGATGCCAGATACCGGGCCGCCATTTCAAACGTAAGCCAAAAGTCATATTCGAAATACGTATTTGAATATTCATTTTTAACTGTACATTATGTTTTTGAGTGATTTATTATATGAAGTATATCTATAAGTGTTTATTTTTGTTGTTTCCCGCTATATCACGCATAAAGCTGAGACATTGCGTGTTAGGAGATGGAAGTAAACGTTGTGCTTGGCCTTGTTACCAGAGGGAAATGGAAATAATTCATTCTTCCCGTAGGAATCGAACGCACAACCATCGTGTTTAGTGTCAGACGTTAATTGCTGCTGTGATACGATGGCCTTTAATATTTTATGTGTTTTTGTTACATACATAATTGAAAATGTGCAAAAAGAGAGCTTTAGTTACGCTCCATAAGCTCAGTTTGAAATAGTATATTAATATTACTATTTTTGTAATGGACTTTCAGTTTGGAAATTATAAAAATATGTAAAATTTTTATGTATTCATATATTTTTAATATTTATTTTAGTGTAGTTGTGTAAAAATATATTTAAAATGCAGCTTCTTTTTTTACGCATAGCATAGGGATAGAAGAGAACCTAGCGTTAAGACACTCCATTTCTTATTATCCTCCCAATTTTTGAGACATTGTGTGTGGCGAAACTCGATCGATCTGTCTGTCGGCCCTCGATCTGTCTTGTAATGAAAATAATTGGTTTCCCCAAGAGAGAATTGAACCAACAACCGTCGCCTTTGCAATCAAACGCTGTGCTGATGAGTAGCAGATAGGTAAGTATAATATTCTTTTTCAGCTTGCAGTAGAGTGACAAAACACAGAACCACGCTTTGCATTGTCACTAGAACGAGGATAATGAATATAATATTAAATATTTCTTTCCTGGATTGGGAATCGAATCCACAACCCGTCGTGTATGCATTTGCACGCTTGTGCCCGCGAATTGCATCATAATGTGTCAGTATAAAATATTATCAACATTGCAAGAGTAAAATATTAATCTCTTACAAAATGACATACTGACGTCATGTCAGTGACAAACACATTTTGTTGTCAGCGAACGGAATGGCTTCGTGAAGATTTCTTTTTTTTACCCTCCTCTGTAAATAAGAGGAACCCATTTGGTGTCGTGACAAGGATTAAAATTATATTTCACAGCAACCCAACGAGTTACAACATATGAGTGTTTTGATTGAAAATATAAAGTTTTTTAGGGAAACGTTTTTGTTAACTCCACAGTGGTTGAGTGGTAATATATGGTATTGTTTGTCACATAAGTCGAGATTGTCATGGCGCAGTCATACTATATAAATTAATTATCTATATTTCATGTAATTAATTATCTATATTTCACTCCACTTTCTACCGAATTTTGCGAGGCATTGCGTGTTAATTGGCGAAACTCAACACCAGACTTTTAGCGTAATACGCGTCTAATAGCGTTGCAGTGTAGTAGTAGTACTATGGTTTTTATTTTTTTCGTCTGTTTGAATACGCTTTAATAAAACGCATGAAAAACAACAATTAACCTGCGTTAGGAAAATAGCGTAAAATAGATACACGAAGTACGAGCGATGTACAATTCATATTTACATACTTGACGTTGTCCCTGTTGATCCCGAAACTAATTTTTTTTTGCCTCACGCTGTATTCTGAACATAGGACTGGTCGAGGGAACCTGGGAACCTAGTGTTTAGAGAACGGAGTTTCCAACCATTCTGTTCTTAATTCTCATTCACTTATAAGTGGCGAAACTAAACAACGCGTTACCAGATCGAGAAAATAAAAATATCATATATTTCATATTCCTCCAGTCGTGGCGCAGAGGCACAAAGTGTGTCTGTAAAATCGACTGGTTGTGGGTTCGATCTCTACCCGAGGAAAACGAAATATTTATTTACAATTTTATTTTTATTTCTTCGCTCTGGTATCGAGGCAAGGCACGGCGTTGAGTTCCGAAACTCAACACGCAATGCCTCCAGAACTCGGTGGAAAGTGGGGAACAGAGTGACTTAATACTAGCCTCCCATAATTCCCTCTGCCTACGCTGCCGTGTGAACTCACATCGTATTGCGTTTACAGTCGCACGCTTGTGCATCTGCGCTATAACTGTTCTCCACATGATTCGTTGTAAAATTACTGACCAATACCAAAATCACGGCAAATTTTGACCCAGCCCCGCCCTCCACGGATGGTTTGCAAAAAAAAAAGGACTTAAAAAAATAAAATAAAAACCCAATATAAAAAAAATGTTAAACTAACTCTAATTTCGAACCCCGTACGCCTGTAGAATACTGTTCAAATATTTGTTGTTGCACTCGCTACATTATGACTGTTTTACTTTATCAAATATGCCCCTGATGTATCCGTCCACGGACGATTTAGCTCAGCTCCGGCAGTTTGTTAGCTGAGCGACCGGCGTTTTCGAACGCTTAATTAGAATTTTGTTTGTTATTTTCGGATATAGAAAAATACTGTGTAACTTTTTTTTATTATTTTTTTAATGCATATATCGTGTTTTGCACTTTATTAAGACATGATAGATTACTACTATTACTGTTACTACTTATAGCTTCACGCTGTATCACTGGTTCGATAGTCAGAGTAAAAATATAATAGATAGAAAACGTAAAAAATTATAAGGTAGTCGAATCCTCATCTCTTGGAGACTGACGTAGCACTCTGACCACTAAACCATGTTGTTATCAACCCTATAGAGTTGGGGGTTTTTTTAAGAAGCTAAGAAATATCATTTGGCAATAGAGAATACTATATATTAAACCAAAATATAAATGAGTACAAGCGTAAACGAATTTATTTTATATAGGTAGAATGATCACAAAAATAAATTAAAATAAATTGAGGCCAATCGTCGCACAGGTGCACAAGTATGAGTGTGCGTCGGCAGGAAAAGGGGGGTGGCAGTGTTTTAATGCGAACCAAGTGTTTTAATTGTAGGTTCAGTTCCCAGTTTCCCTTAACCTACCCTACGTTATGAGCGGGATACAGCGTGAAGCTAAAAAAAAATCGTGCAACGTCACAAAACTCGACAAATATCTTACTTAAATTATAAAAATCCGCGGTTTCGCACCCCCAATATTTCCGTTCTCGTGTAAAATTGGAGCAAGACGTTCTATGACGGTGCACGCGGCCATGCATAAAATTAAAGGCGGTAATGAAACGACTCACCATGTGCTAAGCTGAGATATTCGTGTAATAAACTTTGAAGGGGGACTCGTTTCAGCGATCGCAAAAACTAAGTTTGTTTGATGAATTTTGTAATAATTGGGGAAAAATGAAACAGAATAGTATTTTTTTGGGAGTTTTATGGATTATTTACTTGTAAGTATTGGTTTTAATGTCTGGTTGTTATGAAGTAGGGTGTTGGGACATGCTATCTGACAGGAAATAACTCTAAAGCACGTCAGTGAGTTTTTTAAATAAAAAAAATATTTTTTTTATCTCACAAGAATTCATATCGTCCGAATAACATTTATTATAATACCAATTATTCAATAACTTTTGTCTCGATAAAAAATAAATAAACTGTTATGTAAAATTGTCGATAAAATATTCAATCTTTCCAATAGAACTGAAAAACGACACGAGCTCATGAAATTTTATGAGGTTCAAATCAATCAGAGCGCGTCGACCCAAATCTTTATAGGCAATTGGACAAACAAAACATTGGTGGCATCGACGTTTCATACAACGACATGTTTTACAACAACAATATTATATTGAATGAAAGTTATGGAATTTATTTCACGCTTTATGCACATCACACCTAAAAATAAAGAAAAACTAACTAAAATACGGGACGATTGTGGGTTCGATTACCGTTCGAGGGGTTGTAATGCAGCTTTAATTTTTTCGTTTACGTAATAATACAAGACAAGCCTTAAGTTTCACTACTGAACACTCGAGACATTGCGTTTCGAAAATTTAAAGGAAAGTGGGGAACGGAGTGTCTTAACACTAGGTTGTCTCTGCTTTCCCTGCTAAATGGAATCTAACGTGAAAATAAAAAGAAAAACGCACATTATGAAATTAATTTTTTAACATTGAATTAAAATTGTGTTTTTCATTTAATTTCAAAACAAAGATATAAAATCATTTTGATCTTGTCACTTTATGTTAGCGTTTGGGCCAAGAAAATTGCTACTAGGTCTTAAAGAATAATGTTAATCTATACATAAATCACGTCAAAACAAGCGCACGACGACAGGAGAGATACAATAAAGAGACGTATTTCAGGTGAAAGAGTTCGCAGCCTGAACTGGCGTCTTTAATTCTATTTTGCAGGTATCTCACTGTCGCGAATATTTCATTGTGAACTTTATATTAAAGTTGCTTTTATTAAGATTTCTGCTGCATATTTCTCTTGTAGTAGTTTATACTTTATTGTAGTTTTAGAAGCGAATGTAATATGTTAAAATATTTTTAAATAAATATAATCATTTTGTGGCTGTGTTGCAAAGCGGTACAGTGTCAAATTGTAAACGCGATGCTTGTGAGTTCGATTTCTACAAGGAGAGTAAATAATGTTTATATTCTGTGATCTATTAGCAGACAAAAGCGTGGAGTTCAGCTTGAAACTAAAGAAGAAGAAGTAAGAAATATATATTTAAATTTTGTTTTGAGAAAATAAGTTGGTTGTTTTTTTTTATATACAAATTGTCACATCACTTTAAAATATTAATTATATTAGAAAAATTCCAAATGGCATATAATTCTATAAGTTTCACGCTTTTTCCCACAAAGCATAGAATGAGGCAACCTATTACTGAGACAATCAATACCCTCCATTTCTCCCAATTTTCTAATTTACCAGAGCAATAAAATACAAATAATTCATGCCTCCAAGTGGGAGTCGAACCCGCAACTGCGAATTCACATTCAAACGGCCTACAGATATAATATAATACCAACGATGCTCCATAAAGTCTAAAGATACGCTTGACATAGTACACAAATCAGACCAACAAAGAACCACAAAGGAAATGCTTTTACGACAATGACACGCATCTAACTGGAAGGTTTTTCTAAGAAAAAACAAAGCATACCTTTATTTAAGAATACTTAAACACACTAGCTTTGTGACGCAAAGAGCGGAGACTTGTGGCAAATGAATTATGTAGATTTTATATATACATATTATATATTGAGGCCGGTCGTGGCGCAGTGGCACGAAGTGTGACTGTTAAGCCGACTGGTTGTGGGTTGGATTCCCACTCGAGGAGATGAAATATTTATTTAAATTTATATTTCCATTTCTTCGCTCTGGTGTCGAGGCTAAGCGCGGCGTTTAGTTCGGCCACTCAACACGCAACGCCTCCAGAATTCGGCAGAAAGGGGGGAACGGAGTGTCTTAACACTAGGTAGGTGTGCAGGATACAGCGTGAAGCTGGTTTTTTTAATAATTAAGTAATAAATAATAATTTATCTATTCAAGTCATCCCTTATAATGTTTAAGTGTGGATGCCAATATCACTTAGCAAAGTAAAGGTGGCTAAAAGGGCGAATTAACGTGTGGTGTACATTATATCAAAGCATACGCTAAGCCTACGCCCGAATGAATTATGTAAATCGTCTATGGCGGTTAACATCGTTATTGTAAGCGACACTTTAGATTCTAGGGGTGAGAGCTGTTCGGGTACTGGAAGTGATTTCAAATATATATATATATTTATACCGGGATTTTTTTAATAAGCAATAAACAGTCAGTAAAATCAGTCAATCAGTCAGGTAGTTAGAGTTATGCTATGTTATGTTATTATATTATTTTATTTGGTTTTGTTCTTCACAGAGTGATCTTTTTCTAGAGAAGATCTCATTCATGCTAACATTTTTTATTTTTTATATTAAAAAGTAGATCAACCAGAACTCTCAGGGAACGACAGTGCCATGGTGGTAACGGAATATCTTAACATCTAGGTTCTCAAGTTCCTTCTGCTTACCCAGCTACGCGCGAACTGGAGCGTAACTCTACAAAAACATGGAACAGGACATTAACGTTGACACTTTGTCTTAATATAATGTCAAATTAAGTCAAACATAATGAATTCTTTTTAAAAAATATATATCATTAAAAAAAATAAACAAATATTATTAATCACAAAAAATACACACGAAATAAATACCTAAATCGACAATTTCCAAACCAATCCCATCCAGCATAACCAATTTTGAAATTTACATCGAGATTCAAAATTCTTACAATGAAGATTGTATCTAGAACCATAAATTTTGCAGCAGCGTCGCGGGGTGTCCTCAGGTGAAAATTATCCGGGGGCGCCAGATTTAGCTACCATCAGTTACCGAGTTACGACTCTCGTACCTACTGTATATAAATGGTTGGTTATCTCACCTATACGGTATTATGAAGCGTTTCTAGTTTTCACGTTGAAGATAGGAAAGGGTATGGTAAAATAAAATATTGTTAAATAGTATTCTATTACAATTATAATAGATTTTAAAATAATATTAAGTTATATATGTAAAAATCAATCTTAAATATTAAGACATTCTGTACTCTTAAAACAAGCGAAAAGATAAAAAATACAGCTATCACTCTTCTGGGTTTTATTAACTACTAATTTATTATTGGGGATATTTGTTAATATATAATAATAGAACACAAGAAAAAAAATTTTTTACACTTGAACACTTGACTTTGTTTTTTGAAATGGAAAATACTTTAATTTTCAATGTATATACATAATATATTGCTTTTAAAATGATAATGCTATTAGAACTCGAAAGCAATTCGAAGCGAAAGGCGAAGCGCCAGAGGAGGCGCTTGTAGGTATTATAATTTTGAAAAAATGTATGGCCAATGTGACTTTAGTGTTTAGTTATTTGTATATATAAAAAAATCTATAAAATATTATGAAACATTTCTAGTTTTCACTTCGAAAACCAATTTTAAGTTTGATTTGTTTCTGAGATGTGAACGACATGCGGTGGGACGATCTCGTATGAGTACGTACAGTTTGTTTCCACAGTAGTTTAGCTGTTATAGTGCTGGGACGCGGAGAGTAATAATATTTTTATATTATTTTGTCTTCTTTCTTGTACCTACAGATGTAGTGTTGTCCATTTTTATGATTTTTGATGATAATTTTACGATTCAAGTTTTTATTATTTATAAAAATGTGTTTCTATTATGTACTCATATGTTTGCTTATATTGTAGTAAAAGTTATGTTGGAAAGTACGTGATCACTTTGTATGCATTCAATCCCTATGTACATGGTGATAGATCAAATTCCAGACGGTAGAATGAATTATTTTCATTTTTCCGCGCTAGTAACAAGATAAAACTGCGGAAAGATGGGAATAAGTGTCTTAGTACTGGAATCCCTTTACTCACTCTACTATATGCGATACAGCGTGAAGCTATAAAAGTATATGTAACTATGAATTTTGGGGAAAAAATCTTAGATAAGTTAGATGAGGTGCATGACAGTTGTATGATCTTGCTACATAAATTATTTCTTTGTAATAAACGGAGAGTGAGAGACGGAGTGATATCTCCACTATAGTCTACAAACCAAACGAAAACATTAAATTAAAATATATGTCTTTATTTAGAAGAACATCGATCGCTACAAGAATCATTCTCCAATCGTTTCACACATAAATATAAGATTAATATTAGATCATAATTATAAAACGCAACTTAATCACAGAGGGTGTTATATAATCTGCAAGTGCTAAACAAAGTGGACTCTTAATTCACTAATAAAATAAAATACTTGCCCGCCGAGTTCCTAAAAGGGTTGAACTCAATTACTTAAATAATTGCTTCGAATTAAATCCGAATGAAAAACAAAATCTGGAAACCCTATAAGGATGAAATTCCAGTTCCAGCGTAATTGAAAATTTTCCGATTTGTCTGTCCGTGTGTTTTGAATTAGATTTTGACTATATATATATATATATATATATATATATATATATATATATATATATATATATATATATATATATATATATATATATATATCTATATATATATATATATATATATATATATATATATATATATAATTATGTACCTTTTATCAAGCAAGTCGTGACCTATGGGTGTGCTAATTTGCATAATTTTTGAGTTCGATTCCCATTCGAGGAAATTAAGTATTTTATATTTTCATATCTTGCTCTGGTAATCGTTTTCAGTTAATTGCTCTACTAAGACACTTGCCACGTAATGCCTTCAGCATTCATAGAAAAGTAGAGAACGGAAGTGTCTTAATGGGAACAGAGGGTCTTAACACTAGTTTCTCTCTACCTCCTTGCCATATCCGAAAGTTTATTTATCGCATTTCAGCTTTCCTCTTGCTATAATATAACTATTTAACAACAATTAAATTAAATGAAAACATTGCTTCAGAAGGCGCCATGGTTTCGCAATTCGCGACAATTGATAGTGGCGGCCATAAATTGTAAAGGGAGGTGGAAGGTGGAGATCGCCGCAAACGATCTCATATACTCGAGAAAAATAAAAAAGACACTCCAACTAAATTATCCCGAGGTGCCATCAAGTGGATTCCATTCTTCTTTTATCTATAACTCAGTGTTTACGAGCGATAAACTTTATTTTTCTTGTAATAATCTCACTTCCTTGCAATAAATTCTTTTTTTTTTTTTGAAAAGCACATTCTGGCGCAGTGGGTTCGATTCTTATTGGGGGGAATTGTTTTGGATTGTATTTAAATTCATATTTGGACGTTGCTTTCTTTTCTATTTCTTTCTATTTTGCTTCACGTTCTTTTTTTAATAAGAGGAGAAGGCGGGGAGAATTGAGTAATTTTGTAATAAAATATAATTATATATTATATTATTATATAATATATTATTAATTAAGATTTTATATATATTATATTATTAATTAAGATTTTACGCTATCATGGCGCACTTAAGAACAATTTCTATATCTGCCGTGCTTACGAGTTCAATCCCCATTTATTTATAATTGTTTATATTTAAAATATTAAGTTTTTTTTTCACCCGTAAGAAGTATAAAGGTAAAATAAAAATATTTTCCAAATAAATAAATATTACATAAAAGGTAATTTAAAAGTAAGCGCCCGCCGTTCTTGCAATCTGATTTTAAATAAACTTAGATAGTGGGTGATCGTTAAAATTGCAAGTGCGAGGGGACAGGGCGAGTTGTAAATTTAAATCACTAAGTCTACCAAGTTGTGTGAAGTTGCTAGGAAGTTACTTTCAATTGGATTATAGTGCATAGACTAGTTTGCTATTTTTGTATTTTGCTTTTTTTTGTTAGAGTCCGTCGTGGTGCAGGGGCGCAACGGGTTGTGTGTTTGATTCTCACTAGAGTATAGGTATGACGTATTTATATTGTAGTGGTATTTAAAACCGCACTTCCTAAAAACCGTCCGTATTTTTTGTCTAATCCTTCCTATAGATACGACTGTAGGTACAAAGATATAATACACACCCAAATTATAATTCTAACTAAAATTCAGCTGAAAAAAGAACAATCTTCAAGATCATTAAATTAATGATCGCGAACAATAAAATTAAGATTATTTCCCGTTATTAAAAGGTGGTAGAAGCAAAATATTTAATCAGCGAGGGACAGCGAAGAGTCTCATTAGCGTTGATGGCCCTCAAACTGTTCGTAAGCTTGAGACAGACAACGGAACTCATTAGGATATATATATATACTTATTGATATAATTATATACTTTAGATATACTTAAGTACGGTAAAACTATGGATCATCGTAAATATGTGCCATATTGAAAGCGATAGTAATGGGTTTGAATCTCACTAGTGGTGGTTGTTTTCATATTTATCGCTATAAATAATATGAAATCGTTTTGAAAATTCAGCAAAAAGTGAGGAGCGGAGTGTCTTGAAACCAAGTTCCCTCCGCCTACCATGTGGTATGCGGGATACAGCGTGAAGCTGTATTGTACATTTAAAAGTCAATTATATTACAGAGAAACTCAATAATTTCCAGTTCCAGTGGCTTTGCCCTAACGATTGTTACAAGTTGTGAGAGCGATTACGTGACTAAACGCGAACTAGGGACACTTCTTCTGCACCACAAATTAAACAACTTCTGAATTTCTGCTACGCTCCGACGAACTTAATAATTAGTTAAGCTGTTGATTCCACCGGTCCTGGGATTGGGCTCGCGTGTCTGTATCCTGGTATCAAACTTGCTTACCTTTTTGGTCTTTTTCCGTATTTTTGTTTGACCTTATTAGGTATTGGTTAAAATAAGTCTTCTATATGTGATGAAGCAAGATAAGTAGACAGTAGCAAAGACTGAAACAAGAGATTTTGTTTTCTATTTTCCATCAGAATAACAATTTTTAATTAATTAATCAAGTATGAATAGACCTTTGTGTTTGTTGCTTTGGCTACGCCGCTACGGATAAAGCGTATGTTGAAAAACCTTGAATAGGGATCGAACTGATAACCGCTAGATATCTCCTATAACTGCGTTACGACGACATCTAATAAAATGCTACAGAAATTAATCAAATATAGGTCAACTACCATCTACAGCATTTTCCTTCAGACTAGTCTAACTATTAAAAAGCCATATATTACACAGAATTGCATCTATAACTGTCCTACATCTCATGACAGACTTTCCATCGGCTTCCACACATTTTATATGAAGAGGAGAACTTTTAAAACTTATAACAATATTTCAACTGGTCTAGTGGTACAAATACGACTTTCTTCGTTATAATTTCCTAAGAACTTGGCCGTATATCGTGCGTTGAAGGAAAAATACGAGTTAAAGGAAAAATACGTGAGCAGAGTGTCAAGCGGGAGTCGGGTAAATTAGGGTTGCGAATTTAAACTTAACTTACAACCAAAAAACGTTCCTGAAGTTTATTTGCTTGGAGTTGCTTTGAGTCGGTAATGAAATGGAAATGACGGGGCGACTAGTTCCAAGTTTATGTAGAGTGGTATAATTATTTTTGATGTTGGTCTAAATACAAGTTTTAAATGGAGAATCTTTTTATTTAACTTAGTTTTTCATTTAATATCTTTGACTTTAAGTGCTTGTTATGTTAATGATTGTAATAAAGGCTAATTGGATTGTAATAATAAAGGATTGTAATAAATTGTATTGAAATTCTATAAAATAATTTCTTCTAATCTTTAAAAAAAGTTCTAAAAATATAAAGATTAATCTTTATTATTTAGATAAAACTTTTTAAATATAAACGGATATCGTTATAGCACAGGGGGAGGCACAGATTTTTTTAAAAATCATATCCATTTCGCATTTTGCGATCAGAAAATTCGGTACAAGGTACAATGCAACCGTAAACGCGTCAGGTATAAGTTTGATTCCCAGTCAAGGAAATTAAATATTTAATATTTTCATTTTCTTAAATTAAAAAAATCAAAAACGGTATTTGGCGGAAAGTGGTAAATAGAAGTGTCCAAGCAATCTAGTTTCCTAGATTACCTCAGCCTGCTGCGATACATTGTGAAGCTAAAAAAGGCCATTGTGTAATAAAATTATTGGATGGCGGTCGTATTAGTAATTTTAAATGAATCTAAACGATCCACCGAAACGAATTCGAATCCACAACTCCACTTCAATCAAATTCTACCACACCATATACTTCAACAACAAAGTTATTTTATTATTAAATTAGCCAACAACACATGTCGCGCGCGCTCGTAAATTCCAAATACAGGATATATAGCCGAAACCAACTTATTAACGGGCAAACTTTTTGATACCTCGTATCGCATATGTCGCTTCACTCACTTGCGTCGAACTTACCGCGATTTCTAGTTACTATATACTTGTGAGATGAGTATATGTATCTAAATAATTGAAATTGTTAAGAAAATAATATATTTTTTATGTATTTTAAATGTGATGAATATAATTTAAAAAGAAACTATTAGTGTTAGTTTCCGTTTCGTGCGCCGGTCCCCGTTTTTCGACGAATTCTGGAGGAATTGCGTATTAAGTGACGAAATTTAACGCAGCGCTTTACGTTGACACCGGAGCGATAGAAATATTAAATATTTCATTCTCTACGGTGAGATTTGAATCCACAACCTGCGACCGTCACACGCTTGCGCCCCTACGCCAGATTGGCTTCAATTATAATATTTAAATTTAAGAATCATCGTTACTTGTATCTGTATACCGTGTTTTTAATACATATTTACACAGTTATTACAATAATATAGCACATTTTGGTGAAGTTTCGGACAGTGTCTATTGGTCAGCGAGATGTTTGTTAGGTGGACTCCTATTTCAAGGAATAACATTTTTTTAAAGTTTAGTTAAGTATCTCGCATAATAGATTAGGCAGAGGGAGCCTGAGAACCTAGTGTTAAGATACACTGTTCTCATTTAGATATTTCCGTTCCCCTCTCTCCACTGATTTCTCGACGCATTGCGGATTGAATTGTAGAATTCAATGCCGTCCTCTGCATTGTTACCAGGGCAAATAAATTAAAATAATAAAGGCCAGTATCACCACTGGCTGATAAAATCCCGGACAGCCTTAACTAATAGACAAGCTATAACTTTCAGTTTCACAGGTAGCGCATTTGACGCATGCATTTCATTTTGACACACTTATTTGTTATTTTTGAAATGTAGCAAATCGTATGAATTATGAATTAGTTCATTAATGAGAAGAAGAAGAAACAGTAACTGTGCATTTTATCCTCTCTCTGTGAGATAGCATTAATTATTAGATTAATATCTGAAACTTTATTCGTAACCGGTGAAAGTAGGCCTAAATATTTCATTCCACCAAGTGGGAATCGAACCCATAACAATCGTGTTTACAGTCACGAGCTTCTGCCCTTGCCCCACGACTGCCCCAGGAATGACTATGGTTATTTAAATAGTTTTTGCAATAGACTCTAAATAACCCGAAAGTAGAGAACCGAATACCTTTACACTATGTTCTTTCTACCTACTTTTGTATATACGGAAGAACTCAAAGTAAAGCACTTAGTACTTAGTCAAGACATAAAACAAAAGCTCCTCCTAGTATAAAATGTATTATATATTATTATAAGACTGCACTACAAAATAATGAGCCGGCGTACCATAATTCGTGACTAACAACGCTTAGGACAATGGTCACTTCACACAGCTTCACGAGAAAAGAAGTACCGTTAAGACATTTTTTATAAATCTTGACCAACTTTTGAGCGAAAACTTGCAGCAAAATGAAATCTTTGAGAGGGATATCTATCGAGGCCAGTCGCGGAGCACTCTACACGCGATGCCTCCAGAATTCGGCGGAATGTGAGGAACGGAAGTCTTAACACTATGCTCCGTCTGCCTACCTTGCTATGTGCGGGATACAGCGTGAAAGTGAAATAAATATAAATACATAAAAATAAAGAGAAAAATTATATGTAACTTACGGAAATTACGTTTGTTATAGAAAAAATCTTATAATTTTATGTGAAAGTATCTATTCTGCGACCTAGATACTCAGAAATACGTAATACGTACTAGTAAACCATACAATTTTGTACATAGTAAGCGACACAAAAGGAGGCGTACTTTTTATTTATAAACTTCAACAAAAGAAATCCCATTTTATATTTTTAAAATACAATATAGCAGTAGAAAATATGTTAAGTAAATATACACATAATAATAAATAAAAATAAGCTTCACGCTGTATCCCGTACACAGCAGGATAGGCAGAGGCAACCCAGTGTTAAGACACTCCGCTCTCCACTTTTACATAATAAAATAAATTTAAATAATATTTACAATATACACACTTATATAAGCCATGTTGCGTATTTGTTTAATTACTTGCTGTATTCAATTTGTATATTGCAATATTTGTACAAATGAGTGGGCGTTAAATTATTTTTTTAAATCCCGCACATAACAAGGTAGGCAAAGAACCTAGGAACCTAGTGAGAATCTAGGAACCTAGTGTCAAGATACTTCCTTTTCCCATTTTCCACCGAATCCTTGATGCATTGCGTGTTGCCTCGTTACCAGAGCGAAGAAATGAAAATAGTTTGACTCCGAATCGTTACAATTTTGTTAATAGTAAAATGAAACACAGACGAGGGTGGCGGAACTCAACGCCAATAATAAAGCTTAAATAGATATATTTTTATAGTAAAATGAACCCGTATCCTACCGTTCAGTAGCTAGCCACAGAATTACTAACAGTATAAGCCTCCTTATCCAGCGATATTAGAAGTGCTCTATTGATTGACGATATATACATTATTGCACGGCGCAGTAAAGGCTCAGTCAGCAAAGTAGGTCGAGGAGGCACAGTTAAGAAGATTTTCCTGTATACTATATCTTATCAATTATTTTGTGCTAGAAAATAGCAGTTTCTATTCATAAAAAATTTATTAACTAGATACTAGATATTAAGTGCTCTAAGCTATTGTTAGAGGAATTAATTATATTTTATTTTATATTATTCATTAGGATTTTAGTTGTTTTATGAGTTTTAATTAATGTTGGAGTATTAATTTGCAATATATTTTATTGTTTTAATATACGAGTGATTTAGAAACAATAACTATTGTTATACACTTTTAAAGGAAAATAAACAACGCATATAATGAATTATGTTCGGATTGCTTTAAAAAAGTAGGTAGGTTGGCAGAAGGAACCTGGGAACCTAGTTTAAGACTCTCCATTCCCAATATTTCCGTTCCCCATATTCCGCTGAATTCTCGAGGCCTTGCATGTTGAGTAGTAGAACTCACTCAACCTTACCAGAGCGAGGAAAATGAAAATATTTCTTAACCATCACCTTTATAGTCGTCCACTTAGGCCCCTGCGCCTTAATTTTTTTCCAAACCTATCTAGATAATAAAGTGCTCTATTTTGAAAAAAAAAAAAAAGAATATACCCAGATGTACCTACAATTTAATTAACCTTCCCCCATTACTTACCAAAACACACCGACCGACGCCAAAACGGCATAACTATAGTTTATTCAAATTTATTGTAAGCAGCTTTAATATACTCCCGCATTCGCGTACACTCTAGAGACCGTTGAAATGTGGCCGGAGTTCGGTTTGTACGGAACTAATAATGCATTTCGAACAAATATTGCAGCGCAACGGGTTTCGGCCCCGCGGTGCGAATTGGTGACGCGATGACGTATGGACCCTTTACTTTATTAAGCTTTGCGCTAGCTGGTATGGATGGTTTTTTTGTTGTTTGTGTATGGCAGTTTTGTTTTTAATTGAACTAAAATAGCGTTTGTGAGTCTGTTACGTTGTTTATAGATGAAATATCGGGTTTGTTATTAGGTTTATACTGTATTCTGTTTATAGTAGGGTAGGAGGGACCTAATTGCTATTAAACTATGTTTTTTACGCAACGCAGAGTCTATGAAGCATTGAGTGTTAAGTAGTGGAACTCAACGCCGCGCTTTGTCTTCTTACCAAAGCGAGGAAATGTGTATATGTAATAGGAAATATTCTTTCTTTATTAATTTTTTCATTAAATCATTGCATTTTTGAGCAGTAGTATCAAGCAAATATCTTGAAACATGTTTATAATGAAAAACTAAATCAGCTTCACTCTTTTCATGCATAGCAGAGTAAACAGAGATAACTTAGTGTTAAGACACTCTGTTTTCTACATTTCGCCCAAATTTTAAGACATTTTGAGTGGCGGAGCTTAACGCCGCACATGGTCTACCAGAGCGAGATAAAGAAAACAATAATCAATGAAAGGTTAAGCTTTTTTTGTCCTTTCAAGAACAACATTAACATGCTGTTCATGAGAACTTAAATAACAGTATGATTGTCTCCTGGGATATACATAAAACAAAAAAAATATTTATGGCCAAAATTTAAAAAGTAACCCAACATTTTCATTAAGCCGTAAAGACGTTCTTAGGTTACTGTTTAAAAAAGTACCTTATCTTATTTGTGGGAAAAAAAACGTTCAGAAAAAGGCATCCTCGCTGTCAATAAGGCCGGGGCAATTACCGAACGCAATCGATACCCTCGGCAGGATATGTTTTATGCACGCGGTCCACGCCTCTGTCAACTACAGCTTTTGTATGAGATGGGAAGATCAAGAAGAATATATGAATATTATAAAAATATATATGAAAAGAATATCAATCATAACGTTTTGACTAATATCCGTGTGGCCTTAAAGAGGTATTATAGTACATATATATATATATATATATATATATATATATATATATATATATATATATATATATATAAATATATCAGAACATCAGAAAAATCATTAATTATTGATCACTCTATTAGTCGTAGAACTCCATGTTACAAGCTTTACCAATATATCCCATACACAGAGTACGCAGAGAAGCCTAATATTAAGACGGCGCCGCGTCGCTGCAAAACTCAACAAGTTACGTAAAACATTAAATATTTCATTCCCCCTACTGGGAATAGACACCACTACTGCCGCGCACGCTTATGCCCCCGTGCCACGACTGGTCTCTACAATAATTTGTTATCCTAACTAATTCTAAAATAAAATATTCAAGTACATTTTAACCATTGTTATCCAGATAGAATATAAGTTGTACCATAAAAGAGGTCAAAGAAGTAATCGATACTCACAGAGATATGCAAAGCCTACGCCTCTGTCAACTGCAGCGAGCGTGACCGCAGCGTGCCATATTATGTATGCTAGTCATTTATCTTCTATACGCTTTTAGAAAAAATGTCATTGGAAAATATATTTCAAGTCAAAGGTTATATGAGAGAAATGAGAATATGTATATTTGCTTAAAGATTCTTTTAGAAAAAAATATCAATTGGATTTTTTTTCTGTATGGAGATGCCGTTAATTTGTATTTGGGAAGTATTTGATACAATTATATATTTCACAAATACGATGCGATAGTTGTGGGTTCAATTTTGAATATTTATTTTTGGACATATTCTCGTTTGATGCTTAAGTTCTATTTTCTTGACTTTTTGAATCCAGAATTAGAAATTTAAATTTACCTGAAAATAGTTAACGGATGTTGCTTGCAGAATTGGTATAGTAAACAAACAGACGTCTCGCCGACGAAGTTCAATCACTGACGAATTATTCATACTAATAATAATTAAATATTTACTTAGTAAAGAACAGGAAAATAAGTCACTACATTCTCTCTGCGTCGTCGTATAATTTTAATAATTAAGGCTGATGATGAAATTTGTGAGCCAAAAAGACAAACACTATTCACCCACTGTTCTACAATAGTAACAACTTAAATCAGGTATAATAAAAACAATGCTAACCCAAAATGAAAACTAAAATTATCATTTTAAAAAAAAATATTGAATGACCTTTGTTTTCGCGTTTTGTTCGAATTTAAAAATTCTTTTTCAGTCTACAAACGAGGTCGTTTTACATAAATGGTGCTTTCGGATTTAGGTCAGATCGCAGCTACAATAGATTTTATTTTTATTATGATGATATAGCTGAGCACAACACCGACAAGTAGGTACTTGCTTTAGTACTGACTTAAAATAAACCAGTCCAGGAACTTTCGTTGGTATTGTTTTAAAGTTTCTGTTTACTATGAAGAGTTTTGAATTGTATTTGAGCGTATCGATAACAGTTTGCTATTTGTTTATTATTCGAAATTAAGAGTCTAAAATTAATTTTTTGTTCGTATAAAAATATAATTTAATTTGAGTTTCTTATTATTGGAATTTAAATAACAGCTTCACGCTGTATCTCACACACAGCAGGGTAGGTAGAGGGAACTTAGTGTAATAACGCTCAGCTCCGCGCTTCCCCACTTTCCGCTTTTAAAATGTAAATTCGCTCTGTTGTTAAAGCAAAGCGCAGCGTTGAGTTCCGCCACTCAACACACAATACCTCTGGAATTCAGTGAAAAGTGGGGAATGAAATTGTCTCAATGGAAACGGGGTGACTTAACACTGGGTTCCCAGGTTCCCTCTGACTACTTTGCTATGCGCGGGATATAGCGTGAAATTAAATAAAATGAATATTTCATTTATTTATTATTTTACGCATATTGTAGCGCGGAATACAGAGTGATAACTCTATGCTTACCTGAAATACTGAAATTGATTACACTTACCAAAAAAATATCACGAAAGCCAATTATTTTTCAATAAATACACCACAAAAGAAGCATACAATCTAATTACTACATTTCTTCAATAGTATTGAAGTTTTCTTTTGTATTTTAAATAACTGTTAGCTGTAGTGGCAAGCCGCTTACGGATTGTGACCCTTTCTATGCCATTATGTCATCTCTTGACTTGTAACGAGCGGTTTTACTATACATGTTTCATCTTACAAATAAGTTTTATATTTAACGGAATATGGTATATTAATATATTATAAAATAAATATATATGTAGAGGCTAGTGGCACAGTGGCACAAGTGTGTAAATGTAAACGTGACAGGTAAGATTCCCATTGGAAGAAATTAAATATTTCATATTTTCATAACCTCACTGTAGTAGCGATGCATGTTGAGTTCTGCATCTCGACATCGACAGAAAGTGGGAAGCCTTAGCACAAGGCGCCCAGGTTGCGTTTTGGTCCAGGTCCTTCAGTCCTTCAGGTCTCCGGTGCGAAGCGTGAAACTCATTTTTTTTATTAATAATAATAATTGCTGTCCAAAATATTCCAAGATTAATCCTAGTAATTATGCAAAAAAGATCGCTATTTGTTCATTTTAATATTCTTGTAAGTGCTATTTACACAATACAGAATGGAAAAAATTAAAGAAAATCGAAAGGAAATCGCAACAGTATACGACTAATCGGATCGTACACCTTAAAGAGTACTACGTAGTAACAAGAAAGGTAAGAGCTCACAATGCTGGCTAAGAAGGTTAAAAGCGGTTAATGATACTAAGTTGAGCTCACTACATTTATTATATGTTTAAATGTATAGGGATTATATAAAGTGTACTTAAATTTCAAATATAATTATATTTTGTTATTGGCGCTGTAGGCGCTTATAATACAATAGGGTAGGGAGTTATAAAACTCTGTTTCCCACTTTCAGTTTAATTTTCGAGACATTGCGTATTCTTCGTTGGAACTTATTTTGATGGTATTAATGGCGGTGATTGTGGATTCGTTCGCCACTCGGAGGAATTGATTATTTTTATCTTAAGCTGTAGCTTTGGTAAGACAAAGAGTAGCATTGAGTTAAACGAATTTGAACATGCAACGTGGTCTTCCGTGACTCTACGCTTTACGCTCCATGCAAAATACATCTTGAAACTAAAAAAAAATATTATTTAAGAATTTAAAGTTATCTTCGTTTCTCCCACAAAAAATATAAATAAAAGATAAGTCACCGCTTCCAATGATCCATAAAACGCTGTATTTATTCTTCTTTGAGGGAGTGGGTATCACGTGACTTCTGAACATTATTGCAATTAGCTATAAAATAAATACTTACTTCAATCAGTACTTTATTGTAACAGCCTTATATTCTTTGATGTACAATATTTATAAACGGAAATTTCTAGTTTGTCTTATTTTTAAGGGTAACAGACACGCTTGGCAGCGAAAAAATTGTGAGCTGGAGAAAAACTATTCGAGATTAAAATGGTCTTTTTATTGTCATGTCTATGGGAATTGTGATTTGTAACAAATGAAATAGCTACTAAGCGTGGTGGTGTTTAGTATTTTTATTTTATAATATAAATTTTTAATATAAATGTATGTTCTTGTGTCATTATTATTAAAACCGGACTTTTTATTTGATGAATAAATTTTGGATCATTCATAAATACGTACAGAACTAATCTCCCAGAAAGCAGAGATCCGTTCTTATCAGAACAGAAAAGTAAAACTTCAAATACCCCTATTGAGGTCGAACCTACAACCATCACGTGTGTATACAAATTACAAACATCCCCTATCCCACGATAAATATCCCACCTTCAAAACATATTAGCGATCTCGGGATCATATTAGATAGTAAGTTAAGTTTTTTACCACATATAGACGACATAATTAAAAAAGCACTTAAATTGCTGGGATTCATTTTGCGAGCGTCAAAAGAATTTAAAAGATCCACTACCAAAACAACGTTGTTTAACTCTATAATACGTAGTAAGCTTGAATATTGTTGTATTGCATGGAATCCTCATTATAAGTCACATGAAAACAGATTAGAAAGGGTACAAAAGAGATTTTTACGTCAATTGGCTTACAAAGATAACGTGCTGAAACGAACTAAAAGCTATTCCGATCACTTAAGATTTTATAATACCGTTTCTTTATCTAATCGTAGAGATTCACTTGATCTTTGCTTCTTACATAAAATTATAAATGGGGGTATCGATAGTCCAAATTTGTTAAATAGAATAGGTTTTGCAGTACCAAGGCCCAATTCTAGAAGCCACAATAAAAACAAGCACACATTTAAAGAGCGTTTTTGTAAGAGTAACTTAGGCAAAGCAGCACCATTAAATAGAATGTTAATATCGTATAATAGTATATTTAAAAAAGCAGGTTTAGATATATTTCAACAATCTATATCCACTTTTAAATTGCAAATAAAAAAATATTCCCTAAATTGTCTTCCTCTTAAATAATTGTTGATAAATGAGTAATTTTTATTTATTTTTTTACTATGTTTTTTAATGGTCAAAATTGTTACAAGATTTTTGTTTTCTGTTTCTTTTATTGTATAAGTTTTATTTTTGGGTGTAAGTAATATCAAAGAACGATTTGCATTATGTTTGTTTTTATTTTTTATTAATTCATGCATGTCAAGTTAGCCTATAAGTGCGGTATACAATTTATGTTATAGTCCCCAAAGATTGTTTTATTTTTAGCATAAGAATTATTATTGTATACAACGTTGGCTTCCTATTGAATAAAATAAAATAAAAAATATCAACAGCGCAATCTACTGTAGATGGTAAACCCCAATTAAATGTCTAACAGCAAAGCCGTAACGATACAAAACGAGGCGAATTTCGATAATTGGTATCATATTCTCCATTGAGGAAGGTCCATTGTCCGCAAATGTACGCTTGATAAGCTTATTACTGCCGCAAACTGCCTAAATTAATTAGTCCCTCTTATAGACCGCAACTGATGGTTCAATTAGGGTGTTAATTATATAAAGAAATGGTAGTAGGGCTGATAGTGCCGTTCTGGTGTATATTTCATACGACTGGTTTTTAGATTTAATACGCACTAAGGTTAATTTTCCAGTGATTTTGTTTAAAATTTTTGTGTATCTCTTTATAATATATTCTTTTAGCTTCACACCACATTAGCGGGGTAACCAAGAGGGAGAGAGGAGTGCCAAAGGCTACGCATAACTCTCTGCATAGTTGTTTCTCCTCGTTCTGCTCAGGTATTCCCCTGTTTTACCACTCACTCTTGCTTCAGAAATCTTTTTTTTCATTCTCTCAAACTACCAAAACACGTTCTTCTACATCTTCATCGTTTGCTTTGTCTTAAATTTTCAAATAGTAAGAATTATTTAAATCAAATATGAAACGCGCTGATAAATTTTGACTCTATTGTATTGCAGTAATTTGTCCACTTTACTAGCTAGCACTTAAAGATAGTAAAAAAAATATACAATTTAATAGAATTATTTTGTTTTAAAACATTTTCATAAGTTTAAGTTGACATTTCTAGGGACTTGCCCGAAAAAATTAGGGTAAGACAAATAAGCTTAGCTGAGACAATATTCTTGAAATAATAAAAAAAACCAAATTTATAGATAAATAAGAAATATATAATCGTGTTAGGCTTTCGCGCCGCAACATTCATGATGTTAACTCAAGGAAAGGATTTTTTTTGGGTTGGTAAACCCAAAACGCGACGTTGAGTTCCGCACGAAACCGCACGCGTACGTACGAAAAAGGAGATCTGAATATTTTTAAACATTTTTTTTAAGTGTTAATCCACACTTAGGAAAGATAAATACTTATTTAGCAAACGTATAAAAATTTGAACGTAGCGGGACTCGAACCCGCGCCTCCTTTAAAAAAAAATGTTTAAAAATATTTAAAAAACAGTATTCTCTCTTGCCAAACGATAATTCTTAGTTATATAATTATCTTTGGGTAGCAGAAATTTGTAAAAATCTCCCTACAGAGATGCTAACAGTTGTAACAAGCGTATAAGAATTTCGACGTAGCTTGGCGAGAACGTATGGCTCAGTGGTCAGAGCGCCTGGTCGGTTTCCAGGAGGATATGTTTGAATGATTCAGACCCTGTGTTTCTTATGCGCAACTTTTTCAAAATTGGCCGAAAGTAGAGAACGACTGTCTTGTCAGTAAGCTCTTTGCCTATATATATATATATATATATATATATATATATATATATATATATATATATATATATATATATATATATTTCCAGTTCCAGTTATCTGCAAAGTTACGGTTGAAGGGATTATTACTGCTGCAATTAGACTTGAAATTAATTAGTTCCAGATCTTGTACATTGACGCTTCATTTGATGTCTTGATCTCCTATTATATGATTAAAGACGTAATATTGTATTGTTATCAATAATTCAATATAGATTATGGATACAAATTATGACATTTAGCTGAAGCAAATACTTTAAAATCCATATGTAGTGGATTGAAATTGATTTTGTGACACCATTTTGAATGGACCAAACGCGGCGTTATGGTCCGGTAATAATCAGCAAGCGGTATCACTTAATAGAGAAAAAGAGAGTATTGAACAGAAGAACATATCACTAATATAAATCCAAAGTAACCTAATAATAATACTAAAAAGTGTTATAAAAGAAATATATCACGTTTCTTTGTTAAAAACAGCAAATTACATATTTTCATAAAACATTCATCACGTTCACGTTGGTAACAATGGGTAAGCATTATCGTGTAATTAATCGCCGGTATAAAAACGGCGGGCGTGCTCGTAAATCCTTTAATTTTTACACTTTAAACTAGATTTAGCATTGTCCCATAAAATTGTCACTATGTATTTAGTTCAACTGAAGGAAACACGCAAAGGCTGGTTCGCCTGAAGTTGTTTGTGGGTACGGTTCGTGTAATAAACTTAAATCTATGCTAATATTATGAAGCTGAAGTGTTTGTTTGGTTGCAAGAGCTAATCTCAGAAACTACTGGTTCGAATTGAAGAATTATTTTGTGTTGCATAGTTAAATTATCGAGGAAGCCTACTACTACTATATTGCGTTTATCGTTTTAATGTTACCCGGTGTACCAGTGGTCAGAGATACCTGGGGCACTTAATATTTATACGTCTCTAGTCTAAAAAAAGAATATTTACCATAAAAATGTTAAAAAATATCTAAAAAGCATGTGTCGTATGCCATACACAATTTTTAGCTATTTCTATCAGATCAGGCGGGCGAAGCCGCAAGTAGCTTTTACTTGCGGCTTGACTACTTGAATTGATAATATTTACTCGAAAAACGATATTTTACGTTCACTTTGTCTTCGGATGCTCTGTTTTGTAAACAATGCTGTTGTCAAGAATAATATTTGCGACGGATTTAGTTGGATACTAAATAATTTAGATTCAATCTCGGTTGAATTGTTGAAAATATATATTTGTTTTGTATTTGAAACTACGAAAATATTGTTGATAGTTTAAACTCATAATAACATTATTTTGGTGTGCTATTTTAGTGTCAACTTGTATTTGTATTTGTTTTACTCTCTGTTTTGGCAATTATAAAAAGCACGCAAAGACATAAACATGCGACGGTCAACGCGACAGTTGTGGGTTGAATTCCCACTGTGGGGAATAAAATATTTAATATTTTCATTTTCTCGCTAAATGAGCAATGGGGAGAAGCGTGGCGCTGAGTTTCGCCTTTTTGCTCAAATCTCGAGGCAGTAGTTGTTGCTAAACTTTATTTTTAGCGAAGAAATGTAAATAATTCACTCCCACGAGCGGGAATCGAACCAACAACTGTCGCTTTGCTCATTATACCAAAACCGTATCAATAAAATTAAAATTGTACGAACAATCGTCTAAAATTACAAATCAAAAACTTTCCGTTATCTGTTAACTTGTTATATAACAAACGGAGTAAGGCAATTGATATTGATGGGTTTTCGAGCGGATACCGTCGGACTTTTGGGGCTAGCAGAGAAGTCAATCAAGTAATAATTACAATAAAAACAGCGGCCGGACGGAGTTGTGAAACCGTTTGACTGGATCGCGGGCCACGAGGTTCGTGTCATTGAGTGTGGATTTCTGATTTTAACGTTTCGTACCTTGAAAGATAAACACGGAACCTTTATAGGATTATTTTGTTGTCCGTCTGTCTTTTTTTTTTTTTTTTATGGAAAAGTCACGGCAAACGAGCGTGCGGGTCACCTGATGGTAAGTGATTACCGCCGCCCACGACTCCGCGCAACCCCAGAGGAGCTACAGGTGCGTTGCCGGCCTTTAAGATGGGTTGGGCGCCGGGGCCCGGCATTACCTGATGCGAAACGCAGTTGCATAAAGCCACTACTTCACGCCGGTTTTAAATGCCGGGGGTGGTAATGATCCGGTCGAGTCTGCCCATGCGTGTTGCCATTGCTGGCGACGTGACTCTACCACACGTATTTTAGTCGCCTCTTACAACACCACCAGTACCAGGATGATTCTATTCTAGGCCGGGATCACACGGCACAAATTTTTACTGTCCGTCTGTCTGTCTGTCAACACCATTTTTCTTGCGATTGCGTGTATGTTTCGATCTGAAGTTATTATCAAATATTCAGATCTACGGTCCCTTGAAGCCAGAAAAAAACAAGTTTGTAATAAGTCAACAGAATCAAAAAATATTTTTTTATTACCTAGAGGTCATCGTAGCGTAATGATGAACATCGTCAAACTTATGTGAACATAATATTTAAATAGAGCGTGAAGTATTGCATGCTTTTACGTGGGAAAAAACGTGAAGCTAGAATTTTTTATTGTCACTAAAAGAATTTTTTTCTTTTTTCATAAAAAAATTAACCGTAAGAAATTTATAGTTTTCGAATGAAATAATTAATTAATAATATATTAATATTTTCATGTAAAATCTAAAAATTGTAAACCAAAACGCCAGTTGAGTAGCCAACCAATGGTAAAAGAAACGGGCGATAATTTGAGTGAAAACAACCGAATAATTGATTAACGAGCCCTCGACCGTGCGCCGCTTTATTGAATCACACATTGTTATTTTTGAAACTGTCTTTAAATATTAACGCTAAAAGATTGATGCGAATTAATTCGTATTAATTTTAATACGTTTAATTTTTTATCTGTGCTTGTGTTTTGTTTGTGTGTTTTTTATTGTTAGTGTTTTATATATTTTTATGTAATTTTTCAACTGATATCAATCAACTGCTCGGAACAGAAACCGTTACATATGCAACCTATTGTAATAATAAGCTTTTCGTTTAGTTTTTCCATTTTCCAATTGTGAAAAAAAAATTAAGGCTTCATTGAAACAAGATGATGCCACGTCATACATCCCGTGAAACAGTTGCACTGTTGAATGAAAAGTTTTATCGAAAGTTGTCTTTGCGTTCACATTACTTTATTAGTCTTACGCCTTGTAATTTTATTTTCTGAGGATTTGTTAAATAAATAGCGTACGTGAATAAACTAACGAAAGGAAAGAAACTCAAAGGGTTACTGTCTTCTTATTTTGAATTGTTTGACAGAACTCAACGCCGCGTTTTGTCTCGTTATGAGAACGAGAAAATAAAAATTATGTAGTTAAATAATTCATTTCCAGTGGGAATCGAACCCACCCATATGGAGCACTACAATAGGGCACCGTGAGCAGAACACTAGTTGGCTTATAAATTATTGAGTAAGTAAATGAAATAATAAACTAACAACGAAATAAAAGGCTTTAGAAATGTAACAAGAATGCTTTTGGTTGATATATTGAACAAAAGTGTTGGTCTACATAAGGTCTGTTATCTGTAATCCAATTATAATAATTAAGATTTTACGAGAAAATCGTAACTTTACTTATAATAAAAAGTAAAGTCAATGTCTCTGGATTTAACCTTTGATTTATTTATATTAAGCCTTAAAAACTGATATATATCTATCTAACGTTTAAAATACATGAAAGTTGTTGGAAAAAACCAAATGGTTTAATTTGTCTCGGATTAAGGCGAAAAGTGGAGATCAGAGTGTCTTAACACAAAAATATTTCTGCCTAAACTCTACACTACTACTATGTGGAAAAGAACATGGAAGTAGAAAAATAATAATGCTATTTTATGTATCAATATTTTTAAAAATAACGTTATTTTATAATTTAATATCCATTATAACGTTTAATCACACTAACAGTTTAGAACACGACACGAAGTCGTATAGAGTATGTGTAATAATTAATTTTATGCAGTAACAAAGTGAATTTCGAGCGTTAATTAATTGTTATTGTTGTATGAAATATGTCACTGACCCACGAACAAAGAAAAATTTTTTTTAGATGTATCCTTTATATTATATAATATAAGGTAGGCAGAGAAAATCCACGTTAAGACAATCCATTCCCAAATTAACGCTGAATTCTCGAGGCGATGCGTATTGAAGGGCGAAATTTAACGGTACACTTTACCTCATTCTTAGAACAAGAAAATAAACATATTAAATAATTCCACCAGAATGGGAACTGAACTTGCAACAAGACCTGGTCGGTTTCCGGGAGGCGCGGGTTCGAGTCCCGCTACGTTCAAATTTTTATACGTTTTCTAAATAAGTATTTTTCTTTCCTAAGTGTGAATTATCATTTTAAAATTGTTAAAAATAATTGCATTCCTGACTGTGAATGTTGTGCACTGCACCACTTGACAATTTAAATTATTATATCAAATTATAGCATCTACATATATATTAATATTAATATGTGCGGTAAGGCAAAAATGTTGTCCGATATGCGAATGGAATTTGGCACAATTGTTTTATATAGAGGATGAGTATAGATTGCATGAAATATATATTGAGGCCAGTCGTGGCGCAGGGGCACAAGCGTGAGACTGTAAACGCGACAGGATGTGAATTCGATTACCACTCGTTGAAATGAAACATTTAATATTCTCATTTCTTCGCTCTGGGGTCGACGCTAAGAGCGGCGTGGAATTATGCTACTCAACAAGCAATGATTTCACAATTAGGTGGAAAATAGAGAGCGGAGTGCCTCAACACTAGGCTCCCCACCTTCCCACATGCGAAATACAGTATGGAACTGAAAAAAAATACATGAAATTATTAATATAAAGTAACTACAAGAACATCATAAAAATATCATATTTACAAGCCATTTTATAAAAACTCGACACAAAGGGAAGAACAGTGACAAATTGACAGTGCTCTGTTTACGTACATACGTCCCGGACGGAGCTAATAGGTTGCATCTGTTAGATCGACTGGATCGGTGTGTGGATGTATGTGTTGTATGGGTTCGCTTTTGTTGTACATTTTTTTATTTGTTTTGAAGTCAGTCAGCAGTGATGTGGATGAATTTGTATGATTTTTGATTGTTTTTTGTTTTGAGGGAATATATTTTAGTGATGTGTCACTTTGTTTCAATTTGTTTTAGCGTTGGAGTAGTGCATGTTGAGTGACGTAAGGTGATGATTATTTATTGAAATATACCTATATATTTTAATATTTAAATACGAAAGAATTGAATAAAAAGTGTATATTTTTTTAGGTCTATATATATTTTTATATTTATTTAACGTTGTGTTAAGATTTGTAAGTGATATCTCCTTAATTAAAACTGCTAACTGACAGAACTGAATTAAATGCTAAATTCTCTAACTGGCAGTATAAAGTCTCACTTTATATACTGCCAGTTAGAGAATTTAGCAAAAAATATATATATATTTCACTGTAATTATTTGTTTTTATTTTTATAAAGAAAGTTACTAATTATTCATTGACTTCAACCATATAACCCATGAAAACAATATCAAAATCTACAAAAAAACAGTTTGTATATAATTTTAAACGCATATCGGATTTTAAAAGCTTTCCAAAGCTCCACACGAGAGTGAGTGTCAGTACGCTGTTTACGTTGTATACAAGTTAATAGCATGCATCAGTTACATCGAATGTAGCCGAACTGAATATTCAGTATGGCGAGCCATCGGTTCTCTCCTGTCGAAAGTTGAAAGTTGTGCAAGTAATCAAAGTTGTTTTGAGAATCTCTAAAGTATTTTAAGTACTTGTTGTTTAAGTGGGGAACGGAGTGTCTTAACACTAGGTTCCCTCTGTCTACCTCTGATACAGCGGGGTAGTGCCGATTCTTTTTTATTTTGATTAATCATTTCATTATTAAGGTAATGTTTAAACATCAAGTTCTAGTATTTTCGAGATACATTTTATATTTTCATTTCCTTGCTCTGATAACGTATACGTTCCGCCTATACGAAGTATCTTAATAGAAACAGAGTGTCTTAACACTAGGGTACAGGTTCCCTACCCCCTGTTTATGAGATACAGCGTGAATCTAAAAAAATCATTTTTTTAAAAGATATTTTTGATTTTTTACACTATATATAACATCTGAATTAAATTAAAGCAAACAAAGTGAAAGAGCTATACAAAATAAATAATAAAAAAAATTGTCCCGAAGTATCACAGAGCATGGCTTAGAGTGAACAGTTGTAATAACTTTCATTAGTTTGAGTGAGTGACTCGGACTGGTGAATGCTAAAATGTTGAATTTTATGTTATTTTTAGTATTTGCAATGCAGAGAACATGAATGTCTCCGGATAATGCAAAAATGGATTAGTTTCTTTTGCTTTTTTTATTTTGACTGACTTTTTGTATGTTGCCTGTGATATTTTGACTGACAGCAAGGTGTCCTTAGGTCAGTCCAAATGTTGACTAAGCTTAATAGTATAGTTGTCTGCTTGACATACCACAGAATCGGGACTTTAACTATTATACTAATGTCAGTGTATACTTTTGAAATTTAATTCACTAAAATTATACAAATTTTAAAAGAAAAAATTGAGTAATTTATTTAATAAACTTAAAAAAAAAAAAAACATTGGTTTATTTAATTAATTAATTTATTTTTAAAACATATTACACTCTATATATTATACATGTTTTTATATTATACAAGTTATAAACATTGTTATGTCCTGATTTAAACTACTAAAAAATATATAGAAATCAAAGGTAATATTTTACTATTAAGAACAAAACCTATTAAATACTTTTCTGATTGAATATAAATTTTCACAAAAATTATCAACTATCCTTTATTGGCAGTTCATAATAAAATATAGAGGGTTTCGCGCGCGACGCTCCACTCCCACTGGCGATCCGCCAAATGCGGGTAATTTGATAAAAACGCCCAACAACGGGTTACTGCCAAACTTTGGACAAGCTTTATTAGCTCTGTTACGTCCGTATTCTCCACTATCTCCGCCTTTTAAGCTGGAATTGTAACATTTTAATTAATTATTATAGAGTCGTTGTGGTGTATTGGAGCAGTAGTGAGGTCAATCCACGTCTTAGGGTGACTTGAGTAGTCGTGATGCTGCTTTCTGCCGCTCAACTGTAGTGTTTTGAAAATGATCGGTAAGTGAAGAATTATAGGAACCTTTAGATATAATTAAAGACAGTACAAACAAACACGCGAACGGAATCGTCCGGAACGGAACTTCTATTAGGAACCTACACCGTCTGTGATGTCACTAATTAAAAAATAAGTTTTAAATATCGCTTTACCATTATTTCATTCAAATTTGTTCACCATAAGAATAAGAATCGATCTTGTAATATTTCTTTTATACAACCCTTTTGAAACAACACTCCATATTGTCCATTATCTCGAACCTCTACTTGTAATCGTTCGAATATACAGCAGTTCTTGTTATTATTTAGTTTTAATGTACTTAATAAGAATTATGGCTGCGCTAGTTTTAACCGTTGTTTCCTTCACGAAGATAAACACTGTGGTAATGACACTACTTTACCTAGAGTTAACCAGTTGCTGTGTCCGTATTCTTCATTATCACTGCTTTAACAACTTAAGTTGGGAACGTTGTTAAGTTTATATTCTTTAGTTTTTAGTGTTTAGGGAGAGATACAGGATAGCCTATTACGTGTTTCAAAGGAAAAAAAGAGATTTTTTTGCATCATTCAGTTTGCTTGGATTTTATTTCGAATATTTTTCGGAATAAAAATCATGAAATCAAATAAAAATCGAATTAAAAAGTTCTGAACATAAATATATGTACAGTGTCGAATAAGTTGGTTTTTATAATATCTTTTATAATAATTTACAGTATCGTGACAGCTTCATATTTGTAATATATAAGTAAAAAAATATTTCAAATTACACAAACCGCCGCCATATTTAAAATTTCTAATAAACAAAAACGAATACATACAAACATGTATATATTAGTCGCCAATTTGGATATATTTTATTTAGTTTATTTTTCTCTGCGACGTCGCCGGGGTTCGTCGGAATGCGAGGTCCAAATATTTTTCTTATTAGATATGACCCACATAGTGAGGAATCCAAAAAAGTGAATATGATATTTTGGGAATGTTATTTGATTATGAAGATATTTCGTTTTACTTTGTTTATATTATTAAGTTAAAAAAATAATATAGTATAGGGTTTTAAACAAAGGCGTAGTTACATATGTGTGTACGTTTGCAAATTTTTATATAAAAATACTATATGTTTTGTCATTTGCGGCAGTCGTGGCGCAGGGGCACAAAGTGTGACTGTAAACGCGATTGGTTGTGATTTCGATTCACGCGTGGGATTAAAATTTTGTGATTTAAAATTTATAAATAAATTTCTTGGCTCTGGTGTCCAGGCGAAGTGCGGCGTTGAGTTCCGCCACTCAACACACAATGCTTCTAAAATTCGGAGGAGAATGGGGAACGGTGTATCTTAACACTAGGTTCCCTCTAGGGTAGGGAGGGAACTTAGAGTAGGGTAGGCTGTGTGCGGGATACAGCGTGAAGCTGATTTAATTATTTAAACTAAACACGGTCTCTGTTGCACTACTTTCATATGTGAAAGCTACATAAAACTGACCCTGCGAATATAAACTCTGACGATCTACTCGAGCACAACTCACAGTCTAGACTTGACCTTCATAAATAAATATCCCCTCAAATGAGATTGAAATTGACAATCATTATGTCAATTAACTACATAAAGAACTACTGAACCACGATAGCTATATAAGTATAATTGCTTATATGCCATGTTACATTTATGTTTTATCCCCAACACAACGTCATACCAACACATTTCCTTCAGAATTTCTCTATTATAATGTTGTTGGCTCTATAAAAACAAGAAAAGAAATGGCGAAAACAAGGCAAATTGATATGTTTTCCCGACGCACGTGCACATCAAAGTAAAAAAAGGCCTAATCCGTATCAATATCGCAGACCCTACTGTATAAATCATCTACTTGCTGTTGAATTTGTTTGGTCCAAGCGTATTTGACTGGTAAATAAGGCAGTATAGGTTTATCAGAATAATTTAGAGCACAAAATATATACTGTAAAAAATCTAAATAATCATATTTTTCATTCGATTAGGTTTAGGTTGTTCTGTATTTAACAAGGACATTAGATAAATTACGTTTCATAAAATAGTCAGTAGTGTCGGAAGGGTACTACAGGACCTACCACCATCGGCGAGGAATCTAGTAAAATTCAAATTATGGTGCAGTGTTAGAAGGTACATACAACCATAACCACTGTGTGATGAACTAATTAACATGTCAGTCACTTTAAATCGCTAACGCTACCTCTTATGATTTAAGTTCTGTATAAATAAAAAAGGGTCGAATCAATAGTAAGTTTAATCCCACAGGCACCGGCCACGATCTCATTGGCCGATACAAATTGACAGCTTGAAAGTAGCGTTCTGTTCTTTATTTTACTTACTTTTAAGTGTTCCTTAAGTTAGTTAAAGTTATGTGTTCAAAATTTGATGGTGCCGAATAGGCTTTTGTTTCGGAAACTTTTAAGTTTAAATGAATGGAACGTTGAAAGTTCTGCCTAACAATAAAAGATTAAAAAACTGCTTCCTTATTTTTTCATTTCAGTCTTAGTTCTTCTCTTCAACGAGGATCTTAACGACGATCGATCCTGCACTTTCTGAATATATCAACTGGCAAGTCGTTTGGCAACTGGCAACATTAACTAAATTGTTGAGCCACCTAACATTGAGGTTGCCCACTAACAGTCATCAGGTTTGTGGTTACATCTTCTCTCATCAAAATCTTTCCGCCTTCATTTTCATTTTTTTTCCTTGCTATACGTCTCTCCCACTACCACTTCAGCTAAGCAATTTTTGCTGGTTTATTATTTTAAAAATATTTCTTGATAATTCTTCGTACTTATGACTAAGCATATTGATTTTAGATACATATTTATTTAATAGATATAATGAAAAATTCAGATATTAATCAAACATCCATTCTGATTAATTAGATCAGAAAATAAAGCCTACAGTGGCTCAACATTAAAATTTCACATAGTGGATAAATATTTCAACATGTGATGGCTGTGGGTTCGATTTGTTCGTAATTCATTATTATTTTTCTATATAGTGGCTCCCATGCTTGGAGAACGCAAAATTCTATTAATAAATTCCCTCTTTCTCCCTAGCTATAAAATTTATAAGGTACATATATTTTAAACATTTTTAAAGTCTTATTCCACACTTAAGAAATTATTTTCTAAATAAGTTAGATACATATAGTTTTCATTATGTACACTTTTATATTAAATATATCGAAAGTATGAAAAAAAAAACAAACATAACCTTTATTCCATTTCATACAGTAGAAAATACAAATCAATTTTCGAAATTGCCAAAACCTTCTAACAATATACGTATACTCATAGTTTTTCAAAGGCAGTCTCTCATAATTTGCCTAATAGGCTTTTACCCGGTTGATACTCTAACTAAGCCGACGATATAAGAACTGAGACGTACGAGTACATATAAGAACTACATAATATGTACGAAAACGAGGCATAAGAGTCGCACGTTAAATACTTTCATCCTTTGAATGATAAAAGCAGTTTCAGACGCTGTGAGACATTTTGATGAGAGTAATATGAGATTTTCTCTATAGAAAAATGAGCTTTATTACTTTAAAGTTAAAGTATACTTTCAGTGGAAAATACTGTGGTCAAGTACAATGATAAATGAAAACGCTTTATCCCACGTTTTATTATCTTTATTGATGCTTATAAGCGTATAAATCCATTTAATAACAAACATATTGAGATTTTGGTTCGGTTGAAGTATATTCTATATCTGTACTAAATTATAATATTATAAGGCTGAAGATTTTGTTTCGTTGAGCTCACTGATCTCAGGAACAACAGATTTGAATTTAAAATGATTTAGCGTTGAATAGTCTATCAAGAAAAACTACAGTTTATATAACTTACATTCGAAGTAACTCGCGAGAGTTGTCTCGCGCAATAAGAATGTGTCATGCATTCGCAACTCTAATAATTGGCCATGCGGGCGAAGCCATAGGTAAAAGCTAGTCTATTAGCTATATTTTGCATTATTTAGTAGAAGTATGTCATATTGTACATGCGATATCGAATGGAATCCACCACATTCGATTTTCACTCTAGGCAATTTCTTATACCTAATCTATACTGTCTAGGTCGGATCGGAAGTCGGTCTCTGGACATATAGATATATAGCTCAGTGTGGTTTATTTTCAATTAACGCTATATCTCTATGTAGTATAATGCAAATATATTTTTTTTTATTTAGTGTCAAACCCACAACCGCCCCATTCACTGCACCACCATGGTTTCAATTGGTGGATGTCGCAAATTCTTTCTTTCTTTTAATATTTTTGACATGAATACGTCTATATTTGCTACCATAGGAGGCTAATCCAAAAAACCTAATGATAATAAAATGGAGGCATTGGCTTTGTAGTTTCAAAAGTATCCTCTAGAAAACATAAAAATAGAATTATACCCCTGGCAAACTAAAGAATCAAAAAATAAATAAATAAACGAGAACATAAATAAAAAAATATTATATAAATTATATAACATCGGCCTATACGCGTCCAAAAGCCGAAACCAAACACAAATATCTTATACAGAAAGAAAAGAATTAAAAACACAGAAGCTAGTGTATACCAGGGTTTTAGATAAAATTATACCCGATTTCGAGCCTGATCTCTTTCTACACCACTTATGATAGTTGGAGACATTAACGTTGATGTCACAAAACCGCCCACGCCCGATTTTATGCTCAGCGAGTTCTATTTGTTTTCTATTGAAACTGTCTAAAAATGTTGGTAAAAACTGTATTGATTTAACTTTTACTAGAAATTTCGATATTACCTTGTATTTGTGTCATACTTTTTGTATCACAGACCAATAATTAATAAAGTTATATTTTATTAATTGTTATTTAATTTAAAAAATATAACCAGTTTCAATAACGTATTCACGTACAACACAGTCACAACCAAGTCTTTTTTATATTGTTATAATATTTTTACAGTAACTACCATCATGTAATTTTAAATTAATATTAATTAAAAGTCACTCCCATAAAATATTTCACTAACATTTATATATTTTCCTAAAAAGCAACAAAAAAAAAAAATAAGAACACTTTGGAATAAGTTAAAACGTGCCAAAGCCACGGCCATTGGCCGCCTCGCCAAATTCTGTTATCTCAAGCTCCCGTATGCTGCATGTTTTTGCATCGCACGACCTTATCGTCGTTTTATTTTCTGCGTAGCAAATTAAATTGATGTAACTGATTTAACTTATGAACTGATTGACAAAAAACAAAACCTTAAGGCACAGAAAAACAGACTAAATTAAAAAAATAATTATTTTCATAAATGCTCCCAATATCAGCGATCAGTTCTTTTTTTATTACAAGTGTAGATAACTATAGTAAAGTAATATGTACAATGTGTAATGATATAATCACAGTAGTGATTAAAGTAAGTTTTTAATACAAGTTATTACCTGCGGCTTGCCCCATATGACATGGGGTGCATTCTCAGTTCTTAAGGAAGCGATTCTAAATATTTTTCAATTTGAATCAGTAGTTCCTGAGAGTAGCGCGTTCAACCAAACAATTTATTCACCTTTGTAATATGATTATATTTTTAATTTAAGTACCAAAGCAGAGTGACCCCAGTTGTGTATGTGAAATTAAGATTTTGATTCTTTTTTAAATTTTACTCGTTTCTCTTCTAGTTTTTTTAGTTCAGACACTTTAGCCTCCACTATTTGTTTCATTTCCAAACATTATGTCTTGAATGGAGAAATCCAACGCCTGCAATAATTAATACCACAATTAATTTCTACCCCAAGCGGGGATCGAATCTGTACACATTTTAAGTGTATCTAACCACTAACTATACACAAATAACTATTTAATATAGATCCATCACTCAAAACTCTCATGAAAAAAGGCAAAAATATTATAAAATCAAGTTACATATAGTTAACGAGTACTTAAAACGTTGTACCGTAGTAATTGCAGGTATTAAAATAAACAACGCAATTTTGTACTGCAGCTACCTTAATTCTTGTTAGTGTCGACGATATTTTTTATATTACACCTACATACCTACCTACCTATCTACCTCCAGCAATCATATTAGCAAGTTAATTATAAAAGGTGCGAGGAAACAACGCAAAAAAAGGGTACCTAACTAACTAGCTTTGTACGTGCTGTATAAAACATTATTGTGTTTGTTTTTAATATTAATTTTGATTAAATATAAACAATTTCATGAAAAATTTTTAATTGAAATTGTGGCGGTCGTGGCGCAGAGGTACAAGTGTGTTACTGTTAACGCGATGATTGTGGGTTCGAGCCACACTCGAGTAGATAAAATATTTACTTACATTTATATTACCCATTTTCTTCGCTCTGGTATTGAGACAGCGCGGCGTTGAGTTCCGCCACTCAACACGCAATACCTCCAGAACTCGGCGGAAAGTGGGTAACGGTGTGTCTTAACACGAGGTTCCCTCTGCGTGTGCGGGATACAGCGTGCAGGTGATTTATTTTATATAAATTTATATATATGAGTAACTCACTTCCTGGCAGAAATACAACCGGAAGGAGCACTGAAGTATTAAATCCGCTTTACAAACTAATTAACTAGTGAACGTGGTTATGAAACCTGATGAAGTTAATAATTATATATGTTTAATGAAATTCAACATTAATAACTGTTTCATGTAAAAACTTTTAATGCAAATATTTGTTTTTTGTCCGCTCCTTAGAACTGAGCTAATTAATTAATTTTTTTTTCCTACTTCTTAAACGTTTTGTTCCCATCGAAAACCGGGCAATAAAGTCATATTAAACGAAACAGAGCGAAAAATAAATATAATTAAATACAATAATTTTTCCAATTGCGAATCGAACCTACAACTATCGTATTTATAGTAAAACGTTCATTACACCACTACATCCTTTAAAATGCCAAAGAAAAGCTATATAGAATTTAGCAACAAATCTTTTAAGATATTTATCTTTAAGCTGCGAGGCTAATAAAAGATTAATATCTTTACAGCTCCAGCGTTAAGCGCCCTCATTAGTGCTAGATCATCAGTTGTCTCATTAAACGCAACCAATTAGCGGAGCTCCGAGCTCGAGAAAGACACTTGACCAGTGAAATGTTGAGATATATTGAGATTTGGAAAGTGGTTTTTACGTTTTAAGAATATTATTATTTTTTATTTTTAAAGGTAACGGTTAGTATAGTAATTATTCACTTAAAAAACATAAGAATCGCTACATTAAACCGTTTAAATCTCTTAATATTAAAATTAGATGAAATTTTAAGTAGTCAAATTATATAAATAAGAGTTGTTGGTAGAGAAATCTGACTACAGGTACAGTGGGTTACATCGATAAACATAATTTATTTAAGCCTAAAGCCTTGCTCTGTATGGTAATAAAACAGTGTTTCAAAAATTGGAAGTTGTGATGAAAAGCTCGTAATTTGAATTTATTATGTAAATTGAAAGTGGGGAACAGAGTGTCTTAAAACTAGGTTCCCTTCGCCTACCCTGTTGTATGCGGGATATAGCGTGAAGCTGATTTAATATATTTTTTTTATTATTTTTAGCTCAGCACGTCTAAACAAACGCAACTTAACACCGACAAGAGCGTGACTCGCTCCGTCCCGACGGTGCCTATGTACATTAACGCGAATTACGCCTCGAATTTATTCTAAGGGCCGTTCAGTCAAGTGTTGGTGTTCGCGCTTCCTTGTGTTCGCAAATTGGTAGAACAACTTCAGTTTGAATGGGCATAGCTTAATTTTTATATTAAATTTATGTATGTATTATTTGGGGACGTCGCGGCGCAGGAGCCCAAAGTGTGACTATGCTGTTAGAAATATTTAACATTTTAATTTCTTTGCTCTGGTAACGAGGCAAAGCAATCAGAATTCAGCGGAAAGTGAGGAAAGGAGTGTCTTAACACTAAGGTTCCTTTGTGTATCTTGCTATGCTGAAAAAAGGGTGATACTGTTGTATTTTAAGGTAAATAAATGAAAAGGCACATCTCTTTGTGAGTTAATTGGTCATATTAAATGTGCTATTTTTTGGGTGATTACTAACAAATATATTTTTTCTTATCTATTAAAATGCTTAGTATTTTATTCAAACTATATTCTGAGTAAGTCAACTAAAATATATAGGGATACAGGGGTAAAGCCGCGCCTGCCGACTCGCTAATGCGATTCTCGATAAACTTTATTGGCCATTATTAAATAAGTAATAAGTTCAATAATCCTATACTTCCTCAGAAAATATTTCTATACAATATCATATTTTTATTTGAATTATATATTGTTTTCGATAATTATATTAATGATAGCGTTATTGTGCTGCCATAAAAAATTGTCTAAAATTGTTGAATGTGTGAGAGAAATTTACGTTCTATAATTAATAGTAGGAATCCATAATCTCTTTAAAACAAAGGTTTACAGAGTAATCGAGACAAAACAATTTTTTTTTACCATTTGTAAATTATTATTCCACACTTTAAAAAAACTTGTTTTAAGAAAATGCTACAAACGCCTGGACTCAAATGGTATTCAATTCAAACTGGTATTCAAATCCTTCTTTAAATAACATAATATTTCAGTTATCAGAAGTAATTTCATAAAAATACCCATATTTTTAAACAAACAAGAAAAAAATATATCTTCCACTAACCTTGCCCACTCCTGTAGGTTCTTTCACTCCCAGTCGTCTCAACAACGCTGGCGGGGGAGGCGGAGGAGATCGATGTAGCGCTGCACTGAATCCTGATGATGCAGGGTCCTCTTCTCGCCTCTTGCGTTCCCGGTGCGGAGACCCACTGCTGCATTTTGTTGGCCTGTAACGAGATAATGAAATTTTGAGAATTATATCTATTGTCTAATTTACTTAAAAACTTTTAAATAACCGTTTTGTTTAAAAACAATTCAATTATAGAAAAATAATTCATTAAGCCAGTACAGCTTTTCCATGTTTATCCTATTAGACCTTTTTTAAAATCACCTCTAAAATCCGTTGTTGCATATATTATTGATTTATTTTCGTAATTTGTTAGATGTAAAAGTAAAAGATCAATTACATAAAATTTTATGTCAACTACTGTCGATAGTAAAACAGCTTCACTGTATACCGCACGTAAGCACGTAAGCAGCTTAGTGTTAAGGCACTCTATTTCCTACTTTCCACCGAATTCTGGATTGCGTGTTGAGTAGCGAACTCCACATGCGACGCAACGCACGCCTTTCGCTTTTCCTCTATGCCAGAGTTAAGAAATGAAAATATTATTTAATTTCCTCGAATTGGAATCGAACCCACAACTAGTCTCGTCTATAGTCACACGCTTGTGACTACACCACAACTGGCCTCAGCAAAAGCTCAAAATAATCAATAAATCAATCAATCAATTCAATTGTTATATAATTTAACCCTAAAATTCGCAAATTGCACCGAAACGATCAAACGAAACGACAAACAATACAAAATTAAAAACGGATGTTCATTGAAAACGGAAACCCAAAATATCCTGTCGCTTCCAACCCCTCAAGAATTCGAAGCTGTAATAAATGGACACTACGTGACGTCCCACTGGAGGTGACCTTTTTTACATTTTTCAAAAATTCACCTCGCGTCAATACAGCATAAAACCTCACTGATGGATGGTTTTTACGTGACTCCTGGCGACGATCTGTATTTTATTTTAATGTCTGCCGATACGCTATGTCGACTTAAAATTGAAAATTCTCTCGGCATATTTGAATAGTAGCGTGTAGAGTAGCCAGGAAGCAATATCATTTTGAATCTCAAACGCTTGTGCCATCAGAATATGTTGTCACAGTACTCTAGTGGAGTAGTCTCTATGAAACTGGTATAATTTTCATGATCAGACCAATCACAGTGAGAAAATTATATTATATATAGATATATTTTCATTTTCACGCTGTATTCCAGACATAGCGAGGTGATAAGACACTCCCTACATTCATCCGAAGTCTGGAGTCATTGCGTGTTGAGTGGCGGAACTCAACACTACCTCGACACCAGTAAATATTTTGTTTCATCGAGTGCGAATCGAACCCTTAGCCTGACGCTTTACAGTCACACTCTTCCACGTTGTGCCGCTGCACCACGACTGGCCTTAATAATAACAATAATAATGATAATAATTTACAACAATTCCCATAAGTGAAAATCGAATCCACAATCTTCGGGTTTTCAGTCAGAGATATTATTTTAATAATGATAGAGCAATTAATGGGGGTTATATTTTAAATATTTTCTTTATATGATTAATTATTTATATTATTAGGATGTTTTCTAGATGACGGAACATTTGAAACGGGCTGAACCAAATACACTAAATTCCGTCATCTAGAAAGCAATATATAAAATTAGAAAAAGTGGAATATGGCCATCTCAGCCAGCATATTTAGCTTAACGCAGAAAATTAAAAAAAGCTCAATAAGTAGTATATCTACATACGTACAGTTAAACGTTAATTAAGTATTTCAACTAACATCTACAGTTAAACCAAAAAATATATATATTTTTTAGGTTTATACTGTATTCAGCATATAGCTTGCAGAGAGAACCTAGTTTAAGTCAAGGCACTCTATTTTCCACATTCCACCCTATATTAGAGACATTGTAACGGATCTCAACACAACACTTGGTTTTCTTACCACAGCGAGAAAAGAAAACAAATCAATTCCTCTCAGCGGGAATCGAGCCCACAACCGCATTTACAGTCACCCGCTGTCCAACAGCATCTCAACTACAAAATTTCATCCCAATAAACCAAATTTACATAGAAAATTACTAATAATTTTGACCCAACAAAACCATCCAGCACAGGGTAAACACCACCGTGGCGTGAGACGGTCGCGTGACCGAGTCAGTTTATTGTTTGGTACTATTACTATTAACATTCTTATGGGGGAATGTTTAGATAACTCTTGACTTGACTCGACTCGACTTGGTGGCAGAACGACCCTTCGTGCCCCCATGTGTGATAACGTTCTGGAACTATTGATTTACACCATATTGGTATGTATACTTGATGCTTATTGATATTATTACTTCGAATATCCATCACGGTCGTCGGCGCACCGGTGCAGTGTCTCATTGTATAAGCGACGGTTGTGGGTTTGATTTCCACTCGGAGGAATGATTAATTTCAATTCCTCGCCAAGCGCCAAGTTAACGTAACGTCCCGAAAATTAGGCGGAAAGTGGGGAACAGAGTAGATCAACTCTAAGTGGCTTCTATTTATTCTGTTATGTGTGAAATACAGTGTGAAACTATTTTCTTGTGTTATTCATACATAGCTTGGCGCTGTATCCCTCATGGAGTAGTCAGAGAAATCAGAGCGCGGAGAGAAAACTCTTCGGTCTCTATATACTTCTTTCGCCTCGTCCACTGTTATAAACGTCTTCATATATATCCAATTTTCTTTTGTAAAATTTTATAATAAAAAATCTTTCACTACTCAGTTTTGGATTCACATGATATATTTTAACTATTTTTACTATGTAATAAAATGTAATTAACTGAAATGTAACCATTTTTCATAAATTGGTTATACAAATTATATTTTTCATATTAATTACACAGTGTCAAAAACAAATAAATAAAAAAACTTTCTAATAAAACAAAGTTATTTATTACTTATATTACTTTAGTAGTTAGTTAATTGAATAAAACGTGAATGGCCTATGCCGAGTGCGGCGGTGGCGTGCGTTACAAACGTTATATTTATTAACAGTCACTATTTCTACTATTACACAGGCTTTCACTTGGACGAAAATAAATTTCAAGTACACATTTTAGTACTGATTAGGCCTTAATGGGAACGTTATTTTGATTTGCTACAATAAAATTACCAGGTGAACTAATTTCTATCGAAAATTTCAATGGATATTACGTTTTCTTTTTATTTTCTCGTTTGATAGTACAATATAATTAAATAATACAATTTATGGCCAGTGATTATTTTTGATTACAATATATTCATAAGGTAACCCTTATTAGATATACAGTTAAAAATAAAAAAAAAATCAGCTTCACGCTGTATCCCGCACACAGCAGGGTAGGCAGAGGGAACCTAGTGTTAAGACACTACGTTCCCCACTTTCTGCCGAATTCTGGAGGCATTGCGTGTTGAGTGGCAGAACTCAACGCCGCGCTTAGCCTCGGCTCCAGAGCGAAGAAATTTAAATATAAATTTAAGTAAATACTTCATCTCCTCGAGTGGGGATCGAACCCACAACCAGTCGATTTTGCAGTCACACCTCGTGCCGCTGCGCCACGACTGGCCACAATTAAGACAGTTAATACTTTCGAATTCAGATTCTTCATAAATTAAAAAATATTATTATTTTACGGTAGTGTACGTAATTTTTTAAGTATGGATAAGCGCTGCCTAGACCAAATGGCAGGAGGCCACTAGTGTGGTATGCAATCGTGTGTAATACCACTGTAGTGTGGAATACCACCCAATTTCAAGAAGCTGATATACAAGAGAGTGATACGACCGGTAATTTTATAACACAACAAATATTGACCAGCACTGTCTCGGCACACTCAGGAGCTTCAAGTAATGGATAAAATGATGCTGACGTGGATATGCGGCGTAACGTGGTCTGACCATATATTTAACCCATTCATTGGGTAATAGTATAGATAGGTAGTGTTGGGGTAAGTGACGTAGTGAATAAGTTCCAAAGGTGTCGCCAGGGACGGTATGTGGCCACGACGCGCAGTTCTATATCGGAAGTGTGCGTCTTCCCCGGATGCCTATGGAAGCATGAATATCATGATCCATTGGCTCTCATGTACTGCTCGTGAGAGCCAAAGGACTTACCATTGAGGACGTTAAAGACCGTGCAAAGTTGAATAGGTTGACATACCTTGAGGACCTTTCTTTATTTTTAATTTTACTAATATACCTATTAATATAAAACATAACAAATCACCAAGAAAAACTACAAATTTAATAGCAATAAGCATTACAGTAAATGTAAGAACTTGTGGTAGAATAGCGAACTGCGACCCTAGATAAAGTTGGTAATTGACATACGATTGATAGGCCCTTCGAGGCATCGACTGGAGGTAGCATTAAACTCGAATACATTACAATTAGGGTAATTGTTCGAAATAGACATATATAATAAAAGGCATATTTATTTTTTGAGCTCGTTTATGTCCCTCCGAGAGATCCTGGGAACCTAAATATTAAGACACTTCTTTTATATTAATATACTTCCATTTCCCATCAGGTGTTGCAATAGGCAGTGGATCGAACCCACAACCCGTCCACCCTTGTGCCACCGGTCCACGACGGCCTATATATATTAAAGGCCGTTGTGGACCATAATCGCCTCGTTTGCCGCTGCAATACGACGGTTCCAACGAAAACTACAACTGCCTACAAACAATATCAAATGTAGATTGTCAGGTCAGGTCAATATTTTTAACATTTTCAAAATGTTATTCCATACTAAGGAAAGAAAAATACTTATAGAGAAAACGTACAAAAATTTGAACGTAGCGAGATTCGAACCCGCGACTCCTGGAAACCGACCAGGTCAGGTCAATAGGTCCATTGTAACAGGTCAATATTTTTACAATGGTCAATAGTTAATTTGTGACTTATGATAATCATATAATACCACAAACTTTGTTATGGCCGATAATAATACACCACTAATATGTAATTAATTAAATAGTTATTTATAATCCTCACTTTGTGTGTTTGCGGAATTGGCATTTGTTTATTTATTAACTAAATTATGTAAAAACACAACTACAAGCATAGAGGCTTAGTTGAGTAAATATATTTGATCAATTGGAAATCCTCTTGTAATAAATTACGACTGTAAACGCGACCAGCGTGGGTTCGATACTCGTGATATGAAATATTTATTTTCTTATTTCCTTACTTTGGTAGGCAGAGCGAACCTAGTGTTAAGACACTCCATTCCCCACTTTCCGCCGAATTTTTAGAGGCATTGCGTGTTGAGTGGCGGAACTCAACGCCGCGCTTTTCCTCGACACCAGAACAATGAAATGGAAATATACATTTAAATAAATATTTCATTTCCTCGATTGGGGATCGAACCCACTACCGTCGCGTTACAGTCACATCCTTGTGCCACTGAGCCACTAAAATGAAAATAATAAAGATAATACAAATTGCACTACTCAGTACAAACTAGATATACAGATGTGACATATTAAAGATAGATATCTTTGCAGTTTCAAAGGGATGTTTATACCCCTATGACGTTTATTTCACGGGTGGATGGGCCCACTGAAAACAATCTCGGAAAGGCCGACTCTTGACATTTGATAGAATGTTACTTCGACCATGAATAAGTTGGCGAACATTTTGTACAATCTTTATTATTTTATGGATTTTTCCCATCTCTAATGTAATATTATCAATATATAAAATTAAATTAAATTAGCTTCACGCTGTATCCCGCACACAGCGGGGTAGATAGAAGGAACCTAGTGCTAAGACACTTCGTTCCCCACTTTCTGCCGAATTCTGGCGGCATTGCGTATTGAGTGGCAGAACTCAACGCCGCGCTTAGCCTCGACACCAGAGCGAAGAAATGGAAATATAAATTGAAGTAAATATTTAATTTCCTTGAGTGGGGATCGAACCCACAATCAGTCGGTTTTACAGTCACACTCTGTGCCGCTGCGCCACGACTGACCTCAAATACTTACATTTAATACCGGATACCTTTATCAATATATGGAATCCGGTATTCAGGTATCCGGCATTTTTGTATCAGTTTTGTCATTGTCGTTGGTGTACTTGTATATACCAATATTCAACTTTTCAATCCAATCCAATATCAAATTATTCAAGCGAAGTCCAATTTTTCACAGAATTTATACTTCTTATTGATAATATATAAAGTTATATATTTCCCTTCCCCACATTCCGCCGAATTCTGGCGGCATTGCTTGTTGAGTGATGGAACTCAATGCCACGCTTATCTTAGCTATATCAAGTACACATTTTCTTGAGTAGTAATCGAACTCACAACTTGTCGCGCCTCGTACGTCTACTTAATTATAAAAATATTGTACTTTTAATTTATTATCCTAATACATTATACAGTACAATAAGCACTATACTAAACTAATGGAGTAATTACTCATAATATAATTTACAAGTGTTTCTATAAGAGGCAATGAAAATTGTAATAAATTAATTTTTTATATTGTTTAATGAATTTTATTTCTTACTCATATTCAATATATACGAGTATTATATAAGAAATGGAAATCAGCTTCACGCTGTATCCACACACAGCAGGGTCGGCAGGGGCTACCAAGTGTTTAAACACTCCGTTCTCCACTTTCTGCCGAATTCTGGAGGCATTGCGTGTTGAGTGACAGAACTCAACGCCGCGCGTAGCCTTAACACCAGAGCGAAGAAATGGAAATATACATTTAAGTAAATATTTCATCTCCCCGAGTGGTCATTAAACCCACAACCAGTGGGTTTACAGTCTCACAGTCTTCGTGCCGCTGCACCATGTATGCAAAACCTAGGCGTTTTGAACACGAAACATTTGAACCTGAGTGACGTAACTTATTTCTCTCTGGTCATTAAACCCACAACCAGTGGGTTTACAGTCTCACAGTCTTCGTGCCGCTGCACCATGTATGCAAAACCTAGGCGTTTTGAACACGAAACATTTGAACCTGAGTGACGTAACTTATTTCTCTCTGTCTAAATCTAACATCATCTTTAATAAAAAAATATTTGCTATTTTTTTTTAATATATAAGCAATGCACTATAGGGCAACAAGAAAGCGACTGACGCTGAATGCAATAGTTGTGGGTTTGATACTCACTGAGGGCAATCGAATTTATACTTGTTATTGATAATATATACTCGTATGTAACTATTCCGCATAAAAGACAAAACGCGGTGTTGGATTCTGCCACTCAACTTCTTAAGTCTCGTATGTCTCTCGTGTACGGAGTGTCTTCATAATAATAATAATCCTTAAGAAAAGAGATATTTATTTTGAGTTCACATAATCTTAATATTTTTATCGTTCTGGGAAAAATTGGCCACGTTCGTATGCCCATATAAAATTCATATATGCCGTGGCTTGTGAATGTTAAACCGATGTACACGTGATATAATAAATTTAATACAAATATTGAGGCCAGTCGTGGCGCAGGGGCACAAAATGTGATTGTAAAACCGACTGGTTGTGGGTTCGATCACCACTCGAGTAGGTAAAATAATTAGTTAAATTTATATTTCCATTTCTTCGCTCTGGTCTTGAGGTATAGGCGTTGAGTTTTGGCACTCAACAAGCAATGCCTCCAGATTTCGGAAAATATAAATAGAATTAAGTAAGTGGGGAACGGAGTTAACACTGTATGTGGGATACAGCGTAAAACTGATTTATTATAAAAACCATATAAATAAAATGTCAATATATTTTTTATGATTTAATATTAATACTGAATAAAGAATGAGGCTGAAAACAAATATATATATATATATATATATATATATATATATATATATATATATATATATATATATATATATATATATATATATATATATATATATATATATATATATATTATTGTTCGTACATTGTCTTGTATAATGCATGTAAATATACCGTCAGTCATTTTTAAAGAATACGAAAGGCGAAGTTGGCAAAATATTCACAATAAAATTTTAATATTGTTCGAAACTTATGGACGCTATCGAACTTTGAATCGAAACAATTCTTTACACCTTTTATCCTTGACTAGACGACGTTTTGGGCAACGTCTTTACATGGCAAGCGGCCAGGGATTCCGAATTATTCCTCACTTTCATAGTAAAAAAATCCTTAAAAATGAACCTTATACCGCCGTGATAAACGTTGCCCAAGTTTTAACGGTTTTACAAGTATGTTGCAAAATCGGCTTTTGTTTGGGAAAATGATGGTAATAAATAAAAAGGCCTTTACCTAAACTGTCCAATCGCGTTTGAGCTTTCAATACATGTTATACATTCGTATCGGTTGAGTTTTTCGTGTCTAGATCCATTTTGGTCGACTCTAAATGGGATTTGAATGGAGTCGTACACAAATTTTGATAAAAGTTTTGTGATAACACAATTAACTTTAGGTATTGCAATTTTATGTTCATGTTCTTTTATGTTTCAACTGTTTGGCATTTATAAGCATATTTAGAATTTAAGATACTTTTTTTTGATTCACTATTGACTGACGTATTGAGTGGCATAACTCAATGCCGCGCTTTTTGCCTCGATACCAGAACGAACAAATTAAAATATTAAGCTATTTCATTCCCTCGAACGGGGTCGAACCCTGAATCGCGACAGGCTTTTATTTTTCATTACTTACAAATCGAACCTGTTATATATTAAAATTGTGCATAAGGATTTACTATGAACGTATAGAATTGAACTTAACGTGATTGTAGTGATACCTTTATTTTAGTTCAGGCATTTTATATAACGATAAGTTTCGTTTTAAATATAGCTGCAATAATAACATATGACCTTTTACCAATTTTCGAGACAAAACGTGTTGAATATCGGAGCTTAACGCTACGCTTTGTCTATAGTAGTATTTATAGTTTTACCTGCGATCGAGGGTGGAATCCACCACCATCGTTTTTACAGTCAAATCATGTCCCACTGCACCAGAACGGCCTCAAATTTGTGACTTTCATAATATTTTAATATCGTGTAACGTTTCAAGGGTCTAAAAAATAAGGGATAAATAAAATAAAAAAATAATATTCACTTCATTTGAAGGTAGTACAGAGAAGCATTACACAAATGAGGGTGAAAATATGGCGAGCCACCGCCTTACTTAGAGTTGGAAGTCAAATAGAAATAGTATACATTTCAATAGGAGGCCGCCGTGGCCCGGGGGCACAAGGGTGTGACCACAAACTCAGCAATTGTGGGTTCAATTCCAACTTGGGAGTATGACATATTTAATATTTAAATGCCTGGCTTTGCTAATGATGCAACGAAAATTCGGCGGAAAGTGGGGAACGGAAGTGTTTAATGGGAACAGAGGGTCTTACCAATTGGCTTACCAGCTTCCCTCTGGCTGCTGCGTGATGTGCGGGATAGAGCGTGAAGCTACAAATAATAAAAATAACCGTCACTTTATAAATACGATGGACAAAAAAAACCTTTTTTCCGGAACGAAGAAAAAAATAAATGGCGATTTTTTAAAGAAATCTACAAAAGACGTGAACGGGTTATTTGCTGTTATAGTAAAGAATCTATTAAAACAATTAAAAACGAATGTTTTACTCGATAACGAGCGGCGTGTCTTAACTATAGATTTCCAGGTTTTTTAGGCCTATACCGCTATGTGTGGGATACAGTTGAAAAAAATCTAAATAAGTAAATTAAAACTAAAATAAATACAATGTTATAATTTCTACATAACCCCCTTACTCTGAGGCATCGTACTGTAGCGTAGAATGGTATACAATGAATATTTTATGGGAAAAATTGCGGCGCACTCTACTAATGCTGCGGGTATCTTTCAGTTAAACATCACGTATTTTTATCCTTTTCAAGATAAGAACCGTGAAAGGGACAAAAAAGATAATGTCATTGTTCAGTTTGGTGTTAGCAAATTATTATGTTTATTAAAAAAAAAACAAATTAAATCAGCTTCACGCTGTATCCCGCACACAGTAGGGTAGGCAGAGGGTGCTTAGTGTTGAGACACTCTGTTCCCCCAGTTTCCGCTGAATTTTGGACGTATTGCGTTTTGAGTGGCGGAACTCAACGCCGCAATTTGTCATCGACAGCAGAGCAAAGAAATATAAATATGATTTTAATTAAATATTTCATTTCCTCGAGTGGGAATCGAACACAACGGTTACTCTAAATAAATTAAGTTCATAACAATATTCCATTAAAAATTATTGACTATAGATTTCATAGTCGTAGCCTCTATCCCAAGATGACTTACGCAGTACGCCAAGGTGATATAAGTTACACTACATCCCTTTATATTGGGTAAGCTTGATGTTAGCCAGATAACGTACCTGGTCTGATGAGTGAGTATATTTCATATATATAATTTATTAAATAGTAAAACAATTGTGTGAAGTCGGTTTTTTATATAAATAATTTATATTAAGATTTTGAGTGATGAGTAGACCTTAAAGGATGCTCTATATAAAACTTCAATTTTAATTAGGTATTAGTTTTGTGCAAACTAAAATTTTGGCATATTGACAAGAACATGCATATAAATAAATATTCAGGCGAATTGGGAAACTGTCCTTTGTTTGAAGTCGGTGGAAAATGTGAATATCCTTTTTTTGAAGTTGATTGGAAAGAAATTAAACCATGAGAATCTAATTTCTGACACCAATTTTAACAATGTTTTCCCTTGTAACTATGACAGTATAGTTATATTTATTACCAAAAAAAAAACCAACTTGTTTAATTTTAATAGGATCCCATAATCAGAATCTAACCAAACTTTCAACAAACTATCCTTGAAGTGTATCCTCTTCAATAAAAAGGAATCATCGGGATCGGTTGGAGTGATTTCAAGTTATTCGTACATTTGTCACGCACAAACCTAATTCCAATTTAAGATTTATGTAATTTTCTCAGGATATCATTGTCAGAAATAGACCAAAATAAAACCACACAGGAAGAACTAGCAAATAAAAAACCATCAAAATCGCTTTACCCAGTCAAAAGTTTTGAAGTTACATACATTAAAAAAGTATTCGAATTGATAACCTCCTTTTCTTACAGAAATCGGTTAAAAAAGGGGGTATTCTATAATATTTTCCCTATATATGTTCTAATGAAGACAGTGTCAGTATAAGATTGTTCATTAGAGACGATCGCTTTGATGTTTGTTGCATACATTGTTTCTTTTGTTTATATTCATGATAGGGGCCCCTCTTTGTAGCACCTACACAACGAAAACGCTTCAAATAATATAAGAAAAAATCCCATTTTTTTAATAATTGGTATTGGAAATCATGACAATAAAAAATAATTGTTTTTGTTTACAAATACTCTTTTTTCACAAAAAAAAATTTGTGAAAATTGCTATTTTGACTGTCTCATACTATATTTACTATTTTCAGCTTCACACTGTATAACTTAGCACAGGAGCAGCAAGTTGGAACCTAGTGGTAACTATATACTCCGTTGTATTTTTGAGGCAAATTTCATGCTGTATTCCGTACGTATTAAGATAGGCGGATGGAGAAACCAGGCAATTAACGCCGCGAATAATACAAGCTCTTGTTGAACAAAAAACGCTATTTGCTTACAATTTAAAACGTTAACACCCTTAAATCTTACCCCAAACAGTAGGAGCGTATGTAACACGCATTGTATTGTTGATGGAAAATTTTCGAGGGAGAGTCGATTTTTGTTTTATATCAACACAAACAAAAGAGAAATTCATCTGAGATAATGGAAAAAATTATAAGCATAAAGCCTGCAGCTAAGCAAGCTTACCATGGAGAACGATTAAAAGTACAGCATTTTATAGATTTTCTTTTGCTTCACAGCTCTACCGTATATAACAGGATGGGTAAAAGAACTTTGTGTTAAGACAAAGTGTTCTAGATGTTTTGTTAATTTGTAGAGATACCTGAATCCCTTGTTTTAAAACTCTTCGTTCCCCCTCAGGAAACTTGAGGACCTATCCCAGGTTCCCTCTGCCTGCCCTGTTATGGTGGTGGCACGTGAAGCTAAAAAGAGCGTCGTCTACTAATTACGAAAAACATACAAACATTTAATTTAGCTTTCGCAGATCGTTGTAAGTTTCCAAAAACAAAATAAAAACAGTTTTTAATTAGTGAAAATTTGAAATATCAACATTTAGTAACTTAATTGGTTACCTAATACCCTGGTCTGACCATCAAAGCGTCCCTTCCCCAAGTTGTTCCTTTCTTAAGTGTTTAAGTCAATTAGGTTTCTAATTATTCAACTGCCATAAAGCGACCAACTTCCCCTTTAAACTTTCAAACTAGGGCCAAGCAAAAATAGTTATTTTTGTATTTAATTTTACAAAATAAAAACTGATTTAATTAGTTATGAACTGCTCTTGAAAGTTCGGAAATCATTTTATGATGTTTATTTATTTTATTTATAACATACTTTGATTTTAAATAACATATTTAATAATGTAGTATTTTAATGGCCGTCAAGGCGCGAGGGCGAAAATTGTAAGTACTAATATTTCTAATGGAAATAGAAGTAGTTATATTTTAGACTTATATAAAAATAAACGTAAATCGTACAACATGTGCCGTCGTACATAAAGCTGCCCCGAAACGTGCTCAAGAACGCTATAACTTCAAAACTAAGGCGTAAAACACACGAAAATTCTTCTTTATGACCTTACAAGGCCCTCGAGTGTAGAAGATTACTATTCCCATTTTATAAATGTCAACGCTTCAAAGTTGAGAGGGTAAAGATTGTATATAAATAACGGGCCAGAAAGGGCTGGGCGAAGTCGATTCCAGTTTATGGGGTCGAACGGGAAAAATATTCAAATGATTGGATATTTCAGTTGAAAACGTAGATTTTAAATTCAATTTCCTTTCCAGATAAGATTTTAGTATTTGAAACATATTTTGATGGCGCTATTTCGGATGATCGTTTCGTGAATTTTTGAAATGTGAAACCTTTCATTTGGTTTTGGATGCATAGCTATGTACATGATCATTTTTATCTTAACGCGCTTACACGGCCAGTCGTGGCGCAGCCACTCAGCACGCTATACCTCCAGGGTTCGGCAGAAAATGGGGAACGGAGTATCTTAACACTAGGTTCCCTGCAGTGTGCCGGATACAGCGTGAAGGTGATAATAAAAAAATAAAAAGAATTGCTTGTATTTTTTTAACTTCACACTGGGGTACAGTGTATATAGCAGAATGACCAGACTTTCCCTCGAATTATTTTTGAGGCATTGTGTTGAGTGGCGGTATTCAATGCCACTTTGAGTTGGCATCGAAGAAATGAAAGTATTAATAAATAATAATTTAATTTCTGTGTTGAAATCAAACCCACAATCGTCGCGTTTACGGTTACATGTTTGTGCCGGTGCGCCACGACGGCCTCTTATAATTTGATTCCACAAAATAATAGATACTTAAATACTCAAATAATTTTCTGGTTACATAAATCACAAGAGCTAACCAAACATCAACACATATTAAGAGCACAAATGACAAAATAACTTCCTCATGATACACGCTCGACAATAGCGCCAGCATCCGGAACCCGACGGATGCGATATGGAGACGTCGCGAAAAAATATGGCGTACAGGAAACGAATACAAATACGAAATAAAAATAAATATACGAGGAGCGGGATAAGGAAATGAGAAAAACCATACGCCCGATCCGCGAGGGGATTCTGGTGTTGCCAGTGAAGTCTGTTCAGTTAAAGAAATTTGAGACGGAAAGAGTTTATAAGCAATTATTTATGTTATTTATGATGGTGGGGCACGCGTGGGTGATGAATTTTTAAGTAAATAAATTGTTTTTATAAAATGTTTGTTGTTTTTCAGATTACCCAATTTTTCGGTCTGCGTGATAAGAAGAGATTTTTTAGGTTCCACGCTCTGTTTTGTACATACCAGGGCAGGCAAAGGGAGACTGAGAATATAATGTTAAGATACTTCATTAGAACTACTTCCGTTCACTACTTTCCGTCAAATTTTGGAGGTATTGCGTGTTGAGCGGCAGAACTCCACGCCGCAACTAAGTAGTTTTTACTCGGAAGGACCTGGAATAGGAATGCTATAATTGTCTTTCAACGAATTTAATATTTTTGAATATTTCAAAGCGAAATCCATTCACACACTCATCAGTATCTAAATGGTTGGAGAGGCACTTAGTCCATTTAATAGGTATAGAATTATAAGGTATCAGTTTCATTTACTGATAGCATTGTAACGAAATATCACAAAATGTACACTAATTTTGAAAAAAAAAAAGAATTAAGACTATTTTTTACGGTCACGAGTACACTCTAAATATGTTTGAATAGCTATAGTTCGAATTTAAGTTACATATTTTTTCTCTAAAAGCTTCACGGTTTTTCTCGTATAAATCAGGATCGAACCCACAACCAGAAGTTGGTTTTATAATCAAACGGCTGTGCTGCTCCGCCTCACAACCTCAATTTACTTACCATTATGCTACAATGATTTTAATTTTAGTAAAAATATACAGCACGACCGTCCCCTGCACTTCTTGATACATAATATAGATGTATAAGAAGAAGATTGTAATCTCAGTCTGACAAAGGGCAGAAATTCAAAGCTTTGTCGCCAACTTACCCCAGATGAACTAAACACAAGCATTTATGGTTTTTTTTTATATAATATTTTTATGGTGATCATGAAAAAAATATTCTAATTTAATATTTCTAATCTAATATGTATAGATACAAAGAGAGATTTAAGAGAAACTAATTAAGACAAAATGAAAAAACTTTTCATCTTCTTCTCCATCAGGTTCTTTTCATCTCTGTAGAAATAACGATAAATCCTCTTTTAGTCCTACACTCCTTAACCTACCTACTTACCAAATTGAAATTTTCTTAGTTATTAGTCACTCAGTAATAGTAATAAAATATAATACTAATATAATAATAGTAATAGTAAAAAAAACAATTTGTAACATTTTATTTCTTTCACTATGGATGATATTCCTATATTTAAATCGATCATTTACTCCTAACGCTACATATAAATCGACAAGTATTCACAGTGTGTGTGTTCGCCACAAGTAAGGCGGTCTGTCCTTTGTCAGATTGTGGCTCTGAATCTACTTAGATTAACCGAACCCTCGGCTGCGATGCTGTATTACGTATTGAACTTGCAATGGACATTGAAACGATTTGATAGGAAAAATTTTAATGGATTTTTTTGAGGTTTTTTGTAGTATTTTACGTTTACGTCCTTCAGTATCATCGATATCACCTCAAAGGTAAAGGACAAAAGTTGTATCAACAAGAACAAAAAAGAATCTAAATTCATATAAAATTTTAATAACAATATCGCTCCAACATAAATTTTCATAGTCTATGAATATTAATAGTGATTCACACCACAGTATGCTGAATCTGCATAGCATCCGATGTTGGCTGTCACATTTCAAAACTTGGGCGCTACTTGCCACCATTGTTATGCTTCAGAGCAACACGTAATTGACACTTACTGTAAAATTAATATCTGCAGAAGTATGTAAGTAAACAAAGGGTTGGTGCGCTATATTTAAAATGTATGGATATGGTTTTAGTTAGAGTATAAAAAGAGTTGGTTTGTATGATGGAATCCGGTCAATATGGAATGTTAATATAGTGTTATGTCAGAAATAGTGTTTGTATTGTATTTTATGGTGTATCTTTTAGAAAAGTAACAAAATTTAGAATAAAATGTTGAACTTATTAGAACTTGAATTTTCGACGTTTGGAGTACGTCATTATATTATTGACTTAGGAGGAGGCTATCATGGCGAATGTTGTTCTTTTTAATTTCTCTCTAATAAGGCAAAGTCCGGCGTTCAGTAACGCCACTCAACACAATATCTGGAATTCGAAGGGAAAGCGAAAAACTAAGTATCTTCACAATAAGTTTTATCTCCTTATAAAATTATTTTAAATACATATAAATATTACCTAAATAGTATATTCAAATTAACATTATCACGATTAGTCAAATATTTCTTAATTGTACTAAGACAAGTAAATAATAAACACCAACCACAGCGTACAATTTTACAAAAAGCTCCAACCATTATAATAGAAGGAAACGGTCCAAAGAATTCTAAAAAAGAAACTAGAATTGCCTAGACCAGCCCTTTAAGCGGGGGCGTATTGAAACGTCTATTCCCAAAGTGAAATAGCGTTTTTTATTTCTATGTAAATTTACGTAATGACATTTTTGTCGCACAAGTTGCGGCGGGATTCGGAGCGGGAAACCTCGGGGGTGCGGGATTTTGTATTCACGCTATAAATCACGACTGGAGTGAATAGCGCAGGCGCTATATCAGCGGAGAGGTTATGAATACGATTTTTGTTCAGATGTATTGTTTTTAATGTTTAAATTATGATTGTAAACATTCTTTTAAATATTTTTTAAAAATAACTCTGCTCATTGTTCACTGTTTTTTAATTTTGAGATAATGAAGACATATTGTCTAATTGAAATAATCATAATCGAATCAATAACCATCGATCAGATATATCTTAACTGCGCAGTGACTGTATCGTTATTAATAAATAACCTACTGTTAAACATCCCGTTGTCCATTTTCCTTTCAATTTTCGAGACATTGCACATTAAACGGAAATTAAACCTGCGCTTTGTCTACAAGAATATGAAAATAAATAATAAATAAATGGAACCAACACAACTCCTCTGACTTACAGTCACTGCCAACAGCGCCACGAACACATCAAATATGGCTATTAACATTAAATGCAATAATAATTAAAACAAAAACAATAAAATTAGTTCATAACCGCATATATTTAGCGAAACGATCCATCCATAAACACCGATAGGCAGTTCGATCTGTCCGCACGCCCGTTTACTATTATTTTATTAATATACGTGTCATTATTACTATCGGAATACCGGAAAGCTTTAAGCGTTTACCAATATATATTTACAAAGGTAATTATTATAATTTTATTTAAACCCCTTAACGTCCTATCGGCTGTAATAATTGTAGTTTAAATGAGCTGTGTAATTGTAAAAGGTCGCTTTTGGGAGTGAAATTTCGATGATTATTTTAGTATGAAACATGAAACATTGTTCGTGTATTGGTTAATGAGAACATTTAAGTACCAAGAGTATATTGTGGTAAAGGAATGTACTTATGTAGCGAGTCTTAGTTAACGTTTTATTTGGTTTTAGTAAGGGCGGTCCATGTAATGGAGAGGTAATTATTTTTTTTAAGGTTTTGAAGATGATAAATTTATTTATCACTATTCAATAATGCAAATGTATAGTTACCTTTTTTAGGTTTGCTAGTAGAATACAATGTCATTCAGCATTCAGTTACTGAGGTTGGAAACTGGGTGATTTCTCATACCGTGAGTTTTTTTTTTCAGATTAAAAACTTAACATAAGCTCGTAATGAGGCCAGTTTGTTCGAGGGTACAACCGTTTGAAGGTAATAGCGATAGGTTGTGGGTTTGATTTTCACTCGAGAAAATAAAATATTAAATATTTTCATTTGTCAAAAGTGCGGCGTTGAATTCTGCTCTGCACACAATTCCTAGAGCCATTGTGTGTTGCGAGTTCCCCATTTCACGGAATTGACTTATTGGAAACGAGAAACTAATGACATGCCCAGATTGCCTCTGCCTTCATTTTGCGGGATACAGCGTGAAGCTAAAAAACAAAGATTTATTGTATACATAATAGCCAAAGTTCAGGTGTCCATGAAGAGTTATTGAGTACATCCAAGAAAAAGTTCGTTCCAGATCGCCGCTAATTTCGTAACAGGCAACTTATGAAAAATACACACGAATATCATGATAAATTAGTATTATGCAACTGACAGATCGAACATCATTTCACTTTCAGTATAAACATCTACGTATATATAGTTCTATGTTTATGTGCGTCAATGGTCAGAATTGTTAGTATTCTTTTAATGTTATTTTAGTTTGATGATTGAAAGCCCCAGTTGCGATCTATCCATCTTGTGTCCGAAATTGTTGACCGTTCGATCATCACTCGAAAAAAAGTTGATTTGTAAAAAAATCCATGTAAATAGCAAAATTGACGCATACTTGGAAATAATAAAAAAGAGGGTAGTTTCACACATCGTATAGTTTAAGATTCCTTAATGCTCTAAATCCCGTTTCTGGCTTTTGGAAAGATTTAACGGATGCTACCACTCTAGCACTCGGTAGTGCATTTGCATTCCCATTAAGTACAGCGGTGTGTTTAGTCGGTAGCCGCGACACTGTTTGACAAATACTTCGTGGCGCTACTGCATTGCGTAGTCTCAAAATACATATGAATGTCATTATTTGGAATTTTTAACTTAATTAAGTATTTTCTTTAAGAAATGTATAAAATTTATAGTGTCGTCGTCGTCTCCCGCAAATTTGGTCGCGTGGACCGAATTTCCGATTTTTTTTTGCAAGAGTTTCGAAAAATGCACTTAACTTAATGGCAAATATCAGTTTTATTAATAAAGTAGTTTCACCTGTGCGTTGGCTGACATTCACTTGGTAACGGAAGAGTTTTATATATGTAGTTTTCAGGATTTTTTTAAATATTTTTTCATTTTGTGCATTACACCAGTTTTTTAATTATATTTGTAAGAATTTTGAAGATAAATTAATAATATCCAAGCATTAGGTTTCAACCACACTTCAGACATCCACACATCTTGGACAGCTCTCCATCATCAAGTAGCGGACAGTAATACATCACGGACACTAAATTTGCATCCACTTGAGTGTTTGTCGCCCGCACGCTACGCTATTTGACAAATACTCTGCGACGCTGCGCTGCCCGCGCCGCATTGCGTACGGTGTAAATAGGTGTTTCACCATTGGTTACACGCTGGTATTAGGAAATGTGTTTGGTGCGCATGGGTTTTGGTTGGTTTTTATTAGTTCCTAATCTTTACTGTTATCAAATTATGTAGAGGCCGTCACGGCACATGATCACAAGCGTGTTACTGTAAACGCGACGGCTGTGGCTTCGATCCTCACTTAGGGAAATGAATTATTATTTATAAATACTTTCAGAGGCCAATCGTGGCGCAGCGGCACGAAGTGTGACTGTAAATCGACTGGATTTGGGTTCGATCCCGACTCAAGGAGATGAAATATTTACTTAAATTTATATTTCCATTTCTTCGCTCTGGTGTCGAGGCTAAGCGCGGCGTTGAGTTCTGCCACTCAACACGCAAGGTCTCCAGAATTGGGCAGAAAGTGGGTAACGTCTTGAGACGTGTGTCTTAACACTATATATTTATATAATTTTCTCATTTTTTAAGCACAGTGATCCTGGTTTTAGGTAATTTTGCCCTCCATTTTCACTTTGTAGTTTTAAAAATCTAAAACATATTGTGGGCTTTAATATTTTCGAGTTATTAGTTTGTGCGTTTAATTATTTAACCTTCCGTAGCGTAATGGCGGTTTATTTGAATACTAGCGGTTGTTGTGTGTTGAAATCTTGCCCAAGGGAGCATTTAAATTCAAAATATAATTAGTTCCATAGTCTCTTTAGTATTGTTCAACATGAAATGACTTTTATAGGCGAAAAAAGTAATAGGCTAAAATAATATGTACATATCATTGCAGTTAATTGATATGACATTCATTACCGTCATAAAACAGTGCGAGGTCTTGAATATTAGCAGAATGTATAGAAAGAAGTGTCTTAACATTACTTTCTCTTCCGGTTCTCCGCGGCTAGTCGACTAAGACCGTGAATAGAACAATGAATATACTTTATTTAAAAAAAATAAGTTTTAGCCTCTCGAGATATTCCGCACGAGGGTAATCGGAACCAAGGATTAAAATACTTACTTTCTGCCCAATTTCCATATTGCATGTGGCGGAACTCTTCACTCCTTTCTATCTCGTTATCATAGCAGGAAAATGTAAATTTTTCATTTGTGAGAGCGTGAATCGAACCTTCAATCATCGTGGCTCCAGTCAATGTACTTAGATGGCCTAAATATTATTTATTACTTATTGTTTTATAATAAAGACCCTCCATAAGCTCAACTTTGACAACATATGGGGAAACTCGGGCTGTAAATGCGGAATATATATATTTTCGTTATCAGTTGGAAAATACGATTGTACAATATAGACTTATAATAAACGGCCTAACTTTCATACGTTTTGATTGCAGCTTCCTTTATTTATGATAAGTTAAATAATTTGAGGCCAGTCGTGGCGCAGCCACAAGCGTGCGACTGTAAAGGCGACTTGTTGTAGGTTTGATTACCACTCGAGGAAATTATATATTTAATATTTTCATTTCCTCTCTCTGGTAACTGGAATTCGGAGGAAAATGGATATAGGAAGTGCTTTAATAGGAACGGAGTGTCTTAAGAGTAAATTTCCAGGTTCCTACTGTCTATTGTCTGTCTGTCTCTATTTTGGGAATTTATATTTGGGCGTGAAGTTGAAAAATAATGAAATTGCTTATTATAGTATTTGTATTTGTATATTGTAGAGCTTCGTGGTGCAACGACACAGCTTGGACCTTTTTTGTAGCTTCACGCTGTATAACATTTTTTTGCGTGTTGTTTGGCGGATCTCAACGCTGCGCTTTGTTTTGTTACCAGAGCGAGAAAATGAAAAAAAAGTACCTAGTGAAAAGAGAACGGATATCTATATATAACTAAGTATCTCTAAAATATGTAAATATGTAAAACAATCGTCGTTTAACGTGAAATGTGTACTTTTTCAAGTAATCTAGACAAATAGTTGGCAACAGACGCGGGTACACCAAGATAATGGCAGGATGTATATAAAGTACGTGTGGCTGTAGCCTTCTTTATCTGTTCTTACACTTATACATAATTTATAAAGAGCTTGAGGTTAAGCTTGCTAAGTTTAGAATTTGAAATTTCTGTACTGTACTGTCCAATTGTTGTATGATTATTAATTTTTATACAAAACTTATAATTTAAGAAAATTTAGTTTTTTCCAACATCGTAGTAATTTCGAGAAATCATTTCTTAGTGCAAAAATTAAATCGGATTTACGCACACAGCAGTATTAAGACACATCGTTTCCCCATTTCCGCTGACTTCTGGAGGCATAGCGTGCTGAGTGGCGAAACTGAACGCCACACTTTGCCTCGACTTGAAGAAATAGAAATATTAATTTAAATAAATATCTAATTTCCTCGACCAGGGATCGAACCCACAACCAGTCGCGTTTACAGTCACATATTGTGCCCATGTGCCAGTACTGACTCCATTTATCAGTAATTTTATTTAAAAAAAAAGCAAATATGTCTTCTTTTTCTAGTTAAGCGTCAGAATAAAAGGAATTGGTATTCTCGTGCTCGATTTACACCGATTATCCTGTAACTTCATCAAGATTAACCAAGCCTATATTAAACCCAAATGAATAATGGAAGGAATTTGTTACTTTCTAAGTTCTTGACTTTTTTAGAGGTCGTTCTTATCGTGTAATAAAGACTTACTGACATTAATAGCAAATGTTTTTTTACCGTTTTTTTTGTTATATTTAAAAGATTTTTTTAAGAGTTAGTTTTTACGGCTCAGAGTCGTCCACCGGGCTTTCGCACCAATTTCAAGATTATACGGTACAACTTATAAGACTTGACAAATTTAAGTTTGCGGGCATATGCATTCATTTTGTGTGAAATGAACTACAAATAAAAATCAGTAATTATGTTTTTCGATAGAGAATTTTCTTATTTAGGATTTCTTTCTTTATCTATATTGTAAGTTCTCACTTCTTGTTAAAGTTATAACTGTAGGTCCACGGGAAGTATCCTATAGATTTTGATTACACGACGAATTTCATATAAAATGCAACAAAATCTATGGTTTATAATAAATCACTTATTTACCATTTTTTGAGGCCAGTCGCGGCGCAGCGGCACAAAGTGTGACTGTAAATCCGACTGGTTGTGGGTTCTATCCCCACTCGAGGAGATGATGAGAGGAATATTTACTTAAATTTATATTCCCATTTCTTCGCTTTGGTCTGGAGGCAAAGCGCGACGTTGAGTTCTGCCATTCAATACAAAATGCCTCCAGAATTCGGCAAAAAGTGGGGAACGCAGTGTCTTAACAATAGGCTCCCTCTGCCTACCCTGCTGTGAGCGGGATACAGCGTGAAGCTGATTTAATTTTAATTTACTGTTTACTATACATATATTATTAATAAGTTAGCACCGGCATTCGTTCAGACAAGTTAGACTTAGTAAATAACGTACTGTAGTTTAGCAAATACTAGTCTAATTCGAATGCACGTTTGTTGCTCTGTTTGCATTGTATCTGATTTAACTTGAACGCTCTCTAAATGTGTTGAGAGCACTAAAGTGCAGGATTGCGCTATATTATGTTGAATTATATCTATCTTTATATTTATCTATCTACCTTTGTGTGGATATGGACGTGATGATTGAGTTATTGTTATTATTTTTCAGTTTCACGCTTTATCCCGCATGTAGCATGACGCTCATGGCATTCAGAGTGGCGGTACTCAACGCCGTGTTTTGCCTCGATACCTAAATGGAGAAATGAAAATATGAAAATATTTAATTTCCACCAGCGGGATTCGAACCCGTTACTTATCATCTTTACAATCACAATTTACGGCACTACTGGTCTTAACGCTATAGTATATTCATTTATATCGATCTTTGTGTGAATATGGATATAATTGGTGATTGCGCTTATCATGAATTTGATAAGGTTATGATTTTTTTTTATTTATTTTTGGTTTAGTACCGTAGCGTCAGGCAACCGTTCTCTCTGACTTCTCTTCTGGGGATAGAGCTGAAGCTAGATTAGACTAGATTAGATTTTTTTTAGTTTGTCAGAGTACTACATCGGCAAGACACTTAATTTTTAATTCTCCATAAAATTTCAAACTATTGTGTGTTGGATTGTTTAAATTAAAGTCTTCTATTGAATTGCTTAAAATAAAGTCTTCTCACTTCGGAAACAAGTTTTTTTTTATTTAAATATAGTTAATCTCTTGAAGCGACATCTTTGGAGGAGATCTTTACGCAGTCATGCTACCAACCACCTTGCACGATATGTATATCACAATTAGCATCATGTACCTTTCTATGTCGTCTACCCTCTACCCTCCACTCTCCCGTAGACACGACGCACAGAAAGACAAAACTTTAGTACGCAACATTAGCGAGTTTCTTGTCTCACCAGTGAGGGGACGTTAAATTCGTTTTTCGTTTTGCTACATTACGTCCAGATACAAATGTAAGGGGACGACAGGAGTCAATCCACTGTGATAATTTCTATTTTTAAGTGCTACTAATAGAGTATATTGTATTTTGTAACAGAGTATAAGAATGTGTTGTTATTTTTGTTTCAATTTTTGTATATATTTTGTCTGATTTGACTTTGTTTGTGGAAAGAGTCAAGTTTTGAGGCTTTTATTGACATATACGTTACAGACGAACCCAATAGATTTTAGAATTTAATTAAATAATAAGACTGAAAAAAAGGGATTTTCCATTTAACGACGTAAAGTTCATACAAAAAACTTACAAGTAAATTTTAATAAAGTAGAGTTAAATAAACCACAAACATTTTTTTTACATAAATTTGACTTTTAGTTTAGAAATGATAGTAAGCCTTAAACTGCTTTCCCAAAAAAAAATCTAATACAAGCATCTATTTATTTGAACAAAAATAAACATTTCAAATAGTTAACATTTTAAAATCAAACCGTAGTGTAATATTTCAAGCAAGTTAAATTCCTTACTATCCAGCCACTGCCCTACTTCCCACTGTACTCCCTCGAACCCCACTTAATGTCGTGTCCTGGGATAATTAATATGGCACAACACTATTTTATTTCATTACACTGACAGTGCAAAGCAGTATATTTTCTTTAAGTTCCAAGTTTCATACGAGAACTGTGTAGGGCATGTGTTTATAAATATTTATACTAGACTTGTATTTTTAATGTCACATTTTAATTAGCAAATGTAGCTTCAAATTATATTTCTTTGGTTTGTGTTAATAAAATTATATAAATATGTTTTTATACATTTGAAGTCCGACGTGGCGTAGGGGCACACGAGTATGACCATCAACTCAACGGGTTGTGGGTTCGATTCCCACTCAAGGAAGTAAAAAAATAATATTTTTAATTCTTCGCTCTGATATTAAGGCAAATCAAGGCGTTGAGTTTTGCCACTTAACACGTCTTTAAAAATCGGCGGAGAGTGGGAAGCGGAGTATCTTAACAATAGGCTCCCTCTACCTACCATAGCAAGATAGACAGAGATAGAGTTCCCTACCCTACGTAACAACGGTGACCGTTTTTAGGTAGAGGTGTTTTAAATATATTTCGAATATTAAGAATGCATAAAAACTGTTTCATATATGTATATTTTATTACTAAAATTTAATTCAAGGAAGAAGTCGTTTCATTTGTAGCAGTCATTAACGTTGACAGAACATGCTATAACTTTTTGGAAGTATATAAAATGTTGAGGATATTTCAGTAATAAAATAGTTTATATTTTTCGTGGTATTATAATTTTGAGGCTGAGACGTGATGTTACACTGTCTAATTTTAACGCGACAGTTATGGGTTCGTTTCCGATTTGAGGGAATAGATTATTTTCGCTTTCTCGCTCTGGTAACATACTGCACGCACCACAGCGTTCAGCACGGCGTTCAATATTGTAAACGGAACGCCTCGAAAGTTGGGCGGAAACCAAACGTTAAACGAAGTGTCTTAACATTGGGTTATCTCTTCTCTGCCATACGCGGGATGGTATTTTTTTATTTTTTCTACTCTACCCATGTAGAGTAATGGTAAAAATAATAGCGAAAAAAGTATTCAAAATAGTAAAAATACAAAATTATTATAAATATTATAAATCAATTAAATCTAGAAAATTGTACTGAATGACGAATTCTGCTACGTGTTATGAATATAAAATAAATTTTTATTTCAAAAAAATACATTAAAAAACATATATGTAAAAAAACGCACAAAAATTAATATTCATCTCAACATCTCAATGGGCCGTCAAGAAGAAAAAATAATTAAAAATTCCATCAGGCAAAATGTTTCGACCAAAACGCTTTCATTGTCGCTTTTAAAGCTTAATAACTGAGACACAAAGATGGCGACATTAAAAAGTTTCTCTAGTAACAAAAGTATATTCTGACGTAAAATGAGCAATAAGTCACTTCTACGTGCGGCCTCTAAACGGGCACTCAGGATATTTGGTACAATCTCAAGGTTGTTGGTCCGAGAGCTGGTACCAATTTTTGGATAGGTATTTAAGGTATAGGTATAGGTTATACTCGTATATATGAAACTTTTCCGTTTTATTGGTCTGACTGAATTTAAAAATTGGAATGTAGGTTGACCTAGCCTAGTTTTTTCTTCCTGTTAATCCCATTTTAGCCACTTAAGCAGTATAAGACACAAGTTGAGGCCAGTGGTGGTGCGGAGGCAAACGTAAAAGGGATTTTGCATTTTACGTCTTAAGGTCCAAGTAAAATAAGAAACAAGCGACGACATTGACATTTGGTTACGCGCTTATCTCAGGAACTACTTACTGCTGCGATTTGACTATTTTTTTTTACAAACAAAGTTGCGGGTGACAGCTAGGTAAATATAAAACAGTTACTGGTTGTAGACCTATTACCTAGGGTTCAATAACGAAAATAATTATTCAAATTTTCCCGCTTTACGGGTTGAATTCCACTGTTCACTGTAATCAAGACTCCTCCTCAAATTCAAGACATAGGTCTTGAATTTGGGGGGGAAACGGAGAACAAAGTGTCCAGAAATGTTCAAGGTTTGACACAAAATTTAAAATAGATTTTTTTTATTGCCAACACGTAATAATTAATCAAGAAAAGTCTGTGTTATTATTAGATACAAATATGTTTTTATGATAAAATAATAAACACTTAAGCTTATTAATAATTGTTCCATTTTCGTTAACAATCGTCGATCCAATGGCCATTATCTAAAGGATAGTAATATAAAAAGTGCTCGAAATATTCAAAAGCAAGGAAAGGGGACGGAACACCTGAGATACTTTCTTTTATCCCACGGAAGCGATCTGTTAAGGGGTCTGATGTAAAATATCTTGGTTTTATTATCGAAAGAACGACAGCAAACAGAAGCAAAAATTAATATTTATTATAATATCTAAAAATGCCACTGTAGGGTAGTCGGTACTTTTCTATTTGGATATTATTGCTATGAGTTTAAATATCATACTGTAAATGTGAATAGTATACAAAAAAGTAATATAACGAAGAATTAAGGCGATCCTTTCGGCCTAGGTAGTAAAATACAGGTACTCTATTTATTGACTGCTTTCTAAAATGACTGAATCTAAAAAATGGAAAAAAACTGTTTTAAATTCAAATTTATGATTTGATAACAAAAGTTATATATAGTTATAAATAGATAAAAAATATTATAAAAAAAACTTTATATTTTTGTAAAAAAAGTATTTTGTTTATTTCTAAAAACAGATAAAACTAAAAGAAAAAAATATTTATATATCTCTTAAAGATCTCCAGAGAAAATATTCAAAGTACCACCCTAAGAACAACGTATTAAAAGTATTAAAATATAAAAGGTCGACTTAAACTTTTAAACAAAATCCTCATTTTCCGATAGGGCGACCATCAATCAACGGTCTCAAAGGACGGTTGCGTTCGAAGTTTTGAACCGAAATTAAAATCCCCTGATTTGCCTTGTAACAGCCCAAGCTCGAGTCATCGGCGGGTGCTGATTACATTATGGAAATGATTTCACCCCCCATGACATCTATATCTTGGACATAGATGTCATGGAAATGAAAAAATATATTAAATAAGCTTAGAAATATATAATATGTTTGTTTCTATTTTTTATTAATTATCTTTACTAATATTATAAAGCTGTAATGTTTATTTGATTGAATCCGTTAATGTCAGGAACTACAAGTTCGACAAAATACTTATTTTTGTATTTTGTAGTTCATTTATCGAAGGCTATAAGGTATCACGTTGGTCGTTTCAAATGTATCGTTATGTAACAGGTGCAACAACTATTTTATAATGCATTAATATAACTAAGAACCTTCTCAGTTTAACTAGATTAAAGAAGTCACCACTAAACGACGCATAACGAGGTATGGAGTGTTTTGACACTAAATTCTCCGTCTACCTTACTAAGCGATTTTTTTAGACAAGCTAAATTACCACATCCATTTCCCCTAAATCCGTGTTCTCAAAATTTTCCTTAAACAGATACTCGGCTATACATCGTATCGTCGCCCCCGTACCAATGACACTTCGAGATTAGCGTAAAGAAGTATGTTTCCATTTAAAAGTGCTGTTCGTTTCGCAGTACGCAGCTGCGTTTGTCACTCGAGCCTCGAATTATTCCGATTCTGGGGCGATTGCTTTACATCGTTGAGATAAAAAACTTTTAGATTACGTGGAAATGTGATTCGTTTCGATAATTTTAGCCATTTTGTTGTTTTGTAGCTACTCACTGTATCCCGTATAATGTAGGATAGGTAAAGGGAGCCCAGTGTTGAGCCATTCCGTTCTCCAGTTTTCGCAAAATTTTCGATGTATTGCGTGTCAAGTGGCGGAACTTAACGCCGTGAATAGCCTTGTTACCAGAGCTAAGAAATTAAAATATTGAATAATCCATTGCCCTGTGTCAGAATCGAACCCATAACCGTCGTATTTACAGTTACATGGCTGATTCTCAATATCGGCGCCATTTTCAATAAGCACCTTTACTTAGTTGAGCTGGCATCGAACCCCGAACAATAACGTTTAGAACCTCAACAAATTCATCTCGTCTTATATTAAAACAAAGATAAAGTTTTAATGAAAGTAAATTTAAAAAGCCACAAGTCGTTAGGGATGATTCGCGTTGCATCCTAACGAAGTCGCGTTCGACGCGATGAAGATATTATTGGCTTCGAGTGCTGAATGTTAATTTACGTTCCGCTTGATGACTGAACGTGAACTCACGAACAGGTCGATTCAATATTCATGAACTTCTTATGTAGAAACTGACTGGTGCATTTATTTATTTCAAATATATATATTTTTCAGCTTCACACTGTATCCCGCAAGTAGCGGGGTAGGCAAAGGGAGACCGTAATACGTTGCTGCGAGATACAAGCAAAAAAAACATATAAAAACAAAATTCAAAAACAAAAAACCTCAATAATATTATATTTGTCGACTGGAAATCGAATTCACAACTATCGTGTAAGTCGTGTATCTTTGTGTTCATGGGCATCGCGCTACGAGGGCCTCACGTTTCTTTTCTTGGGCTATAATAAAATATTATACGTATATTTATGAAATGTTTTCATCACTCCATAGACGGGCATATCAATCTGAACCTCATATAAATCATACTGGCAAGGGGCTGATACAGAAAACGGAAATGTAAAATATTGAATATAAGTCGGCAGAATGTTAGCACAACTGGTGGTATCTATCTAATATATTTCGTATTTTTTCAATTTTACGCGTTTTTTTGTAGCAGCAGTTAACGTAGTATTAAATCACTCACGTTTCCAACAGTCCGCTACATTTTTGAGATGTTACGCGTTAAGTACCATGAAACTAAGCAGTTAAAAGTGGCTTGAGAAAGAAATAACAATACAATAATGGGATATCATGAAACTGGCCTAATGATGGAGCTAGGACCTGAAAAGTAGAGTCTTAGATTACTGGTAAACCACTTGAGTTTAGGCTCATATATGTATATGTTATTATGTAATAACTTCGACAAATTCAATAGCACTAGTATTTAGTGCCCGATAAAAGCTTGTTCTTTGCACAACTATACTTATTTTACCAGATTAATGCCGTAAATGATTAGAAAAAAACAAATAAAAATCTTTATATATCTCAATGTTACAAAAACCATGGATTTTATAACTACAAAGCTCAGACACCTGTGACTAAAAATGCTCCTGCTGCTGCTTTTCTAACATTAAATCTCCAAATACCAGATGGGGAAGCAAATCAATGGAAGCGTTTAGATCAAACAAACCTTTATCTCTAAAGATAAATCAAACTCACGTTTCGTTCTAAACGAAAGTCCAAGACAAATATTATGCACCCCAAATATGTTAGACGTAAGCAATAACTGAGGCCAGGTGCGCATCAAGCGATACATCGGAACAAATGTACGTACGTGACTCGTGTGCGGGACACTGACCTAAATACGGGGTGACTCGATCATGCCTTTTAAATGCTGGGAGATCTTAATCTATATCGAAAGATATAGCCTAAGGATAATAATGATATACAAATCCATGTGTAGTGAATTTTTAAATGTAGCAGGATTTGAAGCCGTGATAATTGGAATCTCATGGCCAATAACGCTGCTCGTTAACATGCCCAATTATATATTTTTTGTACAGTTAACTATCTGTTAGTGACTGGAGCTAATGTGATCAATTATTTTTAACATTTTTATACCAAAATCTCAATATCGTAAAGATTTTTTTATAATATTTTAAAATAATAAATCCTTGAATGTTGATATTCTGCCATAAAATAAAATAGGGACTTGAAAGTTCCATTATAAAGAATAGTATACATTTTGATATTCGCACGGCAGAGCTACATAATTGTTATAAAAATATTGTGAAGACATTTTAAAAAGCAAATGTTGAATTATTCGCTGGCTCTCACAGAGCTGACTTTTAAACCGATGACTTTCGAACTAACAATACTGAATTTTCAACTTATAAGATAGTTAATGCATTTATGTCAGTTGGTCTAAAGTATTATCAATTTCTCCTATCCTATAATTTGCCATCAAAAAATATGAGATAGCAGCGAAACATTCATACATATGCCAATGTTTAACTTAATATCGGCGTGTTGGTGGTGACGAGAGTCAAACCACAAATTTGGTCAAATTGATTTGTGGTATATATATAAATTTATGTTTAAGTTGAGGCTTAATTTTCTACATCACCAAAGCGATGTATTATCATGAAAGCTCAGGATTTTTCTAGAAATAAAAACCGACCAGGCTCAGTAGTACGAGCGCCTGGTCGGTTTCCAGGAGGCGCGGGTTCGAGTCCCGCTACGTTCAAATTTTTATACGTTTTCTAAATAAGTATTTATATTTCCTAAGAGTGGATTAACACTTTAAAAATGTTTAAAAATATCTATACATCTCATATTAGATCCTCCTTTTCTAAAAATCTGAATAGAGAATAAAAAAACCCTAAATCCCAATCATGAGATTGAATAAAAATTCAAATATAACAACGCCTTATCCGGCCCAGCGGTCCGGACGCGCCGTAAACGAAAATAGGTCTTCTTATTTGAAACAAACGCCGATTAGACGAGCGGCTATCGCAATCATTCGATAGTAGCTCTCTGTTTAGGCAGACTGTTTGCCCGTTAGCGAGTATCTTTAATTTGCAGCAATTATTTAATTTGTATCTCACGATATTTGATTTCTGAGGCATTATTTGTTCACATTTTGCCTTTTCCGCGCTTATCGCGGCTATTCATTGATCGGCAATGCTGTTTGTTCTTGCCGTCTGACTAAATATTGTAGGATACGGCAATTGGATATTTTGATTTGTATTAGCAGAAAATTATGTAGCCTTTCTTTTTGGTTTTAATATTTTTATTCTATATTCTGATTTTGCTTGTACATACAGAAATACTACTTACTAAGTAAGTGACATAGAGGCTAATGGGGGCTGTAAGATCGAAAAATAAGACAACCGAGCGTTTACGCGACCTTTTAGTGAACTATCACTGCTGCCCACGACCCTGTGATTTTTTTGATAGTTCTGTTTAATTAAGCTAAATACGTTAAGATCTGAATGCTATATATTCTCTGTTTTTCCGTATATGGAATTCAAAATAATACGCATATATAAGAGATATTAAAACAGTATTTATGAAATAAGTCTAAAACAATTTCATATATAAAAGTACATCAAAAATTATAAGCATAAAGACAGGTGGTCTGGCTCTTCGCCCGCAACCGATTTAAAATGCTGTTCAAATTTTGTACCAACCATGCCGTATGAGTAATTAACTAGTGACCATAGAACAATTTTGGCTGTAAAATCTATTCGAGATACACTAGCTCTGTATAAACTGGCACAAATTTACAATGTATGTATGTAGTTTGCGGTTGCGCGCTAGCCCGATGATTTGTTGTGTAGTCGGTAAGAATGTACGTAAATACAGTGAGCTGATGTAATGTGTTGAAGTGGAAATATCTGCATTATAAGCCTTTAGCGGCGTTGAGTTCCGCCACTCAACACGTAATGCCTCCAGAACTCGGTGGAAAATGGGGAACGGAGTGTCTTAACACTAGGTTCCTTCTGCCTACCCTGCTGTGTGCGGGATACAGCGTGAAGTGTGATTTAATTTATAAGCCTTCACTTTTTTTACAGCTCCATCCTGTTTTTTAAACAGAATACGCAGATTGTTAATTTAAGATATTGTGTTACCCACTTTTCTCCCATTTTTCGATATATAACGTGTGGACTGGCTGAAATCATCTCAAACTCAATATATTAATTCTCCAAAAGGAAAAAAAAGGAATTCTCCGTAGGCATTGTAATGCCTTCGGAGAATTCCTTTTTTTTTCCTATAACCATCGTGTTTACTACTGCGCCATTATGACCTTAGTAATACAAGAAAATAGAGAGCAATAAAATTTACGGAGAGCCTTTCTCAAGAGTTATATATTTTTTACATTGCTTATTATTTTTTACTTCACATATTGTTCCACAAAGCCTACCTCACTCTTTGCCGACCCTAGACAAAGAGAATCTAGTTTCAAGACATTCAGTTTCTGAATGCTTCAATTTAAGACATCGGTTACTTAATTCCAATTACACCACCTCAAATTTCCAAATAAATCGTTGAGTAAATTGATGTTTTATAAATTTTCGGTTTTTATACTAAGCTTGTCCTTAAGATACATGATAAACAGTAACAAAGACAGATACCAAAATGATCAGTCACAACGAAAAATTGTCAAAGATAATAAAAAAAAACAGTTTCATATTGTTTTTAAAATTGTAAAAAATGTACTTACAACTGCTTCCCGTTTGTAACGTGTACAATGAAGGAAAACCACGCGCCGTATTGGAACTGCGGTTGGGCTCCGTAAAATTGGTATTTCGAGCCAAAGTGTTTTTACAACCAGTGTAACGTGACCTTATTTGCTGTTATATGGAGATTTTAATAAAGTTTTTATTAGTTTACAATGTTCTCACATACATTCGAGTATAATGTTTCTTTAAGTATATTACATACAAATTTTCATAAAATTTTGGGGAAAAGGCAGAAATGGAAATGTCTTAACTCTGGGTTTTCTAAGCATAAAGCAGTATTGAGGTCGTCGTGGCGCAGGGCTATGAGCGTGTGACTGTAATCGTGAGGTTTTATGGGGTCGATTTCCACTTGGATGAATGAAATATTTAATATTTTCATTTTCAAGCTCTGGTAATAGACCAAAGCGCGACGCACAGGTTCGTTACTCAAAACGCCATATATCTCAAGAGTTCAGCGGAAAGTGGGGATCGAAAGTGCATAAATAAGAACAGAATATTATTTAACGCTAAGTTCCTTGGCTTACTATGCCTGGCGTGTTGTTTGTACAAACACAGAATACAAGAGGACTTCGTTGTCAAATGGTACAGTGAGTGATTGTAAGCGATAATTGTGTGTTCGAACAAGAATCGGGAGAGTGATTATGTTTAAACCTAACATGGTATATCTAAAAAAAATGGCCAAAATAGAATGTCTACACTAGGTTAACGAACCTCACCCTACTCTGATATGAGGGAAAAAGGTTGAAGTTACTAGGAATAATAAATTTAAATAGTATATGATATACGTGAAATACTAATATATTTTTGATATATTTTGCCGCTGTATAATACGCAGACATCTAAAATATTTGCTTTCACTATTATCCTTTCATTATGGAACCATATCGTATTCAAATAATTTAATTCAGTCGAGCAATAATGACGTAATTGTGGGGAACCGTTATATAAATTTTGGCAAGCTTTTATAATTGTTCGGAACATAAACCTTTGATGCTTTTTAATGCCGGGACAGTTGGTGTGGGTTCAAGTCTAGATTGGAGGAATGTTTGCGTTAATTTAAAATTATTTCTTAACAAATAAAGAACCAACTTCAAACAAAGCATTAAAAAGGGAAAAAATGTATTTTGATTTCGTTAAGTAAAAATAATTAAAGAAAAAATTTATAATTTTGAAGTCGGTGCCAAGTAAAGCAAACAGGCTTAGTAATTTGATATTGTAGTTTGACAGTCATATGCTGAGCGAATGCACTAAGAAGCGTTTAATTCGACAATTATTCAGACCAGAGTGATGTACTGCTAACGAGAAACGGTGTTGAGCTCCACCATTACATATGTATTTTTTAAAAAAAACACTTCGTAGAAAGTGGTTAACATAGTGTTAACTCACACACTAGGTTCCTGCCGATTACACATTACAGCATGAAGATGGAAACAGCAGCATAATTAGCCATTTTCCTTCAACTCTTTACCCTGCAACTACTTATGAAACATACACATTGTATGTAAAATACAAACACAGACAGTCGAGTGTCATACACTCCCCTATTCCCGACAGAACATATTTCAACGCGGTAATCGAGTAATAATTCATAATAGTGAATATACGGTAATATTAAACTCGGATAATGTTCGTGATCACTTTAAAATAAAAATTTATCGGCCATTCGCGAATAAAGGTGCTGTATGCGGATTTATGAGGATAGGTCTTAGCGTTGTGATGGAAGAGCTAAAATTTAAAGTAGATTTATGGGTCTAGTGTGGGAACCGTAGTAAAATGCAAAATTTTTCTGATTATATATGTATATATTTAATCAATAATTACTATGTAGAGCTTAATATTTGGAGTTACCTAGGTTATCTATTTATTTTTTTAGAAAATCATGCAGATTTGAATGTAGCGGGATTAGAACCTGCGCTTAATGGACACCATGCAATTGCTATATCCACTAAAGCATGTGTTCTTATCAAGCTATATCGATATTCTTAAATACTTGATGCGACGTCTTTAGGTTGCTTGTGACTGTGGAACTTGTGTGTGTGTGTGTGTGTGTAAGGAATCTTTTAGAATCTCAAAATAAACTGTACCAATTGTATAAAACAATTTCGACGTATTTTGATAAAAACGTATGGCTTATCAAGGCATTTTCCAAGAGGCGAGGGCTCGCAGAGTCCTGGTACATCCAAATTTTGTGTATGTTTATAAAAAAAAAACTTTCTGTTAGATTAATAATTTATTTAAAACATAAAAAAAATTACATCTTATTCAAAGGAAATACAAAATCACTCAACTCAGGAAATACAAGTACCAACTCTATATATCGTCGACATATCATCGTTTTAGCGGTGAAAACAGGTGAGTGACTTAGCTCTCTTCATCATTATATCATTTAAACGACACAATGCAGTAAGTGACTTATAACAAAAGTACCCTTTACCTCCTCTTTTTTTATGAACCCCTTTACTAGTTTGTTGCTCAACAGAATATAGAGAGTCAATTTCGTACGAACTATTTTTATAAATATTAATCTTTTCATTATGTCTATATAAGGGGTAAAAATTGAAAATGGACGCTGTCTATACTGCTGTTTTCACGAGATAACTCTACGAAAAATATCATAAACTAGCTTCACACTGTATCCCGTATACAGCAGTGGCGGCAAAGGAAACCTAGTGTTAAGACACTCCGTTCCCCTTTCTTCGCGGAAATTATGGAACCATTGCGTGTTGAGTCGGAATTCAACGCCGAGCTTTGCCTCGATACCAGAGCGAAGAAATAAAAATATAAATTTAATAAATATTTCATTCCCTCGTGTGGGAATCGAACCTGAAATCAGTCGCGTTTACAGTAACACTTGTGCCCCTGCGTCACGACTGGCCTAAAAAACATATCATAGACAAGATAAAATCAACATAACAGATTAAAAAAAAAAGCCAAATCTGCTTCACGCTTTATTCCTGCACACAGCAAGGTAGGCAGAGGGAACCTAGTGTTAAGACACTCCGTTTCCCACTTTCCGCCGAGTTCTGAAGGAAATGCGTGTTGAGTGGCGGAACTCAGCGCCGCGCTTTGCCCCGGCAGCAGAGCAAAGAAATGAAAATATAAATGTAAATAAATATTTCATAACTATAAATAATCAATTTATCAGGTGAAAAGAGGGTATCCTCTTTTGAGGAACAAATAAAAACATAAAACATTTAAAAGCACACTAAATGCGAATGTCTGTGAGCCTGGTGCATTCATTGTATCGATTTTACATCCTACTGTGAACAAAAATGGATCGCTACTACTGCGTATTCTCGAAATGGGCCTGCGTGTTCATTTAGTGGAATAAAAACATGTTAATTATTATTATTATTATTTTATATAGCAATACCATTTCTGCTTTTAATATCTTTTGTTAAAAAGAAATGCGAAGTGCGGCGTTGAGTTCCGGCACTCTCTACTATATGGTATAAATCTGGGATATGATGGGAAAAATCTGCCAGGTCTTTTTAAATTTAAGTTATAGCAAAAATAATAACTAACGATAGTCTGATACAGTTTCACAAATTAAAATAGAATAGCTACATAAATATGTAGACAAGGAATGATAAATTATATTAAATTATTTATTATTAATTCTCTGGGTAAAGTATAGTTAATATTTCAATATAATCTTAATAGGTTGATGACAGTGGACGAGGCGAAAGAGGTATGTAGAGACCGTAGCGTTTGGCACTCCGTTCTCCCTGACTACCCCGCTAGGGATAAAGCGTGAAGCTAAGTTAAGTTATAATCTTAACACCAGGTTCTGTCTACCTACTCTGTAAATACCAATACAAATCACAATACCTCTAGTAGGGGCTTGAATTGACCAAACATCGTATGCCCGACGCTGTAGGCTGTAGTCACACTTTTTATTTCTGCTGACGATTTGCAAACTGTTTTTACGCGTATTTACCCGAAACATGATTTATTTTGCTGTAAACCGATACGAACTATTCATATACTTGTATAGTTGATAGGGTTCCACACCTCAAATAAAAAATGGAAACCTTATATAATCACTTTGTTGTCCGTCCATCGATGAACAGTTTTTTCTTAAGATCTTAAGATTCTTAAGATAAGAGGAGAACATAACTTACATATATTAACAAAAGTTTGTCAACTTTTATAGATCATTCATTCGAAGGAAGTGGTCGTTGTAGTGATGAGGGACATTAGATCCAATGGACGTTAAAGATCGTGCAAAATGGATCAGTTTTTGAGCAGGAAGGCAGAGCGACGCTGGCAACAAACGCCGGGATCAATATCAAGAAACAGAAGGTTCAGTAGGTGAGTCCGACTCGCACTTGACGGATTTTTATCAATGTTGATGTTTTATTGGAATATGGTCATCGAATTTAACGTTTTTGAGTAAAGTATTGAACAAGTAATGTCACATGGTAGCATTGAAAAGTGGCTGCTTTTTCATAATATGGTTTTGGGCTTGTTTTCCATTCAAGGGAAATGGATTTCACTTATTCTGGCAGGACAGAGTACGGTCCTAATTTGATATATATCTGAAATAAATGGACCGAATGGTCCTGAATGTGCATACCGATATGCCTACCCAAGTTTTTTCTACATATTATTATTATTATAGACGAAGGATAATTAATAATCATCATGAATTATTATAATTATATAATTATTATATAAAAATAATTTGTATGTGTTTATTTTTTATCAAAAAAATACAAATTATTTTTTATTCATAAAAAAATGTCAACTAAATAAATTAATATCAATAGTAAGAAAAAAATAAAAAAATGGAAAGTAGGGAACGAAATGTAAGTCATAATCTTATAAAAGGTCATATTCTTATGCGATATACATAAATATAGAAATATAAAGATTTTTTTTAAAATTTTTTTATTTTGATGTCGAGGCAAAGCGAGTTACACCACTCAACACGCAACCCCTCCAGAATTTCACATTGGGAAAATGGAGAACAAAGTGGCTTAACTAGGTTCCCTCTGCCTGGGATACAACGTGAAGCTCATTTTTAAAGATTTCTTTATTACAGACGGTCATAGTTTTAAACAGAATAAATAAAATAAAAATCAAACAGTTTTAATTTATCTCTCGAGATAAGTTACAGGCTACTGGCATGTGTCCAATATAGTGATAACTAGTTTGACAACCGATAAAAACGTATTATTAATAGTTTCCCGTTATTATTGAAGTTCAAAAGCCATAAAGTAAAAATTAATAATAATTGATATTACATGTTAATGTCTAAATTGATTTATGAAATCAATTAAAGTTTAAGATTTGTTTCTTATTTGTTAGATTTTTTTTTCCTGATACCAATTTTCTCATTTTTGGCACTTAGAAGAGTAGAAAAAGGGAACCCCGCGTTGGGAACCTCCATCCTCCGTTCTCCGCCGAATTTTCAAGGCATTGCGTATTGAGTGGCGGAACTCAACACCGCGCTTTACTTTGGCATCAGAGCGAAGAATGGAAAATATAAATAAAATATTTCATCTCCTCGGGTGGGAATCAAACCCACAACCGTCGCGTTGCTGTCACACGCTTGTACGCCAAGACAGCCTTAGGTTACGATGGCACAGTTCTTCTTTTTCATATTTATTAGATCATCAGTTGAAGAAATCGTGTTTTTAAAGTTAGTGATAGCGTTTCTTTTCGGGACGAAACAAAACACACGGCCTATATATATATAATAATATAATATATTTTTAATCACTCACCTCGGCACCTCCTTCGCGGGACTCGATTGAGTTTCCTGATGGCTGTACGAAGCCATATCTTCTAAATGTTTATAGCACACATTGTAAAATAACAACTTTCACAATCACTACTAAACTATATGCATATTTATATAACAATTATTTAATAATAGGAACGTTGTTACTGAAAAATTTATTAATAAAAGCTTATAAGATTCGTGGTTTTATATATAATTAAATTTTTAATATTATTGCATTTTTTGTTTATTCTAGAGTATGTGCAGGGCATCGTGGTGCAGCTGCAATAGGATAGCGTGTGACTGCCAATGTAATATTTTTTTATCAGTTTCACGCTGTATCCAGTAAACAGCCGGGTAAGCAGAGAAAACCAAGTATGAAGACACTCCGTTCCCCACTTTAATGTGATAACTGTGGGAATATGATAACTGTGGATTCAATATGCACAAGAGTAAATTAATTATTTTCATATCCACGTTCTGGTACCCAAAGATTGGCGTTGAGTTCCGCCAATCGAAATGCAGTCTCTGGAATTTGCTCGAAACCAACTGCAATTTGCAAGAGAATTTCTTAACCTTGGTTTTCTCCGCCTCCTCTGCTTTATCCGATATAAAGTGTGAAGACGTAACTTTTTTCGTAATTTTTAAGGTTTCTCAAGGGCTAAATTAAAACAGGATGCTAATACTAAGACTCCACTCTCTGTCGGTCTATCTGTCAGCAGTTCAAATTTTCTTAGATGACGTATGCCTTTTGCCGCTATAACATCAAATAACAACAGAAAAAAATATATTTAAAATAAATATATAATAATACGAAACCCTCTTGTGTACGAATGCGACATGCACTGGCCCGTTTTTTTAAATGCCAATAAATCGTAATTCAACACAAACTTCGTCTAATCACAGATTAACTTTATCACAAATTAAGTTAAGCTTTCAAAGCGGTAATTACCTATTACGATATACAGTACGATCTTATTTTCACAACCCTATTAAATGCTGCTATAGTGCCATTAAGTTAACGATTGTTTGATTTATTAGACAAGTTATCGCAAATACACCCTGTATTTGATGGCGCTGTTAAGTTTATAACTCTTGCATATGTGCGAATCGAGATATACGTGTACTCGTAGGTAAGGCTTAATGAAAGGAGCTCGAATATCTCCATAGTTAGGACGTTAGGACGTTTTAACGTCCTTAGCGGATATTGCTGATTTAAATTTTGGAAAATATATGCAAATATATTTATTTATGTATATAGAAAAATATATAAATATGTAAAATAATGTCCTCATTAGGTTAAATAAATAAATAAAACCAATGTCTATTGAAAGCGTCCAAGGGTACAAAAACGATGCTGGTTCTAATTCGAGAGAGGGACTACTTTTACATTTTTAGACGTTTTATTTTTCTGTCCTTAGTGTGTGTGTTAATAATATATTGATCATATAATATTAAATTTAAAATCTAGAAACCTAAAAATAAGGAATGAAATCCATTATATCCATATGATAATTAATTTTTATGCCATGCCGAAAATAGAAAAATTAAGTAGGTATAATTTTCAAAAAAATATACTTTTTTACCGGAATCCTGAAAATCAAACACGTGCATATTTTAAAGCATTCTTTGCTACACATACCATTTTTTAGAAAAAAAAACAAAAAAAATGTAAAATCACAATATAATTTCCACGTAGCCTCTACATTAACTTGAAGATTTGCTCTCAAATAAAATAGAATACAAAACATATGGTACAACTTATAAAAATGAATAGTGAAAAGGTGAATAAAAAATTTTCATTAATGCTAAAGTCCATTATTCGATGGGGTTCCATTCCCATAATGTAGTCTCAAAGAGAAGTAAATGAACGGTGTTTTGTAGAAGACGTTAAAAATTTATGGGCACGCCACGCTTTGTACTTTTATTGTCACTCGACGACTTGCTAATAATTAAACTGGGAACATGTCTTGCTAAGTACTGGATAAATTTAAAACTTTTCATACAATTTCGTTGGAGCAAAATAGTTGGAATGTCTTTTGGGTGGTATGGATCTTTTATTTGTAATTTAAATAAGATTTGGAGGCCACTCGTGGTGCTGAGACACAAAATGTGATATCAACTGGTTATGAGTTTAATTCCCCACTCGAGGAAATGAAAAAATTGTTTAAATTTATATTTTCCATTTCGCTCTGCTGTCGAGGCAAAGCGCGGTGTAGAGTTCCGCCATTCAAGACGCAACGCCTTCAGAATTCGGCGAAAAATGGGGAACGGATTGTGTTAATACTAGGTTCCCTCTGCTCTGATCTTATTTAAGTAGAATTTGAAAGATAGTAAAATCTATAAAGACGTTAATTGATATTATATTAAAAAATAATGAAAATATTTTAGAACACATTTAAGTTGTACACATTATTATATCTTTATCCCTCCCTTTTTAGGTAATATATAAATTTTTAAGTACATTTGTGAATTTAGGCTTATTTTGTTAAAATCCTCCCGTACATAAATAATAACGCTAAAATGTTTTTTATATACATCATTATATTGATATAAAATATATGAGTTCTGCCAATCAACACGCAATGCCTCCAAAATTCGGCAGAAATTGGGGAACTGAGTGTCTCAACACTGGGTTCCCTCTGCCCTCTGCCTACCCTGAAGTGTGCGGGATACAGCGTGAAGCTGATTTATTTATAAAAAAATATATAACTACAACACTAGTTTTGACAAGACCACTTAATTACTACATATTAATTATAACTGAAATAATTTGACTCAGCCTCGGAGTTGCTCCTTATTTGTCAGTAAATTCCACTGATCCTAACTGGAAGGGTCAAACAGATTTATCCCTTGTGACACTCTCATTTGTTTGTTGTAATATGTAATCTATTTACATGTACTATGTACTATTGTTGTTTAAAATTAATATATACATGTATGTTGTTGTTATTATTATATTTGGTAACTAGTATGGTGTTTAGGCCAGTCGTGGCGTAGAGGCATAAAGCATGACGCCGAAAGTGACAAGTTGTGGGTTCGATTTACACTTGACACTCGAGGAAATTACATTTTTAATATAATTTTCATTTTCTTTGCTCTGGTATCGAGGCAAAGAGCGGTGTTGAATTCCTGCCAATCAACACGCAATGCTTCCAGAACGTGGTTTCTACCAGCTTCTGTTAAGAAACGAAGCGATGAAGTTTGTGCTGGGCTTTATTAACTCGTTACGAAAGCGAGGAAACCATTAAATATTTAATTTCAGAATCGAACCCACCACCTGCCGCGTTGACAGTCACACGCCTGTGCCGCTGCGCAACGATAGGCCTCAACAAACAAACTTTGCAGTACTTTATAATTTAAATTGTACAAAAATTAAAAATGCTCTAAGCAATTTAACTTAAAGTAAAGAGTTTCGAGAAAAATGTTCATCCACCAAGTTTTCTAAGTTCTTTATAATTTGTTTCTTGAGTCTTAATAAAAATACCCGCGTGGAGGCTTACGCTTCAATCATTCTTATTGTTTTAGGTTTGTTTATTTCCTTCTTTGTAAAAGACAAATTATTTGAAGGAGCGATACCGAACCAAAATTTTGTATAAATTAAATTATAAAAAGGAATGTAGGAAACGGAAGTGCATTAATGAAAACGAAGTAGATTAACGCCTATCGTTAAGGTTTGGTTGTTAATCCCAGGTTCCCTCTGTCTATCCTGCTATGTGCGGGATGCAGCGTAAAGATTAAATAAATTTTGATAAATATATTTATTTGCATGTTGATAGCTTATGAAAAATAGAAAATCCGTTTTTTCCCGTTCCCGTATAAACTTAAAGAAATTATCTCAAAATATCAGTTTCAGTAGTTTTGTGGGTGCGTTTTATGTTAGTCACTAATTAACAGAAGAATAATTATATGTTCCATTCCTGTTTTCCGTGACATTACGTGTTGAGTGGCGTCGGTACTCAACGCCGCGGCTTAACCATCAGAGCGGGGAAATAAAAATAATTTAAATATATTTGTTTTTAGCTTCACACTGTATCTCGCACTCCACAGGGTAGGCTGAGGGAATCACGAAATTTCAATTTATCACTTTAAGGGGATGAAAATATGAAATATTTCATGGGAACCAAACCTGTTGCATTTACATTCAAGCGCATGCCTTTGCACCAAGATTGGGCTCAAAAATATAAAATATTATATGAAAGTATTCATAAAAATATATATATAAATCTATAAACAATTTTTACGATAATTCTATCTTGAAAAACTTTTACTCAGTCCATAAAGTGTGCTAATGAAAATAATCCATAAAAAGGGAAGCGATGCTATACCGTTGTTTTATAAAGAGTAATAATCATAAAATTATATTAGAACTACAGTAGCTTTATTTAGACGCCTTAACTAACTAACTATATGAAACAAATAAGTGAAGTTAATGTAAATATATTTTAGTATAAAATTGAGGCCAGTCGTGGTGCAGGGGCAAAAGCGCACGATAGGTTATGGGTTCGATTCATTTTCTGGTTCTGGTAACGAAGCAATGTTCTGGTAACGGCGTTGAGTTCCGCTACTCAATGCACAAAGAACGAAACAATGAAAGTGGGGAACGGAACGGAACATAATGTTAAAAAAAAGTATTTAACGAGCGTCACGCTGTCCCGCATACAAGAATCACATAGTGTAGACACATTCTGTTTAACAATTATCGTACGTTTTCGAGATAATAAATGCAATACAAGTTAATTGTATTTTCATTTCCCCTTTCTGGTAAAAGACATAGCGCGGCGAGTTTCATTGTTTAACATGCAATATTTTGCAGCGTGTGGAGCGGAGTGTCTTATCACCAATTTCCCTCTGACTGCTATATACGAGATACAGTGTGAAGCAAAATCAAATTTAATTATATAGTGGTTACATTTACAAAGAACGGGGAAAAGAAATAACCGACTATAAAAACTAAAAAAAAATATGAAATAGATATAGAAGTACTATTTTTTAATTTCTACAGTGTTATTGTTGCCATTTTACTCTTGAATTGTTATTTGACATTTTAGGACTAATAGTTGAGGCTAGTCGTGGCGCAGTGGTACAAAGTGTGACTGTAAAACCGACTGGTTGTGGGTTCGATCCCCACTCGAGGAGATGAAATATTTACTTAAATTTATATTTCCATTTCTTCGCTCTGGTGTCGAGGCAAAGCGCGGCGTTGAGTTCTGCCACTCAACACGCAATGCCTCCAGAATTCGGCAGAAAGTGGGGAACGGAGTGTCTTGACACTAGGTTCCCTCTGCCTACCCTGCTGTGTGCGGGATATAGCGTGAAGCTAATTTAATTTTTTTTTAATTTGACTAATAGTTTCAAGAGGCGCAGGTTCAAATCTAGTAACAATTTTTTATACGTTTTCTAAAATAAATATTTAAGCTACTTCAATTTAACATTTAAGTAGCTATTTAGCTATTGAATAATAACTATATACCTTCGTTATGCGGATTTTAAAGTGAAAAGAGTGTCTTTACACTATGTTCTCCACGCCCACCTGCGTAGTATATAATATATTTTTATTAGGCATATTACACCATAGCGTGCCCTACCCCAAATTTCTTTCGTTCACTTTATTGGCATTCCATAGAACTAATGACTCTATCAAGTTAATTTTCATATTAAATTGTTAGTAAGTCCTATCATTGCGTGTTCACAAATTTTTGTTTTTGAATATCGAGGATTTCTTTCGAATGCTTTGATTGCCTTTTACGATTACGATGTTATAGTTTGTTTAAAAATATGTCGAACAAAATTTCGTTGAAAAAATATTTTTTCTTCATATTTTTTTACTAATTATATAAAATATATACGCTATCTCTTAAATTTCATAGAGTTGGAGATTTTATTTGATAAAGCGCGTTAATCTCAGTAACTACTGTTTCACATTGAAAAAAATTTTTTTTTGTTTTATTTTCGAGTTGCTGAGAAGTTTAAGAGTAGGCTTGGTCCTCACTTAAAGTAAGTAGAGGGAACCTAATGTTAAGAGACCCTCCGTTCCCCACTTTCTACCGAATTCTGAATTGAGGGATGAATGGCGGAGCTCAATGCCGAACTTTGCCTTGACACCAGAGCGAATAAATGGATATATAAATTTAAATAAATATTTTCTTTTCCATATTATATCCATCATTTCCTCGAGTGGGGATCGAACCCACCAATTACTGCGGTTACAGACATATGGTTGTGCGCTTCCGACTGGCTTACTACTTAGTCGGACATTACTTTCATTAAGTTTAAATAGAATTTCTATCTTATATTGAAACGTAAATAACAAGTGGTAATAATTATTTAATTTAAAAAATGCTCTTGTCATATGCATTTATATGGATTTTGATTTATATTAAAAAAAATATTCATAAAAAATTTTATTTTAGGAAATAAATCAATATAAATATATATGTAGTATTATAGACTTAACTAACTGTACTTTTATAGCGTCCAGGGATTAAAGTAAACTAGGACGGTAACTCACAGCGATACGATACTAAGAAGCTTACTTTTTATTTTAGCTTCTCGTTCATAGCAAGTTAAGCAAAGGGAACTTGGGAACCTAGCGTTAAGAAACTCCGATCCCATTAAGGAACTTCCGTTTCCCATTTTACCCGAACTCTTAAAGCATTGCATGTTGAGTGCCGACACTAAACACCGCGCTTACGTGTAATTTGATAATATTGTAATATATGTAAAATTATTGTAAAAAGACCAATTAGTTTTTGTTCATAATTTCATAATATTCCATTTAGATGGAATTATGGAGAAATATTAATAAACATGAATGAAAGATGATTGTAAGTACTGTTTTGTATATTATGTAAAAAATGAAATCAAGTCAAATCAGGTTCACGCTGTATCCTACACACAGCAGGGTAGGCTGAGGGAACCTAGTGTTACCACATTTTGTACCCCACTTTCCTATGAATGCAGAAGATATTGCGTGATGAGTGGCGGAGCTTAATGTCGCGCTTTGCCTCAACACTAGAGCGAATAAATTGAAATATAAATTTACCTAAATATTTCATTGACATATTATTATTATGTAGTGAACTGCTATTCGTGACTTGAGCTTAAGACGTGAAATTGAAATTTGAAAAAAACAAAACATTTTTCTAATATCATCTGAATCTCTAATCTGACAGCTAGTTATTAAAGGAAGAGTTATATATACTACTTGAACTTATCTGGTTCAATCATCGGCTAGACGATTGAGTAGCTATACAGTAATTTTTCTTTAAATTTAACGATAAAATGAAACAGTACGTGTGTTTCAAGATAAAAAATTATAATAAAAAACGGATACAGATGAAAAGTAAAATAAATGCAAATTTACATTTCATAATTAAAATTTAAATATGAATATTTTAAAACAAAATGAACACGACCATGCTAGTACGGTTTTGTTTTAAATTTTTAATCAAAGAACGTGGAGGTCGAAATTAACGAATGTTTCGCTCTTTTCACTTGAAAAGTCAGTTCATACAGTATCTAGTAGAACTCAGGTGACACTTATGGCAGCTTAGAACTTCACCTTTAGTGCTGTCTGGACGAAGATTACGATTTTCTTTTATCCTTCTTTCATTGTAGAGCGAAATTAATCATTCATTTCGTTTGGAAAATTGAGATTTTTTACATTAAAAAATATTAATTTTGCCATTAAAATAATAATAAAATAATGCTCTTCTCAGATATAGTATAAAAATATTTATAGTCCACGTGCGCTTTCACATCAAACACGATTTTCTAACGTAGCTCTTTAAAAATTATCTTTATGTATCTCGACTCACGTGTAAAGCACCGGCAAAGCACATCAAGTACAAGTATACAGTTAAATTTAATATTTATAATCACGTTTACGTTTTTTAGCTTCACGCTGTATCCCGCACTTAGCGAGGTAGGCAGGGAGAACCTGGGAACATAGTTTTAAGACACTCCGTTCCCATTTAGACACTTGCGGTCTCCACTTTCTGAAAAATTCTGGATAATTATGTTTTTTTTTATTCAGTTATGAATGAATTACTTTTGTAATATATATATAAATTAATGTTAAAATACAACCCTTAAAAAAAAACCACGACTGTCATAAAAAAAAACTAATACATAAACCTAATTTCCCATTTCCAAACTAACAAAAAACTCTACATACCACAGAATAAACAAATCAAATACAAAATCTAAACTGTCATTTTCCAACATAATTTAGCCACTTATTAAAATTCCACGAACCTTAAAAGCTTAAACCACTAGTAACTGGGAACACGTGCGTCTCCCGCCGCGCTCTACACGATACTGCTGAAGTTCAGAGGATAATATATAAAGATATATATATATACGTATCTATAGATTGCATCTCACTGCGCCGTAGGCCGGAATCGACTAAAATATACGAAACTACCAGCTTTAAAATGCTTCTTTGAATTTAATGAGAACTTTTTTGTTTTGTTCTGGGATTGTAAATGATAGTGTTGGTATGTAAGGTTTCTAGTTTTTGTTTTCTTGAAATATTAATATATAATAAATAGGCTGTCGTGGTTCAAGGGTATAAGCGTGCTACTGTTAACTTGACGGTTGTGAGTGCCGTTCCCACCCGATGGAATTGCGTATTAAATATTTTCATTTCCTCGTTCTAGAAACAAAGTAAAACTAGTATTTTAATTATACTCTATATGAGTGTTAATTATACTCTACATTGTCTCGCTAGTAAAAGATAAAAAAACGATTGATAATTGAAAAATAAGTTTAAGTATTCAGTTGAACCATAATGACTATTATATTGTACGAGGCCGACGTGGCGCAGCAGCACACCGTCTGGTTCTAAGCTTGACGATTGTGGATTCGATTCTCAATCGGGGGAATGGATCATTTTCATTTCCCCGCCCCGATAACAAGATAAAACGCTGTCCGATAAAATTTAGTGGAAAGTGGGGAACTGACTAACTTAACACCCATAGCCCAGTATCTTGACCCCGCGTTATACATCGTGAAACTAAATAAAAAAAACCACGTGAAGCGTTTTAAGTTTATCACAATATCTGTTGTAAAAAAATCAGATATATAGAGAGAGAGAGAGAGAGAGAGACATTTCGAATCAGTTCAGAGGGTGGATTAATTACAGGAAGTCAGTATTACTCGGACAAACAGTTCTCTATTAATTAAAGGGACCTTTGCCACTCATTTGACGCCGCCTCATTTGCCAGCCTTTATAGCTTTTTGCATTTTACTTTAAAATTTCTTTTGATAGTAAATTTGATACGTTATCATTGTGAAGGAAGGCGAAGTTGGTACTCGTAAATTAGAAAGCAATTATGTAATTTCCTTAAAAGGATTCTTGAGTTGTATCAATTAAATTATATTTTTTTTTACAAAAAATTAAAATATGCTCAAGTACCTACTAGCATTTGATATTTATTTACTTCTATATTATGCACGTTCTATATTGTGCACGTCGTGGCACAATGGGAATCTGACACGATAGTTGCGAATTCGATGCTCTCTCCGGAGACTGATTTTATTTAAAATTTAATAATCTTTCCACAGACAGAGTGGTGACTCTGAAAGAAGAGTGTGAAAATAATGGTCTAAGCCTGAATGCGAGTAAGATACAGGTTCTGGTATTTGAAAGAAATTAAGAATGGGCGGGATACAAGATCGGCTTAAATGGATAAGATATTAGAACACGTGAATGAAGTGTATATCTAGAAAGTATGTTCAAAAGGATGGAAGATATGAAATGGATGTGGAAGGGCGTATATGCAGCGGTGCAGCTTTTGGCACGCCGTTTTCTATGGCTGTAAGTTACAGCGTGAAGTTAAGTAAGTAATTTTCCTTTCTTCTAGATATATCACTCAATGTATCAAATATTAGGCGGAAAATGAACTGAGTGCCTTTAGTGAACATTAAGCTCTCCCTACTTACTCTGCTATACATGAAAAGCTAAGATATGTATATAGACGGCACTTAATGTGTAGCTGTGTATATATATATATATATATATATATATATATGTTATTACTATATTAAAAAATCTTTAAAAATATGAACAAGCTCAAAAATAGGAACATATTTTATTCACTATTCCAATTGTATTTTAATACTATTTAATTAGGCTCAGTATACATTTTAAAATGTTACTATTGTAGGGCTACCAAATGTTTTGAAAATTTTAAACATATTCTTTTTACGTTATAAATTATTAGATTTTTGAATTTGTTATTTATTATTAGCTACTTGGTTTTAACTCGCTCTATTCTTTTTCTGTTCATTTTACCATATTGTAGTGTAGTTGATAATAATAATTTTGTGTTCTCAGACAAGAAAGTGATATCTTAAACTACTTGTAATTGAGTTGCGGAACTCCATCGAGCGGATTTCAAACCCACATTCGAGTTAAACGCTGTGCTGATTTAATATTAACAATTTAAATTTAAAGAAACAAATGAGTAACTTAAACAAATAATTAAATATGTAATTGTATAAAATTGATTTATAAAAATAAGTCCCGCTGAGTTTCTGGCGCCTGTTCTTCTCAGGTCTGAGGCATTAACTTTAGTGAAGGGGTGGTAAATTATTTGACGTTCAAAAAATGAGACTTGTAAATTCTAATTTGGAAAAAAAATATTTGAATTTGACTTAAAAACCACACCATGATGACCCTACAACAGCTTGAAAACGGCACAGCGCCTGTAATATATGAAACGGCGACATTCAATGGAATTAGCTGTAGTCCTGGAATAACGACACGCGATAACCAGAGAGTGACATAACAAAGAAGTTATACTTCCACGCCATTCTATATTCTCGTTATTTTAATGAGCTGAAAATATTCGTATCATCGGATTACGTTTTTGCTTTTAAATAAATACTTTGAAAGCTGATTTATGGTTTTGTCACACGAAGTGAGCTACAAGTCGTTTGTTGTTCACGTCGCATTTAATTTGTACAAATAGATGCTTTTGTTCGGATTTTATAATTCTGTGTATGTGACTTAGGTTATTTTTTTTGTTTGTTTGTTTTGTATCCTAGTGTTAAGATACAAAATTCTCATTTTCTACCGATGTGTGTCTTCAGTGGCCGCTAACTATATGCCTCGTCAGGCTCATTGTCACACAGCGAGCAATGGAGAGAGTAATGCTTGGCCCTAAACGATAGAAACAGAAATGATGACATCCTTAGGAGAACAAAGACTACTGACATTGCTCGAAGAATAGCTCAGCTGAAGTGACAGTGGGCAGGATACAAAGCAAGGAGAACCGATGGCCATTGGGGTGGAAAGGTTCTCGTGTGGTGGCCACGAACTGGATAACGCTCAGTGGGCAGGCCCTCTAGCAGGTGGACTGATTTTGTGTTCGAGGTCGCGGAAAGATATTGGATAAAGGCAGCGCAGGGCCGTCAGAGTGGCGTCAAGATCCTTAGGGGAAGCCTATGTCCAACACTGCAAAAACGTTAAAATGTATTTTCCTGTAATAATAGTAATCTTATTTTAGTAGTAAACAAAACAGAACGTGTCATATGTCCATTCGGTTTTTATGGTTCTTTGAATTTTGAAATTAAAATGTTTTAGGGTTTTTCTTGTAGAATTTCCATTGTTATATATCCCTACACTCCTATTTCTTCCAGCTTAGGTTAATAAGTCCGAGATTACTGTAAATTTATTATCATTGATTATAGATTGCCTCGAGTGAAATCGTAATCTACCCCCATTTATACGTCCCATATATACAGACAAGTGTCAATTACACCACTATAACGTTATAATTACCGTAGCGTTTGGCGCTCCGTTCTCTCTGACTACCCCGCTAGGGGTAAAGCGTGAAGTTAGTTTTGTTTTTTTTAACGTTATAATATACAATATTTTTTACATATTAATAAACAATATAAATACAAAAACCTACTAAAAATTAAAAATATGAAAAACATTAAAATCATCCCTTCAACCAAATAAAGAAACGATTTAAGTAGCACCTGCTTCCCTCCCCCAATATCAATGACGCATTAAAGTAAGTTAAATTTGTTTTCATTACGATATTTACCTGTCCATTGGCCCGTTTAATATGATCTGGGGCCCTCGGGACGTGACCTCTATAATGTACTGCTACGTCATTTCAAACACTTGTAGCAGATTTTTATATATCCACAAACTTAGATTAATTTGTCCCAAAATTTTTGAACCCCTTATCATCCATGAATTAAGGTGGATATTTCTACAGATTTCACCTAGCGGCGTAAGGGATTTTTTGGTGATATTTTGGTAGGGTGCGCACAGAGTGCAAGATGCGGCCACCCCCGTAATAAGATAGTATGTTCCTCTGGGGAATCATGGATTTATAGCTATTGGCGTCCAATAAGCCTAAAACGTTTTACAAACCACTGAATTTTGTATTTAAGTGTTTTTATATTGTTGTTTTGTTTCATTTGTTTGAATTTAATAGCGTATGTTAGGCGGTCAAAGATTTTAAAGATGATTTTTTTGTTCTTTATTTTTACGCTGTATTCTGGAAATAGTTAGCGGCATAAGCACACTGGAGAGCAGTGTTTATCACTCTGTTCCCATTTAGACACTTTCGTTCACCACTTTCCGTATAATTCTGAAGTTCTCAGTGGCAGAACTCAACGTCGTGCTTTACCAAAGCGAGCAAATAAAAATATTATATGTTTAATATCTCAGAAAATTTCATTTCAGCAGCAGCAGAGTGCATGACCTAAAATAATAATGTAGTATTATTTTAGGTCATGTACTCTCGTAAAATTTGGCGTATGGGAAGTGTTGGTTGAATATGTCGTAAAGCTTTATATATTTTCTTTTATAATAATTTTCATAAAACATAACACCATACTGGCACAACCGTCTGAAAATGTTTATATTTCAAAATATGTTAATTATCCTAGTGTGGCCAGACAAAGCGCAGCACCCAAGATATGGGGTCCCTAAAACTACTTAGAAGATTAAGAATAGTGTCCTAACACAAAAATCTTTGAACCAACCACATAAACATTTCTTGAGCGCAAAAAATATATAAACTAAGTTGTTAGAACATATCTACTTAATATTCAATGGTCGTTTGTAACTTAAAACGGCAAAAGTCCGCTGTCAGTTGCTATAACGTCAGCGTGTTCGGGATCAGTTTAATTGACTCTTCTGATCGCCAGATTAGGGTACGTCCCAGATTTTGTCGGATTATTGGGGAGATTTTTTAAGCGTCTGAGTGGGTGATAATGCTATAGATGCATTATGTTTTGTATGTACGGTCTTGACGCCATCGTGGCACAGTTTAGATATGGATCAATGAATCGGATAATTGTGGGTTTGAATTCTACTTAAGGGGACATTTATGTTTACAATTATTATGTCCTCCTTCCTTTCCTCTGTCTTATATGAATGATAGTTTTGGTTTTAGGCTTTTTTTTCATATATTTGACTAGCGGGCGCGCGAAGCTTAGCCTGCTTATTTGCACTCTTAGGGTTGAATTCTTAAAAAACCACGAAACATGTGTTCAATAAAATATTCTTAACAGTCTGAATTTCAGATTTTATAAAAATCAGTGGCAATTTAAAGATTTTTCCATATAAACTTTCAACCCCTTATTTGAACCCTTAGGGGTGAATTCTTAAAAAACCACGAAACATGTTTTCAATAAAATATTTTTAACAGTCTGAATTTTAAATTTGATAAAAATCGGTGCGGTTTTCAAAAAAAACCATACAAACTTTCAACCCTTCAGGGTTAAAATTTTTCTAAATCCCTTCTTAGTGGATGTTTCTTTTCAAATGTCACGTTTCTACGAACCGCGGTTACGGCTGTGCGAGCGTCTTACCTCAGTCAGTCAGGTACATGTCCTTTTATATTTATATAGATAGATCGTATCGTGCCTCCGGAATTCGGCAGAAAGTGGGGAACGGAGTGTCTTTCACTAATTTCCCTCTGCCTACCCTGCTGTGTGCGGGATACAGCGTGAAGCTGATTTATTTATTTATTTATTTAGATAGATCGTAGGCTCTAAACCTTACTTAAGAAATTTAAATTAAATAAACATATTGTGGTATTGAGTCGATATCCGAATTTATTGCATCAATATTTCAAATTCATTGTCGACCGACAATGATTTGAATGTACCAGTCCTCATATCTCTCGTGTAGACACTCTTTTTGATCTTTTATTAAAAAAATATTATTCAACATAACTTAGCATGAACTTTAGTTATTGAGCCAATAAATTTGAAAATATTTTAATTTTTTCAGCTTCAGTTAGTGTTAAGACACTCCGCTCCCTACTTCGCGTCAAATTTTGAAAGCATACTTGTAGAGTGGCAGAACTTTGAGTTCTCAAAGGCGTGCTCTGCTTCAACACCAGAGTAATGAAATACAAATATTAAATAACTCATTTCCTCGACTAGGAATCGAACCTAGAACCTGTTGCGGGTACTGTCACACGCATGTGCCCTGTGCGCCACGAATTGCGATTGGGCTTAAGACTTAAGATCTTTTATAATATTGTTATTAATCAAAAATACTGTAACGTAGAAATAAAACATTTTTATTTAACAAAATATTTTTAAGAAATTGGATTCCAGATCGAGTTTTAAAATGTTCCCAATCTTTCGCTCCAGTAATGGATGTATCGGGTAAGCCGCGGAGATGTTATGCTTGGTGCTATCAATCAATTTACAACATCGACTGTTTCAAAATAAAGACGGATCACTTCAAATTTTCTTTAAAATATTTTTAGAAGGAAAACCTTTTTCTAGCTCTGTGTGCAAAATTTTGAAAAAATAATTGGTTCTCTTAACAGACTAGAGAAATGAACATATAATAATTTCTACCGGAAATCAAATTCACAACGATCGGTTTTACCAACTGCCCCACTACACCACGATGCACAATTTTATTAAAGAATTTGCATTAAAGAAATTAAAAACGTTACAAAATTCAGAAACACTATTCCCGAGCGAATCGTAAATAATAAATCACCGACCTCACGTGCTAGTGTCAACGAAATCTCGAGGAATTGGAAAAGAAAATAATAAAAATGGCGGCACAAGGAAAATGACAACGCGAATGCCTCGTGTCAAAAGTCTGGAGTTGGAAGGAAAGATGTGTGACATTTTACAGAAGTGATATAAGTATTTTTTATTTTCTTTACTTTTGTATGTTTGCACACTGTATCCATATAGAGCAGAGTATCTACATAGAGCAGGGTAGGGAGGGGAAGTTTAGTGCTTAGACACTCCACTGTCGACTTTCCACCTTATTTTCTAGATATTTCGTGTTGAGTTGCAAAAAAGTGGAACTCAACGCCGCGTTTCGCTCTTTATCTTGTTACGCTTTTCTTAAATCCAAAACAAGACTGAAGTGATTTATAATTGCTATTTTCATATTGATCGATTACTGTCAGTTCAAAATCATATTTTGTAGCTAATAAATTTTAAGCTACTAAAATCACTTCAAAGCAAATAATTTAAGTAAAAATCCTAAATGTTATGACAGTTTTATTTCTTTTATATATCTATTCGTAGGTAAATAATGTGTATTCTGGTCATGAAATATAACACAAATAAAACGAAACAAGTCAAAAAAACTCCTTTAATTTTAATTTATTTATATTTTTATCATTAATATTTATGGCACTGATCGAAACGACATCCATCTTTAACGATTCTATTTGAATCGTTATATTTGTTTAGGAAGTGATTTGTTGAGGTTGAATTATAATACTGAACCCGTCCCTGAGGCAGTCGTGTAACGTGACGGTTGTATGTTCGATTCCCACTCAGTGGAGTGAATTATTATTTACTAATATTTAAACACTGTAGTAGCAAGGCAAAGTGGCATTGAGTACCGCCAAGCAACACGCAATGCCACGAAAAATCGGAGGGAAGTAGATAACGGAGTATTTAAACTTTAGGTTCCCTTTGCTTCCCTGATATATACCACCGTATTTAATTTATTGTATAAAATATATTAATTGACATTTCTATATATATTCAGTTCTAAGGAAGATATAAGTGAAGCAGAAATAATTAGAAATTGCCTCCACCTTACGTGCGACGTATTTTCGGGACTTACCCATATTTTTTATCAATTGTCTTCAACGTTCACGTTATTATTACGAACTATTGCATCTTTTATAGAATAAAATAGAAAAGTTTTTTACCTTTGTACCGTTCTCCTTTGTTTACGTACGTTTACAGAATTTATAAACGGGTACTTGTAGAATATTTTCTTTTATAGAAGCTATGAGGCCAATCGTGGCGCAGGGGTACAAAGGTATGACTGTGAACGTGACAGGTTGCTTGTTCGATTTCCACTCGAGACAATGAATGTTTAACATTTTCAATTCCTCGCTCTACTATTGAGGCAAAGCGCGGCGTTGATTTCCACCATGCAACGCATTGCCACCAGAATTCGGCGGAATAAGGGGACTGGAGTGTCTCAATAGCAACGGAGTATTTGGTAATGTTCGAATGGTATAGTAATGGTAGCAATTTTGCAACTATTATCATAATTCATAATTTTAATTTTATTCCAAGCATTATAAGATGTTAAAATTAAGTGAACCATATAAAATTGTACATGATTTTTTATTAACAAGAATTTCTATATTTTATTATTTAGCTCGAGGATAAGACAAGAGTTTATGCACGCAATTTCACTTGCTGTATAATAATATCATTTGCATATCTAATGTTACTCACTAGAGTTGGATGTAGAAAAAAATCATAAAAAATCTAAATGTCACTGATTGCAACATAACCGTAATTACTATTATAATATCAATGTACTTTTCAAAATTCTTTTATTCAAATATTAATCAACAAGCTTATATAATATTTTAAATTTTAAAAAAAAACTTGAGGTAGTGGCACGATAGGTTATAAGTTCGAGTCCTACTCAAAGAAATAAAATATTTAATATTAGTTTTTCTGCTCCTACTTTTCTGCTCCTACTCACATATTTAACTTCATGCTGTATCCCACACTTAGCAGAGAACGTAGAGGAAGCCTGAGAACCTAGTGTTGTTTTTATTTAAAATCTGGGAACAATACAAACATGTGGTACGTACGTACGTACCTTTTGTCCAAACTAATAATTTTATAAACACTTAAAAAAATATATATTTACTTTAAATGGGAACCTACTATTAAGACACTTTGTACCTATTAAGATAAATATGTAAATATGAAATATTTTATTGGGATTCGAACTCACAATCGTCACATTTACAGTCACGTCACGTTTTGTCAAATGACTTATATAAAATAACAAACACACATCAACCTAGGAGACATCTAAAATAGGCGATCTAGAAGCTTACCATGTTGAAATTACTGCCAGGCTATTTACACCAACATAAAGAAAAACTACTCGAGTCAATGAATACCTGTTTGAACGAGAGTGTGCCCGTAGGTATACAGAACGCATTTCTTGCTTTTTAAACTTGTAAAAAAACGTATTAATTTTTTTACATTTGTTTTAAAATATATTTTTAGGCTGTAATTTCTATATGTTACAGTTTACTAAGTGTATTAAGGTAAGGTAAGGAGAGGAAACCTGGTTTTAAGACTCTGTTCCTCACTTTCCGTCTTATTCTCGAGACTTATTACTAGCGCACATCTCAAGTGAGGGAAGACCATTATTAAATTATTTGTTCCTCCAATCGAATCGAACCTAAAGCCATCAACTTCTGTGCCACGATGGCCTCAACTAAAAACATTGTAATATGGGTAATGGTAGATAGAACCTCGTGTTACATAATCATAGAAAAAAATATATATTTAACAAATACACTCTTTTGATAAACTTACAAAAAACCATTTTCAAATGTCAACTAAATCATTAATATTACCAATCTACAAAAACCATCCTAAATTAAGAATTTTCCAAGTCCAAATATTTCCAAAGCGATCGATTGCCAGATCTACCTATATTTAGTTGGGTATTGTAGCACTTATCGCGTCAACCCGTCGTGTCGCAAATCTGGATGCATTTGTAGCTGCCCCCGGATTATCGGGCGGCCCCGGGCAAAAACCAGCCGACATAAATTTGAACCAATGATTCATGATTACCGAAAAGTTTTTGCTTTCCGTTCCGTTGCTTTGCTGTTCAGTTAATTATGGCCTTTCATGGCCTTTTACGGTTTTGTGGATGGCAAGAAATGGGGTTATTAATACGTGTTGATGTATTTAATTTTTTTTTCTTTGTCCAGCCAGGCCAGAGATTAATACTTTTATTTATTATGTAATTGTTTTCACTTTTCATTTTTTCTCATACCTTTTATGATTGGTTAAAAATTTTGCCGCAGTTTCTTAAGTAATGAAACAACCTAGTGTAAAATCTGTTTAATTTTAAATATAAGAGATCTTTAAGGTCTAAGACATCGACTATTTTAGACAACTTCCAGTGAGGCTTATGCCATACTACAAGTAATCGCTGCTTATATAGTTTATATATATAACAAGTGGTAATCGAATCCACAGCCATCGCATTTACAGCCATACGCTGTATTAATATATATTCTTCTAAAAATAAAGAAAAAGAATTAAAAATTTACTTTACTAATCGAATAAAAACACACTAACGCGCAAAATTTAAAGACAGCAATATCTGCGTAATTTTTCGTCCCGCTAAGTCAGCAATAATCGCGAGTACAAAAAGCAATCCTGTTAATCGAACTCGGGCCGTTTGTTACCGTCCTACGACCGGCAAATGGACAAATCAGATTATTTCACCCACTATGAGTCTGTAGATAACATTTTGACAGAGTCCCGCGCGATTGATAAGAGATAAGCGGTTTGGATATTCATTTGGAAGTACTGAAAATTGTAAAGTTATAATTTTTTTCAAACATATAATATTTATTATTATTTATTGCTTAATATTATCATTTCCTCTTTCTGGTAACGAGGCAAAACGCGCGGCGTTGAGTTCGGTCATTCAACACACAATACCTGTAGAATTTGACGAAAAATTTGGAGCGGAATTGTTTTAATGGAAACGGAGTGTCTTAACACTAGGTATTCAGGTTGCACTTTGCTATGTGTGGGATACACCGTAAATTTGTCATTAATAATAATGTATGGTTTAATAGCTATTTATAATATTTAAATTAAAATAATAACCTGGTCAATATTGGTAGTTGTGTGAAGTTGTGTGGCAGTTGTGAATGATGCTTTCTGAACATTATGCAGTTGAGAACTTTGGTTCGTACTAGCAATGGTTTTGAGATTAAATCGCATTAGAAATATTTATATTTAAAATCAAACTGTCAAAATGATTATATAGAAATTTTAGGTTTTCTTTATTAATTTTTATTTATCTAATACTTATAAATAAAATATATATATAATATCTCTACATCCTATGCTTTATACCGCACAAATACAGAGCTATAAATTAAGAGATCCCCGCTAAGTCCCCATAAGAACGCCCCGCGGCGTTGCTCGCTCCTAAACTAAGACATCGGTCCACTCGAGTGCGAATTATCTTAGCCAGATTATACTGTTCTAACATTTTTCTTTTTACCCCGATGAGTTATTTTCTTAAGACTAATGTTGCTCTTATGTCTGACTTAATGTTTATGTGATGTGGATATTACGAGGGTGAAATAAATGTTAGATAAATTAATAAAATTGATAGGGCGTTTACTTTATCTGTTACTAATTAGGTGGATTTTTCTATGTTTCTTTTAATTTTGTTTGGTATGTTTTTAAGGTAGTAAAATATTATTTAAAAATATATTTTTTAAAATACACTTTTATTAATAAAGTAAGTTGTAGTAAAATAAAAATTATAAGTGCCAAAGCTTGATGTGCTTAAGCAATTTATTTCGTTGTAAAATTATCTATTTTTTATATACGGTATAAATTTTTGCAATGAATATCTTGTCTATTTTTCTTAGTTCAAAAATCTCTATCGTCGCTAGTCCCTAAAAGTATTTTCATAGAGTTTTCTATTTTGCAAATTAAGGTTATTCATTTAATATCCATATTAGGTGGGTTTTGCAAAAATTTGTTATCTGCCGCGCTGTTTCGGCCGTTATTTTAATTTTAAGCTTACAAAAAATCATGTACACTAACAAAATAACGAACACGGCCAGTTAAGTAAAAACTTATAAAAATTACCTTCATTTTGCATCAGTTATATTTAATACTATTTAAAATCATAAATGTTACTATAGTTGCATACCGATTTTTGTGTGTGTATTATAGTTAGAGTACCTATATGTTTCAAGATTATCAATCCCTTTCAGGAAATCCTGTAAGCGAGAATGTTTTAAAAAAAATCAGCTTCACGCTGTATCCCGCACACAGCAGGGTAGGCAGAGGGCACCTAGTGTTAAGACACTCCGTTCTCCACTTTCCGCTGTATTTCTGAATTGCGTGCTGACACCAGAGCGAAGAAATGGAAAAATATATTTAAATAAATATTTCATTTTCAACGAGAATGTATGTTACTACAAATTACAACTTCTTAGCTAATGTGTTTTTCTTATCGTTAAGACGGTAACATTACTTCAAATGAATGAGCAAAATGCTCATACATTATTCAACTTCACTACTTTTTCGAAATATTGTTCAAAAATAATATTTTTTATTATTTTCTGTGTGCAAAAGCTACTGTGTCAAATTTGCATTTTTTTTCTTTTTTATATTATTATAATTAAAATGTATATTCAATTAAGGTAAAAATTGTTTTACTACAACTTTTTTAAGAATACTAGTGTACGCTCTGACAATCATCCTCATGTTCCGCCTAATTTGCTAGACTTTGCGCGTTGAGTGGCGAAACTTAACGCCACGTTTTGACATCTTACTATAGCGAAGCAAAGCGAAAATTAAAAATAACTTATTATTCTAAGCGGAAATTGAACTGTTGCGCTTATAGTGCGACGCTGTGCCTCTGCGCGACGATAGCCATTAAAAGATCATAGATATAAATAAACTTTTTTATTAGATACATTCTATATTTACAGAAGAAACTGGAAACAAAGCGCTGACCTCGAAATCAATTCATTTTCATTAACACTTACACAGTTCATAAACTAGAAGTTCATACACTCTAAAAGGAAAGATAGTTTGAAAGAGAAACCGCGGTATAAATGAGCTTTCTCGACTATATGTCTCAAAAGTTTGAAGACATGCAGAAATTCTGAAAGCTCTGTGTGCTGTGCGCCCGCAGAGCTTACGTTGTATGTAACTAATGAAATTCGTAAACTTAATTAAATTTAGATCTTAATTATAGAGTAAAATTTATTTTTGTATATTCGTTTAGTAGTTGAGACACGATATCGTAACCGCGCGGCTGTATACACGACGGTTGTGAGTTCGATTCGCTTGCCTTGACTCGGTTTTCCTCACTTTGGTAAAAGAAAGAAAGTTCCGGCGTTCAACACGCAATGTCTTACAAAAAAGTCTTACGTAAGCAGGATACAATGTAAAGATACAAATCATAATTTTTATTTATTAGATGTATAATGTATAGTAAGTAATTTACATTATATTAAGCTTCTAAAGCAACAGCTATACTCGCTCTTGTATAGAGATAAAAAATTGAGAAAATTTCACCGTCTAAAATCTATTCGAGCATAACAATAGGTAGTCTTCATTGTCTGAAGGTTCTCGGAGGACAGCGTTTGCTAACATTTATGTGTGGTACAAGTAACAAGATATCAGTGAAAATTATAAATATTTTTATAATTTATATCAACTTTCAATCAATCAATACTAGGAGCTGTGCGACGTATAGTACGATGCCTTCCGAAAAATGTATGTTATACTATCTATAATTCGTTAGCCAAACCACATATGGACTGAATTGAAATTTGGGGTTCAGCAGCTAAAACTAACCTACAAAAGTTACAAACTATACAAAATAAACTTATCAAGATTCTCTTTAAATATAATTATTTTACTCCTACAACTAAAATCTATAATGAAACGAAATTAATGAATCTAACTCAAATGGCCGGCCGTGGCGCAGTGGCACGAAGTGTGACTGTAAAACCGACTGGTTGTGGGTTCGATCCCCACTCGAGGAGATGAAATATTTACTTAAATTTATATTTCCATTTCTTCGCTCTGGTGTCAAGGCAAAGCGCGGCGTTGAATTCTGCCACTCAACACGCAAGGCCTTCAAAATCGGCAGAAAGTGGGGAACGGAGTGTCTTAACACTAGGTTCCCTCTGCCTACCCTGCTGTGTGCGGGATATAGCGTGAAGCTAATTTAATTTTAATTTTAACTCAAATATATAAATATAATACTTGCATTCATATTAGAAAAATACTAACAAAAGATATACACTCTCAAATAACTTTCACGAAAAGAATTAATTTACATAAAAGAATGACCAGAAGTGCTAATAACATATGCTTAGGGACATCGAGGACAAACTACGGCAAGAAAAGTATTTTGTTCGAAGGAGCCCACACCTACAATAATTTGCCCAAGGATATAAAAGATATAAAAATATTTTATAGTTTTAAAAAAAGACTAAAAAGCCATATTTTAAAGGATTTCTCATAAAATATATTTAATACAAAACATAACAGTGTTCATTACTAAAATATGTATTTATTACAATACAATGCTACACTTAGTAAATACTCCACCTAATAAGATACTAAGCATAAGAAAATAAAATAAGGATAATGTAAATAGTATAAGTAAATGATTATTTTATAAGTGTTATAAAATATAGCATTTAACACAAAAAAAAAAAACACATTAAATAAATAAACGAAATCTAAAAACATCAATTAATTTTTAAATAAATTGATGTTTTTTGTATTAATTTTTATATTAAAACTTTTAATGTGTCACCTACCTTAGTAACATTAGTTTGTACATTTGCTATGGTTTTTACTATTAATTTCTTAAGCTACCCTCACATCACAAAGTATTCATACTTGTTTGCATTCTAGGGATATTATTAGGTTATTGTAAACATATATTAGGTTATTGTAAATTTTACCTTATTATTGTATACGCCTATTCGATATATAAATTTGTTACTTAATGTTTTTTGTAATTTTCTCTGTAAGCGATTTATATGTAAATCTTTTGAGAAAATAAATGTCTTTAACGGTAACCGTAACTTTTTGTATAATTGTAGAGAAGTAGAGAAGCAAAGGGAGATTTCTTTTGGCACTCGAGAACACATTATTGATACTACTAGAGGGTCACAGAAATAGCATGATGACCTTCATCATGGATGAAGAAGTTTTGCACAGTGAACGAAGCAAAAGTCGTCAAAAGAAAAAAGACGAAAAAAAGAACTAAGCAGGCGTTGGGCTCTGCGTTTCCCTTGGCTGCTTCTATTAATTAGAAAAAAAAAGGTTATTGGCATTAGGCACTAAATGAGCAAAAAGGGAAAAAAATTGTTTCAATTAGATGATAAATATTTAAATAATAACAAAAACACATTTATACTATAATTTTCTTTGCAGTATGCCTACATACATTTTCAACATCACATGTTTTATACGAGTATTAAATCACTTTTCAAAATTTCTCCCCAAAAATCATTTTAATCCCAAAATCACATTCAAGGATTACAATTATAGTAATATACCCGCTACCTCCTTACAACTTAAAATAAAAAGTAATATCGAGGTCTAAATAGCGAATTTAATACAGCAATTTGCATCGGAAAAGCTATACAGCCTTATAAGTCGTTTTTTTCCCAGTGATTTGTTCAGTTTATCTTTAACTTTTTATCTAAATTAGATATGTGCTCGAAGCATTCTGCGTCAGCTAATGTCGCTTTGTCTACAACCCACGGTTTTTACGAGCCCATTTGAGATTCGTGTATAACATTAGAATTGGCAAATCATCTTGAAAGTTCTTTTTTGTGAAAGAAATACTCTGGTCATTTAGTTTTCTTTTTATTTATTTTTTTTCTAGATGTTTTGACTGATGACTTTTTACTATCTGGATATTTATGTATTTGAATGAATTTCTGTATAACTTTAAGCATGATGTTCTTTATTATTTAAATTATTTTTTTGTTGTGTACATACATACATACATTATTATTAATTATGTTTAAATCCGAGAGTCTTTTTACCCGAATAGAATTCGAACTCACAACATAATCTCACGTTTGTGCCCTGTGTGCTGCACTACGGCGACTTTAGTCTACAAGATATAGCGTAAAGCAACGACATATAAAATATAAAACAATAGTAAAAAAAGTCTCCTGTTTTATGATACTGAGTTGAGACGTTGAGTAACGCAACTCAACGCCGCACTTTGTTTCACCAGGCCTAATCTATACAGTACGTCAAATACGAACTCTATAAATAAGTAATTAGACATTCACAAAGCAAGCTTTCAATTTAGACATCAATCAAAGCTCTACCGACTATCATTAAATCCATTCAATTGTCATATCATGACAAAGTAAATTAAAATTCACTTTGTTCGTTCGTTCAATGAATGAACGTAATATAATAAATATAAGATTACACGGTCCACGGCTCGTGTGGGGGCCGGATGGCGTTGCTGTCATTAAAACAATATTGTAATAATGCATCTGATTAAACAGCTTAATGGCCTCTCTTATGAGTATGTACTCGTACTTACTTCAAAATGTTTTTCTATTCAAAATGCGTTTCTATATAAAAGCTAAAAATAAATGACATCTATACGTGTTTAAAAACTTATAGTTCATAGTAATATACTACTAGGTAGTAATTGTTATCATGAATATTATAAAATATTTCAGAGGCCGGTCGGTTAACGTGACAGATTGTGGGTTCGAATTGCATTCGAAGAAATGAAATATTTAATATTTTCAGTTCCTTCAGTTTCCTCCGGTAATGAGGCAAAGCATAACGTAGAGTTCAGCTAGCAATTCCTCCAGCATTCTGCGGAAAGTCGAAAACGAAAGTATTTTAACGTTCCCTCTGCCTACCCTCCTAGGTGCGTTTTAGTAATAATATGAACATCCACATCATTTTAATGCTCCAAATGTGACTATTTTGCGTGTAAATGTCATTTCGTAACGTAAATAATATGCATAAATTCAAATTCAGTATCTAATGATTTTAATTAGTTGTGTAATTATGATACTCTCATTTAGAATGATGCTTTACTATATTCAAACTATTATACAGTTTTTTTAATAAATAAATATGATTGTTTTATGTATTTTTCCAGTATTATGATGTGAATGATTTTTTTTCACTTTCACGCAAAAATGATTAAACGGATTTTAATGGAACTTTACTGTAATATCAGAATAATACATAGGCTATAATTTTTGTGAACATTTTGTGTAATTTTGGTATAATGTAACTACAGGTTTGTATGTGAGCTATTATTTGTATATATAAGTACCTATTTTGTCCATTTTCTTGTTGTATTGGCCAATAACTCTAACTCAACACGCAATAATCAAAAGCAAATCTAAAAAAACGAAAAATTAAGAACGGCATGTCTTATCACTGGGTTATCTACATATATTCCTAATGCGGGATAAATATTAGGTTTTTTTATCTTTTAGGTTAGCGCTATGTTTCGCGCACAATAGTGTAGGAAGAGGGAACCTGAAAATCGCGTACTAAGACTTCTCCATTTTCCGCCGAATTCCGAAGGCTTGTTGAGTGGCGGAACTCAACACCGCGCATTGCCCCGTTACTATTCGTATATATATACGTTAAATGGAGAAGTAAAAAGCAGTATTTTGTATTAAAAACAGCTATTCATTGTTCTTGTTATACAATAGTATACAGAATGAATACGTTTTTAATTGTGTTGAAAAATTGGTGCACGTACAGAGCGTGCTTTGTCTGTACTATTGGGTTACCAGGACACGTGGTGTGTATGGAGATTTGGTGAATTACTAACGGATGCTTTATATCAAACTTATTTTGTAATCGTATCAGAGATTTTGCTGGGAGTGCCTGGACTTCAGCTTTGAACTGCTATATTCGTGTAAAGGTTTTTTTAACTTGGTAAAATTTCTGGGGTGGACACAAGACTATTCCGCGGTGGGCCTGGAGTACTTGGCACCCTCTATTGGTAGGCCCTTTCTTGTAATTAGTTTTTTTTTTTAGTTCTATCCATTACACATGGCAGATAGAGAAAATGCATTTTTGATACACTCTGTTTCTAAATTTTTGCATATTTTAAAGACATTACGTGTTCATCAATACCAGACAAATAAATATATTTTAATATGTAATCTTTGACTTGCAATAATTTTCAGTTCAATTCGCGACAATTGAACTATTAATTGAACTATTGCGTTAATAATCTAACCCTGTCACTGCGCCACAATGGCCTCGTACATACTTTACATGCCGCCAGACAACTTGCACCAAACTTATAAAGTTGAAACTGGACATCTAGGTAAATTAGCGAGAATAGAGGAACGCCAAGAGGATTTCTCGAAATTCTGACGAAGTTAGAAGACTTCTTCACTTTAAGTTTGAACCCACAACGGTCGCGTTACAATCACAATTGTACCCTTGCGCCGCGACGGTCTCAAATTTTAACAAAATTAGTCATGTTTCTAATTCTAAAAGTAAACAAAGTATTTTAAAGTAATATTATTATTAAAGTTTACGACATTCGAGAGTCGAAGCGTGTCGGTCACGGATGGTGCTTCGACACCCCTCGACTTAACCTTTACATACTTGTATTAGAAAGCTATATTTGGATATTGATATTAAAAAAGGTCGTTAAAAAACTCTTAGTATATGGTTAAATAAAAGTAATACTTCATTTATTATAGGTAAAAAAATATGACAATCAGACGGCGGCGATGGTGGATGGCGACTGTAAACGCGACTGTTGTGTGTTCAATTTCCAATCTGGGGACTGATTATTTAATTTTCTCCCTCTGGTACTAAGGCAAAGCGTGGCGTTAAATTCCGCCACTCAATACGCAATGCCTTAAGAATTCAACGACAAGGGGGGAACGGATGTGGTTTAATGGGAACGATGTGTCTTCACACTAGGTTCCAAGAAGCTAAAGTTAAATAAATGTTAATACTTGGAATACTTATTTATAAATATGAGCTGCCCTTTTATATAATCTGATTTGAGGCAGCGGTGATGGTTGTGGTTTCGATTCCACTCGAAATTATAAATTATAATATTATCTTTTTAGTAGAAATACTAGTTTCCTATTATCTATCCTACTATATACGGGTCTGTTATAATCAAATTGACATTTTGATTTTTTGTTTGCTATTTATTTATTTTAATAAAAATTAAAAATATGTTTGCTTTTATATATAAAGTGTTACTGTAGCTACAATTTTCTTACCAATAATTCTTCTTCATACGAGTTGTGGAACGTACCTGCAACGACATATTATTTATTATTATTTAAAATACAAACAGACAATACAGAGACAAACATAGTAGTTAAAATTAAACACGCTGTATCTCAGAAATAGGTGAAAGCGAAAAGCAAAGCATTTTAACAAGGTTCTCTTTATTTACACTGATATCCCGTAGTTTCGTCGAAAAATTAATAAAATACAACGGTAGTTATCAATTAAAGGCTAGTGCCACAGTAAACGCGACTGTTGTAGGTTCCAGTCCCATCCGGAGGAATGAAATATTTAAAATTTTCATTTCCTCGCTCTGGTAACTAGGTAAAGCACGGCGTTGAGTGCTTCCAATCAACATGCAATACCTTAAAAAAAATCATTAGAAAGTGTAGAACGGAAGCCTTTAATGGGAAGCAGAGTGTTTCAACACTAGGTTGTGAGGTTGCCTCTACCTACTCGCCTATATGCGGGATACAGCTTGAAACTAAAAAAGGAAGATAATTCACATTGATTATTAAAAACATTTATGCTTTAACAGTATTTAGTGACTATGGCTAAACTAAGCTAAATTTGTTACCGAATGCCTGACAGTCCACGTAGCTGAAACTATACGGCGTAGAACGCTGAAATATATTATGTACCTTGGGGATGGTAGGGTATCCATAAGTGAGTTCTTCTCGAAATTTTAACTGGGCTTTATATTTATAGAATTTGCGAGCGGATTTCTTTGAAATTATAAAAAAGTACAAAAGAATGAAAAAGTGTAGCAAAACTTGTGTTTTATGCCAATTTTTTTCTATACAATAGAACATTTTATTATTCAACACGTTATTCTCTGTACGTGATAGACCAGTTGAGGCTAATAACATTCGAATTTGAAACGCTGTCTGCACTAGCTATCGATTATTATGCGGGTTTAAAGACTGTCGCATCGCAAAACTAAAGTAGTCCTTTTTTTAGCTTTACGCACATAGCATTATAGGCAGAAGGAACCTGGGAACCTAGAGTTAAAACACTTCGGTCCCCACTTTTCAGAGTATTAATATTTAAAATAAATCTAAGAGAACAGTGAATGAAATCAATTGATCCTAATCAGTGACATGAGCGTAAGCGTGACGGGTTGAGGGTTCGATTCCTACTCGAAGAAATGATATAATTAATATTTTATATGTGTGTGTGAATTCATTATTTTACTTAAGATATTTTATATATGTAATCATCAAAAATACTTGAAATCTCGCAGTATATTACACCAAATACAGACAGGCAAATGAAACTGGCATGTGATCTCGTAATTTTCCTATTTTTAGGGGTATTTTGAGACACGTATCTCAAAATTGTAAACATGACAGGCTATGGGTTCGATTTCCACTCAAGTAAATGAAATATTTAATATTTTAATTTTCCTCGCTCTAATAATGAGGCGAAACGCGACGTCGAGTTCCATCACTAGACACACAATATCTTCAGAATTTCGGCGGCAAAACGGATAACGGAGTTTATTAATACGAGACTCCCTCTGTCAACCCTGTTTTATGCGGGATACAGCGTAACATTAAAAAAAACCTAATATCTAAGCAACGACGATTCAAGAATACGTTTTAAATAATATTTACAAACCAAATGCATATTTAGAATAAAATTTAAATTATTTTTCCCATTCGTATGCAGCCAGCGCTAGCATTAAGTGTATCTTTAGTCTCCAGACTGATGGTACAACTCCTTTGAAGAAAATCTACGCGGTTAAGAAATATTTTAAATTTAATATATTGACTGACATAATTTAATATCGCAGCTCTGTTCAAAGGGAGCTCGTGAATTCAATATTTATGAATATTTTAAGTATAAGTCTAGCATTGCAATATGTGGATTTCCTAGTTTTATTTATACACTAGCGACCCGCTCGCGGCTTCGCCCGTTATAAATACACAATTTACAAAGTTTATATACTGATCGAATTACTTTTGAGACCAGTCGTGGCGCAGGAGCACAAGGTGTAACTGTAAAATCGACTGGTTGTGGATTCCATTCCCACTCAAGTAAATAATATATTTATTTAAATGTATAATTTCATCAAAAGAGGCAAAGCGTAAGTTTTAAATTTTGTAAGATTATTTTTTTATTTTGCCAAAATATTCTGAGATTAGCGGAAACATACACACAAACAAACAGATAACACATTTGAAATTGTCTATTACATTAATAAATGACATATTAATAATTTTCTCATACACATATACGAGTATATCTTCCATGTACAGACAGCGATTAGTTACGACTTAATTATTTACAACTTAGTTACCAGAGCGAGAAAATGAAAATATTTCATTTTTTCGAGTTGGAATCGAACCCATAACCTGTCGCGTTTACAGTCGACTAGGCCCCTTTTAAATAAACAGCTCTGTAAAAAAAATCCTCTAAATAAACAGCTTTTGAATCCATTATGACGTGATCGATTACAAAATGAAGATTCAACATGATATTAGTAGTTATCGCTTCAAAAGCCGAGCCCAAACACTCTTTTATCTCAAGGAAACTGTATATAAACAAGATATGTATATGTATATGTGTGTGTTTCCGTTAACAGCTGAGTGAGGTGTTGGAAAAAGAGCACACATTTACTTCAATTTTATAAAGGACGTTAGATTTGATTATTATAAGACTTATAGTTTTGATCACATGCTGTATATTGCATATAACAGAGTAGATAAAGAGAACCTAATGTTAAGATACTACTTTCCCTACTTTTCGCCCAAGTTTTCTTTCCCTACTTTTCGCCCCATAACACGCAATGTCTTAAACATTGCGTGTTATGTTCAACGCCGCACGTTGCCCAGTCCACTACCAGAGCGTGAAAATTAAATTTGGTGAAATATAATTTTTACGAAGGATGAAATCGAAGGGACATCAAACTCATAACACTGCGCCACGAGGGCTAATTTCAACATAATCGCATACAAGTGAACCTTTTGTGCCAACATTTTCCAATAATAACGGTTAATTAAAATTGTATCAAAATATTAACATATTTAAAAGTACGATACAAGATTTGCTATTTAAAATATAATAATGTTTCACCTTAAAATTCTTTATCGCACCACGGAGATGTTTTAAAGCGTCATAAATTCGTTGATAGGAGCAATGTTTACATTTTCGGCTCAATCTCTCAGACATTAGGCGGTAGGTGAAATTTATGATTTAATAAATGTCACCATACTTTTATGGGTGGTCTGAAACTCGGCCAAAGTCTTAATATATTTTTTTGTATTTTGAGTGATAAGGCCAGTCTTGGCGCAGCGGCATAGTGTTTGACTGTAAATGTGATAGTTGTGGGTTCGATTTCTATTTGAGAGAATTAAATATTTTCGCTTTCGTAACAACGAAATTTTGGCTGTAATCATGGATTATGGGGACATGTAACCATACGATAATTAGGAGGAGAGTATTGAACGGAATATCTTAACACTAAATTCTTTCTATATTCTCTATTTGTAGGTAACGAGTGAAATATTTCTATTCTGACTGTCACACCGTCACCCTTATAGATAGATGTAAACAAGGAAAATAAAATTTTATTTAATTGTCAACTCCATTGTTTTCTTCTAATCTTTATCTTTTATCTATCTTTTACGTTTTATATAAGTATAAAGTTACCTTGCAAAGAGGACAAGTCGTAGAATTAGCTACATAAATTGGCTGTAAACCGTTTAACTAGTAGTCGAGATTAATGCTTCCACGATTCTGAAGAATTGAGGACTCCTCTTTTCCAGCTTCACTTTTAGACGGAACGAACAATGTGTTAAAACACTCTCTTTTTCTATTTTTCTTCCTATTTCGGCACATTGTGTGTTGGGTTGTGAAACTCTGCGCCTCGTTTCGTTAACGAATAGCCACATTGACATGGTCAACCTCAGAATGACTCGAACTTGTAACTTCTACCGTAGTGTTAAGTATCGAGCATCAATCACAGCATTTAATAAACATCTGTTTATACCATCTTACACGTAAATTAAGATACAGCGTCAAGTTTTAAAAAAAAATGTTTGGTTTTTTATCTTTTGCATAGTGAAATATATACATTAAATTAAACAAAGTTTATCTTATCTATCATATTCTGGACAGGATTTATTACTGTATATTTATATTAAAGTCAGTCGTGGCGCAGGGGCTGAAAGTGTGACTTTAACATCGACTGGTTGTGGGTTCGATCCCTACTCGAAAAGATGAAATATTTACTTAAATTTATATTTCAATTTCTGGTATCAAGGCAAAGTTGACTTCTCCCACTCAACACATAATGCCTCCAGAATTTGGCAGAAAATGGAGAACGGAGTACAGCGTGAAGCTTAAAGATATTCTTTTTTATTAAACATATATTTAATTATGAAAAATGTAGACCAAATCAAAAAAATACAATGGTCACCCTTGCCACGAAGGTAACTGTGCATCGACTTTCATTAATTCAGTGGACATCGTTAACACGTTAATAGTGGTCTAGCGTGAACAAAACACCTAATTCAATGTTGTTTACGTTTTAAGCCTTTGAACTTTATATTTCTTGTGGAAATCCTGTAATAATGTAAATTTGCTATAAATGTTAACTAATTATTATTACATTATTATACTGAGTTGTCGCTTTGATTAAAAATATGTAGAATATTATCCTAGCGTAGTAGTATTGTGTTGGTTTTATTTTTTGTTTCTTATTTAAAATAATTATTTGAGGCCGTCGCCGCTGACTGGAAACGTGACAGTTGTGAGTTCGATTTCTACTTGGGATGAATTGTTTTTGTTTCCTAGCTAGACAAAGCGCAGTTGTGCCACTTAACAAGCAATATTTTGAAAACTAGTTAAAAAAGGAGAAATTAGTGTCTTTACTCTTTGTTTAATCTATCTACCCTGCTATACGTTCCCACGTATACAGCGTGAAACTAACAATAGAAAAAAGAAAGAATATTTCATACTAGGGACCCGCTTGCGGTTTTGCCTATATTAATTATTTAATTATCAATTAAGTAATCTGCATTACTTTCGTTTTATAACAATAATATCCTATAATCTTCCATTATAGGAACCAATTTAATTAGTTATAGTAGTTAGTTATTTATAGCAATTGAACAAAAGCAGAAACAAACATACACAAAAAAATACAATGATTGTAAGAGGTTGCTTTTTAATATTTTTATTACTTCTATGAACACATATACAATTTAAGCTTAAATACTGTGTAATTGTCATTGTTTCGCCAACTGGCATTTTTCCAGGAAACTATAAATAAACCACGGTATGTAAGTTGAATTCTTTTGAACACTCAACTAAACGGTCCGGACAGAACTGAAAAATACACCTGACAGGAGTTGAGTGAGAAATATGTGCTTTCCAAGTAAATTAGTGGTTTGGTTAGCGTGAGCTTGGCTTTGGAGCTTTTTGAAATAGAAAACGTGGTGTCTTTATTCTATATAAATAAGTATGACCAAACTGAATGGGGGTAGAAATATTTGACATTTTCATTTTCTCGCTCTGGTGACGAGGGAAAACGCGATGTTGAGTCAATTCCTCGGATTTTGGGCAACGGAAGTGTTTTAATGGGAACGGAGTATCTTAACGCGGTGTTCCCAGCTGTTCTCTACCTACCAACTTCCTGTTATGTTCAGAATATAATGTGAAGCAAAAAAATATAATTAAATAAGTTTAAAGGGAGAGTAATGAGTGATATCACTAGGCGATAACACCCGTATTCGAGAATGATCAATTTCAACTCTTAATTATCTAGCCACGTTTCCTTTGTGACATACAGACAAACTGTTCAATGCAGTCTAAATATTTGTTATGACATAGAATTGTACGGTAACCTACATAGTTATGTTAATATTTATAATCGTAAATAATATCAACTATTATTTTTTTTCTAAAAAATAAACATTAAGTAAAGTGAAGAAATAAGAAAAAATACTTAGATTTTTTTTGATGGATTTTTAGTAGATCCAATCCTGCATCGTGAAATACTTAAAAGAAAAGTAGTAGTCAGTAGTTCTACTGAACAGAGTGTCTTGAGACTAGGTTACCTTAGGGTAGGTAAATTAAAATTAAATTATTTTATATTTATTATTTATTTTTTGTTTATAGCGTTACACTATATCCCGCATATATCAGGGTAGCAGGGGAACGTGGGAACCTGGTGATAAGAAATTCCGTTCCAATTATACACTTCTGTATAATTGGAACCGCCACTACAGCCTCAAATATTTTTTCTACCCTTATATATATTTATTCTACTTTTATAAATAATACTAATCAAATAAAAAATAACATTTAATTAGGTAATGTTAATATTTAAGTAAAAAATATAAATGTACTAAAAGTTCGCATCGTCCGTCTGTACATCAATTTCTCATTATTGATACGGAATGACAATTATTAGGGGTTGACAGAGCTACGGCTTCGTTGTGCGATAAGAATGTCACTTTACTTATTTCTTTGATAATATCGTCAACCTTATCTGTATAACGTGTCAGTGATTAAAAACTATTAATATTATTAACGCTAGTAAATGACGTAAGGTTTTGTAAATTGTTTTCGATTTTATGCTTTTTTATCCTAAGTAGTCACTACGTTCTCCCCTTTCCGAAGAAATTAAAAAATATGTATTTGAAACAATAGAGTTGAAAATAAATAGTCATAATAGAATTAAAAAGGAAATCTACCGTTTAATCACAGTTTCAGAGGCAAAGTGAACCAGGGAACCTAAACTAATCTTTTGTCAAATTTTCGATAGATTTTACTGAGTGGCAGTACTAAACACCGATCTCGAAAATAGGGAAAGTGGGAAACATAATGCCTTAACACTAGGTTCCTTCTGCCTACCTGCTGCATTCTTCATTGAGTACAGAAAACTTTCAATTACGCTAATATACAGTCACGTCTACAGATATTTAAATATTTAGACTCAATCTGATAAGGTCTGGAAGCTTTTTTGTTATCTTACAGGCGAGACGAAACGAACGTAGTATGTAAATGTCAACGAGAAGTAAGGAGCTATATTACTCTATTTATACAAACATTAAATGTAACATATTGTGGGTTCGATTCCCACTCGGGGCAATGAAGTATATCATATTTTAATTTCCTCGTTCTGGTAAAGAGGCAAAGCACGCCGCTGAGCTCCACCGCTAAACACGCAAATCCTCCAGAATTGCACAGAAATTGGGATACGGAACTGTCTTAAGAAAAACAGAATGTCTTGATTCTAAATTCCCAAGTACCTTTTTCCCTGCCCTGCTATGAGCGGAATACAGTGTGAAGCTAAAAATCTATATTTTTTAAATTGGAAAGACAATCGATTTAACAAACGGCTAGCCATCTAATTTGAGCCCAATAAAGTATCCAATACATCACATAATATAAGAAAGTGTTGCTTGATTGACAAGGGATCTCCCCCGGGCGGGCGTCTGCCTCTTATTTGATTGCGACATGAGAATTTTATATTACTTTCTTTATCCGTTTTAGTTTGAAATGTCTATGTTCAGTGTCTTGGAGTGTGTGTTGTCTGTAAATTTTTAATGGCTTTATTCTCTATCTGCTAATATTATAACGTTTGTTCGTATGAACACGCTTATCTCAGGAACTACCGGTTTGAATTTTAAAATATTTCGATACTTTGAGTGACATTGAGTGGTGGCACTTAACGCTCTATTTTGTGCACCAGGACAAGTAAATAAAAAAAATCAATTGAATCATTTCTCGAATGGTAATCGAATCTACAACCATCACGTAACGTCTGACGACATCCCACAGCGCTATGACACCCTAAAATTTCGTTTGAATTCGTTAGTCTCAGATATGGTCTGAATCTAAAAGATATTTTATTACACAACTGTTAATTTTTATGTTTGCATATTTTAATTTTTTTTGGAATGGTGAAACCCAACGCTGCGTTTTGCTTCACTAAATAGGAAAATTGCAATGTTACCTTAAATGTTAACGAATTATTATATCTAAATTATGCATATTGAATAGAAAAACAATTGAAATAAAATCAAATTATTGAAATATCTAAATTATTTATATTTTTCTGTTAGACAAGGACTTTGGATATGGATTATCGAAATTGGATACCTTCGCTCTAGAAACGTATTTATACGTCATTTAAATAAACGAGTGGGTATTGAACCTACATCACACGTATAATAAATGTGGGTTCGATGCCGGACTGCTGGCAGTATATGAAACATCACATATAAAAATAATATTACAAGCAAGCAATTTTATTTGACTTGCTCTTTTTTAGTACGTGTGAAATCTTGCAAGCTCAATAATCCGTTTCCCAGAGTCCGACTGAACTGAGATTTGGATTACCACTTCAGTTCTGATGATAATAAAAATACAGATATGCCACTAATATGGATATCAAATGAAAGGGCTTGATATGAAACATCCAACATACCATAAAATAAATCTGAAAATTGGTTTTTAAAACATTTTTAATCAATATTTAATGTTTTTATGGTTTGTTTATGCCATCATGCTTGGCACGTGTCTATTATTATCGCAATAGATAAGTCTCAAATTACAAAATACGCCACAACATATTATGTTTCCCACAAGAATGTAAAAAAACTAAGAGTATTGTTTATATTGCATTACATAAGAGTCTTGAACATGAAGTTCTTTTCGCTGTATCTGCACATAGCGTAGGGATAAACAGAGGAAACCTGGGAACCTAGTGTTAAGACACTCTGTTTCCATAAAGACACTTCAGTTACCTATCTTACGCTGAATTCTTAAGGCATTGCGTATTAAACGGCGGAACTCATCGCCACGCTTTGCCTCGTTACTCTGGTAACGAGGCAAAGCGTGGCGATGAGTTCAGCATTTAAAATTTCGTCGCGTTGTCGAGGAAATTAAAATATTAAATATTCCATTCCTCCATGTAGGAATTGAACCTGCAACAGTCGATGTACACTCGTGTGCTTATTCCTCTGCGCCACAACGGCCTCAATATGAAGTTATTACCTCTAATATTTTGATCCTCTTTCAGAGAAATTGTACAATAGTTAACGGAACTTAAACCCACACTTTATCTTACTCGAAACCATTCATATATTTACAACATTTTTGCTTTATTGTAAATCGAACCCACAATCTGAAATCGTTCCAAGACAGTATATAAATATTTTCTTTTTTGTAGTATTTATACCTGTTTTCTTAAAAGCCCATTTCGATGATAAAAGAATAAAAAAATAAATAAACAGCTCTACAATTTCGCGTAACTCTCTTGGGATATCCATTAGGAAATTACTTATGATATTATTGAACAATCTTGTGGGAATATATCGGTCACAATAAATTGAGGTAATAATCTTGTTATTATATTAATGGCTATTTCCCAACCCTCATTAGAGAAATTGCGGCGTTAAGTTACGCCACTCAATGCGTGATGTGAAAAAGCGTAGAGGAAAGTGAGTAGCGAAGTGTCTTTACACTATAGTATCTCTTATATGACTTTATAAATGACTTTTAATTAATGTTGAAAGAAGTGATTTTGACATGACAAGTATGACAAATTATGAAATAAAACTATATAATATTTTTTCATTTTATATGATTGATCATCGCGGTTCAGGGGCACAGCGGCAGTTAGGATGGCTGTACCGATTTCCAGTAGAGAGAATAATTAAATTTATATTCACATCTCCGCTTTTGTTAGACAGCGATGTTGTGTTCCGCGCTACTTAATACTCTCTCGAAACTTGGCCGAATGAGAAACTTAGGGAATAGTGTCTTAACACTTGGTTGCTTGGCCTATCCAGGTATGGTAAAAAACGATGGTGGTTTTACCATATAAATTTTATTACGTTAGCAACTTTTCTCAAAACTCATTTCACTACTAGAACTTATAGAAGTCACTTTTCATCTCCCCCATACATGCTTTAAAACAATATATTTTACTTTAAAACTGTACTTAGGCATTATTCATCATAATACGACGTACATAAAGTGAATACGTAAAGAAAAAGATCGTCTAGACCACGCGACGAAATATTTTATGAAAGAATTTGCCAGGTCGCGCCTTTATAGTCTATAGTTATTTAAAATTTATTTTCAACTATCCACTTCTTATTTTCGTTCATGTAATTTTTTATACGCTTCGCGCTGTATCCCGCATGTCGCAGGATAGGTAGAGGGAACCTCGAGCTAAAACACTCCGTTCTCCATGCTCCGTTTCTCACTTTAAAGACATGGCTTGTTAAAAAGCGCTTTTAAATGTTATCTATAATTTAACTACCATAAAAAATCAGTTTCATATTTACTCTAGTTCTTCTCTCTTGTCTTAATTCGGCGAAAAGTGAGCAATGGACGTGTCTTAATAAAAACGGAATATCTTAACACTAGGTTCCCAGGTTCCTAATGCCTACTGTGCTATCTGCGCCATAAAAATAATTTAATTTAATAATTATAATAAAATTTGCTCTAAAAATATATTTAATTAACCTTATTTAATTACATACAAGAAGTTCCAGGCAGCCATTAGGCTCTATTTATAGTAAAAGCAAAACATTAATAATTCAAACACTTTCGTGTGTAATAAATTAAGTCCTGCACAGTCGGTGGGTAATCTCAAAATGGCGGCATACGTAATACTTCAACATTTTATGGCGCAAGTAAAAGGGAAAATGCGGGTTTTACTGTCATTGTTGACATAATAAAGCAATGAACTTCACGCAGAAGCACTTAGGTTGAACACTTGTTATCTAAATATCAATGTGAGATGGAGCATGTTATATATTGGTTCGGGTATTATACGATCGTAGTATTCGTTCGTATGGCTTAGTGTTTTTGGGGTAGACGGTTGCCAATAAGTACGGGTTCAAGTAAAGTCAAATAAGAAAAATATAACAATTTTTCTTTTCTTGTTTTCACTTGCTTGGTTTTTCACTTTCTCTGGCTTGGTGGTTGGGGTAGACGGTTGCCAATAAGTACGGGTTCAAGTAAAGTCAAGGTAAGAAAAATATAACGATCTTTTCTTTTTTTCACTTGACGCTGTATTCGCACATAGCAGAGTAGGCAGATTGAACTTGGAAACTAAGTGTTAATTATTTTTTTTTATAAATTTTCTAAAATATCTTTTCATTATAACTTTTACATTACAGACTCTTATGTTACTGAGTGACTTATAATCAATGTACAGATGAAATTACTGTACTTTAGAAATCTGAAATTTGATGTGTGGGTTGATTACGGAGAGTATGTGCAGTGCTAAGATAGAGTTTCTTAAAAAATGCTGCGACTGAAGTTGTGGCCAATCGTGGCGCTGGTATACATGCGTGCATAAGTTAGTCTGCGTAAACGCTACATCTCCTAACACAGACCCCGCAGTCTGAATATTTCCCTGTACTTCCTGTATGTCACTTCCTGGAGACGTAGCAGCCTTGTTTGACATGTGATGTTTCTGTGCTTCCAGTGCAACCAGTGTAGGACCGTAGTGACCGAATTTCAAAATTACACATTCATGCTTTTTCTTGTATGCATTACTGGGTACAATGCACGGATGCCTCGTGGTTTTTCTTTTGTTGAATTTATTTTTAAAATGTTTTGTATGGAAAGCAGGTTAGTTTTTAGTTTTTGGTGCGTTTTTGTTCAGCGGAAATATGGTGAATAAATATAGTGAATAAAATGTAAATATTAATTGATGATTGATTTGTTTCAAAAATAGAACAACATGATTTCAACGTTTTCAGTATTCACCAAATAAACAAGTTTTCGTTAATATGTGTCATATTTTAGATATGAGTAACTGAATTCGGTGATAGTGAGTTCGATTTAATCAAGATTCAATGTAACATTGGGTAATGCCACCCAATAACTTACAATAATGTCAAAAAGAATTTTAGACAACGTATAAACTTAACACAAAACAGTCAAATAATTCTGAATATAACATAATTACTACAATGCCGTCGTAGACTAGGAGCAGAATCGCGTGACTATCAACGCGACATTTGGGTTCATTTCCGAGAGAGTAAAATATTTAACATTTTTATTTCTTCAAAGCGTGTGACGATAAACGCGACGTGATGTGGGTTCAATTCCCACTTGGGACATTAAAATATTTAATATTTTCATTTTATCAAAGCGCAGCAATAAGTTTCTCCACTTAATTTAAAATGCCTAAAGAATTTCAGTGAGATACAACGTGAAACTGTAAAAAAACTATCTACGCTATAAGTATGCAAGGTACAAAACCGCCGTGATTCAATGGGTCACCGTCCGACTCTCAATACAATGGTTATTGACGCGATGCCTGCTGGTTAATCTGGTGGCTGGTGGTTAAAGCGCGGCGTTGAGCTCTGTTCAATATCTCTAAAGTTGAGTGGAATACGGGGATCAGAGGATTGCTATACGGAAAACGCGTGAAAAATCTGCAAAAAAGTAAGAGCTAAGCCAGAGGTAATTTAATGTCAAAATCACCCTATAATATCCTCTTTCAAATCAAAGTTCAAGCTGCCTGATTTCTGTTTGAAAAATTAGCCACCGACCCTTGCCTTCGATGTAAGTTGCGTAAATCATCACCCTTCTAGGAACCCTACCGCTATTTACGAAATGACCGACCTCCTATTAAATATCTATATATCATTCAGGGACCCTAAGTAACTTAACTGGGAAAACGTTGAATTTTCTCTAGCTATTTCTTTTTTGTTTCAGATAGTTTTTGGTTTAAAGGTAGAGTTTGAAACTAGTATATACTAATGCAGATTCAAGTTTCATTTCAAAAGCGTGTATTATTAAAACAAAAGTATTGAATCACGCTGTTTTAACATAAGAGAGTGTAAGCTTTTAAGCAAAGTGAAATAAATTTATTCAAAATAAGAAGTTTATACTTTTATGCATCAGTGCACTTCAGTTATTCACCAGTTCAATAAAATTAATGCCAGACCGGCCCAAGACACATACTGGCCTTTTTTTACCAAATCATTAAAACTGAACTGAAGAGAATGTTAAATGATGAGACATCACTTCTGTGTAATCTAGAAGTTAGCAGGCATGCGTAAAAATAATGATAAACCGTTGTTCTTATGAACAAAAAAAATGATACGCGTTGTAGCGCCGCGGTGCAGTGTCTGATTGTGTACGCGACGGGGTTTGGTTCTACTCGGAAATGGAGATTATTTTCTTTTCTTTGCTGTTTCTCTGGTAGCAACAAAAAGTGCGACGTTGAGTTCCACCACTTAAGTAGTTAAGTATCGAGTAGTTTTATTAATACAAAAGTCACCTATAGGCATGTATTTAGTAATTTATGTAGAAAAAAGAGGCGAAAAATTTTTAATTATCTAAACAGTAAAGACAACTTAACTTTTTTAATACTCCATAATTATCATTACAAGCTAAAAAGCAGTTCCTAGTTTTTAAAGTCGTTTAAAAAACAAAGAAACAATCAATCTATACAGCCCCTCCCCAAAAATGAAACCATAAACAAAAATCAACTAAACTATATCCTCTATAATAACATCAAAACAACACGTAAAAACAACTTAAAATCACATACAACCAGCTATAAACATCAACAATTATATTCCTGACAGTCACATATGACAGTTGGGAAGTTTGCTACCCTTCTACCTTACCTGCCCTACATGTTACTTGACACTCTTAATTATTAACGAGGATTGATGCTATCCCAGGAGTGCGCCAGGACCAGCCAGGACTGGCGAGGACTCCTATGGTGGTTGATATAGAGTCTATGTTGTAATGGAACCTGATTAGTACATGCCTTTTCGAGATGTAGCTCCTAACGATGGATTATCTGAGTGTTAATATGAATAATTTAACTTGATTTGAGGTATTAACTTTGTTTGTGATGGTACTGTAGTAGGGAACGTTGTGTAGATGAATTGTGGACTCAAAATGTTTGTTTAAAAATATTTCGATGAACCATTCATTAAAATAAACGTTATAGTAGTAAAATGCAGAAAGAAGAAACATTTAAATTTTTACAAACTGTATAAAAATTGAATTTTCGTCTATTCTTTAATATTTGAGACAGAAAACTAAGAACAATATTTTTTCGAAACATATAAACACAATGATTTTTTTATTAAAAATAACGAATATGAATATTTTTGTCTTATAAAATCTACATAAAACCTGATAAAAGGAATAAGAATTTTCAAGATAGTAAATAAGGAAAAATAATATAAGCTAAATAACTACCGTCGTTATAGTAAATATCTCAACGATTAAAGTAAACAAAGTAGCTTTTCAAAAATATTTTTTTTGTAAAATAACTCGTAAAAGATGAATTCTGGAAACGATAAGAGAACACGTCTCGTCTCGCACTAAATATGGTTCAAGTTATAAGATGGAGCGTTTTTAAATGAATTTTGATTCACATAAACCTTTTTTAAATTTAACTTTCAACATTTTATAGTTATGAATAAAATCTTATGACAAAAAAAATTATAACTTATTTATACATTTAAAATAATATGCTTGATGTAAGTTAAACTTCTCAAAGTTGAACAATTTCATTTTAAAATTGCTTAAGTTGAGAAATAGTAATGCTTTAGACTAGTAACCTATTATAAAATATTATGGATGATAATAAAAAACTCTTATAAAGAAGAATAAAATATATTTTAATAATCAGTTTCACGCTGTATCCCAGGGTAGGCAGAGAGAACCTAGTGTTAAGACAATCCATTCACTACTTTCCGCCGAAATCTGGACGGATTGAGGCCAATTGAGGCACAAAGTGTGACTGCAAAATCGACTAGTTGTGGGTTCGATCCCCACCCGAGGACATGAATAAATTATTTAAATTTATATTTTTATTTCTTCGCTCTGGTGTCGAAGGAAAGCGCGGCTTTAAGTTCTGCCTCTCAACACGGAATAAAATATATTTTATTATTCTTTATAAGTCTTTAATATGTATACGTAAGAATTTTTTGTATGTCCATTATTTGAATAATTGTTTATTCCTAATAAAATAACAATTGGTATTTAGGTTATTTAGGCTTACTGGCAATAGTATGTATGTATTGCACATTAAACACTCTTCAGTCTGCAAGAAGAGGAGAGAGAAGCGTCTTTCCGAAATAAGGCTAGCACTGTGGGGTAGCGTGAGGGAGGAGGAACTTGCCTATTGCACAATTACACAATCATTTACTTGCCTATTAAACAATTATCGCGTTTACAGTCAGACACTGTGCCGCTACGGCTTCACTATAAAAAAAAAACAAATACAACCAACAACTCATAACTTAAAATAAAATAAAAATAAATCAGCTTCACGCTGTATCCCGCACACAGCAGGGTAGGCAGAGGGAACTTAGTGAAAGACACTCCGTTCCCCACTTTCTGCCGAATTCTGGAGGCATTGCGTGTTAAGTGGCAGAACTCAACGCCGCGCTTGTCCTCGACACCAGAGCGAAGAAATGGAAATATAAATTTAAGTAAATATTTCATCTCCTCGAGTGGGGATCGAACCCACAACCAGTCGGTTTTACAGTCACACTTTGTGCCGCTGCGCCACGACCGGCCTCTACGACGACGACTCATAACTTGGGCCAGACAAATTCGTACCCCCGTCACCTAGCGGCGCGTGGCGTCAGGCGCGAAATAATTTATTACATTTCTTAAAAGCCATTACTGGGTGACACCGTCAATGGGCCGTCACTCCGCCCTCCGCAATTAGCATGAATTTTATAATGGTACTGCAACACTGCACTTAAACGTAGTACTTGTCAAGCATATGGATGTCATTTTAATAATATAGGTACTTTTATGTATGTATTATAAGGCCGTCGTGGCGCAGCGACATAGTGACTGATTAGAAACGCGATATTTTCGGTTCGATGGTGGGTTCGATTACCACGGGTACCCATTCGTGGGCACGAATTCTTTTTAACCGTTATGCTGTTTGGAAAATTGTACGTTTAAATTCTTATTTTCGAGTGATCCTGTGGAGGTGGTCAATGCTACCCTTTGTCTCATCAGATTGGCGAAACGAAAATAATATGTAAGTGTAGACGGGCGAGTTCCGGCACTCAATACGCAATGTCTCGAAAATTGGGCGACGCGTTGGAAACGCAGCGTCTTAACAATAGGTTCCCTTCGCCTACTCAACTATACAGAAACAAAACTGATTGTACTTTTTTCTCAGTAAGCATTTCTGCTAATAGATTTTAACCCACATCCATTACAAACACTGAGTCTCTACCCAACTGTACCATAATGGTGTCTAATATAGCAACAAAAGACAAAACCTATAACTTCATCAATCTATAATTAGCAATAGAACGCCGGTGGTCGAAGCAAATGCATCCATAAGATGCCTATTATGAAGATTTACGAGAACTTACGGCCGTTCCTAAACAACTGGATGGAAAAAACGTTTTAGACGTCGCCATTTTATTTACGATCACTTACTAAAGTAGTGCCCAAGCAAGTTAAGTGTGATGTAAAATGTTCCTGAAATAATATGTTTAAAGTGAGGTGTTCAATTGATATATTAAAAGTGGTGATAAATCCTATTTAAAGATAATATTTTTAAGATAATACGAATATAGGGATGTCATGTCTGAATTAATGGGAACGGAATTTGAATTTATGCTTATTAAGTTTGTTTTATGGTTTAAATATTATGTTTCAATGTACAGTAAGCTTGTATACTGAAACTGTTAACGCGGCGGTTTTGGGTTTGTTTCCCACGAGGAGAATTTCGTTTCTTTCGCTGAGGTTAGAATTTAATGTGGCGTGGCATTGAACTTCGTCACTCAATGCACAATGTCTTGAAAATCAATCATAAAATGGGAAACACTATTTTCCCTTCAAGTCAGTACGCGTGAAATTACAAAAAAAAATGATATTATCATTACAAGACCAAATCTCAGTAAAGTACATAATTATATAGACTTAAAATTAAATCTAAAGAAAGTAATAATCTATGCTGTTCTTTTTAATTTATTCACTCGATAATTTATTAAAATAATGTTGTAAAAGGATAAAATAAATCTGAATAATCAATAAAAAGAGGAAAAAATAACTGGACAGAGAAAAGACTGACATTAAGTTCACCTATACATTCATCATCTACAATCTACATACAAATACATATTCGAGTGTTTTGTTTCATTATTATTTATTGAGTAGAACATATAATAAATAAATAAACAAAAAATAACGCCTACCAAATACCCTATTTCCAACAAATTCAGTTACAGTACTTGCTATAAAGAGCTTAAAATCTAAAATTTTATTGTGCAATATCTCCTGAACCTTAATAACGTTATGTCAAAGTAGTTCTAAAAGGAAATCAATCCAGTTATCAAATCTCAGAAACCATGTTAATACACGTCTCCTTAGCTTATCTTGTAATCAATCTGACACCATCCGTGATTTGGGTCAACAGATTTACGTATACCGACTACCTTTTAGGTATTCTTATTTACATAATTTTAGCCAAAGAAATTTAGCATCTACTTTGTCGATGTTAGGCTGATATTTCTATAATATCATTGTTTTTTGTAAGATTCGTATGTTACTGACTGTTTACACTCGTCTGGTGAATGTCGTGAAAACGTCGTCATCAAGTTGCAGTGGCTTTTATTGTGTGTTGTATTAAGTGTATCTTTTTTTTATTTTATTGAGATTTTTTATGACTGATGGCTTTCCTGTAATATTCCTTATGAATGAGGTAGGATATAGGATAGAGGCCAGTCGTTTCTTCGTATTCAGGAATTGTGAGTTCGTTTGAAAATCGAGGATGCGAAATTTTTAAATATTTTCATTTCCTCATTTTGATAATGGCGCAAGCAGCGTTGAGCTCCTCCAGTGAAAATGACTTAATGGGAATAGAGTGTCATACCAAGTTCCCAGGTTCCCTCTGCCTACTCTGCTAAGTGTGGGATACAGCACAAAGCTAAAAAAAGGTAAATTGAAATATACATTCCCTCAGATTATTCCGCAAAATGTGAAATTATTCATGCAATATATGTATTGAACGTTTTGTAATCAACACATCGTGAATAAGGAACGTAATATTCGGCTCTTGGTTTTTGAAGTATACATAGCATCCTGTAAAGTATTTTAAGCCTATAGCCTTTTAAGAAGTACTAGTATAATATATTGAAATCTAACATCATATTTAAAATAATGAAACTAGAAATCGCATGTTTATTAAATATCAATATGCATTGGATTGATATTTAAATCCAACATAATCTCATAAATACATCTCAACTACACTGTAACGGTACACACACACACACCTCTACCTTCCCTACTAAATTAAAACTAATTGGAAATGAAAATTCTGAAATATGACTTAACCAAACAATACGTTTAACATTCTACCTTTGCTTTGCGAGAACAATGCCATTCAACCCATATTAAACTCACAACGCTCATAAACGAATCGCCTCCAGTAAGTATTTCGCCTACATATCAAGAAAACCAACCAAGCTAAAATGATTCTTATATCTAACGAAGTAAATACAAACGAGGGATCAACGTTCGAATCCATAGACAATTAAATTGTTTTTTTCTTTTATTACTAATGAGATCGTCTACAATAGTTGTCATTGTGTCATCCGTTCGAATTCACTTCGCGCAGGAAGTCGGTAGTTTCATTTCCGAGTAGGGTGTAAACCTACATACTGTATTGTTAGCCATTGTTCATAACGCCTTTGTGGTGTCTTTTAATTTGATTATTGTGGTACTGAAATAAGTCAGTAATTGAGTATGGCTGGTTGCGTATTGAGCATGGATTTGAATATTGTACTTGCTTTAATTGCTTAATTGTGACGTGTTTTATTTTTATAATTTTTAAGGAGGAAACGTTTAAAACTAAAATATTAGAAACACTGCTGTTGACTCGCTGCATGCAGAAATCTTCACCGCATTTTGCGATATCCGATTGGATTAAATTAAATTGAATTTTTTTTTTCCATCGATCATTGCCTCGAGCTTGAATCGAACCCATGTCCATAGTTTTTCCAGTTATATAACTTTCTCTTTTATCGAGAATAATAGCCATAATTATAAAGACCGTAGCGTACCAAGAAGATCAAGTAACACCTTATTCACGCATGATGTATACATATCTATAATATATAAATAAACGTAACGAAATTTAGTCTTAATTAAAAAAATATAAACCATTAAATTAGTCCCACTCAATAAATTCAGCTTACCACATCAAAAAATTTAAAACAATTTTCAATTGAAAGACCAAGTGCTGAGCAAACCCACCCGTACCCGTAGCCCACCATCCACCATCCACCACCACCACCATCTACGAGTGAGTATCGCAACATTAACAAACAAGTCACAGACCCGTCCGCCTGACCGTCACGGCCTCGTTAGCGCTGTAAACAAATTAGATTACCTAACGATGTAGACGGTTGTGTTTAGTTAGCCACTTTGGACTTTATGGGCGATAGTGCCTATTGGAGGATGGCGTCTTTGGGCGTTTGGCGTAATTTATATGTTTTGTATAGTTTTATTGAAATATTATGTATTATGTATGTTTAGAGAGACTTAGGGATATGTCGATGGAAATTGATTATAATAAATATTTAAATTATTTTCATTCTTCCGCTCTAACAAGATAAAGCCAAACTTAAGTGGCAAGGCAAAGCGCGGTGTTTCTCGACGAGTAATGCTTCTAGATTTCGGAAAGTGGAGAGCGGAATGTCTTGTTTTGAGCGATACGTCATCCATAATAAAATTTACCTAAAATAGTGTTATATATTTAAATGACAAAGACTCGAACCTACAGCCCTTATTAAATACTGCTGGACACTCAATCTGCTACACACAGAAGGTTCCTCTAATGCAAATGTAAAATAAATATACCTATACAAAGCTGTAAAAGTCGAGCTCAAACACGTTTTAATGCCTGTTCCTTTCAAAACCTCTGAAGATTTCCATCTTTTGTTCTTCCAGTAATATTTGCATGGAAGAAAACCACAAAAATTTTATTGCCGCGTTAATATTTTGTCTCATTTCTCTTACATTTATGTTTGGAACAAATTATTGTGAAACCTTAATTAGAAATTATGAATTTTGATTACAAAATACTGATAATCCCTATGAAATCGTCGTGGCTACGGGGCACAAGTATGTGATTTGAACGCGACTGTTCGATTCTCACTAATAGGAATGACATATCTAATATTTTAATTTCGTAGCTGTGGTAACGAGGCAAAAGTGCGGCGTAGAGTTCTACTACTCAACACGCATTTCTGGTAGAAATTGGGAAACGAATTACCTTAATAATAGGTTCCCGAATAGGTGCGAGATACAGTGTGACTACGATGATAATCATTATAAAATTGTATCGGAACTTTATTTATCTAACCATACCCTCTAGGCAATTGAGCTCTATGTTCTCATTGACGAACAAAAAATTATTTTATTCCAGCTTCCCACTGTATTTCGTATATAACAAACAGGACATGAATATGGAACTTAGTGTTTGGTCGTTTCTAAATTCTTTGAATCCTGAAATTAATACGTTTTGTATTTTGGTGAACTTTTCTTAATATTTAAGGTTGTTTTTTTCAATCGGTTCGTAAATAAAACGGACGAAGACGCAAGTGATCACGCAGTTCGTAATAAAATTTTCATCGCATATGTTACATTAAATTCATAAAATTGATAAAACAACACACTTTACTAAAATGGAAACTAATTTTTCATCATCAATCAAGTGCGAGTCGAACTTGCGCACGACAAAACCGCAAAAAAAAAATTGTATGAGAGCCCACTTAAATATTTATTTTAATCTAAGTCAGATTTTATTTAATATTTGTTGTTATAGCGGCAACAGAAACGCATCATCTGTGAAAATTACACAGACTAACAGACAGACAGCGGGGTACTAGTAATAGGGTACCGCTGTACCCTTTAAGTACGGAAACCTAAAATATCCTAATACAATAATACATACCTATTAAAATATAGTAGTAAAATGTACCCAATATATGTATGTCTGTATATGCGGCAAAACACGAAAACTCGATAAATTTTAAAGTGCTCGCGTAACGCCGCGAGCCATGCCCCGCCAAAATACGCCTGTGGGTTTCGTTAGGCTGTGTTTTTACATAGCCCGTCACCGGCCAGTAGTGACTATAAATTAATAAGTAGGTTTTCTACTGGCTTTTTGTCTGAGAATTTTTGATTTTTTTTTGTTATATGAATGGGTATAATATTTGATTTTACTTTGTTAGTATTAAAGTTAACAATCTTAATTGTTTTCTTTCTTTTTTGTTAATTGTAAATAAAAAAAATAATCGATTCTCTACTATTTTGTATAAGGTGGGTGTTAAAAGTGAATATTTTTTTTATGTGTAAATTTTCTTAAACAGATTCACCCAAAACTACAACATATACGTACATTCTTCCCCATTTCTATAGACCAATGACGATGGCAGTACAGATTTACTGTACTCTTAATTAAAATTCTTATTAAACTATTTCAAAAGAAAAAAACCCATCGAAACACGAACGAAAACAACAGAAAAATCACAATCAAAAACAAGAAAATCTATTTTATAAATGAAAAAAATGAACGAAAAACATAGTTCATAAGATACTACATATATATTTCAGTGAAATTCCAGTGACACACGTACCTCTACGTCGAATGAGGAACGAGCTTTAATATGCCTTTATTGTGAATTTTAAACCCCTTTTGAATTTGAAACTGCAAATGATGCAGGATTTTGAAAGCCCGATAGCATCGCGAACTTTTCATCGTATAGCGGTGATTCCAACGTAATGGGTCAGCTTAAATTAAAATCTTTTTATTGTAGAGAATAAAGTCAAACGTAAATTATTCTACAAAATTTTTTGTCTTTTATCGACCATTTTTTATGGTAATTTAACAACTTTTTCTTTGTTACCGCACTGTGTTAGATTTTTTAGCAGCTTAAATTTGAGAATATCGTGGCGCAGTGGCACAAGCATTGGATTGTACACACGACGGTTGTGAATTCGATCTCCGCGTGGGAGAATGGAGTATTATTAATTAATATTTTAATTTTGTCACTCTGGTAACAAGGCGTTGAATTGCGCCACTTAACACGCAACGTCTAAAAAAATGCAGCGGGAAGTTAGGAATAAAATGTGTTAACATTGAAGATAACGTGAAGATGCCTATATAGCGTATTAATCTCGATTTAGATTTATATTAATATTTGTCATCTATAATTTTATTTTCAATTTTGTAAAATTATACTGAATATATAGCTTTGCATTAGTACTTTTGAACAAAAAAAAATCTACACAATTGCGTTTAATATTTGAATTTAACAAGTTAATTGATTTATATAAATCTACTTATTGTAAATTCATAAAAAGTATAAGCGTGACACGTCTATTTAATCCTAAGGGTTCCATTCTTTAGCATTTCACAGCAGAACCCTAACGAATTAACTTCCTCAAACATTACAAAGTAATACAGCATACACTGTAACCGCGTGTATTAACGACGCCGTAAATCATAGTACTAAAGAATAATTTTAGTTAAGTTTGGAATAAACTGGTTTTTTTATTGGAAACAGACGGAAATATTGTACGACTCTGTTTTCGGATGATTGTAAAAGCTCAAGGGAATATTAATTTAAATTAAAATGTTACAGATAGACGTTTGGTTTCCATTATTTAATTATTATAAAGTGTTTTTTGAGGTTGCTGTCTATTTAAATGTGTTCTAATAATCTTCTGCTTGTGAGTTTTTTTTATTTACATTCCGTTCCCCATTTTCCTCATTTTCGAGACATTGCTATTGAGTGACGGAGCTCAACGCCGCGCTTATCCTTGTTACCAGAATGAAAAAATAAAAATAATTCATTCCTCAGACTGGGTTCGAACCCCCAATCACTTATTTACAACAACATTACACTCCCATATACTACATATAAACATTTTATACATCGACAAATAGCAGTAGAGCGTTATTACTGGCCATTTTTACGTTCAATTTTATAGCTTACTTTGTGAAATGTACTATAGATCATTGCCCGTACTACAGGTACTACGGTAATATTACTCTATCGTGACGTCCTAACGCGAGTTAACGTGTGAATGACACGCGACTACACCATTGAAAGTGAAATATCAAAAGTGACATTTGCAATTTTTGTTATGTCGTAAATGGCTGATGTATGAAAAGAATGTAAAAACTTGGTATCTTGTGAGTCGAATTTTTTCCATATAAATGTGTTATTGCTCAAGTTATTGTAGTTGGTATTGGTCATTTATTGGGCGAAAAGTGGAGAGAGGAGTGTTTTAACACATCCCTATCCACATTCTCCCCGGGCTCCCTTTGCAAAGCATTATAAAACTGTAGGAAGACTTTACACAAACCTGCAGAGATACTAACAACTTAATTAAGTAGTAACTGGCGTATAAAAATTTCTTCGTAGCTTGATGAGATTAGTGACGTATTGCTTAGTGGTCAGAATGCCTGATCGATATACAGGAAGCGCGAGTTTCGCTATGTTTAAATTTTTATACGTTATCTAAATAAATATTTTTCTTTCCTGAGTGTAAAATAACACTTTAAAAATGTTAAAATTAAAGAATAACAGAATTGTTTTATTAGGAACTAAGCATCTAAGCAGCGTGTGAGATATCACGTAAACTAAAAAATATAATAACTAGCATTTATACCTGCGGCTCTGCACTCGTGGTCAAACGGAAATAACTAAGAGGTGAGTAAGTCACATAATCCATTCTAAGTGTTCTATCTAGTTGGTTACAGTGAAATCCAATATGCAATTTATTAATTGTTGTATGTGAGTTACAAAGGTTCACGTGAAAAATAATAATTGTATGTATGTAATATAGCCTTTCTTGAGAAATTGAATCTTTCAGTTCGAGATAGCCATACTAAAATTAGAAAACTGAAGATTTTGTTAGGCTAAAAGAAGTTATCTCAGAAACCACTAGTTCTAAAGTTATTAGAATTACCTTATTACTTTATTATATTAGAATAGATTAAACGCACTAAATTTGTAGAAAACAATATTAACACTACAAAATAATAAAACGTTACTTCAATAGTTACATGAACTTAAATAATAACATTAGTAAGCGCTTCGCATATTTTTTTAACTGGACTTTATTTATGCACCATTTCCGTGAGGGGACTTTGACAAACGCCTGCAATTTCTGCTTCCGTCCGTACAAATTCTCTATAATATATATTTAGTTACCTGCTAGCACGTATTGTTAGAATTTGGCAAATTATTCTAATTACTTTCATTTTCTATTAGTGCCAGTCCGCCTGTACCGTCCAGTACCAGTACCTGTCGCGTCCCACTTGCACCGCCCATTTTTTTAAATATTGCGTTTCGAGTGCCGGAACTCAACGCCGTGCTTTGTCTTGTTTCCAGAGCTCCCTGTAGAATTGATAACACTGACATTTCTATGTTAATATTTGAGGACTCAAAATGGCTTAATTATTAAAAGTATTTTTGATATAGTTTTAAAAATCTTCTGTGTATTTTTGATTCTCTATACATTGATCGGATGTTTCATTTATAGTTTCCTTCAAACCATTGTTTATTACATATCAAAATGATAAATTCCATGCTTTTATAGTACAATTGGGACATTTTTATGTGACGCGGTCGATTGCACGCGGTGGTTTCCGAATCAGATTCATATGTTTAAATTTAAAATATATTTATGATTTCCAGCATTTACAAAATGAAAAGTGACAAGGCTGCGTAGAAAATCCCCAAAATTAATATTTTTGATGGCGTGGTTACAAATCCTGCTACGTTAACATTTTTATATATTTCCTAAAAAAAGAGCCAGATCAAGCCAGTCATAGGCTCAGAGGTACAGCACAGGTGTGATCGTGAATGGAACTGGTTGTGGATTTGAGGAAATGAAATATTTATTTAAATGCAAAGCGCGGCGTTGAGCTACGCCACTCAAGACGCAATGCCTTCGGAAATTGTCGGAAAGTGGGGAAGAGAGTGTCTTCACATTAGGTTCCCTCTGCCTACACTGCTGTATGTGTGCAGTATACAGTGTGAAGCTGGTTTATTTTAATTTTTCTAAAAAAAAGTCTGCTAGTCTAATGTTTTTCGTACGTGTGGAATAACATTTAAATATGCTAAAAATAAACCTGATACTATGAAGCTACAGTTACATTGAACAAGTTAATCTCGGTAACTATTTGTTCGATTTAAAAAAAGTATATATTTCTTATAATTTCTTATAATCTTATAAGTCTATTAATTAAAATTTATCATCATGTCACTTATTAGACCATTTGTTTCTATACAAAACTTTTAGTGACCTCCTTCTGACAACGGCAGTGAAGCCGCAAGTAGACGGGAGTCTATCATATATAAATATGAGCATATGTTTTTAGCTTCACGCTATCTGAGAGCTTGGTCGTAAGACACTTCGTTCCCATTAGGACACTTCCGTGCTCCATTTCCCGTGGAACTCTTGAGGCGTTGTGTATTGATTGGCGGAACTTAACGCCAATTCTAATTACTTAGAATTGGCGTTAAGTCAACTTAACTTAGCTTGGCCTCGTTACCAGAGCGAGGAAATGAATATAGAAAAGAATATTAAGTATTTCAGACCTGCGAAATGCGAAATCAAACCCACATCCGTCGCGTTTACAGTAGAACACTTGTGCCACTATATCACGAAGGCTTCCAATAATAACTTTTATTTTATTACATTCGTCCAATTAGTTAGAGATTGAGCGTTTAAATGAAAACTAATATATAGTTTTATCTCATTAGATCATCGAAATATATGTAAGATTTTTTTTCAGCTTTTTTTTCCCATTGAGTAGGGTAGAAAAAAAGCTAGTCAAATCAACCAAGTGGGAATCGAACCTACAACCATTACGTTTACTGTCTCATAATTTTACTATATATAACTAATACTTATTAACTAAATTGTAAACTTCCTCTACAAATGACAGTATTATGAAATATTTCTTTAACATTCTGTACGGTCGTCATCTGGAAAGAAATTAACGCCCTCCAAATGAATCTTAAGTTTTAATTAAAAGGAGAAGTCACTGCTTTGTAGCTGTCTTCAGAACCGCCACCTGATTTATATCACTTTGCAAGTACTAGTACTGGAAAATTTCTAGTTGTATTTCTAGAAAATCATGACATTTGATTACTTAGTGTTGGATAGATCTTAGTGTTTATCTATCTCCACGTTATATAAATAGAATTTTATAGGTCATAATTTTAGAGACATTGTGTGTAGAGTAGCGAAACTTAAAGCCCCGTTTTGTCTTGTTAATAGAGCGATTAAATTAAAAAATAATTAATTCTCTCGTGTGGGAATTGAACCCACAATCATTGCTTTTACGGTCAGTTTTGAGGCACGTGGTGCAGCAAGACGGCCTCAAAATAATCGTTTTAGTGTCTTTTTTTACATAGTCGCCTATTCATAAATATTTTTGTTGGTTTTAAAATTATTTTGTTAGGAAGTTACGTCAGTTAAACTGCTGCTGTGTTTTTTGACATAAAACTAAAATATATTTTGTACTGATTATAAAACTTACTAGATGTACAAAAAATATTTAAGAACTTTCATGAAGTGAATCTACCATAATAAAATTTGCTGATGTCACACAATACTGTCGCGAGTCTCTTGTGGATCAGCGTTGTACTCTGCCACATGCAATCCTATCCTACTAAAATTATACGTATATATGAAAAATTGTAATGATGGATATTTGTTTGGCTTACACGTGACACCTATTAAAGGTATTTACAGAATTTTTTACAGCAATGTAGTTTATACATAACAATAACAATTTTTTTATGTAAGTTAACTGTAATATTTATATTTTTTTAACTTCACGCTGTATTCCGCACACAATAGGGTAGATAGAAGGCACCTAGTGTTAAGACACTCCGTTCCTCCGAATACTGGAAGCATTGCTTGCTGTGTAGCGTGCTTTTCCTGGACACCTGAGTGCAGAAAAAAAAATATTATTTCATTTTCTCAAGTTTTAATCGAAACCACAACCTGTCACTTGTGCCCCTGCGCCACTATCGACCTCCATATAACAATTATCTTAAGCCTTGCAAGCTGCGTTTACAATAAAACTAAACCGACACAACCTTTCAAAGCATTGAAACACCACAAGCTGCCTACAAAACATGTTGATACCGCCAAATTAATTAACAGCCGCGCTCCGGCGCTCCGTGTCGTCACGCCGCCATAAATCAATCAACTGACCAGTTCATTTGTGGACTCCCTAAAGTACTGTCTGTTTTTTGGCTTCAGCGGTTTCTGTATTGGAGTTTTGAGTTTTTTTTATATGTATTTTTGTCGCCTTTATTGGTTATATAAATAATATAGTTGAGTTGAGTTGGGAACCTGGTGTTAAGACACTTCGTTTCCATTAAGACAATTTTGGTATTCACTTTATATTATTCACTTTATAAATCATGTTCTAAATTTTAAATATTAAATTAATTTTCCTATTTTTCCCTAAAACAATACAATAAAAACCAGCAATAAGTTTTATGATAAGTAATATTGCTGTTATTAAGGCTAGCAACACTCCGCCTTTACGTCTTACATCTGTCCGAGAATCGTTATAGCAATGGGGTATTACTGTAATAACTGTAGTGCAGAGGCACAGCGGTGTGACTGTAAATGCGACAGGTCGTGAGTTCGATTCCCACTCGAGGAAATGAAATATTAAATATTATCATTTCTTTGATCTAGTGTCGAGGCAAAACGAAGCATTTAGTTACGCCACTCTACTACTAAGTGCGCCACTAACAAGTGGGGAGCGGAGTGTCTAAACACTAGGCTAGACTCCCTTATCCTATCTATCCTGCTACATGCGGTATGTATCGTGAAGCTGAGAAAAAAAAAACTCCTGTTCGTTTATAACAATTAGGGTATAAACTGTAATGATTCCCGAATACATAACCATAACAATTTGTAAACGTTCAACACTTAAAATGGGCTGTTTAATAAAAACAAGTGGTTTAGTAATTTAATTTAAATACTGTTTTCTGAAGAGAAAGATATTTATATTTCGAGGGCTCTATTTATTTTTATTTTATTTAGGCACAATTATAAATTTATCGACAATATTAAAGGCCAGTTTCAACACTAGCTGATAAAGTCCTGAACAGCCTTATCTGCCAGACAAGCCATATTTTTTCACAAATCTTGAATGGCAATATCTAGTAGATTACACATTTGACACATGTATTTAATATTTACTTACTTATCTTTAGTTTAAATGACTGAATAACAAATCGCTTGAATTGTTTCCTACTATTATTGTTCAATATTGAGAAAATTATTCTTAAAAATAAAAAAAAATATTATTTTGTATCTTCATTCTTTGTGAGATAGCATTAGATTACTATCTGAAACCTTAATTGTAACCAGTGAAATTATATATAATTTATATAATTATAACTATTTAAATTTATTTTAACAGCCTAGTACAATGTAGGTGTACAATGAAAAACTTTTGAAAAGAGAGAACTTTGTGTCAAGACACTCCGTTCGTCATTTTTTTTATTTACTGAATTTTTTTTATGAAAATAATTATTACAAAATCATTTAGCATATTCAGTAATACTTACCTTACCTTTACCTTTTGTCAATATTACTTATATCATAAATTGAAAATTGAAAGTGATGTTTATACCATTTTCATAAAAAGCTACTACCAAAAATATATCTTATACATCAGAAATGTGAAGATTTTGTATAATTTGGCTACACTATAAATTTAAGTGGGCGGTACAGTCAAGTATAATAATAAAGACTGTATCAACTTTAATAAAAAAGAAAAAGTACTTTTAAAAAAAAATTAAATAAAAAATATATGTTTCATCCACTAGATTATATTCAACTTTTATATGTTTCAAAGTAGAAAATTTAGTGATTTAAGTTCTTAATTATTTTCTCCGTAAATGAGAAACTCGACGTCCTTAAATAAAGGTTATCTAGAAATGAGCGGAAAGTCAAATAACCGTAGTTTAATCGCGGCGCCGGCGACATCGGGAGTTCCTTTGAAATTTTACGATAAGTCGAATGTCGAAGTGAAATAAGAAGTAGCTGTGTAAATAAAACTACAAGATGCAAGTGTTACTATGTTTAATGAATTCTTTAAATCGTTACTTTTTTAATAAATGAACTTAATGCAATTATTAATATAGAATAAGTCATTTTATTACTTCGTTCGGATAATATGACAAGCTGTGGTGTTGAGTTCCACCAGTTCATAGCTTAAGGTACACGGTACATGTCTCTTAGAGACACTGTATCTTTTAACACTAGGCTGTCTCTGCGTACCCTGCTTTCAGAGGCGTTAAGTTAAAATGACTGTTTTTAAGTGGATAAAAGCATGTTTCATTAATAGTAAAATAGGCTGAGATAACTAAGATTGGAACCCCGATTAACTTCGACAATCGGGATATGCGATGTTTTTGTTATGCCGGTAATATCTGCTATAAAGTTTATTTCTAAAATTCTTATTATAGACTTTCAATAATAAAATACATATTGTACATTTTAAGTCACGCCTCAAGTTTCTTAAGTTCAAATTTGGATGGAAATCCATGAAAAGTATGTAGCGTTAAAAGTCATAAGAGGTACCAAATATTTCGCCACAATCGCGATCCTTGAGACGGTTCGAATTCATTGCTAATGTTCCCATTGTTCCTAGAGTAAGCTCTTAGGTCCAAAATAAAGGAACACCGATAAGCACCACCCAACAAAGCCTAAGTTAATGAAAGATTGCGATATGGAACCTAATGGATTAAACACATTGTGTTGAAATAAAAATAGTAAAAAATTAAATAGGTTATTGCGAAGCCTGTAAACTTCAACCACATTAATAAATTTAAGATCTTTAAAAAGAACTTGTCTATTATTGTATTTGTCCACAGAAAAGGCAATATTATAGACAAAACTAATTGAAAAATATAGAGAGAAAACATTTAAGCATTTATCTGACCTGAACCTGACATAAAAATTTGCTTAACGAGTTGGGGCAGATATCATTTAAAAGCTCATAGCCCATGGCCTTCTTAAAAGTAAGAGAAGAAAAGGTGTCTTTTTGTGTGTGTGCCTCTTGAAGGAATCCAAACAACATCTAGATTAAAGCGTTGTAAAATATTCCCCCGAACGACATTTGAACTCACGACCACCATATTTAATCTAACAATGTGTGTAACTTCAATGTTGTTTTAGGATTCATAAATGTTTCAATTCAATTGCCATTGTTGAACAAACCTGGACACTGCTATTACGAACCAATAAGTAGTGTAAGGATTTTAATATGTCATTAACTTCAAAATGTACGCCTCTATAAGTCAAATATTTCTTACCTTCCTTGCAATAAGGTTGTATATCCCTTAAATATAACGCAGAAGAAGATGGCTTTTTGAAATGGCGACCATTTTAAAAATGTCGTTGCATTAGCAAAGTTTGACGACCACTGACTCTTTAGTTTTAGTAATAAGTGCTTAAATAGTTCGTTTTCGGTCTTGCGTTCCTTCGTTTTCTGGTTTCGCCGAAGACAAGTCTTTGAGTGCACGGTCGTCCTTTGCCAGCTTTACGTCGGTAGGATGCGAAGCTCCTTATCGTTTCTTAGTAAAATGCATTCGTAGTACCTCATAGACTACAGTTACCGCGAAAAAATCTACATTGTTTCGCAAATTTGCCGCAGTTTTTTATGTGTTCTGTTGAAATATTTTCTGTTTGAAGTAGAGCATGCCGGTGTGCTACCAAAAACTAGTATTTCTAAGAAAAAATGTAATGAATGCACAGTTTGTGTGAGCGTTTTTAAATTTTTTGCATCTATTGTAGTTTACATGATAATTTAAATAAGCTTTTTAACTTTTACCATATTTACTTTGACTTAATTTGAACCATGGAGCTTTGAGTGACGAAGTCCAAGGTTATATTTGTACAGACCAGAGATGTTAAAATACAGAACCTGACATATTATAAGCAAGAACAGAACAGAACCTGACATTATTATAAGCAAGATTTTATTAGTGCTTTCGCTCCGAGATCTAAAGGAAATAGGTGAGGAGTAGAGGAGGGACAACTCTGCTCGTCAGTACTAGTTATATCGAAATCAAATTTTCTTGATAAATCGACCAATAATATTTAAAATTATCGCAAACATCTAAATAAACTCTTCAGCTTTAGTATAGACTAGGTATTGCTGCGGCTTCGCTCTCGTGGTTAAATAGAAATAAATGAGAATTGTATATGAAAAATTGCATATTCTTAATCTGAGGATCAAAAGGACGTTATTTAATATCCTATAATAGCCTTCGGAGATAAATTGACTATCCAAGACATTTTTTTATAAATACCAACTAGTAGTTTCTAAGATACAGCACTCAGGTAAAATTGTACACATAGATAGATAAATATTATAGATATAGATATTATACATTTACCCAAGTCTTACCTATAATTACCATATTCAACTCCATACATTCGTTTCACATAAAGCTTACCTGGAAAATAGAAAACATTGTTTTAATTATATTGAAGCATGTCAGTGTTTCGTTAGAAGGGAAATGAGTTTGGGGCTGTGATGCCCTTTGTTTAAATTACCGAAAAGATTAAATTTTCCATATCAACGAATTGTAGCTTTCATATGCAAATTCCGGAAATGACGTCAAACAATGACAAAAATATTTTTTACGTAATTTTTTGTGACGTTCATGACGCAATGACGTAACGCTATGCTTGTGGATTTATTTCTATTATCTCATAAATACTGCGTTAAGTTCCGTGTCGTAATATGCGAACTCAAATGTTGGCGTGAGATGAAGAAGTGTCATGACATAAAGCATAAAGCGTTATAATGTTTGTGTTATTTTACCAAAATCTATTCACCTTAATTCAATAAAAAACAGTAAGTTAGGCACACTCCATTTGATCATCTGCGAATAACAGCCCGAAATGAATTACAAAAACATTTGAAAAATATAACGTATGCAGTCATATATTTCAATTGATAGTTTTTCAGCTATCTCTCGTGGAACGATTTCCAGGGAGCCTATTGCTTTTGTTGTATCTATTCGGTTTATTCACAAAACTGTGAAAATAAAACGTTCAACGTTTATAAACAATACGCGGCCAATGCCGTATTTACAGCTATTGGTCGGCAAATATAGAAATAACTAACTATAGGGTTTTTTTTTTATTTTAACTATTTAAACATATTTTTATTATTGCATATTAGATTTCTTATTGTTGAAACAATTAGTGGTGGTGAGTTCAATTCCCAGTCAAGGGAATCATTATATTTTGTCTATTTTCATTTTTCTGTTCTGCTAGACCAAGTTCCACCACTAAATACGCAGTGCTTCGAAAATGGAGTGAGAAGTGGAGATGAAGTGTCTTAATACTTCTCACAACTACTTCAGTTTGCCCTGCTTCGCGAGGAAAAGCGTGAAGCTGCCTTTATTTTATTTTTTATTTATATTATAAAGAAAAAATCTAGATTCAACGGAACGTAGGGAACGGAGTATCTTAACAAACTAAGTTCCCAGGTTACTTCAGGCCGAAGTAACCTTGCTCTGAGTGAAATACAGCAAGAAATTAAATAAAATACATTTTTTCATCACCATATTTATTTTTACTCCATTTTGAACTGAAAACTCATAAAAACTTTTAAACAACAAAGTTTTAGATATCACCTGCTTCCCCACAAACTGTTGAAAAAGCCTTTTAATTTTAAGTACGGTCCTCGCGAACTTCGCAATATTTTTATCTAGCTCAGTAGGCACCGAAGAAGATTTTGTTTAAGTGCCTCAAAGAGTTTATAAAAAGGGGCAAAATCTGTTACGCTTTCAGGTTATATCCAACTGAGGTTAATGTAACTGTCCAGAGACAGTAAACACAGCTGTCACTGCTACCATTGTACCGGAATCAGTAAAATAAAAAAATTGTCGTTAAAATGGAATGTTGAAATTTATTTAATTTTGTATAGTGAAATGGGAATTTAAAACTGTCGAGTTGTTATTGTTGGAGTTAGTCATATATATATTCTTTGTTAATTCGTGTAAGTTGCATAATTTATTAAGAACTAGCGACTATATAATTGTCTATATTATCAGTTATTTGGATAAATGTGTGTTCAATAACAATATCATTTTAAAGTCATTATTTATACATTAAAAACTAAAGTTTCTGTCAATTAAATAACAGTTATTTTGTAAGAATTTGTTCGTGCAAATTTTATACTGTATATTTTTATTATTAAGTTGGTGTAATAAAGTATTAAATAAATAAATAAATAAATAAATAAATAAATAACTTTCATTCAACATTCAACTTTTCAATATTCAATTTTTTATTTTTGAAACGATTTGCCAAAGAGCAATAGTGAAAACTGCATTCAAATTGTTTAAGCGGTTTCTGAGATTAGCGTGCACATACAAACAAATGTAACCTAAAATCATTGTTTTTCGTTTAACATTTTTAACATAATAATATTTCTTAGAAAACATATAAATAATAGATTTATAATTTTTTTTTCTGAAGTGTGGAATTAGATTTTAAGCGTTTAAAAAAAATTAAGTACCATTTTAAAACGACAACCGATAGTAGGGTCAACCTTTACTAAAGTGCACTCCGCTAAGCGAGAATGAAATGAAAGTTTTGCTCGAGTTTCGTTTATTTCCTTTCGTTTTGATTTATTGTTTTTGGTACAAACGTTCTTTGAACTCGAATCGATGAGTTACTGACAATAGTTGGGGCTACGAAAATATTTGGAATATCGACAAAAGTTAAAGCAATAGGTTTATATTAGTTATTTATATAGTTTTTGTTCTTTTGCGCTGCGCAGCTGGTAAGTATCAGAATGAGGAAATTTATATAGTAAAGGAAAGCTAGTATTTGTCTATATAAATTCATATTTTCATATATCTTGTTGAGTACTGAAACTCAACTTTATGTTTTTCCAGACAAATAAAATAAAAATATTTCATTCCCTCAAGTGAGGATTGCAATTGCAGTCAGACCTCTCAATCATTGCATTTGCAGTCAAAAGCTGTCTTACTTCACTATTATGGCTTCGTCATAATTTTTAGGGTTTCGAATGTTTTAGAGAAAAAAGGAACCTCACTTCGTGGTCCGTCTGTCTGTATTTGTGTCAGTCTGTGTGTCAAGAGCATTTATCTCAGCAACGCTGAGAGATATCAAGTTGATGTTCAACCCATATAATCAGATCTACGGTCCCTTGATTTCCAGAAAAAATCGTATTTCTATATTTCAAAAGAGATATGGCTGTTTATATAGCAAAAAACGCGTATTTCGACATTATAAAGGTAAAAAATCAAAAGCTATAATAGGGTACTTTCGATTGACCTAGAATTATGAAGTTTGTCAGCAAGCATCTACAGATAGTACTAGTTTAAAAAAAAAAAAGGTTTTATTTGTGGTTAATTTAAAAAAAATAAAAGTCCTTAAAAGGGAAACAAAATTTGTTATTAAAGCCGCTATATATTATTGTGTTAGAAATGTTCAAAGTATCAGATGAAAAAGCTCTGACTAAGCTAAGCTTGAATTACAACGTATTGTATTAAAGAGAGAGTGAAATTTAAGTTACTTATACGATTTTGAATGAATCTTTTTCATTTTCTCTCCTTGGTAACAATACATTGCTCAGTGTTTTGCCAATAAACAGTGGGAACGGAGTGTCTTAACACAAGCTTTCCTCTGCCTACCCTGCTAGGTATATACGGGATACAGCGTGAAGCTAGAAACAAAGTAGGAGTATTTTTTATCCTAACATGTCCTTTGTATGTATATCCTGGTGAAGAGAATATAGTATTAAGACTCCATTCTATTTCCATTGCGTTAGTTTACATCCGCAACAATAAACTTATCAACATGCATACTATCGATAGAAGTGTCAATAGAATTATAATTAGAGCACGCGCGTATATCAAGCCATATAATTGTACTGTCTCGAACAACAAAGGTGTGGACTAAATCATGTACTGGCATGAATACGCTATGGTAATATTCGAATTAATCACTAATACACCCCAGGGTTCGACTCTCATTTGAATGTAGTATCGCAAAAATGGTATGGAGAGATGGTTGAGGAGTAGTCGTAGTGGTTGAGGAGTACAGTGTGGGACTGTAAATGTGCCTGTGAGTCCGATTCCTAATCTGGAGAATTATTTACGAGCCTCACGCTGTATCCTGTACACAGCTGGGTAGGCAGATGGTACCTAGTATTGAGACACTCCGTTCTCCACTTTCCTCCGAGTTCTGAAAACATTGTGTGTTGAGTGATAGAATTTAACATAAGTGTCTATAGGAACGGTAAATTTTAACATTAGATTCTTAGGTTCCCTCTGCTTACCATGCTATGTATGGAATATAGGATGAGACTAAAAAAAACAAATATAAACTATACCAGTCGCCGTCGTTGGGACACGCCCCGAAGGCGATGCACCACGATGGCGACACTTGCTCAGAGTATTTTTATTTTAAACTTTAAATATAAATATCGGAAGCCAAACGCCATTTACAATGTTCGCTTGATTTATCAAGGAAGCAACGCTTTAACAATCTGGTTGGTGATTTGTTAAGGAAATAAATAATCTTTTCATTCCTGTTACAAAACATGTAAATAGATTAATTTAGGAATAATATATTTTATTTGTATTACTAGATTTATTAAGTTTTTTTTTAAATGTAGAGACGATGGATTCGGCGTTGAGCTCCGCCACGTAATGTCTCGAAGTTTCTTAACATAAGAATAAACATAAACATGCGGGAAAAAGTGAAAAGTTGCTTTTCAGAGGCGATTGTAGCGTATTGAGCATTGTCCTTGTGACGATTATTGGTACATGTTGCTATTTTCATTTGGAAAAATGTTTTACATTACAAAAATATATTTTAGCTTAAAATAGCTATACACGTTTTTTGGCATCCCGTGGTATCGCACATATAGTAGGATAGACAGAGGGAACCTGGGAACCAATACTTAAATTTTCCACTTTGTGCCGATTGGCGAAACTCAACACTGCGGCTTGCCTTAAAATTTACTATACACAATAGTGAACTATTCCAATTAAACAAAGAAATTAGTCCAAAAATACCAACAACTACGGTACAGCAATGGATATGGCCCGTAGGCAATTCATAATTTATTTCTGGCGCACGCTACGGCTATTAGGACATCTTGATAGCTGTCTGTCGACTTCTTTCATCGTCTATTTAAAAGATGCTGGGATGAGTTGGGCATCAAAAATATAACGTATTGAGTATTAGATCAAAGTGAAGAAGGATAAAGATGGTGAAATATAAAACAGTTTTTGAGAAGTATAAAGAAGGATCTGGAAGATTTTGTACTTTCGATGTTGTCTAAAGATTGATAATGATAAAAATAAGAACCTTCACGCTTCTTTCACATATAAGTAGCAGAGAGAGAGAGAGAAATTGATCTTGTCTAAATTTTATTAGAAATATTTATGATGTCTTTTATTTTTACATCAATAATAAATAAAAAATTAAAATACTCTACTTCATTAACAAATTATAAGGAACAAAAAACCCGACAGCATTAACTAAATTAATAAGTATAACACTCGCGACATTTGTCAAAGACGGCTCATTGATTTCAAAGTTACAAGGGAACAAATGAACGTACATACTAACCATACAATATACGCCCTATACCATAACCCTTCTTTAAAAGGTTTCTCCGGTCGGGTAAAAAGACATCTAAATGATTAATTATAAATATGCATATATCATACTCTAGCAAAAACACCGTCGCGTCGTAATATATTGTACTAAAACTATAAATACAAAAAGAAACAACAAAAAATGTCCCGCCTTCGAATCCGGGGCGGGTACTGTTATTAATACATCAAAACATGTTAACGAACACTCGACGCAATAACTCACCCCGATGTAAATTATACTTTGAAAATTAAAATGTTTCAATTTGTGTACGATTTTTTTTAACGTAAAGTAGAGTTGACACTCGTTATTTTTTTTTCGCTTTTTTTCGCATATTTAACCGTAAGCGGAGAGAACCTACCAGTGTTAAGACACTCTGAATATGAGGCACTGCCGCACTTTGGTTTCATGAACGGGGAAAGAATAATGAATTATCCGAAGAAGAGTTTGAACTCACAAACATCGCTTTTGCAGTCAGATCAGGCGACATTTTTATTAAATTCTTTATCTGGACACTAAGTTATCCCTAAAAAAATTTGTCATATTTAACATTTTCTTTACATTTTTCGTTTAAAAAAAAACACCTGTTGCTTTGTTTTTAACGAAGAAGATAATAATTTTTTCTAATTAAGTGTTTTTAAGGAGAAATTAAGTAAAATAGAGACACGCCTAACTAAAAATGTATGTATCAACAATATCAGTTGACGGTCAAAGGTATGCTCAGAACTAAGAACAGAACAGAGCAACAAAATTTTCTTCATTATTATAAATTCCTTCATTATATTTGTCAAATTCCACCTAACCAGTATATTCATATTAATGCAAAACAAACTTTAACCTTTCATAGATCGCATAACAGCTCTACATAACGGTATTTAATAACGTCGCTTGTCTGTCAGTCTGTCTGTCACGCTGATGTGATATTGCCTTACTCCTAAACAATAAACGAAATACTTGTTATAAATTCATAATCCCATACATACATGAGTATTTTGTTGGTATTTTACGTTATTTCATTTCATTATTTTCTTTAGCATCACGCTGTATCCTGTATATTCGGCTACGTAGAGGGAACCTGAGAACATAGTGTTAAGACACTCCGTTCCCATTAATAAGCTTCGTTTTCCACTTAGCTCCGATTTCTCGGGGCATACGTCACTCAAAATATTTTAACAAAGTTGAAATCCGAACTTTTAAACGAAACCTCATCTAAATTTTGCTCAGCCATAAAACATCGTATAAACAGTGCGTCAGTCAGTCAGTACTCTCTCTTTCTCTCTCTCTCTGCACTGTGTGTACAACTTTTAATGTATGATTCGGCGGGACTATGATTTGCATACGTTTACATAATCCAACTTGTTTTCAAACACTTCACGGCTTTAGCGCTGTGTTAATGTGGAAATGAAATTGCTAAATTTTTCGGATTGTTCAGATTATTCAGAGTTTTTTCTTCTAACCGTATGGTTGAACGTACGTAGACGTAGGTTAACCGTAACCGTTTTGAAGAAAAAACGGAACCCTGGTAGGGTAATTTTGTTATCCGTCTGTTTGTCAAGTTCGTATTTCTCAAGAACACGTGGGGGTCACAAGATGAATATAAAATATCTAAGTGTACAGTCTATTGGAGTGCAGAAAATATTTAATTTCAGAATCAAAACATTCAGAAGATGCGCTTTTTTTGTCACACATTCATATAAAAATAGGTAATAGATTATTTTAACACTAGGTTCCATCAGCCTTCTCTGCTATATGCGGCGTGAAACTGAATAAAAATCATGTTAAGTAAAAAGTTTATCAATATTTATAAGTTATGTTTCCCGTTGATCTTGAACCGAGTGAGCCAGACCAAATCACACTTGATCGGTTATTTCTACGATAAATAAACAAGAACCAGATTAAGCTGTGACATTACAAAATTGATGATTGTAGGAAAGTCACGTTAAATCTGAAAGACTCCCTGTAGAGTATGTGTGAAGAAATTCATGAGAATGAAGCGTAAGAGGTTTAAACTCTATATTGTGACGCTTGAGTTCTTTCACCATATTCCACTAAATGTGCTAAGACTAAATTGCAATCACTGCATTTCTACAAAAGTACTATATTTATATACTTATATCAAAAGTACTATATTTATATACTTATATCAAAAGCAAAATTAAAGCGGCTTCTAGAAAGGTAGGCAGAGGGAACCTAATATTAAGACACTTCGCTTCCCATTTCCTTTTAAAGTTCGTGGCGTGTGTGTCGAGTGGCAGAACTCAACGCCGCGCCATTGTCTACTAGATTTTATATAAAATTAAAAAATAAATATAATAAGTCCTCTGAGTGGGCATAGTATTCCTTACAGTTATGTAATATCCATCTGTGACGGCCCCAATTATTTATTATTTAGTATTTCAATTTCTCGCTTTAAAGTGAGAACGACGTGATCTTTTATTAGGTTTTCTTAGCTTACACAACGGAAGTATTTAAAATATTTAATCTAATGAACAGAGTTATAAATATTTTTTAAAAATTTCATAAGAAAAAATTGGGTGTACCTAGGTAAAAATAAGCTTTAGGAGGCAAAGTGCAGCGTTGAGTGCTGCCATTCAACACAAACAGAACGTTTAGGCTCTAGGTTCCCTCGGCTTCGTACGGGATACATCGCAAAATAAAAAAGTTATATTTTGTCACATTACTTTTTTATAATATAAAGATATTTCAAGTATATAATTAAAAAAATATAGAAAAGACTTTACCGCCATCTACCAATGTACTTGAGAAACGAGATAAAAAGTTACACTCCTACGGGAACTCCCTAGTTACAGATTGAGACGAAAGAGCGCGCTACTTTCTTACAATTATTTATTTCTTTATTTTATATTTTTTTTAGAACGATAGTTCGCCAGTCGTGGCGCAGGGCACAAAGTGTGAATGTAAAATCGGCTGGTTGTGGGTTCGATCCAAACTTGTGGAAAGGAAATATTTATTTACATTTTTTTTTCATTTTCTCGCTCTGACAAAGCGCGACGTTGAGATCCGCTACCCTATACGAAAATACTCAAAAATTTGGCGGAAAGTGAGAAACGGAGTATCTTAACTGTAGGTTCCCGCTGACTACTCTGCTCTGCTCTCTGCGGAAAAAGGCGTGAATAGAACCCACAATCGTTGCGTTTATTGTCGCACACTTTTCCTCTGTGCCATGACGGCCTCTTTCATGTATTGTACTTATAAATTAAATTGGAAATAAACTTTCTATGTAATTTAATTAATATAAATTCTGTGATTTTTTTTGTTTTTTGTTGTTGTATCTATGAACATTTTATAATCATGTAGAGATATCACTCACGTCTTCTATTTTCTAAGTATCTATATATAAAGTAACTAAAAATCTAAATTTTAATTGTAAAACTTGTTCATTTCTTTTTTTCGCAAGTCCTATAGACAGGAAAGTAGGGAAGCTAGACAAAACCTTTAAATACATTCCATCATCTCCACTTTCTGCTCCTTTAAATTAAATGAACTACATGTTGAGTGAGAGTCCTTCTCCGAGTAATAATAGACTCCACGAACACCGATCACATTTCGCCGTTTTCACTGTTGTTTTTTTTTGCTTCACCCTAGGGTGAAGCCCCTAAGCTTCCTAGGGTTCCTAGGAACCTAGTCTTATATTTCATTTCCCGCTGGATTGTGAAAGCGGAACTTAGCGCCGCGTCGTGCTAAACAAAAAAAATCATAATAACTTCCCCGAGTGGGAATCGAACCCATAACATGTCGCGTTTACAGTTGCACGTTTGCGCCCCTGCGCCATGGCTACTCTCAAATATAACCAATCTTAAGCAGCTTCACGCTGAACTCTCTGCCTAATCCGCTGTGTGCGCTCCCGGTTAGACAGAGGGAACCTAGTTCCAAGGCACTCCGTCCTCCACTTTCTACTGATTTTTGAGACATTTCGTTTTGAGTGGCGTAACTGAAAGCCGCGCTTTGCCTCCACACCCGAAAGAAAAAATGAACATATAAATCTTAATAAATATTTCATATCTTCGAGAACAAATCGAATACCCAACCCATCGCGCTTACATTAACACGCTTCTGCCCCTGCGTCGCGACTGGCCTCAAATATAATATCAAATAAATAAAAGGTTTAGTAGAAATGGAGGATATTACGTCTCCCCATATAGCATAGATAATGGAGCAAATCGGGACGTCTTTGTTAGCAGAAGTAGTTTCATCAGCTGTCGGTTATGGTATCTCAGAATGATCCTAATATTTCATATCGTGATAGCATTGAGATAACGAGCGTCTCGAGATTAAGATCGAATGGTTCAGTGGTATTGTATTATGTGTTTTTTTTAGTTTCACGTCTTATTCGGGATACAAATCCCGCATTTAGCGGAGTATTTGTATATATTACTATATACTATATATTACTATATACTAGGGTACTTAGTGTCCAGTGTTTCCAAGACATTAAACCGAGATCAACATAGTGATTTGCTTGTTAATAATATAATATCTCTAAGATTAAGCGGTGCATGGGGAACAAAGTGTCTTAATATTAGCGTGACGCTGCTAACTAGATAGCTTTAGCATTGGGTTCTCAGGTTCTCTCTTTTGTTTATCCTACTATGTATGGGATGTTCTGGAGGCATTGCGTGTTAAGTGACTGCCCTCAACGCCGCGCTTGGCCTCGACACCAGAGCGAAGAAATGGAAATATTTCGTCTGCTCTAGTGGGAATCGAATCCACAACCGTCAGTCAACCGTCGGTTTTACAGCCACACTTTGTGCCCCTGCGCTACGACTGGTTTCATACTATTAATACTTTACTATTATAATAAAAGTAATTACTGGATATGAATGCAATGAATACGACGTTATTTCATATCAACACAATATAATAAAATCTATAGCCAATCTGGATCAGATACGTTTGGCCAATACTAATCACTTACTAGTGGACATTATAAAAGACTGTTTGTATGTACAGGGAAAGTGGATTCAGGTGAACTTCCAAAATGGAGTGTTTCTTGGTATAAACTGGTTGATAGATCATTGAGATTTATTTCTAAGCAAAAAATCTGTATTAATAGAGACGGAGTGTCTTGACACTAAGTTCCCGCTACCTAAAGTTCTATGAGAGAGGGAACCTGGGATACAGTGTGAAACTAAAAATAAAAAAAAGGGTAATATGAAATGTACTTGGGATCTCTAATAGATTTGTGATATCTCTAAAAATGCGGAAGATGCATGAATGCGAAAACAAAATCAAAAAAATTTTTTTTGTTACGTCTTATAACGCTATTTTATTTTATTATTTCAGCTTCATTTTTTTCGCTCTTGGAACATGAAATATTTACTTAAATTTATATTTCCATTTCTTCGCTCTGGTGTGGAGGCAAAGCGCGGCGTTGAGTTCCCCCACTCAACACCTTTACGCCTTAACATTACTGTGAGCGGGATACAGCGTGAAGCTATTTACAAAGTCTCCTAATAGACTTCTAATCATAATATTTATAATTTAACCTGCATACAATAAATTTAAAGAAAAAAACAAAATAAACCTAACACCGCCTGACGGGAAAATAAAATAATTTGACATAACAAAAAAAACAGATCTTCACGAAACAACAACAACAAAAATGCATTTTTAGAACGTCCTGTCCCAAATAATTATTATTCACTATATGACATTTTCGTGATACAGTGTCAAAGTGCCGCTTGCCACGCGTGCCTCGACGCCGTGGGTTGAATATCGAGGGAGGGCAGAGGTGGTCCCGACGTGGAGGTATGGCTTTTATAATGTGGATCTAGAGAACTAAATAGGCTATATAAGCGGTGTCTTTTGAGTGGTTTTATCGTATTTTATGGTTTTGTGATTAGAATTTTTAACTAAAAAAAATGTCGTTAAATAATAATCAAATTATCATAATAATAATCACATATATAACTAGTTATCGATTCTCAATTTATTTTTTAATATTGAGGTCAGTCGTAGCGCAGGAACATAGCTGTGCGACTGTAAACCGAATGGTTGTGGGTCCGATTCCCACTCGGAAGTGGAGTATTTAACATTTTCATTTCCTCGCTCTGGAACAACGTGTCTTAACACTGTGTTTCCAGGTTCCCTCTGCCTACCCTGCTATGCCCGGGATACAGTGTGAAGCTAAAGTAAACAATAATATAATATTCAATTCCCCATTTAAGACTTTTGGATCTAATTTTGAGGAACGCGACGAAGTTAAATTACTTTAAAACATATGTAATCTTGGAATTGTAAAGCACAGTTATGAAAGTATTAAGCAAATAAGAAGTTTATATTTATTAATATTTTGGTGACGAAATTATTAAATACATAAAAAAAAATTACAAAATATTGTAATTAGGTATATACAAAGTTACCCGAATTTCAATAATAAGAAGTTACATCAAATAAAAAAAAATAAAGCTTAACAATAAATTTTTTCGTAGTCCTGGTAGACCTGGCAAGGTCAATTCTAAAGAACTAAACTTGAATTTTCCAAGTAAATTTTCAAGGCAATCGGATGATCACAACGTCTCTACATTGACGAATTTGTTTTGTAAATCCTGGCTGATGCGAACCTCCTTTTACCACCCACCGTCTAATTTTCGAGACATTGCGTGTCTGTGTGGTGGAACTCAACACCGCGCTTTATCTTAATTAATACATAAATAGAAATCACTAACTTAATATAGCAGGAAATTGAAAAAAAAATCTAAAGTCTATTTTAAATCTTTCTCATTTGTATTCAACGCAGAAGTCTAGTGGGATTCGTGGCGGCTCTTTAGCGCTATACGTAACGGAATTAAGTGAATAATTGCTTTTGCTTGTCACTTGACAGTGGGGCAGTGATCACTGGTTCAAATATATATGTCTATATACAGATGATGCTGCACTAAAAGAAAAGTACTTTTTTTAGCGTAACGCTGTAATGTAGCGCCACACAACATACGGCAGGGTAGACAGATGAAATATAGTGTTAAGATACTCTCCGTTCCCCATTTTCCGCTAAATTCTGAACTCATTGCGCGTTGAGTGGTGGAATTCAACAATGAAAAAAATGAAAATATTGAATATTTCATTCCCCTCGAGTGGGAATCGAACCCACAACCTGTCCTGTTTAGTCACACTTTGGCCTCACAAAAATTTCACCCCTTTAATCGAACAAATCTCCACATAAACAACAATAAGGGCTAAGCTTTGGGGTTATTTTAATGTGATTGGTGGCCAGCATCCCCCGTCTCGTCGTACCGTTGCATTATAAATGCATCCTTTATTATGACCTACGGCTGTGCTGTGTGTGCAACAGGGCTGCGTGACCTTTGGTGTTGGTGAAGATTTAATGTGTTTATATTTTTGTTTTAAGCTAAATTATTTGTTAATATTGGTTAATACGTTATAAATGAAATATACAAGATTAGTACGCTTTTAGAATTTAATTACTTCTTGATTTTCCTCGGCCTGGTAACAAAGCAAAGCGTGATGTTAGGTTCTGCTTCTCAATTTGAAATTTTCGAAAATTCGGAGGAAAGTGGGAAGCAGAGTGTTTCAACACTAGGTTCCCTAGGTTCCCTCTGCCTACTATAAGTAAATACAGCGTGAAGCTTAAAAGAAATCGTTTCATAATGTGTTAAAATTACGAAAATGAAATCAATAATCTACAGCAGAGTAGTTAGAAAGAATAAATTGCTTTGACACGCTTTTAGTGAATCGAATTCCAACCGTCGAATTAAGACTCAGGTACTGACTCACTACTTCACGAAGACATAATTTAATAAATTGTAGATAAAGTAAACATTCTCTAACATAAACCGCTCAGCAGATGAGTTTATAACATTACAGAATTCGCATATTCAGTAATATAAAAAGACCGGAATTTTGTAGGCAAATTTGAAAACGTAGATAAATGTTAACATATGTAAGAATTTCGATGTAGTACGACAAGATCGGTAGCTTCTAGCGTTATTCTACAAGGGACGCTAGTTCAAATTTTACTATCGAATATTAGTATATTTTTTTTTATTTACTTTTCGCTTCACGCTTTATCACGCATATAGCAGGGTAGACAGAGGGAACCTTGTGTTAAGGCAGTCGAGAATTTTTTTCGCGGCATACCGTGTTGAATGGCGGGGCCCAACGACGCGCTTTTTCCCTGGTATCCACACGTAATGTCTCAGAAATTGAGAGGAAAATGGGAAACGGAGTATTTTAACACTAGGCTCCCGCTATTTGCCCTACAATATGCGGGATAGAGAGTGAAGCTAAAAAGAATATATTAAATATTCCATATCCTTATTTCTTCATATATTTGTAGACATCACTGTAGGCAAATGGATCACATTTTTTGTCCAATTTTCCAATGCTGCACTTTGTCTTGTTACCGGAAATAAACGAAGAAATAAACACAATTTATTCTCCGAATAGACATCGAACCCACAACCAATTGCAATGAGACGTTGCCACGATGGAATTTCAAATCAATATACTTATAGCATCCAACTATTTTCTAAGTAAATTAATTAACAATATTAATTTTTAAGGCCGTATGTCTCAAATTTCAGGTTCGCTTCGTAACTAATTATTCCTATGCATTTTGGTATTCCCTTTGCGCCGTCAAAGTCTATGAAATATTAAAAATAGCTGTGTTTAGGTTCAATGTATAATAACTTTAGCTTTTGTTCAGTTATTTTGAATAAGAAGAACTTAGAGATTATTTATTTGAAAATTATTTTAAAAAAATATCCTGTTGTAATTTTATCTCAAAACGAAATCAGGACTTTTTTTTCACTGGCCCCCATTTTAAAAAAAAACGGCCAAGTGCGAGTCGGAATGCGCACGAAAATATAAGTACCACTATCCATAAATACACAAAAGGAACGTGTTTGTTGTATAGGTATCTCCTTTAATTTATTTTTCCTTTTTTAAATATTTTTTGTTCTAGAGGCTATGAAAATGCAAGGCGCATCCGTTCCTCCGCCGAATTCTAGAAGCATTTCGTGTTGAATGGAGGAACTCAGCGCCGCGTTTTGTCTCGGATGGGAGGTGTCTCCTTTAAATTCCTCAGGTGGGGATAGAATATGCGTGAAACTATTGCGTTTACAGTCACGCGCTTGTGTCTCTGCACCACGACTGGCTTCAAAACCAATAGAATATATTAAGTAAACATTAAAACTAAATAAACTAAGCGGCACTAAGCGGTTTTGAGTGCAGGTTTAGTTATTTATTTTATATTTTGTAAATCAAAAATATAATACCTTGAGATTCCCTCTAAATACACCATCACCTCCGAACAAGCAACCAACAAATGATCTTCAATTGCGGCAAACCGATGCAAACGCAAGGAACGAAACACGCGATGAAAGGAAAGAAACTTTCTCCCCTACTAATCGTTAGGGGTGAATAAGACAAAGGATAATTATTGGGGCATCCCCGGTCTCAATGCGGGCATTGTGGCCATCATCTAATTGAGCTCGATTTAAACGGAACTGATAATGTTACGTGATTTTGTGAATGGTGCCTAAGTAATGGGTGTAATGAAGGTGATTGGTGAATTCTTTAGGTATTTTGGTAAAGTGGTAGTTTAGTTGAGGCTAGTCGTGGCGCAGGGGCACAAAGTTTGGGTAAACGCGACTGGTTGTGGATTCGATTCCCAATCACAAGGAAGTGAAATATTTATTTAGATTTAAGTTTCGATTTCCTCACTCTGGTGTTGAAACAAAGCGCAGTGTTGAGTTCCGCTACTCAATACTCAATGCCTCCAGAATTCGACGGAAGATGGGGAACGGCGTGTCTTAGCACTAGGTTTCCTCTGCCTAGCCTGCTCTGTGCGGGATAAAGCGTGATACAGCGTGGTAATTTGTCTTGCTTTTTTGCGTCACGATGTATCCCGTACACAGCAGGATAAATGAAGGGAACCTAGTTCTAGTTGTGAGTTCAATATTTTAAGATTTTGTTAGGTTCAAGGGTACATACTTATCTACTTCTTTCTCCCTACTTCCGTTACTAAATGACTAATTGACAACACACAAACGAAAATACTGTACTTACTTAATTGAAATTAGATATTTAAGTAGGGTAGGAAGTTAAGAGACGACCTACGAAAAGATTTCTACGGGGACGAGAAAACTTTGGATTTTTAATTTTTGCCACACTGAATATTGGATTGAAATTCTGATTCTATTGAAAAAAAATATGTTAGATGATCCATTTATCAAGGAACGCTAAGAATATATTAAAAGTTATTTTCATTTGATGACGGGGGCGAAGCAAATGAAACTAGTATTAGTAAAATATAATAAAACCTATTAAAGAGTTAATAAAATATAGTTTTGTTATGACCCAAAAAAAAAACGCTTAAACCACGCGTATATTAAAATTTTTATTCTTACACGTAGATTCGAATATAATTGGGCGAATTTAGATAAGTAGCATGTTAAAGCTACTTAAGTTTTTAATATAAATATATATACAACATCCACGATATTCAAGGAAATTGAGAATTATTTGATTAAGCCCTGCTTTGCAAGGATTTTTGTTGACAGTCTAAATAATAAAAACAGGAGCGTGGGTTTTTAGGGTTCCGTACCTCTTAAGGAAAAACGGAACCCTTATAATATCATTTTGTTGCCCGTCTGTTCGTTTGTCAAGATTCTTTATCTCAAAAACGCCTGGAGATATCGAGTTGAACTTCAAATCATATATTCAGGTCTATGGTCCCTTGATTACCTGAAAAAAATTGTATTTCTACGTTTACTTTAAAAAAAAATGGCCGTTTATATCACAAAAAATGTGTATTTTCATACTAAAAGGGAATCAACATTAAAGGAGTACTTCCGGATCGGATATAAATGTAGGTCACATTTATGAAATTTGTCAGCTAGCGTCTACACTTACAACTAATTCAGGAAAAAAAAATTAAAACTATATATTTGTGGTTAAATCCTATAAAATAATAGTATCAAAGCCGCTAGTTCAACTGAGGTATCAGACGACAGGGCTTGGTGTGCATATTCGAATTTTGTAAATTTTTATGACCAATTACTGTATGGAACCTTCAATTGGCGAGCCGGACTCGCGCTTGTCAGAGTTTTTTAGTTTCACACTGTATCTTACATATAGCAGGATACGCAGAAGGAACCTGGAGACCTAATGTTAGGACATTCTGATCATATCAAGACACTTCCGTTTCTCACTTTCCGCCGAATTCTTGAAGCAAAGAGCATGGATTCCTATCCTAATCATAAAATTGATTATTTCCTTATTCAAAATTAACTAAAGTGATTATTACTATACTACACATTGCATTACTTTCTAGTAGACTAACTCAACTAACTTCCATACAAAATTATAGTTAATATTAAAATCATACACACCAAACCATCCAAAACCGTCGGAAGCGAGCTGAGGGTGAATTTTAAGCAAGCTTTATTATACAAATTTAATTATTCGTCTGGAAAATGGAGTTTGCCTTTCGTTTTCAACGCCTTTTGTACCTTCGCGTGACTATTTTAGGTTATCTCCATATCGGGGTTAAGTTTTGTGACATTAGATTAGAGATTGGAGTTATAATTGTCGTGAAGTTATCATATAACAGCATCGCGTAGTATAAATAATTGATTTTGATGGGTTGTGTATTATTTATTCTATTTGAGGCAACAATATAAGAAATATGTTTTTTCCGCATCAACGTATAGCAGGGTAGTCAGAGCGGACATAGTGTCAAGAGGAAGACAATCAATGCCGCGCTTGGTCTTGTTATCAGAGCTAGGAAATAAAAATAATTTATAACCCCGAGGACAAACTCGCAACCACAACTGTCGCATTTACACTCAATAATTATTAATAATTACAATAATTAAAATGTAATATAAGTAAACTAAGTTAACTGATAGTGCCTTAGCTGTATACGCGATGGTTCCGGGGTCGAAGACTACTCGGGGTATTTACGCTACTTTCGCATTTACGAGTATATTTAGCTTTTTTGATCAAAACGCTTAAGCTCCACCACTTTTGTGAAGTCTCTCATATTAGACTGAAAATGAAGAATGGAGTGTTTGACACTGTTTTGTTTGTTTACCTTTCTTTGTTTACACGAGGAAATTAAAAAAAAATGAAATCCACAAACTTTCATTTTCGCTTATCAAATATATATATTTAATATTACCAGAGCGAGCCCATATAAAAACAGTAGGGGTCAAATAAAAGCTAATAACTAACTAACACATACAAGTACTACCACAATAACTCATAAAGAACTCGCAAGGCATATCACATTAATCATTACCAACCTCATTTACAATGCTTATCGCGTCTAATGATATTTTAAAAAGACTTTTACCGTATAGCCTTATACCGTAAAAACTTTATACAATACCGTAAAATATAAATTCAACTTTTTTTTCACCGTATATTTGCCATATCGAGTGCCGTGTTTCAAAGAGTGGTAAGCAAACTAATGTATGTCAGCACGCTACTATTTAAATTAATAAAATTTGTTCGTGGGATTTTTATTGTATGAAAATGGTGTAAAGAGGCCGGCGCGGTTTGATAAAACAGGGTGTAAAGTGCAGAGAATGTGGGAAACAATGGTCATTTATTTGGAATTCTTTTTAATCCTGCTATTTTGATGATATTTTGACTGTTGTTGTTTTTTTTTTTCAATTATACTACTGGTTAGAAATACTATTGGTTTTGGAATGAATGGCACAGTAAGTGACTGAAAGTTGTAATTACGAAGGTTGTGAATTTGATCCTCCACTAGGAAATGAAAGAAACTCATTTCTTTAATCTGGTAACAACATAACGCGACTGTTAAGTTCACCGTTCACTCAAAATTAAATGTCTCTATATTTTATCGGAAGTGGGACCCGGGATGTCTTAGCAATAGATTTATACCTATTCTGCTATATACGGGACCCAGTCTGAAGAAAAAAATCGATTAAAGAAAAAACAAGAAAAGATCTTTTATCTTACTTTATTTATTATAAAACGAAAAAATACTTCCATATCATAATTCAGCTTATCAATAAAATGCCAAAACGCAATACCGCCGGTTCCGTAGGCCGTACGTGGTACGTAGGGATGTGTTGAATATTTCATTCGAAGGCAAAGAGGACAAAGATATGAGAGTTAGATCGCGTTCGTAAATAAACCTGTGACCACTGGTTCTCGATAAAGAACTATTTAGTTTTATAATTGATGTACATTAATATATAGAAAGTTATGTTTCTTCTTATTGAATACTGGTAAAACTCAATAAACTTTCTGTCCATACTTATTTACTACATATTATATATTTATATATATATTTTAATTTTATTGGTTTCCGTCGCATCAAATTTGCTTTAAATATTTTAAAATATGAAAAACCTAGTGTAGCTTTATTTCGCTCTCACTTCGCTCACTCATATTAAAATCACTCTACTGTTGTTTTTGTAATTAAATTTAATTTGACTTGATGGAATGAAGTGTCGCACATCACAACACTGGGTTCCCTGTGTCAAATCCGCTATGTCCCATAGTGCGAACAAAAAAAAAGTTTACTAAGTAAAAAAGGTTACATATAGTCCTCTTAGTTCAGAACTCTATGTAAGGCTATAAATTTATACTTCAGCAAATGAAGTTTAACTCCACAACTATTGGATTTCGGTACAAACTACCGTTACCTAGATAATACAATAATTTACAACATGATTTAAGTTACATATTAAGGAAAAAGAAATTATACTATAAGAATGCTGTCTACAAAGATCACGAAGCAATTTTTTTTATTTTAAAGTAACTAATAATAGTAATAATGATATTTCTTAGTGATAAAACTCCCGTTCCCATTAAGCTACTTTTGAATATTGGAGGTATTGTGTGTTGAGTTGCGGAAACCAACGCCGCGCTTTGTTCCATGACAAGCCTAGCCTGTGTCTGTAAATTAACTACAATATCCAAATTAAGCTTTCACCATTCACAATATATGAGCAGTACATATAAGCAGTAAGCGGAGTGCCAACAACAACAAATTTCTCCGAAACAACAAAAAAGTCGATACTAATTCAAATAGTATAAAAAAAACACATAAACTCGACTCGATCCCAATAAAGTACCGTAGTAGTAACTCCAAATACTATCAGGTCGAAACGCCCGAGGCCTAACATTATTTATTTAATACACTCAAGGCTAACGGTCGCTCTATAATTGTTTCTAACCAATTTCACGTGGAAACATGTTGATGCTTTGAACAACATTGTTTTTATGTTGACTTATAAATATATTCAAAATATATAGAATTGATGATAAATGATTGAGGCCAGTTGTGGCACAAGCGTGCGACTGTAAACGCGTGTGTGGATTCTATTCCCACTCGAGGAAATTAAATATTTAATATTTTCAATCCTTAGCACTGGTGTCAAGGTGAAGAGCGGCGATGACTTCCTCTAATACGCACTGGCTCCAGAATTAGACGGTAAATTACAAACGAATTGTGTTACTGTTTGTAAGTTCCCGCACTCTCTCTGTCAATCCTGCCGTCTGCTGGATACCGATGTATCCAGCAGACAGCAGGATTGGCAGCTTGTTAAAGCTGAAATAACTGATAAAATATACAACAACAAAATACAGAAAAATAACTAACAGGATATACAACAAAATATTGAAATAATAGCGGACAAAGCCGCGTATAGGCTGCTAATATTTTATTTGTAAAATAATAGCAGCCTACACGCGACTTTACCCGCTTAAGCTTATTGTTATAGTATAGCCATGCCAGGGTAGGCAGAGGAAACCTACTAGGTTTCCTCTCTCGGCGGAAAGAGGAGAACGGAGTGTTTTAACACTAGTTAAAACACTCCGTTCTCCTCTTTCCGCCGAGTTCTGGAGATATTGCGTGTTGAGTTGTGAAACATAACACCAGAGCGAAGAAATGAAAAAAGTTATTTAAAACTACTTAAATGTATATTAGTTATCTCTTTAACTTGAATCCGTATTTTCGGCGCAAGTTTATGTTAATGCAGTTTTCGCGTTCATTACATAACGACCGCTATATTTTAATCTGAGCGTCACGTTACGTTGTAATTAAATGGAAACATTGCATATAATGTGAATTTGTAGAGAGGTGAGAAAATATTTATAGTTGGAAACTGTATACAAATTTCCTTCTTATTAGTTATTAGTATATTTGTATTCGAAATCCTTTATCTGAGGAATGAATTATTTTGATGTCTTTCTTCTGTTTAGTAATAGTAAATGCTTATTTTTAACGTTATTTATTCAATTAGAATATTAAAATAAACTTATTATTCTTGTTCACATATAACACAAGGAAAAATGCTAAGTTGTTCAATTAATAAAAAAATTATTAATTTAAGTAGGAAAACGGTATTTTTTTTTATTTAGCTTATCGCGCGCACGCTGTATCCCGCATATGGCAGGGAAGGCCGAGGAAACCTATGAACATGGTATTAAGATACTCCTTTCCTATAATAATTCTTCTGTTGCCCATTTAAAGCAGAATTGTTGAGTGGTGGAGCTCAACGCCGCGTTTTTGCCTCTTTACCAGACCGAGGAAATTAGAATATTAATTAAAATTTCCTTGAGTTTGAATTGAACTCACGATCTGTAGCGTTTATAGTTACACGCTCGTACACCTGCGCCACGAGTGGCCTCGTGAAACGATAAAAAATAATAAATATAAGCATACCTCCCAACATACCTCGAATTAATTACCTCAATAAAACACTTAACAACTTTGCCTAACAAAATGCTAAGCACAAATATAACCCAGCACCTCTAATTACAATTTCATAAACGCGATAGAGACAGCGCGAGAGCGTCACAAGCCAAGCTAAATAAAAACTTGAGAGTTCATCTCGTGAATTTTAATAAGGACACTAGGAGATGTTAATTTAATTATTTAATAATAAAGGGAGGTCTAGCACGCTCTAATTGACTCGCGAGCGAGGAGCTATGGAGGAATTCTTTTCACTGTCTTTTCATATTTGTGAAGGTTATATGTATTATATGTAAAATGTCTACGGTAAGGGCTCTCTGATTTAGCCTTTTTTGTTAACATTGACACTTAGACAGTTATAGTGGATTCAAATACATGTGGCTTAACATGTTTATGTGAGTTTGTATGAAAAAAGTTGTGTATTTATGCGGCAATCTCCACCACCACAGTATCAGTGATAGAACTGAAGGCCATGGAACAGGTGAGTGACTCAATGCAGATCTGCTTCGTCGCCGTGGCCAGAGGTCGTAGAAGCTGATATTTGAATCTCCAACTACCCTTACCCCAGAGGAGCAAGAGAGTCATAGCGAGGCTGCGGGTGCCCTAAGAGAAACCTTGGGACATCGTCTTTAGACGATGGTGATCAACAGTAAGCAGACTTTCCGCTGAGGCGTCGTAATGGCATGTGCGAGCGATCCTACGGTGTAGGTATGTAGGTAAAGAGGGTTTTGCTGGGTTTTAATGGGTAGTGTCAGAATTTCTACCGATGAATCTCATAGTAACTCATCTGTCAGCGCGTGAGTGGTCTGCGCTAAAGCATTTTCTACCGACAACAAAGAACACTAACATAAAACTTATTTTATAATAGAAAGATATTAACTGAAGAGCAGTGAATAAATACATAATGTAAATAAATCTTGTCGTAGGCTTGAAGCGTTGATTACGCAATCAAGTTAACTTGATACTGATTAAAGTTGATTAAAATTACTTTAAAGTAATTTAAAAATTAGTGCTAGTTGAAAGCAAAATGTTACAGGGTTACGTTCCCCAGATTCCGCCAAATTCTGGAGGTGTGGCGTGTTGATTTGTGGTACTCAACGGTGCAATTTGCTTTGTCGCTAGATAGAGCGAGAAAATTAAAATATACGATAATTACTTATTTAGAAAACGTATAAAAATTTGAACGTAGCGGGTACTCGAACCCGCGCCTCCTGGAAAACGACCACACGCTCTGACCACTGAGCCATATGTTCTCGCCAAGCTACGTCGAATTCTTATACGCTTGTTACAACTTATGTTGTTAGCATCTCTTTAGGGAGATTTTTACAAATTTCCGCTACCCAAAAACAATTACTAAGAATTATCGTTTGGTGAGAGAGAATACTATTGATGCTAACAACATAAATAAGTTGTAACAAGCGTATAAGAATTTCGACGTAGCTTAATTTATACGTTTTCTAAATAAGTATTTAACTAAGTGTGGATTAACACTTTAAAAAATGTTTAAAAAAGATACGATAATTATTTCCCCGAACGGGAATCGAACCCACAACCGTCACATTTACAGTGACATGTTTGTAGCACTCTGCCATCATGGTGTCATAAAAACATCCACTGCACGATGTCAAGTAAATATATCATTATAAAATATTATTAGAAAAAGCATATATATTTTGATTTACAAAACTGAAAATATTACTTACAACCCTTCAACTCGCGAGGTTGATGCCAAGCTCTTACTTCGTTTTCAAAACACGCTTTTTGGCAAATGAAACTATATACATTCTCATGTAAAGTTTCACTTGTACGAAGGATAAAATTATATGAGATAAACATATGCGGATAGAAGACATTATCGTTTCCTTGTAAATTTAATAGAATTTCACTAAACAGACTGTCGAGAAATGAATATTAAGAATTGAATATCTTACTACGGAGGTTCATTACACTCACCTCACAAAATAAATGTTAAAAACAAAAACTGAAATATTAAGTATGAAAAAATTGGAAATCAATCGCTTATAATTTTTAATATTTATATACGTAAATGAAGCCCGTCGTGGCATAAGCACAAGTATGTGGGTGTAAACGTGGCAGGTTGTGATTTCGATTCCCACTTGAGGAAATGAAATATTTTATATTTTAATGTGACGATTTAGAGTGACGAAACAAAGTGTGGCATTGAGTTCCGACACTCGGTACGCTAACTAATGTCAATGTGTCATACCAATCGGTTCTCAGGGTCCCTCTGCCTACCCCACTATATGATACGGCGTGAAGTTACTTACAAAAAAATAATAAAAAAATACATACGCAAAATTTTAAATAATTAATCACATTTCTTCACCGTCGCGTTCATTATCTCAAAATAGAATCGAACCTATAACCTATGTCGTACCGCAGAAGAAACAACACTTACTTTAAACTTCACCCACGAGTACATCTAGCCTACTTTAATAATAGAGACACTATAAACAGAGAGACAGACAGAATATCACGAAATGCATACGCATTACGCCTCAGGCCGTCGCGCGTCTTGTAGTCGTTCGTGTATTTGACTATATTAACCGCTTGTCGACTAAAGTATACGCTGTTAGTGCTTCTATATACAGTATCTATATTTGAAATTATTTTGCAGGTAAGTACTTATAATTCTTATTTTATAAGAGATGAATTAGTGTAAAGACACTCCGCCGATTTGTAAGGCACAACTATGTGGCGCAATGTGTCTTATATGAGCGATGAATTATAAGTAGTTTTTAGTGTCTCTTAACACTAGGTTAAATGAGCTAACACCGCTGTATGCAGAATACTAGAAGCTAAAATATATATATATGTATATATATTCGCAAATTACCCAGAAATGATAAGCTAAGCGGTACGCCTTTACATCTTAAAGGTCAGCTTTAACCTCGCGTGTATTGTGCGGGCAATTTGTATGAGAACAATGAGATGAGGTTCCGATTCGAGCCTCAAAGGTTTAAAATGTTGAAGACCGGTAATGTATGTGTACCGGCGTATATGCATATCATGTGTGGTACAAGATATAATATTATTCGTTTGTAGCTTCACGATTTCCACGCAAAGCCGAGGGAACTTAGTGTTAAGACGTTAAGCGTGTAGCGGAGCGTCACGCTTTATTTTATTACCAGAGCGAGGAAATAAAAATAAATCACTCCCTTCAATGAGAATTGAGTCCCAAACTGTCGTTTAGTAATAATTGTATAATAAATATATAATTGCGACTGTAAATTCGACTGGTTAAATAAAATAAATAAATAAATCAGCTTCACGCTGTATCCCGCACACCGCAGGATAGGCAGAGGGAACCTAGTGTTTTAGACACTCCGTTCCCCACTTTCTGCCGAATTCTGGAGGCATTGCGTGTTGAGTGGCAGAACTCAACGCCGCGCTTTGCCTCGGCACCAGAGCAAAGAAATGGAAATATAAATTTAAGTAAAAGTAAATATTTCATCTCTTCGAGTGGGGATCGAACCCAGAACCAGTCGGTTTTGCAGTCACACTTCGTGCCGCTGCGCTACGACTGGCCTCAAATGACTGGTTAAATGAAATACTAATTTAAATAATAATTTCATTTCTTTGCTTTGGTGTCGAGATAAAGCGCGGCGTTGAATTCCGCCACTCAACATACAATGCAATACGCAATGCCTTCAAAACTCAGCGGAAAGTGGATAACGGAGTTTCATAGCACTAGATTCCCTCTGCCTGCCTGCCTGCCTGCTGTAGGCAGGATACAGCGAAAATCAATTTTTTTAGTGATACTTAATACTAACATTAATTTCATTCATAATTTGAATAATATTTATCATCCTAAGTGTGGAATAACACTTTATAATATAAAAGTAAAAAATATCGATATTGTAGTAAGCAACGAATGTTATTAAATGTAACGTATGTACGTTCTCTTTTAATTTTTGCTTTAAAGTTAAAATATAATTTTAATAGTTAAAATCGCTTTCCGCCTATCATATAAACCACATCTTCTACCACATAAGCATTGCGATAAAATCAAATCGCTATCGCTAATCGTCCATTGTGTGATAGCGATCTATTTGTGACATTCCCGTGTGATACATCAGAAACGTCATCTCGCATAATTAATGATATTACAATAAGATTAGAAAATATTAAAAGTCGTAGGTATGTCGTTTTGACACGAAATAATTCTTATAATAAACTCCTGCTGCTGCCTTTTAAACTCCTGTTCAAAAAAAGGAAGAGGTTCTATATTCGGCAACAATTTTCTTATGTAAATAAATAGTAGACATCTATATATACATATATATATATATATATATATATATATATATATATATATATATATATATATATATATATATATATATATATATATATATGTAGAAATGTATATGTTTTGCCTTGATTGATTAAAAAATATAACAAACAAGTATTTAAAGACTACTAATATTATTTGCAGTAACCGCAAGGACATTTTATTAATGTTCATGGCAATACTATATAATAACTATTAATGTTCATGTATTTAATTCTTGATTTCTCTTTCATCAACATAAAAAAATCTCTGAATGGAATCGAACTCACAACCACTTCAATCCAAAGTTTTATTTGCTCCATATCATGTCAGCCCGATAGTACGAGTACCACAGCATCTTTAATAAATATCCAAACACTTGGTGCTTGCTTTTACACGAATGCTCTGTAATGCATCCGACCGAGTGTACACAGCAGTGTCCTCTTATTTCACCTTTCATCTTATAGACCATTAAATACTTGAACGCGCGTCTCGAAATTTTAGCGAAATATTGTACGTATGAGATAAAAGGAAGTGATACATATTATATATTGTGAAATAGAACTGTTTTAGTATGATAAAAGGAACGTTCGTTGAAGTGTCGTTTTGAATTAATGTTTTTTTTAGAATAGCGTGATTCTATCTTGTGAGGGTATGAAAATTATTCAGCCCCTCGAGTGTGAATCGAACCCACAACAACGTGCTTGCAGTCGTACATTATGTTGTTGTTGACGGCTTTCAATGATAATAATATCAAAATGTTTATTTTGTTTCATGTTTTAAGTGTTTTAAAAGCCGTTATTATTAAACAGTTTTTTCGTTCTTTTGTAAAGTGAGCTGCGATTATTTTTGAGAGAAAAACGTAATCATGGGTCATTCCGTTAAATTTTTTATGAAGTATAGAAAAGTTATACCACATTTATAAAGATCGATACGACCATTTTTAATTAAATTTTTTTAAATATTATTTATTTAAACTTGACTTTTGCAATCACTTTTTATCGTAAAACGAACGTTACAAAATTAATTTAGTTTCCCGTTATAGCCCGCACATAGCAGAGTAGGCAGAAAGAACTTGGAAACCTAGTGTCAAGACAATCTGTTTAACATTAAAGCATTTCCGTTCCCAGATTTTTACCAAAATCTCAAGGCATTACTTGTTAAGTGGCGGAACAGAACGCCGCGCTTCGCCTCGTTACCTCACAAATGATAGTATTAAATACTTCCTATCCCCAGTACGTAAAAGATAAGTAAGTAAAATAGTTTAATACTCACGACAAGCAAATTGTTCACGTATGAGTTAAATGCACCTCTAGGAGGTCATAGCGCAGTCGGACCGCATGTAATTGTAAATGCGACGGTCGTAGGTTCGGCCTCCATCGGGAGAATGATTTTATTTAATTTATTGTCGTTTACTCCTTCCAGTAGAAGGAACGCGGCATTAAAATCCGTCACTCGTAACACACAATGTTTCGAAAATTTCGTCGGAAATGGGGGAACGGAATGTGTGAGCACTACTTCTCTACGTTGTCTTACCCTGCTCAATGCGGAATCAAATGTGAACCTTCTTTAAATAACGTTAGCTATATAATACTATAAAAATATAAAAACAATAGCGTTATATAAATGTACGGTCGGTACGGTAATTAAGCCGCGTTAAGTTGTAAACTTTATTATGGTAGGCCTTAATGGACAATTTACAAGACTTTTTTAACGATTTACTTTTTTTTTATTTAAATTTAAATATATTTAAATTTATTAGGTTACCAGTGTAACAGTGACGAGGTGTCCATAGGATAAGGTTTCCACCAGGTTACCTTTTATAAGTTATATAAATAAATTAATAAATTAATAATGAGGCTAGTCGTGGCACAGGGGCACAAAGTGTGACTGTAAAACCGACTGGTTGTTGGTCCGATCCCCACTCGAGGAGATTAAATATTTACTCAAATTTATATCTCCATTTCTTCGCTCTGGTGTTGAGGCAAAGCGCGGCGTTGAGTTCTGCCACTCAACACGCAATGCCTTAATACTAGGTTCCCTCTGCCTAACCTGCTGTGTGCGGGATACAGCATGAAGCTGTTTTATTTTAAATAATTAATCATACTTGACTAACATTTTTTAGCTTCACACAGTATACCGTAGCTTAACAAAGTAGAAACAAGGAATCTAGAAACTTAGTGTTAAGACACTCCGTTCCTATTACTTTCCGCTGAATTTTGGAGGCATACATAAGGCATTGAATTGAGTATCAAGTTCCCCTGAGTGGGAATCGAATCCACAACTGTTGCGTTTAGACCCTCTACGCACAACAGCTTCAAACAAAAATAAACAAATCAATGCAATACAATTCTAACATAAAAAAATTCTTACATATTTAAATTATCATACAGATCGAATTTATTTTATTTATACGATTATTTGTTTAGCCCGATCGAGAATACATACACACATTTGATTTAAGCGGTCTGCGCTTTATGCTTTTGTCGGCTTTCCGCGAAGTAACCGGATCGTTGGCCCGAGTCAGTCTTTTAAATATAGATAATTTTTATATATGGATATAGTATATATATTTCTTTATACAAAAAAAAACTGATATTCTGTTTATACTAGCCATATAGAGCACGATAGAGCACGTTTTCACTGGACTGTTTGTTTTCATAAAAAAAAACACCAATTCACAAGTACTTAGCACAAAATGAACCCGTGCAATAAAACTTGCTAACTTTGTTTACGACCGAGCACAGACGTATTAATCAATTTGTGTCATAAACGAAACGTGCGTCATGAAATATCGCGCGAACAAAAAAGATGTAGAGCCGCGGAGGCAAATTGTGGATTTATTGGTTGTAAAGCTTACTCTACACTTACTCTGATACTGTTCTTGTATGGTAAGTTTAATTTTTTATAATATTATAGTCTGTGATGGCGCAGTGGAGCAGTGTCAAGCTGTTAATTTAATTTCTATGAGTTTGATGTTCACTCAGAAAAAATATTATATTTATATTACCTCCTTAGTGTGGTTATATTTATCGCAATGTTGGGTTCTGTTATTTAACATACATACGTAATAGATAGCGGAGTGTCTTATCACTAGGTGCTCTCAGCTTACTCTGCTGTGTATGCGATATAAGTAATATGTATCGTAATATATTGTATAAAGAATAAATTCGCTTCTATACCACCATTCAACTTACGGGGGGTTCGCTTCCCGCTCGGTAAATGAATGTACTGTTTTCTTTTCCTCGCTCCTGGTAGCAAGACACAATGCAGCGTTAAATTTCGCTACTCAAAACGCAATATCTCGAAAATTCGGTGGAAATTGAGGTACCTAGGCTACCTATTTGGGATACAGCGTGAAGCTGCAAAAACATATATTTTTAGCTTATATAGAAACGTGCCACCACTGGACAGAAAGCATTAAAGTTTGCAAATCGCTTGTCAGTTAACACAAAAACAATCCAACGGGCCGTTAATTTCCAACCAACTTATTGCGGTGACTGATTGAATTGTGCTCACATTATAGTTAATAAGCTTTTATATATTGTAGATTACGTAGCGATTGTGTAGTGTTAACTCTCTGTTCTCTATTTCTGAACATTTCCGAGATACAACGTGATATATGGTGGAACCTAACGCCGCGCATAAAGCGAAGATTTAGTTTTATTATCTTTATACATAAACATGCAGCAGAGTAGGTGGAAAGAACAGTATTAAAACATTCCGTTCTCAATTTTCCACTCAATTTCAGCACATTGCGTGTTCACTGTTGGAACGTAACGCCGCAATTATGTTACTACTATAAGTTGACAAATTATAAAGGGCATTCTTAATACAAAAATCTCCCACAACTAAATTTTACTATAAATTTAGTACTTTAATCCTTGCTTTACAACAACGGCGGCAGCAATCCGCTTTGAATAACAATGACTAGTATTAATATAAATCTATTGTATCTTTCATTCAGGCTGGTTCTCAGTTCGATGCCTACTCGAGGAAAAGAAATATTTATTTAACTATATATTTTAATTTCTTTGCTATGGAGTTGAGGCAAAACGCGGCGTTGAGTTTGGAACTCAACGCACCCGGAGTTTTGAATGGTGGACCATTCAAAACACAATGTCTCCAGAATTTAACGGAAAATGGGAAACAGAATTTCTTAACACTAGGTTCCCTCTGCCTACCCTGCTTGGTGAAGTTGATTTCTTTATTTTATCTCTCATTGAATACTCCGGGTGCTTTGTGAATTAGTTCGCTTTTTGCTGATTAGTTTCTGATGCCGCTGGAGTTACTAATGATAGTACTATACGTTTTATTCGTATATATGGAGGTCAAAGCCGCGGCTGTTCTTTGAAGTAGAGAAATTTAATGATATTTTCTATTAGTACTTTAGTTCTTTATTTTAGACAAGGTTATCTTTTTGTGTTGAGTATTACTAAAAATGAAATATTTTATTTAAATGTAATTTTCATTTTTCAGATAGTAGAGCTCCGTCACTCAGCACGCAATGTATCAAGAATTCGGTTATCGTATCTTAATAGAGAATGACGTGTCCTTGACCAAAGTAGGCAGAGCCTAGGAACTCTAGGTTCCCAGTATGGCTCTACCTATCCAGTTTTGTGCAGTATATCCACATCTTGAAGCTAAATCGAAATATCGTGTCCACTTTCTGTCCATATTATATATACTATGCACCAGACTAGAGAGAACCTGGAAAAAAACTGACCATCGTCAGAACATAAAAAATTAGTCATCATGTAAGTAAATCTCCACGTCGTCTCATCACATTTGCCAATTATTTTAACATAATCCGAAAAGTTCAAAAGGACATTATTTTTCAATATAACTTATTCGAACGCTCACGCGTCATAAAGTTGACTCGCGAAACACGCCGGATTTCCTCCGTTCAGTCCGCGCATAATAAAACTTGGAAAGTATGAAAATTGTCGATAAATCACAAAAAAAGGTTGATATTATTTTTCCCGAAGTATCAAATAATTTTTATGATGCGATGGTTTCTATTTATTAGAAGAAATGTTATATTTATAACATTTCTTCATTCATTTCTAATATAGGAAATTAGTTAAATTATTCATCGTTTTCATTCTGATTAGTACAATATTAAAATATTAATTAAAAAAAATCATTTTAAAGACAAATTTTATGTTTTTTAATGTATATTATATTTTGCAGATCAAACCCTTTCATTTGATATCCATATTCGAAGGATTGTTCATAAATTTGAAATCCGCCACTTTAGTATATGCTTCACAGAACTGAAGTCGTAATCCAAATTTCAGCTCAACAACAACTGCACAGGAAGTGGGTCAACTCAAATTGACCTTGCAAGATTTCTCATATACTAACACTATAGCTTGTAATAGTTTAAATGTGTACTATTCTGTGAAACGGTTTTCTTAAACCATCAAGTAAGTAACCATTGATACCTTACCTGATGATTTTAGGCGTTGAGTGCGGTTATAACAGTCCTTACACGCCTACCAGATAGCATTTTGAACGGCGGAACTAAACACTGCAACTCACCAAAAGCAGTATTAAATACCATCTTGCATATATACCATAATGTCACCGTAACCAATATCGAGCGCTGCTGTTTTTCTTTTGAGACACTATTAGGTAACTTTCTTCGAAAGTAGAATTATACGAAGTTTCGAGCCACGCGCGATCATTTAATTGCAAATTTCTTGTTGTTACTAAGTTAAATGGAAGGCTTTAAAGGACGTTCGGAGAATAAATTTTCAATTCATACAAGGCAAGGCTAATTGGTTTTATGAGACGTGGTTGGATTTCCAAATAATTTGTGAAAAATAGTTTTCTTGCATTTTACAAAGTGGTCAAAGTGCACTTGGATTCCGCAGTTGATTTTACTAGTTTTGTAGGACCTCCAAACTGAATTTCATTATAATATGTTGTTTTTGTAACTGTAAGGAATGGAATCCAACTATTATCTGGTTTATTTGGACATTAAAAAATGCTTTTAATATTTTTTTACCTTGACAATGGATTCCGTATAGCAAGGCTGGCAGAGCGAGCATCAACACCTAGTGTTAAGACGCCTCTGTTCCAAGCTTTACGTATTCTCGAGGCATTAAATTTGAGCGGTGAAGTATTATCTGTTTGTGGTACCCACTGTGGGAATCGAAGCCACACCTGTGCCCTTGTGCCACCACGACCTCTATTTGACACTTCTTATAACATTACAATATAATACTTACTGAAAATCACTCTAATGTTGTATTAATGTCTGGTCACTGTATTTTTCATATATACGATATACATAATTTTTTGGACATTGATATTACTATTACGTCGATATAGATGGATTATTACAACTCCAAAAATATATGTCTACATTTATAGGTACAAAATATTTAACTATTCTAGAACCAAATAACCATTCAGTTTTCCCGTGAAGCTTATACAAACGGAACGTAATAATTAAACAAAAACCTATAAATTCCAAATTTTTTTTAATAAAATAAAAAAAAATCCAGTCAAGTACGAGTCAGACGGATTCATCGAAGGTTTCGAATCAATTTCATAACTGTAGGTCCAAAAAAGTACCTTTTTTCTTCAGTTTTCCAGGGGACCTTAGATCTGGATATTGGATATTAGTTTTATCTTGGCACCTCCACGTGATCTTGACATAAATAGTCTTCAGACGGACCAATGGACAACATAGTGAACCTAAAAGGGTTCCGTTTTTACGTTTGATACAGGGAACTCTAAAAATGCTTTGTAGTGCACATAAAGTGAAAATAATGTTAGCAGGCAGCCACGCGTTTCTATTTGAAAATATTTTCAATTTACATACACCGCACTTTCATTATATGGAGAGGTTTTTGAAGTTGACGGCGTACTGCATTCTACGTCGATATGCGTGAACCATGTAACAAAATATGTAACGTAGTTTAACAGTTAAATGTATAGAAGCATATATACAGATTGAAATAGGTGATTTAAAGGCGTAAGAGCAGGGTAAGTAGAGGTTGTGTTAAATCACTCTGTTTCCCGATTTCTACCTTTTTACAGTTTTTGAGTCATTTCTTATTAAGAGACGTAACTCAACACCCTTGCTGTCTTTTTAACAGACCGAGAAAAACATTATTTCCCTGAGCGTGAACAGAACCCATGACCGTCTTTTTTTTTTATGGAAGAGACACGGCAAACGAGCGTTCGGGTCACCTTATGGTAAGTGACTACCGCCGCCCACGACCCCGTGCATTACCAGAGGAGTTACAGGTGCGTTGCCGGCCTTTAAGATGGGTTGGGCGCCGGTGCCCGGCATCACCTGATGCGAAACGCAGTGGCATAAAGCCACTACTTCACGCCGGTTTTAAATGCCGGGGGTGGTAATGATCCGGTCGAGTCTGCCCATACGTGTTGCCATTGCTGGCAACGTGACAGGATGATCCTATTCTAGGCCAGGATCACACAGCTCATTCTAGGCCGGGATCACACAGCTCAAAAGAAAATGTGTAAAATTGAGACATACCCATCTCAAATTTTTCATTTGAGATGGGTATATGACAAAAAATTCTAGCCACTCAACACACTATGTGATCTAATCCTTGGAGAACATAGTAAATTGACACTAGATAAAAAATAAACTAGAAACATTTACATATATTTATATATATATATATATATATATATACATAAATCACATAAACTTTATACATTTTAAAAACATTTCATGATCGTAACAAAACACAGCATTAATAGAAACCAACCCCAATCAAACACAAATCAACTGTACCACAAAAGACTTTCATAATTTATGAAATAGTATCACCAGATTCATTTATTGTTTACTCGTTACATACAAAACTATGAACATATTGCTAGACGTACGACGCTGGTAAGCACAGCAGCAGTCGTAAACATCTAATCTACATTTTATGCTGTTAGTTAACTAACTACAACAATATATACGGGTTCCTGTGTACCTCTCCAGTGGTAATATATTAGGTATACTAGTATTATAATCTATCTTTACTTTGATATGATAAAATATAATGCTAACAAATATAGCTAGTTAAATAACGTAGTGTTCAGGCACTACGTACTCTGCGATGCACTAACCTAACTTAATGCAGAACTTTGCCTCCTTATAAATAATTTCAATGTCAATGTAATATAAAATCGATTAGAGTTCGACTTTTTTACATGACGATGACGTTATTTTATATTCTTGTTTTTTTCGTTTCATCTTTTTTCCTACCAGATTAGGCAGAACGACAAACGGTTCAGTCACTTTCATCTCGTCCGCTGTCAATCTCTTCATATGTGACCTTCCTCCAGTATCATCTAAACTGTGTTCTCAGTCAGTCAGTCAGGTCAAACTCGGTCTTCCCATGCCTCTCATACTATTGTATATTCATTATCCCACACAATATACAAACAAACATACACAAATAATTTTATTTATGATATCGTGACACGTTCGTATTACCTGGCGGTGTTGAGAACGTATTGGTTATATTCGTTTAAGTATAGGTGTAGTGTACGTATACAGTTTATGGAGCAAAGACGCCGTCACGTAAGGCACTACTAACCAGACATATGTAATATTCAATACTAGGGTATTATATGAACATAGCTTTTAAAAAACTAAAATCTTTTCAAGTAAATGAAATTATAAAATAATAATAAATCAGCTTCACGCAGTATCCTGCATACAACAGGGTAGACAGAGAGAGTCTAGTGTTAAGACACTTTGTTCCCCATTTTCTGCCCAATTCTGGAGGCATTGCGTGTTGAGTGGCGGAACGCAACACCGCGCTTTGCCTCGACACCAGAGCGAAGAAATGAAAATATAAATTTATTTCGATTCTGGAACGAATTCACAACTGTATACGGTATGACTGTGTTGAAGATAATATAAAAAGCTGACATTTGCATATTGAATCAAAATAAAAAAAAATAAAGACACCATAAATAATATTAGAGTGCAAAATGAAACATTTTCATTATGATCCGTTTTTTCTGCATCTCTTACATAATATTATATGTATTTCATTAGTTTAATGTGGGAATAGATTATGTTACGAAGTCTATGAAGCGTAGCTGTGTAGGTCTAAGGTTTAATGTAACTTCGATGGTCCTAGCTTCAAATTGAAAATGAAAGTAATTTAATATTACAGAAAAGCATTAACGTCTTCCTATATACTTCTATAATATTATGTTCAATAATGTATAATATGAAACTAAAATATAAAAAAAATATAATTATTTAAAAAAATTATTTCCTCGATTTGGTAACGATGTAAGGCGACGTCGCGGCGTTGATTTCCGCCACTCGAAACGAATTTTTTCCAGAATTCGTTAAAAAGTTGAAACCGGAAGTATCTTAACACTAGGTCCCCATGTTTCCTGTGATTAAATACTGCTCTGTCCGGGATACAGCGTGAAGATAAACAAAGAATAAAACAGTTTAATCTTTAAATATATTTAATATAAACCAAAGAACTAGTCCAATACTATTTTAATGTACTCAGATCATTCATATCATGTTCGAGTTTACCGAACATCGTATACAAAAGTTTTATTGGAAACGACAAAGTTGCCAACCCCACTTCGGCCGCGGACCTCCTAACATACAAATGTCAGCTTCCATTTCAAAATTAACTCTCCAAGTAAATGAGGAAAGCTGAAAGTTTACTTCAGTTTTAGTTTCAGTTAAGGATTAATCTAAGAGTAAAAAATTGTTTTTTTTTTTTGTGAATTTTGGTCCTTGTTTACGGGTTTTTATTGGGTCGACTAATAATTATCCAATTTTGCTATTTTTAACTATTTTAGTTAAATATGAGAAATTGAAACTGTGTACTACTTGTAAAGGCTTCTAAAGGCCGACAACGCACCTGTAGCTCCTCTGGTGTTGCACGGGGCCGTGGGCGGCGGTAATCACTTACCATCAGGTGACCCGCTCGTTTGCCTTGTCCTTTTCCATAAAAAAAAACGCGACTCCATATCCACTCGAGGAAGTAAAATATTTGTTTAAATTTCCGTTTTCATTTCTACACTCTGTCACTGCCACTCAACACGCTATATTGTCATAATTTCAAAAAAATGTAAAAAAAATCTATTTTATTTTATTTAATAACCAATGTTCACATCATTATTTAATTTCAAAAAAATGTAAAAAGAATGTTTTTTATTTGATTTAATAACCAATGTTCACATAATTATTTAATATCCATTATATAATATTTTATACAACTATTAACTTCTGAATATCTTCTTAAAATTAATAATTTAGAGAACTCTACTTTAATATAAACAAACAGACAAACAAATATATTATTTATAATATACATATCAATTATATACATATCTCTATGCACAAAGGTTCACGTCGATCTTGTCCACACATTGCCATGTCAATCAGTCATGCTTGAATAGACTTAATTAGTTGGTCAACTGATTGATCCATCTAATATCGATATCATTTTATATTATTGATCTTTTTTTTAACTGACGTGTTTTAAGAAGTTTTGTACACTAAAGCACAGGTGTGTAACAAATTTCATTTGACGATAATAGGTTCAAATTTCACTTAGATTATTAAAAAAAAATGTTTTCTTTATCAGCTTTACGCTATATTACGCAAACAGCAATAATATAGTGTTGAGACACTCTGTTCCCCACTTTCCGCCGAATTTTTCGGGGTATTGCATGTTGAGTTGCGGAACTCAACGCCGGGCTTTTGCCTTGAAATTAAAATAATAATAGGTAATAAATTATTTCCTAAAATGGAACCACAACCGTCGTGTTACAGCCATACCCTTGTGCCGTTGCACCACGACGGCCGCCAAAAAATATCCTCTATCTATATAAAAAATGAGCCATGAGTACCCGGTACTTGAAATCTCGTATCTTTTTAATATAAATCCCAGGATGTCATAATAAAAATTGGTCACCGAGGTTCCCGTACCAATTTTATGATTGAAGAAGAAGGGAATAAACAAAAAATACAAACTTATTTGCGTTTTGTTTGCGTTTTGCACTCTTTTTATTTAAAACAAACTACAAATATAACTTTTTTTCTGTGATAATATAATTTATTTGTACTACACATTCTCACTTCTTGGCAAGAATTTGGTACTTATTCAGGTTAATACCTCCACGCGATATTAAAAAAAATGGTCTAGGCAGACGAACGAACGAATTTTTATCACAAAAAAATTGTGATCTTATAATAAATTTCTTTTTCTTATGAATTTCTTTCTTTTGAAGTACGGAACCCTAACAAATAAGATAAAGAAAAAATAAGTTGGGTTAACATTGATCCATGTTTCACTTTATACACACATAGTAAATGATTAAACTATATTTATGTAAGAAATTAATACCCACAGGTAGGTATTTACCAGAATAAGATTTTTCCTCACTAAATTCAAACCCACAACCACTACAATTCACATTTCAACAGCACCACAAAAACGTCAATCACTATAATAAAGTAAAGTTTTATTTAAAATAAAACGAAATCGTAATAAACGTGCCAAATGAATACTACGTTTGAAGCCTCTATAATTTCACTTGCGGAACAAAGTTACGAAATTTCACAGGCTGTAGCCCTAAAGGTAAATTAATTTTATATACATTTTAACGTCAGTTAATTGAAATTTAAGAGTGGCCAAATATAGCGATCATACGAAACATTTGTACCTATAATAAAATATCGAGAGAGGCTCATTAATTTTGTATAAGAAAATCTGATATAATTTTTCTTAATTATTTTTATTCTTATAGGGTTTCTTCCAATTTGGTAGCCTCTCCTATTGTCCGTAATGGGCATTGAGGTTAAGAAGGTAGGTGAGGTTATCAGGTTTTGTATATTATAGAACTTAAAATTGATTTTTTATTTATTCAGAAAAACTTGCAGCTTCAGGCTGTATCTAGTATATAGCAGGACAGACAGAGGGAACATAGTGTTACATAGTGTTAAGACACTTTCCACCGAATTTCCGAGGCATTGCGTGTTGAGTGAACTCCTCTACGCCTCGCTTTAACTTTTGACCAGAACGACGAAATGTTGATGTTAATAAATATTTATTTATTCCCGCAAATGGGAATCAAATCCACAACCGTCGTGTTTACAGTCACATGCTTGTGCCACTGCGCCAAGACGTCCTTCATATACGAGTACATATACAAGTATATTACTATTGAATAAAAAATAAGTTTAATGTAAGTGATTTTGTATAACAACAAAAAGAAGCGCGCGTCGTAAGTTCTATAATAATAATAATAAAAAAAAGACATTTACATCACTGTCCTATAAAGAGTTTTTTTCCCATCGTTACAGCGAACGAAGCGGGTAGCGGCGAGACCACTTAGTTATTAATATAAAACTTATAGTCCCGTGAAAATCCATGGCTTGTGATTTTAATTGCTAACATTAATTGACCTTTCCAGTAACAATGTTATTAGTTTAAAAAATGAGGCTAGTCGTGGCGCAGTGGTAGATAGTGTGACTGTAATCGCGAAAGGTTTTGTGTTTGAATTCCGCTAGAGTATATGAAATATTTATTATTTTCATTATTTTAGTTTGTTTTCGAGGCGTAGCGTTAACTTAAACACACAATGCCTCAGATTTCAGCGGAAAAAGAAGAACGCAGTGTCTTAACAATGGTGCGGGATACAGCGTGACGCAAAAAGATATATAAGAAAAAAGGTTAAAAACTAACAATACGCTCAGGGTTACAACATCAAGCTCCATATTTATTATCCGGTCCTAGACACCAGAAAAAATTAAGTATTCCAGGGTATCATCTATTCCTGTGGGGCTCCATCATCAGACCACCTCGATAATATCATATTATTATATTGTCACCTAAGCTACGAGTACGTGTAACTGGTAATTTTCATCATGATGCCATTATTAAATAATAAATCAGCTTCACACTGTAACCCGCAAATAGTAGGGTAGAAACAGGGAAGTGAAAACTAGTGTTAAGGAACTCCGTTCCCCACGTTCTGCCGATTTTTTTGAGGAATTGCGCGCTTAGTGGCGGAGCGCTTAGTGGTTTTTTGCCTTGGTGTCTGAGCGGAGAAATAAGAATATTAATAAATAATTCATTCCCTCGAGAGGGGATATACGGGAATGGTATAAGACGGCTTCGATTATTACAAGTAGGTCAAATTCAGTTTCTCAGATTTTGTTACGGATTGACAGGAAGAAGGTTTAAAGCGTGTTGAAAATGATCAATAGTGAGATTGATTAAAAGGTTTTCGCCTTTCACTCTTAACAGTTCTTAGAAGTATTAAAATCAGTATTAATCTATATTATGCTATGAAACTATTCAATTTTAATTAAATAAAATATAACATATAATTTAAAAAAATCATCAAAAGAAAAAAAATACCGCTACCTCAATAAAGCTTGTCGTAAAATGGTAAATTTCAATATTATTTTTTAAAAGCTCGCTTTTAAAAAGTTTCCACGTTGGTACGTGCGTACTATTACAGTCTGTTCAGTTCGGTTTTAAATTTAAAATTAACTTCAGTTTAAAAACTGGGTGACATGGAATGTTTATAACTGATTTTCACATAGTTTTTTTTAATATTCGAATAATATTAATAAAGAACAAGGATTTTTTTGATTTGCACAGCGCAAATGTTCAGCTGAGTTTCCGTTTTCAGTTAAATTTTTGAGACATTGCCTATTGCGTGGCGTAACTTTACGCTGCATTTTGTCTTCTTTCATTACATTTTTTATACTACTGGGACACGATGGCTGACGGAAATAAGAAAAATACGGCTACAAGCAACAGTTGCTGATACCTACACTACGGTAGCAAAACTTTAGAATATCGAACTTAGCTTAGTTACTTACTTAGTAACTTTTGTAAGAAGATTTTAATCTCTATAAATCCGAGTTAATGTAGAGTTGATTTTTGAGGGCCTCTATATAGCATGTGGACATTAGAGATAGAGATGCGGGTTCTGGATTTTCATTTATTAATCTAAAAAAAAATGCAAATCAATTTTTTTTAAGTTTCCGCACTTCAAAAAAATATGTCTGTCCATCTGTCTCGACTATTTATTCCATTCAGTATCAAGCTGAAATTATTAAAAAAATAATATTTCGGCCTAGGGTCCTCATTACTAACCTATAATTTGCTAACACACTAATATATATATATATATATATATATATATATATATATATATATATATACATGCGGTGATGAATTGTAGAACTCAACGCTGCGCTAAAATAAAGATTAATTCCATTCCCAAAATGGAAATCGAATCCACAATAAAATGGTGGTTGATGAGATCAATGCAATTTTATGCTATCAGACTTCTGTCTAATATCATAAAGTCCTTCGAATAAGCAAAAAGTAAAAAGACAGCAGTTTTTTTTCTTTCTTATATATTTTTTCTTTTTATCTTCTCTGCCCAATATCATAAAATTAAGTAAAACTACAGTGAAATAGCCATTCTCGATAAGGCCTCATCAATGAGAAGGCATTTTGATATAATTAATTCGGTGCTAAACAAATTCCGTCCGCCGTTCAATTTAACTTTTTAATTACATTATGGAAGTGGGTGGATTATCTTTTCGATATAATAAAGATCTTGTGACTTTATATCATCGTCATCGTGTGGTCCATAAAGCTATGTACTGTGCTATATTTCTTATATATATAAAAAAAAATCAGTTTCACGCTGTATCCTGCACACAGCAGTATAGACAGAGGGAACCTAGTGTTAAGAGACTCCGTTCTCTACTTTCTGCCGAATTCTGGAGGCATTGTGTGTTGAGTGGCAGAACTCAACGCCGCGCTTTGCCTCGACACCAGAGCGAAGAAATGGAAACACAAATTTAAGTTAATATTTCATCTCCTCGAGTGTGGATCGAACCCACAACCAAGCTTTGCAGTCACACTTTGTGCCGCTGCTCCACGACTGGCCTCACATTGCATATATATATATATTTCTTATATGAATGTTGTTAATTATTTGAAAGATTAAATGACGAGGCCAGTCCTGGCGCAGGGGTACAAGCGTGCGGCTGTCAACGCGACGGGTTCTATTCCTATTTGGGAAAATGAAATATTTAGTTCCGCAGCGTTTAGCTCCGCCACTCAACACGCAATGCCTCGATAAAACGCGGAAAATGGATGACGAAATTATTTCAACACTTGTTTCCTAGCTTCTCCCTGCCTACCCTTGTATAAGATACAAAGTAAACTTAAAAAAAAAAAAACAAAAAGTATGTAATTCACATACCTATAGCCAAAAAGAATAAAAAAATGTAGATACATACATTTATGCTTGCGCCGTACTATATAAATACCCTTTAAGGCTTATTTAAGACTTCATAAAGCATCAATATGATAAAAAAACGCCTATCATTTCCAAAACCCAATATTACGGAGCCTCCAAGTGGGTTTGGACATAATTTGACACTCGCGATCATAAATTATCATGTCTTTAAAAAGATCTCTTTCTATAGCGAAGTTATGGGGACGTATCATTATTATATGAAATTTATTACATAAAATCTTCTGTGAAATCTTAAGTTATGTAAAATGACCACTTTGTGGTGAATATACCTGTGGTGTCGCAATTATTAACGATTTATGATTACATATTGTTGTTGCGTATGGTTAATTGACCATATAATTATACAATATAATATTTATGTGATATTATTAAGGCCAGTCGTGGTGTATTGGCACAAGCGTGTAGCTGTATACGTTACCGGTTGTGGGTTCGATTCTCGCTCGAGGAAATGTAATATTTAATATTTTTATTTGCTTGCTCTGGTACCGAGGTGAAGCGCGGCGTTCAGTTCAGCCACCCGATACGCAAATGCAGCGGAGAGTGAGATACGAAATATTTTTGGTATAATTAAACTGTATCTAATAAATAAGTGTATAAGTGTATTTTACTCCCGATCGGGGAAATGAAGTTGGCTCATTTTGGTAAGACAATACCCGGTGTTGAGTTCCGCTGAATTCATATGAACAGTAGACAACGAAACTCTAAAAAATCATATGTTATAATTATAGAAGAAACTACTTCACTTACCTTTAAATATCGATTACGACATATATAATAAATCAATAATATAGAAATATAGATTAATATAGATGGGATACAAATCGAATCCACGACCACTAAAATATTTTTACATATCTACTGTATGTTACTATAGTATGTATTTAAATTTACTTTGATCTTTATAATGCCATCAGGGAATAAAGGCTATTTTTATTTTTATCATTATTTATAATGCCATGATGATCTTTAAAGATTTCTTATACGTTTTCCTTTTTATGTCCTTTTTAAAGAGCACGTATTTATATGAAGAGAGAGATTCAGTGACATTCGTATTTTCCCTCCTTTGATAGTCTATCAATATATAATATATAATACATTATTTTATACAATATATTTATATTTTATTGCTTAACAAATAAATAATTGTGTTTACTTTACATTTACTTCACATACAGTACCACAATGTTTCTAAGTAACACAAATTAAGAATGCGATATATTATGCAAAAGATATATGAAAAAAAAAAAACGAATATATAGGATTATATATTACCTTATTAGTCGTTTTAATCACAAATATGTACCTCTAAATCTTAAAATATATTTCAATAATAACTTTTTTTTTTAAATAAAAAATAATAATTGTAAATAATCACGCTGTACCCCGCACGTAGCAAAGTAGGCAGAGGGAACCTTTTGTTAAGACACTCCGTTGCCCACTTTCCGCCGAATTCTGGAGGCATTGCGTGTTGAGTGACACAACTCAACGCCACGCTTTGCCTCGACAGCAGAGCGAAGAAATGGAAATATAAATTTAAATAAATATTTCATTTCTTCGCGTGGGGATCGAACCTACAAACAGTAAATAATAATTGTAAGTATTAAAAATTAAAAATAATAACCATATTTGAAACTTATAACTGTCTATTTACAGTTTAAAATGGTTGATTTGTTGCGGCAATGTATGGAATTGTATTTTAAATCCTATTCAAGGAGTTCAAAAAGGTACTGTAATTGATGAAAAATATATAGAATCTATCAATATGTAGGCCGCGAAGTCTCTTCACCCTTGTATCCTCATTACCTTCTTAAACTCTTTAGCCCTTATAAAACTTGTCGAAGATAATACGGGTAGGGAAAAACACGACATTTTCTAAGGTTTGGTACTTTTCTTAACAAAATTGTTTGAAATGTACTTATTAGGTATATGTTTGGCCCTTTTTAAATTTTGCTGAAGAAAACGTTTAAACACAAAATATTTATGTTTTTTCGGTATATATAATGGATTTTTACGCCACTTGTGTGTTCTTACGTTAATTATCAATTATTAGAGAATAATGTTTTAGACTGTAAGAGAAGAAAAAGATGTCGTTTTTCTTCGCCAAATTAAAAAAAATATATGTGTAAATAGATAAAATATAAACAATATAAGAAAAATGGCGTGCTTAATTAAAGGGAAGCCTGACTTTAAACTTGATATACGTACACTCGAGACTCCCGGTCACGAACAATATCGCTTCAAGTCGACTTTAACTTAATCAATTACCTTTTTTAATAATTTAACATTATAGCCATTAATAAATTCTTACTTCAAAAGGCATTAATAACATAAATAGTCGGTATAAAGATTAAGTTCCAAAAAATATGTCTTTTTTTTAATATTTCTGTATCAATCATTATTAAGTATCATTAATTTTATGAGTGTCGGTCAGGCAATGCCTCCAGAATTTGTGTTGGAAGTGTCCTAATAAGAACCTTGTGTTAAGACGCTTCGTTCCCATTAAGACATTTCCGCGCCTCCAATTTATTGAGTGAGGAAATGAAAAATTATATATTTCGCTTCCTTGAGTAGAAATCGAACCCACAACCTGTCGTGTTTAGAATCGCACGATTGTGTCGCAGCGCTACAACTGGCCTCAATCGGTTTATAAGAGTAAATGTGTTTGCATCTATTTTAAATGCAATCCTCTTTACCAAAGAAGGCTGGTCAACAGAACATAATAATGTCCTTAAAGTGCGACAATCTGATGAGTTTCTTAAAACATATTTTTAAATATTTCGTACTAAAGTTGAAAAATAATAAAATGATAGTCGTGGCGCAGGGACAGTGTGACTGCAATAACGACTGGTTGTGGATTCGATCCACACTCGAGGAAATGAAATATTTATTTAAATTTATATTTCATTTCTTCGCTCTGGTGTTGAGCAAAGCGCGGCGTTGAGTTCCGACACTCAACATGCAATGCCTTCAGATATAGGCGGAAAGTGGGGAATGGAGTGTCTTAGCACTAGATTTCCTCTGCCTAACCAGCTGTGGGCGGGATACAGCGTGAAGCTGATAAAAAAAAACTTATATATTTATATTCTAGAAATGATAGCTAGAACTGCGTGGAACTCAAGTATATTTTTTAGAATATTGCTATTTGTTTAGTTAGTAAAATCAGCGATAACTGTAAAAATGGCGAAAAGATTTATCACTTGGTTCTCAAAAATAAAAAGTTGTTTTATTTTCAGCTTTCCCTTTATACTGTGTATAAAAACAGTGTTAAAACATTGCCTACTCTGTTCCTCAGCGGAACTCAACGCCGCTCTTTGTCTTGCCACATGCATATGTGAAATACAAATGATTCATTATTCCGAATAAGAAAGGAACTCACAGTCATTACGATAACAATCGAACTCTGTCCCACTGTCCCAAATACGTGAATGACTGAAAATAATGAGGTATACCATAAGGGAGATAAGAGTTCGAAATGAAATGAAATAAAAATAGAATATCCAATTAATGCCTTTGAAGTAGAGTGTATTTCATACATTTTTTTTTAAATTTTTCATACATTTTTGAATATTTTTCTCAATTAAATGATATTTGGTAAAAAAATATTTGAATATATTTGAAAATTAATTTGGTAGATATATGAAAGTACATATGATACCTCTCTTCTTGACCATAAGATCGCCTTTTTTCTATACTTGTTATGTTTTCTTTTTTGTTTTTTGTAAATATTCATTATAAGCGCTGTCTACATAAAGCGTAATAATAATAATAATAATGATATGAAGTAACTCATTGTAAAATTTTTATATTATTTTTTATATGTAGCTTTTTTTGACTTTTCCTTTTGCTTTAACTTTTCCATGGTTTAAATCTATATCTATACTTACAATAACAACGATCTTATAACGGATTGGTGATATATGAAAAAATGTTAATGGCGGCAAAACAAAAAACTATGATTTTTTTAATTTTCGTTGTTCGTTTTTTTGTTTGTCTGTTGTTTGTCCGTTTGTTCATGCTATACTCAGAAACTGCTTAACCGATTAATGAATTAATAAAAAATTAATGCTGTTTCCACTTTTTTTGTATTTTGGCGAGCTTCCCTTAACATAATATATTATTATTAGAAAACGAAAGTAATGCAGATTAGTAAATTAATAATTATATAATTTAAGCGGGCGAAGCCGCAAGCGGGTCGCTAGTTTAATAATAATATGACATACTTTACGATCCTCCAGTGTTGATATTTTGATATATATAACTATAATATTAATCAACCATTAAACCTATTATAGATGCGATATCTAATTAAATTATTCAACCGGAGTAATTTAGTATGCGCGCCGCCATATCGTCAATGATGAACCGTTAATGACCAAATGATAATACTATGTTGCAATTGATATGAGCATAATATATAAATGAGCATATATATCATATTATATGCAGGTGTGTATGACGAAGAAGAGACATAAAGACCTGGACCTAGAGATGCTTTCAAGGGGATATTGATTTTCGTATTGAATGGATCTTCTGTAATTTTTATTTTTATTTTACAGGTTTATTTTTTTCGTGTTAGAAGTTCTGGCCGGGTAGTCTATGCCTACCATAGACTACCCGGCTTCACCTATTCCGTTGGAACATACTTACATTAAGGTAGTTAAATGTTTCTTTAAAAAAAATTGCAAGAACAAGCGTAAATGCGACGCGGTGGGTTCGATTCCCGCTTGGAGGTAAGAAATATTTAATATCTTCGCTCATTTCATTTCTTTTCTTTTCAATTTCATTTATTCGCTCTGGTAACGTGGAGTTCCGCCACGCAATGGCTCGAAAATTCGGCAGAATATGGGGAACGGTAACGCTAGGTTCCCTCTGCCAACCATGCAATTTGAGGGATACAGCTTGAAACTGATAAAAAAACGGCTAGGGACTATTATATTAATAATAAATTACAAAATTTTCAAACACATATATGTCAATTTATATAAATTCAAGCTTCGTACAATTTAAGTCTGTAACTTTAATCAATCCTTTTAGAACTAAACTCAATTAGACTACTGTTACAATTTAATGGCTGTAATTGTGAAGCATCAGAGATCATTGTATTGTTGTATTCCATAATGTATCAGCACACATGTTAAATAAGCTAGAGCCCGTCGTGGCACAGGAACACAAGGATGACAACACGACGGTTGTCAGTTCAATCTCCACTTGAGAGAATGAATTTTTATTTCTTAATATTCTTTTCTTCGCTCTGAAATCAAGGCAAAAGCTCAGCGTTGACTTCTGCCAAAAAGTGGAAAACGGAGAATCTTAACACTAGGTTCTCTCTGCCTATCTTACTGTATGTGGTGTACATGTAAGATACATGTAAAACATTATTTATTAATTAAAACAAATTAATTAAATCTTAGACGCACCTACATTATAATATAATTATTTAGTACTAGATAATTTTTTTCTTTTAATAAATTCGTTATAAGTCGTTTTGACGTGATAACATTTTATACCAGCTACTCGTACGTCAAAAGGAGCGTGCGAGCGAGAGCGCAGAACAAGCGATAGAGAGGCACGTTCGGTCTGAGCGTTCACGTTGTTACTTGCAATTAATCTACATAATTTAAGTAAAAAAAGTGCAAAAAAAAATGGTAAATAATCGAAAAAAAATACGATTTTCAACTAACTCCTTTATATTTTTCCGTAAACCGAATTTATAGACAACTAGTTATTTTAAAAGACTATTAAAACAGTTAGTTACAATACTAATATCATAATAATATCATTTACATGAATTCTAAAATTCAGCAAATAATAAACATAGTTTCTGCAAACTTATCATGTAACACAACATTGTACAGAAGCAACAACACACACGGATGCATTTAAAATATTCAAATTCAAAATCGGCTTAAACGCTGAAAGCTGAATACCGAAATCAAATGTTTAATTACATCTCTATAAACAAATGAAATTGATTATTGTATGGACAATGAACGAATTGTGGCCGGATGTGTATGGAGTTATGTATGACTGACGGATCGACAGTGGAAATTAACTAAATAGTGCTGCTGTTTGATGATGTTTTGTGTAGTTTATAGTCGTGTTATAGAGAAACTGAGGTTAGTCGTTGCGTAGGATCCTACGGGCGACTGTAAATGCAGCAGTTTGTGGGTTCGATTTTTACTCAAAGCAATAAAATATTCAATATTTTAGTTTCCTCGATCTGGTAACGAAGTATAGAGTGGTGTTGTCTCGAAAATGCCTCCAGAATCGCAATTCGGCAGAAAGTAGGAAAAGGAACTGTCTTAATAGAAACGATGTGTCTTAGTACTAGGTTCTTAGATTCCATTTGCCTACCCTGCGTTATCCCAAATATAGGTGAAGCTGAAAAAAATGAAGTAATTCTGTTCCAATCTATTCTCTAACTAAAATTCGAGAAATTGCGTGCAAAGTGATGGAAGCTTGATGAAAGAAAGGCAAATACAATTTTTCATCATGGGGGACAGGATCGAATCATGACCTAGTGGTAATCGAAACCACAACCACCTCTAGTACAGTCAAACACTAATCTACTACTCCACATAGGCTTCTTAATTTAAACGTGTTTAAAATGGCATTTATTTTTTAAATCAAAGGTGTATTTAAGAACACGAGTGAGCTACCATTATTTCAGCGGCCGTCATTAAATTACGCACAAGAAATATCAAAAGTACAACAACATTTTAATGCACAAAGGCTTTTTCTTATACATGGTGTGCTATTATAATTTAATAATAGAAACCGCTTTAAATTATTATGACTTTTGATAAAAAATAAATTACTAGAAATTTTAAGTAGGAAGATAATATATAAATATGTATACTTATTATAATAAAAACATGGCTGGGGGTCCGCTTTTCAACCGGAGGATTGAGGCGAAGCGTGGCGTTTAGTTCCGCTACTTAATGCGTAATGCCTTAATAGAGTGATGGACATGGAGTGTCCTAACACTAGGTTCTCCATGTTCTCTCTGCTTACCCTCCTATGAGAGACATACAGCGTGAAGTTGAAAAAAAAAACTCCATTGGTTACAAATACAAATGTAGCGTTGAGTTTCGCCTATTAATTATCTCGAAATTGAGCAGAGAGCGGAGACCGGAGAGTTTTAATACCAGGTTTTTACCCACTCTGCTGGCTATACGGGAAAGACGCGTGAAACTGAAAATATATTTTATTTTGAACGAGAACAAAATTCAATACGAGTAATTAAGACTTATTTGCATTTACTAGTGGTGAATGGCTGAAGCTTGGCATAAATGTAAATAGTGTTATGTCTCTTTCATGTCAAAGTTATATAAATTATATGATAATTGTATAAATTTATCAACTTCATTTATTAATTATTAATGGTTTTTAAAAGAAAAGTAAATTCCCAATGCACATTTATTATAGAACCTTAAATATATATTTTGATTTATTTTATTTAAATATATAAGAGGGGGAGGAAGGGGGGTGGGGTGGTTAGTGTTCTCATCTTTCTACCCAATTTTCAAGCATTGTATGTTCAGTGGCGAAAATTAACGCTTCGACACCAGTGGGATAGAATAAAATTATTAAATATTTAATTTGTTCAATAATTAATTAGAAAACGTATAAAAATTACTCGGTTTCAGGGAGGCGCGGGTCCGAGTCCCGCTACGTTCAAAAAAATTAATAAACCCGGCTAGGCATTATAAAAAAAGATAATATAAAAAATGAAGGCGAACTTAATTAAAGGTATCAACTTCTAGGTACTATTTACTAGACGTCCCTGCACGTCTTCGTCCGTTTCAAGCGCAAAGTTATTTAATTTTTTTACGGATACGGATTTTACGGATTATTTAATTATTTATATTTTAATGATAAAATTGATCAGTGTTAATCCCATAAAAATCAGTTCAGCTTTTCTGGCTGTTCTGTTTTACTGTTTATACGAACTACTCTAGCCCGGACAAACAGAAAAACAAGCGCACAATTTAAAAACTGCTTGTATTCTGGGATCGTATAAATAACTATATTATGCACTTAAAAACACGATTTTTTTTCACAATAATTAGTCTTAATTATACTTTTCGAGAATAATTCTTTAAGTCGACTAACGTTTTTTGTTTATTTTTTATTACTTAATCTATAATAAGGTGGTGCTAATAATGCATTTTATTATTTTCTTTAGTTGATTTAAGTTCAACCAAAAATACTGTATTAGACTTAAAACTAGCGCGAAGATATTTTTTCTTCTATTTTTTAACATCCACTTTGCCTACCTTACTATGTTTTATATAATTCGGGATAGAGCCTACAGGTACTACAAGAGAATTAAGATACGAGATAGAAAAGGAGTCAGTATGTTAAAATATTATAAACTTTGATATAAGAGATAGTATTTTGTTGAAAAAAGTCTTATCCAGATATACTGATATTTAATGTGAACATACATTTTTTTTTATTTAAAAAAAAAACTTTTAAATATAACTAATTCTTAAAATGTTTAATGACGTCGTAGCACAGTAGAGCGTAGTGCAGCGCATAAGCGCGATGGTCATGAGTTGGATCTCCACTTGAGGGAATTATTACGTTATAATTATTTAAATTTTCTTTGCTCCAAGTCAACGTGTAGCGTTAAGCTTCACCGCTCGAAATGCAATTTTTAAAAATCGGATAGAAAGTTGGGAATTGGACTAAAGGAGGGTTATCGCATTCTAGTGTTAGAATACGAAGTATTAATCTTAATATTTTAAATTAATTATCAGGTTCACGATGTATCCCGCATGCAGAAGGGTAGTCAGAGGGAACCCTAATGTTAAGTTACTCCTTTCCGTTAAGTTATTCCTTCCTCACTTTCCGCCGAATTCTAAAGGTATTGCGTGTTGAGTGGCGGAACTCAATGCTGCGCTTTGCCTTGAAACCAGATTTTTAAAAATTATGTTTGATTGAATATATCGCACAATTTGAATAAAACAAAGTAACGTAGAAACATAATTTCTAGGAAATCTACATACCTATGTATATTATTAGAGTGTTTTCTTAATTGACACTTTTTTAAGAAATCAAAAGAAATATTGTATAAAACATTATGTTTTCCTTCACTGAGACACAAAAAGCGGTATTGAGTTCCGCCACTCACCTCACAATACCTTTTTTATCAATCAATTTATCTATTCGTATATTAGTTTAGTTTAATATTAGTGTAAATAATTCGCTCAATAGTCAAACCATGTAAGAAATATATAATCATAAAATTACTCAGTTGACCAACAAAAAAATCGCACTTATGCACATGGAGTAAATTACAAAAGAAAACATAAATTAAAATCACTAACATACAACAAAACACTATCACAAACACTCTTTAAATTAAATTAAATAAAAAAAACAAACACCGCGAAAACATAAACAACAACAAACAAAACATAACTCACCTCATTTGATATCCAGCTCGGCTATTCCGTTTTTTTTTACACTCATCACTTCTATCACGTATTTTGTCACTATCACGAATAGTGTGATACCTTGGCTGATAACTTTCAAGTTGCGTATACAAACGGGCTCTAGGTGCCTCCTGCCGCGACATCTCACGTCCGTACTGTACTGTGTTCTGTACTACACTAACCCTCTCTACAGTGCCTGGCCGTCGTTTCTCCTCGAAAGCCACTCTGGGAGGCTTAGGATGCATTAGGCTGATCTTCTTCTTCTTAGCGGTGGAGGTGACGTAGAAGAAATAACCGTTTTTGTCCATTTTCGGTGTTGATGCTTTTACCTGAAATCAATTGTTTAAATGAATTCTAAGTAATATTTTTTATGTATTATATGTAGAGAACACTTTATACACTTTAATTTCCGAGAATTTTAAGATATTGCATGTTGAGTGGAATTTAGCGCCGCGTTTTGTTTATCTGTAGAATGAAGTTATTTAAATTTAAAATTATGTACTTTTTTATCATATATTAAATATTTAAATTTTCTTTCTTTCCTGGCTTTAGTATTAAAGCAAAGGAATATAAACATTTCAACTATAACAAAGTGCGAAATTGGAATCCGCACTCCATAGGCTGTCTCGAAATTGACAATAAAATGGAATATAGTGACTTAACTCTACATTGTCTCTATCTGCTCTGATCCTTTAGAATATGATAAAGTAAAAAATACGAATAATGTTTAAAAATATGTGTGAAGTGGAAATAGAGACAAGAGTGTCTCAACCCTACTCTGTCCGTAGGATACAACGTTAAGCTGAAAATAAAAAAAAATATACCAATATCACCAAATTCTACCTTTGTACATACATTTGCAATTCAGGTTTCAGTTTAAATTGGAATGTATGCAAATACCAAACCAACTATCCCTAACAAAAGCTAAAAAGGATTTTATACTATTTAATACATTAAATTTCACAAAAGTTATTCATACCATTGACTTTTATATATTCAAAGATAAAGCGTTATTTTGACTCCCGGAAGTGAAACCATCGGGTCGCAAAATAAGCGGACGTTTATGTAAGATAAAGGTGCCAGCTGTCTTTAGAAAATATTATTTAAATTCTTTTACATATTGAAATTACTAGAAATTGTTCGAATTATTTTCATTTGCAGGGTAGAGTCCTAGTGTCAAGACACTATACTTTTCGTCCAATTTTCGAGGTATTACATGTTGAGTGGTAGAACTTTAGAATTTAACTTTATACTTTAGAGTTTATTTACTAAAAAAGCTTAAACATGGAAATGAAAATATTTTAAAATAATTAATACTCCCGAATGTGGATCGAACCCACAACCGGGGCGCTTATAGTCAGATGCTGTTTCAATGCGCCACGGCGGCCTCAATTTACTCATTTTTTTTATTTTTTTTCTTTTATTTGAAATATTTTTTAGTTTTTAATTTGCACTAAGATAATTATAATAAAAGTAACCGAATAGAGTGATTTGTCACTAGGTTATTTTTATTTTAAAAATAGATAAAAAAATATTTGAGCAATATGTATGTATTGCTCAAATATTTCTTTATCTATTTCACGAAACTCTGAAAGCATTGCGTGTTGAGTTGTGGAACTCAACGCCGCACTTTTGCCTCGACGCCAGAGCGAAGAAATGAAAATATACATCTAAATAAATATTTTATTAACCTGGCTTCATTCGAATTTAAAAAATGGTTTATAATTATAAATGCGTCGTGATTGTACAAATGATTTTCATGTCCTCGCTCTGACAGATACATCGTGCAGCGTTGAGTTTCGCCACTGAACACACAATGTCTTAAAAGTAAGTGATAATTGACGAGAAATGAGTATCTTATTACTTCCTTTCCTCTGCCTAACCTTAAATTTGCGAAAAAAGCGTAAAATTACGAAAAATATTTTTAACACGTCGTAATTTCTAAATGCGTAAACGCATTAACCTTTAATCCACAAATTGCATTTACATTAAACAGGAAACGAATACGTAACTAGATAATTTTATCACTTCGACTAAGCCATTATTGATTTAATTTACATTTTAATCTATTAATATGATAATTCGGTAGTACGAATGATTGGATACATGCCGTCAAGTCAGTAAGAGCTTAAGAGATTTGCATGAAGTTGAATTGCAATATAGATTAGTATAGAAAGCTAAACACAGTGCTAAGTCAAAGTATATGAAACAAATGGATTTATAATATTTTAAAGCATTATTTACGAGTAAAGACAAAACACGGCGTTAGGTTACGCCACCCAACTCGCATTGACGTTGTGTGTAGTGAAGATAGAGGTGTTGAGCGAAGAGCTATAAGATGATATTAAAAAATGAGAATTCCAGCAGCCTTTACACTCTTGAACTACAATTTACAAATTTATTATTTAGCTTGTTTTCATTCTATTAAATCAGCGAAATAATAATGTTTAACTTGTGAATTCGATCCCAACTGGATGTATCTATGTTCCAATACGCCACGCCAAGGCCTATTACGTAAATATGTAGTATATCTCTGGTAACAAGACAAAGCGCGGCGTTAAGTTCCGCCAATGCAGACTATCTCGAGGATTGGATCGAGGAAATTACTTGATTGGATCGGAGTGTGTTAGCCTTAGGCTCCCAGGTTCCCTCTATCTACACTGCAGTGCTGGATACAGCGTGAAGCTAAAAAAAATGTAAAACAAAAATATAAATAAATACAACTTTAATTTCTTTGTTACAGATATATTGTGCAGAAAAAAGTATTTGCGTAGAATTTTCAGTTTCAATTGAAAGGTGAAAAGAGAATCAAGTTTACAACTTCAATAGATAGAGAATTGACAGCATTCAAGTCGTATCGATAGTCGATGCTCAACGCTTACAATGTTTTCATCTTCCACAGACCCATTGACTGACCTGGTATATACTGTTTCATTAAATATCTGAGAGTGTGAATGTAACGAGACGGTTGTGAGTTCGATTTCCATTGGAGGTAATGAATTTGTGAATGTGAATTTATTAATATTTTCATTTCTTTGTTCTGGCACCAATCCAAGCGCCCAGCGTAGAGTTTCGCCATTCGAAACGCAACGCCTCTAAGAATTCGGCGGAAAGTGGCGAGCGAAGTGTCTTAACACTAGGTTCCCTCTGCCTACCCGGCTGTGTGAGGGAAAAAGCGTGAAGCTGATTTTTTTATTTTTTATTTTATTTTTTTACTTCAAGCGGGCGAGGCTGCGTTTTGGTCGTTTGTGTAGAATTTGTTTTACAAATTCATATTTCCAGCTGATTTCACCCAAAGTGCGAACAAGTATTATCATAATACAATATTATATATTACGGAGTTCTATTCACCGATACTGAATAATAATGCGGATAGATCAAACTGCAGTGGAAGTTTGTAATATTATGTACTATATATACTATTGTTCAATATATACATATGTACCTAATGTACTGTGGGAGGGTTTGGGGTGCATTCTTATTTGGGGACATAGTATTGTAAATTTTCATGCTTTATATAAGACAAACCGCGGTGTTGAGTGTGGCATAAAGCCACTACTTCACGCCGGTTTTAAATGCCGGGGGTGGTAATGATCCGGTCGAGTCTGCCCATGCAAAACTGCTACTCAACTCGCAATGTATCGAAATTGGATGCAAAATGTTCTATACCTATCCTACCTAGTCTAGTGTTAAGACTCTCCGTTCACAATTTTCCACTGCAACTTGAAAATAATGAATTATAACACGTTACAAATCAGGTACATATAAAAAAAAACATCATCCTCATTTATAACCCATGCAAAGCCTCGAACCTAGAACCACCTACAATGTCATCCAGACATAAAAACCATACATTTATTAAATCACTTTTGTTCCCAACATCTGTTTTTATTTTAAAAGTAAATTTAAAAGGAAAATCGTGGGTTTTTAACCACTCTTTGTTTACACAGTCCCCCATCCGGGCGACGTATGATCGAACAGAACTACGGTTTTCATGTGATGCGTGATGATCGATGAGGCGGGCCTGGGGTGAAATATGTGTTTATTATTTACTATATTTTTGTTCTAGTCGCATATTTCTAACAAATAAGATAAATATATAATAATAATAATGAGGTGAGTCGTGGCGCAGGGGCATAGGGGTGTGCCTGTAAACGCGTTAGGTTTTAGGTTCGATCGGGGAAATTACTATTAAATATTGTTACTTTCTCATTCTGGTAACGAGGTAAAATGCGGCGTTAAGCTCTGCTACTCAACTCGCAATTTCTTCAGACTTGCGCGGAAATTGGGGAACGTAGGGTCTTAACACTACGTTCCCTGATACTGCGTGAAGAAAAAACATTATTATTTTGAAAAAGAAACATAGCAACAACGAGAAACTTTATTTCTCAATACAAAGTAGTAAGTATATAATAAAATTTCTGTTACATTTCGATATTTAAGAAGCATATAGGGTTAAAAAAAATAGCTTTCCAATCTTCGCATTTAATTTAAAAAGTAGGATAAGTTAAGAAGTGTAAATCGAACTCACAATCGTTACGTGTGTACTGTCAGACAATTTCTCAATGTCCTTAGGAAACCTGAAAACCTAGTGATAAGGCACTCCGTTTTCTGCGCTCTGGCAAAACGTAGTACATCGTTAAACCAATCAATACGAAATTTATTTTTTAAATTTGGCCGTCATTATCAAACAAGTGTCTTGACACTCTGTTCTCTCTACCTATCCTGTTATGCGGGATAAAGCGTGAAACTACTGTAGTACTAATATCTATTGCAAGCTTAGCTTATGAATGCAAGTCCTTCCTTGCCTTGATTAAGTTTAGGTAAAGAGCGTTAATTAGGTTTAATTAGTACTCATATGTACATTATGCTCCTAAGGTTTCAAGTAAGAAATGTATTAATATGCCATCATTTTCACTGCACTTTGAGGAATATCTTATATGTTTTATCTATTACTAATACCTAGATAATATTATCTAGTAGATATCTACTTCTCACTTTTCGAGATATTGCATGTTGGCGGAACTCAACGCCACACTTTGTCTTAGACAATTAAAACGAGCAAGGTATAGAGAATAACTTAAAACATCAATTCACCACGATGGCCTCATAAAAAATATATTGCTTAATTTAAAATATTAATTTGATTCGTTTCTATTAAATAAAACCGCCCATTTATATCACTTTTCATCGAACCCACTACGTGTACGATATAACCTAAACATAAATACCGCTGGCCCAATTTAAACATACACACTAAAGGACATTCACAGCATTCGTCATCTAGTACTGATGCTATCACCAACGCTCGCGGCATCTTTTTGAATACTAACACTCCCGTACAGTAGTCCACATATACGGCTAGACAGACTACGTTGAGCAAAAAAAAGTCCACTTTCAGTCTAAACGTTACAAAACTAGTTTTTTTCCAGGTATTTTCGTAGCTGTCTATACGTTCATCCGATCCCTACTTTGATATCGCTTTGCTTTAGGCTGTTTTCCCTGCACCATTTGCATGTCTATATACGTCAAGTTAACAAAGGACTGGTTAAATGGTCGTTTTGTTTTATGCAATAATAAAGTTTGGGAGCCTTTGAAGTTTTAATAAACAATTGCAGTATGGACTAGGTCCTGCCTGCGGCTGTGTTCGTTGTGTGTTAGCGATGTAATATTAATTGGTGTGAAATTAACAATAACGACCAACGGCTCATGGTCGTCGTTTGGGTGTAAGAGCGACGGTTGTGGGTGCGGTTCTGTGTGCGGAATTATTATTTTTTTTAATTACCTAGTTCTGGTAAAAAGGCAAGCCGCGACGTTGAGTTCCGTTTCTCATACAATTTCACGAAAAATTGGGTGAAGCGTTTTTACTCTAGGTCCCCTTTGTCCCATCTTATAATGCTATATGTGGAATACAAATAGCGTAAAAAATATAGTTAAGATAATTAGTAATGTTATAACTGTAGGTGGTATATATATATTTTAAATTATTTATTTATTTTTGTAACGCATCAAGCGGAAGTAGTAGTAATTGCTCAGAGTTAAACTCCGTATAATGCGTAGGGAAAATATGGAAAACTAAATAGTAATTATAAAATCGAGCTTGGATGGCCTATTGAGACTAACGGATCTCCGCCTTTTCTACGTTTCAAATTGAATGGTTGGCGGTGACTTGCCTACCTAACATAAGAAAAAAGGCAACCGAGTGACATATATTTAGGTTCTATGTAACAAAAAAATATTATTACAATAAAAAATAACAGGTAAATATGTACAATATATTTAAAATCATTAGCATTTTAAACAGCTTCACATTTTATCTCACATAGCATATGCCTAGTGTTAAAAGACTCCGCTCAATTTTTTCAAATAATCCTGTATTTAGCGGCGGCACTCAACGCCACGCCGTGTCTACCAGAAAAGGGAAACGAGAACAAAAAAAAAACAACACAATCACTGCCTTGACTGAGTATCGAATCCACAAACACCGCATACACAGTCGAACTCTATTCTACTCTACTCTAGGTGCGCGACGACGGCCTCATAATATTTATAATTTCAGTAACTCATTTATAAGAGCCACCATCACAACCATTCATTATACATGTAAGAATTTCATAATAAATATCTTAAACATAAATCAAACCCATTAATACGCACATAGAGTTCAAAGTCTCAATCTTGCAGCTTCATTTATCTTTTTCAAATCGCACTATACGGTCCTATCTATATAATGCTTAAAGCCAAACCGATCTTATTGCAAGGTGTTAAGGTACAAATTCATTTGTGTGCTGAAGAACAATAACAGTAAGTAAAGCACTCAGCAGTGGACAGAGTAAGCAGAAAGGTAAACCGTCCAGAACGTAATGTTGCCAGAAGTACCCCGGTACTAGTGTATGTGGGTTAAATTTGTTCGTTAAATTACTCAATCGAGTTAAGATGCTTATTTAGGAAACGTATAAAAATTTGAACGTAGCGGGAGTCGAACTCGCGCCTCCTGGAAACCGACCAGGCGTTCTGACTACTACGCCATACCTGGTCGGTTTCCAGGAGATGCGGGTTCAAATTTTTATATGTTTTCTAAATAAGTATTTTTCTTTCCTGAGTGTGCAATAACACTTTAAAAATGTTAAAAAGAGTTGTAAGATTTTAAACATAGTTAACCCTGTCTAACTAATTGTTAACCCTACTGAGTTAACTTACGTATTTTTACACAAATTATATCTGTTTAAGTCTATCAGAGCTCAATGGTTGAGATTTTTTGTGTAGTGATGGTTGTGAATTGTATCTGTGATCACAGACATTGTGATTGGCGTATTTTTTTTTCCTAACATTATTTACCTTAATATACAAAATTTATAACTTTTTATTGTAATTAGGTATCTATTTTAACTGTAGATTCAATTTGCTTTTGACATTAATTTCAAGTATTTCTTTAAATGAAATTTTAAATCCTACGACAAATATAATTTAATGAAACGGCTTTACCTTGATACCAGAGCAAAAAATTAAAACATTAAATAACTACTTTATTTCCTCAAGTGGGAATCGAACCCATATTGTATCGCGTGACAGTCACCCTAGCAATATAAAAAGACATTACAAAATTAAACCAGCAGTATCAATCTGAGATTAACATTTCTAAAGAAACAAACTCACCAGCTTTATAATATTAGTATAGACTATAGATACAAAATACTACATATACTTAAGGAAGGAAATTAAAAAAGTTTCCCAGATAATGACGTCGAACTTCCTTGTTTAATATAGCGTCTTTCAATCTAAGAACTGCTCTATCCCCGGTCCTACGTCAATATGATAAGCAAGCAGGTGACAGTCGAGTAGATGAGAAAATTTTTTCATAGATTTTTTTTGTTTATTATTAAAAAAAATATTAAAAATAGCTTGTAGAATAATATTTATTTAGAGTATTTTTTTTCTTAGTGTAAAATAACAGATTGAAATAGTCAAAAATATTTAGTAGTATAAGTTAGTTATTTAAATAATTTTGGTTTCTTAATTTTAAAGTTGACTAGAAATGTGTCATAATCACAACTTTTCTTAAAATCGTTAAGACTTTTTGTAAATGTATATGTAGATAATACAAAATAAATGAACACGGTAAGTTATTTCAAAATAAGCAACGACATATAACAATATTTACTTCATTTTCTCTTTATGGCAATTTTCACTTTCTCGCTTTGGAAACGAGTCATAACGCGACGTTGAGTACCGCCCTCACCCATGAGGTGAGGATCAGAATTGTCCTAATAGATAAAAAACTAAATACTAGGTTCCCATGTACCCGCTACTATGTGCAGAATGCAACATGAAACTAAAAACATTAACGTAGCATAACAAGTGTCAGGGGCTACGTATGTCAATATCACAAGATGGGCGCAAGAGAAGGTTGTGTGTACATTTCCTTGAAAGCTTTTGATGTACCTAGACTTTGTTACGATGATTCTAAATCTTGCAATCACTGTAATGCGATTTGGATTTTTGAATATGGAGAATTGAAACACTAGACACTCTGTCCATCAAGAATAGTAAGACAGAAATACGTGAAGATAAAACTCGCTACTTTCCACATAATTTTGAACTTTGTATATATAATTAAAGGTCGTTGTTGCGCAGTGATATAGGGTCTGAATGTAAGCGCGACGGTTGTGGTTTCGATCTCCTCTCGACGAAATTTTAATTTATCCGCTCTGGTAGCAAAATAAAACAGCAAAATGTTCCGCCTCTCAACACGCAATGTCTCGAAAATAAAGCGAAAAGTAAGGGAAGATGCGGGATAAAACGTGAAACTATAAAAAAAGCTATAGTAAGACATTATAAACGATGTAAGAAAGCAATCAATTAACAAAGTGCACTTCCGCAGTAGTATGTTAATGTTTTCTTCGCGTGTCCTTTGGAAAGAGTAATTAGATAATACTTAAGAAATAGATAAAAGAAATAAGTGAAAGAATATTTTTTTTGTTTCTTTTATAAAGTATAAGAGTAGAATTTTGATAAATTTCTTGATTTTGTATGTTTTTATTTAATGTAATGTAAATATTTAAATAATATATAAATTTAAGGAAAGCGCGGGGTTGAGTTCCGCTACTCAACATACAATGAAAATCCAGAATTTTTCGGAAATTGGGGAACGCAAGCCTCTTGATGGGAACGAAGTGTCTTAACACTAGATTTCTAGGTCCCATCTGCCTGCGAGATACAGCGTGAATCTATAAATTAAAAAATACACTAAGTATGTGTGTGAATACAAATATAATCTTCTCACAAAATCGTAAGCCGTTCTGAACTCTTTAACATCCACTTCAATGTGAAAATATGGCTTTGATTTAGCTTTTCTGATCTCGTTATAAGTGAATACTTAAGATCTTGTTCATTTCTGAGTATTTTTATTTAATACTTTTAACATTTTTAAAGTGTTATTCCACACTTAGGAAAGAAAAATATTTCCTCCTGCCTCCTGGAAACCGACTAGGTTGATTTCCAGGAGGCGCGGGTTCGAGTCCCGCTTAAGTTTTTACGTTTAAATTGATAACGTTTAAATTTTATATTTTTTTTTAAAATAAATATTTTTATTTAAGTTTGTAAAAATATTATGAACATAATCGACGTGTATATATTTTAATTACGTTGGATATTTTATACCTATTATTTATGTACTTTCTTTCCCTTTTGGAGTGTCTTCACACTAGTCTTACTAACCCGCTACATGCGTGATACAGAGTGAAAAAAAAATAAACATTTGTACTGAAAAAAGTAAACAAATATAATATAATAAAATACAATTATAATAAAAAATACAACCAAAAGTAATTTAATTTCTTTAGTATTGAACATATTTCAAAGACACTTCTAAACACCGACTGAGCTCAATATTCTTTGAATTATTCATAATCATATAAATATACAGTTAGATATTCATTCTATGATATGCAAAGAAAAAATCCTTTAAGTTTTTACTATGTGATTCAAAGAAAATATCACAAAATCGTAAATTATATTTGCGCAATAGTTAAGTATCTAACTCACAACGAATATAGATTTGATAACCGTAAAAAACCTTGTATATTCTTAGCAATTTTTTTTTCTACCGCTCAATCAAAACGAAGCGCAGCGTTTAGTTCCACCACCTAACGCGTAAAATTACTAAAATGAGCGGAAAGTTAAATTGTGGAGATACTAATATACTATATATTATCGTGTTGTGTATCTAAACGGTAAAACGAGACCGTTTTACAAAAACTCCGCAATCTGTCTGTCCGTCAGTCAAACATCTCAAAACCGTAATAATTAGATAGTTGATTTTGTTTTCAGATAACACTAAAAAAGGAAATAAAATAAATATTAATGGGGTCTTCCAGATTTTTTTGCCGTTTTATAGATAATAGTATGGAATCCTTCATGCATGATTTCGACTCGCATTCGGGAGGTTATATTTTTCATAGCTTCACGTATAACCCGCAAAAAATATAGCATTTTTATGTTCTACCGAATTTAAACAAGCAAAACGCGATGTAACACAACACCGCAGTTTATCCACGCAAAAACATACCTACATTATGATAAAAAAAATACATTTAAAGCATGTGTTCATAGTGTAATATATAATTTAAATGACACAAGAAGCACCAAGTGCCATCGACGACGCCGCGTTAATGAAAAGATTAGTACTTTATATCACAACCCCTAGGCTTAAGTGGTACAGTGTAAGGGCGGGGCCAGATCTGGTGAATAATTGTTGAGGGCATTATCAAGTAGTTGGGCTTACTTGTCGCGAATTGTAAGATATATTTTCCTTATTTATATTTATTATAAGACACATTGAGGCCGTCGTGGCGCAGTTGCACAAGGGTGTGACTGTAACATCACGGTTGTGGGTTCGATCTTCAAAGCCTTGGCTAAAGCGCAGGGTTGAGTTCTGCCACTCAACGCGTGATGCTTCGAATACTTGGTGGAAGGTGGAGAATGGAGTGTTTCATTTCCTCTGCCTATCCTGCTATATGTAGGTGGAATACAGCGTGAAACTGAAAAAAAGTTAAAGGAACAAATTAATCTATATAAATTGCTTTAATTTCCATTAAGAATTGAGTGGTGCATTGGACTGACCATCTTTTGACTTGCCAGAGCAAAGATAAAAAGATAATTCTTTAGAGCCGAACCCACAACCGCCGCGTTTACAGTCAGACTATGTGTGACGTTGAGTTCTTATACCAAAAACCTGTCAACAGTGTCTTAACACTAGGTTCCTCCTGCCTACGCTGTTATATGGGGAATGCAACTTGACGGGATATAATTTATATTCTAACATCCATCATTTTCAAAATTTGAAAAAAGAAAACAACCATAATTTAAAACAATTTTCTTACAACCAATTTGAAAATAAAAGCTTTCGCAAGTTATTCTACTCCAAAGTATTGTATTACATTGTATGCATAATCCGATATAATGATGCATCGAAGCTGCTGAGGGCTGTCCCTTGGTTATTTGTCAAGGAAACAAGAATTAATCTTCCGTCTTCGAACCGACGACCCCACGGAGTGAAGATTCTATTCACTGCACCCCGTTGTTTTCACCCCCGCTTGATGACACAAAGATAAATATTTTGAAAAGTATACTAAAATACATATAGATAATTTTGATATCACCTTATCTTTTATTGAACCTGATTATTTTGGTGAATCTAAGTTAACATATAAAAATTGTATGACTTAAAAATGTTATTAACATACTTTTTCAAATGATTGAAAAATTGAGTCCATCTAGGCGCGGGTGATCAGCTTGTTATCACTACGATAGTAGGTTCATCCAGTCAAAGCAATGAATTATTTTAATTTTCACGCTTTAGTAAAAAGACAAAGCGCAGCGTTAAGTTTCGCCACTCAACACGGAAAGTCTCGAAAATTTGAGCGTAAAGTGAGGGACGGAAAGTATACCACAACATTTTACTATTCAAATAATTATACGTACAACGGCGTTAGACTCCGCTACTACACATATACAAAACAATAAATGCGTCAACCTATAAAAAATACTCACCAAACCCCAAAACCGTGTGTATTTTCTCTAAGAAATCACCCTCTTTCTCCTCTTAGCTGCAATTTTTAAGTGATTTCCTTTATTACTAAGCACGGACATGAAAAAACCAATATGAAAAATCCATAGTGAAAAGTGCAGTTTTACGAGCGAGTTTTATTGTGTAATGAAAGGTGAATGATTAAAACGCTTCCTTTTACGTGTTCCAAGCGTGTAAACGCTCTAGATGGGACAGGATTGTGTATTTTTTTTTCGGTTTTGTGATTTACTAATTTTTTTTTATCGTGGGTAGAGAGAAAAGAGTGATGCAACACTCCGTTCTCTGCTGTCTGCCCAATTTTTTCTTACTGACGCTGTATCCCGCATATCCCGCATATATTGGGGTAGGCAGAGAGAATCAGTGAATACAGAATTCCCATTTGTTCCTATTAAGATATTTTATCTCATTTCCTCGTGTATTACTTATGAATGTAAGGGGAGGGCGTTTTTCAAAAATCTAAAGAAATTAGTCACTGTAGTTCTAAGTACTTTATAATTATTTTAATATTAAAATTATTCTTTCACCTTTCTATTACAAGATACATCATACATCATAATATATTAATTCTGAAGTATGAACTTGACGATCAATTTTATGTAACCGTTATGAGCTATTTCGTGTATTTTATGATTATTTTAGTGGTGATGTCTTCGAGATGACATTTTTATTATAATAACTTTGTATCCCCTATTCAGGATATAGTGACAAACATACATACGTATACAAGCGGAGAGCTTATTGTGCGAGAAAACGAGTGTGCAGAACTAAGCCCCGCATTTTGTCGAACAAACCACGATATTTCAGAATTGACACAACGTGGGCATTCTCTACCGACTCTCCCTCTATGCTCTGCGTTCTACTTGTATCTACAAAAAGTTTATCTTTTTTACATTTTAAACTGCTATTGCACCCTAAGGACCGTTTACGAGAGCGCAGGTTCAAATCCCGCTTAGTTCAATGCTGTATTTAAAAAATATGTAAAAGTAACGTTTGACTGCTGTGGTCACAAAAATACGTTGTATAAAGTTGTTGTGGTGTTACAGAGAGCCTCTTATCCTGTCTGGCAGGCTTAAGCCGGGATTGCGAATGCTAAGACGCAACTTTAGACAATTGTATTTCATTTTTGTTGGTGTAAAGAGATAATGGTTGGAGGAATTTTTATATATCTTTATTGAATTATTTAGGCGGGCGCAGTTTGGTGTTTGTTTTAGAATGCGATAGTCGAGGGTTCGATCCTCAGTAAGGTATGATTATATTCAATTATCATTTGTATTTGGGCGTAAATGGAGTATAGAATATTTTAATATTAGATTTTTTCTATCTATCGTTATTGGTACGACGCAGATTCTTGAAGCTAAATATATAAGGTTTACCGCTTAGAAAGATTTTTTTTTATTTTAATTTCTTAGGTTAACTAAAGTTTATTAAATTTTACTAAACTTTCTAAATAAAAAAAAAATTAAGATGTAAATATTTTTTTTAAACGTAGCGAGACCTGAACCCGCGCAACTTGACTAGAGACGTGAATGTAAGTCCTGCTACGATCAATTTTTAAAACTTAAAGGGAACTTACTTACTTAACTTACTTAAGTATTTGAATAATAATTTCAGCTTGATACTTCTACGCGGATAGAGGGACGTTCAACTGTATACACGATAAGGGTTCTATTTCTTCTCAAATTACGGAATCCTAAAACGGAACATAACCTAGTACAACCACCGGTAATTAGTCAGACACATTCACCAATCACCAAAAAACCGTCAAACATAAATAACAAGAACTAAAAACAAAAGTTCCACTTCGAAGAACAAATCTCGATATCGTAATAAACATATTAGCACCCTACTTCCCCCTAATCTCCTAAACCTCTCACCCATCAATTACAACTGTATGTAGTTTTTGCTGAATCGTCCTTATAATAACAATAAGATTCGTATGTGATTGAGATCAATATGAGATTGGATGGAAAAATATATGGAATATATAAGATATAGGCCTATTTATATATTTTAGCTTCACTCTGAATCCGTATACAGCTAAGTAGTAAAACGGACGGAAACTCCAAGTTCTGAGTTGAGCTGCGGAACTTAACGCTACATCTTCCGCCGAATTCTGGGGACATTCCGTGTTGAGTGGCTGAATAACGCCGTGCTTGCCTCGTCACCAGAGCTAGGAAATGAAAATCTCAAATATTCCATTTCTTCGAATGGGAATCGAACCTACAACGTGTCGTGATAGGCCTGTAATATATATCTTGTTATATATAAATAAGTATAATACATACATATTATTGTAACGAACACATTCTGATCAGCTCATCGTCAAACCTACATAGTTCCTAATTAATATAAATAGACACAAATCAATTATGCTCCGACGTCTCGAGCTGGAGCTTCATTAGACAATAGTCTGTGTTTACTCAGTTCACGTATTAACTGCCTTATTATTTAAGTGAAAAATATATATTGTGGGTTGAAATCCTGCTATAAGAAGATTTTTTTTCAGTTTGACGCTGTCCTGCATTTCCTGCATTTAGCAGTATAAGTAGAGAGAACCTAGAATTAAGACATAATGAACCACTTCTTGCTGAATTTTCGAGATATTGTGTGTTGAGAATTGGAACTCAACGCCGCGCTGTATCATGTTACTAAAGCAAGGAAATAATGAAAACATATAAATACATTCATTCTAACAAGTTAGAATCGAAGCTTTCCCCAATTAATGTAAGAGTTCTAGAAACCAGAAATTTACTATTTATTTAACCAAAAATTTTATCAAACAAATGTTATTCGATCGTTTCAGTCAAAAAGCAGAGAGTTAAATCACATATTTCTCTATATTATAAAATCAATGTTGTCAGTAAAAAAAAATAATTTAATTAAAACAGAAATTTTGCAAAAATATCTTATTTAATATTCGTGTACAAAAACCACTTTTTTCTTAGAATTGTCATATAATTTTTGCCATCAGTAGGTAATTAGTAGGACTAGGGGTCTGTTTTAGTTGGAAGGAAGTTGGTAATAAGTGACAAATGATAAATGATAGCAAATGGCGAGGGGAGATTCACATTGGCTATAGGAAAATTGTATTATTCAATTAATGAGGCTCAAATAGGTAGGACTCTGAAAGAAGATCAGGATTTTTTTTTTGCATTTTTTGTTAAATGGTAAATAAGATTTAAGTATCTCCTGTAATGGTAGAGCAGGTAGGACCATCACCACTTAATTCTTGTTATAAGTGGGTGATTTTAACGCCGTGCTTGTATCACATAAGGGAGTAACGAAAGTAACTTAAAACTAAATAAAAATTAATTATTATACGTATTCCGCACACAGTACTTAGTGTTAAGACACTCCGTTCCGCACTTTCCACTGAACTCTCGAGACATTGCGTGTTGAGTGGCGGAACTCAACACCGCAATTTGCCTCGACACCAGGGCGAAGAAATGAAAATATAAATGTAAATAAATATTTCATTTCGGGCGGGGATAGGAAGGAAATGAAATGTTGTTTGTTCATCCTACAATCAGTCGATTTTGCAGTCACATTTTGTGCTCCTGCGCCACAACTGGCCTCAAAAACTTAATTATAATTTTTATACGTTTTCTAAATAAGTATAAAAAATACATATTTGATTTCCACAAGTGGGAAACCAGTGGAATCGAGTCGAATCCACAAACTGTCGAGTCAACAGCCTACGGGCCTAAAGATAGAGATAGAGAGGTAAGGTAACTCAATATTACAGTGATATAAAAATGTCGAATCTCATCTTGCCTTAGCGAGATAAAGAATAAGAGTTCCTGTCATAACAAATCAACGTCAAACACACACCAAGTTATAATTGGTAACAATCAACAAGATAAACTGCTTAATTAAGCACTGTCACAGTTTAAACACTCGAAGAATGAGGGGTTAGTCTTGGCATATTACAATTTGGATGTATAGTAAAAATGTATCCCTTCAATTTTTAGAGGATGAATGTTAAAATGGAAGCTAAGTTGAATGAAGAATATTGATTGAGGTTACATTTTCTGTTAAGAATGTTAGAATTTATTTGAAATTAAATTGAACATTTTCATTATTTTTTTTTAAATAGATTTTGAGTTACTAAGAAGTCGGAAGGTACATTAAAATGGTTCACATGAAAAAATTATCTAGACAGTGGCTATAATATAAATAAATTTAAATTAAATTCAATTTAAAAATTAAAATTTGTACTCTATCTCTCTATCATCTAATTATATCAAGAATCTTACGTTCTTGCTAGAGCAACCAGTAATATACTTACAAGCATTTTTTTCAAAAGCACTCCGTCGTTCATTTTTCACTCAAATTTCAAACTGTTATATTGATAGGTGGAGCTAAACGCTGCGCTTTGTCTACCAGAACACGGAAACTATTAATATAAATAAATAGCTTGGTTTTAAATAAATAGCTTTTTTTGTTATTTTCTTAGCTTAAGTTCTAATTGTAACTTTAGAATTAGAACAAAAAGCTGTAAAGTTCAACCAATAAAAAATATATATTTACTTTACTCCAGACGCGATGACACAACCATATTAATAAAGTGATTTGTCCTTACAAATGACTTGGTACTGTTCTAGTGAAATTCCCACGATTTTGAAATAAAAACATCGATTTATAATAAAAAGATGAGATAAGATTTATAATAAGAAGATAAGAGAGAGAAGAGAAACCCATTTATAATAAAAAGACATACGTATTTTTAGCTTTGTCCATAATTTAGGGTTGCTTTCTTTATTCTCCGTATAAATTAAAAAGGTAGGATATTGAGTAAAGGAATTTAACACCGATTTTTGTTAACCTAATGTGTAAAATCAGATTTTTCAGATGCATCTGGCATACAAGAGCGTAGATAGAGACAAATTAGTGTCAAGACACTCCGTTCTGCTGTTAACTCAATCTTCCGAATTGGAGACACGACACAACTGTCGCATTTAAATACACACCCTTGTACTATTTACACAATAACGACCTAATTTTGAATTTATAATTATATTCACGAAACATAATCAAATCCACGACCATCTCGAGCATGCCAACTTTAAATAATCTCAATATACAACATTAAACTACTGTGTAGAAGTAGAAAGAAGGGTGAAGGAACGTTAACTCGATAACTCCCCTAAGATTTATTCATCCATCGCTTTAACCGGCCAAATTGAAAAATTATGTGCCGACGTCTTAATCTCAATGAGAAAATGAGACGGTGATAAATAGTTCGACTGTTTATACGTATGGGGTGCTTTATTTGATGAAATTTTATGTTTTTTTTTCTTGGTTTAACCACAGCACTCTCCTCTCGCAGAACTCTCCGTTATCCGTATTTTTGATTGGCGTAACTCAGCGCCGGAATATTGGAAATATTAAAATGATTACATAAATGTTATGAATGGTGATCAAAACCAAAACCACCATGTTTATAGCTACGCGAGACACGATGGCCTCGATATCTTTTGTTTTAGTATCCTAGTAAAAAAGGATAAATAATGTCAATCTAATGTCCTTAAAATAAAAAAAATTGGCACTGGGAGCTTAAATCCCAGAATTTTTATCGTTTAATATACTTATAATTTTTAAATAATATATTACATCAGCTTCACGCTGTATCCCACACATTGCTGGGTAGGCAAAGGGAACCTAATATTGAGACATTCCGTTCCCCACTTATTTCATAACTTTTATAAATTTAAAATTTTGAAAATACAACTATGCAATCTTTATAAAAATATTCTTCAATATATTATGTTATCTCAACATATATGTACACAATATTGCTTTTAGTAAAGTTTTGCAACTTTAATACGAACTAATAGTCAGATTATACTCATTAGTTGAAAGTTCAAAGAAACCTTTGATATGAACATTTTTAAAGGAAATAAATATTTTATGTACGTACATTCCCTATCTTAGTGGTCTGACCTTAATCAGTAGGTATTCGACCTTTTTAAGGTTTATTTGTGTAGATTTCTTTATATTTACCTAGACTGAGATAGAGAGGCCGAGGGAGACCTTAGTAACTTTTTAAAAGATGGTAAAGAAGACCAGATAGACATAGGCATCTATACTTTAGATGATGATGATACTGGAGGAAGGTCACGTGAAAATCATGAAGGCCTTCCTGGAGGGCATCAAGGTATGCAGAAATTGCTTTTTTTGTTACGTGCTTCCTGGTGCTGAACGAAGCTGACTTCCTCCTCCAGCTCCAGACTCCAAGTTCATTTCTCTTCAAAAAATATTCTATCGTATAGACAACAAAAAATAACCATACTAACGAAATATGTAAAACATACACTATTTATTCCCAATATGCATATATTTTACTAGTGCTTCATTTCTCCTTAAAATCGTAATTTCATTTTATAAGCTTACTAAATTTCATAGTTTAAAAGGCAATTACCGTCAGTTTAGATATAACTGACGTTTTACAAAGGTTGAACTATTCGGGTATGAATATTTTAGTACTTGGAAAGGTCAGATTAAAGTTACACGGGGATTTTATTACCTAGATTGTAAATTTCATTTTCTAATTAATTGTTCGGTTATCTTATAAATATTTCTTATAATTAACGAAAGGTAGCTAGCTATATTATATTTTATATTGAGACTAGTCGTGGCGCAGAGGCACAAAGTGTGATTGTAAACCGACTGGTTGTGGGTTCGATCCCCACTCGAGGAGATGAAATATTTACTTAAATTTATATTTCCATTTCTTCGCTCTGGTGTCGAGGCAAAGCGCGGCGTTGAGTTCTGCCACTCACAGGACGCAATGCCTCCAAAATTTGGCAGAAGGTGGGGAACGGAGTGTCTTCACACTGGGTTCTCTCTGCCTACCCTGCTGTGTGCGGGATACAGCGTGAAGCTGATTTTTAATTTATCGGTGTAGTATCAAGACAAATCGAGGCGTTATGTTCCGCCACTCAACAAATGCCTAACACCAAGGTTACCTTTTCTTACAGTATTACATGCAGGACACAGCGTGAAGCTATCTTATATCAAGAGCAGTTATAACGTATAGAGTAGGCATCGAGAATCTATTGTTAGGCTAATCGTGGAGATTATTATAAATATTTATATTTAAAATGTAATTTTTTTAATAACTGTTTTCTTCAATATGGTAAATATTACCAATAAAATATAGCAGAATTTTTTTTTGAGTTACTTTGGGCACTTAAAAAAATGTCGTGAATTCAAAAGTTATTAAGTTTTATTATATTATATAGATGCCGTTTAGAGCTCAGTCTCATTAAGAAAAAAGAAGAAAACAACACAAATTTAGATAGCCTCAAATTCTGTGTAATGAAAGATAAAAATTTGTTCGTAAGGCGTTCGTCGTCAGAAATTGCAGCTTAGCAAATCATAGTGAGATGACGGGGTCCTAGATTGTATTAGACGCCGGGTGCAAGAGAAATAAATTCAGATTTTACTTCCCGTACTATCGGTTGTTATATTCTATTTTTTCTTCTTCGATGTACAGAATATTATATAGAATATAAAGATTGAAATGCGAGAACATAATTATAATTTACATTAACTGTAAGCGTGACTGTTGCGGGTTCAATTCTCGCTCGGGAGAATGAGTTATTTATTAACAGGATTAAACAGTAAATGTAAATATTAAAAAAATCCTTAGAAGTGAGACTTTCCATATGCCTGCCGTGCTATATGGGGAATACAGCTTGCCTTCCAAACAAATTTCAATAATTTTTATTAGTACAGTATCTGATTTGGTAACTTTGCGTTTTCGTCAATCATACGACAATAGCCTTTATTAATGATAATAATTAACAGTACTTAAGATTTAATTGTTTATTTTTAACATATCCAACAATTCTTATACAGTTGTTTCACATTCTTATTCTTATTATTCAACTCTAATGCAGTCACGATTGAGGCCAGTGGTGCAGAGACAGAGTAGGGTTGTAAAATAGGTCATGGGATCGATTCCCACTCGAAGCAATTGAATATTTATTATATTAATTTCAAAAGCAAAGATATATTTTCATTTTGGCGTGTTGAGTTCCACAACTGAATACGCAATGCCTTGCGTATTCAGTTGTGGAACTCTAACAGAACAACTGGGGAACAGAGTGTCTTAACACTAGGTTCCCTCTGCCTACGCTTCTGTGTGCGGTCGATACAGCGTGACGCTAAAAAAAATAACTCTAATACAGTGGTAAGGGAACAAACCCTCGAATAAATTTACCGCAGGGCGCAGGGCTGTAGACTTTGCACTCGAGTGGACCGCGATATTAACAAGTAACCTATCATCACTATCTGTTAAATGAGCGCTTTTGCAAAATATATCCTATCGACTAAGAAATAAGAACCATAATATTATAGGAAGATGGGCATGATGTTTAGTATCGTTTCAGACTTCTTTGTGAAATTATTTGGAATTATAAAAGTTTGTTAACCGATAGTGTCTTATATTTCGCGTAATTTTCGAGAGTTTTTGATTGAATTAGGTAATGTATCAAGTGCTTCATTTTTAAAATAATTAAGCTTTACGCTGTATCTTTCACAAGGCAGGTTCAAACAGAAGGGACCATAGTGTTAAGATACGCCGTTTCCCATTAAAAGACATCCCATTAACACACACGTGTTGCGTGTTGAGTGTTGGAACTTAACGTCGCGCCTTGCCAAAGCGAGAAAATTTATGATGTTTCATTACTTTGAAAATGTGATGAAATGAAAAAGAAAATAGTGGGCAATTTCTCCTATGATTTTTCTCTCCCCTATCCCATAAATACGTTATACAAAATATTTTATCGTATATAATAAAACAAATTGCTTTTAATAGTTTTAACTACTAAAGATTTACTTTAATTACTTAAATTTTCTCAAAAAAATTCAAAGTTTAAAAGGATTTTGTTGAAATTCAAAGTCTTTTTTTATTATGAAGTCAAATAATATTCAAAACGTCCCCACATACAAATGATCGAGCACAAAAACGTATTAAATCAATCTATCGCAGGTGCTATAGAAACATGGGGTATTATACCAGGGCTGGATCAATGGAATATTAATTGGTTTTAAAGAGCTCCCGGATTATCCCAATAAATGGACCAATGGACCCTTCCATGGGGGTTTTCTGTTTGTGCTTTAGATAGTAAGTACTATTACTTCCACTTTGTTGAAGCTTGTGATGACAAAATGTGTATATAAACAATAATAAGGCTTCACTTTATATGCCGTATGTAGCAAGGTACGTGGGCAGCTTACTCCCGATTTTTGAGACATTGTGTGTTGAGTGTAACAGGAACTCAACGCCGCGCTTTGCTTCTTAATTGAAATGAAAATAATTAAATCGAATGGAAATAAAAAATGACAATCGCCGCCTTTTTAACCCAAAAACAGATCCAATCACCCAACAAAACGTGCAAAAACAAACACGTGAAACAAAAAAAAACGCCAGAACTCCAATCCATAAAAACAATACACGCAAAAAGCGTTCACAAAAATGAAATTTTCAATTACACACTCGGAAAGAGCAAAAAGCTGGCGAAATTAATCAATTATAATCGACCTCATTCAAGTATCATCGAGATATAAATCGCTTTGGGCGGGTGGTCACGGCCGGATTGCCCGAAAAAATGCCTCTGCGTGCACAAACGATCACTAATGAAAACATATTTTTTTTTATTTCACGCATTTTACGTGTTTGTTTGTTGGGGACATTACTTAGCTTTTAAGTTTTGGTTTTTTTTGTGGATGGTAATAATTTATTATCACTTCTTTAATTATAGCAAAAGCATATAATAAAATGATCTTATTTTATAAAATAATGATATTTAAATTGCTTAATTTTTTTTTCTTTAGTAAAAAACGCGGGATTAAGTTTTGCTTAACACGTAATATCAAATATGGCCTTTGGGGTAAATAAGTCCCAGCAATCAACTCGTAACATCTCGAAAATTTTGCGATGTGTATGTGTGAAACGGAGTGTCTTAGCACTAGCCCGCAGGATATACCGTGAAGCTAAAAAATAAAAATACCATATTAACCCGTATATCCCCACTGACTTACCGTAGGGTACGCACGGCACAGTTACCCTTACAAAATAATCGCGGGCACCTGTCGCCGACGCCGCGTCACTCGATCCTTCACTGTCCGCCGCTACACGAACAGTCAGTACGGCCATCGATGTTTTTATTTATCACGACGTAGGTACGTCGCGCGTCGTAAACAACATGAAACTGGTTTGAATTTCATTTGTTTTTTATGTGAAATAAGTTTTTTTTTTCGGAATGTGAATTGTGAATATGAATTTTAAATGTAATTCTTGTTATTATTTGATTATATTGTAGCGTAGCGTGCGTGATTGTATACGGAATAGTTGTGGGTTTGATGGTCATTCGTGGGTATAGTTACATTTCAATTTCTTTCATTTTATTGTGAGATTTCAACTCTAGTATGTAACCATTATAAATGGACGAAAAGTACAATAGATTTTTTTATAGGAATGCCGGAGTGAGACGCCATTTAAACAATATATATAAAGTAGTTGGTATTTGAAGGTTAAGATCTAAATGGTATATTATGAAATGGCTTATGCATAGAGCTTAATAAATATTAATATTTCAAAAACTTTTTACTAATCTACAAGGCATTTGACAGCCAAGACAATAAAATGAACAATTTATAATTTTTTTGTCAAATTTAAATTCTTTTACTCAATAACTCGAAAATAATTTTTTGTACTTACCCACATATTTACGTCACACCTGTTCATTGGCGTCATACCTCCAGAGGTCCCAATTAATAAAAGTTATTTTTGCACAGCGGTCGATCAAACGCGAAGTACAAATTAATTGGTACTACGAAGCGTCGCAGACACGTTTCCAATCTACTCTTAATCCATACTTTGGCCATATCTATATGCAGTCTATACAATTTATATGATTATATGAACAAAGAGGTCGTCATGGCGCATCGGCAGAGCTTTTGTCTGTGAACGCGGCTGTTGTAAGTTGTGGTAACAAAACAAACCGTAGCGTTGAGTTTCGCCACTCAACACCTTAGCCTCCCTCTGCTCCTTAGATATGTGGAAGTTAGTATAATGCTATAAGAACAAAACCATACACAATTTAACTAAGAATTAGCAAGGTTAAGCAGAAGCATAAAACTAAATAATGCTTTATATGAAAACCTCCGTATACTGTATATATAATATTAAGAAGAAGTTAACTTGAATTTAAATTTACCAAAGTGGTTTTTTCACCCTTCAAAGAGAAACAATAATATTATGTTCTTTCGAGTGACAATAAAATATAATAGTATCCTTAATAAGCAAGCAGCAGGGTTTTGACAGTGGACCTACGACGTTGTCTTAAGAGATACTTTAAAATAGAAAAATAGTTTTAAATACAACAAGAAAATATTTAAAAAATAGTTACTATAAGACTTTTTTCGACGAAACAATTACTAAAAACACAAACTAAAAACATTTCAGTAAACAAAAAAAGGTTTTAAAAAAATATAAGCGAGCTGTTTACTTATATAGGCTATGTTCAAAATTATTTATAAGAACAGGTAAATTTTGTAGATATTTTTACCCTTTTCAGGAAGGATATATGGAGTCTTCGTTTTGCTACAATGTATATTACTGACAAAAAAATATGCATATAGGAGGCCGTCGTGGCACAGTAGCACTATCTTTTACTGTAGGCACGATAATTGTGGGATCGATTCCTAATTAAATATTATAATTTTCGTGAACAGGGATCGAATCCACAACTAGCGCTTGTACTACGATCGTATTTATTAATTTTATCTTTATATTTATCTTATCTTTCAATTAATTATTTAAAATAAAATAGAAAGACGTAGACATACCATTACAAATAACAATAATAATATAAAAATCTTTTACTGTTTTTTTTATAAAAAAAAGGCTTACAATATTTGTGAACAAATGAATGGGCGTTTCGAAAAGTACCTGAGCCCAAATTAAGTGTAGACGCACTATACAGAAACATCGAATCTTTTAGTGAATACTTCCCCTAACAGACGTGGGACAGAAATTATTATTTTTACTATCGTACTTTTATTCGTATCGTATCGTACTAAATCCGTTCAGTATTTTTACGTAAAACAAGCCAGAGTGGTAAAATAAAAATAATAATAAATAATATTTTACTCCCCCAAGTGGGCACCGAACCAACAACCGTCGCGTTTACAGTCACACGCTTATGCTCACTGCGACCTCTGAATTATAATAATTATTAATAATTATATAATAATATTAGATAGAATATTCCATTATACATACATAAATAACGAATACATTTTACTACAACTACAATAAATTAAACTAAACAGTGCCTATAATTCACCAAACGCTAAGGACGAGTGTAAACAAGTGACGACGCGTGAGTGATTCAACCGCCTTGTAAAGCACCTGAGGCTCAATTAAATATCTCAATTGAGGGATTACGGAATGTACTGGATTGTATACATATGTTTTTATTTTTAAGGGGTTCTTTTTGGATGAAACATTCACTCTATTTTTTTTCTCACTTATAATATTCCATTTTCACCCAAAAATTACAGAATAGATTGAGATGAACGCTTAGAGTAATACGCCTCTACATCTTTCTTAATATGTAAATTACACTTTAAAAGAATGTTCAAATAATTGATATACATTTATTTTATGTTTCTGTTATGAAAGTACTCAGAAAATGGTATCAAATAATAAAGTATTTTTCCGAAATGCCTTAAAGTACAGCAAAAAAAAACAGTAATATTACACAAACTACGATCAACGTCTTCATTTGGATCCTTACAAAGCAAGGAATGATTCTTAAGCAGTCATTCTCCGTGCAGGACTCAAGACAAGACAGTTCTTTTCCTTTTTTTTGCCATTTGAAACACGAACGAACATAATGAGCTCGGTTGTAAAAAGAAACACGAAACTACACAATTTTTCTATTATACTTGCATTTTTAGAAAAGAAATTATCTTCACACTGTACGGACGAATCTTCTCACCGACTAATGGTCACATCTCTCTATAGAAGGTTTTTTTAAAAATTTTCTTTGCGATTTTCACTAATGAATGGGCGTTTCGAAAAGCACCTGAGCCCAAATTAAGTGTAGACGCACTATACAGAAACATCGAATCTATTAGTGAATACTTCCCCTAACAGACGTGGGACAGAAATTATTATTTTTACTATCGTACTTTTATTCGTATCGTATCGAACTAAATCCGTTCAGTATTTCTACGTAAAACAAGCCAGAGTGGTGAAATAAAAATAATAATAAATAATATTTTACTCCCCCAAATGGGCACCGAACCAACAACCGTCGCGTTTACAGTCACACGCTTATGCTCACTGCGACCTCTGAATTATAATAATTATTAATAATTAAATAATAATATTAGATACAATATTGTATTATACATACATAAATAACGAATACATTTTACGACAACTACAATAAATTAAACTAAACAGTGCCTATAATTCACCAAACGCTAAGGACGAGTGTAAACAAGTGACGACGCGTGAGTGATTCAACCGCCTTGTAAAGCACCTGAGGCTCAATTAAATATCTCAATTGAGGGGTTACGGAATGTACTGGATTGTATACATATGTTTATATTTTTAAGGGGTTCTTTTTGGATGAAACATTCACCCTATTTTTTTTCTCACTTATAATATTCCATTTTCACCCAAAAATTACAGAATAGATTGAGATGAACGCTTAGAGTAATACGCCTGTACATCTTTCTTAATATGTAAATTACACTTTAAAAGAATGTTAAAATAATTGATATACATTTATTTAATGTTTCAGTTATGAAAGTACTCAGAGAATGGTATCAAAAAATAAAGTATTTTTCCGAAATGCCTTAAAGTACAGCAAAAAAAAACAGTAATATTACACAAACTACGATCAACGTCTTCATTTGGATCCTTACAAAGCAAGGAATGATTCTTAAGCAGTCATTCTCCGTGCAGGACTCAAGACAAGACAGTTCTTTTCCTTTTTTTGCCATTTGAAACACGAACGAACATAATGAGCTCGGTTGTAAAAAGAAACACGAAACTACACAATTTTTCTATTATACTTGCATTTTTAGAAAAGAAATTATCTTCACACTGTACGGACGAATCTTCTCACCGACTAATGGTCACATCTCTCTATAGAAGGTTTTTTTAAAAATTTTCTTTGCGATTTTCACTAATAGAGAGAGAGACATCCAACAGTAAGTTCGTTAGAATTATTAGTTTAATAAATATAGATATATTTATATTTAGATTTATTTCAAACGAATGAAACAAAAATATAAATAATATAATAAAAATATATATTGTGGGTTCGATTTCCACTCGAGGAGATGAAATATTTACTTAAATTTATATTGCAATTTCTCAATGCCTCCAGAATTCGGTAGAAAGTGGAGAACGGAGTGTCTTAACACTAGGTTCCCCCTGTCTACCCTGCTGTGTGCGGGATACAGCCCGCTGTTTGTGAAGTGAAGCTGTTTTTCTTTATAATAAAAATATTTTCTTCATAAATGTTTATAATTTCCAAAATGAATAGTAAAGAAAAATATGAACATATGTATAACTATTACCTATTTCTAAAAACCTCTGAACAAACACACAACATGCCATTACCACATATCTCCTAAACAAAGAGAATCCTCTAAAACCACTCAGAAAAACAATTATGTAAAGAATATTCCACACACGCCGCCGCCATCTTGTGCATCATTACACATATTTACGAACAGAGATTAATTTGAAACTGAAGAGGTCTCGAATTGAAACTAACATCGATGTAGCGGGTTCAAAACCAAAACAGAGATCAAAGCGACAATGCGGGAGGGTGAATTTTGTCTAGGTGATTGTCTGTTAGAGATGTAGGAGTTACTAGATGAGTTGATATTTAACTACTGATTGGATTTAAATTAAATGATTAATAAAATTTGCTTTAAAATTAAACTTTTGTATCTATTAATCTTACATATTTTTTAAATTTATAACATTTCTTCGAATATTGTTGGATAATTTGAATGAATTCTTTATATATTATTTTTCCCACTTATCCAATAGATGATTTATTTTTATTTAAATCGTATTTTAATGTGAAAATACGCGATATTGTTTTGCGGCACTAATAAGACATTGTCTTGAAATCCAATGAAAATCGAAACGTAGACATATAATTGAATACAGTAATGTTAAAAAGAACAATGTTAAAAATAATGATTTAACTATTTAATAGCGGCCGTCGTTGTTTGTGGGTTCCGCCATTTATTATGCAATATCTCGAAAATTCGGTGGAATGTGTGGAGAGAGTGTCACAACACTAGATTCCCTTTTTATGTTGGAAAAAAATTCTCAAAATAAGATAATCAAGAATATTTAGTCACATCTAGCAAAACTACCACGGCAGCTATAATAAGTGCGGTGGATACAACGTACGTCATTACGCCACGAAACGCAACACGTCGAGCCGACGAATACTTTGTATCAGCAATATCGGTTTTTCATAACACCTTCCGAATATGGCTTCCGATTCGCCTTTGTGTATTCTTGGCATTTTTGCGAGTACTAGAAATGAAAATATTTTTTTAGAAAACATAAATATTTGATAGAAGCGGGATTTGAACCCGCTCCTCTTGGGAACCGTCCAAGCGTTTTGACCACTGAGCACTATGGTTTTTTTGGTTCTCGTGAAGCTCCGCTGAAATTCTTATATGCTTATTACAACTTATTTAGCTATGTTATTATCACCTCTGTTGGGAGAATATTATATATTTCTGCTACTCGAAGATAATTGTCTATAATTATCGTTTGGCAAGAGAGAATTTTACATTTTATTATTTTTTTCAGTAGCGTTTGTTACTCCGTTCTCTCTGAGTACCCAGCTAAGGATACAGCGTGAAGCTAAGTTAAGTTAAAAAAAGTGCAGGGCACAAAGTGTGACTCTAAAATCGACTGATTGTAGGTTCGATCCCCACTCGAGGAAATTAATATTTATTTAATTTTAAATTTTCATTTCTTCGTTCTGTGTCGAGGCAAGCTGCGGTGTTGAGTTACACCACTCAGCACGGAGGAGGAAAGTGGGGAACGGAGAGTCTTAACAGTAGAATACAGCTTGAAGCTTATTTAATTTTAATTTTATATAGTAATAAGCTTAAGCGAGCGAAGCCGTCGCGAAAGGCGAAGCTAGTGCGAAAAACGAAACATAGTACGAAGCCGGATAAAAAAATATTTAATTGATATACTAACAAATAACCATAACATAACTCTATTTAGGAACTACCATCAATAATTCACGGGTAGCTAACTGACAGGCTGTAACTGCTTCTCATCTACTCTGACATCATCAAGATTTCAAATGTAAATTGTTTTGAAATGTGTCACCTCAAGGAACATTTCCTTGCTTTCTGTTAAGTTAATAAATAAAAGCACTTTGATAATACTAATATTATATACGCTTCGTATTCTCATACATATTATATACTTTATGAAATAAACAACCTATAATGGTAACAAGGAAAAAAGAGAATTCGTCGTAAAATATTTTCGCAGAATGAACCTTATGAACCTGCCAAAGAACACAAACTTACATGTTTTTTTCTACTATTTTGCAATTATTACTAGAAAATTAATAAACATATAATTAATGAGTGTGGCTATTAATACATTGTCATGTAGTAGCTAAAGAAAAACGTCTGAGATGGCATTATTTGATAGTTCCAATTTGACTATTTTCTGATGTTCAGAGAACTAGTTTGAAAATTATCGAAAAAGATTAATCTATTTATTTGGATGTTTTATAAAAAAATACGTATGCTAAATTCTATCTGAGAACAACTAGTGCTTATTTCATATTCTTAAAAAAAACATCAGTTCCTCAAAGCATTAACATCTAAGTTTTCTAAATTTATTTCTCTACATTTGACTCAGAAATGTCACCTCAGGGCCCTGTTACGGTAGAATTGCTAAGCAGATGCAAAATGCAACTGCATCGTCGATCCACCTTGTTAGGAATAGGGGACCATATGTTGTTTATTGTATCACTATACTAAGTTCCTTTCGACTAATACTTGTATGTTTTGTTTTTACTTAAAAATACATAAATATTGGGGATGTTAGAGGGGTAAAACAATGTATTTGTTTCGTATTAATAACTATGTGTAAAATGTTGCTATATAATATTACGTTGTAAATAGGTTTTTTGTATGATCTACATACAACTATTTTATTATCTATAAGAATTTTGAAATCGTTGTTTTTTTTAATATTTAGAGGCTGTAAACTTAGGCTTGCTTCATAGAGTCCCTCCATCAACCCCCGTCATCCGCTGCCAGTCACTACCTTCCAACCGTTTCTCCTCTGCAGGGCGCCCTTTACTATGCTTGCTTAAACGTGGTCTCCACTGTAGAATGCTTGCTGGTTGTACGTCGGCCTAGTGGTTTACGCGATTTGGATATGACTATAGATAAGTATTTTTTTTAACCTTGACGTACATATCTCAGGAATAACTATTAAGAAAATGTAGGGCGATGTGCTTCAAAACGAGTGAAAAAAAAACAATTTCCGAATAAATCCTTGTAAAAACCACTAAATCACAATTTACAGTAAACTCCAAATTGCAAACTCCGAACAAAGTTGGTCAAAGATTCAAAAATTTCTAACAAAAGCGTTCTGCATCAATTTGTCTGGGAGTCGTTAAAATGATTTCCCCTTATTAATTTTTGCCCCCACGTCCCAAGGCCGGAAACACGTTGTTATAGTCAAATTTACGATATTGATAGATGTTCTATCGATTTTTGGGGGAATGCGGCGAGCGTGTCGCAAATTGTGGCAATCTTGTACTTGGAAAATGTATGGGGATTTGTGCAAAAAATCTCTGATCATTTGCGGTGTGAGGTGTAATGAAGGAACGCGTCCATATTTCTAGGACTTGTATGGTTTTGGTTTTAGTAATACTAATTATGAAATGCAATATATTTTTTATATTCATACTTCAGCTTTACACAGTTGTCAACACAGCGATCAGTACTAATACCTGGGTCCAGTATCAGTAAAGTCATAATTTTTCTTATTAAAAATTCGAGTTAGAAAATAAACACAATTATAAATATATATGTACATTTATGTAGTAGGATTTGAACCCACTAACCATCGTTTCAAGTCATACCCTATTCCATTGCGTTACCATTACCTTAGTTTCTATATAAAAGGGTGGAATAACGCTAAAATCTTTGATATTTAAAGTGTATAATTGGTCCATCAGCCACTAGTATAGGCATACCTCGCGCCTTTGATGTGCATAGCTTAAAATCCTCTTGCATAACATATTTTCTAACTTTGTTTCTAACACCATTCAAAAGATGGAGATAGGTTTATAAGCGCTAAAATATACACTACTTTTATATTATTAAAATATATATATATATTTTTTAAATTTAACCTAAATATGAGACTAGTCGTGACGCAGGGGCATAAGTGTGTGTGTAAACGCGACTGGTTGTGGGTTCGATTACCACTCGAGCAAATGAAATATTTAAAATTTGTATTTCTTCGCTCACCACGATACCAATCGGGGTAAAGCGTAGAATTGAGTTCTGCGACTCAACACGCAATTCCCTTAGAATTCGGCGGAAAATGGGAAACAGAGTGTCTTAACTTTAGGTTATCTAAGTCTCCCATATCTACAGGTATTTTATGATGACGGTATTTTATTCAGCTCGAGCGCAGTATTAATCTATACATTCTGTAGATAACTTTGAAGATTAATTTTTTTACACTTTTTTACTTTTGATTATTATTCTTATTAGTGAAAATGCGCGACTCGTCTACCGTACTACACTAAAGGAATGTGATGTAATAGAGTTAAATTTCAATTAATAACAGTAATTGAGGCCAGTCGTGGCGCAGGGGCAAGCTTTGTGCCGTATCCTGCTTCACTTACCAGGGTAGATAGAAGCAACCAGGGAACTCAGTGTTAAATACTCCTTTTCCATTAAGACATTTCTTTTTCCTTTGTAGTCTGGAGGCGTTGTGTGTTCTGGAGGCTGAACTCAATGCCGTGCTTTGCCTCGTTACCAGAGAAAGGAAATGAATATATTAAATATTTCATTTCTCCGAATGGGACTGAAACTCACAACCATCGCGTTAATAGTGGCAGGCACATACTTTAATATTTATTGTGATCTAGTTGGGTAAAGTCGATAATATGCTTAAACGAGGAGCGAAAACGAATATAGAATAGAAAGATTTATGAACAGAATAAATCAGCTATAATGGGCTGCCTGTAAAATAAAAAAAAAGGCAAAGGCAAATACAGTTGAAAGTTAGATTCCCACTCACATAAATTAATTATTTATCGGTTCCTTATAAAGAAAGAACTCACAAAGACTAGCATTTACGTTTTTCGCATACCTCTTTCGCCTGGTCCACTGTCATCAACCTGATACATGCTCTCCGGGGGGCTCTTCGTGCTTTTCACGACAGCTTCTTCTAGTATCTTTAAACTGTGTTTTCAAAGGTCAACCGAGGTCCCTCATATCTCTTTTACTGCTCACTCTTCCTTCATAAATCTAACTAAGCCTAGACGATAAATAAATCAGCGTGAATATGTTTCTTTCATACGATAGGTACACGCAAGTCGTCGACGGTCATGAAAATATTGCAAAAGTTTAATATAACCTAATAACTAAAGTAATAAATACACTCCAGGAAAGTAAGAATATTACCTCTTACATATAATACGAGTATACTTTAATATCGAGGCACTTCAACAGGTAATTTGAAATGAAAATATTGTTGGAAAATTTTGTGGGTTATCTCAGTATATATAGATGTTTTTTTTATATAATTAAGTGTTGTCGAGGCTATTACGTCGTAGAGGGAAGCTTCTGACTGTAAGCGTGACGGTTGTGGGTTCGATTCTCGAACGAATTATTTTCTAAAAGTATTGATAAAGCGAAATGTGTTATATACTAAACTACGATTTTATACGCAGTTTTTCGACGAGAAAACAAAATATGTATTCAGAGAGAGAAAACATTAATGATTAATGTGATTTAAACAAAATTTTATAGTATATTGTTTTTTAATAACCCTCTAGTAAGTCATAAAGTCTATAATATTCAGAATATTAAAAAATAAGTCAATTTTCATATGCCGCGTTTATAGGTTTGGTACTTACTCGTGAGAATGATTAAATTATATATTTTATCAATTCCGCTTACGCTCTATAGATACTGTAAATCTATTATCTTGAAATGTGGCGAAACTTAACCACGTGTCTCGTCTAACCGGAAATAAATATCTACTTACTCTAGAGATATAAATATCAAATGGGAATCGAACCCTGTATAACCTGGAAACCGTTGCCTTTTATCAGAATTACTAAATTGCCAACATTTTTTTCTATAATTTAAAATATTCCGTAAAAAATCACATCAGTCATAAATTATTAAACATTACCCACTCCCACAAAAACTGCCTCTCAAATGACGTACCTACATACGTATGCTTTCTTTTATATGAAAATTTAAAGTAAAACGTCATGATGATCATTCTTAGTACACATAAATCATACTCCAAGTCGATTTACACTGCCTGTATATTCCTTTCGAGATTTTTACACCCTCTGGCAGCTCTACACCCCTACTGTATGGTTTGAAAGCCTATTAAAATATTATTTATATTGTACAAAAATAATGTTCATAGTAAATTATTAAATTATTAATAAAGTATTTTTTAAGCAATAAAATTGCTTTATTAACAGTTTAGTATTAAATTAACTATTTACTTGTACTTCTCGCGACAAATTACACGGTTAAATTGCACGATTCAAAAGATATTATATATTTATGTAAAAGTATACGAAACTCTTCCGTTACTGGACTAAGATAGTTAAGTTTTGAAATCTAGGTAGATGAGGAAATGTTAAGAGCAGATTTTATGAAATTCTCCTTAGTAACTGAAAAATGGGATTTCCGAAAATTTTACATCGCAAAGTTTCTTTCTATCACACAAAACACAAAGATAATCGAAAAAAAAACACAAACTCATCCAAAACTCACATATAACTCACAAATAGTTCCCTGGACAAAAAGTAACTCCAAGGATTTATTCCCCCAAGGCAAACTTCCGACACCATTTGAAATTCATTCTTTAAACGTGTGATGTAATAAAAATAGCGCCGGCGGTAGTGGCTGTATGATAAATTATGCACCCCTACATCCAAGATTACTCTACATTAAGGCCCTTTTGATATATTTTTTAAAGGTAAATTGAAGTCAAACGTGAACGAGTGATGCGATATAATTTTTTTTTAGCTTCACGGTGTCCTGAATTTAGCACAGTAGGCCGAGGGAACCTGGAAACCTAATGATATGTCCACTCCGTTCCCTCTAAGACACCGATTTTTTCCGCCGAATTTTCGAGGCAGTTTAATTTAATATTCGGTTTTTCTGGTATGTTGTTGAAAATTGTATTTTTATTAAAAATTGGTTTATGTTTGCGATTTTAAATGATGGGTAAACCTTAAAGGAATGCTTCTCAAGCGAGTAGAGAGTGGATGTCGTATGTAATACTTCAATCCTAATTTGGTATTGCTTTTGTGCAAACTATCATTTTGGCATATTGACAAGAACATGCATAAAAAATGTTCGGGTGAATTTTATAAAACAAACCATTATCAGAACCGAACCAAACTTTATATAAAGAATCATCAGAATCGGTTGGCGCGATATTGAGGTATGCGTCCATTTGTCGCACCCATACTTAATGCAAAATTGAGACTTATGTAATTTTCTTATAGATACCATTATAAGAAATAGATCAAATTAAAATGAGACCACACGGGAAGCATTAGCTTTTAAATAATAAATAATCATCAAAATTGGTTTACCCAGTGAAAAGTTCTGAGGTAACAAGAATAAAAAACAGCTGAATTGATAACCTCCTTTTCTTACAGAATTCGGTTAATAAACTAAGTGGAAATTGAACCCAGCACTATGTATATGTATGTCTCAACGACAAATACAATTTAAAACTATTTTTTAATATAATTATAATATGATATATGAAAAATTTATCTTATTTAATAGCTAGACCTCAAGGTAGATTCTCGAACGTGTGTGCATTTTATCATTTTCAATGCTTTACGTGTTCAGTGTTCTCTACACGACCACCTCTAATGGCGTCTGAATTAAATATAAAATATTTAATATTACTTTTTTACGACGACATCCCGGTTAAGTTAGCAAGGGTCTGAATGCACACGCAATGGTTGTGGGTTTGAACCCAACTCGGGGAATACTATATATAAATAAAATAGAAGCATCTGTGACTTCTAAATAACTGTGTTATTATTCTAGTACAAACAGTTATTAACATACACAACAATATCCCCGCTAACTAAAGAAAGATAACATTTAAATAACAGTTAATTTAGATAACAGCATAGAATTTATCTAAGATACTAAAATAACCAAGCAATTTTCCGGAAATACACTTAAATAATATTTAAAAAATAGTCGTATAGTTCAAGCGGATGAACCCGCATGTGTGCCACAGCACACAGGCAGCGTTAAATTCCGCTATAATGTATATTGTCCGTAAAATGAACGGAAACTGGACAAAAGAATGTCTTCGCAGTCCATTAATAAAATATGTCAAATTATTCGTGAGTCGACCTTAAAATAAATAGTTAATAAATTGTTACATTATTTTTATTTCCAAATGCCTTACTCGTTCAGTTTTTTGGTTAGTTCTGATTAAAGAAATGACACGTTTACTTAAAGTCAACATTACCACTTACACTACATTATAGAGAATACGGCGCAAAGCTGAAAAATAAAATATTTACCCCAAATCAAAACCCAGAACCATCAGATTTTTCACCTCTGATTTCTTTGTGAAATGTGTATTTATTATGACCAAGCTATATGAGATGAAAATAAAGAATTATTAATACAGATGTGACACAACTACGTAATAATCACATCACGATAAATAATTTAAAAACGACTTCCAATTATGAATACAATAATGTTTCCATTTTAAAATCTCTTCTTTATCTTATTCTTTACTAAATTATCTAAAGCACCTTGTACGATCGCCCTCGCAAAATGTTATTTGCTGATTCACCACCATCTAATATAGTCCGTGTATTATTTAACTTGTATGGAATGACTTGTAATATTGTTTTGATTTTATCCTTTTAATTTGATAAACTAGTGAGGTAGCTAGCTATAGTCTTCATTAATTCAGTGAATATTTTTTTTTTTTTGTGTAATATTTTTATTATATATTTCCAGTATAAAAAAAATAACTGCATTTTTATTGTTGATTAGTTTCACGCTGTATCGCATCTAATTTTAGAGACATAGTGTTGAGGCTTTCTTTTGTTACTACAGCGAGGAAATGAGAATAATCTATTCCTTCGAGTGGGAATCGAACTCATAGCCGTCGCACGCTTGTATCCCCGCGTTACGACGACCTCGAGTAGATAGAATTTATTTATTTATCAATTTAGCAACAAACAAGATATAATTATGAAATGAGTTAAACAAAACCTGTCTTCATTTCTTATTTCAGAACTAAATTGGACCATCTTTCTTCAATCTATGGCAGTTTTTTTATAATGCGTTGAATTTTGAAATTTCATTTGACACACACATTAGTTTTATAAAATAAAAAAATATACTCGGTTGATCATATGTAATTTCATTGTCATCAGAACTAAAATCGTAATACAAGCTCAACATAACACGTAACATGTCAAGTCAAATAAAAAATTTAAGAAATAAATATAATTAATCATAAATTTAATCATAAAAATATTTATTTCTATTTAATTAATAAAATCGATTATTTCGTATTAAAAATGTATTAAAAAAATATATTACCTTCTTAAAACACTAAACGATCTTTCTAATATTTCTCGATGACTAATTCAAAGTATCGCACTTAGTCTGGACTGTGGCGCCATAAAGACCCCATGTTCCTTACCTATCTGCTGAATCATAATATGCTACAGAGTATAAATTATCTCAGAATATGCATCCAGAGTGACTATCAATTAATTGTCTTTTGCTAATTTACAACTCTATTTGATAGTTAATTGCTCGTGAATTTCTATTTATTTAAAGCTTATGTAGGTAAATCTACGTCTAACTGTAATCGTAGTATGATAGTTCAGTGAACAGTTTCACATTTTAGTTTAAATTCTGCAACGGAGTGTCTTAGCTCTATGTTTTTACTGCCAAAAGAACAGCCTCCCGATTTTCCCGCATAGCAGCGTTGCTATATGGAAAATGAAACATGAAGCTGTTTTTTAACTCTATATATGTAATACATTTAATAATTATGTATATATCTTAGATTATTTTCAAACTTATTAAGATACTAATAAATCTATATATTATGTACATAAATTAGTCTATCGAGACTACAATGTCCAAAACAAACTAGGCGAAACGCGGCGCTCAGTTACGCCACTCAAGCAATGGTTCAAAAATTTAGTAGAAAGTGGGGAACGAGACTGTCTGAATGGAGAACGGAGTGTCTTAACACTAAGCCTCCCCTGTCTACCCTGCTATCTGCAAGATACAGCGTAAATCTAAAAAATGTTAAGAAATTGTCGAAGCAATGATAAAACTAGAGCAATGACTTTCAAATATACCGTAGGTTTAGGTAACAAAGTTTGTAAAAAGCAAGAAAGTTTCTTTTTGAAGTAACTCGAAGCCTTAAAAGTAGGCAAATGAAGGAAGTTTTTATCTAAAAAAAGTACAGAAAAATAAAGCTACTTTCGATATTTTTTGCTTAGATTTTGTACATTTATAATAAGTTATTTTATATTAGTCCTTAAAATTGATGAATAATATATAAATATTTTTTTTATATTCGCTGTATGCCTCCCTCTGTACCCTGCTATGTCGTTCATAGCAAGGTAGGCAAGGGTTATGTTCTAGTTTAAAGGAGCTTGGGAACCTAGTGCAAAGATACTTCCGTTTCATACTCTCTGCCGATAAGCGTGAAGCTGTAAAAAATAGAAAAGAAAAACACTTCGTTCTGCTGCAAAATTTTACTATAAATATTTCTAAGTAAACGATGCTAGCTCGACTAATCTAAATAACTCCACAATATAACTAATAAACGGTCGTCAAGAAAATATCACTTATACGGTATGACGCCTAACCTTAAATAGGAGACAATGGTAGCATCACCATACAAAATTAGCTTTTAAATGGTTTAAATTGTTTTAAGATGCAGTCGTGGACAGCGGCTGACTGTAAACATGACGGTAATGCGTTAAACTGCCATGTAGAAAGTTAATTATTTTCATTGCTTTGTTGAAAATAAATAACCTGTGAATTGGACACTCCGTTCCCATTCCTCACTTTCCGCAGAATTCTGGAGGCATTGAGTGTATAATGATAGAACTCATTCGCCGCGCTTTGTCTCGTTACCGGAATTAAGAAGTGAATATTAAATGCTTCATTTCCTCAAGTGGGAATCGAACCCACAACCAATAGCGCTTACAATTTTCCTCTTTAAAATTCCATGTATAATCTTAATAAACAAGCCACTTATTAAGCTCAAGCAATACTTGTACTACATAAGACGGTAGCATAACTTATATTGTATAAATATAACATATCCTCATTCCTCCCACCCCCACGTCCTCCCCAAGTCCACAATATTTGTGTTCCGCTACAATCCCTTGAGATAACTATGTTTATTTTCCATCTAATTTGATCCGCTAACTTCGCTAATCCTCTCAGATAATACGTCAAAGTGTAACTTAGTTAGGTACAATATATATATTTAATATTATAAAACTAAAGAAGCCAGTCGTGGTGGCACAAAGTGTACTGGAAAAATCGACTGGTATTGGGTTTGAGATGGTGTCGAGGCAAAGCGCGGCATTGAGTTCCGCCACTCAACACGCAACGCCTCGTTTGAGATTGCCTTTGCCTGCTATGTGCGGGATACAGCATGAAATTGATTTATTTAATTTTATTTATTAAACTAAAGAGATTTTTTGGTTGAACACGCTAATCTGAGGAATATTTCTACATGAGTATTCGATGTATAATATCTACTAAGAAAGGCACACGTTAAACATGAATAACATATTGAAAAATCGATGAAAAATTTGACTAGGTTTCCTAAAAATATATAGATATGTTTTAGTACTAGAAACCTATTATTGTTAAACGTATTTTACCTAACTTTTGACCTTTACCTAAGAAAGCAACTTACCGCATTGAGAGCTTCCATTTCGTAAGGACTCAGCTTATATGATGCATCTGATCCGACCAGGCGTAGAGTAGATCTATAACAAAAAATAACTCTTAAATACAATTCATAGATATAATATGTTTTTTATAATTTTTAGGTAGTAAAACAAATTCAAATATTACGCTTCAGTATTTGATAATATATTTAAATTATATACTGAATGGCGCAACTCAACCTCGTATTTGTTTTATAATTTCAAAATATGAAAATATTTTACCTCAACAAGATTTGAATCCACAACATCGTTGTTTTAACAAGTCAAAAAACAGCAAGAAGTACGTAATCGTTAAAAAGTAAATTTGCAAAATTCCAGTTTGAAGGGTACGTATAATATAGTCTATGAAAGTCTCGAACAATATAAAATTTATTTCTTACATATATTAAGAAGACAAGTACAATGCTGTGTATCAATATATTAATTACTAAATGAACCAAAAACTTTTTTAGAAATTTGGTTAAGGTTAATAATTATAGTTTATAAACTAGAAATATATTTAATTAACAAAATGACTATAGCACACACTACCATAATATTATACGCTTATAAATAAAGTATTACATATACGTTGCTATGGCAACAAAATGATCATTTCGACGTTGGAATTGAATTGTGCTTTATTGGCAAATTAAAAAGTTAAAAACGCTATGACTAAAGAACTCAACTGAATCTGGCAGCAAGACAAAATGCGGTGTTTAGTTCCACCTAACACCAAGCAATATCTCGAAAATTGGGCGGTGTGAGGGACGTGGACCGTTAACGCTAGGTTCCGTCTATCCTGTTATATGCGAGATACAGCTTGAATCCAAAAAAAAACGATAAGTTCCAACCTAGACCTTTACGTACTCTTTTAAAAAGTTTTTTTATTTCATTTCATAAATCAAGATAGAATTTTTAATGCGTTATTTTTACGCTTACATTTTTTATCGCAAAAGCAATAATTGCAAAAGTGTAATTTTCATCTTTTATACCTTTAATAATCAACACAGTAAATGTTAGTAAGGAAATTTATGAATATGCTACTAGTTGTAAAATGTGTGGTGCTAGTGTACGCGGTAAGTTGTTTTTTGTATTATTGTTTTGTCACAATTTTTTTCTGTTTCATATACAAAAAAAACTAAGTTTGCTGAGAAATCACTTTAAAAACTCTATTTATTTCACAACTTCTAAGCTCATAAAGGTTAATTAAAAGTTAACTATCTATTGATTATCCTTATCTGCTGATCCCCCTCCAGAATCATTGATAATTGCGGCATTAAATATTCATTTAAATAAAAATAATCAAATTTAACTTAAACTTAAAACCCACTTTTACACCAATAGCTATAAGTGCTATAAAAGGCGTTCGAAACTTGTACATTATCTTTTTCCTAGCTCCTCAAGCAAACCAGCAATCAAGCCAGCTCTATGATACTATACTTATTTATGCCTTATTTCATGATGTTGCAATTATTACATATTATTTTGCAATTATTGTAATAATTGTAAATTTTGAAGAATAATCAGCTAGAGTAGGCAGAGCAGGCAAAGGAAACCTAGTGATAAGACACTCCGTTTCCGCCACTTTCCGCTGAATTCTAGAGGTGGAACCCAACGCCGCGCTTTGCCTTGACACCAGAGCGAATAATTTAAAAATAAATATTTAACTTCCTCGAGTGGGGATGAAATCCATAACCAGTCGACTTGACAGTCACACTTTTGCCCCTGCGCTACGACGTTATTTTAATATAGAGTTTTAAGTTGATATAATGAAAGCGTGTTTAAGCATATAGATATATGAATAACCACCGACGAAAACAGAGAAGTGTTACAAGGTTGACGCGTCTGTATGTATGTATGCATGCATGAATATGTACATTTATCTGTAGCATCTTAGCTCCCAAACGGAGTAACCGATTTTGATTTAGTTTTTTATTCGAAAGGTAACTTAATGGCGTGTGTTCTTAGTCATGATTTTGGAAAATATATTCAGCTACTTGAAAATTATCAGCTGTTTTCTAGTTGTTGTTACTTTTTGAAAATTATCAGCTGTTGTATAGTTGATTTTTACTTTAAAGAGCTTCATATTTTGTTGGAGGTTTTTAATTATTTTAAATGAAACTATTTTAACCAGATTAATCGCTTACATTTAAGATTATACATTTTGGAATTCATTCGACGTTTCGAACACTTTGCAGTAGTCCGTGGTCACGGTTAGACTAGGTTTCTAATTATTTATAAACTTGTAACTTAAAACGCTCATATCATAGCCACACCTCGCTCAGGTAAGACAAATACGCTCATTTCCTACGTAGAGCGCCCAAACGTCCGAGCCGACAAATTGCACCGCCGCGGGCTTATTCACGTTTTATATTTACTTTAGGTTTTTTTTTGTGTAATTTATTTACTTATTTGAGAAAATAATTGATTCACGATTTATGTTGGTGGTATTTCTGTATAGTTATATTGTGGTAGAGTAAGGTCCAGGTTTTTACGTCTGATTGATATTGCCATTTATTTTATAGTTTCACACATCTAGGAGAATAGGCAGAGGAAATTTAGATTTAATGTATTTTTCGTATTAATTGGCGGAACTCAATATAGCGCTTTGCCTTTTAACAGAGCTATAAAAAGAAAATCTTAAATAAATAATTCGAGGCCGGTCGTGGCGCAGAGGCACAAAGTGTGACTGTAAACCGACTGGTTGTGGCTTCGATCCCCACTCGAGTAGATGACATAATTACTAAAATTTATATTTCCATTTCTTCGCTCTGGTGTCGAGGCACGCTATGCCTCTGGAATTCGGCAGAAAGTGGGGAACGGAGTGTCTTTCACTACGTTTCCTCTGCCTACCCTGCAGTGTGCGGGATACAGCGTGAAGCTGAAATAATTCCCCGGAGTGGGAATCCAACAAGCGATCATCGCATTCACAGTCTCACGCTGTGCCGCTGTACCTCTATCTCTTAGCTTAGTTCACTTAAAATCTCCAGAATACAGCCAACGTGACCTCAGAAGGCGGATGACGGAAAGTTTGCCCGCTAGCTTTATTTATGACGCTTATGCACTAACGAATATAAGTTTTATAATTATCATTTTACTTTCTTTGTTAGATCGTTTGGGAAATGGCTGGTTCTAAGGAAACAGTTTAGTATTATGTTCAAAGGCGTTTCTCTTTTTTCTTATGTTTTTATAAAGCGCCGTGCAGATAATTTAGGGAGTGTGAAGAATCACTAAAGGAAAAAGAAGTTCTCGAAATTCCTTTAAAAAAGGGGGAACAACTGGATTTTCTTTTTACATATAAAAGTTCACATAAGCAAAGTTGCAGGCGAGTACGTGAACTATATAACGCTTATTCCATTGTGATTCGATCTTGTAACATTGGGTTATAATAAAATGCACGCTCATTGTGTATCGAAGGTATTTAAACATTATAATAATAAGCTTGAACTTCATTTCCAAGGTATCTTTGAAAGGAACTAGCGATTACTTTAAGACTATCATATTTTATTTAAAATTATAATAAAATAAAAACAGCTTCATGTTGCACTCCGTATATTAGAGGAAAGACAGAGGGGACCTAATATTAAGAAACTGCGTACCCCACTTTCCATCTAGTTTCGAGATTTTGTGTGAAGGGTGGCGATTCTCAACACCGTGCGTTGTCTTTCCGAGCAAGGAAATAAAAATAATTCCCTTTTCTGAGTGGGAATTGAACTCATTGGCATCGCTTTTACGATCAGAATCATTACTTAAAATGAAATAAAAAATATTATATTCAAATGGTTTAAATATATGGAAATGAATATGTTTAATATAAATGGATATATAAGCATATACTTACTGTAATACAAATTGATGAATTGATATTTAATTTATTAATTAAACAATATTTTTATTAAGTGGTACGTTAAAAGATCCTCTTTGTATATTACTCTCATTACAGAGAAAGCTCTATGATACATCCACACTCTCATGTTCATGTTGTTTCTATAAAAATATAAATTTATTGAACTATATATACTTGTCGTCCCTGGCGCGATGTTTGCAGGTTCGATTTTTTAAAACAAAAAGCAGCCTTGAGACTCGCCATTCAATACGAAATATCGCAAAACATGGGAAACGAAGTGTCTTAACACTAGGTTCCCTCTGCCTTACCCTCTGCATACAGGGTATAGCGTCAAACGTAAAGAAGATAACATTATAAATTAATATTCTTAACTATTTATATTAGATAAATATTATACGACAGATTGCTAAGTAAATAATTTTGATTCCACCGCCGGAAGCTGTCTCCCTTATTAATATTCCTACGGAGACGCCGTGTGAAATGTCATTACTTAACTATTAATTGGCAAGACGTAGACATGCATACATTGATGTTATGGGAAGTGGATTTGATATTAACTTTAAATTATAGTGATTATAGAAATTATGTGTTTTTAGCTTCACGCTGTATCCCGCATATAGCAGAATAGGCAGATGAACATGGGAACCTAGTGAAGACACTCCGATTCCATTTAGACACCTCCGTTCCCTAATTTCTTAATTGGAGACATTGCGTGTTAGGTGGCGGTACTTAACCCCGCGTTTTGCCCCAAGCAAAGCGAAAATATGAAATAATTACATATTTCCTCGAGTGGGAATCGAATCCACAGCCTGTTGCTGGTTGTTGAACTTATAGTCGCACGCTTGTCCCCCTGTGTCACGACTGGCCTCATTCACAGAAATTATGTTTTAGTATTAAACGTTATATAAAGTTCAATCAGCTTTACGCTGTATCCACAGATGGGAACCTAGTATTAAAACGTTTCGTTCTCCACTTTCCGCTGAATTCTGGAGGCATTGCGTGCTGAGTGGTGGAACCTAACGCCGTGCTTTGCCTCGACACCAGAGCGGAGTAATGGAAATGTAAATTTAAATAAATATTTCATTTCCTTGAGTGGAGATCGAACACACAACCAGTGGCATTTATAGTCAAACTTTGTGTCTCTGTGTCACGACTGCCTCTTTTTTATGTATATATATACACCTGCAATAATTGTGAAGCGTGGCTAAGATAACGCCTTTTTATTGTTTTGTATGACGCTCCAAGTTTCTATCAATAGTGGAGAGGAGTGTCAAAGCTAGCGTACAATGTACGATTGAATTTACACTCAGGTACGTGTTACGTAAGTTTATATATCAATGCCAAATTGATATAAATTTCTATACAATATCTCGTTTATAGGCAATCAAAATTTTGAATGAGACTATTATTTTACGTACATATATATCGTTAAAAACGGAGAACGGAGTGTTTTAAAATCTTGAATATCTATTGGATATTCTAAATTGTTTTTTTAAGTTTCAATCCAACACTAAGGATTGGCAAATATTACTTATTATTATTAATTCGCGCTGTATCCCGTAGGGTACCTAATGTCAAGACTCTCCGTTAATCCCCACGAACTTCTTTTCTTGGCTACTGTGGCCAAATACAACGCGCGTATTTATTTTCTTGCAAGTATTACAGGCGCGACCAGAACATATGATTTAATTAGCTAAAGCGCTTGAACGATTTCCAAGAGGCGCGATTTTAAGTCCCACTACGTTGACATTTTTATGTTTCTATTTTACCTATTATACAGCTACAAACGCGTGCGTACGTGCGTATATTGTGAGGTGCTTATATTGTGGATTCGATTCCTACTCATAGAATTGAAATATTTAATATTTTCATTTTCTCGCTCTGACATTGTCAATCAACATGCATTATCACGGAACTGTCTTAACAGTAGGTTCCCAGGTTCCCTTTGTGCGCAATGTAGCGTTAAGCAAAAAAACATACCTACAAACAGCTTATACTATAATATATATTATTAATCTCTCAAACAGATAAGTCGATATTTAATATTAACGGTTCTCTTCATAGGCCAGATTGGTCAATTATGTTTAGAAATTTCTATTTATGACATAATAATTTAAATGTAACACAAATAATTTAGTAGTGTGTACTTGTTGCGTTGATTTTATAGTATAAGTATAAGTGTAAACATTGAACATAAATGGGAAAAGTGTCTTAATTGGAACGGAGAGTCTTAATACTAGGTTCCCTATGTCTACCTTGTTGTGTGCTGGATAGAGCGTGAAGCTTAAAAAATAAGCGTATGTTGTATGTGTATAATTGCGTATGTTTTCTTAGCTGTACCTACTCTTTATATAGCAGAGTAGACAGAGTTAATATAGACAGCTAGTGTGAAAACACTCTGTTTTCTGAAGACATTCTGGCCGAATTCTGGAGGCATTAACTGTTGAGTGGCGAAACTCAATGTCATATGTACAAGCAAAGTAAAATTAAAAATAATGGTAAAATAAAGATTTTTAGTTCACAAACTCTGTTCTCTCTTTTGCTTAATTTTCGAACCTTATTAGTCACGCAACTCAACGCCGCTATTTATGTTATAATGTTTTATAAATTTCTATCCGAATATGAATTGCCTTGCCCTTTGCTATTGCGTCAAGAGCACATACAATTCACAGCGCCACGATGGCCTCACTGCCGTTATTAAGACATTAAAATGTTCATTATAAAATTATGCTCAGTAATTGTGAGAGCAAAACAAAATATAAAACAACAATTCAACAGTACGAAATTGATAAATTACATAATTTGTCACGTTGACTGCTACTGGCTGGTAGGGTTGCCGAAAACAAGTTTGTGAGTTTTAAACTTTTTTATATGCATCTAATACGTTTTGTGGAATAAGCAAATAAAATGAGATTACTGTGTGATAAGATAGAGTAATTGGGAAAATAATCTAGCAAGTTCCCTAGAAAATATCAAAAAAAATCGCTATAAAACTCCCCAGTTTCATCTGTGAGTCGTCTGTCAATCACTAATGCCAATAAATTGTTACGTTTTTAAGTTTCAATTCAAATATAAAACTTGAATTTCAACTATTCAAAAACATTTATTATATATAAATGGGCCCGACAGGGAAATTTAAACGAACAAATATTAAGTAAAATCAACTCTTACTTTCCTTTTCGACCGAGCGGCAACCCTATAATTCATCAAAATATCAACATTACTCAAAAATAACTATTTCAGTCCCAAATGTTTTTATACAAATTGACACTCCAAAGACGTCCGTCTCCGCTTGGGGGTGTGAACCCTCCATAATAAAAATAACTTGCAACATCTGTCTATATAGATACTAAATACTAGATCTGTTTATACTTTGTATTCATAGTAAACAAGCTTTGCACGTGCTTATTGAAATCAAGAAGCTTTTTTTACTCGACTGCGGCCAAACGCAAAAGGAGAGTTATGTGTTTAGCGCGCATGTATGTGTCTCCGTTTCTCTGTTTCCTTGTAACTGTCGAACCAGTGAACTGAGTTTGGTAAATGATACGTCGTGTTATTTGTTTTGATGGCGCGAGTGTTACTGGATATATTAACATTATTTTAAACTTGTTAACTTGGTTTACTGTTTTTTATTGTTTACTTAGTTAAACTTATTTATGTGGCCAGTCGTGGCGCAGGGGCACAAAATGTGACTGTGAAATCGACTGATTCTGGGTTCGATTGAGTGTCTTAACACTATTTCCCTCTGCCTACCCTTCTGTGTGCGGGATACAGCGTGAAGCTGATTTTGATTTTGCTAAACTTACATTAGACCATCGTAGCATAGTGGTTCAGTCTGGCTACATTATAGTCATTACGTATATACGCAATAATAGTTAGTTCGATTCCCGATTGGTATTGTTTTAGCTTCATATTGTATAACGCATATAGTACGGTAGACATAGGGAACCTAGGAGAAACTTAAGAATTGTTATACTTTTGTTATTATTATAATTTCTGCGCTCTTTTATTTTATAATAATGAAGAAACAAATTGAAAACACCTAAAAAAAGAAACTGATTTGAATTCGTAAACTACACGTATATTCTGTCCAAGCCACTATGGCATCTATCGCTATTGCGTCAGTAAAACTTTTAAATCAATTAAATAAGTTAAGAACAAATAGTAAAAGTTCTATAGAAAAAAGGATTTTAAATTTATAAAGCAAGCTATTGGAGTCTTGAATAATTCTTTTAATTAGACTTTATAACCTCTTAAGATAAAAGATGTGGAATTTACACTTTTTACTTTGTTAATTTAGTTTTAATTTGTTGAATATTTGAAATAGCAAGTTGTCGACAACGTACAGTAAGATATAAATTTGTAGATATCATCCGTATATAGAGCTTGTATGAATAAAAAAATTAATTTATTTAAGTGACACTAATATTAGGCCAGTCGTGGCGCAGCGGCATGAAGTGTGACTGTAAAACCGACTGGTTGTGGGTTCGATCCCCACTCGAGGAGATTTTACTTAAATTAATATTTCCATTTCTTCGCTCTGGTGTCGAGGCTAAGCGCGGCGTTGAGTTCTGCCACTCAACACGCAATGCCTCCAGAATTCGGCAGAAAGTGGGGAACGGAGTGTCTTAACATTATGTTCCCTCTGCCTTCCCTGCTGTGTACGGGATTCAGCGTGAAGCTAATTTTTTTTTTTTATATTAGAATGCTAACTGATGGAACTCACCGCGGCATTATACGAGACTAGATAAATGCTATTAATAAGAAATAAAAATAGGTCAAGTGCGAGTAGGATTCGCGTACCGAAGATTCCGTATTAATATTAGAATTGTGCGCCAACGGTAAGTATAACTTTTTATAAATAAAAAGATTTTATAATTTTAAAGTCGATGTCAAGCTAACGCTACTACAATCTTACTACAATAACAAATTACTAAGCATATTTGTTTTACTTGGCACCAATTTTTTTTTTTTATATTTTTGTTTACAAAATCAAAGTACAGGTAGGAGGGAACATGGATGTCATAGTACCTAGTGTACTTATAATTAACAAATTGATTATGAATATCCGGATACCAACACAAAAATAATAAGAAGCATGTAGGTATTTAATCCTTGAAAAAAAAAGCACTCTGATTTCGTTAACTCTTTGAGGTAGAGAAATATTCGCTAATTATATATTAAAATTTATAAGAAGATCTTCTCAGAAAACAACTTATATTTATTATATCGTATATGCAATGTAAGGCGTTTTCTGGAAACTTCTTCTAATTCCTTTCTTCAATTTATATTTACTGAGACCTTCTGGGAATCACAACTATTGAAGAACCAATAACGATATTGACTTGTTATGATAAATATTTGTTATGTATTAATGTAAATATAATATGTTACAATAATATGCTATAAGTAACAATGCTTTTCATTTTACCTAAATTAATTCAAACTTTGTAAAAATTACTAAATAAGAATAATTATTATTGAGATAATATATAAATGATTACGAGAAAGTTATTGAAAGCCACCGGAACTAGACTTAAAACCTTTCTTATTTTCTGTTCTCTATTTGTTTTGATTATAAAAAATCTTATTATTAATCGAACCTATAACTATCATTCGTTCAGACATTAATCACAATAATGATAGTCGTAGATTACCTGCAAATATTTTATGGATTAAGAACGTTGTGATGCAAGAGCACTGCGTTTATTGTTAGCGCGACTTTTGCGGATTCGATTCCCATCTGGGGTTCTTAATGGTTATATATTTTCATGTATTCTCGGTAACATAACCAAAGCTTTCACGCAAAGCACCGCACAAATTTGGGTGGAAAGAGGGAATGGAGTGTTTTTAACATTACACCGTGCTGAGAAAGATGTAAATTTAGATAGTAAGCTAAATATGTAGAAAAAGGAATTCAAATACCTGGACTCCCTTAAAAATTAAGTACCCAGAAAAAATATATCTAGTTATAAGCTTAATTAAAGTTTCAGATAAAACAATATAAAATTAAAGGTGATAATTTTATATTGTAATTTTATAATTTAATATTGTATTGCGGAGTTTGGACCACGTATAAATGGAGTTTAGTTGAAATATACAAAAAAACATTAACCCTACCTTGCTATATGCGGGTCATACAAAGTACACGCGGTGACATTTATTTGATTTTATTTTTTAAAAGTTCTAAACTATTTAAATACAAATTTTTCTCCAATAAAGTAACATATTTAAAATCAAGAACTATGCTTTTGACAATATAAAAAGTACCGACATCTAGTTTGGTCTCAAGAACCTTTCTGCTCAATTCGTGCTGCCACCTACCGGTTTCTATAAGAACTACGTTAAAGGAAATACTTTCTAATGTCAAGTGCTTTTCGATAGATGGCGCTACACTTAAAAAAATATAATATCTCTAATACTAAGGATTAAATTACGAAAAACGTCAACGCCTATCATCGCGATAAGTATTGCTTTTTTTTAATGCATCAAAGAGAGTGTTTACACTTGAAACAGTCAACGTGAACGCCTCTTGACAATAAAATTGTGGTTAATGGTCAATAATTATTCTATTTATAATCATTTCAAACAATATAGATGTTGACAGTGATTCTCTGTATTTGGACGTACGTTAATGTATTTTTTATTATAGCCAGAAACTCGGCTCTGTTTGCAGAATCTCGAGAAATGCAATTACTTTTTGTTACGCCATCGTACATTCAGCCATTTCCCTCTAGCGTCCCCAGCATAAGAGAAAGCCTTTTATGACTAAATACTTCGTTCCTTACAGAAGACATGGTGAAATTACGGCGAATACGGATATGATAAATATTTTGGTTACGCTTACGAATGTAAAATTATTCCGGATAATCCGTTAGTGTCGAGTAAGGCTTGAAGGATAAGGATGTATTACAAAACTTTAATATTCATATTTTTGAATTCATCGTCGATCCTATAACGTCATTTCTCTACTATGGCTATTGATTCGAATCTTTAATTTATTATGGATGTTTAAATTTTTTTTTACTTAGGTCTTAGTCTTGTCAACATTAAACGCAAATTATAAAATTATATATTGGAACCCACGAGACAGGAATACCTAATGTGGGTACCATCAGATGTAACAAAAATTGTACATGTTATTTGTTAATAAATACATTTTGTATAAGGTGTAAGATTCTACAGGCAACAGTTAGCAGTATAAATATATTTGTATTTAAAAGCTCTCAGCTATTTCTTATTTTCAGGTTATCCCTAACCCTGATTTTTTTTAAAAATATTTATACATATAAGGATACGGATATTATACTTCCTGTATGTGTATTAAAAAGAATAATAATTTATAATATTAAAAAATCTTGTGTTTTTGCACACTATTTTTATTTCATTTTACTAGCATCCCCATAAGGCCAGTGTTGAGGAGTTATCAATGTACCCTTACCATGATCGATCCCACTTTGGCCCTTAGTTTTAAGGGCGATAATCCCTTAAGCTATAAATACTTTTCTTCACGAACTGAGTGTTCTTCACGATTAATTCAATACTGCGTTTTATAGCTTCACGATGTATCCCGCACCGTAGTATAGGATAGCCAGAGGGAAGAAAAAATCCTAGTAATAAGATACTATGTTCCCCAGTAAACTTCCGTTCCCTACTTTTAGCCGAATGAGTAAACGCCGCGCTTTGCCTCGTTACCAGAGCGAGGAAATGAAAATCTATTGAGTATTTCATTCACCCTAGAGCGAACCACAACCATCACGCTTATTGCACGCTTGTACCTCTGCGCCACGACTCCATTAGGCGAATTTAGTAAAGATATCAAAAAGTAATAGAACATCTTATCTTTTGCTACGCTTTCGCTGGAACACATTGTCGTATGCATTTCTATCGTTAAGTACTATTATCTACCCCTTATAACGCATGGACTGTCATATCGGGTATTCTACTGCAACTGAATCATATGAATAACTACTTGGGAGCTGAGAAAGGGAGAAAGAGAGAAAACAAAAAAAATAAGGGCAGTAGTGGCGCAGGGAATGTGCGACTGTAGGGGGTTCGATTCCAACCCAAGGAAGTGAATATTTAATATTTTTATTTTTTCGCACTGCTAATTAAAAAATCTGATTTTGGCCACTTTAGATTCATCGCTTCAAGAATTCGAAAAGTAGGAAAGACACGTCAACCCTAGGTTTCTAGACGTTTGTTTGTATTGAAGAGTTTGTATTTGTAAGTATGATTAGATAAATTCGAATCTTAAGATCCATTAAAAATCTTTTTAGTTTCAATTCGTATTTCGCTCATAGTAGAGTAAGCAGAGGGAACCTGGTGTTAAGACACTCCTTTGCCATCAAGACACACCCAGGCTTTGCGCCGAATATTTATTATATTCGGCGGAATATTTATTTGTTCAAATGTGGCTCGAACCCACAACCTGTTGTGGTTACAGTCGCACGCTTATACTCCTGCGTCACGACTGGCCTCTTTAATTCACATTTTTTTACTTTAATATTTATCTCACATAGGAATGCAGAATGTGTGAATTAAGTTATCAAGACACTCCTCCTCCTTCTTGGGTAGATACCCCAAATTAAAGCATTGCATATTGAGAGGCGGAACCCTATGTTTATCCGAGAGTATTTAAATGAAAAATATTCAATCCCTGAGTGATCCTAACCTAAATAACTTAAAATTTATAAATAATTCAGAAGCATATTAACATCGATATAACAAATTTAATATTCAAAATTGCACTTCCGTTCTGAGACGGCACCAGATTCGCTGTTTATAAAAGTATGCGTAACGTCGATTTATCCGTCTTTGATCTTGATATAGAACAATCGATCCCACGTGAGATTGTTTATAGCATTTTTAATGTTAATGTTTCTTACTAAATTTGTAATAATATTTATTTGTAATAAAAGAGTATAATTATATTTATCAGAAAGTAATAAGATTTTTTTTACATTTTTTAAATTTTATTCCATACTTAGGAAAAAAATCCTTTTTTTAGAAAACAAAATTTGAACCCGCGCCTGTTGGAAACCGTCAAAGTCAAACAAAGCGCAGCGTAAGGCTCTACCACTAAAAATACAATGTGTAAATTCCCTCCGCCTATTATGCTATATGCGGCATACGAATGCAAATATAAATCAAAATGTTGTCACTAACTTACACTACATTAAAATGAAAGTACTATTTCGATATATTTATCTCAAAGACTCAAATACTTTAAAGTCATTAAGAAAACAGACTTGCTTTATTATAATCGAACAGGCTACCACGTCCATATAAGTAAGTCCACATGTACATTAGTACAATGAACGTTTTGTTCATACATTCATTGCGTCAGACCAGTGGTTTTAACCTACTTCAGTAAAAAAAGGAGGTTTCAATTCGAGGAGTAGCAATTTGAGGATTTTGTTTTATATGTTTGTTACCTTAGATGTTTTGACTGGGTGAACCGATTTTAATGATTTAGTTTTTGAAAGTAGTGCTTTCCGTGTAGGTTGATTTTGAAGTTTGTAGTAGTTGACTTGACCTTAGCCGACTTCATAATTATAAAATCTTTCTTTAGTTATTGTTGCTTAACAAAATCAAAGTATGTCTTACTTCATGTAAATGAAATTTATTTTATACGTTTTAGTTTATTGTCTCATTGTTTTTTTTTTTGTAAAAAATATTTTTCTAAAAATCTATTTTCTTAAGTTTCAGAAAAATATGTGTATATTCTTATTAAAAACGGTTTTTTTTATTATTATCAGAATTAAAACGAATAATTAAATATGATTAAGATTACCGGTATTAAAATCTTCATTATATATGGCAAGCTAAAGGTAGTACATTTTAAAAAGATAAGCTTAGATAAGTTAGAGTTCAGTTAACTTTGACTTTTGAATCACATTTTAACTCGTTCATACTTAAACTGTTCTAAAACAATACAGTGATCCTTATAACTAAACGTATTGAAAAATTGCCCTAATTTTAAGATAACAAAGAGTGTATATTTCAATAAACAAATTTATATATTCTAATTTAACATTGCCTATCATACTTTACTTTCAGTATAAATTTTTTTTGAGAGTAATACAAAAAATCGTCAAAATACAATATCTATACTAATATTATAAAGAAGTAAGATTTGTATTTTTGTATGTATGTATGTATGTATGTATGTGTGTATGTTTGTAAAGTTTTCACGCAAAAACTACTGGACCGATTTCAATATTTTTTTCACTATTAGAAAGCTGCATCTTCACTGATCAGCATAGGGTATATTACATTTTCAAAAAAAATAGAGATCCCTAATAAAAATGCAATAATGTAACCCAAGGTGAGAAAAAATTGATCTTAACAATTCTATCATCGCGTGCGCTGCGAAAACTATTGATGATAGAACAAAATAATGTTCTACAGTATTATAGAGCGCATCAATATCTATATAAAAGTCCGCGATAGCATATGTCCAACTACTGTACTTATGACAATATAACCATTTTTTTATATTTTATAAGTTAACAAAAGTGCCGACAATAATCAAACCATATTATTCATACCTCTGCATTAATCCTTATCCTATTAAATGATATTTTATTAAAGATAATTTCAATGCCTATAAAATACTTTTTAAGTTAATAAAATCGGACATCCCATGCAAAAGATATAACGAATTTAAAAATATCAATCTAAAGAAAATCATGTAATAATAAAAAATGCGGAGTGTGTGCCTTGTGGCCTCGCGCACCGTGGCGAGTAACTCTGCGGGGGTGAGGGGGAGGTACATCGACATCTCTAAAATTATTAAGACAATCGATTAGATTTTTTGTTACCTTATTTGATTTGAATAGGCCCCGAAACTACGAGACCAATTTGGAAAATTCTTTTACAATTTGACGATTCACAGTGTAAAACAATACCAAAAAAAACCTTATATCGCGTACGCTGTGGAAATTATTGAGAATAGAGCAAAGGGATGTACTACAATTACATAGAAGACATCAATATTTTCAAAAAGTATACGATACCATGTGTAACTGTTTGAGTTATGTTACAATAACTAATTTTCAAAGGAAAAAGTGCAAACTAGAACAGAGCCGCCATCGTAGTACAGAGGGACATCTAAAATATATATATTTTATATTCTGTCATAATGAATAGCTTTAAACTTTGCATACAAATGTATCCCGTACGTAGTATATAATTTTTTTCATTTATTATTATCAGTACAACAGTATCGATACTAATGTGGTATCTATATTTTTATATATATTTTTTCTCCCCTTAGTGTTTTTCAGGTGGAAAACACAGACAATATTTTATTCCCCATCAAAATGTTAGTAGTTTTTATAATTCTAATATAATTAAACAACTTTCTAAAATTATCTTTCCTTGCATGTGTTGTAATAACTATCAGGAGCTATTAAACAGAACATTACATTCGCATTTTGATAAATATATTATATGTTATTACAGTATAACAATATAATATATAAGAAATTATATATTTTTTAATTTTTATCTTAAAACTAGCGGGCGCGCGCAACTTCGTCTGCTTATTAGCACCCTTAGAGGTGAATTCTAAAAAAAAAACCACGAAAAGCGTGTTCAATAAAATATTTTTAACAGTCTGAATTTAATGTTTTATAAAAATCGGTGGCGATTTAAAGATTTTTTCATATAAACTTTCAACCCTGTCCATTGTTTTTAGAATTCATCCCTAAGAGGATGAATTCTAAAAACACGTGTTCAATGAAATATTTTAAAGAGTCTGCTGACTTTCATATTTTATGAAAACCCCTATTGCATCCGTTTAGGGTAAAAAATTTTCAAAATCCCTAAAATAAACATCTGTCCAAACTTCACGTTTCTCCCATCAGCGGTTACGGCTCTGCGTGTGTCTTACCTCAGTCAGTCAGGTACATGTCCTTTTATATATATAGATAAATAGATAAATAAGTGTATTTTGATCAAATTAATTTTCTTAAAAAAATAACAGTGCCCAACAAAGCTATCATTTCTCTATGAGGATATAAATAAATAGTTATAAAGGTCAGTTATTTAATCATTACACCATTCATACATGACGAATGTTACAATAAAAACAATTAAACCGATTGTACCGCTCCCGCACCGCGCTCACGCCTTAGCTCTTTAAATCGCTTAAATCGTTTCTAAGATAAGTGTCGACTAACAGAAAAACCAACAAAAAAACAAAATTTGCAAATATTATTGTTTCTGGTTCTATAACTTTGTTAACTGCCCCCAATAATAATTTTCCTAATGAAAATCTAAAATGCCACCATGGTTTTAGTAATTTTCACATTAGAAATCATAAGTGCGCCGCAAGCATACATTATCTATTAAAACAGGAACGTAATTCCCTGTACCGAAACAAACAAATAATTTACAAATTTAAGCGGGTGAAGCCACGAGCTGGTTGCTGTATTTTATAAAAGTTTATATTGGGTTTAGATGGATCACGTGGGGATATCAATACATTTTTATCATTGGCACATAGGTACGTTACATTCATTTACAGTACATATATTTCTCAAGAGACCTTAATCAAACCTTTGTATATAAAAAAAATACATGAAATAATCATGTTAAGGAAGTATCAAATATATTTTATGAATCAACCTTAATGTTATATTCAAAACAAATGAATTGTATGTAAATTTGTTAATACATTTCAAGTATGAAAAAAGAAAAAATTCAATAAAATTGCGTTTCTGCTTTTCTTTCCAATGATTTATATTTCTATATATGTGGGACGTAAATGCGGGAACAGAGCTGCCATCTTAGTACAGAGTAACCTCTAAAAAATATATTTACGTATTATAGTTAAAGAGTAAAAAGTGTGAAGAGGAATGTGTGATTCCTCTATAGAATATATTTTTCTACATAATATAATAAAAAAACAAGTTTCATCAGGACATATAAAGGTATCCTCCTACAGTATAATTATTTTCGATCAACATTTTTTAACTTTTAATTTTGAACATTTTGAATTGAACGAAAAATTTTGACTATTTTGTCTAATTTTTTCGTCATAATAAAATAATTAGTTTTCGTGAAGATATTCAAAATATTAAAATAAAAAATATTTTGAAAAAAATAATTTATTAACGATAAGAATGTTAGTAGTTTCTCAAAAGGTATAAGAATTAAAAAAATAACTCAGGCCCTAAGGACTCCTTAAGGCAAAAGTTTAAAGAAATTAATATATTGACAGTTGCATCTCTCTTATGGGAGGTACGAAAATGCGACCTAAGGTTTTAAAATTTTTTACATTAGAAATCTTAAGTGTGTTGCAAATATACATTATAGGTATATTGAAACATGAATATAATTTTAGTGTGTAAATAATTCTGTAGTTAAAGCGGGCGAAGCCGCGAGCGGGTCGCTAGTATATATATATATATATATATATATATATATATATATATATATATATATATATATATATATATATATATATATATATATATATATATATATATATATATATATATATATACATATATATATATATATACATATATATATTCTATTTCAATACAAATAAGGGTTAATATCGTATTTAACTCGGAAATGTACTAAGAAAAGTAATAACTGACCATCTCAACCGGTAGCACGTGTAGGAACCACATGGCGGATCAAAGGCACCGGATGCCGGGACAATAACGTGTTCACGGCAAAAATTATATACGTACGTAATTCGTGTTTAAATTTATATACATAGTAGTTAGTTTATGTAGCGAATTCCGGTTTTGAGTAATGTTGGATTTATATTAGGAAATAACAAAAAAAAATCAGTTGTCGTGACGTACTGGAATAGCATCTAAATATAAGCGCGACGTTTGTGGGTTTAATTCCAACTCGGGGTAATTAATTATTTTCATTTCCTAATTCTAGTAAAAATATTTTTTTTAAGTGAGTTCCGCCACTCAACAGTCAATATCTATTACCATAAATATCGACAATACTGATCGGTGTTTGGGGAACGGAGTGTATAAGCACTAGTTTTTCTGTGCCTACTCTAATACATACGACATACAAGTGAAGAAAGACAGACAGTGACACTCTGGGTGAAGCTGTATCATTTATCCTGTAAAAAGCTAAAAGCCTTAATTAATTCCATTTCCATAAGTAGTAATAAAAAAAAACAGAATTCTATGTCGATGGCTCTTCCCCTTATTTATATATACTTATACAAAAATAAAAAGAAATCAGCATTTAACAGAACAATTTAATAACAAACTCACTGCATAGAAATGTAACCTGAACCTAATGAATGAACCAACCAGCAACGAAATGCAAAAAAAGTAGAGTCAGAGAAGATCCTCAAAGGCATCCCATATAAGGGCGTATCATTAGAATTGTACAAAGAAAAATCCTTTGAAAATTGCGTAAAATTGTCATTTTGATGACATGAATAATAGCTTAACACGACTTCGTTTTCCGTATTAACATTACATGGGAATGGCAACGTTAATGAAGCTCCAATCAAAAGGGAAACGGAAGTAACAAAACTTACTTTACTTTAAAGTCGGTAAAGTGCTGGTGAAACGAGGAGTCGCGAGTTAATGAAATGTTTTAATTTTGTCCAAACGGTAAATTCTCAATTTACATTCAAAATGTATACGCACAGCCTTTTTTAATAGTGTGTCGCCACTCAATTCGCGTGTATCGTGAAAACGACTGGACGGATTTTAATGAGGCTTTCTCGTTATATAGTGAATAGTTTGGATTAAAACACATAAAGTTTAAAATTTACTGTGATACGTTTCACAGTTTTGCTGTTTTTTCATCTAAATTTGAAAGCTATAGACACTTACTGCGTTCTGCATTAACTTTCTGGTTTTTTTTTTCAAAGTTACTGTTTAAAAGTAAGTGAAACCCAACTCTATGCGCTATGTCTAACCAAAAGAAAGAAGTCAATATGATATGATGAGATTTCAATTCATAATTATAAGGTTCTGTCTGGTAATTAAACCGTGATGGTATTAAAATATTTTTTTTACATACAGTTAACTTCACGCTGTATCCCGCACACAGCTGGTTAGACAGAGGAAACCTAGTGACACTCCGCGCCTCATTATATAGTTTTAGTACAAAATCAAAAGATGTATTATTAAGAACTTTCTCCGCAGATCCAAAGCGCGGTACAAATACAAACATAATCTAAAACACAACCGGAAAGCTCAATATTCCACTCTGAACGTGAATTAGAAATAGATTTTATGTTCGCAGTCATGTTTTAGCTTTATTACTATGATTGTTGTCGGATACTTGATAAATATATTTTATATTACTACAAATTACAAAATATTTTCTTTTACTATATAAGAGAAATAATTGTACACTTTTAAATATATTTTTTTATAAAAAATACATTTAAAAATATACAAAAGCACTATTCCGAAGGTGGGAAAAGGGTTCAAGCCATCGAAGGCTAAGTCTCCAGCGAAAGGAGGAGACGAATCTTCTATACACAATAAAACGTTCTCAAGTAAAACTGTCTTCTGCATCAGTTATGTATTATAGTACGTGAAGTACATACTTTATACTCCTTTTTACAAAAATCGTCGCGATCGCTGAATTAATCGATTTTATACAAAACATATATGAAACAATAACACATATGCCAGCAAATTCAAGTTTGTCAACTTTCATGAGTCTCGGTGTTTAAGGAAGAATCTTAGTAGATTGTCTGTGCGTTTATATACGCTAATTTTAGAAACCTCTCAACTGATGAAAATGCTATTTTTAATATATATTTTTTGGTAAGCTTTCCCTAACATTTAGTTATTTTTTAAATCTGTTCATATACAAAAAATGTCAATATAAAGTATTGCACGCAACAATATTGATACAAAATAAATATTTTACTGAATTGGCTGAAACTCTAGTTTTTAATGTATGGATATAGTTCTTAAAGTGATAATATTATTAATTTATTAGATCTCGAAAGTAATTCAAGTGATAAATTAAATAATGATATTTGTTCAATCGGGTCTCTGTATACATTTTAACTATTTATCCCGCATGTAGCAGGGTAAACGGACAGAACAGTGATAGGACACTCCGCTTCCACCTTTTCCGTTGAATTTTGGAAGTATTGCGTGTTGGGTGGAGCTCAACTCTCAGCTTAGCCTCGACACCAAAGCTAAGAAATTAAAATATTAATTATTTCAATTCATCGAGTGGACTTGAGTATTGTAGAATGAATATAATGAGAACACTATTTTAGTCGTTTTAATTAACTATTTGACTCATTTTATCTTGAAGTTCGCCGCTAACAATTAAACTTTGACCTGCTCTTAGCGGAATTACGTCGGTATATTTTTGTAACAAAGAGCAAACTTATTAAAATTCTCGATCTAATAATTTTATTGAGACATAAATTATATTTTTCTAAATAAGTGTTTTGTACTCTTATATTTCTACTCTTATAGTATGTAGGTACAAATCCACAAGCTTCAGAAAAGGATCTTCTTATCAATTCTGATTTGAGAAGATAAATACGTAGTGATGTGTTCCGCCACTCAAGTTTCCTCCAAATTTACATTTCTGGGACGGTTTCCAAAGAGGCGCGGGTTCAAATCCCGCAACGTTAAATTTTTTATACGTTTTCTTAATAAATAGTATCTAAGATTACTCAATTTTCACAGTACATGTACGTGTACGAAGTAGTAGCCGAACTTTTTTAAGGATTACGAAAAAAAGTTATTTTGTCTTATATAATTTTTTAAATTTAAACAAAGCAAAAAAATAATATTAAAGACTGACTATTAGATAAATCGTGAAAATATAGTAAATATTTTCACAATTTATCTAATAGTCAGGATGGCCGAGCGGTCTAAGGCGCTGCGTTCAGGTCGCAGTCCACTTCTGTGGGCGTGGGTTCGAATCCCACTTCTGACAGATATTTTGTCTAACGGTATAAAAAAGTATATAATTAATGCTGATAACTTTACTGTGTAAAACATTGATTTGTCCTGTGACTTTCAGATTTACTTTTGATTCTGTTTCTTTTTACTATCAAGTTTTTAAGGATCTATTGAAGATCGATAATCTATTTCACGAAGTAGTCATGTGGTACAGCGTCTGAATAGTAAACACGACGGTTGTGAGTTCGATTTTTATTTCTCTAGAAGTATTCATTATTTCTAGAAGAATTTATTATTTATATTACCTCGTTCTGGTAACAAGACCAAATGCGGCGGTGATTTTCACCACTTAACACGCAATACGTCAAAATATGACAAAAAGTGGACAACAGAGTGCTTTAACACTAATTTTTTCTGCTTATCTTGCTATGGATCAATGTTATGAGTAAACAACACTACAGTGTTATTTTTTTAATTATTTTGGTAGTTTTTAAATCAAATGATTCGATGTTGAAGCATTTATTTTACAATATTTTGTTGATAACTTTTATTAAATACTAGCGACCCGCTCGCGGCTTCGCCCGCTTTAACTACAGAATTATTTACACACTAAAATTATATTCATGTTTCAATATACCTATAATGTATATTTGCAACACACTTAAGATTTCTAATGTAAAAAATTTTAAAACCTTAGGTCGCATTTTCGTACCTCCCATAAGAGAGATGCAACTGTCAATATATTAATTTCTTTAAACTTTTGCCTTAAGGAGTCCTTAGGGCCTGAGTTATTTTTTTAATTCTTATACCTTTTGAGAAACTACTAACATTCTTATCGTTAATAAATTATTTTTTTCAAAATATTTTTTATTTTAATATTTTGAATATCTTCACGAAAACTAATTATTTTATTATGACGAAAAAATTAGACAAAATAGTCAAAATTTTTCGTTCAATTCAAAATGTTCAAAATTAAAAGTTAAAAAATGTTGATCGAAAATAATTATACTGTAGGAGGATACCTTTATATGTCCTGATGAAACTTGTTTTTTTATTATATTATGTAGAAAAATATATTCTATAGAGGAATCACACATTCCTCTTCACACTTTTTACTCTTTAACTATAATACGTAAATATATTTTTTAGAGGTTACTCTGTACTAAGATGGCAGCTCTGTTCCCGCATTTACGTCCCACATATATAGAAATATAAATCATTGGAAAGAAAAGCAGAAACGCAATTTTATTGAATTTTTTCTTTTTTCATACTTGAAATGTATTAACAAATTTACATACAATTCATTTGTTTTGAATATAACATTAAGGTTGATTCATAAAATATATTTGATACTTCCTTAACATGATTATTTCATGTATTTTTTTTATATACAAAGGTTTGATTAAGGTCTCTTGAGAAATATATGTACTGTAAATGAATGTAACGTACCTATGTGCCAATGATAAAAATGTATTGATATCCCCACGTGATCCATCTAAACCCAATATAAACTTTTATAAAATACAGCAACCAGCTCGTGGCTTCACCCGCTTAAATTTGTAAATTATTTGTTTGTTTCGGTACAGGGAATTACGTTCCTGTTTTAATAGATAATGTATGCTTGCGGCGCACTTATGATTTCTAATGTGAAAATTACTAAAACCATGGTGGCATTTTAGATTTTCATTAGGAAAATTATTATTGGGGGCAGTTAACAAAGTTATAGAACCAGAAACAATAATATTTGCAAATTTTGTTTTTTTGTTGGTTTTTCTGTTAGTCGACACTTATCTTAGAAACGATTTAAGCGATTTAAAGAGCTAAGGCGTGAGCGCGGTGCGGGAGCGGTACAATCGGTTTAATTGTTTTTATTGTAACATTCGTCATGTATGAATGGTGTAATGATTAAATAACTGACCTTTATAACTATTTATTTATATCCTCATAGAGAAATGATAGCTTTGTTGGGCACTGTTATTTTTTTAAGAAAATTAATTTGATCAAAATACACTTATTTATCTATTTATCTATATATATAAAAGGACATGTACCTGACTGACTGAGGTAAGACACACGCAGAGCCGTAACCGCTGATGGGAGAAACGTGAAGTTTGGACAGATGTTTATTTTAGGGATTTTGAAAATTTTTTACCCTAAACGGATGCAATAGGGGTTTTCATAAAATATGAAAGTCAGCAGACTCTTTAAAATATTTCATTGAACACGTGTTTTTAGAATTCATCCTCTTAGGGATGAATTCTAAAAACAATGGACAGGGTTGAAAGTTTATATGAAAAAATCTTTAAATCGCCACCGATTTTTATAAAACATTAAATTCAGACTGTTAAAAATATTTTATTGAACACGCTTTTCGTGGTTTTTTTTTAGAATTCACCTCTAAGGGTGCTAATAAGCAGACGAAGTTGCGCGCGCCCGCTAGTTTTAAGATAAAAATTAAAAAATATATAATTTCTTATATATTATATTGTTATACTGTAATAACATATAATATATTTATCAAAATGCGAATGTAATGTTCTGTTTAATAGCTCCTGATAGTTATTACAACACATGCAAGGAAAGATAATTTTAGAAAGTTGTTTAATTATATTAGAATTATAAAAACTACTAACATTTTGATGGGGAATAAAATATTGTCTGTGTTTTCCACCTGAAAAACACTAAGGGGAGAAAAAATATATATAAAAATATAGATACCACATTAGTATCGATACTGTTGTACTGATAATAATAAATGAAAAAAATTATATACTACGTACGGGATACATTTGTATGCAAAGTTTAAAGCTATTCATTATGACAGAATATAAAATATATATATTTTAGATGTCCCTCTGTACTACGATGGCGGCTCTGTTCTAGTTTGCACTTTTTCCTTTGAAAATTAGTTATTGTAACATAACTCAAACAGTTACACATGGTATCGTATACTTTTTGAAAATATTGATGTCTTCTATGTAATTGTAGTACATCCCTTTGCTCTATTCTCAATAATTTCCACAGCGTACGCGATATAAGGTTTTTTTTGGTATTGTTTTACACTGTGAATCGTCAAATTGTAAAAGAATTTTCCAAATTGGTCTCGTAGTTTCGGGGCCTATTCAAATCAAATAAGGTAACAAAAAATCTAATCGATTGTCTTAATAATTTTAGAGATGTCGATGTACCTCCCCCTCACCCCCGCAGAGTTACTCGCCACGGTGCGCGAGGCCACAAGGCACACACTCCGCATTTTTTATTATTACATGATTTTCTTTAGATTGATATTTTTAAATTCGTTATATCTTTTGCATGGGATGTCCGATTTTATTAACTTAAAAAGTATTTTATAGGCATTGAAATTATCTTTAATAAAATATCATTTAATAGGATAAGGATTAATGCAGAGGTATGAATAATATGGTTTGATTATTGTCGGCACTTTTGTTAACTTATAAAATATAAAAAAATGGTTATATTGTCATAAGTACAGTAGTTGGACATATGCTATCGCGGACTTTTATATAGATATTGTTCTATCATCAATAGTTTTCGCAGCGCACGCGATGATAGAATTGTTAAGATCAATTTTTTCTCACCTTGGGTTACATTATTGCATTTTTATTAGGGATCTCTATTTTTTTTGAAAATGTAATATACCCTATGCTGATCAGTGAAGATGCAGCTTTCTAATAGTGAAAAAAATATTGAAATCGGTCCAGTAGTTTTTGCGTGAAAACTTTACAAACATACACACATACATACATACATACATACATACAAAAATACAAATCTTACTTCTTTATAATATTAGTATAGATATATTATTTAAATCTCCATTTTATGAGTAGTTAAGAGTTTATTCTGTGTCCAGTTTTTTCATAAATATGTTTTTTGTTTACAAAACAAATATATTTTTTATATTTCAATTATATGCATATTTTGGTATTCTACGATTGAGGCCAGTCGTGGGGCAGGGGCACCAGCGTGGGATTATAAACGCGATAAATTGTGGGTTCGGTTTCCACTAGAAGAAATGTTTTTCTTTAAATTATGTATTTATATTTAGGTGCAACGATGAGTTTAGCCATTCAACACTCAATGATTTGAGAATTTGGCGGACAGCGGAGAGGAAGCTAAAAATATATAAAAAAAAATTACAATATACCCATCTATATTTACCTATCTATTATTTAAACTCCAAATATAAATGATAGTAGTACAATACCGTTCCCCTTTCCCTTTCAATCACTGCATCTTGGTTGTATCGTATCGTTTTATTTCTCGTCTGATAGAAGATTTCAAAAGAATATAAAGCATTGTCCAGAGTGCCTCCATTATGACCGCTTCAATGGTTAGTGCCAGATGAGACGGCATTTCGCTTAGAAGGGCCATAGTGAATTATAAAATGTAGAAAAGTTTTGCAAGGCTCAACGATTGACAGTAAATACGATGGTTGTGAGTTCGATTCGCAATCGTAGGGATTAATTTTTTCATTTCCCCGCCCTAGAAGTTGTTGTAGCAATATAGCGCGGCGTTGAGTTCCATCACTCAATGCGTATTTTTTGAAAATTAGGCAGTGAGGAATGTGGCGTGTCTTAATACAAGACTGACTGTGCATATCCTGCTTTATACGGGATACAGCGTGAAACTAAAAAAACAAGTCTCTGGAATAAGAGTAAACTTACTCTTTATATAGTAAGTATAATATTCCTGCTTTTTCCATTGAATCCTTATCGTCAGGATGGCCGAGCGGTCTAAGGCGCTGCGTTCAGGTCGCAGTCCACTTCTGTGGGCGTGGGTTCAAATCCCACTTCTGACAAAATTTTTAAGTAATCTTTAATATATTACTGTTTATGATTTGCACATAATTATTTATTTACATAGTGCAGGCAGTTTTTTTGTATCTCTCTTTGTATTACTCGATAGACGTAGTGCCAAGTTGCTTTTTTTTCATATTTAGGTCCATTTTAAAATGTTTAATGCATGGAAAAATTATCTAGGCATTAATCAATTTGTCGAAATCTTCTTACAAAGCGAAGGAAATGAAAGCATCTAGTGAACAGTAAGATTTGTACTCACAACCACTGCGTTCACTCAGTAACATCCAATTTTTAATTGAAATCTTTATTTGTTATATTTTAATTAATAGAAATATTAAAATCTTTTTTTATTTAGAGGAGGCAGACGAAACCTAGTGTTAAGACACTCTGTTCCACAATTTCCGTGAAATTTTTCGAGATATGTTAAGTGGTCGACCTCAACAGTATCTTATTACCAGCGAGTACTTGAAAATATTAAATAATTAATTTTCAAATGAAAATCGAACCCACAACCGTCAGATTTAGAGTCACACTCATCAAAATCCTAATTCATTCAAATTAAAAACATTAAACTAGAATGTTTCCCAACATTTCGTCTCTAAATCCTTGATCAACTCACAGCGATGGTACTCAAATGTCCCCCAAAGCGTTTCAAAGACCGGCGGAACCACTCCACGGCAGTCGAGCCGGCCATTGAGAGCCGGCAATTCTTTGAAATGCCCTGTCTTTAAGTAATAAGGGGAAAAAAATAATTTTTCAATGACTTAAATATCTACATCATCAGTTTTTACTTGAATAATGAAAAAAGAAAGGATTTTGTTCAGATGAGCTTTGTACATGTGTGTTTGTATTTTCATATAGTAATCCTTTGCAAGACCGTCGTGTCTGTAAACGCGACGGTTGTGTATGATATTTCTAACGCGTAACTTGGGTTACGAATTATTTTAATTTCCTGGTAATAAGGATAAAGCGCGGCGCTGAGTTCCACCATTTAACTCAACAATGTTGTGTTATTGGGGCTCAAAGTCGTAAGTGACTGGGGGTGACGGTTATAAGTCCCCTGCCAGCCTTCATGCAGGTCAAACGTGAAGGTCACTTTTTAAATTGATCATGAAGAAAATTTCAATTTAATCTGTATAACAAACAGTTAGAAAATTGTTGATTCTGTACATGAAACATATCTATAAAATAAAAATAGGGTTGGTTAATAAATCGATTTTAGAAGCTAAAAAAAACTATCAACAGAATTCTTGTCTGTCCATCTGTCTGTTTGTTTGTTTCGCCAATTACGCAAAAAGTACCGGACAAAAGTTATGAATGATTTTTGTGTGGTAGTGGTAGCCTAGGGTCTGATGGTATATTTTTTTAGTTTCATTCTGGTTTACATTATAGCTTCCTTAAAAAACTAAAAATACTTAAAATATAGTATTATTGGGTACTAAAAACTATTGGATATATATAATTTTTATTTATAAACATAATAACTCCTTATGTTAATCGATATTTTAATGTATTAAAACTATTTAATCTAAAAAAATTAAAAAGATTGAACGTTGACTTTGCCATTATTGGTATAACATTATTTTTATCGAAAAATTGCCATTCACTAGTAATTGCGTGGTTTACCACCGTCAATCTAAGTACGCGAGTTATGTAGAGCGTCTCTATAACGACTCATTAACTGTTAGAAAACTTTCAATTCAATGTATTTTACGGAAAGTGGGGAACGGAGGTATCTAAGTAGGAACGAAGCGTCTTAACACTAGGTTCCCAGGTTCCCCCGGCCTACTCTGGTAATCAACCCAAAAATTTACTCGTTTAAATTTAACTCGTAGGTACACATTTTTCAATAAAAACCTTAATTACAGTTTGGGCAGACAAACAGTAATTAATGTAGCCAAGCTCAGTCAAACGTATAATAGGGACTGGTTACTATTAAAACGTGAGGTAAAAACCATTAAACGTCTGTATGGTTCAGTAGATCAAACAGATGCTCCCCGTACATGTACATACATACATACATACATATATACATGCGGGTGGAAAAATAAATATTTTTACATTTGTCGACGGTAATACGTTCAAAAATGAATGCATTTCACATGAGTCCAGGCGTTTTCGATGACAGCGTATAATAAACATATGCACGTGTTGTGTCGTGGTGCGAGTGATAGGATGAAGTGGGTTGTTATTTCTTCGTAATATTTTTAGACACTTAGTGATATTTTTGGGACGTTTTATAACTCGTTTAGAAACATTATATATAATACTTGGGGACAGACTAACATTATTTTATCTATCTCGATATTTTTACATTTACGCAGATTACAAAATAAATATATGTTTGTTATTAAGAACGTAATAGCATTTTAATAATTACAAAGAAATAAAATTATGCAATAAATAAAACATAAACTTTCTATATGTTGTTGTATTAAGTTTTAAAAACTTAACTTATTTTACGACAGCTAGTTTTTAGTAAGAATTAAATATTTAAATATATAAAAAAAATAAACAGATAAATTGACTACTTAGCAGAGAAAATTATTAATTTTACTGGTTGACTTTTTAAATGTTTCTTTGTTTAACAAAAACAAATTAGTAACGTAAGAATTAGTAAGTGCTAAACTTTTAAAATTGTGATGTGATACAAAAAAAATTTCTTTACTTAAAATCGCCATTTCCTTCTCCCTTGTCCCGTTGCTACGGTACAAAGTGAACGCAACGGAACGCCACACAACTTATTAATAATGTGTAACACCTAAAAACATAAATTTTATTTTTTACACAGCCTTTTACATTATTGACATTTAAAAATGTATTATAGCAGTATTATATTACTTATGACATGTTATTTAAGCTTAATGGATTTCTTACAGTAATTAAGATAAAAATACAAGTTAATAAGTGTGGATCTTACTTTTTGACACTCTAAAAAGAAAGTGGAGAAACGAAATGTTTTAACAATATGGTTATTTTAGGATTTTCGTAACTATAACCGAAACTATCGAAAATCTGTATATATAAAACTTCCTGTAAATGTAACCGAGTCCGACATTAATTTAGTTGTTAGAAAAAAATAAACAACAAATATCACAAACTGTCAATAATATCTTTTAAAAAAATCCTAAAAATCTATTATTTTTAATTGAAGTTATCCAAGAGTTGCGGATAATCCGAAATAACTTTATATATTTGTAACCGAAACCGATAAATTCGGCTTATACCTATCTGTATTCAGATCCAAAATACTAATTCGCAACATCCCTATTGATGTACCCTGAAGCTAGCAAAAAACCACCTTGCTCAATTCAACATTTTCCCAATCAGGATTCGAACCCACAAATAATGTTCATTAAATAGAATTAAGAAAAATGTTTGCTCATACAAAAAGCAGACAACGATAGTCCAAGCTTAACGTGCTTTAGACAAGAAGTCATTAATAGTCTTTATCTACTATACTATATATCATGATGTCGATATCAGATGTGTTGTATTCTATTTATTCTGGGGATATGGAAATGATAATACTATTGAAAAAACACGTTAAGTTCTGACTATTTCTAAGCAGTAATCTAAGCAAATTATTTATAATAATTAGAAAAGAAAAGATATATTAGACAAGATAATTAAAATATGAGGCCAGTCGTGGCGCAGCGGCACTAAGTGTGACTGTAAAACCTGGACTGGTTGTGGGTTCGGTCCCCGCTCGAGGAGATGAAATATTTATTTAAATTTATATTTTCATTTCTTCGCTCTGGTGTCGAGGATAAGCGCGGCGTTGAGTTCTGCCACTCAACACGCAATGCCTCCAGAATTCGGCAGAAAGTGGGGAATGGAGTGTCTTAATACTAGGTTCCCTCTGCCTACCCTGCTGTGTGCGGGATACAGCAGCTGAGGCCGATTTATTTAGAAAAGGTCAAAGTACATAATGATGAAATAAAAGAAAAACAAATTATACCATCACATCAGTGTGGAAGGACAGTGACTTAATGGGAACAGAGTGTCTTTACACTACGTTCCCATGTTTCCTCGGCATATCCTGCTATGTGATGGATATAGCGTGGAGCTAAAAACTATCACACCAAAATCTATACAGGGGAAAAGTTTTTGGTTAAACGCGGTGCTCCCAGAAACTACTTATTTGATTATTGAGAAATTTATTCTGTATTGGATAGTCCACATTTCGAGCATCACCATAGACTATATTAGGTAGATCACGTTATCATGTTAATTATTTTTATAAATTAAATTCAATCTCCTTATTTTGGGTATGTAGCTAGGCGTTTCTTCGGCTTTCTAAGCCGAAAAAACTCCATTATTTTTATCTATATTATCGCATCATTCTTTACCTAAACAAACCCAGGAAGTACTCATTAATATTAATTATAATAGTTAATATACTAAGTGAGTGGGACACCGAAGTGTCTTAACACTACGTTCCCTCTGTCTACTCTATAAAACAAAAGATGAAGCGGGAAGCTGTTATTAAATTAAATCTAATGGGACTTGAACCCCCAACAATCAACTTCATTCAACATATCCTTATGGCGTCAAAAAAAAATAAAATCCATATAATTTTATTATATAAACAGAGCACAGCACAAACAAAATTGTATGCAGCTTACGACAGAAAATGTTCCCGGTTTTATTAAAAGCTGTATCGGATATTGGACGATATTTATTAGTTCCTCTCGATTCAGATATGTATATAGGGCATCCGATGGAGGTAGTTATATTAATAAATTTTATTTATGTTTTAATATGTTGTAATTATATTTTTGTGGCCTAAATGGCGAAGGCTAAAACTTGAAGGCAAAGAACAATCGTGTTATATATTTCCCACTTGAAGAAATAAAATACGGGTACGAGGTAAGCTGCGGCGTTGAGTTACAGCACTCACACATGTCTGCCTCCAGAATTCGATGGAAAGTAAGAAGAAAGAGGAATGTAAGTGTTTCAATAGGACCGGAATGTTTTCACACTAGATTTTCAGGATCCGTCTATCTACCCTGCTATGTGCAAGATACACTGTAAAACCAAAAAATAAGAATACTCTAAAATTTTCTTTAATTTTAAATACTGTAATATATTGTTATATGTTTAAGTTCAAGACATTAAATGGTGAAATCCAACGCCGCGCTGTATCTTACTAGAGCGGAAAAATAAAAATAAACTAAATATAATCATTCCCCCGTTGTTGTTGATATCAAACTCACAACCATTACATGTATAGTCAGGCACTATTTCATTGCTCCAGGGTGACCTTAAATACATTCTTAGTATATAAAGAAAGTTAATAGGTCAATAGTACTTTATATTTATAGACATCTAACACTACGAAAGGCGACCGGGTGGTCGCAACTTGGGTAACCCTTAACCAGAGGTTATCTGGTCTCCCCACAAATGACATAATACTTGATGATATTCATATTTCGAAATATTATACTAAGACTCCATTCAATTTTATCTATTTGGATAGCAATCTAAAATTCCTTAATAATTCATCGCCGCGCATTGTCTACCAGAGCAGGAAAATCGAATCCACAATCACCGTGTTTATGATATTTAAGAAAAAACAATGAAGTGTGACTTGTGAATTGGAATCAAATCGGAAGTAATATAGATATGTAATTTTTTTTCTACTAACCTACTGACAGACAATGAAAAAAAAAATACTGGACGTACAAAGTAATATTTCAAATAGTGTACGTACAGTTCTTCACACACTAATCTACGTTTTAGGAAGAGCAGAAAGTTTTCAAAATTCGCACATACAAGTACGACGGTTCGACGGTCGATACTTAATAAATTTATATATATATTTTTGTATTTTTATTGATATTTCACCAAAGGTTAATAATATAAAATAATGTCACGGAACCAATTAACATGGAACGTATCAGAATGTACAAAAGTTAAGAATGCAGTCTCATTTCTCAAGTTCAAAATAATTTTGAAAATTTGCATATATCTCTCATCCCGCTTGGATAATGGGTTAAGTTAAACACAATTCATGTTTTTGTTCTGGTAACGAGGCAAGCGCAGCGTTGAACTCAACGCGGAACTCCACCACTCAATACACAATGCTTCTAGAATTTGGCGGAATATTGGGAGAGGAAGTGTCTAAAGCTAAGAAGAAAGGAACGTATTAAAAAAAATTTGAACGGCCGTCTATCGGAAACCGTCCAAGCACTCTGGCAACTAAGCCATCCTTCTCATCCATCGAGTACGTCCAAATTCATATACGCTTGTTACAACTATTTTTCTCTGTAGATAGATTTTAAATGTCAAATACAATGCACTTAAGATGTCTAAATAAGATTAATTGATGATATTTTGATACTGGTAGGCTTGTAAAGTGATTGTTATCACCACTTAAACGTTTGACATTGACATTGACAAGTGATGACGTCGAAAAGTTCCCTCGAGTATATTAGAAAAGTAAAGACAAAAATAAAATAACTTCATAATATGTATACAATTTAGCATTTTCTGTAAAAAATAATAAACCTGTATAAGTATATATATTATTTAAAAATATTTGGAACTTAAATAAATTAAAATGAATTAAAAAAGAGACAATTCGGTAAAATTTTAATATGCTTACACTTTATATACAAAAATTGAACTTACAACCATAATTACAGCAGAAACGTTAACAAAATCCAATTCACTAGTAACTAACACAGCTCTATATGCTTAACAATTTGAAATGACAAAGGCGGATTCCGCCGTACTCCGTCCTACAAGGGGTCGCATTATATCAAGTAACAGTCTGCATCTACGCTGTAACCCTACACTGCACTTGTACGTATTTATTTAATAACTTTGTCGTTCTTAATTTTGTCGTATAAAATAAAGTTTGACTGTAAATATTAATATTATAAGGAATTGTAGTTTAAATTTGTAAGGTATAAAAAATAGTAATTTCGAATTTGTATGTCTTTACACATTTTCTTCACTATTCTATTCAATATTGAACATAGTGTTCATTTATGAAATCTAAAGTTAGATTTTATTCAGAACATGCCCATTATTTGTTTTCTGAAATAAGTAATTATTAATATTTTTCAAAGAAAATCCTGTTCAAAATCAAAATCAAAATAATCCCGTATAGTTCAACAAATGTAATATTCTTCATATTTTCTTTGTTTATTATTATGAAGTGAAATGATTTCACAAAGAAGATTTAAATTTATGAACACAACTTACACTATGAGATCGTCGATTAAAATATCAACATTCCAAGCTTATTAAATTTTGAAAATATATTATGTAAAGTATTCTATTTTTTTTTAAAGTATAAATATCCGATTAATAAAGTTGATTGTAAATAATTATAAAGAAGGATAGAGTGCCCTAACATTTTCTTCTCTCTGCCTGCATAACTAAGTAAGCAGTTTCCCGTTTCTTCCTTTATAACAGGTTAGGCAAAAGGCATCTAGTGCTAAGACACTCCATTCTCTATAGACTGCGCTTCATCTTTCCTGAACGGCGCAATCAAATTAAGCCAAACCATCGCGTTTAAAGTTAGAAAATATCTAACTACGCTACGACTCTAACTAACAACCTACCTAAGAACCTATAGCAAAAAAAAAAACAAAAAAGCAAAAAAAAAAAACGAAAACACCATCATTATGTAAAACCAAACTAACAAACCGTCATCGTTCACTCCACGCAAGATTCTCTAATTGCAAACGCAAGCCTCTTTGTATCAGATTATAGTTCACTCTGGTCTGGTACTCGATACCACAGGATACAGACTGCAGGGTACAGACTACAGACCAATCAACGTGGAATGTATTCATGTCGCGTCAGACGAAACCCACTATCGGCAACGCATGGTGTAAATTATCAGTAATTATGATACGGATATATTATGTACACACTATCGACGTTTGTAGGGTTGTGAGGGTTATGGCAAATCGTGTTTTTTTTTTAATTTAGCGTCGTGGCGCAGAGGCGCATAGTGTGATTGTAAACGCAATTGGTTTTGGATTCGATCCCCACTCGATGAAATGAATTATTTACTTAAAAATTATTTTTCCATTTCTTCGCTCTGATGTCGAGGCAAAACGAGTTGAGTTCGGTGGGGAACAGAGTATCTTAACACTACGTTCCCTCTGTAGGCAGTGGGTACCCTGCTAATGGCGAGATTCAGCGTGAAGCTGATTTGATTTTCTTGATTTGATTTGCTTTTTATAGAGACTATTTGGTGATATTAAAATATGGGTAACGGAGAATCTTAACACTTGGCTTCTTCTGCCTACCCAGCTGTGGGATACAGCGTGAAGCGTCTTAAAAAACAGTGATATATATATTTTTTAATTTTCTTTGTTATGTTAATTTACAGTTTAGTTCAAATTAGAAGGAGGATGACAATTTTGTGCCGTGTGATCCCGGCCTAGAATAGGATCATCCTGGTACTGGTGGTGTCGTAAGAGGCGACTAAAGTACGTGTGGTAGAGTCACGTCGCCAGCAATGGCAACACGCATGGGCAGACTCGACCGGATCAATTCAGACCATAAATATATTTTTTTATTTAGTAGCCGTAAAATTAGATTTAGATTGTTGTCTGCTGTGGCAGGTGAACGGTAGTGCTACCTCGATTCCGCGTGTTGAATAGCGGAGACCAATGCCACGCCACGCTTACCAAAGCGAGCAAATAAAAATAAAATCACCCTCTGAATGCGAATCGAACCCAGAACCGTCATATTTACAGTACCACAAATAAAATTTGGCAAAATTTCAGGTCCCACATAAATAAAAAAACGTTTAAATTTATGAAATTCTTATAGAACGGTGCATTTATTTTCCACCGAGTTTCCTACATAACATTGCACGATCAAAAATCACGTTCACAATTTATTTTCAAAAGTATATTTTACTCGACAACAAGTCTGCGCGACGCATTGAATTAAAAAAATACATCACCTCCGTAATAAAGTTTAAACGCAAATGAAATGAAACATAACGTTCCTCCTCCTCCTCTTCCTCTCACGAGCACTTGTGACTCCTAGTCATATTATAGAAGCTAGATAGTAAATAATGGACTTTCGTTTTAATAATATGTTTTTGAAGATGTTATTGCATACCGTGGCGCAGTGGTAAGCGTCAATAAATGAGAAGGTTGTGGGTTCTATTCCTATTTGGAGTAATGAAGTTGTGTAAGTATAACCGAATTAATAAAAAAATTATAAAGGAGGCCGGTCGTGGCGTAGAGGCACAAAGTGTGATTATAAAATCGACTGGTGGTGGGTTAGATCCCCACTCCAGGAAGTTAAATATTTATTTACATTTATATTTTTATTTCTTCGCTCTAGTGTGGAGGCAAAGCGCGGCGTTGAGTTCCGCCCCTCAACACGCAATGCCTCCAGAATTCGGTGGAAAGTTGGGAACGGTGTGTCTTAACACTAGGTTCCCTCTGCCTACCCTGCTGTGCGCGGGATACAGCGTGAAGCTGATTTTTTAATAAAAAAATGTACCTAAAATTATAATTTTATTATCAGCAATACTAGAATCAAAGCTCAAAGGAAGCGCTGTGCACCTCAATAGGATCAGGTAATCAATATTAGGTCTATTCAAGTTACGTCAAACGCAACGAAGGCTTATGTTGAGTGCAATGACGAAATTCGGTATACGAATATATAAACTATGATTTATTGCGTTTGTTTGCGTTTGTTGTTGCGGTTGTTGCTGTAGTTGGAGGACGGAGTGTATGGACACAAGGTTTTCTTTGTGTAGCCAATTTGCGAAATTATTATTTTGTTTTTTCAGGCACTAATTCACGATTTAATATTTATAATTATACAGTTCACAATCTTTCTCGCATAGCAGAGTAGGCTAAGGGAACCTGATTTCCAATTTACTCCTGATTTTCGAGACTTAGAAACAAACGTTATGTAAATAAGCTTAAATTTATCACAGTGAACCTAGTATGATAGCATTATATACTAGACAAAAATTGTGTAATTCAAGTAAGAAACATACCTACCTACTTTTTATAAGACCTTAGATATATATCAAAGAGTTTCTTAATATTTGAGTGAAAGTGTGAGTTTCTATAATAAATTTATTATATACAAGTTCACAAGTAAAGCCGTGGTATTCCGCTAGTTGCAAATAGGTTCCACCTGACTCTAGGCACGTGAACTCTCCCATAGAGACCTCGAATAAACTATTAAACGTATCGCTATCGTTTGGTCGGCTCGTTTCGAAGTTCTACTAGTACCTAGAAATAGAAATTGTTTATATTATGTATTTTATTTATATTCTAAAGTTATGTTGAATATGGAGGTCGTCGTGGTGCAATGGCACACCGAGTAGACTGTAAACGCGATGGTTGCGGGTTCGATAACACTGAGGGTTGAGGGATCGAGTTATGTAATATTTTAACTTCTAAGTTATAGTAAAAAGGCATGAGGCTAGTCGTGGCGTAGGAGCACAAAGTGTGACTGTAACAGACTGAATTTTCAGGTCTATTCACAGCAGACAAATATATAAAACATATAATAAGAGCAACAGAACTCGACACTACGCTTCATATACAATAATTTTAACTCCGAGACACAACAATGGTCTCTTTTAAGTGTTTATATGTTTTCTATTTCCCTGGCGTACGGCGTTAGATGAACAAAACATAAAAATCAGAGTGATTTATCTCTATGTTCTATCAGCTCTACACAGTAAATCAATTGAGATAAAAGTAATCTAAATCTGAAATGGTGCTGTGAAGCGTCTGACTTTCAATACGACAGTTGTCGATTCAATCTCCAGTCAGGGATATGATTATATTTAATTTATTAACATTTTCATTCGCTCAACACGCAAATGTCTCGAAAATGTCTGCTTCTGCTAGACGGTAAATAGAGTAAAACCGCTTCATTTATACACAAAAATATACAAAACTTACTATTCAATATCACGACACATCCCATATACAGGATGATATTAATTAAAAACACCACACCAAACAAACTCAACACCCTGTAATCGTCTATAATGTGTGCATACGAAGCATTCCGATGACGCGATATGCATACACTTCATACATACCTATTGTTCGGATGACGCTATTGATAGGGTATTATGACACAAATACGATACCTGCATTCGATATTATTCAATGGGAACCTCCCACGGGAGGTAGTAGTGAATTGAAATTCGTTATTTTCATATAATGATTAGTTTTAGCTTTTAATTATGAAGTGGTTATGGTGGAATCAGTGACATTCGGGTGAACATTTTGTTACTAACCCTTTTTCATTAGTAAAATTTTAATTTTAATAGAAATCTATGATTTTTTTAGTTTATATCATTCCATTTTATAGGTAAGTAGATAGTTTGCTTTACTAAACGTAGGGTAAAACTATATTTAATACTAGTTTTGCCGTTGCTGTTTGTTGTGGATTCGATTTCCATTCAGGGGAATTAAATATTTTATATTTTCATTTTATCGCTCTGGTTACTAGACAAAAGTCCGGTGTTGAGTTCCGCTACTCAATACATAATAATGTCTAGAAATCGGCAGAAGGTGGGGAACGAAAGTACCCTATTGGGATCAGAGAGTCTTGCGGGATACAGGATGAAACTAAAAAAAAGTATATATTTAGGTACCATTGCTCTCATCGCGTCGACCGTTTATATTTGAGTTGATTCCCAATACAAAACTTCGAATGTTCAAATTTACATAAAGATTCGGTCTTTTATAGCGATTCAAATGTAAGGACTGGTGAAGCAATCTCGAACTTAGAATGGGAAGTCTATCAAAAAGTTTTTACGAGAATTGAAGATACTAAAAGAGGAACGTACGAGAAGTACTCTCGTTCTATATTTTTGTGTAGTCTATGCAAGTATGCAAGTTGTCTTTGATATGTGATTGTTAAACTAATAAAAATTATGTTTTTGCGTGTTTTGAATATATAATTATGACTAAATTAATATCCAGTTATTCGCGCCATCAAGATAAATACAACGACGTATAATTTAATAAAATCGGTTCATTGGTTTAACTGGTTTAAGAGTTACCTGGGAACAAAGGGATCAATATACATACATACAGGATAAAAAATAACTGCCCTTTTGATCTTCGGCAAAAAGAATAAAAATTAAAAAAGAAACAGATTCAAGCATTTTTCTTTTATTTTCTTGTTTACAATCTTAATATTATATCAAAATTCAGCTTCACGCTGTATCCCGCACACAGCAGGGTAGGCAGAGAGAACCTAGTATTAAGACACTACTTCCCCCACTTTCCGCCGAATTTTGGAGGCATTACGTGTCGAGTGGCGGCACTCAACGCCGCGCTTTCTTATGTTGTGGTCTCAAGTGGGAACAAATTTCACAATCATAGCATTCCCAAATGCTTTCCCAATGGCCTCAAGATAATATATCATAACAATGTAAAAACAATGATTTATTGTGAAGCAAGTGGCGCGTTAATTTAGTGATGTATGAAATTTAATATACTTGTACGTATAAAAACTTAGCCTCGGATTTTAACACGTGTGATGATAGACACTTTTTTCGGACGTTTTTTCTTTTGGGATTCTGGATGAACTAAAAAATATCTTTTTTTTTTAATTTCATACTGAAAACAGTATGGTATGCAGATGGAATGTAGTGTTCAGACACTGCCGAATTTTCTAAATATTACTTGAATAGGTATAATAGACATTATTATTTTTTTCCATTATATACACGGTATTTGAGAGCCAGAACCAATAAAATCCCAAAGGGTATAAATTAAAACTATTTTATTATATGTTTTATAACTCTATTTGTAAATTCTATTTATAAATAAGCAATCAAAAAAAAATCTCTATACGCTTAAATAATATTAATTAAATAATCGTAAAGATCAAGCGGACGAAGCCGCTGACGGGCTGTTGGTTGATAAAATATACGACTACTGTCAATTACACTGTATATTAGAGGATATTTATGTGATATATTTATTATACAGAATATTTTATGCCGCCCGCATATTTTGGCCAACATTTTGATAGTATAAACGGATTATCGATGATGTAAAATTTCACTAGTTTTACGAGCTATGGATTACGGCGGTCTTGTCCGTTCGTTATATTAATAGGTAAGTATAGAAATAGTCTACATAGTGCAAAAGCATTTTTCCTTATTGATGTTTTGTGTTCTTTTTTTTAAAAGAAATATTTTTCAAACTTTGAACCCGTACCTCAACACGCAATACGCAATGCCTCCAGGATTCGGCAGAAAGTGGGGAACGGAATATCTTAACACTAAGTTCCCTCTGTGCCAGTCAACTCGCAATGTCTCGTATAGGAGTAAAAAGCAAAGGAGTACCTGAACACTACTAGGGACAGGCTGCCTGTTGTGCTGTGAGAGAGATTCTAGCAGGAAAAAGTGTATGTAGATGTGAAGAATTAGCTTTTCGCAATATGATTATAGAATGTCTTTTGGGATTTTATTATTCTAGGTTTTAATAATTTCTTATAGCTTACAGCAAGCTGTAAGTTGATCTTTTTTTTTATCGAACAGACACGTTAAACGAGCGTTCGGGTCACCTGATGCTAAGTGACTACCGCCGCCAACGACCCCATGCAACACCAGAGGAGTTACAGGTGCGTTTCCAGCCTTTAAGGTGGGTTGGGTGCCGGTGTCCGGCATTACCTGATGCGAAACGCAGTGGCATAAAGCCACTTCTTCACGCCGGTTTTAAATGCCGGAGGTGGTAATGATCCGGTCGAGTCTGCCCATGCGTCTTGCCATTGCTGGTGACGTGACTCTACCACACGTACTTTAGTCGCCTCTTACGACACAACCAGTACCAGGATGATCCCATTCTAGGTCGCGATCACACGGCCGAACGGGATAATCTAGTATAAATCATGTCGTTTTCCACTTTCAACCTACTTTCAAGACAATATGACTAATAAATGAAAAACCAATTTTTTAACCGTTTTTTTTGTTTTAGAACTTTTGACTTTTGTTGAAACGTAGTACTTTTCGTCAGTACAAGGATATTCAACCAACTTCAAAAAAGGGAGAGTTTCCCAATTCGCCCGAACATGTCAATGTTCTTGTCAATTTACCAAAAGGTTAGTTTGCATAAAAATAATATCTAATTAAGTTTGAAATTTTACATAGGACAACCACTACCTTGAAGTAACCTTTTAAGGTCACCCTTCACTTAAAGTCGTAAAACTTTTAGTAATTTTTAGTCCTACTAACATAAAAAAAGCGAAATTTTGTGAGAATTAGTAAGGATTTTGATGAAATTTGCCGTAATATAGCTGCCGTAATTTATATAAAGATTTTGTATAATTTTTCAAGCATAAAACTCACCTATTCGATACTTCCTTAGGCGGCGGCATGGGTGTGGGTATCCGCCGACCACCCCGCATGCTGCCTTCCATAGTGACGATGTATGGGAGTCTGGAACAAAAAACTACACTTCAGATGATGACGATTAGCTATGCTGCTACTCTGGAGATTTGGTGTTTGACTAGTGCTATTTACTTATTTCTTGTAAATAAGAGTAATATTGAAGAATAAAATATTAAAATATATTAATTTTACAGCTGATTGAGACTGATTTATGAATTTTGCTTATCTTCTATTTTAATACGATAAATGGGAAGAGTTTGTTTGTTTATTTGTTTCTCTGGAACTACTGGTTGGTTTTTTTTGGTTTGTATGAAAGCTGAATTCCCAGAAGTGCTATAGGCTATTTGCTTTTAATTCTAAAATAAAGCCCGCGACACTCTATTTTTAATAAATAAGTCGCAATAAGGCATTTTGAAACAAAAAACAATGGAAAATTCCAAGGGGATATTTTATCGTTTATTATTTGAATAAGATATTTAAACATAGGAGTGAAAGTTATTCCATCATCAAGGAAATTTTATAAAGATGATCTTTGTCTTTTATAGTATTTAATTTAGAAGTAAACTTTTAGAGAAAATATAAAATAAAAATAATTCAACACTGTTTACTGCCGCAATCCTAGGCTCGAGATCAGCAGGGGGCGCACCTACCGCCGATGACATCCTCGCATGCAGCCACGTGGTACTTGCACTTTCTCAAATTTATGAAAATAATTTTGTCGGTACTGACTGTATAAATTATTTAATCCATCTGTTAGCAAATGCCATGCGGGCGATGCCTTGAATAGCCGCTAGTTCTATTATATCAAAATATCTCACGTCGCGGTAGACTTTTATAATATAAATCAAAAAAATCAAATCAGCTTCACGCTGTATCCCGCACAATGCAGGGTAGGCAGAGGGAATGCAGTGAAAGACACTCCATTCCCCACTTTCTGCCGAATATAATATAAATAATATAACGATATAATTTTATTATCAAATTTGAGCGTGAATTTAACTTAAAATTATTTGACAACTGCACATCGTTATATCTTATATTTTAGATGTCAATTTAACTTAATTAATTTAATTTATTAGGTTATAAAGGTGATAAGGTTATCGAGAATGTTTTGAGTGACAGGAACCCAGCGGGTAACACTTGGTCTCCTCTGCCTATCGAGTTATATACTAGTTTTTTTTTTGTATTTTTTTGTACATTTTAGTTTCCAGATACAGTGACAACGTAAAAAGGAAAGAAATTTCAAAAAACGTGAAAAGATCTAGTTTCCTTTCAATTATTATCTTCCCACATCACCCTGACGAAGTCTAACTCTAAATGAAGGAGCTACCGCTTGGCTATTCATTAAGACCGACACCGTGCTATTGTGTACAGGTCGTTGAGGCTCATCGTCTGTACTGGTTTTAAACAAGAGGATTGAGAGATACAGATTTGTATACATTTTGTTCCAGCTTGTAATGACACCTTGACGCCTTTGATGGTAGCTAGTATTGGATGAAAATCTATATTTTTGCTTTTTCTGTAAGGTCTACATTCTTTAATAATTTAGATAGAATATTTTTCTTTTACTTTTTTTTGCTTTACGTATTTCGTATATAGCATTAGGGTAGACAGAGGGAATCCAGTCTTAAGACACTCCGTCCCTAATTTTACAGCAGACCTCAATCAGCTATTGAGCCTCGACGGATAAGAAAACGTGGACTTGCCGTTAAACAAAGATTGAATTATATTTTTTTTAGTTTTTACATAACAACATTGTCTAAATATCATTAATTTTATAAAGCTTCACGTTGTGTCTGCATAGCAGCAACTTAGCATTAATCATTTCCCAATAAGATACTTTCGTTCCTACTTTCAGCCGTATTTTTGAAGCATTGTGTGTTGTATGGCGGAACTCAACGCCGCGCTTGACTTCGTTACCAGAACCCTCGTTCTGAAACGGTATATTTTTTAAAGTATATTTTTTTTCTGTAGGCATAAAAAAATTAATGATTAAAGGGGGGCCTGAATCCCCTGAATCGGAATCGAATCTACAGCCGATGCATTCGGAGCCACACCCTTGAATCCTTGTAATTTAAAAGTGATGTGAATCACGAAAAGTTTATATTCTTTGAATAATTGGTATTTTTTATGCCTACAGAAAAAAAAATCTAATCTTATTTGTTAATTCGAATGATATTTACGCTTTCCAACTCCGCAATTCAGATATCAAAGGTCGGCTTGTAGCTGTCGACGGTTTTTGCTCCAACCATATGCCCGTGAACGCTGGTGTTCCCCAAGGCTGCGTGCTGTCCCCTACGCTGTTTCTTCTGCATATCAATGACATGTTAGATGATTCTAGTATTCATTGCTATGCAGATGATAGCACGGTGGACGCTGTTTACTCCGGCCGAGCAAGTCTTTCTCGGGAAAACGCTGAACAGTGCCGAAATAAACTTGTGTCTTCTGTTGAGGCGTCCCTCGACAATGTTTCCTCATGGGGTGAAAGGAACTTAGTTCAGTTTAACCCCCTGAAGACACAAGTTTGCGCGTTAACCACAAAAAAAATCCCATTTATCGTATCACCAGTCTTTCAAAACACTCCCCGTACAGTCGCGCCCAGTATCAGTATATTGGGCCTTAATGTTTCGAGTGACTGCCAGTATCGCGATCATCTGGAAAGCAAGGCCAAGTTGGCCTCGAAGAAACTGGGGGTCATCAACAGAGCGAGACGGTACTTCACGCCAAAACACCGATTGGCCCTATATAGGGCCCAGGTTCGGCCTCATATGGAGTACTGTTCTCATCTCTGGGCCGGTGCACCCCAGTATCAGCTTGAACCATTTGATCGCATACAACGGAGATCCATTCGAATCATTGGGGACCCAATGATCTGTGAAAGGCTTGACACTTTGGCTTTGCGTAGAGACGTCTCCTCGCTGTGCGTTCTCTACCGCATTTATCATGGGGAGTGTTCTGAAGAACTGTTTGACCTGTTACCTGCCGCCGAATTTTCTAACCGCACAGTACGTCACAAGTTAAAATATCATCCACAACACCTGGATACGTGGCAATCTACTACTGTGCGGTTTCGTAGAACCTTCCTTCCACGCGCCACAGAACTGTGGAATGGCCTACCCGCGGCAGTGTTTCCAGGTCGATATGACATGGGTACCTTCAAAAAGCGCGTCTATCTCCACCTTAAAGGCCGGCAACGCACCTGTAGCTCCTCTGGTGTTGCACGGGGCCGTGGGCGGCGGTAATCACTTACCATCAGGTGACCCGAACGCTCGTTTGCCTTGTCCTTTTCCATAAAAAAAAAAAAAAAAAAAAAAAAAAAAGAGATTGAAATACCTGCCTTTCTGCTTAACGATCGCTATGGCTATGCGTATATAAGATATTTGTAGATACTTCTTGCATATCAGGGGAAAATAAATCTTTTATTAATTTCTAATGCTCATTAATAGAAAATTGTACTTAAAATATTTCGAAAAATCAACTTGTGGCATAACAATGTAATTAAAGTAATTCTCTCCCTCGAGTGGGGATTGAATCCACAACCAACGAGCTTACCGTCTAATTCTATCCCACTGCGCCATGACTGTGATAGTACTTGGCAATGTTTTTTTTTTGTTTTTAACTTCACGCTGTATTCCTGTTAAGATACTCCGTTCCCATTGAGGGACTTATGATCCTCACTTTCCGCCAAATTCTCGAGATATTGCTCGTAGCGGAGCTCAAGGCCCATGTCCCATATCACCACAGCATAAAAATGAAAATATTAAATTTTTCATTGCCCCGAGTGGAAATCGAATCCCCAACCATCACGTTTACAGTCTCAAGCCGCAGTGGCTGCGATTATTAACTTGTAAATGTTTAAATATAAAAAAATCGATTATAAATAATTTTAGGCGAAATTTCGACCACTTAAAAAAAATATCTATAAAAATATCTTAAAAATGCATAAGATAGAAAACAGACTATTTTTCCAGAGATAAGTTAAAAAAGATTATTCTGAAAGTAATGAAATTAGGAATGTTGTTATTTTTGTGTTTCAATATGCATTAAGGCGCACGAAGCCCCGCGTTCATTGGTCCGTTTAATTTTAAAACTTTAGTGCTCACAATCTCCATATTAAATCTTCATATTGAATGCTTTGTTATCTTGCTTCTAAAGAATAGGAAAGTGCAAACATTTTAAACTACGAATTATAATAAAATATATGTTCAAGTAGGCAGAGGAAAGTAGTGTGATGACACAATTTGTTGAGTAGCGGAACTCAACGCTGTATTTGGCAACAAAAAAATAAATACTCATTCTTATAATATTTCTGCAACATGTGGAAATCAAACTTACAACCTGTCACATTTACAGTCACACGTTTGTTCATGTACGCGACGATTGGACTGGACTGGACATAAATAAGTAAAAACAATTTATTACAGAATATACAGTACACTCGTCCATTATTATAGAAAAAAGCATAAACGCAAATCCAACCACAAATAGAAAGAAACCCATTAAAACCAAAAATACCGAAAATTGCTGAACTTAAATAAAATTTTCAATTTCAAAAATCCTATACAGAATACCCATCAAAATATTTTCTTATTATAAATCTCAATACGAATTCAAAATTGAAAATTAAAAATGCAAAGTATGCAGCGAGGAGAACGAGATATATCGTCCAGTAGAGGTAGAAGCCGCACGAGATAGAAATGCTGACCGTTCGTAGTTGCAACGAAAGCAATGATTGACGATCCCATTACATAGAATTTTCTACCATTTCTGACTAAATTGGACTAGAATCTAGCCTAGTTTTAGTTTTTAGAAATTGGTATGGTTGCTTTGAATTAGTATCATATAGTATCATAATTTCTTCATTATTATTATCATAATTTTTCTCTATATAATAATATCACCATTTATATTACATTATTAACTTACATACTTACTTAAATATTTCAATAAAAATATTGAAAAAATGATAAAACAAATTATAAGTTTTTAGTAAAGAAAGCAAAAATTGGCTGGTTTTAATAGTAAATTTCATAATTTTCCGACTACTTTTTAGTCGTTTTTTAGTCGGTTAGAATGTGTGAGTTCAGTATTTACACCGTGTCCCGTACATAGAAGTGTAGGCAAAGATAACCCGGGAACCTAATGCTAATATAATCTTAATGTTACCAGACCGGGAAAATATAAAATATTTTTCTTTTTACATATAAAAAATATTATTACATTTGCATCCTAACCTAAAAAATAAGCTTGAATTGAAAATAGAAAATGTTCATTTCATTCAAATAAGAAATGATAAAGTCAGCGTTTGTAAGGGACAGTATAATATACCTTCTATGAAATGTACCACTCTCAGAACTAAGATTTAATATTATGAATAAAATATATATTTCATATTTAATAATGTATGTGAACGCGTAACGTAACGTAACGTAATGTATGTAATGGTAGTGGCTTCTATTTCCACTCGAGGAAATGAATAATTATGTATAAATATTTTCATTTCTTCGCTATAGAACCAAGGCAAAAGCGCGGCTTTGAGTTTCACCACCAATTTCGTTGAAGGTGAAGAAAAGAGTGTCTTAACACTACGTTCCCTCGGTCTAACCTACTATATCCAGAATACAGTATAAAACTGAGAAAAAAATCTATTGATTTAGAAGACGCCAAGTCCTAGTGTTTATATGTCTTGTAAACGCGATAGTTATGGGTTGGGTTCTTACTGTGGGTATTTTACATTTCCTTGCCATAGATATAGTAGTGGCGTTGGTATCCGTCACTTGAATGTCTTACTACACTACTCACACTAGCCTTGCTAGCTATAAGAAAAAGCATACTTTACAAATTTTTTTCAGAATTACATTAACAAAACGAAAATAAATTAAACCTTAAAGAATTTTAAATGAAGCCGTCTCATCAGTTAACTCGAGCGCACCTCCCGGCACTCGAGCGCGTGACTACGCATAATATTTACCACTTTATTTTATTTCTATCTAATTGGACATTATACCTAGTATGAATAACAAGAGGGTGGTGAAAATGTAAATAGTATAGGGTATAATAAATATTTTTTTATTTTTATTTAAATAAAATGATATTTTTTCACTCCGGTGTCGAGGCAAAGCGCGGCGTTGAGTTCTGCCACTCAACTTACAATGCCTCCAGAATTCGGTGGAAAATAGAAAACGGAATCTTAACACTATGTTTCCTCTGCCTAACCTGCCGTGTGCGGGATACAGCGTGATACTGAAAAAAATACCCTATACTATTTACATTTTCACCACCCTCTTGTTATTCATACTAGGTATAATGTCCAAATAATATTAGATAGATACATAATTTTACTTAAGGAATATTAATTACAATAAATATGGGAGGAACCATAACTCGTCGCGCTTACAGTCCAACGCTTGTGCCACTGCCCCACGACTGACTGACTGACTGACTCACGAAAATGAAAACAATTTATATAATATAATCATTTCCCTAGTTGGGATTGAACCCACCATTATCTCGCTTACCGTCACACGATGTGCCACCGCGCCACGATGGCTTCGATGATGATGACTAGTGGTTATTAATATATTTTTTTTGGTTCCCGCCATATCCCGAGTTTGGCAGGGTGAACAGAGAGAAACTTGTGTTAAGGCACTCTATTCATCACTTTTCGTGTTGATTGGCGGAATAGTAATAATGAAAAACAAAGTACATCAACACAAAACAATATCATCATATTTATATTACATTATCACCATTTTACATAACAAAATTGAAAAGTTAATTTAATGATATGAAATGGCTCACTGCAAATTCGCTGCGCTAACTTGTTTGTGTTAAAACTTATGAAATTTCCAAGTCTCTTGTAACAATTTTCAATTATTTCGTCAAGTACTTACTTACGGGATTTAAGAAGAAGATAACAAAGAATAACAATGATGTACTTTTAATTTTACATTTTTCATGAAATAACTGTAATTATTTAAAAAAAAAACGAGATATTTATTTTCTACTCGAGTAGTTTTTAAAGATGCATTTATTATTACAGTTGCTTCATAATTTGTACATTATAATATTCTGTTAGTCCGGCAAAATGTACAGTATCACAGTAAAAATAGTGATATACATACGATAGGAACGAGAAACAAAGATAAACTTGTTACGTCAAGTTTTCGCCTCCAAAAAGTTAAAAAATCTTTTATGGGTCTGAGTATACGTGTATATAATAAACTTACCGCAGTGTATTCTTAGTTTGCCACCACGTGACTACCACAATGTAAAGTAACTTTAAAAAAAATACTAACAAGTAAAGCTTATTACACTGTTCAAGAATATTTAGAAGATAAACATATTGTATGGAATTAATGTCTATTGAATGTGATGCAGGATAGCTGCCAGTTTATGTATTAATACCATTGACTTTCAAAAGAGCAATTGTTGAATTTCTTGCCGGCTCAGCAGAACTGCCTTCTGAACCGATAGCTATTATTTTGTGCTTATAAGAGCTTATTTGAATAAAGAATATTTAGAATTTTGATGTTTTTTTTATTAATGTGGCGTCTGGCGCTATGTCATTATTTATTACAATCATATCTTAAGTTACTATCGCATGCTTAAGATTAATAAACTATATAGTAAATAGGTTGATAAACCTCTCTTTACCACGCGCAATCGGTTAAAAATGTTTAAGTGAAACAAAGCCAATATTCATTTAAGTCTTATTGGCATAAGATCGAAGCCCTACGTAAGGCTGAATCGTAAGTAGATTGATATCCACTCGGAGACAAGGCCATTTTACGTATAAAATTTCAATATCACTGTTAAATGAGATTTCTGAAAGGGTGCGCTCGTTTCTAGTAAATGATATTGCGTTTAAATTATTTCTTTTAGCTTCACGTTGTATCCCTGCACATAGCAAGCTAGGCAGAGGGAACCTATGTACATAATGACAATCTGTTCCCGTTGCCCACTTTCCGCCGCAATTCTGGATTCGGAGTGTCGGAACACAACGCCGCGCTTTGACTCTGATTGAAAAATGAAATGAAAATATGAAATATTTTATTACTTCGAGTGGGTTTACAGTCGCACGCTGGTTTTTGTAATCATACCTTTTCTTTACGAAGATTTTCATAAAGAATGTCTCACGACACTTTCCCACTTTTCGCTAGAATTCGAGACATTGCATATAGAGTGGTGAAATTTAACGCTGCGCGTTATCATAGTGCAGAGAGTAAATAAAAATAGATGCCTCGAGAGATTGAATACAGTTAGATGCCATCCCACTGCGACAAAATAGCCAGTTTTTTTTTTAAATTAAATAATACGATAAACATATTACTATTAGGCTTAGAGTATTTAGACAAATAACAATCTGTCGCGGCACAGGGGCACGAGTTGTGTGGGTCGATTACCACTCGAGAGAATGAAATATTTAATATTTTCATTTTTATTTTGTGCCCAGATTCCCCTTATCTAACCTGCTATCTGCGGGATACAGCGTGAAGCTAAAAAATATAATTTACTTCTAAATAATAAGAAAAATATCTCAAAAACAAAACAAAGTATAAAACTACTAAACACATTTGAAAAAGATAAGGCTCTTGCTAACAAGATTTTAATCACATGTAAGCGAAAAGGGTCGTCGCTATCCTCGTCGTTTACCTTAAACTAACATTTTTCAAAATCAACTTTGACATTTCATTTAAATAGATGTCTGGAATGATTTTATAACGATTAACGATCTAAGAGAAACCGTCGTGGCGAGGGGGCACATGAGCCACGACTGAATTTGCAACGGTTGTGGATTCGATTCCCGCTCGGGAGAATGAAATATTCAATAGTTTCTCGCTCTGGTAACGAAGTGAGGCGTAGCAATGTCTTAAGAATTCGGTGAACACCAGGTTACTACCCACTCTTAATCTTTATTTTTACTTTGCTCGTTTTTTGTATAAAAGGCAACTTAGAAGTGATAAACAACTTCATTTTATGCTTATGGTAAACATAAATTGAAGAATTTTTTAAACTTTAATGCAGTACTTAACTCTGCTTTTTTATTCTTCAAGGCAAGAGATATGGTTATAATATAAATATTAATAATTTCTTCAAATGAGAATCGAATCACCTACTATCCCCACCCACGATTTCATCTACAATACGCATTATAATTTACCAAATAGTATAATCTAGCTTGTTCTATCAACCATTTTATAAGACACAAAATTTTACTAACTATAAAGTAAGAGAAATTCATGTGAAATCCCATCGTAACTTACATAGTTTTATATCTAAAACGTGAGAGCATTGAATGTTGGGAATGCAGGTCTGGAGCTAAACCGCATGTGTTTCCGTTCATCGAGAATACGTACTTAACTACTAAATAGTTTAGAAACTTAGTTATTTAAGCGATTTTATGGTTAGAATGTATAGTGTAGAGTATGTGAGACTGTAAACGCGACAAGTTGTAGGTTCAAATTGCAACTGAGGAAATGAATTATTTCATATTTTCATTTTCCTCGCTCTGGAAAAGAAGCCAAACGCGGCGTTAAGTACCACCAGTTCACACTGAATGCCACTAGAGTTCAGTGGAAAGTGAGGAACAGAAGTTTTTTTTGCACAGTGTCTTAACATTAGATGGCGGAACTCAACACTGGGTTTTCTCTTGCTACCAGAGTGAGAAAATGAGAATTTTATTATTATAGATTGTGTAAACCGAAGACGCACATAACATTTTATTCTCAATTTATCACTTATCGTTTATCTGTTGAGGCCGTGGTGGCCGCCGGGTCACAAGAGTGTGACTGTAATGGGACAGTTGTCGGTTCGATTCCTACTACTTCCTATCTAATTAATAATCCCGAGTTCTATTTATTAATATTGTCGCTTAAATTGGAGCTAAATTATGTTCTTATTTCTATCGTTTATCTGATCCTCATAGCATACCCTACACCTACTCAGACAGTTTACGATGGAATTTGATGTAGAATTCTGGAACTCTCCAGGAATGTTTAAATTAGATTTTCCAGGAATGCTTTTCAATATATTTTTAACTGTTAAATTATAAATTAAATTGTTACTTTCAATGTTGTTTCATTTGAAATATTTTATTTATTTTTTTCATTTTGTCTTTTTTTTCTCACATTGTAGAGTAGGCTGATGGCACTTAGTGATAAAATGACAATTCATTCGGAAAAATCTCTATTTTTCCCCCTTGGGCGTAGCTAGAGTAATTTTTCAATGGGGGTCGGGATGGTTCATCAAATAACTGGGTAATTTTTTTGTTAATAAAATTTCTGAGCATAGCGCTACCTGGTCCTCGCTAATCCTACTCCCATGTTTCTCCAGATTTAGACTTTAGACTGCGTGTTGTATGACGCAACGTCGTTCGGTGTCTACCACAGCGGGAAAAAATCTTCTTTATTCTGTATGGGGATCTAACACACAACCATTACATTTGCAATTGGTTGTGCCGGTCCTACAATCGCTCCCAAATATTTACAATAGAGGCCTTTGCCTTTGGGGCAGGGGCACAAAATGTGACTGTACGCGCAATTGGTTGTGCGTTTGATCCTCACTCGAGGGAAATGAAATATTTACTTAAATGTATATTTTAATTTTCTTCGCTCTTGAGTTCCTCCCCAAAACACGCAATGCCAACGTTTGGAACGGAGTGCCTTAACACTAGGTTCCCTCTGCCTACCCTGCTGTATGCGGGAAACAGCGTGAAGCTGATATATTTTTCCACTTCACGCTTTATCATGCATATAGTAGGATAAAAAAGAACATACCAATTGTAAATATATCGTCCAGTTTTCTCTTATTTTAACCTACCTAATTAATAATTAATTTCTACAATGTCAGTCAGCAAAGCCAAATTCTATTTAACTTACATTGCAATTGCAACTGACATGACTGACTGAGTCATGTTGATTTTAAAGCAAACATAATACTCTACTTATTGACAGCGCTAAGCAAATAAGGGGTGGTTTCGACTGTGAATACACTGCTTTAATGTTACAAATTAAAAAAGGGTCGAATATCTATTAAGTAAATTTAGTAATGAATAGTGAGTTATATTGATTTTGGATTAAATTGAAAGTGGGTTCCTATCAAATTGTGTACTTGTAAGTTCCCATAATATGGGAAGTTACAAGTTACAATTATATTATAATAGCTTCGTTGTATTTCGTCATAGCAGGGTAAGCAGAGGGAACCTGAGAATGACTGGCGGAAGGTGGGGAACGGAGTGTCTCAAAACTTGGTCCCCTCTGACAGAATACAGCTTGAATTTTATGTTATATTGATTTTCATCATTAAACTCATTATACACCTATTTATATAGTGGTGGAAGTACCCTGCAAAGTCACAGATATGCTAAAAACGACATAATTTTACTTTGCACTAACTCTAACCAGATTTAAAGTACGCAATATATTTCACTATAAAACATATTCTTTATTGAAAATTGAACCCACAACCATTGTATTGTTAATCAAGTCCTAAATGCGCCATAAATATGTAACTAAATCTAATTCTATGGAATTTTTAATATTTCTTATCTAAAGGATCAAATGGAACCCAATTACTAAGACGCTGCTATCTGTCTGTCCGTCTGTCACCACGCTGTATCTCACGAACAGTAATTAATAGACAGTTGAAATTTTCAAAGATGATATATGATGAAGCCCCAATAACAACAAATACTAAAAGAAATAGATTTAAATAAATATTTAAGGGAGCTCCTGTACAAGAAATATGTTTTTTTACCGTTTTTATAAAATGCGCGACTCCGACTCGTACCTACTTGTTAATTTAATCTTATCAAAGAAACGAAGCGGTGAAATTAGAAACTTTATCTAATTTTAGTATTTAAATTCTGTTTCTGGTACAATAATAATTCATCCATTTAATTATTCCTCCTAAACTAGTGTACGTAGTTTTTTTTAGTGAACTGTTTATAAAATGGGCGTCGGCGTGATTCCTTCAAAGATATACATATGTGGTTCATTGACTGTAATGTTATTGTTATACCTTTATACAGTAGGTATCTGTGTAACATTCTAGTATTAGGGCTTCTTTAATTTACTATTAGTTAAAATAGTTTTAGTTTTTAAAGTTTTTTTTTAACTAGCTCTTTCCTTTATTTTTATATATATCTTTATTCTGCTTCTCAATAAAAATAATTCAAGAATGGTAATGATATAATAAATATATTTAATTTTTTTATCTTTTTGCTTTTGTCGCCTGTAACGGAATACTCAGATTTATTTCAATGTACTATGTTGTTTCTAAAATAATTAAAAATTTATTTTTTTTAGTTTTGTCTGTATAATAATGATATCAAACTCACACTCTGCGCTTTTGATGGCATCTACATTATGTTTTAGCTTCACGTTGTATTCGACATATAGAGAACGTGGGTGAGCAAAAGAAACATAATGTTCTAAGACATTTCGTTTCCCCTGCATCTTCCAAGTTTCAATACATTGTGCGCTGAGTAGAGGAACTCGACATCGCTCGTAGTATTGTAATGAAAATAAGATAAAATAATTAATTTCCTTCGGATGGGATTCAAACTCATTACCGTCGCGTTTTCCATCAGATTTCTTCGGTATACTAAATGTGCCAACCCTATAAGTTTGGTTTGTGTTTATGCGTTTGCGCACCGGTGGTCGACTGATTGATCTATGGACTTTAGCTAAATAGGAAAAATTACTTATATGGTACAGTTAAAACTACTGCTAATTTGACCGAAAGTGCTGTTTTTTGATAAATTTACGAATTTCCGATATTTTAATTTGCAAGTAACAGAGTCCTATAAAATTATAAGTAGTACTCTAATAGGTAACAACAAAATGTACCTCAATAGCTTTTTTAGCTTTACGCTTTATACCTAATAAGGTAGTCAGAGAGAATGGAGAGCCAAACACTACACTCTCTCTCCGTATCTCTTTCGCCCTGTCCATTGTCATCAACCTCTTCATACATGCCCTCAGGGACTCGACATCATGAGGACATCATGCTTTTTACGTGACCTTCCTCCACTATCATAGGTATGTCTCCAAGATAAGCCCAAGCCTTCCTCCGCCTCACCCATTCACCTTTCTTGAAAACGGTAACTACCCTCTAAAGTCTATTACATTTTAAAGTAATTGTTCGTACATCAACTAATGTGCGTGGCGCAGTTCCGAAATTTTCGCTCGCGTTCAACGGTCGAGTGGGCTTTAATCTACTCCACTGTTCATTTTTCCATACGAAAAATACAACTAAATCCATACTTTATTACGATAAGAATAAAGCTTAGAATCCCTTACGATAAACTCTCAAGAGTCCACATTTCGCATTTCGCTGATATTTACAATGGGTCGTGGTGTGTCGATGCACTTTAAATTGATTGGATACATATTGCGTTCAAATATATACATCTTATATTATTATTATTACTTTCTATAGACTTACATCCGTATATTCACGTTGTATCTCGCACATAGCGGGATAGACAGAGGGAACCACTAAAACACTTTCGTTTTCCTACTTTCCACTGAATTCTGGAGGCATTGTGTGTTGATTTGCCGAACTCAACTCGTTACCAGATCGAGGTAAAGTTAAAAAAGTATTAAATATTTCATTTCCTTAAGTGGAAATCAAACCCAAAACATGTCATGTTTACAGTTCAATGGTTAAAATAATGAAATTTCAAAAGTTTTTCTTAAGAAATTTGGCTTCAGTTGTAAATTACAAGACTACTTATTTTCATTTTTATTACTTATTTTAGTTTTTACATATCCTGATGTACGGGAAGTAATGTTAAGCTTACTTTTAAAAATTTAACAAAAAAATATGCCAAATTGGCATTTTTTTTTACAAATCCAGCAAAGAGGTTCGACAGTATACGCACCTACATAAATACATACATATATTCGTGTTCAAACGATTTAAATTTCATGGCGTCAACACACGATGCGGGCATTTCATATAAAAAACAACTAAAAATGTGCGGTGCCCAAATAAGCGCGGGGCTCAGCTGTTACTTTTAAGCCTTCAATATTTTTTTAAAAGTTTTGTCACGTTGTATAAAAAATATATTTTTATTTTCATCTGTACTCTATACTAATATTATAAAGTTGAAGAGTTTTTCTGGAGAAGTGAAACTTCACACTAGGTTCCCAGGTTTCCTGTACCTACCCTGATATGTGCGGGAAACAGTGTGAAGCTGAAAAAAAGTATAAACACACTTATTTAACCACTAAGCTAAAAGTACACAAAAAAAATCCTATACGCAATTCTCTGTAACTATAGTCCGTACTTGCATTTAGTAATGTGAGAACTTATTAAATACTCACAAAATAGTGAACAATTTCAGTAAAACGTTGAATTCCAGCACCGTTGAAATGGTTGTACAAACTTAACCCGAATTCAGGCGTAAGCAAAACTAAAACAAATGCACCTTAACGAGCGTTACCCGCTAACCAGAAAGGTAAATAGAAGTTAAAAAAAGTGGTTCCTACGGGGTTATAAAGTTGAACCTTTTTGTGTTATTGTATTATTCTATAGTTGGGATAGTGTCCGATTGGGATTACATATAAAGTGTTATTAATATCATAAATATTATAAGGTTTTGCTTAATACTTTAAATGTTTTATAGCAACATCCAATCCAATTTTTTTATCTATTTTCGAAAGCGTTCATTTGCTATATGTTCAAGTGGCTACACCACTGTGATTAAATAAGAATAACAAAAAGCATATGACATTAAATGTCTTCAGTTCCCGAGGTAACACTGTGACTGAAGGTTTGAAAGAAATTACTAATATGATCTAATATAGCCAGGTAAATGGAATTAATACAAAAACGAGCTTTACTATTTGAACCAGTAGTTCACTCAATATAACATTAATGAAATAACATAAATAACACTATAACATGATAATGTGTAAAAATAATATTAAATCAAAAAAAAAACATCACGTTCATCAGAACCTAGTGTTAAGACATTCCTTTCCCACTTTCCACCGAGTTTTGGAGGCATTGCGCGTTAAGCGGCGGAACTCAACGCCGCCCTTTGCTTTGACACCAGAGCGAAGATATGAAAATGTAAATGTATATAAATATTTCATTTCCTCGAGTGGGGATCGAACCTACAATCAGTCGGTTTTACAGTCACACTTTGTGACCCTGCGCCACGACCGGCATCATAAATAAGCTATAAGCATAGGAAGCAATCTATATTTTTATACCTAAGACATAAAATAACTAAACTTAAAAACTAGTCTAGACTCGTAGATGTTCGTACAGCTTGTGGGGCATTAAATTGATAATTCTAAAATCAAAACTTTTCCAAATACAATATTATTATTAAAACAATAACATTTTATTGACTAATTTTTCTAATAATGAATATTTTTTATCAAATAATCTCCATTCTTCGATCGCACCATGTTAGGCAAAGAGAACCACGCACCATCCAATTTTCAACACATTACGTGTTTAGAGGCGGAACTCAACACCGTGCTTTGTTTTCTTACAAGAGCAAAGAAATAGAAATAGTTAATTCTCTTGAGTTCGAATCGATCCGATTAGTGTTTTGTTTAAGTGTAAAATAAAATATCTATATAAAGTACTACATATATTTTTATACGAAAGAGTGAGTGAAATTGTTTAGAGATTTTATGTGAGGAAAAAAAATTAGATTTAGTCCTGTTAATTAGCCTTAGTTTTAGAGTAGATATATTTATATATATATAAAATATAATTATTTTTTTTTATAAAATCACTCACTGTCAATCATTACAATATCGCATACAATGGTATCTAAACGGTATAAGATCGAAAACTATTCAAGAAAAAAATGGATCGATTAAAAGTTTACTTCTTTATTAGAATTTAACAGCAATCAAATCTGAATCTGATACAATCAAGGCACTTAACTATAAACACACTATATTTCTCCTGTCACATATCAATAAAAAAATATGTAATCATTAATTGAGGCCAGTCGTGGCGTAGGGGCGTGGCGTATAAGCGTGTGACTGTAAACGCAACAGGTTGTGGGTTCAATCGCCACTCGAGGAAACGAAACTTTTAATAATTTCATTTCTCCGCTCTGGTGTTGATACAAAGCGCTGCGTGTTGATCTCTCTCTATCTGCCACTAAACACACAATGCTTCCAGAATTTGGCGGAAAGTGAGGAGCGGAGTGTTTCAACACTTGACTCTCTCTGCCTACTCTATTAAAAGCGTGATACAGCGTGAAGATGTCTACTTCAATAATAATAGCATCATTCAAAAACCACACGCACATACATATTTTTCTACAAAACTAAAGCATATGTTCTCACATCAAGTGGCCACCATAAAAAATTTATCTCCACACGATATATACGACACAATCGTCAGCTTTAGCTCGCGCGAACAATGAACCTATTGAAAACCGTTTGGAAAACTCACAAAGGTATGTTTACATTGAAATGGCGAATTTACCTGAACTGGTAAATTTTGGTAGCGTGACAGCTTGTGGACGGGACGACGTGTCAATAACGTGTCCTATTTGGTTTCGTGCTGTCTATTCAATGTATGGTTGAGGTTCTGAGGCGGAGGCGGTTTTCACTGTTCTTTAACAGTTATGGATCCGACCCTTTTTCGGGAGAGTGTATCTTTTTTTTAGTTTCTTCACTCTGGTAATACGATAAAATAATGACAGTTAGGGAACGGACGTGAATTTGTAACTGTAACTAATTTAAAAAGAAAGTAGAGAGCGGAAGAGATAGGTTCCCTTTGCCTACTTTGCTTTATAAGTAAAATATACAGTGTGGAGAAATTTTTTTTGAATACCGGCATTTGTTAAAAATATAATAGAAAAAAAACCATCCCTCTCTTTTGATCATTAATGTTAGGAATTGTAGAATCTACCGCCAAACTTAAATACAACGTAAAACGTTAAAAAGCACAAAATGAAAGTAGTAATTAGAAACTTTACTAATAAATTGAGCTTTTATACGTTTAAAGCTGATGCCGAATTATTTTTACCTCAACAGCGGAAGGGTCTGGAGGGTTGAAATTTCAAAGCGAAGGATTACATCAAAGGCCTTTGTTTGCATTCCAATACCAAATGTTATTTTCAATCTAGTAATATAATAAGTTATTTTCAACATTTTTTTATAGCTTGACGCTGTATCCCACAAATAGCAGGAGGCAGAGGGAACCTTATGTTAAAACACTGTAGAGAACTACTCATTACCCAATTTTTTAAATGTTTTATTGCACCGTGACGGAAATGAAGAATTGAAAATAAGTCATTCCTGTAAATAGAAATCGAACCCACAAACGTTGCTCTTATAATCTGACACGAAGACCTTTTATTTTCTCTTATACATTATTAAAGACTGCCTAATATTAATTTTTTTGTTCAAATTTAATTATTCTTCTTTTAGATTTAGGGAACATGTTTAAAGACACTCCGTTCCCTTTAAGACACTTCCGATTAAGAGAATTCGGCGGAACGTGGACATTACTTTCTTAGTTTATTTGATAAATAGTTAATTTGCATGTAAAAATTGGCAAAGACAATGTGGACACAGCTTAAAACTACCGCACTAAAACGTCAATCATGAGGGGTCATGCATACAGAGAGGAGGACCACCAAAAAAATCGCACCCTCGAATAATAAACAAAAGGAACCAATTGGATCCTTGTACAATCGATATTTGAATTTTTTATAAAGCTCTCCGCGCACTTTGGGCATAATATAGTTCGTTGTAATTGAATTTTCTATAGCTGGGCGTGAAATTTGGAGAAGTTCAACGGGATTACCGGTTTGTTTGTTAAATTTTTTATACTTATAATCCTTCTATTGTTCAAACGAAATTTGAAAGTGACTGTATACCCGATGGTTACAGGTTCAGTCCCCATTTAGAAAATATTTTTATTTAAAAAATAGTAGTAGTTTGAGGCCGGTCGTGGCGCAGCGGCACAAAGTGTGACTGTAAACCGACCGGTTGTGGGTTCGATCCCCACTCGACGAGATGAAATATTTACTTAAATTTATATTTCCATTTCTTCGCTCGGTGTCGAGGCTAAGCGCGGCGTTGAGTTCTGCCACTTAACACGCAAGGCCTCCGGAATTCGGCAGAAAGTGGGGAACGGAGTGTCTTTCACTACGTTCCCTTTGCCTACCCTGCAGTGTGCGGTATACAGCGTGAAGCTGATTTTTTTTAAAAAATAGTAACATTAGAATTGCGTCTGTGATGTATTATAATATGTATCAAAGTGCTTCTCACGTGAAAAATAACTATATTTTTTGTGTTTGCAATTTTTTTTATAATTTTTTTAATTTATCAACTCTAACCTGTTCCTGAGATAAGCGGATTGAACCGAACAGCTTATATAATATTAAATATAGATAATGTAAATTAGTATAGATAATAAACTCAAAAACTTTTAAAATTTGTCAAAATTTATACACCAGAAATCGAGATAGGAGCTGTACAAGTTTTCCACTGTAAAGTTCTTAATGCGAGCAAGGAACGTGATGTGGGAACTGACAGGCGAGCTGGTGGCCCAGTTGTTATAAGATACTTATGTTTCAACTTCTAGACTCGGAGAAGTCATTTAAGCTTTCAAGTTTATTTTATTGTTTTTTTTAGCTTGGGTTCGGTGAAAATAACTGTCTTTTTTCCAGCTTCACGCTTTATTTTACATAAAAAAGAGTAGGCGTAGTATTAAGACACTGCCATTCTCCACTTTCCGCCGTATTCTAGAGGAATTTTATATTGAGTGACGGAACTCAACGCCGCGCTTTGATTTTCATAGCAATGTGAGCAAATGAAATCACATTCGTCGCGTTTTCGCGTCGTCGAAAAATTTGGTTTGCGCACTTTACAGCCACTTTGCCCTTTCGCCATGGCCTCATATGAAAATAATAAGGTCATATTATGTATTATATCAAATAATCCAGATAATACGAAGAAAGGACTTGCTACAGTATCAAATATATACGTATCGCTAATCAAAAAACCCTAAAATAACTTATACATAAGGAAGAAAACTTACAGAATGTGAAAATACAACATAATTTTGTAACAAAAGCGGAGTGTCCTCAAAAAACAATTTTCAAGAGAGTCGTTTGAAAATTTGGCTGTTGACACATTTACTTGGTGTGAATACTGAACAATTTGGCTTGCGCTCTTTACCTAAGCCACTGTTAATTGGTTTAACCCAAAAAAAATCTTTTTTAATAAAAAAAAATGGAACGTAGCAGGATTTTCAGTTTTCGTACCTTTTAATTTTGTTTTTTTATATTTTTTGCAATGTTGAAATGAATTAATGGTTTCGTGGCGTACGCTTTTTGGGCTTTGATCAAAATTTTGAAAATATTGTTATAAAATAACATACAATAGTACATAAATATACACATTTTGGAATTGCAAGGAAAGCAATATTTTCAGATTTTTAAAAAAGGAAATCACTCGTGTCAAATATATACCAATTTTTTGGATTAAAAGAAAAAAATATAAATTAGGAAAGCTTTTAAAGTAGAAGTGGACTAAGAGTTGTAGAGGCCATCATGCCGCAGGACCACAAGCGTGTGACTGCAAACGTGACGGTTGTGGGTTCGATTCGAACTCCGGTAAATAAATTACTTAAATTATCATCTTCTCGTTCTCAGATTTTATTTTCTTATAAAAAAAATAGATTTTCTTTTCTTATTAAAATATTTCAAACAGAACTTACTTTCATGTGAATACTACCTATTCATAAATGCTGTCTTTTTTCCTTTACAGTAGTTTTAGTGTGAAACGAATCGGTTTTACGTCCGCAACTATTCTTGCTGATAGTAAAACGCATAACGCGTAAACTACAAATGTCTTTGTAAATAATAACATGTTGGTAAAACATAAAATGCGTGAGGTCTTTCATTTTAAACTAGCTTTTGCATGCGGATTCGCCCGTGTGGTCAAAATGGAAATTAATAAGAGAGAATTTGGGGACCAATTTTTTTTTTACTTCACGTTGTATCCCAGCACATAACAGGGTAGGCAAATAGAAGCTGGGCACCTAAAGTTATGACACTTTCATTCTCCGTTTTCTGCCATAAGCTTGAGGCATTGTGAAAATTAGAAAACAAAAAAAAATCATTTTGAACTAACAAACACGGGTTAATTCGGCTATGGGAAATACACTTAGTAAAGATGAATAGATACTTTAGATTTATATGTATATATATATATATATATATATATATATATATATATATATATATATATATATATATATATATAGATAACGCAACTCCCGGTTTTTAGACTATATTACACGAGAAATCATTTATTAGAGTAAATCTTCGTCAATTCATTAATTTTTAAATCAAAATTCTGATATCCTCATTTATCGCTAATATTTGATGCAACAAAAAGATATAATCTACAAGTAGGTCTAGTAATTAAAAATGCCTTTGAATAGGGACGCACCCCTGCTTTGTGCAGGTACGAGATTCAAAGCATTCTGATTTTCCAATAAATAAGAAATAAAAGTAAAAAAATGCTGAGATTCCATTATTTTTTTAAAACATCATGATTATGAGAACCACCCTAGAAACTTGTTCTTTTCTGGCATACTAGGGATTTTTTTTCTAGTTCCTGCTGTATATCTTCTGCATATAGTAGGGGCCTAACCTAATGGAATTTCGTATTAACACTCTACAACCGACGTGGTAGTCCTATAGGCACCGAAATATAAAATTCGGTGTATTACCAACTGATTATTAAATTTAAACTTTTGGATCTCGCTGTAAGGAGTAAGGAGTAATCTCGCTGTAAGGATAGTGTGAGGCAGGTAGTCATAGGTACCCCACGGGTCCATACAGCAAGTAAAGTGTCCACAAGACTATTACGTCGGCGTTAAGGTAATTGTCTACTAGACTACCACTTCATTAAAATGGTGATATTTTCATATAATATATAATTTTAAAAATACACATTTTTGTTATTATTTTTTGCTTCACGCTCACAACAGGGAAGGCAGAGGGAACCAAGTGTTCAGACACTCCGTTCCCCACTTTCCGTTGAGTTCTGGAGGCACTGCATATTAAGTGGCGGACCTTAACGCCGCGCTTTGCCTCGACGCCAGAACGAAGAAATGAAAATATTAATGTAAATAAATATTTCATTTCCTCGAGTGTCCCCTCGTCTTTCACACATTTTTTTCTTCATTTTAAGTAAATAAATATTTTTTTCCTAAAAAACATACTAGTGACTAATGACCCTTTTTATATCAGTGTAAAAATTAAGCCACGTCATTCGCATAGGGTTAAGATACTCCGTTCCCCATTTGTCACCTAATTCTTTGAGACATTGTGTATTAAATGTCCAAATGCAAAGCCGCACTTTATCTCGTTACCAGAAACAAATATGTCAAAAGTGGAAATCGAACTGACATCGTTTAGTTAAGCAAAGAGGTTAAGTAAAGCTGGCTTTATATATATATATACATATATATATATATATATATATATATATAGCACAGCAGCACGAAGAGAGGATTTCTCTAAATTCCTACGGGAACCGGAAAAGACGGAATATTCCATTTTACTTGTTAAAAACAACGACGACGACAACCACAGCTATATAAAGCCAACTTAACTTGACAGTGCAAATTAAAAACGACGAATGAAAGAAATGTAAATAAGATATTTTTATCCTAATAATCCCACGTCTGAAGATGACATTCCTATCCTTCCAAGAGCTCCTTTACAAATGCACCTAGCCCTGCCCTTTTTCTGTGCGCAATTATAACATTTTTAAACTACAAGTTTTTTTTATAATTATTTTATTCATTCATTCAACATAATGGCTTAATGTATATTTATTATATTTGAAGTATGACAAGTTGCTTCTTCCTCTCTATCTAGTAACTATTGAAGATTTTTTTTATGATTATTTTCTACTAAAGTATCAAAACACGAGACGAAACGTCTCCAGTGGATTTGAAAAATCTGGAAACAAGAATAATTTCGAGTATTAAGCATTTGAACTGTTTAATGTAATTGTATGAAATTTGGCATACTCATAAAAATCTCATTGCTTGTATTGTATTTAAAATAATTCAAGTCAATAATTTAGCTCAAACAAATATTAAGGTATGCATTTAAAAATTGGTCACGACTGGCTTGACGCTAATATTTGAATTTCTTTGCTCTAGTGTCGAATCAAAGCACGGCGTTGAATTTTTTCAGAATTCGGCGGAAAATGAGGAACAAAGTGTCTCAATACTAGGTTCCCTCTGCCTACTCTGCTGTGTTAGGAATAGGGCGTCATTCTTACACCTAATTCACTTCTATTTGGAAGTTCATCTTCTATAGTTTATTTGAACTATAAACTTAATATTTTGGTACCAAGGTAGACTTTTATGCATATACACGAGAAAAATGAAAGAGAAAGTGAAAAACGTTAATTTTAAAAGTATCATAAAAAACGTAGATAAATAAAGCTATTTTAGCAATAATAATAATTATTAATAGAAATATTAAAAAAAGTTGAGATATCTCTATCTATATAGAAAATGTATACCAGTGCATACTCACAGGTCTACGTTAATTCGGAATTAAGGATTTAGCTTGGCTCTCGTTTCACATTTTTGTTTTTATGGTATTATTTTCTTCAAAAAAGTAACATATTTAACTTGATATTCTTATTAATGTTTAATAAGATTTTACATTTACAAACCAGTCTTTGATAGAAAAATCCTAATGAAAAATAGTTTTTTATTTACTAGAAAAATATACAATGTAAACACAAAAAAAATTAAAATACTAAAAGCCTCTTACAAATTTAGATTAGATTTATATCTACTAAATTTAACATTTTAATAATCTATTTATAGGTTAATGTGAATATTATATGACCGGTATAAAGAAGCCAGTACAAGTCGTTTCAAGAAATAGCCGCACATTAGTATGACGAATGTTGAAGACTGATTTGCATGTCATACAATAATTTAATGTTACATTACAATAACTTGTAAATGTGTATAAAGGAAAAATTATGTTTTTAAGAGTGTCTGTAAAAGAAAATGCCGGTCAAGCGCGAGTAGGGATTATAGTTCAACGGAAACGTAACATTAAAAAATTTGCAAACTTTAGTTTGTGACGTATTATTTTATATGAAATTAAATAGATACATATTGACAGATGGACATTAAAATGAATCTATAAAGTTTAAAAAAAACACGATAAAAACACACATCGTCTTCATGTTTCTAAACTGTTTGGAAAGGGATACTACGTAATTGCAATAAGTGACATGTATCACCTAATAACAATACTTCACACTAGTTGCTTTCCAATAAGGGCCGTTGCCAACAAGCAACTGCCCCCGATTGACACAATTCCACTGCTTTTATTATCTTTTTCAAATCTACCCTCTTTAACAATTAATCCTTAACAATAGTTTAATATGTATTAATATGTATGTAGTTACATAGATATTTTTCTTATTGGTAGTTGTTATGTATCAAATTCGTAAATTAAACAAATAAGTATTCGTAAGTGGAGAACGGGTCCATAATTCAGCGGTAACTGTGGAACGGAAGTGCCTTAATAGAAACGGAGTGTATTATCACTACACTACAAGTTCCTAGTAGGTTCCCCCAGCCTACCCTACTCTATGCGGAAAGAAAGATAAAAAATAAAAAAAAAACGAACACTGAACTTTATTTAGAAGTCAAGAGAGCTCGCAAATTGTCGACTAGACACATCGTCCAATTAGCGTTTAATTAATATAGCGTGACAATTTCAATCTCGCGTGAATTCGTTATTTGTGATAACTATGCGGTTTTGCTCAAAATATGATTTGATCTTTAAATTATGTTACATATGCTGTTGCGCCTGTACTTGTGGCTCAGTGGTTGCGATGTGAACAGAGGTAGCGAGGTTTAAATACAGAACAGGAGAATATTTTTGTAAAATACATAGTTCGTGAGGAATGGAATGCTTTATAGTGATTATTTCACTTTCAATTCAAGATTATATAATAACTTTTATGATCTTTTTTATGCCGTGTGATCCCGGCCTAGAATAGGATCATCCTGGTACTGGTGGTGTCGTAAGAGGCGACTAAAGTACGTGTGGTAGAGTCACGTCGCCAGCAATGGCAACACGCATGGGCAGACTCGACCGGATCATTACCACCCCCGGCATTTAAAACCGGCGTGAAGTAGTGGCTTTATGCCACTGCGTTTCGCATCAGGTAATGCCGGGCCCCGGCGCCCAACCCATCTTAAAGGCCGGCAACGTACATGTAGCTCCTCTGGGGTTGCACGGGGCCGTGGGCGGCGGTGGTCACTTACCTTCAGGTACCCGCACGCTCGTTTGCCGTGTCTTTTCCGTAAAAAAAAAGATCTTTTTTCCTACATCTTAAAATGTAATATTATGGTACACCAAAAGGCAAGAACTCTAATTAACTTCGTGCAAAAATTTTACGTAACAAGGAAAAGTACGACACAATTTGGAGTTACCAAAAATGAGTTTACTCAAGGAACCTTATAGTATTTCCATCGTTTATTTCCTACCATTATTTTCCGGTAAAACCGTTTCAAACGATAAATCACAGAAGTATACAGAAGTTTTTCGTAAATTTCCAAATGGCCCGAAGAGTTACTATTGCCAGTTGACATTACAACGTGAACATTGAGTGGCGGAAATTAAAAAAAATGCTTTCATTTTTTATATAAATAGATAATTTTACATTTATTTATTTAAAACAAAAAAAAAAAACAGTCAAACCTACTACCACCGCCCACAACCAACATCCAAATAGAGCCATTATCACAAAACCACCGTATCCCTACGACGTATAACTGAATACTTACCTGTCTACAGAACATTTAATACATTTTAAGTAAAGGGTTGCTCTGTAAAATGAATTCTACTTGTGAAGTAAAAGAAAGAATTCACGCACGTCATCTAAAATAATGAAGAATATAACTTAAATTAAACGCTTTTAGTAGTGCTGGATAGTAAATGAGATGTGTCATATGAAATCATTGTATTGTATAAAAGTATAAAATGAAGCTCGAGTCTTAACCACGCAGCAGATTTTAATGCAGTTTTCACTAATAGCTACATCAAGTCAAGGGGAAGACTGTTATCCGAGCGAGTGATGCCCTGAGTACAATACTAGTATATTTATATATAGTATTTGTATTATTTGTAGGTATCTAACGTTATTTTTTAGGGTTCCGTAAATCAAAAGGAAAAGTTGTTATAGAATGACTCTGTTGAAGGTCTGATCATCTAGGCTTAGCTTGACGTTCAGATCGTCCCTTTCGACGACTGAAATGTGCCACCGGCCACGTGTAATCTACCAGAACCCAATGATAGGGCGGCCCAAGGCGATGCGCACCAGTGTTAACGCTGGTGTGATAGTTGACGACGAATGCAGCGTTGTGAACCGCCATCCAACACGCTATGCCCGGAACGGCGGTAAGGAGGAAGAGCATTCTCTTTGCGCCGTCCTCCACTTCTCGACCGACAACCTAGCGTCAACAGACGCGATTCTGTATGCTCGATTTCGTCATCCTTTTCATAAAATGATGTCTGTCTGTCAAGAGCCTCTATATCAGAAACGCTTGGAGATATCGAGTTGAAATTCAACCATATACTCAGATCTTTGGCCCCAATTCCTGAATACATATTTCTTCCACTATAAATGGAATCAAAATTAAAAGGGAAAATGAACTGGAAGTATCCAGTATTACTAGTTTAGAAATTTGACAACTAGCATTAACAAGGTAATACTAGTCCAGGAAAAAATCTGAAAATTATACATTTGTGGTTAAGCCGTAAAAAATAATAGCCTTAAAATCGGGGCAATATTTGGTATCAAAGTTGATGATGATGATTCAAGTGAGATATCAGATGAAAGGGCTCTGGCCAAGCTCAGCTTAAATTTCAGAAAAAGCCAACACTTCCAATTTTTGTACGAAACCCTCAAACAACTCGCGCTCGTCCGATTCGAATTTCCCTTCTCCGTTTTGTCCAAATTCGAAACTTGCGCCGATCACTTATAAAAAAAAAAATCTACTAGAAACGCCGACAAGAGAGGCTTCTTGTACAATTGAGTTTAATCAACATCTCAATTGTTACTTACATTATTCACATTCTCTATCAAATGAAATCTACAACAGAAGTCAAATTGAATAAACTAATTTAAAGCCTTATAAATCATACCATATTCAGTTCCAAGTAAGGAACGCCTACATTTTATTTTTGTCTATGATACTGATTCTGACAAAACATGAAAAGATATAAATAATATTATATTTTTCCCCTGTTCCATGAATGTGTATGCTATATAATAAAATTTATAGAAATACATTTTTTTCTGGGTTTTAGAAAAATAAAAAAATCTTTAAATATTAATTATAATAAATAAAATTATAATAAATATGTGAAGTGTATATTTAACCAAACCGACTTAATTAGAAATATATAGTTTATAAATTCTTCTCTAACACATATTAAGAAAACGTATAATTTCTTTTTAACGTAGCAGGTATTTCTCTTTCCTAAGTGTGATTTAAAATTTAAAAATATAAATCTCCTTTTATTTTAATAATTGTTTTTTTTATTACATTTTGATATTTGTTGTTTTGAGACATTGCCTGTTAAATTGTAAAACTCACCCTTCACTATATTAACTTATTATTGTAGTTTCACCATACACCCTGGACATAGCATGGTAGGCAGAGGGAATCTGGGAACCTACGGAACCTGGGAACCTTTTATAGACACGTAGATTCTCACTTTCCGCCGAATTCTTGTGGATAGCATGTTGAATGACTTAACTTAACGCCGCAGTTTGCCTTATTACCAGAGCGAATAAATGAAAATATAAAACATTTCATTCTCTCTAGTGAAAATCGAAATCACAACCGTCGTTTTTACAGTCACACGCATGTGTGCCCATCACGTCGGCCTCATCTATACTAAATTAATACTTTTATATATTTTATTAGAATTTAATAAAATATAAGTAAATAAAATAAAATTGTTCCTAAAAATAGAACTCCCTGCCGTATAATTTTTATATCGAAACATCTCTAATCTATCGTATACAAAAAGAGTGAATCGTTAGAAAGGCTTTTATTTCTGACATTAATAGGCTTATACGAAGCTCGGATTACGTACATCTGTCCGAATTTACTAACAGACGGATGTTCTGATATTTATATATATATATATAATATGTATTACAAATGTAATCCCTTTAAATTTATAAGAGTATTTTTTTAGCTTAACGCTGTATCCCGCTCACAGTGGGACAGGCAGAGGCAACTTAGTGCTCAGACACTCCGTTCCCCTGAACTCTGGAAACATTGCGTGTTGAATGGCGAAACTCAACGCCGCTTTTTGCCTCGACACGAACGAAGCAATAAAATATTAAGAAGAAATCGAAGCCACTACCTGTCGCGTTTACAGTTACACTTTGTGCTCCCGCGCCACGACTAACCTTATTGTATGTACATGAGGCCAGTATATGTTTTGTATAATACAGTTTCATTACATAAATAATAATACTAAGCACCTACTGTAAGGCCGTCGTGGCGTAATGGTACAGCGTCTAACAGAAAATTGCGACGGTTGCGAATTCGATTCCAACTCGGGAGAAAGAATTGGTTTTTTTTCTCACGCTGGTAACAAGACAAATCGAAATGTTGAGTTCCGTCACTCAAAACGAAATGTCTCGAAAATTGGGTGGAAAGCGGGGTAAGGTTTTTATTTCAACTCTAATTTGATTATCTTTTGTAAGGGCTATGCTGTTTTTTAGAATTTTTAAAGAATATTGCCGTCTCTGAAACTTCGGGAAAGCTTAAGACATTTGTCGTTATTATTACGCTTATGTTAACCGTAGCCTATGTAACCGTAGCCTGTGTGTAGCGTTCCTTAATAAAAGAACTATCCAACAATTAAATATTGTTTCCATTCGAACCGATAGTTCCAGAGATTAGCGCGTTCAACCAAACAAAACTGTTATCTTTATAATATTATTAAATAATAATAAATAAGCAATGATGATAGAATATACTTTTATTATATAATAATTGACCCGCATTTTGAAGATTTGAACTTGTTCCCTTTTTAGTAATGCAACAAAGAACTATAATGAGCTATACGAACCCGTACGTTTACATTAAACCGTGACGGTGTTCACATTGATACGGTTGTTACAATTTTGTTAATTTATAATCGTTACATCGAAAACGTAAATGTGAAATGAGAGCCAAGTTAAATGTTAAGCAATGTGTCGTTCTTGACTTCACTGATAATAGAATGCGAAAGCTATATGAGTGACATTCAAACTCTAAATTTTACTTGGCTATTATTTACAAAAATTACCTTAGAGCTGTAGAATCGATATTTTTCGAAGAGTTTGCGGACGGAGAAGCATGAAATTTGGATATAAATAAGGAGTGCAGAATGCTTTTTTAAATAATGCATAAAAATATTTACGGCGTTGAGTTCCGCCACTCAACACGCAATGTCCTAAGAACTCGGCGGAAAGTGGGGAACGGAGTGTCTTAACACTAGATTCCCTCTGCTTACCCTGCTGTGTGCGGGATACAGCGTGAAGCTGATTTAATTTGATTTTTTTTCATAAAAATATTAATAAAATAAATATAACACACACTTCAATATTTGACAATATATTATTTTGTGTAAAATAACATACACTATGGCAATGCGGTTGTATGCCTCAGTTCGATTTCTATTTTTATTAAAATTGAAAACAATATATTACCCCCGAGTGAGAATCGAACTCGCAAACATCTAGTTTTATTAAAAGCATATTCGGTATAATACGGTTATATACATAAAATTACTCAATAAGGAGAAATGAATTCGAACTACTTACCCAACAGGAAGCGTGTCACTCTAAGAATTGGTTGACATGACCTTCAATATTGGCATTGTAGTCATTTAGTATAGCAAAGTATATCTAGTATTGTATAATATAGGGGTTGTTTTATTTATAAGGGCGAGTGCAAGTGACACGAGGGGATGTAGGAGAGGGGACTAGTACAAATGTAGAGAAAATCGCGTTATTTTTAACAATGTTTTGATAAAATGTGGATATAATATGCATAGTGGGTGCATAAAAGATATAAAGATTAACGTACATAACTAAAAAAATTGTAGAATATTGCTTATAAAAAAATATTTACTGTGTTTCTTGCGCCGGGTTTTTTGATTCTGAGACAGTAAATATAACATACACTACAAACTTGTTATAAATTATTGGATAACTGGAGCACATAACTTCTTATTAAGAATCAAAATTATTTGATTTTGACGATATTATAAAGCCTGTTATCAATTTGGCCACAGGAATGACGCCAGATCTAATAGTTCGTATAAGATAATTTAAAAAACATAACTAATACTTATATTTTACTTAACACACCCTTAAGCAAAAGCTAATTTGTACTTACATATATGTACTTCTATCTATCTTAATAGGAGCGAAGGTTCCCTGGGTCCCTGCGCTTATACTATACGTGCGTGCGTGCGCTGCTACTATGTGAGGGTTACAATGTGAATTTAAGCGAAATATATTTTTAGGCCCTAATTTACGAATTTTTCAAGTGACATTTTTAAAGGGTCATAAAAAATCATTTAAATCGCTTCACCAGTGAATGATAAAGTGTTGTAGTGTATTGTTCAGAAACAACCCTACGATAGGGGGTTTTGGTTTATTAATTTCTTGTCAGTTGTTTAGTACTCATGTATTTTAATTTAAAAAAATCTATAGAGTTCAAGTTTTCCTCTTCGAACTCTTTTAATATTTGACTTCATTTTGTTGAACTAATATTAATTTTTTTATACAAAAAATCAACTTCACACTGTGTCCCACATACAGCAGGGTAGGCAGAGGGAACATTTTTTTTTTTATGGAAGAGACACGGCAAACGAGCGTGCGGGTCACCTGATGGTAAGTGATTACCACCGCCCACGACTCCGTGCAACCTCAAAGGAACTACAGGTGCGTTGTCGGCCTTTAAGATGGGTTGGGCGCCGGGGCCAGGTATTACCTGACGCGAAATGCAGTGGCATAAAGCCACTACTTCACGCCGGTTTTAAATGCCGGGGGTGGTAATGATCCGGTCGAGTATGCCCATGCGTGTTGCCATTGCTGGCGACGTGACTCTACCACACGTACTTTAGTCGCCTCTTACGACACCACCAGTACCAGGATGATCCTGTTCTAGGCTGGGATCACACGGCACAAATGTTTAAGACACTCCTTTATTCACTTTCCGCCGAGTTCTAAAGACATTGGGTGTTGATTAATGTAAAATATTCAATACTCAGTAATACCTTATTAAAAGTCTATAAAAAGTAACTCATATTATATAGGCAGTTAGCATGTACATTTAAAAATATAACCTGTAACAATAGTGAAACGGAACGGAGTGTCTTAACACTAGATTTCCCCTGTTCAGGGACACTGCTGTATGGATACAGGGTGCACTGTGATATATTATATAAATCTATTTCATTATTAAAGTCTTAGGAGTTGAGTATCACACCTAATGGTAACCTTATTCGGCGCCAAGAATATTATTCTAGGTTTATTAGGGACCAGACGGTTATTGCTAGCCCGCCCGCCAAATATCTCACCTGAAGTTATTAACTTAATAATTTAGGTTATATATACCTATATATATAAGAAGACAATTCTATTTTCGGCAGAAACTAGGTAGTCTAGAGTTAACACACTCCGTGTAAAACTTTTCCTGAACTTTCGACACAGTGATAATTGAGATGGGGAACTTAACACCGCGTTTTATCTTATCAGAGTAGGGAAAATTTAATAATAGTAAGTCGTCGTGGCGTAGCGCGATGTGAATATGAGTGTTGTGGGGTTTGGTTTCTGCTCGGATGAATTAATTATTTTCATTTCCACGTTCAGGGATTGAGACTAACCGCAGCGTTGAGTTCCGCCAATTAACATGCAATGTCTTTTAAATCTAGGTCTCATCTGGCGACCGTGCTATGCGGGGAACAGCGTGAATCGTAGAGTACGTATATCTAGTAAGTGTATTTAAAACAAAAACGTGATCTGTACGAATACTTTAACTCATCTATATATAGCAAGTATTTAAGACAAATTAAAATGAGGGAAGGGTCTTTATAAGAACAATACAAAACAACTATTTTTAGAAAGCTTTTGAAGCGTTTTTTGTCATTTCTGTCGTTTTTTTTTACTTATTATTATAATGAAAAATATAAAAAAGTAGTTTTTTTTATTTTAATTTTAATAATTTTAATTTTTTAACAATCGTACCGACTTCTAGCAGGTAAAACGGTATTGTATAAATTAAGATTTTTTTTATCTCCCCGACACCTTCCGTTATTAATACAGAAAATTCTTCAAATCCTGCATATTCTTCAAATAAAATTGTTCATAGAATGTAATTTTAGATTAAATTAAATTATGCAGTAAAGATTCGCGCTGAATCTTGTTTAGCTTATTTAATACTAAGCTCTTAGTGGGGATTCTTAATTAAATTAAATGATTACCTAGTAAAACTTTAGCAGTCACGCTCAAATGTTTCAACTTTTTAAGTTTATTTTTAAGCTTCTAGGAATACAGATCCCGTAAAGTCCCATATAACGGTACGTAAGGAACCTAGTGTCAAGTCACACTCTGTTCCCTACTTTCCGTTCGAGCTCTTTGTCTTATAACCAAAGAGAATACTAAATATCCCCGAGTAGGAATCAAACTCTCAATCGTCGTATTTATAGTCATACACTGGGTCGCTGCACCACGATAGTGTCAAATCAGAGTTTAACGCAGATTCATTACAATCTACTTTTAATAGGATATATTTGTAAAACAAGAACACAGTAGCACAGCTTTTGACTGTGAACGTGTTTTTTCCTAGAACCCTAAAAATGACAAAATTCTAACTATCAAATCAAATCAGCTTCACGCTATATAACGCACACAGAATGGTAGGCAGAGGGAACCTAGTGTTAAGAGTGTCCTAATTACCGCCGAATTCAGGAGGAATTGCGTGATAAGTAGCGGAACTCAACGTTACGCCTTATCTCGACTCCAGAGCGAAGAAAAGAAAATATACATTTAAGTAAATATTTAATTTCCTCTAGTAGTGATCGAACCCACAGCCAGTCGATTGTACAGTCAAATTGTCACGCATTATTTAGTAATCCCAAACGAGAGCAATAACCATTCGCTTACACACATATGATAAAGAGAGAGAGAGAGAGAGAAAGAGAGTGCATACGCAGATAATACGGCAATCGGCAATAAACTAACGGTCCCCCGCTAGCCAGTCAATTGGGGTTGCTCTTACCTCTAAATAGTCTACAATACGGATTTCATTTAAAATTATTGTTGTATTTGGGTACAGTGTTCGATTTTTTATGATCGACTTACTATAAAATAGTAACTAATTGACGTTTTCATCTCCTTTTGTTTTGAAATATTAATGACTTATATATTAATTCAATAGTCAATGTGATATAACTAAAAGTATGTGTGTGTAGCATTTTTTTATAATTTCTATATAATCTTACTGTATTATTTAGCTAAGTATTAATTTTTTTATTCATTTTGATTTTAATATAAGCATCAAATATTTTAAAAACAGATTCAAATCCTGTTAAATTCAACTTATCATACAACCTTTTTCGTTTTAAGTTTTTTTATTAATTTTATACTAATATAGAAAGGCAAAGGGAACCAAAGTTTGTTATAAGGCATCCAATAAAAAGCCAGAAGACTTCGACCAATCCATGACATGAATGACAAATAAAAAAAATAGAAGAAACAAAAGTCACGTACAAATAGATTTGATATCCCAAGAGAACTCTTTGTCTCATCAGAACCAGTAGGTAGAATTGAAAAACTGATATGAAGAGATCTTTCAAATATCGCTTTGTATAACATGAAACTGAGTTTCTGTCATACTTCAGTCTCTTCGTCCAATATACGAATACTTTATTATTACGAATTTACAACAATAACATATATATGTATATATGCCTTATAGAGTGACTGTAACGCAACGGCTGTGGGTTGGATTCCCCGCTTGGAGTAGTTAATTATTATTCACTTATATTTTAATTTTTCCATCTGGTACCAAGGTAAAGCCAATAAAACATACACCAATATTATTCTTCAACTCGCCGTAAAAGCTGAGACGTGCAACTTAACTATGAAAAGTCTATGTCTAAGTCTACACAATTTAACTACAAACATATTACACAATTTAACTACAAACAGTGCTACCATTTGTCAAATCAAATAAATATCCAGTCAATAAATACTTTTTACTATCTTTAAATATACAAGGTAAGCATATTAAATATGCAATATGCATAATGAAATTGTAAAATCTCCTATACATAAGTATAGGAGCTACTCATCTACTGGCTAATTGTTTTTATTATTAATCAAATTATGCAAAATATTAACAAATATTGTAGCCCATATATTATTTTGATGTATCACATATATTAATCTTTTTCTTTTTTTTTTTATGGAAAAGACACGGCAAGCGAGCGTGCGGGTCACCTGGTGGTAAGTGATTACCGCCGCCCACGGCCCAGAGGAGTTACAGGTGCGTTGCCGGTCTTACCTGATGCGAAACGCAGTGGCATAAAGCCACTACTTCACGCAGGTTTTAAATGCCGGGGGTGGTAATGATCCGGTCGAGTCTGCCCATGCGTGTTGCCATTGCTGGCGACGTGACTCTACCACACGTACTTTAGTCGCCTCTTACGACACCACCAGTACCAGGATGATCCTATTCTAGGCCGGGATCACACGGCACAAATGTCAACAACAAATCTAAATCCGTTCAGCAGTTTTTTCGTCAAAATTAAACGAACATCCATCCCCACAAACTTTCACATTTATTATTAGTAGAATTAGAATAATTAAGGCGTAGTGGGTCTACGTCTGCTTTTGGACGAGATGGTTGTGGGTTCGATCTCCATGCGTGGGATAGAATGCACTTTATGTGCTTTGAATAAATGAAGTTAATGAATATCCCCGAATGCGATGTCGAGTTCTGCCACACAACAAAATGCTGTGCTGCATTCCGTCATACATAAACTGTTGTAGGACGTAGTGTCTTAACACTAAATTCTCCCTGCATTCTATATATATACTTATACAAATTTATTTTTGATTTAATGCCAATCTAGCTTAATTAATTTAGAAAATTGTTATTGACATTAATTAATTTATTTATTAATTTCTATTACTTTAAATTACAACTGATTTTTCTGAACAAGTTAAACTTATATTGGTATTTTTTTAGCCTCAAGCTGTATACCGCACATAGCGGGGTAGACAGATGAAACCTGGGAGTCTAGTGTTAAGACACTCCATTACCACTTTCCGAACGAAACTAAAAAGTAAATAGAAAGACATAATATAATCTGTGGTATTTTAATGTGGTTTTTTAAGCATTAAAAAGCTACTTAAAGAAATTTAATTGGGGTAAAAACTTCAAAGACACCCTTACACACATTCAAGAGGGATTACACGTACCTAATATAGTATTATTTTTACCTTAGTAAAGTATTTGTATTTACATTTAGGTTTTTTTAGGAAGGGTAGACAGAGGGAACCTAATGTTACGATACTCCGTTTCCCACTTACCGACAGCTGAGGATTTACGTGAGTTGAGTTCCACCAATTAATGGTGGAACTCAACTCCGCCCTTTATTTTGTTACTAAAGTTAATAAATTAAAATATTAATAAATAATACTAAATTTCCTTGAGTGACAAAAAGTCAAACCCACAACAGTGGCAGAAGTATGTGAATATAAACATACTTCTGCCACTAAGCCACGACGGCCTCTAAGCATGTAAAATCATATTAATTAATTATTCCCATAACATCATAATAACATTTTGGAGTTACTTGATTTTAAAATTAAAAATCAGCTTCACGCTGTATCCCGCACACAGCAGGGTAGGCAGAGGGAACCTAGTGTTAGACACTCCGTTCCCCACTTTCTGCCGAATTCTGAAGTGGCAGGACTCAACGCCGCGCTTTGACTCGACACCAGAGCGAAGAAATGAAAATATAAATTTAAGTAAATATTTCATTTCCTCGATCGAACCCACAACCAGTCGTTTTTACAGTCACACTATAAGCCTCTGCCCCACGACTGGCCTTGCTGATTGATACAAAATCAAGTTTCTATCATTTTATGGTTATAATGCTAAGATCAAAACAGTAGATAAAATTTTCAGCTACTCTATCAAATTAGATAACAATTTTTTTATGAATATCCAAATTATTATATAAATATTTAGAAGATGAATAAAAGTGCTCTCCTAATAATAAAATTGTCATAAATAGATATATACTTTTTAAAAACAATTTACTTCCACATTTATACATAGCCTATTATAAAAAAATATTAACAATTATAAAAAAAAATATTTACCTACCACATTCAAAAATCCCAAAACCAACTAAAAATCATTTCGCAAAACAACACAACACTATTAATCGTAATAAGTTCAATCGTAAAAGCTCGAAGGGACGTGCGCTCCCTCTGAAACACGCGACGCTTCTGGCGGGAGTCTGGCATCTGGATGTCGTGAATGGGAGAGCTTATAGACATTAGACAGCGTATATGTTATTAAGTGACGTCTTTTTTTTGAGCATCTGCAAATATCGATATTGCGAATAGCGACTGGTCGTGGGTTCGATACTCGCTCTAAGAAATCAAATATTTAATATTTTAATTTCTACGTTCTAATGACGAGGCGAAAAGCGGCGTTGAGTTCCGCCACTAACTGGACATTACCTCTAGAATTCGGTGGAAAATGGGCAACGCAGTGTCTAAAACTAGGCTTGAAACACTAGGTTTCTTTTGCTTACCCACCCAGCGATGTGTAGGATATAGGGAATATTTGAATGGTTTTTAAATTTGATGCTTGTTTAAAGCTTACAAAAGAAGAGTCCTGTTAAAGATTGGGCAGCCTCGGTAATAGTAATATTCAATAACTGACCTGGGTGGAATTGCGCGCAACTTTTTCATCCAAAACATGATGTAGAGCGTGTAGACCTATGCTGTACATCATCATCTTTATTGATACGATAGAATATAAAAAAGGAAAATTAAGCTTTATTTTGTAAAAAATAAATCAATTGTAGCAGATATTATTAGTGCTGTTGAGACCATCATGGCTCATGGGTACAAGAGTGTAAATGTAACGCGGCGCTTGTGTGCTCCATCCTTACTCGAGAGATTTATTTATTATTTATTAATATTTTAGTTTTTCCGCTCTGGCACCAAAAGTACAGCGTTGAGTTCCGCCACCCAACGCCTTGATATTTTTTTGTAGTAGAAATTAAATGAGAAATGTGTATTGTAACCATCCAAAGGGTATCTTTTCATTTGTCTAAGCTTTTAATGATAGACATGATAAAACAACAACAGTAACTACAAACATATATAAATGACAATGATAGAGCCACTGGTCAGGTTTAGTTCTGCGGTCGACGAATTGCGAAGCGAAGGGAGTCAGCTATGCAGTTGGTGACTGCCAGGGGGTTACTCTTGAAGGGCGAATGAACCACTTTTTACATAAATTCAAATATCTTCGTGATGCCTCATAGGGCTAGGGTTGCCTTGGTGTATGCCTTCCTCGATGAATGGACTATTTAAGACAAAGACAATGTTGTAATTCAAACTAGTACTTCCTGAGATTAGCACGATCAACCAAACATACTCTTCAGCTTTATAATATTCAAAGAAGTTTTTAATTGAGCTTTACAGGAATATAACACATTTCTTTTATTACCAGGTGCAGATTAACTCTGAATCTTACTTTAGAACTTGTCTAATATTTTCTTTGAATACTCTTGAATACTTGTCTCGACGATAAGATAGTTTTAATATTAAATATTGTCAAGATTTCAGTATATTAACCTACATTACTTCTAACATTACTTTTTATAATATAAATTTAATATAACAAAAACTCTTTTAAAACGTGTATCCTCTCACGCGGCGAATTGTAACTGATCGTTGTCTGTGTTAAACATTAAGTATTTCAATTGTCTGTATTGAAAAAAAATAAAAATAATTTCCTTGAGTGGAAATCAAACTCACAACTGTTTGTTACCTTTACAGTCGTACGATAGTGCCCCCGAAACGATTGGCTTCACTATAAAATTGAAACTTGATTTCCTCATAACGCTGATTTTCCTGGCAAAATTATCAAGACCATCCTATAAAAGTAAGCAAAATATTTGATTTTCAAACAAAATAAGAAAAATATATTTTTAAAGCTTCACGCTGAATCACATAATTCATCTAGTATTAAGACTCTCCGTTCTCCACTTTCCTCTGAATTTTGAAGATATTGTGTTCAGTAACGGGACTCAATGCCACGCTTTGCCTCGTTACTAGATTATTAATAAAATATAATATAGTAGAATATTAATAAAAATATTAAATATTTAATTTGCTCAAATCGGATTCGAACCTACACCCTTTCGCGCTTACGATCACACTCTTGTGCCCCTGCACCACGACCGGCCTCGATAATATAATTTCTCTAGAAAAATAACGATCCAAGTCCAAGAGAAACTTCCAATGACATCGAATCATTATGTAATGGTCATAATGATTGAATCTTAATGAAAGCTGAAACCGATGAAATCAATTGATTTCCTTAATGATGTACTTAAGTATAATGACTAAGACAACTTTGTATCTTTGTATCGGGTCTCGTCATTTTTTTTCATAGAAATTATAAAAAAAATGTAGTAGTGAAGGATTCTCGAAGCTAAGACCTCTTGGAATATTATTGTTAAAAATAAAAATAATTAAATCTTGATTTGAAGTTTGAAGTTCTTTATTTTGTTATCATAAAATTGTCTTGTATATTTTTTAGGTTGTGATCTACTACAGTCTTTGTGCCCGCTTATAAGATTATTCATTCCATATTATGTGACATGTGTATTTAGGAAAAAATGGTTATTTTTATATTATTATATATACTGTTATAACCTTAATTATATTAATAAAATATAAATTTTTAATTGAGGCCAGGAAATGACATATTTTTTAAAATTTATATATCAATTTCTTCGCTCTGCTGACGAGGCAAAGCGCGGCGTTAATTTCTGCCACACGCAAGTATTTGGCGGAAAGTGGGGAACGCAAGTTCGTAACACTAGGTTCCTTCTATCTACCCTGCTGTGTTTCTGAAGCTGCAAAAAAAATTAAGTGGAGGTGAGGCCATTCGTCGAGCAGGGGAATAACACACAACTGTGACAAATAAAATCACAAAAAATCATATCAGCTGCACGCTGTATCACACCGCACACAGGCATTGCGTGTTAAGTGGCAGAATTCAACGCCGCGCCACAACTCCAAATTAAAATATAAATTTAAATATATATTTCATTTACTCGACTAGGAATCGAACCCACAATCTTACACATTTACCGTTTACAGTCAGACCTTGTGCCCTTCCACCACAACTGGCCTCAAGTAAAATTAAAATCACAAAAATAATAAAAAAAGGAAACGTTTCCTATTGGCACTTAATTGGCTTATAGCAAGGTCCACTTGTCGCTCCTAGGGAAGTTTTATTCTCTTTTTATATGAGTAGCAATATATTTCTTCTAAGCTTCGCGCTGTATAGCAGGGTAGGCAGAGAGAACCTGGTATTAAGATACACCGTTCACTACTTACCGAACTATTAAACTGCCTGAAACTCGGCGGATGCAGGTCGAATCCCATTTAGGAATCAAGACAAAGCGCTTATAGTTGAGCTCTACCACTAAACACGCAATATCCCAAAAAATTGGCAAAAACTGGAGAAACGGAGAGTGTACATTTGAATTTAATATAAAAATAAAATACTTTCAAGTGTGATTCGGACTCACTCAATCAAAAAAATATTAATTTGAGGGTCGCAAGTCAAAGGAAAATAATACAACTTACCGAATTTCAGGTTTTATTTCCAGCTTTACGCTGTATCCCGTATGTAGCAGGCTAGCAGGGGGGAGGCAGAGGGAGCCTGATATTCCTCCCTACTTCGAATTCTGGTGGCATATCATGTTGAACGCCACGCTTTGAATCGACACCAAAATATTAGATATTTAATTTCTTCGATTTCTTCAGGTGGAAATCGAAACCACAACCTGTAGCATTTAAGGTCACACGCTTTATTCATCTGGAGATCTCCAGGTCCTATAAGGATTCATTTGTTCTTTTGAAGTACGGAATAATAAAGAATAAATAATATATCCCTTTGAGTGAGCCATGTCAAAAATTATTACCAAAATTCAGTCACAGCAGAAAAACGGCGTCGCGTTTCGCCACTCAACACGCATCGTCTCAAATATTAAAACGGAAAGATGGACACGGAGTGTCTTAGCAATAGGTTTCTTCTGCTATACGGAAAAAAGTCTGAATTATCTTATGTACATATCATATCTACGTTTGTGATAATGTCTATAGGCTTCTTAGCATTTGTCTACTATGGCTTCAGATTTAAAAATTTAAAAATTTGCATCAAAATTAAATAAAAAAATATAACAAAAACTCTTTTAAAACGTGTATCCTCTCACGCGGCGAATTGTAACTGATCGTTGTCTGTGTTAAACATTAAGTATTTCAATTGTCTGTATTGAAAAAAAATAAAAATAATTTCCTTGAGTGGAAATCAAACTCACAACTGTTTGTTACCTTTACAGTCGTACGATAGTGCCCCCGAAACGATTGGCTTCACTATAAAATTGAAACTTGATTTCCTCATAACGCTGATTTTCCTGGCAAAATTATCAAGACCATCCTATAAAAGTAAGCAAAATATTTGATTTTCAAACAAAATAAGAAAAATATATTTTTAAAGCTTCACGCTGAATCACATAATTCATCTAGTATTAAGACTCTCCGTTCTCCACTTTCCTCTGAATTTTGAAGATATTGTGTTCAGTAACGGGACTCAATGCCACGCTTTGCCTCGTTACTAGATTATTAATAAAATATAATATAGTAGAATATTAATAAAAATATTAAATATTTAATTTGCTCAAATCGGATTCGAACCTACACCCTTTCGCGCTTACGATCACACTCTTGTGCCCCTGCACCACGACCGGCCTCGATAATATAATTTCTCTAGAAAAATAACGATCCAAGTCCAAGAGAAACTTCCAATGACATCGAATCATTATGTAATGGTCATAATGATTGAATCTTAATGAAAGCTGAAACCGATGAAATCAATTGATTTCCTTAATGATGTACTTAAGTATAATGACTAAGACAACTTTGTATCTTTGTATCGGGTCTCGTCATTTTTTTTCATAGAAATTATAAAAAAAATGTAGTAGTGAAGGATTCTCGAAGCTAAGACCTCTTGGAATATTATTGTTAAAAATAAAAATAATTAAATCTTGATTTGAAGTTTGAAGTTCTTTATTTTGTTATCATAAAATTGTCTTGTATATTTTCTAGGTTGTGATCTACTACAGTCTTTGTGCCCGCTTATAAGATTATTCATTCCATATTATGTGACATGTGTATTTAGGAAAAAATGGTTATTTTTATATTATTATATATACTGTTATAACCTTAATTATATTAATAAAATATAAATTTTTAATTGAGGCCAGGAAATGACATATTTTTTAAAATTTATATATCAATTTCTTCGCTCTGCTGACGAGGCAAAGCGCGGCGTTAATTTCTGCCACACGCAAGTATTTGGCGGAAAGTGGGGAACGCAAGTTCGTAACACTAGGTTCCTTCTATCTACCCTGCTGTGTTTCTGAAGCTGCAAAAAAAATTAAGTGGAGGTGAGGCCATTCGTCGAGCAGGGGAATAACACACAACTGTGACAAATAAAATCACAAAAAATCATATCAGCTGCACGCTGTATCACACCGCACACAGGCATTGCGTGTTAAGTGGCAGAATTCAACGCCGCGCCACAACTCCAAATTAAAATATAAATTTAAATATATATTTCATTTACTCGACTAGGAATCGAACCCACAATCTTACACATTTACCGTTTACAGTCAGACCTTGTGCCCTTCCACCACAACTGGCCTCAAGTAAAATTAAAATCACAAAAATAATAAAAAAAGGAAACGTTTCCTATTGGCACTTAATTGGCTTATAGCAAGGTCCACTTGTCGCTCCTAGGGAAGTTTTATTCTCTTTTTATATGAGTAGCAATATATTTCTTCTAAGCTTCGCGCTGTATAGCAGGGTAGGCAGAGAGAACCTGGTATTAAGATACACCGTTCACTACTTACCGAACTATTAAACTGCCTGAAACTCGGCGGATGCAGGTCGAATCCCATTTAGGAATCAAGACAAAGCGCTTATAGTTGAGCTCTACCACTAAACACGCAATATCCCAAAAAATTGGCAAAAACTGGAGAAACGGAGAGTGTACATTTGAATTTAATATAAAAATAAAATACTTTCAAGTGTGATTCGGACTCACTCAATCAAAAAAATATTAATTTGAGGGTCGTAAGTCAAAGGAAAATAATACAACTTACCGAATTTCAGGTTTTATTTCCAGCTTTACGCTGTATCCCGTATGTAGCAGGCTAGCAGGGGGGAGGCAGAGGGAGCCTGATATTCCTCCCTACTTCGAATTCTGGTGGCATATCATGTTGAACGCCACGCTTTGAATCGACACCAAAATATTAGATATTTAATTTCTTCGATTTCTTCAGGTGGAAATCGAAACCACAACCTGTAGCATTTAAGGTCACACGCTTTATTCATCTGGAGATCTCCAGGTCCTATAAGGATTCATTTGTTCTTTTGAAGTACGGAATAATAAAGAATAAATAATATATCCCTTTGAGTGAGCCATGTCAAAAATTATTACCAAAATTCAGTCACAGCAGAAAAACGGCGTCGCGTTTCGCCACTCAACACGCATCGTCTCAAATATTAAAACGGAAAGATGGACACGGAGTGTCTTAGCAATAGGTTTCTTCTGCTATACGGAAAAAAGTCTGAATTATCTTATGTACATATCATATCTACGTTTGTGATAATGTCTATAGGCTTCTTAGCATTTGTCTACTATGGCTTCAGATTTAAAAATTTAAAAATTTGCATCAAAATTATATGGAAAGTTCCATAAAATATAATAAATAATTAAAAATATGTATAAAACCTACATAAAAAACATACATATTATATTAAAAATAAAGCAATTACATACTTTAACATCATGTCCCCGCGGCATAGGAAACTCATTACGTATACAAATCTCTCGAGGTCCGTGTCAACAATTTTTGTGTATAAAAATGTGTTTCCAGCCTAATTTACACTTATTTAAATCCTTTCCATCATGTTTCATGGCCTAGTTTTTACATGTTACATGTTTTTACATGTGTTAGTTATTAAAATATTTTAATTTTGAAAAGTAATAGCCCATTTCAGATTAAAGCAGAATTGTAACGAATGTGGCTAGCAACTGTAGTAACGTATCATTTTTTGTTGAGGATTTCCACATTCATAATATAATTTTTATAATGAAGTATTTTAAAAGTTAACAGTAGTTTCCTTTTCTATAGCGTGGTGACGCTAATAAAAAATGTACGAAAAGAAAATGTTGACATCAATTATTTAACCGTATAGAGGTGTATTGAAATAATATCAAAGTGAAGAACACTAGCTGCGGCAAAGAAATTTTAAGCATTTAATATATAACATTTATAATTTATTAACAAAAATGTTCAGATTTCCTTCATTTTACCTTAATAAACTGATGTTTGTTTATAGGGAGAGGAGGGTAAGAGGACCAAGAGATAGTCATATTATATTAATGAATTATTAATAAGTTTTTCTTTTTTTTAATAAGTTTAACATTTTATATTTGTAATGCTTATCACATTTTTTTCGCCAAGAATGAGATAAATTTTTAATATCGCCACCTAGTGTCAAATGTATGAAGTTTTGATAGCACTTGAATATTGAAGTAACTATCTACTTTTGTTCGACGCAGTTTCTTTTTCATCCACTAGAGGTTGATAGTAGTATAAATTTTTAAGACAGCATTTTACTAATAAATACTTTATACCGCATAAGTAAGAGTGCCGTATGGTGTCAAGAGACTTCTTTTTCTGTTTTTCGCAAGAATTCATACTTTAAAGTAGGAGAGATGGAAATAAAACTTATAATAAATTCATTTCTTTTCAATTCCGTTTCTTTTATTACCATTTTATTTATTGTTTTCGCCAAAAAAAATTTTGATATCTAAATCTAAATTAAAATCTTTTCTGTCATAAAGACACTGATAATCAAAGGAATTTACAAAAAAATTAAAAATACTTGTAGACTTGTTATATGGTACTCCTAAACCGTGAATATGTACATTAAAGGATTTTATTATAGAGTTATGCCAGGCCACTGTAGAACGACTGTTATAGGTTCAATACCCATGGGGAAAAATTTCGAATTCAAATTTATAATATTCTTTGTTCAAATAGACTAGCGACCACCAGCTTAGAAGGCAGTTCTGCTAAGAAGAGTCGGCAACAAATCAATTGCTGCTCTTTTTAATGTAAATTTAGAATACCAAAAATGAATAATTCATTTTTGGTATTCCGATTTATTTTTCGCTCTGTTTTTACGCATACGGAGTTGATCTCCGTCACTCATCTCCAAAATCGGGCAATGCGTGAAGAAGGAGTGTCTTAACACTTCGTTCCTCCTTCCTCCTCTGGCATAAGCAAGATAAAAAAGCAAAAAAAAATCTCTATTAAAAAAATAAATATTTAAATAGATATAGTAAAGTCATTATCAAGTCGTAGTCCTTATTTAACAACAGAGTTCAAGTTGCAGGTTATCAATATTATTTAGTTGTACATGTTACGGAAGTATATATTTGTTATAAATACAAGAATACGTAAAAATCATTTTGTTTTACATTTGATTTGAATGTAACAGTAACAGAATGTAACAGTAAGAAAAAACTGGTGTTGAGACACTCCGTCCCCTACTTTCCGCTGAATTGCCGCTTGAGGCATTAAAAATGAAGTCACGAAACTCGACTTTTGGCCGCACTTTGTGTTATTAGAGGGCGGAAAAGGAAATATTAAATATTTCATGCCCCTGAGTGCGAATTGGATTCACGAAAATCGTCATGTGTAGAGTCGCCCGCTTATGCGAAATGATACTAACAAATATCGGTTTTCTTGGTAGGTTGGTTCTTTCACTTGCTGAAACTCGGCTCCGGGTCATAGAGCTCGATCCGCCTTTTTTGGAAAAGAACGTTCTGGACTTTACCACCACCTTCTGGACTTTACCACCTTTTTTTGAAGCTGATTTAGTGTTAAAAACATTAAATTAAATTTAAAGTTAGTGTTTTTTTTAAAGAGAAAATGGCGCAGCGGCACAAACGAGTGATTATTAACGTGACGGTTGTTTGTTCAATTCCCATTTGGAGGAATTAATTATTATTTATAGTTAATTATATTATAATTTCTTCGCTCTGGTAAGAAGGGGAAGGACGGCGTTGAGGTTCACCACTCGAAAATTCGGCCGAAAATTCGTGACGTGATTCTGAAAAAAAAAAACATTAAAATTACCAAAAAATATGCATTATGCCAGACAATGTTTAAAATAATGCAAATACATTACAAATATGTACATAATATTGGTTCACGTTTTAATGATATGCACACACACATACATACATACATATACATACATACATACATACATATACCTACATACATACACATAAATAAATAAAATGAATATATTGCATTTGAATTATACAAACGTATTGGATTGTTGGATACGAAATTCATTTTGTAATTTTTCATGCAGGATTTTAAGCAATGTTGTATTTACAGCTATTAATTAGCAATAAAACTTGACTAAGAAATAAAAATATATATTTTTTTAGCACAATATAATTAAAAAAAAACAAGTGACAAAATAATAATTTCAAATTTTTTTTTTAATAAACACGCCATGCTGCCAAAATTTAATAAAAATAGCGAACGGAAGTGTCTTAAAAGAAATGGAGTGTCTTAACACTAAGTTCCCATGTTCAGCCTATCACTCTGCTATATGCAAATAAACAGTGTGAAAAAAAAATCAAAAAATCTCAAAAACCAACAATATCTTCAACTGTCAAATTTACTTAACAAACAAAAATACAATACAAACATGCAAAAACAAAAAAAAATACACGAAACCAAAGCTTTCAGAGCACTTTCACTATCACCCGTTATCAAACGCACAAATACTACCGACAGTGCGATAAAGCGCATGACCGACAAAAGTCGTCCACAGCCATACAAGCCAGTCACGCCGCAGCCTATAGCGCGGCCGCGCGCCGCTTACGTACAATCCATACATACAAAAATCCATTGAAACTCCATACAAAAATAACTAATAATGCTTAAACATTAATAAAAAATAGTCATATAACGTGAAAATTTTTATATAGTGTTGTGAAAATGAGGCGAAATGTGAAAATTTTGTTCGGTTTTGCGACGGTATGGTTTTTTGTGGTGTTTTACTATGTGCATTCGGACTCTACTCATACGAAGGTAGGTGAGATTTGTTCAAGGGGTTGTTTATCGAGGATCAGCTGTTGGTTCCACTGCGCATGATCGTTAATACAATGCAGTATTATTTTTTATTTTATTTGTATATAAAATGTATGTACAAATTAAATAAAATATCAGGGAACGGAGTTTCTTAACACTAGGTTCCCTCTGTCTAGCCTACTGTGAGAGTGATACTGCGTGAAGCTATTTATTTTTTATTTTTGTATATAAACGAGAATTATGTTAATTTGTTGATTTAAATAGTTCGTTTTTTTAGTTATTTTTAAGTTTTGCTATAATTATACTGTTGGGGAAAACCTATAGTTATATTTAGTAAAAACACGATAACATAAATAATAAATACCACGGTTATTTTTTAAGGTTTTTCTCATATTTTAGGTCAGTCAAGGGTCATTTCGATTAAAATTAAAAATATCGATTCGATGTTAAACGAATTAAATGTAGAGTTCACGTCTCGATCTCTACAATTGCCAACTTTAATTGTTTTAATTAGAACCTTGAATGGAATAGGTACTGTAAATAAATGTTATTGTACTCACAATCGCACCCATTATTTCACAATAAGTTAACTTAATTCAAATTATGAATCGTTTTCTTTACATATTAACGATTCTCCTGCAATTTGAAGTGTTGAAAATCAAGGTAAGTAATTAAGTAAGTACTCGTTATATATGTATTTAGTAAAAACACATCAACAAATGGCGGAGCTTAACATCATATTTCATCACACTAAAAAGGGAAACATCTCTTTGTTCAAAATGTTGACCCCATTGGGTTAGTTAAGATTTTTTTTGTTTTTAAGAAAACATAGTTATAGCAGATATAAATAATTTAAACAAAAAATATTGTTACTTTTTAGAAAATGTATAAAAAAATACGTAAAGGGATTTGAACCCTCGCCACTTGAAGATCGTCCAAGCGCTCTATCCATTAAGGCATATATATTTTTTTACCTTGAAACGTGGAGATTCACAATACATAATATAGTTGATAGAGAGTGTCGATTCAAATCTTATTTAATTAGATTTCGTTTTCTCCATGTCAATCCATGCTTTAAACATATTTGCGTCGTGGTAAAGTTAACAAATATTATTCTATATTGATTACAGATGAGCCAAATGATTTACTTGGATCTCTATCATCCCGACATACTCTATATTTATTATTTATTTATGTTAGAGCAATAAACAGAACATAAAGTTCACAAACATAACATGTTATAAAAATAGTAAAACATCCAATCAAGTTTCCACATCAAGAGTCACAGATAACTAACAATAACATATAATAAGATTAAAATGTATCAGATACAAACACATCATAAAATATACTATAATAAAAAATACGATAAATTAATTATAATTAAGAAAATGCTATTAATACAAAGCTAAAGAGTTTTGTTGAACTCGCTAATCTCAGGAACTAATGATTCGATTTGAATACTTTTGGTGTAAGATAGAGAAAAATGCGTAAAATTATAGGCTTTTTAACATCCCGTTAATCTTAGCATAGCAGAGTAAAAAGAGAGAACCTGGGAACCTAGTGTTAAGACACGTACGTTCCCCACTTTAATCTGAATTCTGAAGACAGTGTGTTCAGTGGCGGAACCAGCCAGTTACCAGCGACGAAATGAAAATATTATATATATATAACTTCCACGAGTGTAAATTGAACCCACGATCTGTCGCACACGCTTATGCTGCGCTACGACAGATCTGTAGTAAAAAATAAAATAATAAAAACCCTATTCTATTCAGGATAATGCTACATTATCTAGATTAATAAAGAGTCAAACAAGAGTCGTATAATTGCACAGTGAAGTATAAATAATCATTGTATTAACGAGGATAATCGTTTGTATGACTCATACAAGATTGTAATAAAAGGCTTTGTATTTGTAAATTACTTTTACATTTTGCAATAATAGATGTCTGTATATTAATTTATATTTATATTATTATTATTTTTTTAGTTTGTAAAATTAATTATTATATGTAGACGGTACAGAGAATCTAGTGTTAAGAGCTTTTCTCCACGCACCGTCCGCTTTTCGAGACATAGCGTATTGAATGACGTAATTCAACGCCACGCTTTATCCTATTACCTAAGTGAGCAAACAAAAATATTTAATTTCCTCAAAATGAACCTACAACCGTCATGTTTTCCTTTGAGGCTGTCACACTGCACTACGACAACCTCGGATACAAGAAATACTAACATTTAAATATTCGATATTTTTTTATAATCTTTTTCGTAATTAAGATGTTTATTTAATACTTTCACTATATATTATAATTCCTACAGTAAAAAAAATATTAAATTTTTTTGCCAATTTTAATTCAAGCGTTAAGATATCAAAACGTAACTTAATACTGCTATTAAGACCCGGATCTTGTTATAATAACCGTTTAAAATATTAAATACGACGAAAATTTTGCTGTGTTGTAGGTAGGTATTAATATTAAAATTATACAACATTTATATTATTATATTAAATATGTATTACATTTCTTGATTATATAAATAAATAAATATTCCGAACTTATAATAAATAGCTATTATCACACAGTTGGACAGTACCTAAATGACTATATGAAGGTAGGCATAGGTTCAAATCTCTTTCGGGGTAATCCGTATATGGTTCTGAACCAGTGTCAAAACATATTCATCATCTGCTCAAAATAAAAGATGTCATTAGAGATGAAAATGATAATGACTCATTGCCTCGAATGAACATCAAACCCACAACCATCGCGTCTACAGTCTGCCGCTATTCCATTGCACCACCATGGCGTTATTTCTTTAATTTCATCATTAAGCGACATCCAGATTTATTTTTTAATATTAATATTTATGGAACAAATTAACAGTTTTTCTTTATTACATTCTTTTCTAATAATACCTATAATCTTATCGAATATATAAGAAAAATCTTAATTAAAATTATGTAAACACCAATGTAAGCAAGTATTATATATAGAATGTGCTTCAACGCTACAAATTATATTGTGAGCTTATATTCTAGTGATTTAAAAATATACCAAATAATCCATTATTCAAATCCTGGCTCCATCATCAGATCAGCTCAATAACCATATTCCATATTGTTTTGTCTTATGTTAAACTTTCTTGTCAAGTTTCTTGATGATACAATTATTTAAAGTGGGATCAAATTCGATTTCTTACATCTTGTTACCAAATTTCAAGTTAACTTAAAAAAAAAGGTAAAAAATAAAAATAATATATAATTCTACATTATACAACACATTACTACAATGTCGACGGCGACATTGAAATCACTTTCTATTTATTTATTATGAACGGTTTCTGAAACCAAACGTTCTTCATATTGTTTACTTGTATTATCGCTGTGACGAGATAAGAAATTATGAAAGATGTACCGATTTTTTTATATTTTAAGTGTACGTTAAGCATATTTTTATTTAAGAAATTTTGCGACGCTATTTGAATGTAGGGGGTTGGAATTATTCTAGGTTATAAAAATGAAGAACTGAATTTTCTACGAAAACTTTAATAGTGTGTATCATCACGCTGTACCCCGCACACAGCAGGGTAGGCAGAGGGAACCTAGTGTTAAGACACTCAGTTCCCCACTTTCTACAGAATTCTGGAGACATTGAGTGTTGAGTGGCGGAACTCAACGCCGCACTTTGTCTCGACACCAGATCAAAGTTTTTTTTTAAATATATAAAAAAGTATATATTAATTCCGCCTCCGATAAATATATATTAATTCCTTCCACACCCTAAAATAAAAAGTGGTAATCGAGCTTACACTGGTCGCGTTTTCATTCCCACGCTTGTGCCACTGCGCCACGAAAGCCTCAGGGTGTTGATAATATTAAAATTATGGTTATTTTAATATTATTATTACAAATTTATTATAATTAATAATATTAAAATTATAATTATTATTTCTCTGCCTAAACGTGAAGTTAGAAAACTCGTTATAATTAATTAATCATACTAACAGAACCAGGTGACATAATGACAAACAATTACATAGATAAGCGATGTTTACATCAGCTATCTGGCTGGAGCGTGCCCCACTGAACATCTGATAACGCGAATAAAGAGTTGAATGAACCTAACTTTTTTTCAGCTTCACACCGTATCCCGCATGTAGCGGGATAAACAGAACAAGCCTAGAGCTAAGACACTCCGCTCTACATTTTTTCTCGGTTCCTCACTTCCATTGAATTCTGGAGGCGTTGCATGTGGAGTGGCGGATCTCAACGCCGCGCTTTACCTCGACACCAGAGCGATAAAATGAAAATATAAATTTAAATAAATATTTAAGGTTCCCTTTATCTACCCTTATTATATATGGTTACATGCAGGATGGATCCTATAAAGTTAAAAATACGCTATTCTAAGCCTATAAAATTGTCAGATATGTAAAAATAACCAAATTCTGATACATATTTATTATACCAATACAAAAGAACTATTGGAAAATATTAATTTCCACAATAAAATGACTTTTCATATTGACTTTGCCATTCAATAGACAAGGAGTAACATGTAAAGTGTGACAGAAATAGAAACACATTAATAGTTCAATAATACGTAAGAGTAAAAGAGATAGCTATAGTTAAAGTATTTCGGCCATGATGAGAGCTTCCGGATCGATAAGGGTGTTTATTTGGGGTGAATGAGTTAAAAATTGATTTGTTAAGTAGGTATATATATAGTGATTTCTGAATGTAGATAGTAGAAAATATGAAGAAATAATAGGTCTAGATCTAGATAATTTATCATTTTAAGACCTTTATTGTTTCTTTTTTAAGTTATAATGCAGTTTCACGCTTACGCTGGCTTTCTCACATAGCCAGGTGTATAGACGGAACCTACTATCACATGACACTCCGTTTCCAACCCATCGCCTACTACCACTACTGTACCGTACTACACTGTACTTTTTACTCTATATATTTTACAAAACTTAGATAACTGCTAATTTGGAACAAATATAATGTAAATTATTGAAAACAGCTTGACAATGCCCAGAAATCTTCCAAATATCTCGTATTGAGTGGCGGAAACGAAAGAAACTTGTTTCTCCGAGTGAGACTTGAACCCACAACCATTGCGTGACTCGCTTTGCCACACCGCTGATTCCCAGGTTTCCTGCCTACTCTGCTATGTGCGGGATACAGCGTTAAGCCATTATTATTATTATAAAAACTTACGCAAGCAAAATTCTAAATAAATTTGTGTAAAAACTTTCAATCTGAAAAATGACATTTTTTTCAGATTGAATTATTATTATTAAATATATTATTTAGAAGAAAAAATGAGACGGAAATCGAAATTTTGAATGTTAACCGGCAGAACTCTCCCATTTACTATTATTATTAGTAAATGTGGAAGACGAGGCGAAGAGCAGCGTTGGGTTCCGCCACTCCAGAAATTGTATGATAGTGGGGAACGGAAGTTTCTTAATAGGACGAACTGGCTAACTAGTAGGTCCCCAGGTTCCCTCTGCCTACTCTGCTATGTGTGGGATACAGTGTGAAGCAAATAAAAAGTGTGGGAATAATTTTTGCCTATAATTATAATAATTACGTTTCTATGAACCTGTTACTTGTACTCAATCTTGAGTATGCATATCCGGTTATAATTTGCTTAGAAAAATATCAAAAAGCGTATTATTTAAATATATATATATATACATATTTTGGTCGTGGCAATTTAAAAACAATACGATTTAAGGTTAACGCCGTAGTGGCACTATTGATTATATGATTATAAGAACAAATCCTGTTCCATGGATTGTTTATATTGTTGACATTATAGTTATATAAATGATTGTCTTTAATTCATTTCCATTTTCCCATTCCCATATATTTGGAAAATCAGGAGAGTAAAGAGTGCCTTAACGCTATGCTGCCTCTTTGCTATTCGGTAGAATGTTGTAAAAACAAATATACAATAAAACAGAGCAAGAGAATACTTCTGTCCCAATTAAATTTTAAAAAGAGAAGAGTGTCATATCACTGTTTTCACAAAAAAATTACATTTGTTAGGTACAGACTACACATACAGCTTCACTTCATAATTTTACTTGCTACAAGCAAAATGGTTTTTACATCATTATTCATAAAAAAATTAGTCTCGCAACAATTTTTTTACTATGAACAGTCAGACATAATGTGACAACCATTATTTCTGACGATTTTGAGAGAAATAACAAGAATATATTTAAAAAAAAAATGGGTAAATTTTGAAGATCAGTTTCAGTTCCCAATCGAAGGAAAATTTATATAGAGATAGGAAAAAAAATATTTGGACTTGACTATTTGGCCAAAACGGACTCTAGGTTCACACTGTATCCCTGATAGCCGCAGCAGGACAGAAATAACTTAGTCTTAAATCAAATCAGCTTCACGCTGTATCCTGCACACCGCAGGGTAGGCAGAGGGAACCTAGTGTTTTAGACACTCCGTCTCCGCTTAATTGAACTAACTTATTAAATGAAACTAATTTAACCAGATTAATCGCACATATTTCAGTAATTACATTTTGGAAACCCGACGGTCACGGGTAGACTGAGGTGGCATTCGTCTGTCAGTTGACATAATTACTATATCAAACTACCACCAGCGATTTCTTAATTTCCTCGCGTACTGCTCTGGATTCCTGCAGAATGAGCTGATAGTATCTTGCCCTCTGGTGGGTTTGAGACTTTATGAGTGAGTCCCAGGTGGTAGTAAGTTTCCAGCCATCCTCTCTATTGAAATTAGGATGTTTTTGTATTTGAATAGCCTCGCGGATCATTCTACGAATGTACCTGTTTTCCTTAGCGAGGATTTGAGGTTTATCAAACCTAATGTAGTTGCTGGGCTTATCCGCAGTATGTTCACACACAGCTGACTTCGATACATGCCCATTCTTGATATCTGAGATGTGTTCCTTCACCCTAACACCGATGCTTCTCTTTGTTTGACCAATGTATGATAAGCCACAGTCACAGTCTACTTTGTATACACCTGCACTCTGTAAAGGAATATTACTTTTTACTGGTCTCAAGAATTGGCTCACTTTCTTGTTAGGCTTGAATATGGTTTTTATGGAAGCTCTTCTTAAAATGTTGCCAATCCTCTCTGTAACCCCCTTCACATATGGTAGAAATGCCGGCTGTCTCTCTACTGTAGGTGGCTTGTTGGTCTTCTGACAACGCTGGCGGGAAACTTGCAGCTTGTTCTGATGAAGAGTATTCTTCACCTGGCGTAGCTCGTCCCCTAGGTGTTCAGCGTCGCAGAGGTGGTGGGCTCTCTGAAACAAAGATTTGCCAACGGTGGATAAACTTAAATATACATATCAACTTAAATTAATCCGGTTAAATTAGTTTCATTTAAAATGTATAATAATCGTGAAAATCAAAGAACTTATTATGTGAACTAACTTAGTCTTAAATGAAAAAAATCAATACTCTGGATGGGAATCGAACGTACAACAGTCGCGTTTAAAACCGTACGATGTGCCACTCGCCACAACGGTCTATAGTGTTTTATTTTTATAAAGAAGAATATATCTAATAATTCAATAACTCAAAGCATAATTAAATAGTAATAACCTATCAAAACATGAAACTACAGTTTTTTTATTCACACACAGTTTAACTTTAAAAAAAACTTGTTTTTGATGGAAACGCAGAGAGAATATTTAATTTACTTAATATCAGAAGTCAAGGTCCGTATTAGAGACAATATTTAACTAATCCATTCGTTTGAGAACTACGGATAGAATACTAAAGGATAAGAACGTAACTATTCAAGTTGCGTGGGCTGCATTGGAAGTGACCCTAGAAGTTTTTTACAATATCCTTCTAGCAATAAATTTGATTATGTATGAATTATTTATTATATTATACTGTCACTATCGCGTCTACCGTATATTATTATATAATGTATATACGTTTTGTTAAATTAAGTACTTTGTTACGAGAACGGAGTGTTTAGACACTAGGTTCTCTACATGCTGCTATGCAGGATCGGAAAGATAAAGAATCAATGCCTAATATTAGACCATAAAGAATATTGTTGAAGCGAATAACTGTATACGCGCCGGTTGTAAGTTTCATTTCCACTGTTAAAAAATATTTTTTCGTACTGTAGAATAAATACTACGTTAATCACTATTCATAAGCATTAGCGCTTCTAGTCAAATCCTGTCCCATTTAGCCACGATGTCATCTACAATACAGTTTTTTTTCGTTTCATGTTTACGTGTTTCGTGTTAAGTGGCGCAACTTAACGCCGCGCTTTACCTCGTTATTAGAACAAGGAAATGAACATCAAACATTCCTTCTTTTCTAGTAAAATTTAGATCTAAAACCTGTAGTTCGTACGCTTATGCCACTGCGCCACTGGCCTATAATACTGATACTTGTAAAAAGGTAAATAACAGTATTCATTGACGTGAAACATAAACAACGAGACTTATATAGCAAAAAAGTTTCAAAGGAAGGATGCTTTAAAAAGTGTTAGCTTGTAAATTACTTGTATTTATAGCGTGCTAGGAAACGTGTTGCATTATGCAGCCAATGTTATTGGTCTTCGGCATGTTATAATGAGGATCGAATTTAGTTTTTCTTCCTTTTAGCTTCATGCTGTATTCCGGATATGGCAAAGTACGCCGAGGGAACCTGGAAAAATAATATTAAGACTCCGTTTAAATTAAGACACTTCGGTTTCCCACTTTCTGTTTTTTCAAACGAATTCTCGGGGCAGTCGTGGTGCAGGGGCACGAAGTGTAACTAAAAAATCGACTGGTTGTGGGTTCGATCCTCACTCCCCACTCACTGTTGCGGCAAAGCGCATCTTTGAGCTCCGCCACTCAACACGCAATACCTCCAGAACTTGGCGGAAAGTGGGGAACGAAGTGTCTTAACACCAGCTTCCCTCTGCGTACCCTGCCGTGTGCGGGATACAGAGTGAAGCTGATTTGATTCGATTCTAAAAATGTCTAATTAAAACTAAACCCTTGAAAGATTGAATCTTTATTTGCTATAGTTAAGCACAGCACATTACAACACGTAAATCAGAATAATCTACAATCGAAAGGCGGAATACATATTAAAAGTGGATAATCGACCTAATATTCTTAACACGAAGTAGAAAGCAAGTACCTGGTGGACTTTGGAGTATTTTAAAACCAACTTAAATTCAAATCACGGTTCAACCTTATTGGAGCAGTCTACGTTTTAGTTTATGTGAACTAAAGCTATAAAGAAGCTGAATTTTTTGAATAAATTTGAATGATTCATACATTTTTAAAGGATATTTGGATGGAAAGTGTGTCAATTCCGTGAAAATGTCGGCCATTTTGAAGGAAAATGTTGGGGATTTCTTAATAGTTGTAAATTATTGTTTTGACATAGGAGGGCATGTATGAAGAGGTTGATGACAGTGGAAGAGGCGAAAGAGGTATGCAGAGGCCGTAGCGTTTGGCGTTCTCTCTAGCTACCCCGGTAGGAATATAGCTTGAAGCTAAGTTAAGTTGATTTTGACTTCAATTCCCGCACACAGCAGGGTAGACAGAGGGAAGACACTTCGTTACCCACTTTCTGCCGAATTCTGGAGGCATTGCGTGTTGAGTGGCAGAACTCAACGCCCTTCAACTTTAATTTGAAATATAATATATGTTTAATGTATCTAGTCTAATGCTTGTCATTTGTCCATTGATTCGTAAAATCCAAGTAAGAAAATAACTAACTACTTGTGTTCATCGAACCATATAAATGTTGCTAAATTCCTTTTAATAATTATTATTCGAGAATATACAGTCAGATATGCATAAAATAATACTAACCGATTTTTGTTATTGGTGTGGTTCTTAAAGAACGGCTACTTCTGATTCTGAGTATGATAGTCAGAGGAAACCTAGTATCTATACATTCCACCCACTTACTGTCTGATTTTCGAGGCATTAAATGCTGAGAATCGGAACTCAATTACTCGGTTGTCTACTATATCAGACAAAACGAAAATTAAAATATACTCATTTTCCCGAATGGGGATCGAATCCAGAACCAAAAAACTTTTTATCATACACTGTTCAACTTAGTCTCAAACATTGTAAGGTATTTTTTTATAAAGAGCACTTTTTAAATATACGTAGGTACAAAGAAACGAGTTAAAATAATTTAATTCATATTTTTATAAAAAAATTATGTAAAAAATGTAACTGTTTTCACGCAGTAGTTATTTAGGCTAGTTAAAACTATCATGTCATTGACCGTTCACTTGCAATTGACATAACAGATGAGGCCATCTTGGCGCAGTTGTATAATTTGTTACTGCAAATGGCAGTAGTAGGTTTGACATGTATTGATTGACACGGAAATTTTATTTTTAAAATTTTGTATTTAAAAAATATATATATTTTGCAGTATATAAGTAAGTATGGAAAGTTTGGTGTAAATTAACGCCGCGCTTTTGCCACAACTCCGTATTTTCTTCGAGTGGGAATCGAATCCACAACCTGTCGCGTTTAGATTACATATAACCAGAGCAATGAAAAGAAAAAAAAATTACAAAGTCTTTCCCACGAAAGGGCATCAAACCCACAGCCATCACGTTAACAAGCACACTGTTGTGCCATTGTGCCACCACGGCCTCGGTACAAAACTTGCTTGATTACTTTTACTTGAAAATGCAGAAAACAAGTAACTATATAATAAAAATAAAATCAAAAGCATTCCCAAAAAGCCCTCGCATTTTATTATATTTCAAACAACGGTATTAGAACTTAAGGAGGACAATATTAAGCATTCTCCGGTCGACACTTCATTTATATTCATATGGAATAGAGGAAGATGAGGCTCGCTTAATATGAGATCCTAAAGGGATTCCATCTATCTCTAAGACGCCTGAGGCGTTGTATACAACTCAATTTTCTCACGTTTTTTCCTTTAAAGAAAAATTATGAAGATTTTTTTATATAACATAATATAAAGACCACATAAGTCTTTGTTCTTCCTATATAAGTAAAAACACATAAACAACGGCTTCATTTACATATCTAAACAACATAAGTAGTAAATCAAATTTTAATAAAACTATCTGATTTGAACCTACACCTATTTCTAAATTTTAATATATTGTCAACCCATGCACTTCAACTGCACTGTATACACGTCATATTAGTCAGTTTGATTTCTTCAGTAAAAATCGAAATCGGAAGTATATCTATGTACGTATAGTAATATTCGTTCTTTATAATAAGAATACCATTTTGTGGGAATTAATTATTATTTTATATTTTCGCTTCATTAAATCAAAGTGCGGCGTTAAGTTACACCTCCCAACACCCAACCCCACAAATTCGGGTGTAAAGTGAAAGGATTATATGTAGGTACTTTAGGTACTCTGACCATATCATATGTAGGATACAGTGTGAAAATAAATAGAAAAAAATCATAATAATCACATTCATCAATTATAAATATTCAAAACTTTCCCACAACGCCGTTGCTATATTATTAGAAAATGACAGGATGCTAGCCGGACAGTCTTTCACGGTCAACGAGTGTTTAATTGCGATTAGCGATTTATGCTTGTAAACGTAAATCGTGTCTAGAAACTGTTTCCTTTCTTACTTTCTGTGGGAAGTAGGATGTCAAGGGTTCCGTTGAGGATATTTTTTTTGTTCACGTTCACTTTACGTTATATCCCGCGTATAGCGGGGCAGGCAGAGGAATGGTTTTTTGACTTTTATTACTTTTATATATTAATTCCTTTGAAAGAAAATTGAACCTACAACCGTCGTGTTTACCGCAGCATCGCAATGGCATCGTTTATCCGTATACTCTTCCGCTTCACAAATCGGAAAACGATATTTAAATGATTTTATAAAGCACGCATATTAGGTACTTTTCTGGAGACGGGGCCTGTCTCTTATAGTTCATACAATTTAATAAAATAGCACGAAATTTAAATATTGTATAATATAACATAATTTAAAGTTTTTTATTTCATTTATATACAGTGTTCAATTTACAGATTTATTTATTCTTCCAATTCAATACAAGAAAATGCAATTTAGCAAGAAAGGGCTTAAGTTCATGTTAGTAAGAGTTCTGTGGGCCGTCCTACGTAATAAATAATTTCTCTTCTCAGCCCCCGTTCTTTCGAAAATGTGCAAAAAATTTTTTTCTAATATTCAAAGTTATATATGAGAACAAATTCGTCAAGTGCACTACAAAAATTGCCAACCAACGCTATAAATAACTATTTTTTAATAAAAGAAACTTTTTTTATAGCAAAAAAGTTACTAAAATAGAATTGTACGTTAAAAATGGCGTACCCGAGAGTAAAGTCAATAAGTATCTAGTAACACTGACCTTGGCAACTTACGTTGAGCTTTTAATAACTCGCTTTGCGGAATGAATGTATGAATGAAGGAAATGCTTCTAATTTTTTTTGAGTTTCCGGCACACAGCAGGGTAGGCAGTAGGAACCTAGTGTTAGGATACTCCTATTTTTCTAGAGACATTGCTTTTTGAGTGGCGGAACTCAACGCCGCGCTTGGCCTCCATACCAGAGCGGGGAAATGAAAATATTAGATATTTTAATTCTCCTCGAGTGAAAATCGAATCCACAACTTGTTTGTCAACTGGCTTCTAAAATTAACTTTATAATTAGTTGTATGAACTGACAATTACGTTGCAGTAGAATAGTTACTGTGTAAACAATAGTCATGGGTTCTAGGAAATTTATATATATATATATATATATATATATATATATATATATATATATACAGAAGAAGAGAAGAATGTATATATATATATATGAAGAGATGTATATATATATATATATATATACACATCTCTTCACTCAATCAAGTAACGGACAGACAGCGGCAACAGTGGACTTCAAATAAAATTAGCAGTTCAAACAGACGAAGCCGCGGGCAGATCGGTAGTATTTAATATTTTTACAGCATAATTTATTTAATTAGAAAATTTAATCTTTATTTTAATTATACCAGTTCAGATTCAGTTTACCAATTGCGACGATACTCATAAATAATAATAATAATATATTTTGGACTATGTATGACTTTTATATTATTTATTTCTTATTAAACTATATCTGAGATGATTATAGTCAATTAAAAATATGTTTTGCGGTATAAATAGAACACAACTGGCCTCGATAGATATATGTATATATCGAGGCCAGTTGTGGCGCATGGGAACAAAGTGTGACTGCAAATGCGGCTGATTTTAGGTTCGATCCCCACTCGAGGAAATTAAATATAAATTTTAATATATATCCTTCACTCGACGAAATTAAATATTTATTTTAATTTATATTTCTATTTCTTCGCTCTGATGTCGAGACAAAACAGTGCGTTGGGTTTCGTTTCTCAACATAGAATGCCTCCAGATTACGACGAAAAGTGAGGAACGGATTGTTTTAACACTTGGGTTCCTCTTTCCCCATGCTGCGTGCGGGATACAACGTGAAGCTGATTTAAAATGATTTTTTCATGTATCTATATACCGCTGACTAATTTGCGTTTAATTTATAAATTTATTAAAAACCATAATATTTAATAAATTATGCTCACTTGTCACTTTCGTAATTAGAGGATTAGAATCCACAACTCTTATTAGTTTAAGTCGTCATCGTTGTACCACAATGTTTTATTCTTTTTTTTATCTTGTAGCTTTATATTGTATTCCGCATATAAAGTGTAAACAGAAAAAACTTTAAAAACACAATGTTTCCAACTTTCTACCCGACTAGCATGCAATTTTCAAGACATTACCTGATTACACAGACTGAGTGAACTGACTGAAAACCAAAGTGGGAATCGAACCCACAACCGTCGCGTTCACAGTCAAACACTGCCACTACTGTTCCACAATCTTTTTATTTAAAAGCCTAAATGAAATTATGATGTAAGCGTCAAATTACATAATAAATGTCTTTATCTAAACATTTTTAATGCAAATAATCTTTTTATAATGAGTTCGTCTCGGAAATGTGAAATGAATTAACTAACTGTTTCCGTTGAATAACTTTAGAACGGCCATTGTAAGTAAATGAACTGATTTTTTTTATATAAAATAAAAAGATAATTAAAAATGAAGTAATTGTTGCTATTTTGTAATTATTATTTTTTTGGATGAAGAATATTTGTAAATGTATTGTTTTGTGACAATAAAAGCAATATTTACTTTAAATACAATACGTAATCGCAGCGTTGATTTCCGCAACTTTGTAAAGTCAAGAGAGGAACGGACCATCTTAATACTGAAAATGACCAAACCTAACTGTAACACCCTTTAAACTTTTTAACTTCATGCTTTTCTCCATGCCGGAAAAATGCGTGCGTGGAGAGGATGCGATAAGGTTAATATATGAATCTCTGTAAAATTAGATACTTATATGGTCATAGCTTTGTCTGACCCATGATAAGGCAAAGAGCGGCGTTAAGTTCCGCTATTCAAGTTGAAACGGAGTGTCTGAACACTAAGTTTCTACGCTTCCTCAGCCTATCCCGCTAAATACGCGATACAGCGTGAAGCTACACACATTACATTGGCACTATACCACATTAGTTAGAAACCTATAAATTAACAAGCACAAATAAAAACCATAGTAAGAAACCATCAACATTTAAAGCAAAAAGGGAAATCAATGGGAAAAGTGTGGAAATTGACATCGTGGTAATCTTGTATACCTATTCTATGGGCAAACTACTTTCAAATGGCGTTTAATTAAGAAACTTGAACTAATTAGATTTTGTAACGGCGCGGTGTTTCTTTTTTTTTTTAAACTGTATTGTTTTACCAGTGATTTTGTTAAAGTGACGTCATTTCCTTACTATTTAAAATAATTAAAGATTATGTATTTAGTATATCTTTCGTAGAAGGAATAAGTATGGTCGAATTATAATTGAAATTAGTCTTTTAGCATTATTTGCATGAAGATCGGTAAATATATCGAAGAATAATTTATATGTTGTATTTTTTGCTTTACTCTGTATCCCGCACATAGAAAGGGAAAGAATACACATAGGTTCTGGGTTTGATTACCACTCGAGGAAGTGAAATATTTAATATTTTCATTTCTCCCCTCAAATGCCTAGGCAAAGCGCGGCGTTGAGTTCTGTCACACAACACGCAATGCATGTAAAATTTTGCGGAAAATGAGAAATCTACACATCTAGAAGGTTTTAATTTTTTTTTTTTGACAAAGCGGACGAAAGCCGCATCTTAGAGCTAGAAATACATAAGTAGACATCCATTAATCTCTCTCTTGCATAATACTCGCGCGTTAATGCAAACACTTTTTTTTATTTATAACGATGCTTTTTATTACTGTAATTAATATTTTTTATAACGTCAGTTACAACTGTTTAACCTGTGTTGTTATGTAAGGATTTGTTAATTGGCTTTTGCTTTTAGATTTTTTTTGGTTTCACGCTTTATCCCGCACATACCGAGGTAGGCAGATGGAACATGAGAACTTGGTGTTAAGATACTCCGGTTCCATTAAAAAATCTTCTGTTCTCCACTTTCCGCCTAATTTTGGAGGCATTCTATTTCTGGAACTCAAAGCCACGCTTTGCCTCGTTACCAGAGTGACAAAATGAAGATATTAAATATTTCATTTGCACGAGTGAGAATCGAACCCACGAATTGATGCGTTGCCTGTAGCAAATTATATATATTTTTTGTCGTTTCCTTTAGTTCGCTCGTTTTAATGATCAAAATTTTTCGAAGGTTTTTTTGTATTATAAGATCAATTGTATCAAAAGATATGGATGGGAAGAACTTCTAGGCAACGAAATTTTTTAACTAGTGTTAAGGTTAAGTTATATTACGATTTCGTCACGAAGTAGCAATAATATTTAATGATTATATAAGGGAATTTTTATAATAAAGTTCTTACCCTAGTTTAGTTGAACAAAGTAAAGCAGTAAACTCTTGTAATCTACACGCAATATCTCTATTAAAATGGCGAGTAGGGAACGATTTATGTTAAACTAAACTATTTACTACGATACGGCCGTCGTGGCGCAACGTATAATGTCGGCTTGTAAACGCCACAACGACAACAGCGACAGTTGTGGGTTCATTTCCTACTCAAATTTTAACTTTTAAAAATTGACGGAAAGCGAATAACGTAGTGACCTATTACCAGGCATTTTGAAATACACTTAGGTATAACACATATATGTGGAATACAGAGTGATGTTAAAAAAAATACTAAAACTATTTATTTTATTCTTTCTTATTAGAAAACGCTTATAAAAATACTTAAATAAATTTTGAGTGCGTCTATTTAGAAACTTAATATTACTTTTCGTACCTTAAACAGTGAAAACGGTACCCTTATAGGATCACTAGGTTGTCAGTCTGTCTGTCTGTTAAAACGATATATCTCAAGATTACGTACGTCTTTTGAAACACACAAAAAAAAATGAAGCTTGTAATTCAACACAATCAAAAATATTTACCATTTATGCATTGGTTTTGAAATTAATTTATTTTTAAATTCAGTTCAGTTCTTTAGCTATATAGCTAAAGCTATATATATATATATATATAGAAAGTATAAATATATTTTTTAATATGATTAAACGTGGTCGATCTGTCAAACCTGTCATGTGTTTCTACGCAGAAGCGTACTAAGGCACTTTAATGATGTCAGCAATTGCGTCATGTCGACGTTTGACATGTTACTTAAATAAATGAAAGTATTTTAATTCGATTCAAATTAAAGACTAAGAAAGTGATTGTTTTAATATGTTTATATTATGTAATGTGTATAATAAGTAATGTAATAAATAAGTCAAGTATTCGTAGGTATTCTTATATTTAAACTATTTTTAAACTGTGTTTTTTGTATTGTATCCTGTAAGGAAGAAGAAGAAGAAAAGAATTTCGAACTAATACCGTCTTGACGTAGGATTATTATTTTGATTTCATGATTTTTATCCGTACTATATATCGTGTGATGCAGTTACGAATAGTACCAATAACGTTAACACCTACTACTACAAAAATAAGGTTGCCAATCCACTACGTTTAATTCTCAATAAAAGAAACAGAAAGGTATATCTCTGTTTCTATTTTACGCAATTAATTATTTTCTATAATAAACCTAAACAACGTTCAATTTCACCGCCAGTACCTACGACTTGATTTCGTGAATGAGGCGTGTGCGATGTTGTCGCTTTGAAGAGTGCCTGTGTGCGTGCGTGTCATTTTTAACAAATAACTTTTTATTTTATAATTTATTATGTTCTAGAAAATCACATTTTAATTTTAGGCAAAATCTCTTTCGTTTAATTTGTATAAGTCTTTGATAGACTATTTAAGACTGAGCTTTCCTTTAAAGTGGTTAAGAATAAAAACATATACAGAGTGTATAGATTTTAGTCTTTCTCAATATAAAAATTATCCGATACTAAAATATTTTTTGAATTGGGAACTACTAAGATTAACGTGGTCAACAAAACAAACCCAATAACTTTATAAAATTGTGTAGAGGTATAAATTATTTTTATATCTGAGAAAAGTTAATATAAAATATAGCACTGGGTTCCACCTTTTAACAAAATTTTTAAATACGACCGGAAAACGGAGCACGTAATGTATCAACTTACAACACCTCTTTCCACCACATTAGTTGATTGTATCTATAAAACTAAAAAAACTTAACTAACCTAACCCACTTCTGGGTGACCTAGGAACGTGATATTTGGTACTGAGGTATACAGAACTCAGTAGATATACCACATAGATCTCCCATTCTTTTATCGGTCAAGTGGAGATGACGTGTTAATTGACGTTTAACTTGGCTCTCGTTTCACATTTATATTTTCGATGGGATAAATTAAGATATAATTTGTTCATGTGCACCTTGTATCGAACAATGGCGTAATTTTCCTTATTGACCACACGTCAAGTTCTCATTAACCTTGAAACGTTGTAATTAGGTACTATACTGTGGTCTATAATTTTTGAAGCTGAGTTTTTATACGTATTCTCAATCTCAAACACAGTAAATCTTACACGAGATTTCTTTTTTCTTCTTTCTAAACTGTAACCTATGCAAATAGTTAAGTTCAAATGAAATTACTTAATGCATATTAAAATAAAATGAGGCATTCGTGGCGTGGCCTTGCACCAAGGCATAAGCTCAGCGTTGAGTTTCGCCACTCAACACGTAATGCCTCGAAAATTTCAACAGAAAGTAAGGAACGGAGTGTCTTATCACTAAATTTCCTCTGCCTACCATGTTGTGGGCGAGAAACGTGAAGTTGATAAAAAAAAAAGAAAAAGGAAAATAATTACAATCCTATTTACTCAGCGATTACATTTGTTTGAAAATTGAAGTTCTTCTAATTAGTCTAAGTTTTGAGTTTATCTGAAGAAGAGATGCAAAATTTTTTTTTTAAATATTACATAAATAATACAAAACGTGCCTACTAGGAGAGCTGGCGTAGAAAATGAGTGTCAAATTATTGTAGTCAAATACTATTGTAGTCATGCACATGCATGACTACAATAGTATTTGGTTTTTAATGTATATTTTTTCTATATTTATTCGATAAATTGTGGAGTACAAATAAAGTGATAATAATAATATTATACTTGTCAATAATAATTCTATAATCAAATCGTGAATCGTGATCGTGATCAAATGAGGCCGCCATGGCGGCTCAAGCGTATGACTGTAAACGCGACGGTTGTGAGTTCATTTCCCACTAAGCGGAATGAATTATTATTTATTAATATTTTAATTTCTTCGCTCTGGTAACAAGTCAAAGCGTGGCGTTAAATTCCGCTACTTTACTCACAATACCTCGAAAATACTGCGCAAAATGAGAAAAACAGTGTTTTACCCTGGGCTACATCTGCCTAACCTGTTATATGCGAGCGTGAGGTTGAAATAATAATAATAATAATCAAATAAGACCGGAACAAGGTAGTTGAATATAAAATGCCTAGTTCCGTAAGGTATACTTAAATACAATTATATTTTAATATTTCACACATCAGTTCCATCAAATAGCTGGTAATTTTTCGACTTATTACACAGATTATTTATAATAACGCAGCAACCTTCATTACAGTTGCCCTTACCCTATTGTGAAATGTATTATATTATGACATTGTAGTTTTATACATTATAGTATATATCTATTTTTAGGGTTCCATAGATAAAAAATAAAAAACGGAACCCACTATGTTGTTCGTATGTCTGTCTGTCGATACAATTTGTATCGACATTACGTGGACTTATCAAGTTGAAATTAATATCAAATATACAAGTTTACGGTCCCCAAAGGTATGGAAAATTCAATGGAAGGAAATCTAAGTCAATGGAATTAAAAGATACGAGCTTTTATATATTATTTTTGCTGAATTTTATATGAATTCAAATCTATGGCGTACTTCCCGTGAACCTACCTAGTTAACCTAGTTAGGAAATGAGTGCCTACGCCCGCTATCTAAACTTTGTCAACCTTAAATAGGTACGGAACTCGCTGTGGAACGTGTTCGACTGGCACTTGACCGGTATTTTATATATTATTTATGCAAAACGTTTGTATATTCGAAGTCTTATTAAAATTAATTGAATTAAATTAATTTCGAATTGTCAGTAAAAAAGATTAATTTCAATACATTTAAATTAACATATACCTAATATGTTTTTGTCGGTATCGGAATACAATTATTATGCGTTAAAATTTATTTAAAAATATGTAAAAAAATGTTGCTCGTCAAATGTTTGCCAGTAGGTCGGTGAAATGCGATTCTATCGAAGCACACTGAATAAACCAAACAATATATAAATATTAAAAAATCCATAAATAAAATGTATATGGTAACAAACATAATGGAATATATTTTACAAAATCAAAATTAAATCAGCTTCACGCTGTATCCCGCGCACAGCAGTGAAGGCAGAGGGAACCTAGTGTTAAGACACTCTGTTCTCCACTTTCCGCCGAAGTCTGGCGGCATTGTGTGTAGAATGACGACACTCATGCGCTTCTGCCTCGACGCCAGAGCGAAGAAAAGAAAATATAAAGTCAGTCGTGGCGTAGCGGCACAAAGTGTGACTGTAAAATGGACTGGTTGAGTGTTCGATCCCCACTCGAGGAGATGAAATATTTACTTAAATTTATTATTCCACTTCTCCGCTCTGGTGTCGAGGTAAAGCGCGGCGTTGAGTTCTACCACTCAACAACATCTGCCGGACTCAATCTGGCAGAAAATAGGGAACGGAGTGTCTTAATATTAGGTTCCCTCTGCCTACCCTGCTGTGTGCAAGATACAGCGTGAAGCTGATAAAAAATCAATATATGTATATTTCATGTCCTCAACCGCAGGTCGAATCCACACCCAGTCGATTGTGCAGTTACATTTTGTGCCTCTGCGCCTTGACTGGCTCTAATATATTTTACAGATAATCAATAAATCAATAAAAAAAATTAATCTTTGAATATTTCATATATATTATAAAAATATACATAAGTTTTAAAAGATACAGTAAAGTCAATTTGTCGTTATCGTCCTGAAGTTAGATTTTATAATCAAAACTAAGAGAAATTCTAAAATAAAACCTGCACAGCATAGGTAACTTTAGCTGCAGGGCCACGACTTGTTGGTCGTACTGTACGTGACATGACGACTATATCTAAAGAACTGAACTGAAAAGATTCGTGCTTAAGTACAGAAAAAAATGAAGTACCTCTGTGAGGAACATAGCTTGTACGTATATATATATGTTTATATGAATATACTTTATAGTAGTACGAATTGCATTTTAAGCCCCAAAACGTAACCTAACATAAAATAATTGTCTGAGGCAATCGTGGTGCAGAAGAACAAGCGTGTGACTTTAAACGTGACGTTTGTGGATTCGATTCCCAATCGGGTAATGAAATATTCTAATTTCTTCACTCCGATAACGAGGCAAAGACAAAGTTAATATGTGTGGAATACAGCGTGAAAAAAAAATATCTATAATGTTTTCGTTTATTTATTAACTTCACGTTGTATTCCGTTTAAAACAGGGTTATGGAGGGAACCTAATATTAAAGAAATCTGCTCCCCATTTTCCCACAAATTTTATATATTTTGCGTAGTTAAGTGGCACAACACCTAAAATAATATTATTCACGCCATAGCTATGAATACATAACAACTAATACTAACTCTTAGAAATTTTATTAATATAATATATTAATTAATGACCATTTTAATTTTAAGCTAATCGTATTTTTCAATTAAAATTTATTATTAAATTATATATACCCAACTGAGAAGATTACACCATTGCACAACTATAAAAAGATAAAAAAGTATTTATTTTTTGTCTGTAGATTCGCTAATGGTTACATCACTAGTGCTCTTACTCGCTAATGTCGGTCAAATTTTGAATCCAACAAAGACTCTGATTAAACAATCATCGTTTTTTTGTATTTTTCTTATAACGTACAATAAAAAGTAATAAAAAGTAATTGAGGCCGGTCGTGGCGCAGCGGCACGAAGAGTGACTGTAAAACCGACTGGTTGTGGGTTCGATCCCCACTCGAGGAGATGAAATATTTACTTACAATTTATATTTCCATTTCTTCGCTCTGGTGTCGAGGATAAGCGCGGCGTTGAGTTCTGCCACTTAACACGCAATGCCTCCAGAATGCGGCAGAAAGTGGGGAACGGAGTCTCTTTCACTAAGTTCCCACTGCCTACCCTGCTGTGTGCAGGATACAGCGTGAAGCTGATTTATTTATTTAATAAGTAATAAAAAAGAAAAAAGGTGAGGTCAGTAGTAGCGCCGGGGTACAGGCGTGTGCCTGTAAACGCAACTGGTTATGGGTTCGATTTCCACTCGAGGATATTTAATATTTTAATTTTCTCGACCTGGTAACGAGGCAAACCCCGCGCTGATTTCCGCCACCCAACACACAATGCATTCCAACATTTGGCGGTAAGTGGAGAACGAAAATGTCTGAACATGATCGGAGTGTCTTAACACTAGGGTCCCTGATTCCTACCTAAACGTGGAATCAAAGTTACAACTACCACGCACAGTCACTGCGCTACTGCGCTTAAATTCTTAGTGGATTTGATAAAACAAATAATTATATATGTAAATAGGAAAACCTTTTAATATATGTATGTGTCTACTATCTACCATTTTTTCCTCCCTTCGTAAAAAGAGATGTTGTTATAAGTTTCACGTCGATGTCTGTATATCGTCTTGTCGATGTCTGTATCTGTGATGCGATTTTTTCCATTCGAAAGCTAGTTTTCTTACTATTCTTACCTGTTTAACTCTTTATGTTTATTAAATTATGTTCGGTAAGTAAAAATATCAGCTGCTTTCGTAAATAATATAAGGAGGCATTTTTGAAATAAGATAAAATACATATTTGCGTAGGCTGCTTTTAACTTTTTTTATCAAAGGTATTTTTTTAATAAGTTGTTTTCTACAGTTTTGTTCTTAAATCGCTTTGTATTTTAATTTTCTGTTCTCTTTTGCAGGTAATCTAATGAAGATTTGGAAGTCGCTGTAAGATAAATATCATACAATATATAAGAAATCCATTCAAAAACTTTATTCAGCTATATATAGATCAATTAGTATTGGCAAAGGGAGCTTAATGCTTAAATACTCCGTTAACATGTCTAGTAAATTGTTCCGTGCGTGGAGAAAGGAGTATCTTAATACTAATCATACAGGGTAAAAAAATGTAAGAATTTGTACATTAAAAAACTATTTGAATAACTTTTTTATACATACATATATTTAAGTACTTGTTTTGGATGACAATAAGACGCGAAATCAGTTTATTAGCATCACTTAGCAATACCATTTGCTTGTAACGAGCGGTTTTTGACCGAAACGAAAAATGAAAGTTGTTTGGAGTGTAAGTTCCTTTTATGTTATTTAATATAATATCTTGTATACACTTAGATATTTATGTTAATATTTTTTAGCGTTCTGTATCTGTAAAGGAAAAAACGGAACCCGTTTATGATCACTTTGCTGTCCGTCTGTCAAGAGCGTTTGTCTAAAGATCGCTTGGAACTGAAATTAATATCAAATATTTAAGATTCTAAGTCAACGCAATCTAAAGATGTGACCGGTCGTTTCGTTTTTCATAATTTTTTCTGCTTTTTGTATGAAAAAAATATTATATACTAATAATTGTATTACATTTCATACAAAATCAGTGTATACATAAATTTGTCAACTTTTATAAGTTGTATCTTCTTCGTACGTAATTGATACGGAACCCTCGGTATGCTAGTACGACACGCATTTGGCCGGTTTTTTATATTTCCCATTGTAGAACACTACGTCCTCCACTTTTTTATATAGCCTATTTGCAGATATTGAATAGAGTGGCGGAATTTAACGCCGAAATTTAGATATATTTAATCGACGAAAAGACAAAAATTGAAGTACAATTATTTCCTCGACTGGTGATTTGTCATCTACGGTTATTACGTACAAGAAAAAGTACTGTTATCACAACACTGTTTTTAATATTTTTTTATACATATATTTTTAATACGTAAATATTAGATTTATATTGTCTATTGAGACTTGTGGCGCAGTGATACAGCGTGTAACTTTAAACGTGATGATTGTGGGTTTAATGCCCACTTCCGAGAGGAACGAATTCATTTTCCTGATATGAAAGACAAAGCGCCGTGTTGGGTTACGCCACGTAAAATCTCAAATTTAATCGGAAAGTGGAGAAAACGGAGTGCCATAATATCTGATTCCTTCTCCAGCACAGCAAACGTATAGCTGCTATTTAACCTAAATCTCTATACAAAAGTGGAACAATATATCGATTTGTGTATACTTAAAATTCGTGTCGTGTCCCCCTGTGGTGGCATTGCAGGAAAATGATAAGGCTGCTAAATGTTCTCACGGTAGCTTCGTAGAAAGAAATTATTTTACTGAGTCAATAGGAAAGTGGAAAGAGAGATCTATATTGTGTTTATTATCGCTTACTTGCGATCTGTTTTGAGGAGCATTACATACATAGTCCGCACTGAATTTATCTAATAAACTCAATTGATTTTTGTTTTTTTATTTATTTTTGCAACGCACTCATAATGAATTTTTAACAGAGATCTGTACAATTCATTTTTTTTTTCTATTCGAACCAATAGTTCCTGAGATTAGCGTTTAACCAAACAAACTCTTCTATTTTATAATATTATTAACCGCAACCCTAATTGACTTATATCCTAATTGATTACGAGGTTGCACTTTTTGGTTTTCATATACCTTCATGGTGTATTTAGGTCGATGCGCTGAATATATAAACTATAGTTACTGATACTACTACTATGGAACTCTGTAGTATGATTAATACAGGCATTAGCCATTTGTTGTTCTGAGTTCGTGTGCCCAATTAACCGATTTAAGTTAGTTGGGATCACAACTTGTTTTAAAGCATATTTTTGTGTAATATTTTTATATAGAACCTAATACAGCGACGACCGACTAAAATATTTACATCGAAGGTGAAGTCAGAAAAAAGACCCTTAAAAGGTGTCTTAGCAAAAATTACGTAATACTTTTATATTCTGTAACATTTGTCACATTTGTGAAATATTTTACCTTGAGCTTGTACATTATGTTATAAATGTGTGACATGTTGAGTGGTGGAACTCAATGCCGGACTTTTGCCTTGGTGGCAGAGCGAATGATCGAACCCACAACCACCACGTTACAGTCACACCATTTTATCCTGGCGCAACGGCGGCCTCACTCACTCACTATCGATTATTCTAAAACTTTTAAGAAATTCTATTATATACGTACACATACTTAAGGAAAATAAGCTTCAAGTGCAGCTTTCTATTTCAAAGGGTATTTATGCAAATCGAGTAGTAGGTACCTATATGAGGTCTAATCTACTAAAAGCTTTAATGAATGATTGGTCTATTTTGATGAAAGCTCAGCTGTTGGATACCTTAGTATATGTTCATAGAGACTAACCTTTTTAAATTTGTAGGCACTTTTATTACAGGTAATAAAATAAGTATACTGTTTGTGATATAATTTTTTCAGTATAGCAGTCGTAAAATAGTAAGGTTGGCAGAGGGAACCTAACGTTAAGACACACCGTTCCCCGCTTTCTACCGATTTTTCGAGGCATTGCGTAGCTTTCATTCAACAGAGTGGCGGAATTTAACTCCGTTGTTTTGCCGTGGTACCAGGGCAGTGAAATATTATTGAATAAGAAATTCATTAATAAATCATAATAAATATTTAACCAACCATGGCTCTATGGTATAATAGAAAGTTAACGTATGCTAATGTATGCATAATTGCAAATGCGCCCTTTAATTATAGACCATAATCGATAGACCCTAAGTGTTCTGTTAAGTCTGGTTTAAAGAGAAAGCAAAATGGAGTAGACTAGACCAGAATCAAGATAACAAACCAAAATAAAAATATATTAAAACCGGCTTTTTAAAATGTTTATAATTTTGATTTTTTGTCAACATACTTTTTAACTTCAGGAAAAACGTTTCTTCTTTCTGTATTGCTTAGCGGTGCTTAACTCCGAATTTTATACAACTAAATCAAATAAGGAAAAACTTTTTTTAATTAAAAATTGAAGCTACAACCATTGCGTTTACAGTCCATTACTATTGAACCGCAATATGTTTCTTTTGATAATCAAAACAAAAAAGCTATCGTGTATAAAAAGTGCGTGCGTGCGTGTTACGAGAGCCATAACGGAGTTGTAATAAAATATATACATAATGTATTTAATTTCCCCAAACAATGTTTTTAACGCGCTTCTGTTAGGTCAACTCGTAACCATTTAGTAAATTATAAGAAATTAATAATTGTATCATAATACGAAGTTCACTTCATAGTTTTTTTTTTTTTTTTTATGGAAGAGACACGGCAAACGAGCGTGCGGGTCACCTGATGGTAAGTGATTACCGCCGCCCACGGCCCCGTGCAACCCCAGAGGAGCTACAGGTGCGTTGCCGGCCTTTAAGATGGGTTGGGCGCCGGGGCCCGGCATTACCTGATGCGAAACGCAGTGGCATAAAGCCACTACTTCACGCCGGTTTTAAATGCCGGGGGTGGTAATGATCTGGTCGAGTCTGCCCATGCGTGTTGCCATTGCTGGCGACGTGACTCTACCACACGTACTTTAGTCGCCTCTTACGACACCACCAGTACCAGGATGATCCTATTCTAGGCCGGGATCACACGGCACAGAATAGGATAGTAGTAATGGTGGTATCATGAACCATGCCGGTTCTGTTCTGAGCATCATGCAGCATCATGGACCTGAGAAGTGGAACTCTTTAAAAGCTACTAGTGGTTACTCGTAGTAAGACTCATATCATTAGAAAATCTTTGTTTTTAAATTTAACGATTTGGTTTAAAAACTTGGAATAGCAGGCATCTATATGTGTATGTCTATGTGTCTATATGTGTATCTGTAACATAACTAAAATAGTATTATATGTATAAAACTAAAAATATATAAAAATGTTGATAAGACCAAATAGCTTACTGGTCAGAGAGTTTTAATGGTTTCCAAGAGTCACAAATTCAAACCCCACTCCGTCCAAATTGTTACTCCTATTACTATAAAAGCATGTTTCGTCCCTACTTAGGATAGTGAACTGATATTTAAAAATGTAAAAAAAAACATATTAAAATAAAAATTTGAATACAAACACGTATATGATGTGTTAAAATAGATACTAGTTCAATGAAACCGCGACAGGTTAGCTCGAGTCCGTGGGAGAGCTCTCGGTACTGTCATAGAAACTAGAACACCATAATAAAGCTATATTTTAGTCCACGCTTTTTAAAAATACTAAAATAACCTTTATTTAATATACAAATAATGCTTAAAATTGTTTATTTTTTACACCTTATAAGACTTTCACTGGAATCTGATAAGAAAATGCCAAAACACGTACTCGTATGATATAATTTGGACAATTAAACTTTTGTAATTGTTTTAGATTGTAAGTAATACGGAACTTTCGCTTTCGCTTCATTTCACATAGTTAGAACGGGTTTGGTTTGTTTTGTAATAATTTCTAAGTGACTTTTGTCTTATATACTATACTAGTTTTATTCTCATGACATTGTTCGTAATATTTTATTAGTTAATAATCTGTAAATAAATAAAATTAGTTATTAATAAAAATTTTGACATTATCTATTGAGGAAAAAAATTATATTCTCTAGCTTTCTATATGAGGCCGCTCTCGGTATTTTTCTTTGTTACTCCCCTCTACTGTTGATCGTAGCGTTATGCATTATAGCCTATAGCTTTTCTCGCTTTTCCACTGGACTATCTAATGTTATTTGTCACCAAAGTTGCCAGATGTCAGAAAATTTAAAAATCCTATATCGGGACATACTTGGTACTTTTCCACGCGATTGGAGAATATTTTTTTAATTACTTTTTTTTTTATGAGCTGAGATAAAAACTTCGCCATTCCCGAGACAAAATCTGGCAACACTGATTCGATTATTACACGGGAATTTTTTTTTTCATTTACTCGCTCAGTTAACAACATAAAGCGCGGCGTTAAATACCGCCACTCAACAAAAAACGTCTAATAGATAAAGCGGCGTGTGAAAGTCAGCAGACATGGCAGGGTAAGGAGAGGGAACCTGGGAGTGAACGTTCTTCACTTTCCGCTGAATTCGCGAGGCACTGCATATTGAGTGGCTGGGCTCAACGCCGCGCGTTGCCTGATTATAAGAGCGAGATGTCTTTCATTTCAACATTAAAATTCTTAATAAGCCTCTTCAATTTGCTCTATTTTTTATTTTTAGTAGAATCAAGATATGCATATCAGTTAGTATATAAAAAAGTATAAAGTAGAAAACAGAAAGTCTTAATGAACGGGACGGAAATACTAAGTTCCCAGGTTCCCCCTGCCTAACTTGCTATGTGCAGGATACTGCGTAAAACTACAAAGCATTTCTTTAAAAATATTCATATTTATAAAAAAAAAAGATTTTATCCTTTACGATCACTATAGATACCGTACATTGAAATGCGGTAACAAAATGTAACGGTCACGCGAGACCGTCAAATTTTATAACACAAGTCGCATACTTGTAGTAAAATGTTTGAAACATAAAAATATTAATGTATTGCATTTTTCATCTGACCATCGTAATAAAAGTATTTTGTAATATTTTAAAAACTTTATTGTATTGGATTGTTAGCGTTTTTTTTAGTTTAACGCTACATTCCGCGTATAGCAGGGTAGGCAGAGGGAATCTAGGGTTAAAACACTCCGTTCTCCAATTTTTAAAACTTTGCTATTGAATGGCGGAAATCAGCGCTTCAAGCGCTTTGTCTTTTTACCGGGCCGAGGAAACGAAAATAATTTAATACAGTGAATAAGAAGCGAACCCACAACCATCGTGTATTGTTTTAAAGGTGCAGGTTTTAGATTCAATATGCAAAAAAAATATGAAAAAATTGAAAATTTTGACATTTATTCATAATATTATAAATTATCTTTAATATTTTTACTATTAAAAACAGTATTTTCTCTCACTATAATTGTCTTTTAATCTCCTTAAATATATTTCTACGAAATCCGCTATTTCAGCTCTATATTTAATAATGCAAAAAGCTTTTTCGTTTTATATTCTTGACTCTTGAGAACAAAAAAAATGTAGTAAATGTACAAATATAAAAATTTTACAAATTTACTATTGTACTTACAGAAATCATTTATATTTAAATTTTAAAAGTGCCAACCCTGCTTTAACGGGATGTCCGTGGATATAAAAACTTACGTAACATTATTAATGTAAATTATGTTACCGTTTTGAAGCCGTCGTGGCGCAGTGCAAACGTGCGACTCTAAGTCTGACGGTCGTGGTTGTCGGTTCGATTCCCATTCGGGGAAATTAAATATTTAATATTTTCATTTACTCTATCGATCGAACGAGTACTGCCAATTAACACGTAATGCCTCAAGAATTTTTATTATTAATTTTTTCTTAGATGGTGAATGATATGATTTTAAGCTTACTTAAATGTGTAAGCTTCTTAAAAATATCCTTATATTAAATATAAATGGTTATACATTAAAATATGTATTGATTGGTCTGTTCCCATTAAAACACTTTTGTTCCCCACTTTCCACCACATTCTAAAGGATTGCGTGTTGACTAGCGGAACGCAACGCCGCGCTATGCCAGAGCGAAAAATGAAACATTTCCCCAAATGAAAATTGAACCCACAACCGTCGCGTTTACAGTCACACCCTTATGCCATCGGGCCACTCAAAATTTAACTATATGGCCTATAATGGCCTCACAAAATTTTACTATATAAAAAGCAATATTTACGTTAGAATATCTAACTACAATATAACTATTTCTTCTGTGTATGAAATTGTCATATTAATGGAAAATGGCGTATTATTCCATAGCATTATATTTTAACCCGCCATTAGATCTAACTACAGCATGTATAGTAACTAACTATACACCGTGCAGTAAACGCTAATAGTCGTTACGCAAGAATAATAAAACTTTCATTTCGATAGTGACCTAGGTCGATATTACATTGAGTTGTGTTTCTGGAAGTGACATATAAAATATTTGTTTTTGTTAAGTTTTTTTTTGGAGTAAGCAGGGAGACAGTAATGTTAAGACACTCGGTTATCCACGTTTCGTAATTATCACTATTTTGTTATGAAATTTTTACTCCTAAAAAGTATATAATATTTCCATCATGTATGTATATATAGGTATTGTTAAACAAACAGACTGTACTTATGTAGTCCTCAATTTAACAAAAAGAAAAAGTCGTCTAAAAATGTATATAAAAAAACTAGTTTAATTTAAATTTATTTCAAGCTATAACTTCAAAATTTTGGTCAGTAAGCATACTCTATTTAACAACAGTAAAATATTATTAAAATTTACCAAAATTAAAATCGAACCCACGTACTATAGCTCTAAAATCAGACATCTTACTACTGCACCAAGTCGCTATGGAATATACATTATAAATCAGTACTATAATCACATCTAGAATTTCGAAACATTTTATTTTAAAATGTTAGAATGAATGATCGCCACGCTCGTGATGTAACTATTCGGTTTAAATGTGAGATACATTACTTTATATTTTCGACCTTCTTTAAAAAGCATGTTCGTCGTCTCAATTAAAGGAATTTAATAAAAATTTAAAAAATTGCTTCACGTTGGATCCGGCTCTCAACAGGGTAGGCAGAGGGAACCTTAGTTCAGCACTACAAACACTTGGGCCGTACCCTTTTTTACTTTATTATTATATCTAATTTTCTTATCATATATATTAATTGTTAGGGGAAACCTAGTGTTAAGACACCCCGTTCCCCATTTTCTGCTAAATTCTATAAGCATTGCGTGTTGCGGAAGCGAACGCCGCGCTTTACCTCGACATCAGAGAAGAAATAAAAATATTAAATATTTAATTTCCCCGATTGGGAATCGACCCACTACTTATTGCGTTTACAGTCACGACCGGCCTTAACAATATAAATACAAAATATCACTTCCACTGAGCTCGTTCGTCTTCAGCTGTCAGAGCGCCGATTATACATGGTGATTAATTTTCTAAATTATATATTTAAAATATAATTAGATACTTTCTCTCTCAAAATATTATTCCAATTTTGTATATCATTATGAAAGCCCACGTGAGTCTTGTAAAACTTTTGATACAATTACTTAAATTACTTTGTATTTCAAAATAATTTCTTATTGAAAAGTTTGTTATTTAATTTGTAATTTGTAATAAGCTTCCGGAAATGGTGGATTAAATGTTTAATATTTTCCTTTTCTCCCTCTGGTATCGAGTTCTGCTACTCTAAATACAATCTCTCCAGAATTCAGCGGAAAGTAGGCGGAAGCGTCATAATGGGAACGGAGGGTCTTACCACTAGGTTCCTTTGTTTATCTTGCTATGTGTGGAATATTACAGCGTGAAGCTTAAAATAACACGTAAAAAGTGGAAAACCGTTTCGAATCCCTCCGTAATAATAACTTTAATATATTTCAAAAGCATAATAATCATTTCCATAGCGCTTTATACCGCGGGTTGCAATTTCTTTATGTCAATGTTCGCTTTAAGTTGCAAATTGATTAAAATTTAAGTCAGAATTTTATGATATCATGAATTTTAATATGATAATTGGCACAGTTATTTTACTGAGGACTAGCATTTACCGGCGATAAGCTTCACGTCCGTTATTAAATGGCTATGACCAGGGATTTTTATGACTTGTGACCTAACTCTAAGTGTCCTGGGTGAGGGTTCTGACCTATGGTAAAATGGGTTACAACCAAAAGATTAACGTTTTTTAATATCACCTTATAGCCTTCCTCCGAGTGGAGTTGGACTCTATGTAAGATAAGCATAGATTGACTTTTGATTTCAAAACGGGGAGATCAAGATCATGAAGATGATGAAGTATGTATCTTTAAAATAAAGTACATACATACATACATACAGTGTATATATATATATATATATATATATATATATATATTACCTCCACTTTCTGCCGAATTATATATATATATATATTACAACCGGAAGTACTAACTTTTAACCCAAGATTATTGCGATGTAACATTTCGTGCGTATATTTCAATAGGAATTAATAAATTTCAACACACTGCAATTGCAAATTGGCTTCGCGATAGTAAAATATGATTATATTATATAGAGGTGGTTGTATATAAAACGAGGATCGATAAGTCGTGACCAGGAAAGCCAGTACAACTTTCAAACACGTTTTCAGAGGCTAGGAAGGCCTGGGCTAGGAAGAGATAGTACTTGATTGATTTGTCGATTTTGCTTAAATATTATACTGTGTGGCCGTCGTGATAAACGCGATGGTGGTGGGTTCAATGCCCATTTGGGAGAATAAATTTTATAATATTCTCATTTTCCTCGCTCTGGTAAAAATGTAAAATGTGCCAAAGATCTGTCTCAAAAATTCGAGGGAAACTGACGAACGTAGAGTCTTAATGATAGATTGATTTTGGCTACTCTGTCGGTACCATTTTCGCTTATATTTTTCGAACGTGAGGTTTATGCTATTAGCTCTGGTTTTTACACCAACACCGAGTGGAGAGGGAAGAAGGTACTAGATGTCACTGACAAATCACATGTATTACGTGGCTTGCGTGGCTTCTGAGGAAGTCGTCAGTGGCAAGGGCGTCCTCTGCGCGAAACGAATCTAGGCTTTCTGCCGTCAAATGGACTTTGCACGATTTTCGCTTAGACAAAAGATTATATTACAGTTTTTTACATTTTCTTTGGCTTTGGCACTAGTTCGCTTAGTGTAGCACTAGTTTTATTTGTCATACCCTTGTTTCATGCATTAACTACATAGGTATATTATGGTAGGCATAGGGAACCTAGTGTTAAGATACTTCGTTCCCCATTTACCGCAAGATGTGGAAACGTGTGATGATTATCGGAATTCAACGCTTCTACCTCTTTACCAGAGCTAGAAAAATTACAATATTATTAAACATTAATTTATTGCCCCAAGTGGGAATGAAACCCACAACCGTCGCGCTTACAGTCACACGTTTGTACTACTGCGCCACGATGGCCTCTATATACTAATTGTGTTTGATAAAATCTCTTTATTCCGAGAACGAGCCGATCAGACTTGGGTTCGGGCCAAAATACGAGAATAAATGAATATTTTTACGTAGAAAACAACTAATATTTATGAACAACAACTAAGATAAGAGATATATATATATATATGTATATATATATATATATTGTTTATTAAACAAAAAACCTTTTCATTATACATTTGCAGGCGACGTCTACTTAAACTATTACTATTTGATTTTAAATATTAAGTTAATACTATTTGATTTCCCTCTCAGACAATACAGCGTGAAGCTGATTAAACTATGTTAGTACAGATAATGAATAGATTATTGTAAAAACATCAACAACAATATTCTATTTTACGCGTCACGCTATTTTCCTTATAGTGAAGTAAGCAAAAGAGAAGCTAGTGACAAAACATTCCGTTTTCCGTGCAAAAAAATAAATACATATTTTCCATTTCCCTCGAACGAACATCGAACTCTCAACCGTCGCACTATCTTACATCGCAATTAAAACAGAAAATACTGTATCATTTAAAACATAAACACGTTTAAGTACATGGAATCAATTAGCAGTAAAATATAAACGATAAAAGTGAGTTTAGCGTTTATATTCGAAATAACCCTTCTAAAAATACTTTAATATTCACAAGAGGGTGTAAGATATCAAATATACGATGTGCCCTTGCAATTAGATACTCTCTCGAGAATCTGGAAATAGCTTTGGTATATTATGGGAATTATTTTTTTTATTTTTACTTGGCACAGTGGTGCAGCGTATGCTTGCAGCCGTGGTGATTGTGGATTTGATTTCCACTTGGAAGAATGTATGATTTTCTTTCCTCTACTTCCATGATGATGGGTTTAGATTTTACCTAAAGAGAATCTGTTTATTTGTAATACTGTTGAGGCCAGTCTCGTGTCAGCATAAACGTGCGACTTTAAGCGCGACAGTATATGGGTTCGATTCCCACTCGAGGAAATGAGATATTTAATAGATTAATTTCCTCGCTCCAGTAACGAGGCAAAACGCGGCGACGAGTTCCACCACCGTTTCGGAAAGTCACAGCCTAAAACATCTACTTAAATATACTATCCAATTAATTATTTAATACAAAGCAATATCAAAATATTCATCGAAACTAAATACGCCACGACGGCTTATCTATTTATTAGAAAAGGTCAATTTCCCTTTAAATTTCAATCTGCGACTAACAGCGTCCGAGTAAACAATAATTTCATAGTACCTTATAGTTATAAAGTGTGCATTTAACTCGAGCTCGACTTCTTAATTAAGAGAGTGACCTAGTTCCAAGCGTTAACTGAAAGGAGGTTGACCTATACTGATATTCTTTAAATAACTAGAGTGTTTTAAAGATAAGTCTAGGTTTTAGAGGCCATCGCATAAACACGGTTGTAGGTTCGATATCCGATATTTAGTATTGTCATTTCCTAGCTCTAGTAACGTGGGCAACTACCGCTACTCAATGCCTCGTGAATATGGCGGAGAGGGAAATAGAAGTGTCTTAATGGGAACGGAATATCTTTTCACTAGGTTCCCAGGCTCCTTCTGCTTACATTGATGGTTATACAGGATGAAATTTCAAGAAAGTCTAATTTTAAGTAAAGCCTATAACAATAATTGACATACTGCCTTTTACCTGTGGCTTCGCTCGCGTAGTCAAATGGAAATAACAGTGGCTTACATCGAAAAGTTTAATGTGATAAAATATAGCATATTCATCTCGACTATTCTTATAAAAACAGAAAAAAATATTCCACCAATTCGATATAGTTCCTTAGATTAGCACGTTCATACAAACAAAATCTTCAACTTTATAATCGTCTCTTCAGTGATCCAGGGTAGGTAGAGCAAACCTAATGTTATGACACTCCATTATACCATTTCCCATTGCGCCTAATTTATATTGCGTCATGAGTGATGTAAACCAACGCCGGAGCCTATAAGGACCAGAGCGGCGTAATTAGATAATTTTACTATTTCGTCCACGGTGTAACGGACGGCGCCTAAATATGTTGACACTATGAATAAAAAATTAATAATTGATAGCAAAATTAAGTTTAGCACAAAAGGCAGACTAAATCTATTATTCAATATGGATCTAGATCACAATTTAAAGCGACATTCCTCCACATATTAGGAAAGTATAGAGAATTTGTTACTTAATAGTTAATTTATAATGTCAAACGGTTTAAAGCATATCGTTGTGGTCATCATATATGAATATTTATGATTTGCGTAACGACCTTGGCTCCTCGTCACGTTACAATACATACCATTTATCTTGACAGTTTTAATCGGAAACCCTGGAGATTTGGAGATGTGTGATCTTATTGAGATTGACATATAGGCTTCAATTTTCGTAAATATTAGGTTTAATTTTGCTATAATATAGCGATAAGTTAAAGCGGTCGAAGCGGTGTTCAAGCCGCTAGTACCATTAATAAGATAGGCAGAGAAACTCTATAGATAAGACCATCCGTTCTCCAGTTTCCACCTGAGTTCTTGATATTGTATGTTGAATTGCGGAACTCAACGCCACGTTTTATTTTATCAAATAATTTTAACATACCTATTAATTCGACTGGAAATTGAACTAACAATATTCGCGTGTAGCCAATGCGTCACGATGGCCGTACCTATTTCAGATTCAGCTTCACGCTTTTACCCGCGTGGCAGCCCGTCCCCCTAGTTATGTGTCTCCCAGAGTGATAGACTATGTGCAGATTGGAGTGCCTTAACACTATGTTTCCTCTGTCTATCTTATATCCTGTTATATGCGGGCTACAGCGTGAAGCTTAAAAAAGAATAAAAAAGAATAATACAAGAATTAACATGAAAATTGACACTAACTACGTAAAAATGATCATAATCTCACTATTATAAAAAACCGGACCTTGCCAAGGACGCTTTCACATACCACACGGCTTATATAATTGTTACTTCTATTGTAATCGTAATAGATTTTTATTATCTAGATTTTGGGTTAACGATATTTATATTTTAATTATTATTTTTCATTGGTTTCTCATTATTACGCCTTTTTTAATGATGCAGTTGTTTCGTATTGCTAAACACAGTGAGAGTGGATTCAAATCATATAATACAAGCTTATTTGAGTTGTTGGTTAGGTAAGCGATTTTTATTAGATTCACGCTACATACCGCATTTAGGAAACGCAGTGAAAATCTAGTGTTAGAACACTCCGTTCCCCACGCATAGCTCTATTTATACAGCATGAAGCTATTAAAAAATGAACTTTTATGACTATTCATAACATTTTTTTATAATATTTCTCTATCCTCAGTGCGGAATACACTTTACAAATGTTAAAAAAGGATTTCACGTCCTACTTATAAATTTTGTTAAAAAAATATGTTTAATTTAGGTTTTGCTTATAATTTTATCAGAAAAAATTTAAGAAATTAATGATAAGTTCACAATATAGACAAGTATTTCAACAAGTATTTATTTATTTTTACTACATGTTCAAATATCCATAATCCATATGTTTCATTCAGTTTATTTACAAAAGAATTTATGTGATCATAAAAAATGTGTTTCAGTGATATTATTTTAGTATATATTGTTTGAAATTTTTCATCGTTTTTTGTTATAACAAAAATAAATAAATACAGTTCAGGCCGGAGATGTTGAGATTGTAAACGCGATAGGTTGTGGGTTCGATAATAAATTCCTAGTTGACGAAATGAGATATTTAATATTTTCATTTTCTCGCTCTGGTTTTTAACGCCGTTTTTTGCTGCGTTTCCAGAGTGAGGAAGCCTGTCGTGAAGTTTTCACAAGCTTTCACCTCTAAATGCGACAAGTTGTGGGTACAATTTCTTTAATATTTTCATTTTCTCACTCCGGTTCTTTATTAAGACACTTCCGTTCCCCACTTTCTTTCTCCGAATTCTGAAGGCGTGTTGAGTGGTGGTACTTGGCCTCAACATGGCACTTGGCCTCATTACCAAAGCAATGAACTGAAAATATTAAATATTTCATATTCTCGAGCGGGAATCGAACCCACAGCCGTCACGTTTAGTGTTACATGCTTGTGCCACTACGCCACGACTGCCTATATTACTATCGATACTGCTATATTCGTGTATAAAAATAATTTCTAGTAGAAATTATAAAGTAATTATAATAAAAGAGCAATTTAGCCTTAGTAATTTTAAGCACACAAAATAATACGTAAACATACTGTATGTTTTTTATATTCCACCGACATCGTACAAGAAATGGAATATTGATATGAATTAATAATGTATAATACACACATATATATATATAGAGAGAGAAAAATATGTTTAATGCTATTTTCCTTAGATTCCTCCATTTTCTTCCAATGGCGATATAAAAAAAAATCCGCTTCACGCTGTATCCCACACAGCACGGTAGGCAGAGGGAACCTTGTGTTAAGACAATCCGTTCCCCACTTTCTGCCGAATTCTGGAGGCATTGCGTGTTGAGTGGCAGAACTCAACGCCGCGCTTAGAATGGCGGCAATGGCGATATAATTGTAATTAATTATTTTTAAGGATTCCACATTAAAAGGTATTTAAGAAAAAAAGGAACTCTTAAAAGATCACCTTGTTGTCCGTCCTATTGTCTGTTAAAAAGATATGGCCCTTTATATCGCAAAGAACACGTAGTTACATTAGTTTACAAGATTATATAGGAAATTAAATTGAATATTGGCAGCTAGCTCTATAGGTGGTACTAGTTCAAGAAAATATATAAAAAGTATACATTTTTGGTAATTCTAGAAAAGAATAGCCTTAAAAGGGGGGCATTAAAGCAAATATGGTATTAAAGCCGCTAGTTCAAGTGAGGTGTCAGAGATAAAGGCTCTGCCTATGCTAAGTTTAAATTTCAGAATAAGCTCGAGACCTCCAACTTTTGTACGGAACCCTCGGTATTGGTAGTTTTTTTTATTTCAAAATATTGTATTATGCTATAACATTTGTATTTAAATTTTAAGCGTTTCTTCAAAATTAAATACAAATGTTATAACATAATACAATATTATAAAATAATTATTATTAATTTGACGAATTTGCCGTTTTTTCCTTGTTTTAGGCCTTAAATTTGATTGCCTTTTTTAAACTTTATAGTACTTATACCAACCAACAACTACACAAAACAATAAATCTAGCTCATTAGCAATAATTTGTGATATAAATTCAAATAAAGTGCATATTGATATAGTCGATAGCCGGACACGCTCGCTTCCTTCTTGTTACTTGCGATTTCGATATCAGTCGTATGTTCATATTTCCTTTGTCGTATTGTGATATAAATTAAAGTCAGTTGCCTCTGTGGTTCAGTTATTAATATTTTTGTTTGAAAAAGGCGTGGTTTATTTTAAAGTAAATTAATAATATTTAATATAATTTGACGGAAAGTGGGGAACGGAGTGTATTTACACTAGGTTCCCTCTGCCTAACCTGCTGTTTGCGGGATGCAGCGTGAAGCTGATAATGTTTTTTTTCTTTATACTAATATTATAAACCAACCGAATTTGACCAAATCATTCATATTTGGTCGAACGCGCTAATATCCGGAAGTAGGTAATGGTTGAAAATTAATCCATTTATCCAGGGAGGCTGTAGATATACCTATACAATTATATTATTTCGCAAGTAAAACCCGGTTGGAAACATATTTGTATAAAAAAAATACTTAGAATATATAAGTGTTTGTAAAATTGTATGTTATTATATTCATTTTACACATATACAAAAAATATATAATTATGACTTAGCTAACAAAAGATATTTTTCTAAATCCTCCTATTTTTCTCAATTTTCTTTACATTATCACATAAACAAATCAAGAATAGATGGAGTTGATTAGTATCGACTGGTTTCCTTTTTGACACCATTTTTTTTTGATTGAACTTAATTTTTTTTTCTATTCTATTATATACATGCAAAGACGAAGAACATAACCCTTTTTGGCAGTCGGATAATAAAAAAAATCTAAATTTTACCACGTAACGTATTCATTTTATTCAATTGTCTAAAATTCATATCACAACAAATGTTCTACTAACAAAAGAAGTGTATGAATCAGCGAGGTCGCAATGCTTGTTGTTTAGAAACTTAAAAAGATTAAAATGTAGGCTTATTTTGACAGTATATTGACAGATTTTTTTTTTCGTAAATGGAAAACCAAATTTACTTACACTGTACTGTAGAATTTAAATATTATCAATTAAATTATTATAATAATAACCTATTATTTTTTGTTTTTGTTATTTTACTATGTGGAGATTTTAGTAATTGCTATAAACTTGTTATAAAAAAAATTGGCTGAATTACCTCAACTCAACGTACGCAATAATTAATATTCAATTGCAAAAACAATTGCAAAGAGGCCAGTCGTGGCGCAGGCCACTCTAGGAAATTAAATATTTATCTACATTTATATTTTCATATATTTGCTCTGACGTTGAGGCAAAACCGCAGCGTTAAGTTCCGTCACTCAACCGCAATGCCTCCGGAATTCGATGTAAAGTGGAACAGTGTCTTAACACTAGGTTCCCTCTGCCTACATAAGTGTGCGGGATACAGCGTAAAGCTAAATTAATTTGTTCTTTTTTTTATTTTAATTAAAACTAAAATTGACAATTTTGTACGGAAAATAAAAAATTAAATATAAATAACATTTTTTACGAATAAATCATAAATGTCACAAATTTTGATAGAATCGTCACACATACAAACTAAAAGCAAAATCATGTATACAAATATGAACATAATAAGTAACTGTAACAAAGTTGCTTAAGGCCGACATAAGATTGACGAAATCGCATTATCTCGTCAGAATTGAGAAACTAAGTAACAGACTGTAGTAAGTTCATTTTGTTCTTGCTATTATTATTTAATTACAAACGTGAGAAATTTATCTATTAATTAGAAAAAAATACTATAGTAATGTAGCGTTTACAACTAGATAATCTTTGCCGCCGTGGTCGTCAGCGTACGGCTTTAAACTCAACACTGACACTCTAAGAATGAATAACGGCGTTGTTGTTCAACACTCAATGCATCCAGAATGCAGCGGATATTTGTGACCGAAACGAAATGCCTTAAAGGGAATTAAATGTCTTAAACCTAGGTTCCCTCTGCCCATCCTGTTGCCCATGCTGCCTACAAAAAACTTTAGCTAAAAAAAACTGAAATGAAGTGGTTTATCTTTGACAATGTCCTGTAGCGTTCCACCAAATTTTATGACAAAATATTTTTAAATAATAATTATTTTAACGTAGCGAGACTTGAATACACGTCTCTTGGAAATCTTCCAAATTGGACGATGTTATATTTTAACCTACTTGGTTAAAATTTAATAAAAAAAATTAGAGGATAAAAAATAGGCATTTTTTCGCAAAAATTTCACAGCGGCATATCTCACGGCACCATCAGTTTGGTTTAGTTCAGCTTAATGTTTGTTGCGTAAACTCGCTAATCTAAGGAACTAATGGTTCTATCTGAAAGAATATTTTTATTGAATAGTCAATTTATTCAGAAAGGCTAGGTATAAGCTGTATCCCGCACAAAGTAGTATAGAAAGAGAGAATTTGGGAACGTAGGGTTAAGATACTCCCTTCTCATTAAAACACTTCTGCCAAATTCTCAAGACATAGCGTGTTGAGTGTCGGTACTCAACACCGAACTGTGCCTTGTTATCAATTTTTAGTTAGATTAAAAAAATTAAAATATTATATAGTGTTTTTATTTTAATGAGACCACCACGTACCACGTACTTGCAGTATGAGTTCCCACATAATTCCTAGTTATCTCCATTTTTACAATCAAGTAGTATAGGCAATGGCATTCTTGGGATAGTTGATACGACTATCACAAATGAGTAAAAGTGGTTGTGCAAGTTCAAGCTCACTTGAGAGAACACAAACTCTTAGGCTTATGTAATACAAGGGGCCACACGAACTTTGTTTACGTGGACTATCAAATTTAAAACTTCATTGTCCGTTTTCGCTGAAATTTCGAAAAATTCTCCCTGAGTGCTTACCAATACTTCCGAAGGAACCCATCAGCGTTCTATGCCATGAACTACCTGTCAATCTGAAACGACAATCTGTGCGTCGCTGTCTATCAATCATTCATTGTCAGTAACAGAAGAGTTTTAATACTTACAGTTAAACGCTAGATGCACAGAACTTCCTCGTACATAATGTAGAGTACAAGGAAAAAAATCTTATAATACCACAAATATTTAAATATTATATTTTATTTAGGACTTAGTTAATCTACGACACAATCATATTTATTTTAATACATCTAAAAATAGATACCTAAACTAGCCTCGATTCTGAATCTACATAGTGCCATAGCAAGGTTGTGCAAGTACAACTTGTTGTTGCACAACAAAGTGTCTATTTTAATCTGACTAATCTGGTCTAGCTAGATCATTCATATAATAAACATGTTCACTGTCTGACAGTGGCATGTGGCATGTGACATATGGCATATGGCATGTGGTATGTGTCATGTTAATGTATACTGATTACGTTACGTTTAAAGTTCACATAATATTGTCAAAGTTAGTATTTAAATGTTTTTATTAGGAGATATTGCTGGGAGTTAAAAAATAAAAGTTTTATAAATGAATTTGTGATATTTTTTTGTTTTTTTTTTTGTGTGAGCTAGTCAGAGATAACGAATTGGTAAGTTACTGTAGTCTCCAATCTGGTACAATTTAGAGAACACTGAGAACAAACATATGTATGAGAAAAACGAAATTATTTTTTTTTAAGGCACTAAAAATATGTTGGCGTGTTTTATAAATATAATTGGAAAGAAACCCGTCTTAACGTACTGGATCCCCGTCTGACTCTTAAGGAGATGATGATGATGAGAGATGATTTATGTGGGAATTAATCCCACTCATGATATTGATTTATCTTCATTACCCTGTTCTAATTTACAAAGCGGGGCGTTGCCTTTTACGACTGTCTCAAAAGTGGGCCGGAAAATGGTAAACGGAATGTCTTAACACTAAATTCCCCCGCCTACTTTATATGCGGGATAAAGCGTGAAGAATAAAAATTGTCTTCTGAACGAGTTCGAACACACGTAAATCACGTTCCGATAAACTAAAACTAACGATAAACACAACGATATTTTATAAATGCCTATAAAATAGATCTTGAATGTTAGCTTCTACAATTTCAAAGAAAGCTTAAAAATGTTGTATAAAGGAATTCTTTTAACCTTTTCAAGATTGCCTCAAGTAATGTATTGAAAATTGAGATATTTTATAGGATGGAGTTTTGTAGTAGCACGAGTATGTGAGTCTAGGACTTAGGCTTATCATTTACTGACAGCATAATATATGGGGTTACGTGATCTTATGAATAACGTTTGTACTTCAATTCAGAAAAAAAATATGTGAAGTGATATGTTTAATTATTAATACCGGTTTTTGGTTTTTCTAAAAGGTCGGTCTGTCCAGAAATAGTAGGTTTTCAGCTTCACGCAGTATCCTGCGCAAGGCAGGGTAGGCAAATGTTCGACAGACACTCTGTTCCTCACTTTCCGCTGAGATTTTTTGAGGCATTACGGGTTTAATTCAACGCCGCGCTTTTGCCTTTGTACCAGAGCAAACAAAACTAAAATATCAATAAATAATATCGACCCCACAAGCGTCACGTTACAATTACACACTTGTGCCCCTGAATCACGACGACATCAGCCCATGCTACTCTATCTATAAGTAATCTATAATATCTCAAATTGTTACAGGAAGAAAACATAGCGCTAAGGCTAATAAAGCAACATGTAGACGAGCCGGAGAGCAGTCCAGCATCTCTCGAGGAATACGGTACGGGAAGTACTGGGAAGTACTTCGATGAGGCTGGTTACGTATCAGGGGGCGCTAGAGACAATGACCCCTACGTACGGAATCGGTTTAATCAGGCCGCCTCTGATAATCTTTCTAGTAATCGAGCTGTGCCTGACACTAGGAATGCTATGTAAGTTATGAACAATCTCAATTCTCCACTTTTCGCCGAATCTTGGACGCATTGTGTATTGAATACGAAACTCAACACCGCATTTCTTGTTACCAGTGCAAGGAAATGAAAATATAAAATATTAAGACGAGATTGAATCCACATCATTCGCGAATATACTTTTTTGTTACACTTAGGTAAATATTTGTACCATATCGCATGCTTCTAATGAAAATCAGATTGTATTTTTTTTAGTAAATTAGTAAATAAACTACTAACTAACTCTAATATTGCAGGTGCCGCTTAAAAAAATACAACGAAGACTTACCTCAGACCAGCGTTATCATTACATTCCACAACGAAGCTAGATCGACGCTCCTCCGGACTATCGTCAGGTGATATTCTTATTTTCTATATGATTTTTGAGATTTTTTTAGGCAAAGTTGGTTAAAATATTATTTTACCATAAAAAATCAACACAAAACATTTGGTCAAGTGTGAGTTGAACTCGTCGAGAGAACCTCATCGTTGACATTGGTACGAAACCATCAGGTTAACCTGACATACTTAACTTTGCATGGGCATGCACTCTTTTTGTATGAAATAAGCTACAACTATAAATTTAAATTTGAAAATATGAATGCAAATGAAAAAATAACAACTTTGTAGAACAAGCTTAATGGTAGACAAACTTAATATAGAGAAAAAATATTTTTGTATATTTAATAAACACAACTTGTAATGTTTTTTTTCTTTTGTTATAGTGTCCTTAACCGAAGTCCGGAACATTTAATAAAGGAAATCATTCTAGTTGACGACTTTAGCGACAATCGTAAGTTCTATACACATATGATGATTATATAATAAACAAACGGCGTTGAGTTATGCCACTCAACACACAATGCCTCCAGAATTCGGCAGAAAGTGAGTGTCTTAACGCTAGGTTTCCTCTGCCTACCTTGCTGCGCGCGGGATACAGCGTGAAGCTGATTTTCTTTTGTAAATTCATAAAAAAAAAACAATTTAAAATCTTGTAAATACAAGCTTTATTGAACAGTAGATGATGTACGTACATATGTATGAATGTATGAAAACATTACGTACATACTATACGTATATGGACAACATACATTACATACAGTACATTTAATCAAATTATTGATAATGCCTTTTAATTTTATTTTTCTTGTTACGTAATTTACATTTAATTAAATAATCGATGATCACTTAAAACAAATATTTTTAAAAGTTTGCCGAAAATTCGGCGTTGAACATCGCCGCTCAACTCATTTTATTAAAAAAGAACCAGACAAGTGCGAGTGTTCCGTACAATAATCATCGAGTGTTCCGTACAATAATCATCGAGTGTTCCGTACAATAATCGGAGATCTCAAACTTTTTCTGAAATTCAAGCTTAGCTTAGCTTAATATTTAATGAAAGGACTTTATCCTTTAATTAAATATTTTTTAATGGAAGTGGAGTGGAAATCAAACCCAAGTTGCCATTACCCAGGAAAACCTGTAAAAAACTCAATTTATACAATATATAATATAATATTACCTATATTTAGGACATATACTAAAGAACTACCTACATTTACTCATATAAAGTTAAATTGACACTTAAATAAACATTACGACACGTTCATAATATAATGTGACATGTAACAAATTACAGTCGCTGAACAAAAACCTCGCACACCTCGTACATTCGTAATTCACAGGGAATCTCATACAAAAAGAAATTATTTCGCAATTGTACAATACGATTGACGAGTCGTGGCCGAAGTATCCCGAAGTTAGCTGTAGATGGTTGTGCATACTTTGTTTTTTTTTGTTACTTTTGATTATATTTCTTACTATGGGTCAATGAGGCGGTATTGAAATCCCAACTTCATGACGTCCACGACTCGTCCACCGTACTATACCCACGTAGGTAGTCACTTGTTGGAACGTTTAAAAAGTCATTTCGATTTGCTTCGTTTCACGTGGCTTGGAATTGTTATATTTGTGTGCGAAAGCGAAATTATCACATTTTTTAAGTGACTATATAAAGAGATTTGAGTAACTAACTCTGTTATACGTTTTTCGACATCTTATTAATTATTAAATTTGGCGACAAACCGCAGCATTGAGATTCAACACTCAACACGCATTGTCATAAAATTAGGCAGAAAAAGAATAACGGAGTGCCTTAACAATAACTTTACTCTATCTGCCATTGTATGTGCGAAAAAGCATTTTTTTTTATTTTCTGTGTTTTGATTCTAGTGAAACTAGTGCTAAGACACTCCGTACCCATTAAGACATATCCATTTCCCTCTTTCCGCTTTATTCTCGGAGGTATCGTGCGGACGCATGTTGAGTGGCGGAACTCAACACTGAAGTTTTTGTTATATGTAAAGAAATAAACATTATAACTTATAATACAAGACAAGCGTGAATCAGTTACACAATTATTTAGTTTATTGTTTTTAACATTATTTAAAGTGTTATTCCACACTTAGGAAAGAAAAATACTTATTTGGAAAACGTATAAAAATTTTAACGTAGCGGAGGCGTATTCGAACGGGAACTCCAGGAGGCGCGGGTTCGAGTCCCGCTACGTTCAAATTTTTATACGTTTTCTAAATAAGTTTAGTTCATTGTTGTTATGTGTTTAATTAAGCTACAATTTGCTTAAAATGTAATACAAATTTTCTATTTTTTTCTTTGTAAATATATATATCCAAGCCTTTTCTAATTCAAAACAGATTTTAAAACATTTTTTGTATATAATGGTATCATAAATCAAATACTTACTTTTTTCGCAAATCAAGATAAGCACTGCGTTCCTCACTTTCCGCTTTATTATCGGGGCGTTGCATGTTGAGTCGCGGAACTGATCTCCGCGCTATGTCTATCTAAGCAGGAAAATATTTTTTTACGTTGTATTTCGAAAACAGTAGTATTAAGACACTCCATTCTCCATTAGTTCACTTCCGTTCACCTCTATCTGCCGATTCCTTGAGTCATTGATGAGTGGGGGAACTCAACGCGGCTCTTTGCTCATTATCAGAGCGAGAAAATGAAAATATTTCAACTATAATCATTTGTCTAACTTAGATCGAACCTACTATCCACTAAGGCCACTACGGCTTTAATAAATAAAAAAACACAGTAAAGCGAAGCATTGGGCTCGGCCACTCACGAAATGCCTAGAGAACTAGGCAAAATGGAGAACGTGTCTTGATGAGAATGGACGATCTTAACACTAGGTTCCCAGATTCCTTCTACATTGTAATGTACGGGATACGGCGTGAAGCAAGAAACACAAAAAAAACAGTAAATATCTATAGATCTAAATGCGACTTAGATCTCTCTGAGAAATCAGTTAGTTCCATTGGGAAAGAGAACGCAATGAAATATAAACAATACACAACAAATCTACACGAATTCCTGAGATCTAATCAAATACATTGTTTTAGAACAATTAATTAATTAATTTTTGCTATATTTTATTTTCATTTTAATTATTAAAACAAATTAAATCAGCTTCACGCTGCATCCCGCACACAACCAGTCCCGTTTACAGTCACAGTTTGTGCCCCTGCGCCACGACTGGCCTCGTTTTTTAAATTATTACTAATAAGAAAAACTCATATTAGTATTACGAATTATTTTAGTATATTACTTTGGATTGCACATTATTAATATTAACCTAAAAAATGTAAACATTAAATATTTCAAGTATTCAGCTTATTTATATTAAAAAAAATGTCTTTATTATATTTTGATTATTGATTTAATTTGATTGTGGAGGTCGTCATGGCACAAGCGTGCTACCGTATACGCAACAGGTTCGATTCCCACTCAAAGAAATAAAAAAATTTCATTTTCATTTCCTCGCTCTGGTAACGTGGCTAAGTGCGGCATTGACCAATCAACACGCATTAAATCTAGAATTCGTTATAAAGTCTAGAACAGAAGTATCTTACCCTAGGTCTCCAGGGTCTCTTTGCCTATCCTGCTAAGTGCGGGTTACAGCGTGAAACTAAAAAAAAAACAAAACGTATATTATATGTATATACGTAAATATATCTATAACAAATAAAATCTCAAATCTTTGGGAAACGAAACGCATCGTTGAGTTCTATCACTCAACACGCAATAACATCATTAAGACACTTCCAGTGCAATATAAAAAAATCGCAACATTTATTAATAAATGTTGCGATTTTTTTCACGGAAACGCTTCGATTTTGGGTTCGATTCCCACTCAATGTCAATCAATGAATATTATTTAATATTTCACTTATTTCTTCGCTTTGGCAACAAGACTAATTCGATGGGAAAAGAGGAACGGAATCACTTAGCCTGCCTTGTTATATACAGAATACAGCATGAAACTATATTTATAAACTATTATTAACATAAGAATATATTTCAGCCGAAGATGGTGCAGCACTAAGATCTATACGCAAAGTGCAAGTGATAAGGAATTCTAAACGGGAAGGTCTGATGAGGTCGCGAGTTCGAGGCGCGGACGCGGCAACAGCGCCGGTGCTTACATTCTTAGACTCACACGTAGAATGTAATGTGCATTGGCTGGAACCGCTGTTGCAGAGGATTAAAGAGGTAAGTTAGTAATAAATAATTATATTTTTTTATTATATAAAACTACATTTTAAAGTATATATTTAAATTTATTCTAGATGTCCTGGCAAAGTACGTAGTATAAAAATATTCTAAAACAGAAGTCAAAATAGCTTTGTGGGTATTTGTTGATTTATCGAAGACACAAAAGCATAATAAAATATTTAAAAAAATCCTAAGTGTAAAAATTAGAAAGAGAAGAATTAAATAACATTCAAATCTATTTCTGTCACGAATCTCCTAGACAGATATACGATAACGATATTTTCAAAGAGTTAAATATTTTTCAGGAAAATATTGCACAATGGGTATTTAAATGTATTTGCACAATAATATTGAGCATGATTTATGTACCTTATCTAAAAATGGTTGTTCTTTTTCCATAAGTATTTGAGATTTATTATGATGTATTATGAGTAAATACACCCTTTTTTACACTTGGGATACAACGGAACCCTAAAAAAATCAGTAAAAAATACAACGAAAAAAGAAATAAAAAAGTAAAAACATTATTTTTTAATCCCGCTACATCTACAATTACCATTTCGCCGGCCGTATATTATTTTGAAATATATTTATTATTTATTTTATATTAGATCTTGAACAGTTCAAGAGACGCGATTGTAAAAGTATGTGAACGATCTTTAAAGTGTAATCATCGCTATCATGTCGCAATGCTGGTGTCTTAATGATGCTATTGCGTTGCAGGTATCGAATTCGATTCCACGTTGTTGTAATGAGGTCTGTCATTTTATAATACAAACAAGTATGTTGAACTTTGTTGAGCCTTTTAACGTATAAGATTTTTATATAACGCCTTATAAGATTTTTAGAGAACGCAATGAAATAAAAATATTACAATTTTTAGTTAACGAAGAGTGGAATAAATAGTATCGTTACATTAGGTTAGATCACATTTTTTATATGAGAATAATGCTTAAAAATAAAAATTAATAATGATGTGTTGGGATTCGGACCCACAACCGTCGCGTTTACAGCCAGATGCTTGTGCGGCTGCACCACGATGGCAAGAGAACAAAGTACTTCGAAAATAGAACTTATTTTCGTACTTACATCCAATATATTGTGTGATATAAAATAAATGATTTACGTGCTTTCAACCTGAATAACAGGATTAGCTCATGAAATATGATACTATTTATACTACTATACTAATACGAAAACGATCATTTTATTTTTATTTCTGATTAGGATTTGGGATATACTAAAATAGTAATAGCTGACTGAGCTCTAGTTGGTCGTAACGATGTAAGGTCCCCTTTTTTAGCTACACGCTACTTCCCGCATATATCAGTGTTGTCAAAGGTTACCTAGTGTTCAGACACTCCGTTTTATACTTCCCATAGAATTTTCCCTTCCCAGAGAAACGAAATATTAAATAATTCTTTACCCCGATTGGAAATCACCACACGACCATAACGTTTACAGTCTCGATGTTTATTTATTAATTAAAAAATATTTTATTCAATAAATAACAGTAAATACTTAAAAATTAAAAATAAATATACGAGGCAGAGCGCGTCCTTGTGTTTCGCCACTCAACACGCAATGCCTTAAGAAATCGTCGGAAAGTGAGACTAGGTGCCCGCTACCTACAATTCTACGTGCGGGATACAGCGTGAAACTAAAAAAAGGATATATAAACATATTTTATTACACTATAAATGATATAAAGTTCTTTAAAGCTATTTGTGTGTAGGCAGTGTTGACGAGAATGCGTACATCATTAACGCTATCGTGATCATTTATAAGGCGTGTACACAACAAATAGTAGAATTGATTTTGACCTATATTATGAAATATTATGAAATTTTAATAATATTTCACATATTATACCAGCTGCAATAGTATATCACATGTACCTGTCGTTTCGTTTTGTTACTACACGCTGTGTCCCGCACCTAGTAGGGTAGGCAGAGGGAGCCTGGGAACCTAGTGTTAAGACTCTTCCCTTCCTCACCGTTTTGAAAAAATCTGGAAGGATTGTGTGTTGAGTGGGAGAACCCAACACTGTCCTTTTGCCTAGTTACCAGAGTTAAGATATGAAAATATTAAATATTTCATTTCCTCGAGTGAAAATCGAAACCACAATCTGTTGTGTTTACAGTCGCATACTTGACTGACGGGACACAACTGGTCTCAATCGTATCTATTTATAATATTAAACGCATGTAACCAAAACTATAACCTAGTGTTAAGTCACTCCGTTCCCCACTTTCCGCCAGATGAGGTTTTGCGTGTTGACTGGCAAAACACGCAACTCAACGCCGCGATTTTACCTTGTTACCAGAGCGAGGAAGCGAAAATATAAATAAATAAATAACTTTCTCCATACCTAAATATAAATAATAAAAATAATAATAATATTACATTTTATTCTACCCTTCGCTTTACCTCGCTTCCTGCAACTCGGTCATTTATCACGCGTCAATATCGTACGCGCTATGCAGACAGACGAGATGCATCGCATTGTGCATTATTACTAACATATTACAGTCACTTTGGTTATGCCATATAACCTATAAGCTACTATAAGAAGAGAAGCAACTTATTTTATTATGCTTATTATTTATTACGTTATATTATTAAAGATAACTTAAAAATATATTTATTTATAATTTCTTCGCTCCGGTGTCGACGCAAAGCGCTGCGTTGAGTTCTGCCACTCAGCACGCAATGCAATCAACGCAAACCCCAGAATGCAGCGGAAAGTGGGTAACGGAGTGTCTTAACTCTAGGTTCCCCCTGCCTTCTATAATCAGTACTAACTATAAAATATAAAATTTTAAAAAATCAGCGTCACGCTGTATCCCGCACAAAGCAGGGTATGCAGAGGAAACTTAGTGCCAAGACACTCCGGGAATTTTGGGAATTTCATATGCACCGTCACATTGAATTTTTTTTTTTTTATATATATAGAAAAATATGACATGATTCTATCGCGGAGCAGTTGTAAAATGTCTGATTGGTAACAACGATGGTTATGGGTTCGATACCATTCGAGGGAACGTCTCTCTTCTGACTGAATTGTTCTGACAATTGTTAATCACCCAATAAGCAACATTTCTTAAGTAAACGAAAACTAAATAATACTGTTATTTAAAATGGGATCATTCCCAATGTTCTACGCAGAAGACACCAGAAAAAAAAAACAATCACTATCTTTTTATCAATAAAAACACAATTCCAAAAACGCAGGAAGAACGGAATATTTTAAGAGTATTTTTCTTCCTGCCTTCCCTGTGTGTACCTAAATGTGAAATATACAAAATCTGAATTTGTTTTTTTTATATTACTTAAAAATATTTTAATATTTTAGGCATTTAAACGCTGCTCTAGATATCATTGTCGTCAAGTTTCATAGTAAAAGGACGTTGAAAGATTTGAAACAGTGACACACTGTGCTGTATTATTTATATACATTCAAACAAATAATATTTATTTAATGATACACATGTTGTCTTTGCTTTATGAGAAAGGACTTACTTTGGTATATATAATTGAAATGGTTAATTATAATCTGAGGCCAGCCACTGCGCAGTGGCACGAAGTGTGACTGCAAAACCGCCTGGTTGTAGGTTCGATCCCCACTCACTGTTCAAAATTTTAAAATATTAATAGATATAACAAATTATCATAATATATAAGAGTTTTTAACGTCGTGTTTCAAAAATAGACTAGCATTGATAGTAGCATTGATAGGTAGTTTATAGTCTCGATTCGTTTTGGGCTATTGCTATGGTAATGTTCTTCATTTATATTCTCTAGATGTAGTGGGCTTGGAATCTATTAAATGGGTATATAGCGCATGTTCACTTTATATTTAAAATATTATACAGTTTATATAAAAATATAAACTTTATATTTGAAATAGTGTTTATTCTCTACATTATATTTAATTAATAGACAAAAAAATAACGATATTTAAATTAAAAATATAATATAATGTCTGATATTTATAATTTTTTCATTTGTTTAAAAGTAATTGAAATGGAAATGTTGATAAGCTGTATTCATGTCTTATATCTAATCTAAGGTTCACGTTTCATAATCAGTTGTTAGGTATATTAATTGATAAAAATAAATCTACCCTACTAATCCTCCCAATATTATAATGTGAAAATTTGTGAGGATGGATGTTTCACTATCACACAATAACTAATGAACGTTTTTATTTACTCTTACGCTGTATCCCGCACAGAGCAGGGTAGGAACTTAGTGTTAAGACACTCTGTTTCCACTAAAACTCGACAAAGAATTCTCAAAGCGTTGATTTATTAAGTTGACGAACTTTACGCCGCGCTTTTTTACCACAGCGAAGATATAAAACTATTAAGTTTTTAATTCCCCCGAATGGAAACCGAACCTACAACCATCGCGTTTACAGTCGCACGCTTGCGCGCTCGCGACGGCCTCAAGAAAGATGTAAAAAATAAAAGTAACTAACTCAAACGAATATGTATGTTGTAATGCTATTTGCACCTTGGAAATAAAAAATAATAATTGGAATTACGTCACTCGAAAATGCAACGGCTCGTCTTGAGTTTTCAAAATGGATGCACTTTCACTTTAAAAGTAAGGTTAAATTTTTTAGTGTCTACTTAGTTCTTGAGCGACGGCCAAATACTTGCGATTTTGAAGTTGTGCTTAATGACCCGGAAGAACTTGATAGTTTGAAGTGTTTTTCAAATGCTTTTTTTTATTTAAATTAGTTTCATTTCAATATGTCTTAACGGCGTAGCGGGACTCAAACCCGCGCTTCTTGGATGATTTCCAAAAGGCGTGAGTCGAAGTTCAAGTCGTAATGAGGTGATTGCGATATGAGTGATGTCAGTTTTTGCTGCGCTCTTTTTTTTAAATAAAAAAGGAAAAACGATACAAATTTAGTTGTAAGGGTGCCGATTTCATTATTTATTGTATTCTGTTTTTAGTAGTTATTGTCATAGCAGCAAGAGAAATACATTATCTATAAAAAATCAACTATCACGGCTCTTTAAATACAGCCTGTTCACTGACGGACAGACAGATAGACAACAGAATTTTAGCTAAAGGATTCCGTTTCACTCTTTGAGTAATGAATCAGCTTCAAATTGTATCCCACACACAGGTAGGGAGCCTAGTTTTATGACAATCCATTCCTCATTTTCCACCGAAATGTGGTGGAATTGTTTCTTGAGTGGCGGAACTCAACGCCGCGCTTTACCTCGACACCAGAGCGAAGAAATGAAAATATACATTTGAGTAAGTATTTCATTTTCATCAAGCAAGTCGATTTTGCAGTTACATTTTGTGCCTCTGCGCCACAATTGGCCTCAATTCTGGCCCTACGAGTACGGAACCCTAAAAAAATCGTAACAATACCCATAAAACAATAGTTAAGTGAAACAATGAATAGTAAATTTCGCATTGTCGTAACACTTTGCAAAATGAAGTTAAAATTTATCTAGTAATAAATCTGATCTAATAGCGTTACACGTATTCTAAGTGCAACCGACGCTATATCTTCAGGTTAACGATTGTTTCGCAACCCGGATGCTGAACAGATTTTGATCATGTTTTACGCAACCGACAGGTAGAGTAATGGAACAGATATGGCCTAGTTGCGAATTCGAATACTAGTTATTTGTGCATGTGGTAACATGTTTTAATGATTATATGTTGATAAAAATGCTACTTAACTATCATTGTCCTCGTGGCGCAGTAGAGCAGTTACACTGTATACGCGTATATTATATCGAATTTTATGGATTTTATTGCGTATAATTTATAAATTATTTTAAAATATGTAGCCCACCTACATTATTACCTATTTCCTAATATATATAAAGGATTTTAATAAACTTAGTTTCGTATTTAATGGCAAAAAAATATATATATTATAAAACAGAATTGGCTAAACACCGTTTAATGTAATTCCTATATTTTTTATACTTTACACATTTCCCGCAAAAAAATTCTTGGGGATAATCCTGGATCTAGTATATAACCCAATCGTTCTCCATTTCTCTCCGTTCTCCACAAAAAATTCAAAAATTGTATGTTGACTGAACCTAACACCGCGAAATAAAAATAAATGAAACACAATTCGACAACAGCATTTGAATCCATAACCATCGCGTGTACAGCTAGCTATTGTTCCACTGCGCCACGCTATATTTTTCAAAGGAAATAATGTAACAAAATTATATCTCCATTATCAAATGTCAAGGCTTATTCGTTATTCGTAACGGCCGGACGATCTTCTCGTTGAAATGTTTGTAGATGAACACCTTGTGAAACGCGATTCACTTTGAAAGTCGATTGCCTTACGGAGTTACAGATATTCTATAATTTGAGGTTTAAGTTAACAACTTGTGTTGTATTTTTAAAATTAAATAAAAATCAATTAAATCAGCTTTACGCTGTATTCCACCACAGCAGGGTAGGCGGAGGAAATCTAGTGTTAAGACACTCCGTTCCTCACTTTGTACCGAATTTTGGAGGCATTGCTTGTTACGTTCCGCCTCTCAACATTTAAAAAATATACTAAAAGTACCTTAAGTCCAGTCGTGGTGCAGGAGCACAAAGTGTAATTGTAAACGGGACAGATTATGGGTTCGATTTCCACTCAAAGAAATGAAATATTAAATGTTTCCATTTTGTCGCTCTGGTTTGCTTATGGTTTCTAATTAGTTTTTGAATGAACCAAAAAGATTATTCAAAACGAAAAAGCGATATATTTTATTTTTTTAATTCAAATGATTATTGTCTAGAATTAAAATCAACTCTATAATCTTCTAATTATCTATACAAATATGTATATATCTAGTCATTTTAGCTAATTTTCGTACCACTGAAGTTACTCAAGCGTAGTGAACGGTGATACATTACGCAACTGAGATAGCTCAATCTCCCTTCACCCTGTATGTAATACGTCCACGATCATTGCACTGCGAGGTCGTGCAATGTTCTAGAACATTCGCGTCGACATGAAGATGGCATTTTAATAGAGCATAAAAAATATATAAATAGTGAAATTTTTTTATTTAGGTTTATTTATTATTATAAGCCGATAATCAGACCTCTGGTATGACCTTCTTTTGAACCGGTAGTTCTTAAGATTAGCGCAAACAGACGACCACACAAACTCTTCAGGTTAATAATGTTTCATCTCTGGTAAAAGGCGTCGTTGGATTTACAGTACTTGTACTTTAAATATCGAAAGGGCGGACAAAAGAGAACGGTTACTCAGTCTTAGTATCTACATTTTTCTTCTCTATATGTACCTATAAATATGATCTCTAAGAACATTTTTCAACCTCACAGTTCTAGAACATTCACATCTAGATGAAGATGCGTTTAATACTTCTGTAAATGTGAAAGATTGACGCTTGAATACAATCAAGGCCATCACAACGCAATGGCACTGTAAACGCTATGACTGTAGCTTCGACCCCTGCGCGAGAGAATTATCACAATTAAATTATTTCGATTTGTCCACAGTGATAACACTCCACAGTAGTGCGGCGTTAAGATCGACTAAATAATATCAATTTGCTGTTTTGGTAACTCAAAACATCGTTAAGTTCCGCCGTTTAACACGTTATATCTCGAAATCTAATTTAAAGTGCATCCTAATATGCGAAATAGTGTGAAAGTGAAAAAAAAACTTATTATTATATCTTTAGTTGCATAACACGTTATTTGATTAAGTGTCTGTCAAATCCGGTTCAGCCCGTGACATTCGTCTACGACCTTGACATAACCATTCGCAAGTCTCACATACTTATGGGACCTTGTCCGTGAAGTTACTGTCAAAATTATGTAAAAATATAAATTTATTTATTTTAGCTTCACGCTATATACATGGCAGGGTAGGGACACACTCTGTATTATTATGGTGTTGATTGAGAGAGCCTACACTTGGGTAAGTCTCAGCCTCTGCTTCGAGTTCATCTTTCTGCAACGCCATGGGCACTATCATGGTGAATCAATGGAATGTGTTATAGTTATTGTTGAATGGCGCCAAGAATCTATTTATGTGTACTATTTTTACTTTATTTCTACAGAATATATATTCTTACGAAACCCCTTTACATAACCTTTGAACCTCAAAGAGGCCAATGGGTTCGAAAGGTATCAAAGATTGTATTTGTGCCAATCATATAAAGTATACCACTTACCTTTTACCATTTTCTCTTATATAATGCAAGGAGATTTATTCAAATTACCTACTTTTAAAAATCAATATATATCTTTATATTGATTATTAAAAGTTCTTTAAAAATGTTTTAACGTAACTGAAATAATGTTTATTAGTAAACAACATAATTTCTAACTAAAATATGCGAAATGACCCACTTACGAACAAACTTGGAACAATGCCAACGGCAAATTGAACATTGAAAATCTAAAACTATTGTTCAATAAATATATCATCAATTAATTATTATTTAATAGACAGGCTTTACGCTGTTATAGAAATATACAACTATTTGTAGCCCACAACTTTGTTAACGTCTTCAACCATAATGGAAAATCCTGTTTTTCCCATATCCTAGTCCTCTGCCTATTATTTTTTATTTTAGGTTCACGCTGTATCCCGCATAAAACAGGATAAACAGAGGACACCTGAGATCCTAGTGTTAAGATATTCCGTTCCTATTAAGAGTTCTGTTTCCCATTTTCCAAATTTCATTGCCGAATTCTTGAGGCATTGCGGTGTCAGTGGAGGAAATCAAAGCAGCTGTTTCCCATGTTACCAGAGTAAGGAAATGAAAATATTAATTATTTCATTCTCCCAAGTGGGAATCGAACCTATACATGACGCGTGCTTATGCTTCCGATCTAACGACCCTATTTGTTGACAACTTTTAATTTGATTTTAAATTACTAACACAGCGCAATCACTGAATATTACGTACAATGAGCTATTGCCATCTTATTATTTTCAAACAAATAAAAACTATTTTCTTCTTTTAATGTTTCATTTCAGTTTTATAAAATAGAGCGATAGATAGGTAAGAGAGATAGGTAAGAGAAATATTAATTACTGTACAGCTTCATTTTCTCGAACGCACAGTGGTCCAGAAATTTTATTAATAATACATTGTATTAACTATGAAATTTAATAAACTTTTTAAAGAATAATCTTTAGTATTAATTTGAGCTCTGGCGAATTTTCAGTTTCCTAACTTTACGAAAAATGTCCATTTTCGCGAATCTGCCAATCAACGTGCTATACCTCCAGAATTCGGCAAAAAACGGGGAACAATGTGTCTTAACACTAGGTTCCCTCTGCCTACCCCGCTGTGTGCGGAATACAGCGTGAAGCTGATTTATTTTTTTAATTTCAATATTCTAAGTGGTTAGTGCGTTGGCTTTCGTTTCCTGCATCACGACATTTCTACATCACTTCCTTGGACGTCCGAGAGATTACTCCAAGGATCGACATATCAAGACACTTCCTTCGGACATAGTTCCTAGGCTAGCCGGCATTTTGGCACTATCTCATAACCATGTCAGGCGATGCTCTTGGAGCTTATAACTTGTTTGAATATTGTGTCTACTAGGTACCATCTGCCTAACTTGTGGAACCTCGTGTTATAAGCAGAGAGAACCTAGTGTGGGGAATGGAGTCTTGAGATTTCCACCTGATTTGCGAGACATGCCGCGTTCAGTGGCGGAACTCCACAACGCACTATGCCTTGTACCTGGAGCAATAAAATAAAAATAATCAATTCCTCCGAATGCCAATCAAATCCACAACCGTCGCGCTTACAGCCATATACTCTGCCACTGTGCTACCACGGCCTCTAAAATAGTTATTTTTACGTAAATTGCACAACACATAATGTGATACAAACATAATATGGCCGACCTTCAACTTTCACTCAATGACCAGATCAGTCAAAGGTCTCAATATCAAGAATATCGGTCACGGCTGCGAAATTACAGTATTACTTCTTAATTTATTATTGAGTAATAATAATTGTATGTTTATATTAAAATTTAAGTGATAATAGAATAGAGACAAGTCGTGGTGCAGGGGGCACCGGCGTCCCAATCGAGGAAATCAAATTTATTCTTTCGTTTAAGATAATTTGAAACAATTAGATGAGAATTTTCTGTCCAAGCATCACGTATGATAAGTGGTTGAATTAAAACATTACACCATTTTCCCCAGTTTCAAAATATAAAATACATTAGCTAAACCACAATATTATGACAGTATTAATGTTATCATTAACTTGCTAATAGCTTGAGGTTATAATAGGAACTTTCACTCGTGACGCAGTGGAACATCAAAGACTATAACACCATTAGTTGTAAGTTCGATTGCCGCTCAGGGGAATGCATTATTTTATTTTTTCCTCTATTGTAAGACAAAATGCGGCCTATTTGTGGATTCATAAAGAAATATACATATTGAAGGACAAAATAACGTTCTTTAAAATTAACTATCGCCTGAGATAGTTAGTATTTTTGTAAAACGTTACTTATTTTTTTACCAAGAACTTCTTAAAATAAATCAAAAACAAAGTACAAATATTAAAATAAATATACAAATTCGTTCATGACAGTCGTTGTTTCGGTTAAACGAATTATTTCTATTTCCTCGCTCTGGTAACAAAACAAAGCGCGGCGTTAAGTTTCACCACTCAACAAAAATTGTCATGTTATTCGATAATACAGCGTGAAGCTGATTTCACACTGTAATATTAATAATAATTAATTAATGAAGGGCAACTAGTGGGGATCTAACCCAAAACCGTCGCGTTATAATCACATCCTGTGTCCCTGCACCACGACGGTCTCGGTGAAGCCACATAAAATCTTACTCGATGCAGTTTGATGATTCACATATACTACACATACACGCGAGTAAACTAGTAGGAATATCATAGCCTTGTATAGATCAATGCTATATATAATATGTATATAATCGAATAGTGGTCAAGAACAACTACTGTTTTTGATGGAAAATATATTTTAGTTTTTTTGTAACCCGCAAATTACCTGATATGTAGAGAGAACCTAGTGACAAAACATTCCGTTCTCCATTCTGCTTATTTTAGATAAATTATGTGATGAGTAACTGAGCCCATTTGTGCCTTTTGTCCTTTTACATTCGAGAAAAAAAAACACAAGAGCAGCTTTATGTTTTTCCCGCATAGCAGGATAAGACCCTTCCCCCACTATATTGATATAGTAAGCTCTTTTTTTACAAGAAAATTAAAATAATATTTCTCTCGAGTGGGAATCGAACCCACAAACATCGTGTTTATAGTCTTTGTAAGTGCAATATTACTGCGGTTCACAATCGATGAGATATACATATTTAAAGTATTTTTATTTTATCTTTTTCATAACTACCTTGTACAGCCTACATACTAAAATGAAATAATAAATGGTCAAGAACATCCAGCTACCATACTGGTTCCGATACAAATTCAAACCTTAACATAAAAAAATACCTACTTTATATGACCGATTTGGTTTCAAATTGGGCTTACTGGGTTCAACTTGTGCTTATTGTAAATATAGGTTTTAGTTCAACTCGCAATTGGGAGAATATTTATCATCTGGTTACTTGAAAAAATAACGGCATTTAAATTTAATGTACAATTATATCAAAATGATTTGTCTCGAGCATTCTTCTTTTTCAAAAGAAAGTTAAGAAGAAAAGTAATAAAAAAATAATCTGTGGAGTATCGAGTGGAGATCGAACCCACAACCAGTCGCGCACACTACTGGCCTCTACACAGGCCTCTAGAAAACTAACAGTAATAGATATTATTATTTGTTAGAATGCTAATCTATTCAGAATGGAACAATCACATTACCAGACTTTCTAACATAATTGACATTATTCAACGGAAATGGATTACATAAATATATTTTGTACATTAATAATGTATTAAAATACTCGAGTTGTCAGCAATTGGTATCGAAGAATTATGTCTCGGGCTCAAATCATGATTTGCAAAATTTTCTTATTAACTATAAGATAGTACTGTACTGCAACACTTATATATAACTCGTAAATAACTATTCTCCACTCGCGGCTTCGCGATTGTCAACTATACTAATATAATATGCTTTCTCTTGCCTCACTTGATTCCTATAGATTTAGGGGTGCATCATTGGGAAGTAGCTTTGATTTTTCAAAATCAATTTAGTCATTCAAAAAACGAGACAAACTATGTTACACTATTCAATTAATATAAAGATAAAATATTCTTCTTTGTGCGATTTTAGATTGGACAGTGTCCTGTAAGTTATTTATTTTCGTGTAAAAACGTAAAGTAAATATATCTAAGAACAAACTAGGGTGTCTCTAAGATTGGTTCAAATCAATCCAAGCGTTATAAAAAATGCTAAGCATGTTAACTTTCTAACTTTAATAAGATAAATCGAAGTAATTATCCAGTCTTACACCACCTCACAGATTTGATCTAGCTGCTATATGTAAATGACGTTCGTGTATTGAATATCTAACACTTATAATTATGTTTAACGTTGTGCAGTGGTGGGACATAGTCTATCCGCAGCCGCTATGCCTCGTGGGTGCGATCACCACTCGAAACAATCACTTTTTTTTATTTCCTTGCTCTACCCTTGGGGAGAGGTAGGATAAGGTGCGGCGTTGTGTTTCGTTTAACAAGAAAATGTCAAAAGGCAGATTTGCAGCTATATAGCCAATATCCAAAATATTGCATGATGATGATGCAGTGGCGGAACTCAACGCCGCACTTTGTCTCATAACCTCATAGCGAAGAAACTTAAATAAAATTATTTACGTTTCTTCGCTCATTAACTATTTCCGCCTCACATTTAATTATTTATTTATTTATAATTTTTCTCTTTTTAGGATCCAACGAGAGTCGTATGTCCTGTAATCGACGTGATCAGCATGGATACGTTTCAGTACATCGGCGCGTCAGCTGACTTGAGAGGCGGGTTTGACTGGAACCTAGTGTTCAAGGTAAGCTACCTCTCGAATTGCTATTTATTTTATTGATATTTATACATTTGTATGTATAAGTTCAATTTGTAAGGTAATTTTGCCCAAATATCGTTGGTATGTTTGCCTTGATAATGCTACTTTTACTATCTCTCGTACAAATTGTTTCGTGTTCAACTTTGTATTGTCGTATAATTATTTTATGGTACGTACGTATGGTATGGTATAAATGTGTTGAGTGATTTTTGTATAAATAAATGTAATTGGATAATTATTTGTATGTAATACCATATAATATTCGAAATTTAACGTGGTCGTGATTCTATCAAATTACCGTACCGTACTGTACCGTATCTCATAGAAACAACAAACGGCCAAAATTATTTTATTTTCATTTATATATAGGCGAAATTCAAAACCACGCTCACCACCTCGTTATCAGGAAATGAAAAAAAAAACCTACAAGGTTCGATTCCATTACAAAGATGGAATTTACAGCCGCCGCGTTTACAGCTGCCCGCTGATTGGTTTCCTTTAAATACATAAATATATTTTTTTCATTGCATGTACTTATTTTATTCAACGAAAACTGGATTAAATTCTATATATTTTCCAAGAACATGTCACCTAATTTGTATGGAATTTATATTCATTAAAGCGCACCTACGATGCCTAAAATGCTACTTGCTTATAAAGCTGTTTTTTGAACATTATAAATGTTAAATATATTGACATTCAATATGGTGCATAAGCGCAATTAAAGAGATAATTTTGTTAATATAAAATAAAAATGTCATATAAATTTAATTTATATTAGGCCAGTCGTAGTGCAGGGGCGCAAACTGTGACTGTGAAAACGACTGGTTGTGGGTCCGATCCCCATTCGAAGAAATAAAATATTTACTTAAATTTGTATTTTAATTTCGCTCGCTGGTGATGAGGTAAAACGCGGCGATGAATTCCGCTCCACAACACGCAATGCCTCCAAAATTGAACGGAGAGTGGGAAACGGAATAATTTTATTTGGAACGAAGCGCCCAAGCACTAGGTGCCCAGGTTCCCTACCCTGCTCTGTGCGGAATATAGCGTGAAGCTAAAAAAATAGCAAAATCACTCTAGCGTCTTTTTTATTTTATGAGGCTTTATCAAGGCCAATCGTGGCGCAGGGGCACAAAGCGTGACAGTAAACGCGACAAGTTGTGGGTTCGATTCCCACTCGAAAAAAGGAACGGAGTGCCCTAAAACTAGGTTCTGCCTACCCTGCCCTGTGCAGGATACAGCGTGAATCTGATTAATATTATTTACAGTGGGAATATCTATCTCATGCGGAACGTAGCGCGCGTCTTAGCGATCCAACTCAAGTGATCAGAACACCAATGATAGCCGGCGGTCTGTTCAGCATGGACAGAGCCTATTTCAACAAATTGGGCAAATACGATATGAAAATGGACGTATGGGGCGGCGAGAATTTGGAAATATCTTTCAGGTAACTTTTATGTATTTTTATAATGTTATCTATATTATTACATCTGATTACCTACGTTACTTATATTACTATCTAAAACTTGTCAAATAGCCAATTATAACAAAAGAAAATATTGCGTTCCCATCCTTAGTTTATATGTAGTAACAATAATGAGCATTGGATATTGCAGTCTGACACTCAATATTACAATATGTTAAAGTTGAAAATAAAGTGTTGGAGTACTAAGCTATTCTTGTACGTATTTTAATACTAATCAAAATCCAGATTAAAAAATAAACAATATATATTATATACTTTAGAACCTCAATAAAAGACTCTATTAGATATATAAAAAAATATTAAATAAAAAAAATTAAATTAATTTGAGTTTGACTGATTCCTTACTTTTAATATCTTTTGGATGATTTCAAATACAATTCACATTTCCAAATATAATGGAACAACAATGTAACTATGCTTATATTAAAAAACATCAAAAAAAGTCGTCTAAAAATTTCGAGGTATCTCTATTTCTCAATAATTGGTTAGATTCCGAAAAGCCTTCAGGATATTCTTTTGTTACTATCCAATAAGTCTTATTGTGGATAAAATATCAAAAAATTCCAGGGTATGGCAATGCGGTGGTTCCCTCGAAATAGTTCCGTGTTCACGAGTGGGTCACGTATTTAGAAAGCGACATCCCTATACATTCCCTGGAGGTTCCGGCGCTGTTTTTGCAAGGAATACGAGAAGGGCGGCCGAAGTATGGATGGGGGAGTATAAGGAGCTGTATTATAGATCACAGCCTCTAGCTAAACAGGTGGAGTTTGGGGAGTAAGTATTTTCTATTTTGTTTAGGCTGTTTAATGTATCAGCTTTTGAAAGTCAAATGAATTAAACATATAAAAATATTTAAGTGATAAATTACAAACTAGCAAAACTTTAAATAAAAGAAAACCCGTTCTTATTACCTCACTTTAGCATAGTGCATTGTGGTTTAAGAGCATTAGTGGTGGACCCTTACTCAAAATGGGTTTATTTATTCAGGAGATACAATGCCAAAGACAGAAGCACAGACACATCAAGCTTATAACACCCCTTCTTTTGCATCGGGACTATAAATATATTGTTTTTCATATAATTGTCGTTAAGACAATCCTAATTTCTAAATTAATATTTAATATATTATAATAACTTTAATTAAACGGGTTTTCGTAAGACATAAGCTTCACCTGTATAACATTTTCATAGTGTATCATAAAAATAATTTCTTGATTTCATGTTCCAGCATATCAGAACGTACAGCCATTCGGGACAAACTCCACTGTAAGCCTTTCAGATGGTACTTAGAACATGTGTATCCAGAATTACAAGTACCCACCATAGGTAATTCCTACGCTATAAGACAAGGAGCGAGGTGTTTGGACACTATGGGACATCTCGTTGATGGTACTGTGGGTGAGTTCAAACAGATTTCTTTAAATATTGCCAAATATCAACTGAAGTACTAGTTGGGGTAACCCAAAAAGTTATTAAAACTTTTTAATAGCTCAATTTGCTTTAGGTTGTTACTTTAGGCTTAATAGAAATGAATTTCAGGATCAAAAATGTCTTTTCAGCTTTTTTTACTAATAATTTTACTTAGAGATTTCATTCTGCTCATATTTATTTTAAAATATCTATTATTATTCACGTATTCTACAGCAGAGTAGGCAGTGGGAATATAGTGTCAAGAGTCTCCGTTTCCCGTTTGTAGGTTCGATTCCCACTAGAAGGAATAAAATATTTATTATTTTTATCGCTCTGATAATGAGGCAAAGCGCGGCTTTGACTTCCGCCTCTCAACACGCAATGTCTCGAGAGTTTGGCAGAAAATGGAGAAAGGAACGTAAATATCATAATGTCAACGAAATTTTTTAACATGAGGTTTCCAGGTTCCCTTTGCCTACCCTAAAAAAAATATAAAATCGTTTACTTAAATTATTGTTAACAAAACAGGAATGTACCCATGTCACAATACTGGTGGAAATCAAGAGTGGCGATTCGACAATGGCTTAATCCGCCATCACAGTCTATGCATTTCCTTATCAGAGGACCGAGTGACAGTGGTCCTGGCAGCTTGTGATAACACTGATAACGCACAGATTTGGAGGAAACGTGGATCTCTTATCAGACACGCAAAATTAGATGCCTGTTTGGATACTGACAGACCAGCGTTGTATTTGGAACAGTGTGATGATGAGAAGATTAGTCAGCAGTTTACTTTTTAGATTTTAAAAGTTAAAAAGCTTACAAATAATTTTGAAATTTTATTAAATTATATTTGAAATCTTTTAAAGAAATATTAGCTTTTTTTGTACTATTTGTGACTGTTTTAAAAAGCTTTCGATTATTTATCAGTTTCGGTTGTTTCAATGATATTATCATTTAAAATTACACCGTATGACATATATGTGTAGTGCCTTGACGTCTTATCAATGTTATAGGCAACTAAACTATTCTTGTATCCGTAGAACTTATTCTTACTTTGTAGAGTACTACTTTGTGGAGTTTATTTTCCTAAAATAATGCATTCCGTTAAATATTTAAAAAGTAGCTTTTAAGGTGTGTTAACTGATAATGTATATCATTAAATCATTTTAGAATTTACATTAATTATTGGTATACTTTTTTTTTTATATAAAAATAACAAAACACAAAAATGCAGAGAAAATATTAGGCAAAAAAACTGCTATCTAGGTATATCATCATTTTGTATATTGTAATAAGTAGATATAGCTTTACACGTAGAAAAATGAATTTCTTATTAGAGTCTCGATTATCCGAATTTCAGTTATTTATTGTAATCCATATTGTCTGTATGATATTTAACTGTGACATAGATATATAGGTGCCCATATATTATATGAAAAATAAACGTAGAGGTAAACGCATATACACACGACGATGTTGGTTCGATACCCATCCAGAATAATCTTTATTCGGATAATATTTTCCTTTCTCAGTAATGTCTTGAATATAAAAATAAAGAACGAAACGCTAAAATTCGTTTTTAAACCATTTCTTTTTATCCGAATGTTTAACAACAATAAATCCGGTTAATCGAGTCTCTACCAAGAATACATAAAAGAACAAATTCCAATAGTCAACAGACATATATCACATATATATTATTCAATATGATTTATATGAATCATTTAAAAACACATTCATATATGTACATAATCATTTGTTTAAAATTATATTAAGATTATTATTAAATTAGTTACCAATATGTAAATACAAGTAACTGTGTAAGCGCCGGGAACGTGGAATGTGGAACTTTGTAAATATTATTGCTGAAATAACGCGTTATTAAGATATTATTTAGTAATAAAGATTAAAACTATAATTTACTTAATTTTATTTGAAAAAAAAAATTTTTTTTTCGTTTTTGTTATTGTATTTATTATATTTTTCAATCATTTTCTATTTTTCTTAATTGGTAAATACGAAATGTAAAGCTGCTATTTGATATTATTTTCACTCAGAGATGGGAGTTCAGTGTAAAATTTTATTATAAGTTTCTAATTCACCCAATACATACATATATTGACAATATACTTACACTAGCTCTTAGGTCTTATATATGAATATAAGTTTAATATGCTAAGGTATATAGTATCTTGCTTATGGCGAGATATCATATTAGTATATTAGAACCGAATTATTTAATGATTTAAATGAACTGGACTTGATTTAACTGTGTATTGATTATAAGGACATTTAGCAAAAAGTCAAAGAAATATAAAAAGATCTTCCACATATCTACATCCCATTTACAAACCGGTGACATAAATCTTTTAAATTATATATTTGTATTTCCCAGGTCTGGTAAGAAATGTAATATTTAGTACGGTCGATGTGTCGTGGCCGCTTAAAAGTTAGGCTTTCTAAAGTTTTATGCATTGTAACTACTTAAGAGAAAACAAAACTAAGAAAAAAATCTCATATAAATCTGCGCAGCTATTTACAGTTAACTTCAGAGTCGACACGACTCGTCGACCGTGCTGTAACATTGGTTCTAATATTAATTAATCTAAAAATAAGGAAGTTGGAGAAGGAACTTGTCACTGAGTACAAAATGGCATGGAATTATAAAAAGCACTACTTAACGAAGTGATTTTTTTTTTATTTATGAAAAAGTTGAACGCTTTAGCTTGTTTGTACCTAGGTAATCTATACTTATACTATAAATAAGTAACTGTAAAATGTTAGAATATTTTGTATGATACTCTTAGATTAATTTACTTCATAAGTATTTACTATTTAGCTAAAAATTAAATTTTATTTTAATCATTTTATTATGTTATTTTTTTTATTATTTTTTATATATATTATATACAAATTTTATTGTTATAAATTGAGTACTTAAATTCTATATTTTAATTTAAAAAATGTGTTCATTCGACATTTCATTTTGCCTTTTTTATTGATATGAGAAAAACTTAAAAGTACTTGCATTTGTTTAAAATGATGTATTTAACTAAGAAAGCTCACTGGCAACAAATTAATCTGTCCATGTTAAACTTTCAAAGAATATTATAATTATTTTTAGTATCTTTTTTCTAGAAGCATTTCTTTTTCTGTAGTTCGTAGGCATCTTCTGTTTCTTTTTTATCTAAATTATTAGCTGGATTTGTTTATTTATATAAACAAACGTAGTTAATAATCTATATTATTAATAAGGTCTGAGTGTGGAATTGAATAAATTTATGTAATAAGAGACATTTTACATACACTATATAAATTTTGTTTTAAACTGTCTGATAAGTACCTGTTATTAATTTATTAGACGGATATCATTGTATTGTGTCTTCTGTCAGTCGTCACAAATCTGTCAAATAAATAAATAATCAAATATATTATAAATTGAAATGCTGATATTGGTTAAATTGTTATTTTTGCTATAGGCTTTTTATGTTTTTTTACTTGAATTGCATATTAAAATCTTTATTATTTGTTCTATATTATTATATTTTCACGTTACTTCATTCCTTCTCTGTTGTTTTACAAAGAAATTGTGATTTATTTTAGTGAGAGTCGTGGATTTGGATAAATAAATAGTTGAAATAAATAATTTTGTGTTTAATTTACTGTGTGTAGACATTCTATCGCTGTAGTGGTTCCTTTTGCTTATAAATAATGACGTATTTTTTTTTTCTTTACTTAAAGAAGACTGTGGAAGTTTTTTAAATTAATTTTTACCTCGCTATGGTGGAATATCTAAATGTTCCAATTTTATCAATTTCTTGTCAATCAACCTCTTAAACCCACTGAAGAGTATAGGCCTTCCATAATGATTCTCCCCAGTCCTCATTATGGGCGTTGGAAGGGGGGGGGGGGGGGGGGAGACAAGTAGATTGTGCCCACCCTAAAATAGTCTGGTGCTCCATATATTTTTACTTACAAAAATTAAAAAAAATACATTTACACGAACATCTGTTCAAAGCTAAAGACATACACAGACACAGACAGACATAGACAGCTACATAGATAATCTTCGTTAGTCCATGGATTCCTCCATTTGTGAATCTTTCACTTAGAGGTATACCACTGCTCTCTCCATCGCTCCTATACTATATAATATTTTTTACAAGACAAGGAAAAAAAAAATAAAAACCATTTTAATATATATTTTTTTATTACAAGCCATATAAAATAAACCTGTCTTAACACCCTTAAAACATTTATGTATGTGCTAACTATTTACTAGATACTTATTAATAATTATCATATAATTATAAAAATAAAATAAAACTACTTACATAAACATAAACTTTACAACATATATATTTAGTAAATAATTTTGAATATGCTTTGCTTGCTTGCTTATATTATAAAAGGAGTTATTAATAGAATTGGATATAATTTCGTAGGTGTATATATTTATGTCTGTATGTGTATGTATTTTATTAGTTTTTTAATTATTTGTATTATATTATAGAGTAGTTTTTGTTGGTTTAAATATAATATTTTTATTAATAATATACAGGTACATAACATTGATAATAACTATTAAATTTTCTTACTATTGGTAGATTTCTTTAAAGTAAAAAAAAAACGTTTTGAAATTCATTATCTTTTTGGGACTGTCTAAATATTTTAATTTTTTCAAGTAAATTGGAGAAAAAAATCAAATTTTGTTCAATACGTAACTGATCAAATATAAATTTGATTTTAAATTCTAATTTTAATAATATTGAGTTTTTCTATCACTATTTATATAATTATTAGATTAATTTTGTTGTACTTGAACGGATATTTCTCTTAACTTGTAGTTATATCTCGTAACTAACATTATATCTAATATCACATATATTTTAGAAAACATACAAAGTAACTTCAAGTTAGTTATGCTTAATTAAAAATCTACCCTGAATTTGTGTATCACAAAAAAAATTGAGAAAATAATATTGATATTAACACAAATACTACTTAAAATAAAAATCATATAACTCAAATAATTGTAATTTCTAAAAAATATTTACAGGATCTTAGAATAGTTTTTTATTGTTGTATTTAACAAAACTTAAAAAATTTAACGTAGAGTTGCAACTCTACATTCAATCCCTTTAAAAGGGATGTGGTATGTAAGATAAATTATTTTCTTTTTAGAGCTGAGTTGAGAGCTGGAGTTTATTACTCTATAATGAAAGATTGTGCTACTTTGAGTTCCTATTTACACACAATATAAAAAATTATATAATATTAAGATTTGAATAGAATTAGGGATAAGAATAATCGGTCACTGGACTTTCTTTGCGTACCCATCAATTAGGAAAAAAAATATATACAATTTTATTTCCTATTTTTTTCAGCTTCACCTGTATTCTGCTCATAAAAGGGTAAGCAGAGGGCACCTAGTGCTAAAATACTCCGTTCCCGAGATTCCGCAAAATTTTTAAAATGGTGGTGGGAATAAATATGGATTAAATTCCGCCGAGTAGAAATCGAATCGTTTATGTCACTGCGCCACGCCAGCCAATGAAGAGTGCCTTAACTCTAGGTTCCCAGGTCCCCTCTGCCTACCCATCTACATGTACATGAATACCCATCTACATGGATACATCTAAAAAAATATAGGTAAGTCATCTCAAATTAAACGTTTTACATAGTTAAACTCATTTTAGTCTTAATAAATCTGCCGATCACTTTGATAGCTCTAAAAGCGTAGTTAGGTGACAACCTCTGTCTTATCAGATAGTACGCGGCGAAGTTCATACCCAACAGCATGAATATTAAAACAACAAAGTCCACCCAAAACGATACACCCGACATGCCCATCATTTTGACGAAATACCTGGAAAGGAAAGTTCATATAGTTATTATAAATTAAAATCAAAATCAAATCAAATCAGCTTCACGTTATATCCCGCACTAAGCAGGATAGACAGAGGGAACCTAGTGTTAAGATACTACGTTCCCCACTTTCTGCGAAATTCTGGAAGCATTGCGTGTTGAGTGGCAGAACTTATCGCCGCGCTTTGCTTCGACACCAGTGTGAAGAAATAGAAATATAAATTTTAGTTTTAATATAATATTTATAAAAGAAAGAAATAATAATATAAATAATAAATTTAGATTTGATTATTTTCACATGCATAAGAGTAGGCTCGATTTCAAGACATTGCGTTTCGAGAAGTAAATTTAATATCGCACTTTCTCTTATTGGAGTGAGAATTTTTTTTTCTCTCCGAAAGTGTATCGCGACCACACCTATTGCGTTTCTAGGTACTTCCACTGCGCTATGATGGAATCATTACTAGCTTAAAGATTCTATGGTCAGGCGAACGTTGTGTGAGATTGCCAGTCTTTACACCTAAATGATTAGTATCCAGGTACTTTTGGTAATAATATTAAATGATGGAAAACACGTGCACAATTGGACTTTATTGGAAAATAATTTAAAAGAAGAGGAAATTCTACAATCTACATTTTTTTTCGTTTAAATTTCATTTTCCTATAGTACTAAAAACCATTGCGTATTTCATATTTAACATTATTATTAGTCGCAATATACGTCAAATCTTTGAGTTCATCTATTGGCAGACAACACGTGGTCACTGGTATCAATGGTTTAAATCACTTAATATTTAATGTAAATTAAGTAAAATTTCTAAATATTAACACTAGATACATACTGAACATTCTTATATTCGCAATAGTCCACTTCCTGCGGACATATGAGGTCGTCCCTCGGCGGTCCATATATGGCCACTATGAGGCCTTCCAGACCGTATCTCATGAAAGAACAAGCCCGTGCAAGCCTCCAAACTATAGGAGGAGATTCATCTCCACTTCCTATGCCGTAAACTGCTAATAACATTAGTGGTACTGCTGCTACAGGACCGACGAACATTGAATTCTGGATTAATAAGCATTATTTAAATTTGGAGGATTGTAATTCGTTGTTATTTGTATATAATAGACAGATAGAATTCAGAAGGTAAACTCGACTTAAACTACCAATATATAATATAACAGTTATTTTTGTTTTTTTTTTTCATCTTCACGGTGTGTCCCACAAATAAAAGGAGAGGCAGAGAGAATCTAGTGTTAAGGTATTTGGTTTCCCTCTTGAAGCTGAACTTTTGAGGCATTTCACGTTGAGTGACGAAACTCAACGCCTCGCTTTGCTTGGTTACCAGAGCGAAGAAATAAAAAAAATATTAATAAATAATAATTAATTTCCCTGAAAGGGAATCGTACCCAGGACCGTCACGTATACAGTCCCTTTTGAGCTACGACGGCCTCATAACAATTTGATTCAATAAGCAAAATCTACAACTGACAAAACTAAAACAAAAAACTCACCACTACACTCAAACTACTGGAGATCAAGGTACCCATCGACTCAGATATCAACGCCACCAGAATACATATACTTATGAACATAGCAACTCTAGGAATCTCCATGGGTTGAGATGTCAATGGGTAGGCTATGGCTAGGTATAGAAGACAAAAGAATATCGTCCCGGGCAGCCTCGACACTATGAGTGCAGCGTAGTAGGGCTTCAAGCCATACCAACGGTTGAAGTACTCCCGTTTCACCAGTAAGACTTCTGATGGATCTGGATTTTTTAAAAATATTCTTTATTTTTTTTTAGAATAGAATATATTCGTTATAGACTTCGTTGTGGCGCATTTGTACAGTATTTATGAACGCGGCATTTGTAAGTTCGATTGAAACTTAAAGAAATTAACGTGCAACGCCGCCGCTGTGCGGCGTTGCCGTACTTTGACCAGAGGGGGGAAATTAAAATAATTCATTTCTCTTTAGTGGGAATCGAACCTAACTATTATGGAGCTTACAGATAAGCACTGCGACATAGTATCATCAATGAATAGGTTAAATACCTTTACTAAATTAAGAAAAATTCTTTAAAATTGTAACTGACTTGATTACACTCGTGTGTTAGATACGCCTAATATTTTTAAATAGCAACTAGTCGGTCGAGATGGTAACTAGAAACGTTGCGGTCTAGATTATAGCAAAAGTTAGAACGGAATGTCTTGAAAGCTAGTCTCTCTCTATCCACCCTGCTATATGACGAAGATATGAGACATAAAGAAAAAATATATAAAATTCAATATAAGACACTATCAGGCAGTTGGAACATGGGAATCTAGAGTTAAGTCATTCCGTTCTCATTATGACACTTCCCTTTCTCACTTTCCGCAGCAAAAACGGTCTCTTAAAAAAAATATTACCACTTGCGTGGTGGTGGCGCAGTGGGACTTCTTACTGTTAACGCGACAGTTGTTAGTTCGATCCCCACTAGGCTGTAGGATTATATTTAATTTATTTTCATTTGCCACGTCTAGTAGACCAGCAGCGGCAGCGGCTGAGTTCCACATAAAACACGCAAGTTACCAAAAATCTATGGAAAATGAGAAACGGAGTGTCTTTACACTAGCTATGGAGGCAAAAGTTTAATATTATAAAAGTTACAATATTAATACTCACACGCTAATAAAATAGGCATCATCGTTGTATACAACATGGCAATGATACACGCGTAGCAGAAACCAAAGTTGAATAGCGTCTTGGACGCGTCGTAACCCATTTGTGCGAACAAGGCGCCGACTATTACACCGAGAAATACGTGCATGCCCACGCGCAGCCAGAGGTAGTCCTGGAAAATAATAAATTAAATAGTATTTTAGTACCATATACAATAAGTAATGGAGTGACTGTAACGCGACGGCTGTGGGTTCAATCCTCACTCGAAGTAATGAATTATTATTTCTTAATATCCTCATTAAAAAATCTTACTTAAAACAAGGTGTATTTATATTAAACTGAATATGAATAAATAGGTGAATTAATATAAATCCGACTTAATTTTGATGGATATTAAGTATCTTAAAAAAAAATATTATTTTATTAAAATTATTATTAGAGTTAGATGCGACACAAAGATCGAAACTGATAGCAACATATACAAGTTCACAGTTCAAGTGTTAGAGTATACGGATGACCTGGACATGGTATAAAAACGCTCTGCTCAGGAGCTCACACGTGGAGAGAATAGGTGAAATCCGAACACCCAAAGGTTTGTTCTACGGTAAGCTGGATGGACGAAGCCAGTCCAAGGCCACGTCAAAACTGGGATAAATTGACGTAGTTAAGCAAGATCTAAATACTTTGAGCATTATACATTTTAAAGAAAAATCCAGTAATAGAAGGGACTGGCAAAAAAACAAGACCATCCCAAGCCTCACACGCGGCTGTAGCTCCTTAGATGATTTTGGTTAGGAGCCTCAAAAGTCAAAATGAATTAGGAACATAAGCACAACGTGGTAAAAAAATTATGCGAAATCGTCATACGATAGTTCATAATGGTTTAAATAAAAAGGATATCCTTGTTAAGACTGTGCGTCAATCGATGGTTCAAATGGACTTCGATCAAAGAATATATTACTGGTTAGATATTACGAAACATAGTTCTTTTTATAGATAAAACCGACGATATGTTCCGCTTCGAGAATTCGGCGGAAAGTGGAGAGCGGAAATTACGTAATAATAACATAGTTAATTAACACTAGCTTCTCAGACTCCTCATTTAATTCCAATATTCTTAACATTTTAATCAGAAAATATTATCTTGATATGACTATAAAAAATATCTCGTTAAAATGTATGTACATTGTACATAGTACATACATTTACAAATCCCACTTATAAAACCTAAATAAATCATCATTCTCTCTAATACTATACATACATGCAAAGCTAAAAACCTTTTATTATTTTTAAATCGACTGAAAGAATTAAAATATACTTTAAATAAATAAAAAAAAATACTCTTTTATGTTTTTTTTGAAAACGTACAAAAGTTTGAACGTATTAGAAACCGAGCCTCTTGTGAACCTCTTGGTAACGGTTGGACGAACAAATCCACTTTATCTCAAAATAGTCAATAAACTCATAGTGTGAAATAACCTTATATAAATGTTAAGAAATGCTTACCCTATTCCTAACAGTTTGTAATATCATTCTTTTCAAAAGCACATAAAACTGCTGGTACGGTGTACACTCAAACTTATAATTATGGCTTTCAATTACTCCCGCGTTCAATTGTTCTATATCGGTTTCTTCATACAAGTCATCTGTACCGTAGTTCCGCCATTTCTGAGATCTCCCATTGTCTATTGAAGATACCATACGATCAACATGGGGCCCGTATTCACCGCTTGATACTTCTATAACTGAAATATATTATATTATTATTACAAATATTATTAATACAAGTGCGAGGCCAGTCGTGGCGCAGGGGCCCAAGTGTGTGACTGTTATGAGATGCACGACAGGTTATCAGTTCGATTCCTACTCGTGGCTTAGTGGCGTAGTGTTCGTGCAGCTTTTAATTCTGCTTGGATACAATACTCATTTTTAATGTTTGTCCCTATATCCATACAGACTGCGAAATGTGAGAGTAAAATATATTTTTTTATTTTCTCAACTTAGATAAAAACTTTTCTACTTATATTTTCCAAAAGTTATTATATTATTACAGCAAACAATGTTTGGACGCGGATAAAAAAAATTTATTAATTATTCTGTAATTTAAACTGTTAAGTTCAATTTTTAAATTAATATGTAATTAAAAACAACCTTATTATTGTTAATTGCTAATTAAGTTAGGGTTCTTTCAGTACAATACAATAACTACAAGAAATTATAGTCATTCATGAACTATCTGAGGTCATCGTGTCGCAGTGGATCAGCGATTATAAACTATAGTTCGGGCTCGGTCACCACTATATATATTTTTAATTGTTACAGCTACACGCTGTATTCTGCACATAGCAGGGTAGATATAGGGAACCTGGAAACCTAGTGTTCAGACACTCCGTTCCTATTAAGACACTTTCAAGAATTCCGGAGGCATTGCATGTTGAGTAGCGTAACACATCGCCGCGCTTTGCTTTGACACCAGAGTGCAAACATGAAAATATTAAATATTTCATTTCGTCGAGTGGGCATCAAACCCATAACCTGACGCAGTCACACGTGTGCACCCCCTGCGCCATCAGCATTATAGACTATATGGACTATATATCTATTTGTAACACTATTCATTTAGCTGTTACAAAAGTGTATTTCTATAAATATATTAGAAAATACCAAATATCCATAATCTACTATTAGGCACGGTCGACAGCTCAGCAATTTAAAACAACTTTGCATAGGAATCTTTGCAATATGAAACAAAACATAATATTTACATGTTTCAGAAATATAATAGTCCGATTTGAAACGCAATTCTAAAGTACGAAATAAGTATTGAATTGCAAATACTCGGGCATTGGGTAACTTGCTGTTGATATTTTCTCAGTTTAGATCGACAGACGGTTTAAACGAATTACGACGGTTTAAATAGATTATGGGTTCAAATCCAAATTGAGAATGAAATGTGTGAAGAATGAAATGATGAAAGATTTTTCTATTAAAAAAAAATTATTCATTTGTTCTAATTAGAAAGATTAGTGCATAAACTTCACCTATCATACAAGCTCTCTTTAATTTCTAGGTAAAAACTGGATGACAGAGTGATAGTTCAAAAGTTTCTCCACTAACTAAAAAACACTTACTAAAATCAGCAGGATTATATGTTTTCGGGCAAGGCAGCTGAAGTTCCTTCAGAAACGGTATAACTCCAGACGCGGTGCCCTGGTAAGCGCATTTCCCATCAGATACTACATAAACGTGGTCGAAAACTGAGAAGATTCTTGCAGACGGAGTGTGGAGAGAGCAGATTACTGTTCTACCACCTCGAGCCACACGCTTTAGCAGAGAAACACAGGTTGAAGACGCTACGTCGTCTAGACCACTGAAATAACAAATTTCTTATTCAAATTAGTATAATAGAAGCGAAAAGTCAACATCGTATTTATCGAAAAAAAATGTAATTCTTATATTTTTTAATTCATGACCTTTAAAAATCTATGAATATTTTCCGATCGTTTTCAATTTTCTTCGCTCTGGAAAATAGGAAAAATAGGTGATAAAAACTAGCTAATTACTTTTTAAATTTAAACGCCAAATAAAAAAAGACCAGACTTCGCCCCCGTTCGCTTCACTCATTACATTTATGAAAAATATGTTAAAAGGAGTGTAACTTCCTTGGTACTTACGATGACTTTTGTTTTATTTTTGGAATGAATGAGTGTTTCCTAAGCACGATATTATTTGTGTTACACCACCATAACTTAAACAAATTATTCACACGAATTTTTTTTATATCATAAAAGCAGAAAGATTAATATGAAAAATCATAACAACCGTTTTGTGGGACATTGAATATGAGATGTTTCTATCCATGTAGTCTCCCATTCACCATCGATCATCCGTCACCCATCATCACTGATGACGATCAGTCCTTATTGGAGACGTTATTACATATACTTTTTATTTAATGGAAAGACAACGATATAATATCATCACAATTTCAATGACATTAATCAATTCTTAATTACTTTATTTAATCTTATATATTATAATTTTAATAACTTTATTTATGATCATTACAAAATATTCAAAACACACGTCACATTGGCAGAGTGACTTATCAATAAAAAATTAAATTAAATACACCAAAACACTTACGTGGTGGGTTCATCCAAAAAAATAACCGGTGGATTATTGAGCAGTTCCAAGGCGATGGACAATCGTTTCCTTTCTCCTCCGGAGAGACGTTCTGTTGTTGTGTTCCGCGCTTTAACCAAACGCAATAGCTGGACTATTTCTTCTACCTAGAAAGGAACTTTTATTAATTTGAGAAATCTAAAAATATTTTTAGTACTCAAAAACATTATACAATTCAAGTAGCCTAAAAATAAGAGAAAAAGAAAATAAATGAAACTAACAAATATCCCACTTTTATTACAATCGGTTTTTATAAAATTGTTATGTACTAACAGTCTTATTAATAAATATCATAACTATTTATCTACATATATTTTCATTTCTTTTTTTCTATTTTCAAGCATCCAAAGAATATTGTGGAGAAATATTTTTGTTCTCCACTTTTCATCACTTTAGGCACATTGTACTAAGTAGTGAAACATAACGCCGCAAATATTTCACGTATTGAAAACATAAAAAAAATACTTTACACATATTATAATTATAAAAACTTCTCCAGCGGGAATCGAACCTACAAATAGCACGGTAAAGGCATAATAATAAAGAAAATTTATTAAAATACAAACAATAATTATCTTTCTCTGCTTCTCCATATCGTTTCCGAGTTTCAAATCGGCGGCCATTGTCATGGCTTCCTGCACAGTTATGAGTGGCTGGAGCAGGTCGTCCTGCATTATGTATCGAGACAGCTTTCTAAAAAGACGCAAATCTCTCGGTTCTCCATTGGTGGTAATTAATCCGGTTGCTCCGTTACTCTGGAATGGAAGATATCATTTGTTAGCTTCACGCTGCATCTCGCATAGGGTAGACAGAGAAGACCTAGTGTTAACACTCTCCATTCCCTATGCATCGCCCAATTTTTGACACACTGCGTGTTGAGTGGCGGAATTCAACGCCGTGCTTTTTGTTGTAACCGGAGATTCAAATTATTGATACCTAGTTAATTATAATAAAGAAAATACTCATTACTTCACTTTTATTTGCGGGCACTATTTTCAAAATGTATCCTTCATTAAGGAATATGTATTCTATTATGTTATTGAGACATGGTGTGTAGAGCGGCGGAATACAATGCTGCACTAATAACATGTTTTAAGTAAAAAAATATATAATGGCCATAATCGTTTAATGTAAAAGTTAACACTATAATGATAAACAACTTAACAATTGGTCAATATTATCGATGATATGTTAAATGTATTTACTTTTGAAATTATCTTTGCAAATAGTCATTAAAATACTACTTCTAATTCAACGATACTACAAATGTAATTATTTATTTTGTAATTTATGCCTCAAAAAATTATAGCAAATTGAAAAACAACCTAATTTCATCAGAGAAGACAGCTGGAAAGTTTCTACTACCCACTCATAAAAACTTTGAAGACCCAAACCCGCAATACCAGAGGGCAAGATACAGTCATCTCAATCTGCAGGTATCCAGGACAGCACGCCAGACAATTAAGAAATCGTTGGCGGTAGTTTGATATCATATTTATGTCAACTGACAGACGGATGTCACCTTGACATGACGTATTTGAAACAATGTATAATACTATATATACGCTATTAATCTGTTTAGACTTTCATTTGAGACTTATTATAAAAGTTGCTAATTAGTAGAGTATTATAATTATAGTTATACGTGCATCTCCTTTATACAATAGTCAAATCATTATATTTAATGTCTTTGGCTAGACAAAGTGCGGTGTTAAGCTCCACCACCCAATACAATTTCTCTTTCAAATATTATATGCAATATAAAATTAAAAATCAGTTCTTACCTATAACCCGCTAGTATATTCAGTAGAGTACTCTTGCCGGCACCGGAAGGGCCCAATATAGCGGTCAGCTGACCCGACCGGAACTCGCCGTTGATATTGCGCAGGATTAACTTTGAGGCTGCAATAGTATACATTATTGGGATAACACATATTTATTTATGGTGTATCTCTATTCATAATATGTATTTGAGATTTTGTTACTAGAGGGAACGCCTAGCGTTACTCCCTGCATACCTCTTTCGCCTCGTCCGCTGTCATGAACCTCTTCAATCATGCCCTCTGAGGAGTCATTATGCTTTTTACGTGACCTCTCTCCAGTATCATCAATAATGTGTTCTCGAACACTTACCAGTAATATTATAATGAATATTATGTTCTTACATTAATCTAAAGCGAAAATATAAACAGAAGACAACTCAACCAAAGACAAGCCGGATTCAGGGGACTTAGAATAGGATCATGTTTTTTTCAGCTTCACTCTGTATCCCGCACATAGCAAGGTAGACAGCGAACTTGGGAAGCTAGAGTTAAGAACTCTATTCCTATTAAGACAATTTCGTCCTTCTTTTTCTACGAATTCTGTAGACGTGTTTAGTGGCGGAACTCAACGCCGCGCTTTGCCTCGTTTCTAGAATGAGTGGTAATCGAAACCCTTAACCTTTCGCGTTCACAGCCATACGCTTATGCCATTGCACCACGACTGGCCTCGCATTGTTTTACTATACGAAATCATGTTAAATATAGGTAGCACGACACTTAAAAAGATATTAAAAGTTATTATGTAAATAGCTTTCTCTTGCGACAAATGATCATTTTTTGTAATAATCTTTGAATAGTGAAGTCTTGCAAAAAAGTTCCTACTGAGAAATGCTTCCTATAAAAAATGTAGAGCAGCTTACGGATTTGTGGTTTACTGTATTAGCATTGTAGGTATAAATAGAGTACCATACTCAATGGTCGTCAATTCAAATCCATCTACACCTAAATTGTTTAGCTTTACACATTATCCAGCAAATGAAAAAGGACCTAGGGTCAAGACGTTCTTGACGTTACGTGGCAGGAATCAACTCGCAACGCCGCGCCTTCGCCAGGGACGCAAAATGAGGTAATTCCTTTTCCCAAGGCATGAGGATCAAACTTTAAGCCAACCAACCAACCAGGCCAGTTATGGCGTAGACACAAGCGTGTGACTGTAAACGCACAGACAGGTTCTGAGTTCGAATTCCACTCGAAGACATAAAATATTTCATATTTTCATTTCTTCGCTTTGGTGTCGAGACTTTTGGCGAATCGAGTTCCGCCACCAACACGCAATGCCTCCAGAACTCCGCGGAAAGAGGGTAGTAGAGTGTCATAATAACAGACTCGATCTGTCTACAGCGCTACATGCGGGATATAGCGTGAAGCTGAAAAAAAAAGAACAAAAAATCTATAAGCACGTAAATCTGTCAAGAATGTCTTGTCACGACATTGACCCTTTTTAAAAGTTTTTTTTATTTACACCGACCTCTTTTGAACTCATCGCATTGTGAAAGAACAATGGTCGAAAAAGTACAAAGCTTAAACTTAAACCTAACAACTATTTGTATAACAATTATATTTTAAGTACATTCTTTATAAATAAGACTATCGTGGCACAGTAGTCCAGCGTATGAGTGGAAATGAGATTATTGTGGGTTCGATGCCGATATATTGCAATTATTTCTATTTTCTCGCTCTAATGTATTGTATATATATATATATATTACATAATTATACAAACTCGTAATATATACGTTTTAATTACTTTGTTTTTATATATTGCGATGCTCATTTGGGTTGAATGTGATTGTAGTGAGATCAAATCCTTATTTTAGCTCCCGCTTAAGAAATAGGAATTTAGCGTTAAGACACTCCGTTTCCCATATACCGCCGAATTCTGAAGGCTTTGCATGCTGAGTGGTGAAACTCAACGCTGCGCTTTGACTCACCACCTAACACGCAAGAAGGTAGCGAAAAATTTTGAACTAAATTTTGAAATGTTTAATGGGAACTAGGTTCCCAAGTTCCTATGTGCGAGATATATCGTGAAGCTATAAAAAAAAACTAAAATTACTACAACTAATCCGTGGAAAATTCTAAAGTTATCGCCGCATAATTCTTGACATTAATTTTAAGACCGCTTTCTTATCAACCTTGATACATATGTACACTATAGTTTAAGTCACACGAGGGGTCAATCATAGAATATTTATACAGGTATTTTGAAAGTCGTATAGTGACATTTTGAATAATAATTACATTGAATGCATTAATAATTATTAATTAATGAAAAATCTATAACAATGTTGTAAAGAAGGTTATTCAATACATAATAGTACAGTATTAAATAAAGTCAGAAACTGCTGAACAGATTTTAAAATATGATGAGGTCACTTCTTTTCTCAGTTTCTGTTCAAGCAAAGTAAAAAATATTTTAAATTTATACACAAGTTTCAAACTAAATTATATAATACATTTCTATCATTCATTAGAGGACAGATAGAATGCACAGCCTAACTACTGGGCGAAGAAAATTCAAAGACTTGTATCTTCTTCTGATAATGTACGGAAGCACTTTTAAATTTCAATTAAATTTGTTTTCGTTTATAAAATTTAGTTTTGGTAACCTTCTTTGAAGGGATTTCGTTTAAAATATCGTTCATATTTTAACAATAATAGAGTAGGATACTCAATCTTCATATTATATGTGTCATAATTGTCAGTCACAATAGAAGACTGATTCTGAACAGTTTCATAAGATAAAAGAATAATTGTCACCTCTTCTCATTACTATAATTAAGAACGAGGTGATTTTAAATAAACACTACAGACACGTGGTTTTAACTTTTTCATCATTATCAGTTTTAATTTTAATGAGAACAACAAAGTCTTACGTACAGGTTTTATTTTATTTCCAAGTTAGTGTACTTTGAACTTATAGTGGACCTTGATTGGACTTTTTAACTTCAATTTCATCCCGAGTGAAAGCAGAACTTGGCACCCCCATACATCTGTAGATCTCCCATTTTTTTATCGATGAAGTCGAGAACGACGTATTACTTAGCGTTTTACTTGACTGTCTTTTCACATTTGTGGTTTATGGGATGTGATTACTTGTTGTAAATAAATCATTACTACTACACATCACTAATTTGTTATTTTTAAAATATTTATTTTCCTACGTTCTTTGATCTAACTTTCATACACAACTATTTCTTTTCTTTACTTTCTTGATTATTTATTAATTCTTTATTATTCTTGAGTAATTATTAATAATTAGCAGTTTTCACATTTGTTCCTAAACGAATTTGTACATATTTTTATCGTTGAGTTGTTATGGAACACAGACTTTTGTCGTCCGTGCCTTTTTTGTTGTTGATGCTTGTTAAAGTTTTGGTATTTTTATTTATTTTTTTTTTAAATATGAAGTGAACATATTATAACTGTTCTGCATTCTTTGTCCATATTCGTATATTGTGGACGTCAATCATGTTGTGCAGGTAATCGGTTATGTAATTTTGTTATTGCCTCTTCATCTTTGGAGGAAATAGGCATATCAGTCACAGAACCTTCACTTGCCCGGCGAATGAACCTGCCGGTGGCGTCTTCCTCGACGACAGTGTAGTAGATGTATCCTGTTGTGTTTCTTGTTAAGGTGATGACAGCGTGTGATGTGCTGTCGTGTAGGGTTTTGTTACTAGAACACACCGCTTTAGTTTAGATGATTATTACCGAATCGTATGTCCCTGAGATTCGTTAATGATCAGGGTGCGCGAGTTTCATTCCCTTCCGCATTGTTTTCTGATAATGTCTATTTTTTCTGCTTTGCTGCTGCTGGGGATTGAAAGTTTTATCACTAGATTCCATGTGTGCGAGATTCAGCGTAAAGTTAAAAAACATAATAATATTAATGTCACATTCGTAATATAAACCATATTCGTAATATAAACCATATTACTTTTTTCGTTCTCCATTAAGTCCCCGTACGATTCATGTTGAAAATTTGTGTTTTCCTCTATGTAATTCGTAATAACAAGGAAAATCAATATTCTAATATAAAAGGTGTGATAGTATTTAATATATTTTTTCAGCTTCACGCTGTATCCTACTCATAATAGATAAGGCACAGGGAACCTAGTGTTAAGACACTCCGCTCTCCGCTGACAGAAATGTTTTAATGGGAACGGAATATGTTAACACTAGGTTCCCAGATTCTCCATGCCTACAATACTATGTACGTGATATAGCGTTGAAATAAAACAAATAATTTTAATATTTAATCAAAAACTTTTATATTTGTAAATACAATAGATAAACGAGTTATTGACATTATCATAGTTGAATGAACCTCAACTTATTACTTGAGTGAAATCATTAATATGAAAAAAAAAATGTTTTTTTTCATAATGGGATTTAATTAATAACCTCGAGGTTATCTATTTAAATCACATTATGAAAAAAAAACTTATTATTAACAAATATTTGTAAATTCAAACTTAAGGGAAACTTTTACATATCTACCTACGTACTTTTTGTTTCTTTTTTTTTTATTTAAAATTCTTTATTTAAATAAACTTAAACAATGACAATATACCGGCACACAGCAGGGTAGGCCAAGGAAACATAACGTTAAGACTCTCAATTCTCCACTTTCCGCTGAATTTTTCAAGGCATTGCGTGTTGAGTGGACCTCGAAACCATAACGAAGAAATGAGTCTGATGGAAAGATCTCGAGTGGGAATCAAACCCACAACATATCGAGCTCACAGTCACACGCTTGTACCCCTCCGCCACGACTGGTCTCTAGTTACCATTTTATTTATGTACAGATAAAGATTTCATAAAACTTCCATATAATCAGCGCAATGCATTAAGAAACATCCGCTCAATAACTTTGCTCTTGCTAAAGTTGGTTATAAAAATGTTAATATAAATCAAACGTTTAGAAACGCATATCGCTTAGAAATTTCAATAGAGAAGTAGTACTAATGACAAAAGGTAATAGGTAAGTCCTGTAGTCATATTTTCATATTATTAAAGTGCAAAAACGACGTATTTGCGCTTTTTTTATTAATATATTGAACGCGCCAGTCTAACAAATTACTGTTTCGAATTAAAAAAATCTAATTATTTTTGTATCGGACATCACATTTATCAAACAATTTATATGCTTATGTCAGTAATATCAAATCACGTCTATCGTCTTGATTGTGTAGAATCTAAAATCCCGAGGTAACCGACCTACTATACCTGCTGTCGGTTACATCTGTCTCATCAGATGTGTAAGCCTATATTAAGTATTCATATTTAATAAGTTTTCATACGTCTACTTACGTTAAAGTAGAAACGCTCGCGTTTCAACTTGGCGCTACCTCTGAAATGGCTCCTCTTTCAAATCAGTAAGTTTAATTTTCCTAAAATGACGTAAGTCTGGGGGCACTGAGATCTTAGGCTATTAGATACTTCCATTCAACCATGCGGGCTAAACCACAAGTACGAGCTAGTATTAAGATAAATATATTATATTAAGATATTTAGAGCGGTCTCGCACGAGTGTCACAATCTTGTGGCAATTTCCACTTGGGAAACATACTATTCATATAGACTTCACTTTCGCTCACTAACTTTACTAATGTTACTGTAGGTTAAATTACATGAATTTAGAATTTTATATAGATACATCTATGAATAATGTTAATTTAAATATAATATAATAAATAATATAAGCTTAACGTTTTTCATATTAAAGATACTATACTATTTTTTTTAATCGACTGCTGTAAAAGGGGGAGGATTTTTAATTCGACTCTATTTTTTATGTTTTTTACCTCATTTTCAATCGAAACGACATTTCTCGATTGAAATTTCAATCTATAAACCTAGTAAAAAATCAAAGCGCAAAAAAGCTTTGTTCATATCAATGTTAACGAAACATGTTATTGAAATAATTCAATGACGTGTAGCAATGTGTTTGCATAAAGTTAAGTTACAAGCAAATTAAATTAATTATTTCGAGCCTAATATGTGACAAGCAAAGATCAAAATAATTTTAACACTATACCTTTAGTTAACAAAGGGAACCTTGTGTTAAGGTCACTTGATCTCCACCTTCCGCCTAATTTTCAAAATTTTGAGTGTTAAATGGCGAAATCCAACGCTGTGTTTTATCTTCTTACCAGAAAAATAAAATGAAAATCATATCATGGCTTACATTTTTTTATATCGCGGGTTCGAGTCCCGCTGCGTTAATTTTTTTCGCTTTAACGTTTTCTAAATAAATATGAATCTGGCTTACAAGATGTCAGATGACATTATCCGACATTGACAAGATATCGTCATCAATACTTAAATATACCGGTTATTTGTCGTAGGAACAAATCTTAGAACTCACGTGTAGTCTATTTTAGTCGAAAAATTATCGATATATCGATATTGAAGTAAAACGTTTTTTAGATAGAAAAAAAATCTAAAGCTCTGTTGAAACACAGTAAATTTCATATATATAATAAAACAGAAGTAAATAAGTTTAAAAGAATCGTTTTACGATTAACATAAGTAGCCTGTGAACTTATGATTAAATGAATGACTTTTGCTAATACGCATAATAAAAGCAATAATACAATATGGAAAAACATAAATAATATGGGTAATTGTATAGAGAAAATCGTAATGATAAAGTGTAACATTATATTTTATTTAACTAGTAAGCTTTGTAATAATAAAAAAAAAATCAAGGTAGGTATATATAGATCCCTAGTTATAATAATTCCGTTTTCTAATTTCCTCTAACGTAATAGACATGAAACGACATTGTGAGTTCGATTCCCATTCGCTGTGGTAACAAGGCAAAGAGTGGCGTTGAGTTCCACCTCTCAACACGCAATGCCTCGAAAATTTTACAGAAATTGGGAAACGAAAGTGTCGTAATGGAGACGGAGTGGTCTTAACACTAGGTTTCAAGGTTCCCTCTGCCCTAAAAATACCACACACATCCACAAGCATCGCATAGTCATATACCTAACTACGCCAGTATATCGTGACAAACAGATATAAATTTACAAACGCCTAATTACCGACAGCATAACATATAAATTATGATAATATTAGCAACAACAGTTGCATTAGAATATTGACTAATAAATTCCAAAATCGAGTAAAATGGGTAATATGAACTATCGAAGATTGTAATCGGTAATTAATTATTAATTATATTTTTTTATTATCGTAATAAATACTACCACGGTACATTCCTACGGTGTTTTGTACGGAGCTTTCGAAATGGTTGGCCAATGCGCGCGCGCAGGAGGCAATTACCTAGCAAATGATTATAGAATTGTAGATGTAAGTTAGTGATTATACGTAGAATGTATTCACGTGCAATATTTGTTAAGAGTATATAGTGGTACGACTCTCCGCTTGACTTTCTATTACTCTTTATTTTATTTGGTCATTTTAGTGCTAATAACATTGCTGCCTTTTTCACAATTAATATATTTTAAAATAGTAATTTTTGAAATTTATTAGTGTATCACAAATCAATTTTTATGATTTTTTAAGTGATAACAGTATTATAATAAAAAAATAAATAAAATAAAATAAGAAAAAAAAATGCACTTTTAGATTCTTTAAAGTACGTCACTATAGTACAGCCATTCTAACATTAAATAATAATGCGAACGTTGTGGGTTCAAATACTCTTTTAGAAATATTTTAATTTGTAAAATAATTATTTATGCGTCTTTATCAGCATGGTACGTCATAAAGGCATTCGATATTCGAATAAATCGAAAAATACCTAAACTTTCAATATGTCCAAGCATCAATCAGCCTATTAAAAGATATGCGGGCTGGTCACGCAACGTTAATATTCTTATACAGTTGTTACAATCTTATTGTTAATATCTTTATTCTTATCTTTAAGTTTTGCTCCCAAAAGATTATTATAAATTATGATCATTCGACGAGATTCAATACAAATGACTCAATTATTTTACAACATTTTAGATTATTATTACAAATATTGTAATAAAATATGTAAAAAAATGTGGATTTGAGGTCAGTCGTAGCGCAGGGCCACGAGTGACTGTAAACGCGACAGGTTGTGGGTTCGATTCCCACTTGAGGAAATAAAATATTTCATATTTTCGTTTCTCGGCTATGGTGTCGAGGTAAAGCGCGGCGTTGATTTCCGCCACTCTACATGCATTGCCTCCAAAATTCGGCGGACAGTTAGGAGCGGAGTGTCTTAACATTAGAGTCTCTCTGCCTACCCTGCTACATACGGGATACAGCGTGAAGCTGGAAAAATACATCACGAATACACTTACATTTTCCATTAGACACGGTGTAAGACAGATCTTGAAAGCTCAAACTTATGGGAGGGCGTTGGGGCAAATGTGACAAGTGCGCGTGGCCCAAAGCGGCCGGGGCGCGCGGAGCTTCTATTACATCCATTTTGTTTTAATTAGACATATTTTTATTTGTAATAAATCAATCTGAAACAAATTAAAATAATATTTTTTTAATCTTTTGTTTAATTTTTGAGAAAGAACTTTGTGTTTATTCATTTATGTATAAAACATTTATACACAAATGAATAAACACAAAGTTCTTTCTATTTAGTATACAGCCATTTTTTTTGGGTGTAATTAAAGGAAAATAATAAATAGTGAAATCATGAATATATCATAGACCATTGCGGCGGTCCGTCGTGATGGAGAGCGTATACCTGTAACGCTACAATTGTGGGTTCGATTCCCACTTGTGGTTATCAATTATTATTTATTATTATTGTCAATGTTATTGTTGTTTCCCACCCGACGTTGAGTTCTATCACTCGAAAAGTCTCGAAAAATTCGACGGAAAGTGAGAAACTGATTCTTTTAACCCTCTGCCTACCCTGCTATGTGCGGGATACAGCGTGAAGCTGATTTGATTTATGAATCATGGACAGTTGATAGTGAGTTGATTTTCGAAAGAGTATGTCAAAAGTTAACAAACTGTTTTACATCAAATGATCATTTCTATAATTGATGTTTTCCGTGTTATTTATTTCCATAATATATACTCAATTATTTTATATAATAACTGCCTTAATTAGTATTATAATATAATAAATATAACAATAATTATATTGTTATAATAATAATTGCTATTATTATTTTAATTTTCACATCGCGCGTACTGACAATAGGGAAAACTAAATAAATGCATATATTTACTGTTAATAATTGTCTCATAGTAACACGCGTTAGTTATTAATATTATCGTCTTAGAATTTTACTTCCTTTTATACATGATTTTTATGAGCTCTCCCTCAATTTGAACAAAATAATTATACTATATACTTTTTTAAGCGTCAGGCTGTATCTTTCATATCCACTTTATGCAGGATACAGCGTGAAGCCAGAGGGAACCTAGTAACCTAGTGCTAAGAGGAGGGATACGTTAATTTCTTCTGGTGTCGAGGCAAAGCGCGGCGTTGGGTTCCACCAGTCAGCACGCAATGACTCCAGAATTCCGTTGAAAGTGAGGAACGGAGTGACTAAACTAGATTTCCTTCTACCCTGCTGAGTGCAGGATACAGCGTGAAGCTGTTAAGATACACAAACGCTGACAAAGGACACAAATCTTTTCGTAATACTTTACGATACTAAATACCAGCTGAAGTTATTCTCCCTATTTAACGCCCGACACAAACACAGGAGTGCTAATAAGTTTAACGTGTGTGTATGTGTGTATATTCATTTATATTAATTGTATGTCTACGAGAAGTGTCCTACAAATTTACATTTTTCTTCGTATTTCATACAAATTACGGCAAAAACATTGATTTGCGATTGATTAGAAACCAAAAAATTCTGTGTTGCAAAGTACTTGGATACTTGATATCAATTCCAGCTTCATACATAATCTCGAATATAAATGGAAAGACAGACGAAGAAACAAGCCGACGGACACACAGATAATAACAAAGTGATTCTATAAGGGTTGCGATTTTTTATTTGACGTTCGGACTCCAGTAAATATACAAGATAATTTTGCATAAAAAATATAATCAAATCTTAAAAAGTGTACGCTTCGTTGAATCCGTTTGCGCCGTGTGATCCCGGCCTAGAATAGGATCATCCTGGTACTGGTGGTGTCGTAAGAGGCGACTAAAGTACGTGTGGTAGAGTCACGTCGCCAGCAATGGCAACACGCATGGGCAGACTCGACCGGATCATTACCACCCCCGGAATTTAAAACCGGCGTGAAGTAGTGGCTTTATGCCACTGCGTTTCGCATCAGGTTATGCCGGGCCCCGGCGCCCAACCCATCTTAAAGGCCGGCAACGCACCTGTAGCTCCTCTGGGGTTGCACGGGGTCGTGGGCGGCGGTGATCACTTACCATCAGGTGACCCGCACGCTCGTTTGCCGTGTCTTTTCCATAAAAAAAAAAAAAAATCTAAATAGCGGCAGTTATTTATATAATGATAAAAATATTTTTTTCATAATCTAATACCATTATATTGTATTTATTATTAATCGTAATTTAAATCGGTTTAGCTGTTTCGGAGATAAACGAGCACAGCCGAACAGACAAAAATTTTAAAAATCATTTTTTTGGTTCAATAATTAATTTTCTCATATATTTTTCATGTACAGACACCGACAAATTCAAATTCTATGTACATGTATAGATTATCAACCTGTAATTTCTATGAAAAGCTTCTTATTTTATAGAAACTATATTATATATGAATCTCATCTCTATTAGCAAAGTCATTATCGTACTTTACATAAGAGCTATTTAACATACATTTATAAGATGTATATTATTATTGATATTAAAATTTTGTCATACATTTTAGTACGGAATGTTTTAAGTGACTAAACTTACGATTAATATATGTAATCACAGTGAAACCTGGTTCATTGGGGTCTAAAGGGTTCAAGGATTTTGTATAATTTTAAAGAGATTTTTTCATATATCCATTTTTTTTTAATTAGACAAGCCAACACCATCGTCTAACTGACAACAACAGATACCTCAAGGGCGTCGACGTCCATACCCACATTTATTTTTCGCGTGTCAAAACATAATGTATTAATAGAAATAAGCAAGTATATTTTTCAAGCAGCAATTATATTATTATAATATCGTTATATGTTTTCAATATTAAGCTATAGGAACGGAATGTTGTGTAATTTAAGAAACATTTTGCCCTTGGCCAGTTTTTAATAGAGCGATATCTAAATCTTTTTAACATTATTTTTAAAGTGGTAATCCACACTTAGATAAGAAAAATACTTATTTAGATATCGAATATAAATTTGGTCAGCTAACAACATAAATAAGTTGTAACAAGCGTATAAAAATTTCGTCGTAGCTTGGCGAGAATGTATGGCTCAGTGGTCAGAGTGCCTGGTCGACTTCCAGGAGGCGCGGGTTCGAGTCCCGCTACGTCCAGATTTTTATACGTTTTCTAAACAAGTATTAACATGTAATAGTATTATATTTTTAAATTAATTTAAGGCTACTTTTAAATTATACCAATTTTAATCTATTTTGTTGCTTAAAATAATTCAAAAAAATATTTTCAATAATCGGAACTTCAACCTAATACCTTAAAATTGATATGACTTACCACATTTTACATTTAGCTACAGAAGTAAACCGACATACCGTATTTACATAATTATGTATATAATTACTTTTAGCACACGAGATTATAATGAGTTTCAAATCGTTTTCACATAAATGTTTCTATTGAGATCATTTTAACAACTTCTATATTAAAATATTCAACTTCACGCTGTATCCCGCATGTAGCAGGATAGGCCAAGTGTTAAGTCATTTGCGTGTTAAGTGGCGGAACTCAACGCTTTGTCTCAACACATACATCCATGAACTACATTCAGTAATCTAAGTGAAAATCGAATCTGCAACCATCACGTTTACAGTCAGACGCGGTGTCGCTAAGCTAAGATCTCTTCGAATATCCATATATGGTATTTTATTGTGTGCTACCAAAACATTTTTTTTTTATTTTCTTTAGCTTCACACTGTTTACCGCATAAAACAGAGTCAGCAAAAGGAATTTAGTGTTTAAACACTGTGTTACCCAATATATGCCAAATTTTCCACCTACTAGAGACAGATATTTTATTGATCTAATCAATCAGATTAGATATTTTTTTTCCTCGAGCGAGAATCGAACCTATAACATATCGAAGCTTGTCTCTGCACCACAACTGGTCTCAAACTTTGCTATTAACGTACATTATAATATATCATGTATATTAAATACAAATCTTTGTGTGTATATGTTTGTCTGTTTGTTTGCTCTAATATGAAACACGACTGAACCAATTTTGATAAAGTTTTCTCTAGTATTTTAAGTGTTTTAAATTAAAACCTTTCTAATTTTGAACTGTTTGATTTGAAAATATTCTGTTTTAACGCATCTCCATAATCGATATAAAGAAGTGAGAAGTCACTCTGTTTCAAATTCCATTGGGAATCGAACTCACAATCATTGCGTGTTTTATTAATTATGCATAATAACTTTAAATACTAACTTGCGATTTTTATTATCGCGTGCAACCAAAATATTAATTACATTTGTCTATTTTTAAAAGGGAAAACCGTATATTGCAATGTTATACATGCAATGTTTATATTTAAAATTAGTTTCATTAGACAGCATGTGATGTTGATTTCCGCTAAATAGTATGCAATATTTTTTTTGTGAGTAAATGAAAAAAAATGATTATTAAATATGTAATTTTTGTGTTTTTTTTGTAATATCTTATATTGCAAAAATACACCTTTATTCCACACCACGGAGAACGTAAAGAGAACATAGTGCCGAAACACTTCGTTCTTCACTATTAAAAATTGAGACATTACGTGAGCGTGCGTTGCACCCAGCAACGCAATGCTTTGAAGCGACGCTACTACAGTGGTAAAATAAATCAGCTTCACGCTGTATCCCGCACACAGCAGGGTAGGTAGAGGGACCCTAGTGTTAAGACACACCATTCCCCACTTTCTGCCGAATTATGGAGGCATTGCGTGTTGAGTGACAGAACTCAACGCCGCGCTTTGCCTCGACACCAGAGTGAAGAAATGGAAATATAAATTTAAGTAAATATTTCATCTGCTCGAGTGGGGATCGAGCCCACATCCAGTCGATTTTACAGTCACACTTCGTGCCGCTGCGCCACGACTGGCTGGAGGCCTCAATATATAAAAATATAAATAATTAGTATCATTCATTTAATAAAAAAAATGGATACAGCGTAAAGCTGATTTCTATAAGTTCTTATTGAAGGGGAAAAGGGAGGGTTATTGTAGCCATTTCATTAATTTATCAAGGGCAAAATAAAAAAATTAATAATATTTAATAACTACAAAACATTATTATATATAATATATCACAATTGCTTGTATGTGATTAAGGTTACGTAAAAGATTTTGTACAGAGATAGTGTGTGTTGTAAAGTAAATTACACGTTTTCATTGTTGCTAGTTTCTTAAGAACTATATCGTTTTGAAGATATTTTTTTTTATAATTTAGCCTTATACTAAATATTCATTAGGCCTGAACGATCCTTTGTTAAAAATATCTATGGGGGATCTTTTTGTCATATATAAATTACACAGAGTTTCGAATTAGGACGTAAAGGCAGAGAACAGAGTGTCTTCACACTAAGCTCTCTCTCTCTTGCCCAACTCGCTACCTGTGGAATAAAGCTACAAAATCCGTCAAGCGCGAATTGACTCACTCACCGAAGGTTTCATACCAATTTCAGGATTATAGGTTAACAGAAAATACAACTTATAAAAGTTCACGAAACTTAAGTTTACAAGAATTTAAGTTTATAATATTTTTTTATTTATAATTGTGCGTTCAACATTTCGTAACTGTTGGGTCTATGGAAGTACCTTGTAGGTTTAATTACTCTGTGAATTTCTTACAAAATGCAACGATGCCTTTTGCTCGTATTTATTGTTTTTTTTTTATTTTGTTGTCGTCGTTTTATTTTTTTGACTTAAAAGCTTGCTTTTTTCTGTGCTCTAAGACACCGTATACATTAATTTCAACTTGATGCCTCCACAACACAAACTCGAGATAAATAAATGGTCTTGACAGACAGACGGACAGCAAAGTGTATTTTTGTCAAATTTCCTTTTGCTTTCACAATCATATGAACATATTGATAAAATATAAAAAAAAAACATATATTACGATTATGGAATCACATATGTTAATAATAAATAATGATTCCAACTACAGATGCTCTACAATGAACGAAACTGACCTAAATGAACCATTGTCATATAAACGTTTTATAAACGCTTCAAGACCGCATCACACGACGCTTTACTACATGACAATAGTATAAGGAAACCATAATGACTTTGTTTTTTTGTATCGATTAAGGTTTTAATGTTTTGTAGAATGATCGGAGAGAACGTGGTCACGCATCGTTTTGTTCTTCGATAATAGAGATATCACATCCGTGTTATGTATGAAACACGGGTAATATGTACTTATTTCAGTTTCACGCGGTATCCCGCATATCGCGGGGTAGGCATAAGGAACCCAGTGTTAAGACACTCCGTTCCTCACTTTCCGACGAAATCTTGTGGCATTACGTATCGACTAGCGTTGTGGCGTACATCACCCTTTAATAATGATTAAAATATCTGTAACAGTTACGGTATCGATACTTAATCATCTTATATCACAGATTGACACATCGTTTTTCTTTTTATATATCTACAGTGGACATTAATGTTAGAAATTAGAAATTGTGATAATAAAAAGGTAAATGAGTTAGTTACAACATAAAGAGATAGTATGAGAATAAGTGTGATCCCGGCCTAGAATAGGATCATCCTGGTACTGGTGGTGTCGTAAGAGGCGACTAAAGTACGTGTGGTAGAGTCACGTCGCTAGCAATGGCAACACGCATGGGCAGACTCGACCGGATCATTACCACCCCCGGCATTTAAAACCGGCGTGAAGTAGTGGCTTTATGCCACTGCGTTTCGCATCAGGTAATGCCGGGCCCCGGCGCCCAACTCATCTTAAAGGCCGGCAACGCACCTGTAGCTCCTCTGGGGTTGCACGGGGTCGTGGGCGGCGGTACTCACTTACCATCAGGTGACCCGCACGCTCGTTTGCCGTGTCTTTTCCATAAAAAAAAAAAAAAAAAGTCTTCTCTTTTCAATGAAAAAGTTACCTTTTTACTTTGCGTAATATTCAAAAGACCTTAATTTCAAGCACGTGACTTCATTTTTATTATAATTGTAACTGATATAGCGACTTGTTTAGTTCCTGCACACTCTAAAATTTCAGAGCTTTACGCCGTGGAATTTCTGCTGAGTGCTATCTGTCAATACATAATAACAGAAGGGAATTTTACTCGTATATAGATAAACTAGAGACTGAAACGCAGCATCACTGACTTAAGTATATGTTTGTAGCCTAATAATATTAAAAAAAAAATCTTCACGCTTTTTCTCCCACACAGCACGGTAGGCAGAGCGAACTTAATGGCAAGACACTCCGTTTCCCGCTTTCCGCCAAGTTCTGGAGGTATTGTATACTGAGGGGCGGAACTCAACACCGCTTTACTTTGACGCAGTAGTTTTAGCGTGGAAGCATAACAAACAAACTCACAGTCACGTTAATAATGAAAAAATATTAAAGATATAAAATATTTCGAAAGTAAAGTACAATTTAAAAATTTATTAATATTTAATTATTATATTTTTATGAGGCTAGTCGTAGCGCAGCGGCACGAAGTGTGACTGCAAAACCGACTGTTTGTGGGTTCGATCCCCACTCGAAGAGATGAAATATTTACTTAAATTTATATTTTCATTTCTTCGCTCTGGTGCCGAGGCAAAGCGCGGCGTTGAGTTCTGCCACTCAAGACGCAATGTCTCCAGAATTCGGCAAAAAGTGGAGAACGGAGTGTCTAAAACACTAGGTTCCCTCTGCCTACCCTGCTGTGTGCGGGATACAGCGTGAAGCTGATATTATATTTTTAATAAATTTTGCAATCCAAAAATTTTTACGTATCAAACTTTACCACCATTATTTCAATAAATCACTTCTAAAGTATATTTTTAAGATAATCTACTATATCTACATATGTTTGTTTGTCACCCTTCTCCTCCTAAACGGCTGCACCGATTTGCATCAAACTTTCAATGTATATATGAACATGTTCTTAGATATTACGAAAATACAATGAGACTCGCTCGTTACCGTTACAGTCTTGCGTATACAGCGCAAGCGCCAAAAGCCAAACACGGCTGTGCCCGCAGTAGGTAGTATATCTAAAAACTATAGATATAATCACGAGTGACTCAACTGAACGCGTCAAGGCGGCTAAAATTCATCATTATCATAGGTTCCTATTAAAGAATAACTAGGAAATGAATTCTCAAGATTTATAATTTCTGCGGGAATGGTAAACAAAGAGTCCATCCGTCCATGAAAATGAAGTTGAGGGCTGCAACTTGTTTAGTTTATTATTTTCAGTTTAAAATTTAATTATGTTAATACGTGTATGTATGTAGCTGTACATATATTATTATAATTATTATGAACCTATTTATTATTGTGACCGATAAAACGATAAACATTTTTTTTTCCGTTCCGTTTTCGAAAGAATTACGAAAAAACATTCAACTACACTCCCAAAGATATATATTTTTTAGCTTCACTTTGTATCCCGCACACGACAGGATAGGTAGAGGCAACTTAGTGTTAAGTCACTCCCTTACCCCACTACGCCAAGCTAAACGTCAAATTCTTGAGACATTGTTGAGTGGCGGAATTCTACGTCGCGCTTTACCTTGTCATCACAAAGAGAATATTTGATGAAAATGGCAATTGAGTGATAGAAATAAAATGTTACATTTCCATAAGTGGAAATCGAACCTCCAAAGACGCGTTTGCAGTCGCATGCTTGTTACGTACGCCACGATGGCCTCAATTTTTATTATGACGTAGCCTTATAATTATTTTATTTTCAGCTTTTAACATAAAATATATATTAATATAGCGAAAATTGTCTTGTAGATAATATATTCACCTATTCATTTGCTTCTGAAATATTAATCGTTACAAATTATGTAATTTTAATGAAACTAATAAAAAATAACCATTAGAATATAATAGTATTGAGTTATTTTTAGGTTATATTTTACTTTTGGTAAGGACTTTTGTAATATAACTAATATATAAAACCTAATTAACCGAACCACCAACCAAAATATTTAAAGCACAAAATTAAAGGAAAAAAGTTTATATGTTCCTCGGGTTAACAAAAAATAATTACTAACTGAGATTAAATGTAATTTACGACTATAGAGTAGAAGAATGCACTAAAATAATATTAATTTATTCACTTTATCCGAGATCACGCTATATTGCCAATAGGATTACTATGATTAAAAAACGTATTTTCGACTTTATCATTTAAATTGTATTTTAATACTTACTTATAAAGTGATTTCAGACAATATACCTATATCAGAATTTTTTATCCACGCTTATGAAGAGCTTAGTCACTGTAGCTTAGTCACTAGAGTATTGCACAAATGGATAGGTTTGTGCGCATTTACATAAAGTGATATAGGAGTAGGTGAACTGATGCCAGGTCAGCGCAGCTGATTGTAGATTCGACTCCCATGAAATATTTAATATTTTCATTTTCTCTGGTAACGAGGCAAAATGCGGCATTAAGTACCGCTACCTAACACGCAATACCTCTAGAATTTGGTGAAGCCCTCTCTTCACCGGAATGGAACTCAGAACTCTTAAACGGAATTCCGCTATTTAACACACAATGCCAATTTTATGTATATGGTATTATAGTTAATGGAATGTTTTAATACTAGGTTCCCTCTGCCTATACAGAGTACATATACAGAAGCTAAAAATAATTGAATAAAATTTAACTTCAGGATAAGTTACTTTATAATAAAATATAATCATTTCCCCGTGTAGAAATAGAACCTCACTACCATTTGTATTTGCAGTCAGACGCTGTCCCACTACGCATTAAAGAAACCAATGGTTATATATATATACAATCTTTTGTTATACGAAATGTCATTTATATTAATATTAAAAACGGCCATGACTGTACAATACCTATTCCTATCAACAAAGCCTAGGAAAGTCTAAAGAGCAAATACTAAATTTTGCAAGGCTCTTGCACAATTAAGTTGTTTAGCACGACACTACGCAACACTTCGGATACCTAGAGGCATAATGTGAGCACTAAAATAATTTAGGTCCCGTAAAACTGTGGGCATCGTATAATTCTAATTAAATTGTTGATGAAAATTGTGAATTATGTTACAGTATTTGATTTTAAATGAATCGGTTGTATTTGTAACTTAACTTAGCTTCACGATTTATCCCTAAGCGCGGTAGTCACAGAGAACGAAGCGCCAAACGCTACGGTCTCTACATACCTCTTTCGCCTCGTCCACTGTCATCAACCTCTTTATACATACTCTCCGGAGGGTCCTAATGCTTTTTACGTGATCTTCCTCTATTTATCTTTGATACTGTGTCATCGAAAGTCGACCGAGGTCTCTCCCTACGTCTCTAACCACTGGAAAAGTGAGTGGTAAAAGAGGAAGTATTTGTATATACATATATTTTTTCATTTATCCAGTCTAGATATATGTGAAGAATGGTGTTCACCACTCACCACGCAACAAAATTGAATAGTATATAACATGAAATGCGATTAAAATTAAGCAATAATTTATGTCGGTAGTGGCGCAGGAGCACAAGCGACGTTTACGACTGTAAACTATACGTTGTAGGTTCAATTCGAGCAAAAGAAATATTTAATATTTTCATTTCATCACTCTGGTAACAAGGCAAACCGCGGCGTTGAGTTTCGCCACTCAACACACAATGCGTCGAACATTTGGCAAAAAGGGAACGGAGTGTCGTAACACTAGGTTCCCTTTCCTACCCTATCCTGCTGTAAACTCGGACTCTAAAAACGAAAACAATTTTTATATTGTACTACTGCTACTACTCTCCATCTCTCTAAAAACTCAAATAATTACGAATATTTTTTTAAATTGTGATATTTCCTACAATAACATCGAACTTTCACCTTTGGCATATATTTAATGTTTATCAATTTTACGCCTACATTATAGTGTAGTGTTTTTTATCAACTGTGATTTATTTTATTAAACTCATACACATATGTTTAATTTATTTTCAGCTTCACGCATTTTTCCCGCATAAAGCAGAGGATGCCGAGGAAACAAACCTAGTGTCAAGACACTCCGTTACTCACACCGCCCAATTTACGAGACATTTGAATGAATGAATGGTGGCTCAGCCAAAGCGGGAAAATGAAAATTATTATTACTTATTGAAGATCGAACCCAAAACCACAGCATTTACAGTCACACGCTGATCCTCTGCACCACGAAGGCGTCGATTTGTATACGAGTATGTATGAATGTTTAACCAATATTTTTTTCCTTTTATTGCAAATAAGAAAAGATTCCGACGTCATGGCGCAGTGGCACATGCGTGTGACGTGATGGTTGTGGGTTCGATTTCCTCTCGGCATAATGAAATTTATAATTCTTTCATTTCCTGGCATAGAGACAAAACAGCGTTGAGTTTCACCTGTCAACACGCAATGCCTTAACAGTTCGACGGAAAGTGGGGAACGGAGTGTCTTAACGGAAACAGAATGCCCTAATATTAGGTTCCCAGGTCTCCTCTGCCTATCCTACTATATACGGAATACGGAGTGAAGCTAAAAATGATTTAAAAGTTTGTAAAAGCCAAATGTAGCCGCATTTAGTTTTTTTTTTTCATTTTCACGCTGTAACCCGCATGTTGTAAGCAAGGATAGCCTAGTGTTAAGAATTCTGCGTGCGTGTTGCGTGTTGCGTGGCGGAACACGACGCCACGCTTTGCCTCGACGTCAAAACGAAAAAAATTAAATATTAAATATTTCTTTTTCTCAAGTGGGAATCGAACAGAGAACCTGCCACGTCTAGTTAAAACTTGAAGTTATTTACCCAACACAACTAAATACGAAAATTCTACTTTATTCTTTACTGTTGCTGCACGTTTTGTTTATCTTAAAAAACACAGTTTTTTCGTTTATTAATTTTTAAATATTTACAAAATTAATTTTGATGGTACATAATTGAAATTGTTATATTATTGTTATCATTACCGTCGTGTCAGAGTTGAAACGTGACGTGATAAAATTATTATCATTCGAAATCCTTACCAAATGCATATTAGTTATTTACTGTTAATACAATACAATACAATAAACTTTATTGCACACAAAGAAATATTAAAAAAAATTAAAAACATAAATAAACAAGAAAAAAAACACGTATGCAAAGGCGGTCTTATTGCTTTAAGCAATCTCTGCCAGACAACCTTTGAAACATTACGGATAGGTTGTTAAGAGGAAAAGGGGGACAACGTCACGGTGCAAATTTTATTTCTTCAAATTAAATATATAATAATATAAATCAATTATATAGAATAAAATATGTTTAGTGTTAATGTGTCATCATACTGATGTTCTACCGAAACTACTCAACCGATTTTCATGTATATTTGTACACTTATTCTCAGAGAATTTATATTAGAAGGGACATAGGATACTTTTTATTAAAATATTGCTATAATATAAAAATAAGTTTAAGCGATGCCGCGTTTGAGTCTCTAGTATAAAATTAAAATTAGACGTAAATCGCATCACGTCGAAAATCTAGTGTCAAGACACGTCAAGAATCTAGTGTCAAGAGATTACGTTCCCCAGTTTCCGTCTAATTTCGAAGACATTGCGTGTTGAGTGGCGGAACAACACCGCGTTTTGCCATCTTACCGGAATAAAATTATTAAATATTGAATTACCCTCGAGTGCATTCGAATCCACAATCTGTGAAATTTCAGTCGCATGTTTGTGCCCCTGCGCCACGACTAGCCTTATTTGGAGCCTATGGAGAGCCTTCTTCATCTTGTAAGACCGGGGAAAATAAAGTTAAATTTTTAAATTATAAATAGGATAAACAGTCACTCTTTGATTGAATTAAATGGCAGTAAGGATCCAGATTACTTGAGTTAAACTTTATATAGTTCTATAATAATTAACATAGTAAATTACATATAAATGAGAAGTGACATCTGCCCTACCCCCCCCAACCTGTTGTTACGATTTTAATGTGTAATAAATAGTTCTAATTGCTGATTGATATGATTATATATAAACTTTTTTCTTAGTATCACGTTTTATCTTGCTTATAGAAGGATAAGCAAGCAGAACTTACTGTCAGAAACTCCATCGTCCACTTTTCCACCGGATTCGGGATGTTGCGTTTGGAGCAGAAATCAACGCCGTAGTTTGTCTTACCAATGCTGGGAGGGAAATGAGTATAATTCATTATCTCCAATTGGGTAACATCGAACCCGCAACCATTGTGCCTTTTTTGTAACTGCACCACGATAATTTAAATAATAACTATTGTGTAACTATTGAAAGCAGATGTAGTCTTTGATATTAATCAAACGCCCCCACGCGTTACATATGCGGTTTTAGATAAATTACATAATTACAAATAAATAAAAATTACATGATTTAGAGATGTCCATCTGCAACTTTAATTTTATATACGTTTTCTATAAAGTATTTATTTAAATGATTTTTATAATACAAATGATTACTTCTATATCTTTTGCTGTTGCTTCTTCTAATATATATATTTATTGCAACATATACATACAGTTGACATAATTTTAATATATTTCGAGTGGTCCCACAAAAATCACATGTTTTACTATTCCGGCAGGACTTTTGAGAAACCTACTATTAGTGCTGGGAGTACTACACGGACATACTCACTCACTACACCCCTCAACAAATTTACTTCCCAAATTTCAGCGTTCTACGCTGCGAAGTTTTAGCTGAGCGTTGACTGTCTGTTGTTTTTTACTCAATGACGCGAGAGTTTTATAAAATAGCTATACGTAGATTATTATATAAAATCACTCTATGGTCGGTCATCATTTAGTTTCATAATATAGAATAATTGATACGAAGTGTGACTGTAAAACCAGTCGGTTTTACAGTCACACTTCGTAGGCGGTACAGGCGGTTGTGGGCTCGATCCCCGCTCGAGGAGATGAAATATTTACTTAAATTTATATTTCCATTTCTTCGCTCTGGTGTCGATGTTAAGTGTGGCGTTGAGTTCTGCTACTCAACATGCAATGCTTTTAAAATTCGGCAGAAATGGGAACGGAGTGTCTTAACACTAGATTCCCTCTGCCTACCCTGCGGTGTGCGGGATACAGCGTGAAGCTGATTTTTTTTAAGTTACTCTCACGACTTTAAAGATAACTAAAATAATTACTTCAATTATTATTTCGTAATTTTTTATATTAGTATCTTAATAATTCTTGAAGAATATAAAACTACGAAATTTTGTACTGATACCTTTATTTTTGTTACTGTTGAGAACTCTTATATACATATAAGGGTTTATTACTATCGTTAATTGAGTTATTCTAACAGAACAAGGTTAGTCCTAAAAAGCTGTAAATAATATTTAAATCGTACTTATTTATAAAAAGTATACATATACATGAAAATAAAGTAAAGCCCCACAAACCATCGCGTTTGCGTACGCTATCCTATTGCGCCGCGGCGGGCTCTTAATTTAATATAATAATTTATTATTTAATCAAGTGAGTTACATAAAGGAAACCCAAAACCCGACTGTACGAACTAAACTAATATCCAGTAAAACTCGCGTCATGAAGACAAATCCAACGACTTATAATTAATCAAAATCTGTTCACAATCATTTTAAGAGTTCCAAGAGAACTAAGAAATATACATACATTCGCACCAAAAACATAACCTTTTGGGCTTCACAGTCGGTAAATAAAAAATATACGAACGTGCGAATAAAAAAGGGAATATGACACAATTTAATATATAAATTTTATCAAAGCATTATCATAAGAAATGCATTATTATCGTTATTAATTAATTTTGGTGTAAATTCATTTATTTATATTACATATATTGCTTCATGAAATAAAACGATTTTAACACAAGGTTATCCATATCTACCGAGTACCGAGCAAAAAAATTGTCTAAGTGCGAATCTGAGTCGCGCACGAAAGACTTCGTACTGTTACCTATAAAAACGGCACAATAAATTTATAGTATTTTTTGTAATGATGGCAACAGAAATATAGCATCTGTGAAAATTTCAATTATCTAATTATCACGGTCCATGAGATACAGCCTGGTGACAGATAGACAGACGGAGACGGAGACGGAAAGTCTTAGTAATAGGGTCCCGTTTTACAGTTTGGGTACGGAACCCTAAAATTATTCTTTATTTACTTATTTAGAAAACATAGCTTGATGAGAACGTATGGCTTAGTGGTCAGAGTGCCTGGTTGGTTTCCAGGAGGCGCGGGTTCGAGTTCCGCTACGTTCAAATTTTTATACGTTTTCTAAATAAATATTTTCCTTTCCTAAGTGTGGAGGAACACTAAAAATGATTCTTTCTTTGATCCCCGTTTCTGAATAACTGGCATACTTTAACAAAAATAACTTTATGTATAACATGAGCATCAACCTCAGTTTAAACAAAAAAAGTTGATAAATGTTTTTAAATTTGAAGTCATGGTTCAATTTTTTCAAATGAGATTCAAAGAAGTACACGTTAACACTGTGGGAGTCAAAAATGTATCATCCAATAATTAATTATTATACTTGGGTTCGTTGCTTTTGGAGTTTTTTTCAGCTTCACTCTGTATCACGCACATAGCAGGGTAAGCTTAGGGAAACATGGTAGCCTAGAGTTAACATGCTACGTTCCCATTAAGACACTCCCGTTTCCCACTTTCGCCGAATTCTGATGGCATTGCGTGTTGAGACGTGAAACTCAACTCCGCGCTTTATGTCGCTACCAGAGCAAGGAAATGAAAATATAAATTATTTAATTTCCTCGAATGGGAATCGAACTCACAACCTGTCGCGTTTACAGCCAGGCCCCTACGTCATGACCAGCCTCGCCTCTACTTTTCATGTTTTTCGAAAAAAGTATCTTTTAATCTTAAGATAATGGACCGTTTTTGTACAGAATAAGATTATTACACTTCAAAGTTATTTTTTTTATGTGCTATATTTTGGTGTAATAAAATATTAAATAATTAATATTAAATATTAATCTACCTATATATTTTTTTTAAAGAGAAGAATCTAAATAAGTTTATTTGGGATGGGATGCTACAGCCGCCATTAATGATTAATGATTAAAAACCTCATCACAAAAAGCTATAAAAAGTAAACATTAGTAGAAAAGTGGTCGATGGGGCGCAGTGACACAAGCGTGAGACTGAACGCCACGGTTGTGGGTTTGATTCGCATTCGGGAAAAGGAATTAATATTTATAAATATTTTCATTTCTTCACTCTGGTTACAACACAAAGCGCGGGGTGAAGTTCTGCCACTCAATAAGCAATGCAAAAAGCCAATGTCTTAAAACTAAGTTCTCTGTGCATATTTTTTTATATCCGGGATCTGAAAAAAAAACTACAAAAGAAATCTTCAAACGATTAAACACATTCTCACAGAATAATGGCTTAGAACACTCTCCATAAAACCGCCTTTCATAAAAAAAGAAACTAATTCAAAATCGATCCATCACGGTATGAAAGTAAACGAATTACAGAAATATTAAAGAAAAATAATCTACAGTAAAAATAGACTAAACTGAGCGGAAAATAGAGAACGGAGTGCCTTAACCCTAAGTTTTCTTAAGAAATGACACAACAATCGATACAAAGCATATAATATTATTCCTACGTGACGTGTATACAGACGTTGCATTTGGAACACGCACTGCGTTCAATGCAATCTATATGCAATATGCATATCATATGAGTCATCCTAAAAGGTAGTGATTTCTATGATTTTTAGCTTTTAAACGTATTAAATGATAATTATAATGTTATTATATTATAATGTTATTAGTAGGTACAACAAAACATAAGCTTGATGTAATAGAGAATAGAGTACATTTTTTTTCTGTTTCCTGTCTTAAAGACGGAAATAAGCGAGATGCACCATAAAGCCGCTAACGCTAGCGTCTCTACATATCTCTTTCACCTCGTCCACTGTCATCTGTCTGTTCTTTCGGGGGATCCTCATGCTTTTTACATGACCTTTCTCCAGTAAGTTTGATACTGTGTTTTCAAAGGTTAACCGACGTCTCCCTCTACCTCTTCTATCGCTCACTTTGCCGTCGTAAATCTTTTTTTACCATTCTTTCGTTACTACTCGTTCGATGTACCCAAACCAGCTGAGCATTCTACTTTATTCTCATTAATGCATGTAAGGCATGGTTAACCCTGTTAACGGCAGAAATACGCCTTTTCGCATCCATCTCGTATCTTCCATCTCTCAAATATATTTCCCAAATATCACTTCATTCACTTATACTGATCTTGCATTCTGTCTTTCATTTCTTTATTTCTTTCAAATACCTCCAGGATCTTTGTCTTACTCACATTCAGGCTTAGACCATTATTACACACTTATCTTTCAGAGTGGTGACTAATGCTTGCAATTCGAATTCTGGTGATGCAATGAGCACTGCATCAAATCCCCTACTCTCACTTCCATGTCATTTTGTTTCACTCTAGAACAGAACAGCTATCTAAATACAAATTTAACACCTGATATCCACTCGGGCGCTATACCAGCTCCTACTCCCACGCAGGCTGAGTGATCTTAAGTCTCTTTAGAGAGACTTAAGATCGGTTTTATATACCCTCTTCTAGGTCTAAAGCCTCCTTGGGCCTCCCACAAGGGCTTATCAGATCTCTGTTGCATTCTTTTCGTACCCGATTTAAATAAACACTACATTGCATAACCTTTACTACCTAAACTAATTAAACTGGTTGCCCTAAGGCTTGCGCAGTCTATCTATGAAACTGTGCTTTTATACACAGGTACGATGACTGCACCATGCCAATCGACTGGGACCTCCCCTGATATCCAGCATAAATTGCACAAAAATCAGAACAAGTTCAAGACGCGTGGTCTACCATATTTGATCATCTCGGCAGCAGCTCCATCTGTTGCCTACTTCTTTACCATATTTCAGACTTTGTATTGCACTCTCAATTTCTTTTAGATTGCGGTGAACATCTTTACATCCAAAATTCAACGTTTTGCTGTTATATGAGACTGAGAGGTCATCACATTCATACATTTCTAGTGATAGTACAATACAGAAAAAAAATTATACGTTCTATCTAGATTTAATAATATATTGAAAGCAGCCAGTTCGAAATTAAAAAGAGGTCAATAACAATATTCAGTAATTGCTAAATGTAATAAGACAATTATGTTTATAGTTATAATTAAAAACGAATAAAACAGTTCTCTCTATACAAGAACAAACGATAGCTCCGCGGATTCGAGATATAGCCTATTGAGTGGCGAAACTGTGGGTTCAATTCTCTATTACGAATTAAGAACATTGCGTGTTGGATATCGTGATATAAAACCCCGCTTCAATCGCAGTGAAATTAAATATAATCTTTCCCCCGAGTTGAGTTTGAACCCATAACTGTTGCGGCGGACCGTTTTACTTTATATATAAGTGTATAAAAATGTAGATAGGAAAAAGCAGATGACAATCTTATTTAAAAGTTTTATCAAAGCATTATCGTAAAAAATGTAATTATCATTGTATTATCGCTTTAAAATGATTACTTCACATATGATAAAGCAGAATGTCTTAACACTAAGTTGCCCTTGCAAAATAAATATACGTACGTATTTCATAGTACGTTTTTAGGGTTTTTATTTTTTTTCTTTTGAGAAAAAACTCTAATAGGTTCTCACTTTGTTGTTAGTTTGTATGTTTGCACTTGAGATGACCGATATTTATTGAACTCACACACACACACTCACTGACACACACAACTACACACTTATAAATTATATATATATAACCAATTTTAGATTTAAATAAAAAAAAAATTAAGCATTCATTGACTTTGGCTTAACAAAAAAGTTGATTAATGTTTTTAACCTTATGTCATATTTTATTTTTGCCCTAAGTCATATTTTATTATTGCCAAAAGAAAAAAATACGTGTAATTACTAAGGGACTTACTTAATTTAGGTATGGGCGATAATTATTTTAATGGTTTAATGTTATTTAAATGTTATAATATTTATTTTTTTTACGATTATAGTAAGATAACTTCGATAAGCTTTAGACAATGTGAGTGTTTTTACAGTAATAATAGGACAATATAATTCTTGAAAAATTATTTCTTTTATATTTTGTAGCTTGCTGTATCACGCACATAACAAAGTAGGCAGAGGGAACCTAGGAACCTAAAGTTGAGATCTTAAATCTCCATTCCTATTAAGACACGTTCCCTATTTTCTGTCAAATTCTCATGGCATTTCGAGTGGTGGAACTCAACAACGCACTTTGATTCGTTCGTATATTATAAATATACATCGTGTTCATTAGGGTTTGAATCAAATGATATAATAAATTAACTTCAAGAAATGGTGCGGTGCATAGAGAAAAAGTGACTTAACAAAATGTTCCCTCTACTTATACTGCCATGCGGGATCAAGCGTGAAACTTGAACAAAAAGTTAATATATCTAAAATATTTTATTAAATCTAAATACGGCATAATTACAAACGAAAAATATGACTAAATAGGTCACGGGTTCAAGTCCCGTTGCGTTCTACATACAAAACAATACGCTGCATTCAAAAGCGGACGCGTTTGTTTATTTTTTATCTAGATCAAAACAATCTTACTAAACCACGCTACTTCACTATGTTTGTAATTTTATATATGAAACTTACCAATTGAATCTTTTCGTTTATAAGAAATATAGCTACACGTATTTTTTATAATATTTTTTATTAAGTTTTATATATATTTTTACACAGTTTTATATATTTTTCACTCACGTTCACTGTGTACAAGAGTCGCGTCATACATCGCCAGAGACTAAAGGCTGACTGAACGTTCCAAGTATTAGAGTAACAGTAGTAGCTGGTATCGATTACATTTTGATTTTTTTATTGAAATAATTGAATTTTTTTGATAACTTTGGGTAAAATGAAATGTAGTTGGTTTGAATTTGAAATTATTAAGAAAGTACTTTTCTATAAATAAGGAACAAATCATATTTTTAAAGAAATATGTAAAAAAAATTAAGTAATAGAAGAAAAACATGTAAAGGAATGGTAGACTTTATTATGTATTTTTTAAGTTTTAATTACAATTAAGTTATAATTTGAGACCGTCGTGGAGTAAGGGCTTAACGTGTGATTATAACCGCGATAGTTGTGGATTCGATTTTCATCAAATCAAATTAAGTTATGTATTTTAAAAAAGTTTGTAAAGTATAAAAACTTAAAAGAATATTTCATTAAAAAATGCACTTATGTAACTAGATTACAAACGTCATACATTATTAATATAAAAATAAAATATAGTGTAAAAAAAGACAAAAAAAAACACCTTTTCTACACCAAGTGATGCAAGTGCTATAGAATGTACTCGGAGCTGTAAATTGTATGAACCTAAACTCGAATCGTTTACTAGTAAACTCCGAAGAGTTCCAATTTTCAGGTTCCATTATCACACAAACACGTTGATACCCGACTATTGTAATGTCACCTTAACTACGTATAACTGCCAAGATTCATGGGGATACAACTATTACAAGTGACTTAATTCAACTTCACGCTGTATCCCGCACAAAGCAGGTCAGGCAGAGGGAATCTACACTAGATTCCCTATAACACAAATACGTTATAAGCTTACTATTATTAGCCCTTTAGTCGTCTTGGGACGTATCCATATATAAAAAGTACAATGATTGTTGGTCCAAATTCCGAGAGAATAACGTGAAAAACCATAACCGGACTCCAAAATACATATAAAAATTTTTTCAAACATTTTAAAAATGTTATTCAAAACTTAAGAAAGAACGTATGGCTTAGTTGGTCAGAACACTTGGACGGTATCCAAAAAGGGGTGGGTTCAAGTCCTATTATTTTAATATTATTATTTATTATATTATTATAAGTACATAAATAAACATATTATATAATTATATTATTTATTGTTTATGTTCTTAAATAATGAGGAGCTACTAATTAGTATTTTAAAAGACAAAGTCAAATAGATCAATAACAATAACAAATTAATAAGGAACAACATGAGGAAAGTCGTGGCGCAGCGGCACAAAGTGTGACTGTAAAACCGACTGGTTGTGGGTTTGATCCCCAGACGAGGAAGTGCACAGTGGGCGCTGGATAATCCAGCCATGCAGGTTTCTCGGGATAACATCGTCCAGTGCTGAACTCCTAATTTCTGTTGAGGAGTTTAAGGCTTGAGTAGATCTTTAAGAAACCTGGTTCAGTCCAACACCTAGAAGGGATCATTTTGCACGGTAACCACTAAAAAAACGCATTTGTCGTGTCACCAGTTTTCGAGAACATTCCTTTTAAAGCCGCACTTAGCATATTGGGTCTTAGCTTTTCAAATGCCTGCCAGGATCGAGATCATCCGGATAGCAAGGCCGAGCTAGCCTCAAATAAACTGGGGGCAACGGCAGAGTGAGAAAGTATTTTACGCTAAATCACCGAATATCCCTGTATAGAGCCCAGGTTCGACCTCATATCTGTTCTCGAAAATTACATAGTACTAATCTGAATTTCGAAAAAAAATCTCATTGTAAAATCCGTTTAAAAGTCCCATTTTGGGGAGCATCTATATTCTAAAAAGAATTTATATGCAAAATTTGAGATTCCTAGCACTTGTAGTCTCTGAGATTTCGTGATGAGTGACCTTATTATAGCAATATAATTATATAGATTACATGATTATTTAAGCTCCACGCTTATCCCCGCATGTTAAATATTAACTACTAACTATAATACGAATAATATAATTACGCAAAATATTCTTTATTAGTAAAGTAAATAGTACTTTAATCGAAATAAATCCTGAAATTTAATATAAGCTTGTCTGTCCATAACGATTTCACTTGTTTATGTGATGATATTTCGGTGAACTCCACGTAAAAAGTGTTAAACTACATGTCGTCTTATGAAGTCTCTATCTAGCCTGTAGTTGTCATAGCGCAGGGGCAGAAGGCACGCTTCTGTAAACTGTACACTGTAAACGCCACTCGATTCGAAAGATTCGATTCCCACTCGTGTGAATGATATATTAAACATTTTCCTTCCCTCGCTTGTGCCAGGCAAAAAACGCGGCGTTGAGTTCCTCCACTTAACACGCAATGACAGAAAGTGGGAAACAGAAGTGTCAGAACGGGAAAAGGAGTACTTTAAGTTACATATTAATATGAGACATTCACTCAGGATATCGAAAACAATAAAGTCGGTGTAATCAATTTTATACGATGTAAAACTGGATCAAATGTCAGGGCTGGTAGTAATACCACTGTAATATTTTTATGCTTATTCTAAATATATAAAAATCTATATCAGCTTTACGCTGTATCCCGCACACAGCAAGGGTGAACTTATTGTCAAGACCCTCCGTTTCCCACTTTCTGCCAAATTCTGGATGAATTGCGTGTTGAGTGGCAGAACTCAACGCTGCACTTTACCTCGACACCAGAGAGAAGAAATGGAAATATAAAATGAAGTAAATATTTCACTTCCTCGAGTGGGAATCGAACTCACAACCGGTCAGTTTTACAGGCACAAATAGAGTCTCTGCGCCACGACTGACCTCATAATTTATTTATATCTTAATGATACTGTAAAAACATTCATATTAACATTACTCTATTCTGAGAATTTGTTTTTAACACATAGGTTTAACGTATTATTGTACAATTTAACGGATTTGTTCGATATTTGCCATTTAATGTAAAAATATTGTAGTCTGTGGACTCATGACAATGACGTGTACATTTAAAATCTATTTACAGTTTATATTATAACCTGTAATATTTATTGTTATTTTACAAAAATGCAACTTTGAAGATGTATGGTGCAGTCATCATCATCAATTATGATTTTTTTATACTACACCGATTGAGAACCTAGAACTGAGTTGTTTTATTTACCTAGAAGGGATGAAAAATATAAAAAAAAAATATTTAACCTTAAGCCAGTCGTGGCACAGGGACACAAAGTATGACTGTAAACGCCACAGATTGTGGGTCCAATTCCCAGTCTAATTTGACCATGCAATGGGTCCAGAATTCAGTGGAAAATGGCGAACGGAGTGTCTTAACAAGCCAGCTGTGTGCGGGATACAGCGTGAACCTAAAAAAAGGGACTTACTATATATAATGAGTTGAATGCTTAACTTCGCAACATGTTATTTTCGTACATGTCAACAATAACGTAATTCTTATTATTAGTATAACTTTAAATCAATTAGACAACGAACCTACTTCAAGGGTCAAGGGTCAAGGCAACAGAACGAGTTGTTATTAAAAATTACTAGAATATATGTAATATGTAAACGGTTAATGATTTGGAGCTCTGACAAGAATTTAAGTGTTGCTACTCAAACGGGACTGGGAAACGGCAGAGTCTTATCACTAGATTCCCCTAGTTTACCCCACTATGCGGTCAACTAATAAAATTCCACCCTAGATATCAGCACGACAGCGTGACCGACAAGTTCGAGTAAGGAAATCTTATTCCTTTTGTCGACCAAGACAAAAAACACACAGTCTTAAAATTAAACTTGGCTCCCATTTCTACATTTATATTTCCGATATTATTATTTTTTTCACGCTCACTCTTTTATCTTATTAGTTAAGCAGGCAGAGACGAAATAGTTGTTACTATTTCGTTCATTTTCGTTCGTTCATTTCACTACGTTCTCTCATTCCCTTTAATTTCAGATACATTTTGTAGCAAATAAGCCAGGTTAAAACGATTTTTATAAAGCAGACCTTGGATATTTATAGAAATTATATTATATAGTCGATATTACGCCGTAACGCTGAGCCGCATCGGAGTCCAGAATCGAATCGCGTCTCTCTTGGGTAAATAATTATTTACATTTGTCCGCACTAGTGGACAAAGCGTGGTGTTGAGTTACGCCACTCAACACGCAGTGTCTCGAATTATGGAGAGGCAGAGAAGATCAATGTCAAGTCAGTAAGTTTCAGGGTAGGCAAAGCCCTGCTATATGAAGATAGAAATGTGAAGCAAAAAAAAAATAGGACAAAATTATATACATTATATAAAAACATTTGCTAGATAGTTTCACGGTATTTAGTTCATGAAATTGCAAACTGCAAGTTAGTGTTTAACCGTGCTCACTGTTCAAGAAAGCATAGCGACAATAACGCTACTTTGTTATATAAATGTGTACAGTAAAGAAATTGTGGAATTAATTTTTAGGGTTCCGGTGCTCAAAAGAAAAAAATTAAACATTTGTATAACTCTTGTTTATAGTGATCAGACACTGTCCGTCTGTATGTCTGTTCATTTGTTCAGGTTATTTAAATATAGTGGAAATATCAAGCTGAAATTAATATCAAATATCCAAATCTTAGGACCCTTGGCGCACTGAAAAATTAAGCTTCTGAGTTACCGCAAATAAATTACGAGCGTTCATAGATCGGTTTTGCTATATTTTGTATGAAATGCACCGCGTAATCAAAACTTATAGCTTTATTTCCCGTGGGAGAAGTGAGAACATTTATGTATAATAAAATATGAAAATTTATAGGTTTAAAAATCATACAAACATATATTTGCAGTTGATTCAATACAAAATTTATGCAAACGCCCAAAAACTTAAAGTTGTTAACATTTATAAATTACGTTCTGTGGACCTACAATCATCAAATAGGCACGGAACCCTTGCTGGCCGAGAAAGACGAGCACTTGGCCAATTCTTGAGCCGTGTGATCCCGGCCTAGAATAGGATCATCCTGGTACTGGTGGTGTCGTAAGAGGTGACTAAAGTACGTGTGGTAGAGTCACATCGCCAGCAATGGCAACACGCATGGGTAGACTCGACCGGATCATTACCACCCCTGGCATTGAAAACCGGCGTTATGCCACTACGTTTCGCATCAGGTAATGCCGGGCTCCGGCGCCCAATCCACATTAAAGGCCGGTAACGCACCTGTAGCTCCTCTAGTGTTGCACGGAGTGGTGGGCAGCGGTAATCACTTACCCGCAGGTAATCCGAACGCTAGTTTGCCTTGTCTTTTTCATAAAAAAAATTGTACAAAAGTAATTTAAATATTTAAGCGAGATATAAGACACTTATATATTTATTAATTAAACTACTTAAACGTACATATTACAATAAAGTCATCCAATATGTAAAAACTAAAAACGTAATTAGCATTAGCAAATACGAATACCATAATAGCTTATGCCGTCGTTGTAGCGTAGAGACAACCGGTTTGTGCGTGTTTTCATTGCTTCGCCCTGGTACCAAGGCAATAGCGCGGCGTTGAGATCCGCCACCAAATACGCAATCCCTTGAAACTTCGACGGAGAGTGCAGACCGGAGTGTCTTAACACTAAGTTGCTTCTGACTATCCTGGTATACGCAGAATACAACGTAATATGAATATAACGTAATATGATATTTTATGATATCTTTTAAGATATACCATAGATGTAGCCTATATTTGATTGAAAGACTTGCACACCTGATGATCATACAAGCATATAGCTCCATATGCATATCCAGCTCCTCGCGATCTCGAAATAAATCGTCTTGACAGATGGACAACAATGTAAATCCTATAAAAATTCTGTGTTTTCGTTTTCAGATACGAAACATTTTTAAAGACTTATTCCACACTTAGTTTCACACTCACGTTTTCTAAATAAGTACAGATACAAACATATATATATATATATATGTATTTTATAATATCGTCGTATCGTCGTGGTACAGCATCTACAAGGTGCGGTGTAAATGTGGTGGAAAGTCTCTAATTGGAGCGTGTCTTAGAACTTAATTCCCTCTGCCCCTCCTGTTTTATGCGGGATACAGCGTGAAGTTTAAAAACATATATCTCATGGCATTAGTAGAGGTCATTTACTCCATCCAAGACTCAAAGGTAATCGCTTTCAGCCGCCGATCTTATGGGTTTTATCCACAGGCCGTTGACTTCGACGTTGTTTTCGTCAAGCAAGGGTGAATATTCAGTAAAGATTTTTTATAGAAAAAAAAAATTATATGCTATAAATTTAAAATGCTATGAAATTACACCATCACTTTCTTTCAATTTTACTTATAGCTTGAAAGAGGGATTAATATAAAAATATTAATTGGAAAAATCTCTTTATAAAATACGCTCTCTCCATATTTTTTGATTGTATAATTTGCTGAAACTGTGATTTGCAATTAACAACATCAGAATTAAAATCTTATTTCAAATTTCAGCTCAAATAAGACAATAAAAAATCTATAGATACATAATGCAAAGTAGTTGAGATTTATTTACGTCTCGAAATTAAAACTCAATAAATATATAACAAATTAAAAGAAAACGATTACTACTCTTTTTCTAGTGATGATATAATAAATCTATATAAGTTGCAGACGTATTTGTTGTATCATACAACAAATACGTCTGCAACTTATATAGATAATGTTTATTGTCATTGTGAGATTATTGAAAAACTAATTATTACCAATCTGAGCTAGGAGCATTGTGGCCAAAAGCATACGGCAATAAATGAGATAGTCACAGAAAAATTATAATATTAATTTTCTGTGAATACAAAAGAGACAGAAAAAAAATCATGACAAAATGTTACCGTATTACATCCGATGCAACTGTGTATTGCAAAGTTTCAAATTTTATTTGCGCTATTTTAGTAAAAATTAAATCGTCCAAACATTCAAAAGTCTTACTTTGAAGAAAACTGTTGACGTACAAACCGTACGTACGCACTTTTTCTAACATAATTAAAATAAGTACTGCCGCTTCACAAAAGTGGAAATTACAGACCGATCTCGCCTTTGTCGTTTTTAAGTAAAATATTAGAAAAATAATATTGAAGCAGCTCACAATTTTTTTTATATTAACAATTGTTGCACCAAATTCAACTAAATAAAAAAATATATATTCATATATTCTCGTAATAAAAAGAGAAACTGACAATGTGACGGTATCAGCCATTTTCTTAGGAGTAACTATAGATTCCAAACTCCAGTGGACCAAACTCCAAATGACGGACCTTGAAACTGCCTGACTAGTCTACTACAGGTATTTTCATAGTATTTTATCTTATTGAATTCTGCTGCGGGGCAGTCGTGTAAATTCAATATTCATTCTCCAAAAAAGGGCCATGAGATGTCATGGCTCATTTATATCCTAAGAGCTCAAGATTCTCTGCGAGATATTTTTTTAAAAATGCTGGTATTATTACAGTTGCTTTACAATTTGTATACTATAATATTCTCTTTGCCAGACAACATGTTCAATGTCATTGTAAACATAGTGACAAATATATGACACGAACGAGAAATAAAGATAAGCTTGTTACGCGATATTGTAATGTATAAGTATCGTGACGAGAAATTACATTAACATCTGTTTAACCTGATCGCGTTTGATGTAGTCAATACACGATTTGGAAGCTCTGTGTTTAAATTCTTTTTTCCATTGCTATCAATTGTATTTCATGTAAATTTTTGTTTCATTATTATTAGTATTAGTTTTTAGTGTATTGTAAATAATAGTTGAGGTAAGTTGTTAAGTATATTCTTATTTTATATTTTTTCCCTTATGTGTCATATTTGACAGGAGGAATGGATGTTAGGCCAGAACCGGATCCGCCTGATCCGGGTGATATTTTTTACACTGCCGATAGCGATATTCCATCTCCAATTTCTAGTTCTAGAAAACGCCACAATATCAACCAAAATACAGGTTCACTCAAAATGACTATTATTGATCCTTCTGCTGCGATCCCTTCTATACAAACTATCCATATCAACCCTTCCTTCGATGATCTTCTTAATTTTTATCACGACTCTGATTCTGGCCCTTATATAGTTCACGTCTCTCGTCTTGAAACAGAGCCATTAGCAGGACTATCTATAAAGGCTCTCAAATTTGGTGAATTTCTGTATAAAAATAAAATTGAAAGTATAAATAAAGAAGGGGTTAAAAGCATCGGTCGCAATAAAATAAGCATTGAGTTTATATCTGCTGATGCGGCCAATAATTTTATGTTAAATCCTCTGTTAACCACTCACAAATATAAGGCTTTTATCCCTACTTTTGGTATTACGCGTATGGGTTTGGTGCGGGACGTGCCAATAGAATGGTCTATGCAAGCTTTCACTGAAAGTTTGGAACTTCCGTCAGGGTGTGGTCCTGTTTTAAAAGCAAGAAGATTAAATCGCAAACAGGTTGTTGATGGTACTACTAGTTGGGTTCCTACCCAATCTGTAGTCCTTACTTTTAGAGGTCAAGTATTGCCTAAAAAAATTTTTTTGTTTTATAATGCTCTGAATGTTGAACTTTATAATTTACCAACTATTCAGTGTCATAACTGTTGTAGGTTTGGTCACACTAAAAACATCTGCCGTTCTAAGCCAAGATGTTTTAAGTGTGCCCAACCTCACTCTGGTGAATCTTGCTTAATCTCTGGTCATAATTTTTCTTGTCTTAATTGCTCTGGCAACCATTCCGCACTTGACCAATCCTGTCCAGAACACTCAAGACAGCGTTTAATTAAAAGTGCAATGTCGCAAGAAAATATTTCTTTTTCCCAGGCCTCTGCTCAGTTTCCTCGTTCGCGTAAGCCTTATGCTGAGGTAGTAAATCATCTAGCCTCTCACAGCTCTTCTCCACCTACTCAATCCTCTGCTGAAAGTTCATCTACCTCCAACAATCATACTCATACCACTTCCTCATATAAAAAAACAGTCATCAAATCTGCTCGTCCTCATTCCCCAAGTCCTCTTGGCTATGACAAAGTAGCTCATCAAAATATCATCTCTTTAGTTTCATCTGCTCTTGGTAATGGTTGTGCCATTAATACTCCCTCATCTCATTCTCCTTCTACTGAACAACTCTTGCATACTCTTTTACTCATTTTGACTAATCATTTGTCTTCCATTCATAGTAATAATAATCAACCGAACAACGCAGCTCCTATCTCCTCTCCTTCATCCTCCATTGCTCTTCCTCATGGACCCAGTGAAAATAATTCAGTGGAACTGTAAAAGTCTCTTTCAGAGGAAACCTGAAGTAATTCACTTGATTCAAGATCATAGTCCTGTTATACTTGCCATCTCTGAAACCTGGTTGAGGCCTGGTGTACGTTTTCGTGTGCCAGGTTTCTCTTGTTTGAGGGATGACAGGAATGATGGGTACGCAGGTACTGCATTTTTAATTAATCGCTTGTTTCCCTTTTCGCGCGTATCTCTTCCTTCTCATAGCCCCAATTTTAATGTTGTTGCAGTTAAAGCCTTTGATATAACATTCGTTTCATTTTATATTCCCCATCCTGATTCTTCTTTAGGTGCAGATATACAGTCTATTTTATCAAGTCTACCCCGGCCACTCATTGTCCTGGGCGACTTTAATTCCCACCACACGGCGTGGGGCTGCAATCACTGTGATAGTTTTGCGTTACAGTTATTGGACATTTTTGATGATGCAAATGTCTGTTTTGTTAACGACGGTTCGCCAACTCGCAGAGTTTACCCTCATCAAAATCCTAAGAGTGCAGTCGATTTGACCCTTTGTTCTCCTTGTTTGGCTCCTTCCCTTAATTGGGAAGTTCTTTCCTCATCGTTTGGTAGTGATCATTTCCCCATTATTGTTACTTTACGCCCTTCCAAATCATCCCCTCCTTCCGCTCCAACCCCTCTGTTGCCCTATAGGTTAAATAGAGCTAATTGGTTGGAGTTTTCTTTATTTGTTGACTCCCACCTCCATAGTTTTCCCATTGTTAATGTAATCAATTCTTTAGCTTGCTACGATCATTTCATTAATATTTTATGCTCTGCAGCTGATTCCCATATTCCTCGTAAGCAGAATGGGCGTAAGTTATTATCATCCCCCCCTTGGTGGGACGAAGAATGCACTGCTGCTATTAAAACTCGTAAAGCTGCTGAACGGAAATATATCCAGCGTATGACCCCCTTAAATTTCATAGTTTACAAGAAAATAGCAGCCCAAACTAAAAGACTATTTAAAACCAAAAAGAAAAAGGGTTGGCTTCGTTTTTGTCAGTCTTTGCACCCTCGCACTCCATCCTCTATAGTTTGGAAATATATCAAAATTTTTCGTTTCTCCATTAATGATTTTCTATGTAACATATCGTCCAATGATTCTTCTTGGTTAAAAAATTTTACGTGTAGTCTTGCTCCTCCTTTTGTACCTAACTTCGATTGCTTTAACTCTCCCCTCCCTTCGCAGGTTAATGTTTTAGATACTCCCTTTTCTATTAATGAGCTTCAGTGTGCTTTGAACGGCTTATCTGACTCTTCCCCTGGTGTAGATGGTATCCCTTATTCATTCCTTATAAATATAAGTATTCCTGCAAAAAATATATATCTTTCCATTGTTAATTCTTTTTTAGAATCCGGTTATGTTCCTTCTTCCTGGAAAACTCAAATTATTATTCCAATCTTAAAACCTGGGAAAGATCCCAAAGAGTCTTCTTCCTACCGTCCCATTGCATTGTCTTCCACGGTGTGCAAAGTCATGGAGCGTTTAATAAAAAATAGACTTGACTGGATATTGGAAAGTAGGGGATTACTTTCTAGGTCCCAATTTGGATTTAGGAAAGGTCTTGGCACAATTGATAGCCTTAGTGTTCTCACCTCAGAAATCCGCCTAAGCTTTGCTAAAGGCGAATATCTGGTAGGTGTTTTTTTGGATATCAGTTCCGCATACGATAGCGTCATTCTCTCTAATCTTAAAATTAAAATGCTTAGACTTGGTCTCCCTCCTAAATTATCTCAGTTCATTTTTAATCTATTTACCGACAGATCCATTCGAATCAGGCATCAAGGCAACCTTCTTCCTCCTAGATCTCTTTGGAATGGCCTTCCTCAGGGCTCTGTGTTAAGTCCTCTTTTATACAGCTTTTATACTCATGATTTAGATAAATCCGTTGATAGTTTTTGCAATATTTTGCAATATGCAGATGATATTGTTTTGTATTTTAGTTCAAAAAACATCGTCGAAATTGTATCTAGACTGAATTCTGCTTTATATTATTTAGGTGAATGGCTATCCATGCATGGGTTGTCATTGTCGGTCCCTAAAAGTAGTGTGGTTGTTTTTACTCGTAAAAGGCATATCCCTGTTGTTAATATTGTCTATAGCAATCAAAGTATTCCGGTTCTAAATTGCGTCAAGTTCTTGGGTGTGCTTTTAGATTCTAAATTATCTGGTTCTCCACATATGGAATATGTGGTCAATAAGTGTGAAAAGAATCTCCAAATTTTACGTGCAGTATCAGGGGTTTGGTGGGGTTCCCATCAATTTACGTTAAAATTGCTATATAACGCCATTATTCGTAGCCATTTTGATTACGCTATTTTTTTGTTGGACCCATGCTACAGGTCTGCTTTAATGAAATTAGATAAAATTCATTATAAGGCTTTAAGAATCATCTTGGGAGCTATGAAGTCATCCCCTACAAATGCGATGCAAGTGGAATGTGTTGATCCTCCGCTCCACCTTCGTCGTCAATATCTTTCCGATCGCTTTATGTCTAAAGTGCTGCAGTCTTCATCTCATCCTTTGATTATCTGTCTTCATCGTCTCTCCCGTGCCATTAAATCCCCACGCCATTCTTCTTGCATTTTAAAAAGTTTCCATAAATTTTCTTCCCTTTCATCTTGTATTTTCACTTCTCCTATTCGCTCGTTATATTCTATTTCGTTTAGTGCGCTTACATATAATCCTTCTGTGCTCACGAGCCTGGGTATTGTCAAGAACGATCCGGGCGCTAATATTAAATTTCAAATTAATTTCGCTAAAAATTGGCCAGACTATATAGGCATTTTTACAGATGCTTCTAAGTCATCACATAATTCTAATGTTGGGGCTTCCTGTTGGATCCCGAAATACAAAATTATTTTAAGTTTTAAGTGTCCTCCTGAAACCTCTTCTTTTTCTGGCGAATGTATTGCTTTGCTTGAAGGCATATTGTTTGCAGAGTCGCACAATCTTAAAAAAGTTGTTATTTTTACAGATTGCTTAAGTGCTTTACAGTCTTTGTCACAAAATCCTTTCCGTAGCAAATCTAATTTTCACCTTGTGTTCAAAATCAGGGAAGCTCTGTATCGTTGCCACCAACAAGGGGTTCTCTTATCGTTGGCATGGATCCCGAGCCACTCTGGTATTACAGATAATGACATAGTCGATTCTCTTGCCAAATCTGCAGTGTCCACTGGACCCGTAACTCATAATTTTATTTATTCCCAAGACCTGTTGTCCTTGTCAAAATCTGATTTAAAAACTTCCTGGAATTTTTTTTGGAATAAATCTGTATTATTAAAAGGTAGATATTATGCTTCTATCCAACCGGAAGTTCCAACCTTTCCGTGGTTCTCTCGATATAGGCGCGCCAATAGATCTGTAACATCTACTATTTGTAGACTACGCCTAGGCCACGCGTGTACGCCTTTACATCTAGCTAAATTAAGAGTTAAAGATAATTCTATTTGTGAGTGTGGTTTGGAGGAAGGTTCTACGGATCACATTGTATTTAATTGCCCAAAACTTAACTATTCTCTTTATGATATCCTTCCTCTTAATGTACAGCGTCCTGTTAATATAAAATGTATTTTAGCTTTAGTTTTTAGTCCATTCATTAATATATTGGTTAAGTTTATTGTAGATAATGACATTAAGTTATAGTTGTTCTCAATGAGTGTGTAATTTTCTGTTTTTTATTTTCATTTGTACATTTCTAATATATCGTTTGTTTGTTTGTTTTAGTGTTTGAACCAGTACAACCTCTACCATATCTATATCAGTTCATAATATCTCTCAAAATTTACTGCTTCATATCATTCGTGTTTTTTCTACTATACGTGACACTGGCAGATTATTTTGCGTCTGTCATCGCAAAATCAGGCCATTAAATTAAAAAAAAAAAAAAAAAAAAAGCTTGTTACGCCAAGTTTTCATCTCGAAAATGTTAATAAATCTTTTATGGGTCTGAGTTTACGTGTATATAACAAAATTCAAAACAACTATAAAAATAATACTAACAAGTAAAGCCATATATTTCACTGTTCAAGAATATTTACAGGATAGAGATGTATGGAATTAATATTTATAAAATGTCAGGCAGGAGGATAGCTGCCAGCTTATATAATAATTAAATTATACCATTGACATTTAAAAAAAGAAACTACTACACTACAAGGGATTTTTATGTTTAAATTAAAAAAAATTCTACTTCGATTTTTTGGTTGGATTCCACTACTCATCACGCATTGTGTCCAAAATATCCTTACAGTAGAGAACGGAGTGTGTTGACACATGAGGCTCAATTAATTTAGCTTATTTCATATTTTATAGCTTAACGCTGCATTTCGCACATTAGCCGAGTACTCAGAGGGAGCCTAGAGTAAAGTCACTCCGTCCTCGATTATTCGGACAAAAAAATGCTAAAAATTAAAAACAGACTAAACAATAATATATAACGAAATGTAATAATAATATTACTAACACCTAAACTCTATAGCCTAAATGACATTTCATTTCATAGTTATACAAACTATTGAAATTCATATTTTCGCCACGTTTACTAATATACCTATGTGTAACGTCATAGTTATTGTTTCCTATAGGTGAAAGGCCGTTTGAATTATTCATTTTGTTTAGGGGAGAGTCGGGTAGCACCGGCCACTGTCGATTGTAGAGAATCCACTACATATATGTAGATATATATTGGAGGCCTTACAGTTTTTTGCAGCGCAACCTCCGAAAATATTAGTGCCCATTAGGTCACTAATATTTTATTAGGTTGTACCAGATACCAGAGCAGTCAAAAAATGGCAATTGATTATTTTCTTAGGGTTCTGTCACAAGGGTATGACTGATCATCACGCTGTATTCCGCTCACAGCAGGGTAGCCAGAGGGAACTTAGTATTACGAGTAAGACACTGCGTTAATCGCTTTCCGCCGAATTCTGGAGGCATTGCGTGTTGAATGGCGGAATTCAATGCCGCGCGAAACGAAGCTAAGAAATCAAAGAAATGAAAATATAAATTTAAATAAATATTTAATTTCTTCGAGTGGTGATCGAACCCGCAACCAGTCGATTATACAGTCCCACTTTGTGCCTCTGCACTACGACTGGCCTCCACTGGACTCTGAATGTTGATCATCTCCAAATACTTGATTCTATTTTAAGTTTACATACTATATAAACATATTTTTCTGTGTTTGAATTCACAATATTTATTGTTTTATTTATATTGCCGTAGCTACCCGACGCTCCCTAGGTGTTACTTATAGGTACTGTTCTCAGAAATATAATATTTACAGGGATCGTATGTACTGCGGTTCTTTCTATGAAAACCAAGCTCTCTAATTATTTTTAATTTATATTTAAACTAGCTTTTGCTTTTGACTCCGCCAGCGTGGTCAAATGCTTTTTTAGTATGACACATGACACATTTAGAATGCGAGAGGAAACTGCCACCACGGTGCATTTGGCCACATCAATACAATTAGCATTATTTAATATAACATAAAACTTTCTTAAATAAACGGACTATCCAGGACAATTTTATTTATTTAAATGCAACTAGTACTTCTTGAGATTTGAGTGTTTAATTGAACATACTCTTTAGCGTTGTATCAGTATAGATTCCAGGCTTGTTAATGAAATGTTCACTCTACTGAACGTTTACACGTCAAAATTAAGTAACTTAAAAAAATCTTAAAAATATATAAATCAGCTTTACGCTGTATCCCTCACACAGCAGGGTAGGCAGATGGAACCTAGTGTTAAGACACTCCGTTCCCCACTTGCTGCCGAATTCTGGAAGCATTGTGTGTTGAGTGGCAGAATTCGACGCCGCGCTTAGCCTTGTTACCAGAGCGAAGACATGGAAATATAAATTTAAGTAAATATTTCATCGTTTTAAATGAAACTATTTTAACCGGATTAATCGCGTATATTTAGTATTTTATACGGATAGCCTACTCGTGACCACGGACTACTTAAAAATTGCTTACCAATTATAAACACGTAAATGTCTCTTATTGCCATTTTATTGGATCTAATGTGTATTTTATGACATAATTAGGCACTATTCCGTAAATTATAGTAAAGACAGGTCGCAGGGGGACAAGTGTGCCACTTGGCGTAAACGCGACAGATTGTGAGTTCGATTCCCACTTGAGAAAATTAATTATCCCTTCCTCGCTCTAGTATCGAGTGAAAGCGCGGTGTTGAGTTCCACCACTCAACATAATGCCTCCTGAATTAGGCGGAAAGCGGGGAGCGGAATTATCTTGTGGGGAATGGAAGAGTCTTAATGGGAACGGAGTATCTTAACACTAGGTTCCCAGGTCCCCTACGCCTACCTTGCTATACTAACACAGCATGGACTTAAAAAAGAGCTTATCCAAAATGTAGATATATAGGTATTTGGTTAAAGTATTTTTCGGACTTTACGGAATCTCTTAAATAACATAAATTATAAACGTTGCTTCTAAATTTATTTATCTTGTTTAATGTTTTATATTCTGCAGTGTTAACGTTAAGTATAAGTAATTACAATCTGTTGCTAGTTATTATAAAAATACATAAGTTTTGGCTGACATGACATTTTCAATGACATTTTTTTTTATTTTGCGAATAACAAATACTCTACCTTAATGTATTTTAGAATATAATAAATTCTTTCTTACTTTTACTACACGCTTTATCCCTCAATGTTGGATAAGTTAAGAAATCCACTGTCCAAAAGAGAGAAAATAAGAAAACACATGCTCTATTTGCTGAACGCCAAATAATTTGCCAGCAGCTAACTAAGATTACTTGAAAAGAGAAATCGAGAAACTTAACATAGATTTTTAATATTAAAAATCCATAATAAGAAGAGATTCACACTCATTTATTAGTGACCAGGATAAATTTTGTTTTGGTAATAGCATAGAGTCTGGATACCTCCAGACCTGTACAGGATGTACCATCATTTTTGGATTTTATTCAAGTGTTCAATGTAGATAAGATTTTTTATATTTGATATACAGTTTAAGTAAGAGTCCTTATATAAGGACTTACGAGTAGAATACGAATGTTATTCAGTGTATTAACTAAATAAAATACAAGCAGGCGAAGCCGCGAGCGGATCGCTAGTAGAAAATAAAAAAAATAATACATTTACATGTAACTGTCACGTCAATTGGACTCTGATTAATAACAAAAAGCTGTTCTGTAGATGGTGATAAGGGAACGTGACAGCAAAGGTCAATAAATAAATTTCTATCTGTTGTGTAGTCGAAGAGCTCGTATTTGTCTATTTAAGTTATTTAAGTATTTTTTTATTCTTATTACTTTAAGTGATGGTTTGTATTTTCGGGTTCCGTACCTTAAAGGTAAAATCGGGACCCTTATAGGATCACTTTGTTGTCCGTCATCAAGAATATTTATCTGAAGATTGCGTGGCGGTATCAAGCTGAGATTAATATCAAAAATTTAAGTCTATAGTCCTTAAAGCATAAAAAATCAAGCTTCCAAATCGACGCAATCAAAAGGTTTATACGTCGAGTTAGCATTTATACATCGATTTTGCAGCATTATATATAAAATTCGCCTCGTGGATGTGGACTGAAAGGTATGGAATTTGGCACAAAGTGAGAACTTACAATAAAGAAAAATTAAAAAATTCGAAATGTGAAAAGTTATAAGTATTTTGTAGAAAAAAATCATTACAAACTATTTGTTGCTCATTTCATACAATATGAATGCATATGCCGCAAACTTAACTTTGTTAACTATTATAAATTGACTTCCTGCTGGCCTACAATTGATATAGAAGCCTCTGTAGGCTAGTCCGACTCGCTTTTTTCTTGTGATTAATCATTTTGTGTATCTTTTTAAGTTCCGGGAGAGAAATTAGTTTAAAATGCTGATATAAATATAAGCTTTCTTTCTTACGAGTTTTGTTCATATTCTTGTGTACGTTTAAGGGATTTCAGTCGTTTCAACTTGATCTTATTCATATCATTACTATCAATCGCGTTTTGACCGTGTCACGGCGCGTTCGTATAAAGTTGTTAGCGAAAATATTAGAAATCTTCAAGGTTTACAAGCTTTTATTGCTGCAAAAAAAATACTATGGTTAATAAAATAAAAATTCCTGTCTCTTGTACTATAAATAGTATCTATTAATATATAACTAAAATATACTGATGTGAAAAACGTGAAAAATAGTCAAAGTAAAACTAGCAAGTGACAATGTTAGTCGCCGTCACATTGGTTTGTTTCTGCATTTTTCCATTAAACGAAGCTTATATTATCGAAGCGAAGCAAAGTAATCACGAAATTTTAAAACAATGTGTTTGCGATATTGTTAAAAACTACTTTTCAAATTATTCAGTTATTACTTATTTAGACTTATATTACGACGGCGACGAGATATATGAAGCTTTACATTCTCTTAAAAGCATAAATGTGATGCAAAGAGACAAGGTAATAGGAGTGACTAAAATGGATGAAAGCTACTTGATAGCAAGTTCAAACACTAGCATCTTAATTGATATTTTTCCAAAAATTAGAAGGGAGCCATCTTGGAACCCACACGCCCACATTATTCTGATAATTAAAAATCTAGCAGTGAGTGAACTTAAAAATGTCTTTGACATATTAATGAAAGCACACGTTCTAAATATTTTAATTTTAAATGGACATAGCAATCCTGATATGTACACGTACAATCCTTTTGAAAACTATGGTTGTGGAAGACGATACGACAGGATTATAGAATACGGAAAATGTTCAAATCCAAAAACCAAAAATTTGTACCCATATAAGTTAGTTACAGGTCTTAAAAATTGTACCATTCGCGTAACGAGCCCTCACTGGCCACCATACACTATAGATCCTACAAGAAGAAACAACTCTCATGTAGGAGTTGAAGAATTTATATTCAGACAAATGGGTGTCTTAGAACATTTTTCTGTAAAATTTCAATACACCGATGATGCCGAAATATTTACAATGATAAGAAGTGATATGGCGGCGGTGGGACCGATGTACCAAATACAAAGTGACGCAACAGATGCTGTATTGGGTGGAATGATTCTTACCCATTCTAGAGCGCCGGCCTTTAGTTATGTTTATGGGACATCTATCTTATACAGAAGAAATTCGATATCAAGTGCAAAAAGCACAGCCTGTTCCTATCTGGAAGTATATGTATTTGGAATTCAATATCCTCATTTGGATAGTATTTATGCTGACATTTATTACATTTTTTTTTATCGTCATCACATTACTTAAACCTGAAGATAAAATAGGGGTTATTTTTATAATGTTTAGGTATTTATTACTAAACAGTGTGACAATAAAGGGAAGTTACTTTAAAAAATATTTCTTCCTAATATGGATTCTGTTCGCTTATCTCATTAATACTTACTACGTATCAAGTTTTGTAAGTCTGGCCACAGACCAGCCGGTCAGTTACCAGATATCAAATGAGCAAGACATGTATGATTACAATTTAAAACCCTGTATCAGCGTTCTCATGCGGAACTACTTGCTTTCTGTCGAAAATATGACACTTGGAAAAAATGAACGAAACTATTGCGATGGTTTATTGGATAGTATTAAAACAGTTAGTACTTCAAGCGACATTTACACAGTCATCTTGTACTCAATTTATAAGTACAGAAGAAATCAATTTTATAATCAGTTTGGAGATCCCACGATATATTCATTTCCAAAGCCTGTAAGTAAAATTGTTTATGCAATATATTTGTACAAAGGTTTCCCTGTGGTAGAAAAACTCACAAAACATGCTATACGGCTCAGAGAGACTGGATTGATAGAATATCATTTGAACAATTTACATCGCCAAAATGAGAACGTATATACCTTTTCTAGGAAGACAAGAAATAGTCATGTTATAGTTCCTTGGCAAATTTTAATAGTGGGATACGTAATATGTAGCATAGTTTTTCTATTAGAAATTATTATTTCGAAGAAGTTATATATCAGAAAACTGATTTTGCCATCACAAAGAAATGTATTAACGTAAACAAGATGCACAATTACATATAACTAAGTGTGATATTCTGTTATTCATTTTGAAAAGAATTTACTGTTGTGGTTTTCATTAAAATCTTAATATTTGCTTTGAAATGTTACTTGAATATTGAACATAACATATCTGCTTACTTCTCTGTTTCCATGAATTATATTTATGAATGAAATTAATAATTTGACCAAAACTTTTAATTTTTGCAAAAATAAAACTAATTTTGAAGACATTATATATACAATTTCTAAAACCATATTATTATTACCTACTATTGTTATTCGAAATATTGTGTTATCACGCAAAAGGACAATTACTTATTCCTAAAGCCACCTAGCGTTGCCTCTCAACTATAGCCACGAGTGATTTATTTCAATCGTATTTAAATTGTGTTTAAAGGTCAATTATCACACGTGTCAAGCTGGCATAGTAGTTTCAACCAGCGGCAATGTCGGTCGCTTTGATTTTAATTTCTTTTCATTTTCCTACACATGAATTTAAAGATTTTCCAAATGTAAATAATAGTTTAGAAAAATGTTTATGTCACATAATTACAGAATATTTTTCCCATTATTCTTTACTTACCTACGTGGATTTGCAGTATGAAAATGAAGATATTATCAAAGTAGTTCATTCTGTGACTGCCGTACCTCTTTTGGCAAAAACGAATCTTCTAAGTAAGGGTTCATTGGACGAGAGTTACCTCTGATAGTGGCTGAGAATGTGACCAATTTTTATCATATTATATCGTTTCTAGTAAAAGAACCTTCTTGGAATCCAAATGGACGGTTTTTAATACTAGTTGGTAACATAAAAGGCGATGTTAGATTCTTTTTTGACAGTCTTTTGAAACATCATATTCTTGATGTTTTATTACTATCTGATTTCACCAATCCTGATCTGTATACTTACAATCCATTTGAAAACTACGGCTGCGGACGTCGATTCGACAGAATAATAGAAATCGGAAAATGTATGGAAGCTGAAAATTTAAATTTGTACCCTAAAAAGCTTTTGACGGCTCTAGAAAACTGTGTAATACAAATCGTGAGCCCGCACTGGCCACCTTACACTATTAACCCTCTAAAAGTAGTAAAAACTCAAATGGGAATCGAGGAATATATCATTCGAGAAATAAGTATTTTAGAGAAATTTTCCATTAACTTCACTTTTACGGATGATGCTGAAACGTTTACTATGATAAATAACGATATGTCGGCAGTTGGGCCTTTGTATTTATTACAAGAAGGCAAAGCTGATATAATACTGGGTGGGATGATCCTTACTCATCCACGAGCCAAAGCATTTAATTATATTTATGGGCATTTATCCTTCGTAGAAGACATCCGCTTTCAAGTCCAAAAGTCTTCAGCTGTTCCTTCATGGAAAAATATGTATTTAGAGTTCCATTCTATAGTTTGGACATTATTTCTTTTAACATTTGCAACCTTCTTCATAATCTTCATAATATTAGTCAAACCGAAAGACAAAGGACAAATTATCCTGAAAATGTTTGCTTATCTGTTCCTTAACGGGAGAAAGATAGGAGGAAATTGTTTTACAAAATTCCTTTTCATTATATGGATTTGGTTCGCGTACCTTATTAATACGTACTATCAATCAAGTTTAGTCAGTCTCATTACGAATCCGTCATTTAATTACCAAGTTTCAAATGAGAAAGACATTGAAAATTTTAATTTAAAGCCATGCGTCAGTGTTGGAATGAGAAAGTATTTGCTATCGGTAGAAAATATTTCACTTGAAAAACTAGAGAGAGATGTATGCGAAACGATGTTGAAAAGTATCAAAGCCGTGTGCGAAACCAACGATATTTATACCGTTGTTTTACATTCTGTTTACAAGTATAACGAATATAAATTCTTCGACGATTGGGGTGATCCTTTAGTGTACACATTTAAGCAACCCCTAAGTAAAGTAGTATACGCGATATACGTAAATAAAGGCTTCCCAATGCTAGAAGGACTCAGGTTGCAAGCAATTAGATTAAGAGAAAACGGTTTGATAGATCATTATACGCAGAACATGCATTGGCATAACAACAGAAATTATCACTTTGTTGAGAAAACCAGGAAATTGTATATCATCGTGCCGTGGTACATTTTGGCTGGAGGATACGGTCTTTCCACTGCTGTCTTCTTTTTAGAAATTTTGATAAAGAAACATTCTTCTAAGATGCCCAATTTGCTGGTAAATTGTCATACTTAAATATAAATTGGTAGTTAGTAAGTATTACTAAAATATAATATTTATGATTGCACGTTTTCTAGCGGTACTCGATGTTAACAGTATATAAATAAAGTAAATCTTAAGTGTTTTAGCATAGCCCTATCAAGCGTGGATACCTAATACATAAGTTTTAGTAAGCAATATCTAAACCAAATACAATGTTGTGTTAAATGTGAAATAAATTATAAAGAAATGAATATATCGTTTTTATTTATCTTTTTATGTTTAACTTAATGAGTAACAAATTCCAGTTACCAAACAAAAATGATAAAAACAGATAGGCAAGTACATAAACACGCTCCCGTGTAGATATGGAAACCACAAACTTAATTAATGTTTTTAGTTATCTTCACCATACTACTATTTTGTTTTTATGGAAAAGACACGACAAACGAGCGTTCGGGTCACCTGATGGTAAGTGGTTACCGCCGCCCACGACTCCGTGCAACCCCAGAGGAGCTACAGGTACGTTGCCGGCCTTTAAGCTGGATTGGGCGCCGGGGCCCGGCATTACCTGATGCGAAACGCAGTGGCATAAAGCTACTACTTCACGCCGGTTTTAAATGCGAGGGGTGGTAACGATCCGGTCGAGTCTGCCCATGCGGCTTGCCATTGCTGGCGACGTGACTCTACCACTAAATATTGAATATGGCTCAATATTGATAAATAATAAAATACCTAATAGGTCTTAAATATTTCAACAGTAGGAGAAACCTTATTCCCTATTATCATATTTTTAATTTTATGGAACGATAAAACAAATGTTATAAACATTTTCATTTCTTCGCCCTGGTGTCGAGGGGCAGCGTGGCGTTGAGTTCCGCCACTCAACACGCAATGTTTCCGGAATTCAATGTAAAGTCGGGAGCGAAATTTCATAACAGTAGACTCTCTCTGCCTACCCTGCTACGTGGAAAATACAGCGTAAAGCTGAAAAATCAAGTGTACTTAAATAGTAGGTACCTACCTAATTGAAATGCAAACAACGCTAGGACTAACGTCATCGGCCTCGGTGGAAATCTGATCCTATAATCTAGCCTAGATCTTGAGCACTTTATGGTCTAGGATTTTGACTAATGAGCAGGCAAATATGAATGTACTATTAATAATTTACTAATATCATAAATTACGATATATTGTGCAGGTTATAAAAATATTTTAAAAGAAAAATATATCGGTCCTAGGTTCACCAGAGTGACTATCACACCACTAGCAGAATAATATAAGAAAATACATTTTACCATTACCAAATTTTGCCATTGTTGGTGCAAAATTTTATTAACTCAGTATTATAAAACGCAGAGATATAAGGAGGGGGATCAGCGTGGAACACGGTCCGTTCCTCACGCACCGCCAATTTTTCTAAACAATGCATGTTGAATAGTGGCACTCGGCGCAGCACGTTCTGGTGTCATGAGACAGAATTCAAATAATTTTAATATAATTAATACTTATGGTTAATTTTAATATAATGATTATGTATCTTTCCGCCAATACGCTCCACAAATTAAAAAACAGCATATTTTTTAGCATGTGCCTCGCTAATAACAAGATAGGCAGATGAAACCTAATGTAAAGACACTCCGTTCCGTTTCCGCGAGTTCGGATCGAACCCGTAACCAGTCGCGTTTTCATTCACTCTTTGTGTCTGTGCGTCACTACTGGCCTGATGAAATTTTTAACTAGATGTAATATAGTCTATAGCCTGCCTCGTTAAACGGATTACCTAGCAAAATGATTTTTCAATTTGAACCATTAGTTCCTGAGATTACCACCTTCAACCAAGCATATTATTCAGCTTTATAATTCCAAAAATCTATACTAATGTACAGATTTTTGGAAGCTTGCTACGCTTATTTATACCGTTGATATTAACTTAAACAATACCCGTTTACTTGAAATATTTTATTAATTTAATGATAAAAAAGCAATAAAAATTGTAAATAAAACAAAAAATATTAATAAACCATTTAATAAAAAATATAGAAACTTCATACATACTAAAAACCATTACTAACCATAGCTTTATTGGACCATCAAATTAATTACTTTACAACTAAGTACTTACTTTCTTATAAACACCAGGTTCCCTAGAAATTACTAAATAATTTTACAGTACGGTCGACGAGTCGTGGCCACTTTACAGTTGGTTTTTCCAAACTAGCGCGAATTATAAACTCTTGAAGATAATGATATTTAATAGTAAGAAAAAAATCCAGAAAATCTAATCTCCGCAGCCATATAGCTAACTTCAGGACGGGCCAAGGCTCGTCGGCCGTACTGTACTGTATTTAAAATTTTATACAAAATGATTGTCAAATATGCACATTGTCAGCATACACATTTTTAGAGAATACAATAGTATAAAATGTTATTATTTATGACATTTTTATTTGTTTCATTCATATTCCGCAATTTTTATTAAGAAAAACATTACGTAATAAATCACATAAACATATTCATATAAATCAATTTTATGATGGACATCGTTTATACAACAAAGTATTTTTATTCAAATTTATTCATTTCAACGCAATAAATTATTAATTACTGTAATAAAAATATATAAATATTCATATAGATATATGGGTCGGTTATATTGTATATTTGTTCAAATCCTTTTGTAATAGTGAAATTATATTGCCATATAACTGTAATCTAATGGAATTGTTTCAAATACTATTAATTATTTTCCATATGCAAAATAACATTCATATATTCGATTTATTAGTATTATAACAGCAGGCATAGTGTCAAGACACTGTTTTCTCCTCTTTTCGCCCGAATAAGAAACAACGTTCATCTTTAATACATTTCCATCTATGTCATAATGTTTTGTGTAGCATTTTTCTGTCTTTTATTTTAATGTTACATTACGTGGAAACAGAAATGCATTATAACTTATTTTTAAGATCAAAATAATTATGACTTTTTTGTGTAGAATCTTTGATAGTGCTTCGAGAATCGTTTAAATTATTTAATGTATCAAACACTAAGTTTTAAATTGATTGTATTAACAGTTTTTTTTTCTATATTAATATTTGTAATTAACATCAATTAAGTACTTTTTTTCTTAACTTTCAGTCTTTTTCAAACTGTCTAATTTTTTAATTACATTGTTTGGACTTTCAAATCAAGTCGAACTTTTATCACATAATTCAATCTTTTTATTTTTCTTATTTACTTTTTACTATCTCCATTTAAATGAATCTATTTACTTATAACATAAATATTATTATGAATCAATATATTCACCATTACTGGATACAAATTGATTTGTATTGCTGTTCAATATACTCATAGCTAATACCATATTATAGGTTTGTTTATTCGCTTCACTTCCATTATTTTTATCTTGTATATTGTTATATTCGTTTTCTTTTTTTAATTATTGTAATAATAATGTAAAGTGAACAAAGAAATGATACAAACTTGAAGGGACAAATGCAACTCTCGTTTTTTTCTCATAGATTGCTAACACTTGGAATTATATGTGGTGGCTAAGGATGTGAGTATTTTTTATGTTTTTTAACAAATTATTATTTGTTTAGATATAAAACAACATAATACAACTATTTCGAGATGATAATAAAACAATATATCCTTAAAAAAAGTGACCCAACCTAATGAAAAAAAAAGACACAAGGTGTGGAAATACAAATTTACGAATAGATTCAAATAATCAGTTTTATATAAAAATCAAATGAAATCATAGGAAAATATTTCAAACGCTAAAGAAATGATTAAATTTGAATAAAAGGAGTACTAAATGAATAAACATTATCTGGATCTGCATTTATAAAAAATGGCAAAGTTTAAAGGCAAGACTATAAATGAGCAAATAAATGTTTTATAAAACATTACATATCTTTAATATAAAATGGATACATTTTATTATATTTTAAATGATCCATAACAACTATAATATTTTTTCCAATAAATATTATTTAAAGCACTGAATTAGTAAAAATTTTGGAATGAGCACCAATTTACAAATTTTTTTATAAACTATTAATTTACTTAACTTAATTAAGACTTAACTAATTTCGTTTAATATGATTATGTATATATAATTAATGTTAGTGGCAATATTTATAAATTCTTCCTTCTTTTATAATAATATATATAATCTGTATAACTTGTCATTCATTTAAAAAAAATAGTTTATGTCACAATGTAAAAATATAATACCAAAATAACACGAATATAAGCAAACAAACATAATGAATACATAGTAAATATTATACATATATATATCTAAATATTCTAAGCTATTATCAATTATTACATACGAACGGACCAAATGCGGCTTCGCCAGCTTAGTGTTATTGTTATATTATAATCAAATTATACAAAATCTTTACATAAATATTTCACATTTCGAATGTATAAGATATATTGCTGTAAAGTTTCATCTAAATCCTCACAAATATTCAACTTTATATTATTCTAGGATTTCGGTGCTTAAATAAAAAAATACTAATAAAAATACATTTTGAGTGATCGAACTTAGCTCGGGTACTCCCCAACTGCGCTATAGTAACACGATTTTTATTTTATTTATATCAATTTCATAATAGCTTAGAATATTTTATTAATTTTACAAACATTTATCGATCGTCTAAATTACATAAATTTATATAGGTATAAAAAAGTCCCTTTACAAAAAGCATCTTTTATCACATTAACTGCGCTAAATACCTAACAAAATTAAAATATTTAAAATTACACTATACAATACGTTGATTTTGTTCATGTTTTATTTTTAAATTTCTTTTTTGTACAATATAAAAAGTACAATAATAAAAAGCAAGTAAAGTAAATACAATAATAAAAAAGAGCAAGTTCTAATTATTAAAATAGGTCATTGAGAATTGGAATTCAGATAGACTAAAAGGTTTTATGTTTGTGACGTCACATATACCTAACTAAATTCATAAAAGAAACAAATAAAAAAAATTAATAAACCAAAACCTTTTTTTTGAAACATCAAAATTGATCACACACTATTATTACACGACGACTTTTTGTTAACTTAATAACCTATATTTACATCATTTCATTTAAAAATTTGAATCTTTTTATTTAAAACAAAAAGGAAAGAGATAAGAAAATTCGTTTATTACTTAATTTTCGTGGCAAAAACTGACACTCGCTAGAAACCGGCGACCTCGATCGATGATCAGAAACCAGACTAATTCGAACTATTGTCCTTATTTTACTATATCGTCAGTTTTGAGTGTAAACTTGCTAAATTCGTTATGTGTTGATATGTACTCATAAATTTTGACTAACGAGAGATTGTGGCATAAATAGCAAAAGGCAAGAACGTGACTACAAGATGGCCACCGCCGTTGCCAGCAGCGCAACGACAGAGAAAATCAAGTAAATCAACAGAGACACGTCAAACAGACGTAAATTGAGCGATGGTCATACTTATTCGAAAGTACATTTATTAGAGAAATATTAAAATATATAAATTCAATCTTCTATTATCACAAAAACTGCGTACAAATAAATCATTCTTATAGACGTACGTCATGTTGAAATTACGATTATTAATTATTAAGAATATGGGACATAATGCAAAAAAAAAACCAACTATTATCACAAAAAAATCGTACAAATCGAAAAAAAAAATACATAATCATAAAAAAACTTGACTTAAACTTTATTTTTATAGACGTAACGTTGAAATTACCTCGTGGACCTCAATTTCCAGCGGAGGAAGAGGAAAGCGGAGACTCGAAGCACTAAGAATATTAGACACAATGCTGCAATGTCTAAAGTAAAATCTGAATTGGTCATGTCTAATTCCTCTAAAGTGGTTAAAGGATTTTTGAAATGGCAATATACCTGTAAATAAATAAAATTCATATGAACATTTATTTATATTCATTTAATTAGAAAATAGTAAAAAATATTTTAATTTAGTTTTTTTGTAGTGTTGGTATTTATGGTTATATATTATTTTAACTGTTTTACTTTAATAATATGAGTAAGTAAGAAATTAAAATATTAAAAATATATATATATATTATTTTGTTAGTCTTAGTAAATCATATTTAAAAAAATCACTCAACGGTTTCATCTGTCTAGCGAGAACATAATTCAGACATTCACAATGAACCTAATTTAAATATAATCATTCCGTGGGGATCGAACCCACAACTATTGCTACCACTATGTTCAAAGAAAACAGGCTTGTTATAAGTTTGGTGGGTCTGCGTTTGTGCATATCTGTATGTCTGTTTGTGGTATTGTAGCTTCGGTTTTGATTTACTTATATATAATTTGAAACGTGACTTAACCGAGAATGTTTTTATCCATAACAAGTGCAGCCGTTTGAAGATTATCAGCCATTTCTATTCGTTTTACTTTTTAGAGCCCTTCATGTCGGAGGGTATTCATTATTCTAATAAAAAAAAACATAATACCTGATGACACTGTAATTTAGTCCTATTGTAGGCGTAAGTGGCGAGGGCAGTGCCTTCAAATCCATATCGTATGTACGAAACGTATGTAATCCATCTCAAGTACACTGGTATCGCATCGAATGATACGAAGAAACCACTGAACAGTAAAAACGGCACTGACATAACTGGCGCCAAGAAAACGCCGTTCTGTAAGAAAATATATATTATAATATGGTTAATAGTAATAATGTATAAGTTTCTTAAGTCATTATTGAATAATATTTATTGTATATAAAATAAAATACATCAAATAAATAAATCAGCGTCGCGCTGTATCCCGCACACTGCAGGGTAGGCAGAGGGAACCTAGTAGTCGCCACTTTCTGCGGAATTCTGGAGGCATTGCGTGTTAAGTGGCAGAACTGAACGTCGCGCTTGGCCTCGACACCAGAGCGACGAAATGGAAATGTAAATTTAAATAAATATTTCATCTCCTCGAGTGTGTATTCGTAACATATAATAGACATATTGTAATATAGATGTGACGTAAGCTGGGCGCGGACCTGCACGTTCATGGCGGCGCCCACCACCAGCCCCACGCTCTGCGCCACGAACGCGATGAGCAAGCACGACGACAGGAACATGGAGAAGCGGCTCCACTCCAGCGGCTGCGACGTCAGCAGGTACACTATCACCACGTAGATTATGCAGAATATTGCCTGTTTCCATAATAACAAAAACGAAACTTGTTTAATACAAAAATATAATCAAATTGATAACCTCCTTAGCATATGCAGATTTTTAGTGTCTATTACTAGGGCGAGGTGATCGAAATAGTTCAATATCCCCAATGGGAAACGAACCCGCAACCGCTGCCGCGTATGCTGCAGTTAAAATTAAATTGAAATTTTAACTAAATATAATTACGATTACCTGGAACGGTATGTCGGACACGGTTATCGCCAAATAATACGATCGTAGCGAATACCATCTATTGAAATGTTCCTTTATTAACACCGGCATTTCTAGAGGAACTGAAAATATATAAAAAACAAACTAAATAAGATAAATAGTAATAAATTAAGCAGTGGAAATTATATAAGTATAAGTTAATAGTTGTGAGATCATTTTAAAATATTTCTTCGAATATCTTAAATCTCACTAAATGATAATTTATAATATTTATTTAAGAACGTATATGAGCAAAAGAAAAAGGAGAAAAACAGGAATCGAATCTGCGCCTTTGTTAACAAATATCGATTTTTTTTTACGTTTCTTGAAACATTTAATTATAGTATTTTTATTAGTTTACTTTTGACAGTGAAAAAGATTAGATTAGAGAAAACTTCCATTATTTCGTATATGAACCCACACTTATTACAGAGCTATCGAAATACAAAAATAAATAGATACTCACAACTAAGTATAGTAATCGTCATGGACGTGTACATAAGGAAAAGCATGTTGAAGAACAAAAAACCCAAATTTGACAGGACTTTGGAGCCATCGTCGCCAATGTCGTAATACAACGCTCCTATTAGAAAACCGACGAGAATGTGAGCGAAGAGACGCAGGTACATCAGAGTCTACAAATAGATAGAGAAAAAAAAGTGTTATTGACAAAAATTATGACGTTTTGGTTTGGTATCTTTATGTAAACATTATTTTAGTTTCACGCCGCATCCCGCTTATAGCGTGTAATGCAGAGGGCACCGAGTGTTAGGACACTTGGTTCCACACGCACCGTCCATATTTGAGACATTGTGTCGACAGGCGGAGCTCACTGTTGGGGTTTGTTTTGTTAACAGAGCGATGAAGTAAAAATATTAAATATTTCATTTCCTGGACTGGGAATCGAACCCTGTGCCGCGGTTGGCCACGAAACGTTTATTTGCCATAAATTATATTTCCTCGTTCACATAAACATTCTTCGATAATTTTATATTTCTAACAGATAATTGTTTTGTAATTTACAAAGTAATTAACGACCATTAGTATTTCAAACTATCTATGTAATATACCTACGTGTTTATTATTCTTCAATATAACGTGTTAATTCTGTAAAAAATCCTAACTAGGTTCCCCGTCACCATCAAGAAACTTCCGTACCCCACTTTCCATCAAATATATAAGGATAAATATATAAATGAAATCATTATCTAAGTATACTTAAATTGTACAACATGTTTGTGTCATCAAAAAAACTCGTTTGAACGTGATTTCAACAAAAAAGCGAATTAATTCCAACTTAAGGAGGTAAAAAAACCTCTTTACGTCATAAATAATTTTTATGAATAATTTTATTGATTTTGTGAAATTTAATATAAAAATAAATGTATATAATATATAAATATTGTTCTTATTTTATTTCTTTATATTTACAATTACAATTACTAGCAATTATTGAATCCGTCGTGGCACAACTGCACTAACGTGCGACTGTAAACGCAAAGGTTATGGGGTCGATTCCCACTTGGGGGAACGCATTATTATTTATCAGTATTTTCATTCCCTTGCCTTCCTTACATTTATTATAAATAAATAAACTAAATTAAAATGTCCCTAACACTCGCACCATCAAGACAAATCCGACGACATATCATTTATCAAAATCTGTAGTTTAACAGTAACAAGTGAACAAAGGAACGAACATAGTTAGTAGAACATAGTTAGTAGAACATAGTTAGTAGAACATAGTTAGTAGAACATAGTTAGTAGAACATAGTTAGTAGAACATAGTTAGTAGAACATAGTTAGTAGAACATAGTTAGTAGAACATAGTTAGTAGAACATAGTTAGTAGAACATAGTTAGTAGAACATAGTTAGTAGAACATAATTAGTAGAACATAGTTAGTTGTAAAGACATTAAGTGTAAAATTATCTTAAACACGATGATAATTATGACGATAGCCTCAATTACGAAACGAAATTTAAAGAATATGAATTGATTTGCTACACTTTTCTCTACAAATCTAACATTATAAGAAATACTTACCCAGTCTCGTCTACTAAAAAGCAATGTTCGTTTCAAGACCACCCAAAACTGCGTTAATTCTGACGTAGCATAACGCCGCGGAGATCCGTCCGTGCCTAGTAGAGCCACTTCCACATTATCTGGCTTTTCGGTGTCGACTTGTACTACAAGAGCTTCACCTGGTAAAGTAATAAGAAAAATAATGTTTTATTTTATGTCAGCATTTTAATACATTTATATAATAACTTAAAATAATAGTAATAAGTTTGTTTTATTCATTAATTATGTAAAAAATCTACAAATTTTTGTACATTAGCTTTTTTAAGTTTACACAATATCCCGCATATGGCTAAGTATGCAGTGCGAATCTAATGATAAACACTCCGTCCCGCACTGTCCACTCAATTTTCGAGACATTGCGTGTTGAGTGGCGGAACTCAACGCCGCTATGTTTTGTTACCAGAGTAGAGTAGAGTGTCAAACCCACAACCGTCGTGTTTACAGTTAGATGTTGAGCCGCAGCCCCTCGATGCCTATATATATATATATATATACATTACATTTTTTCCCATTTCTTCGCTCTGGTGTCGATTCCCTCTGCCTACCCTGCCGTGTGCGGGATAAAGCGTGAAGCTAATTTCATACATTGTATTTATTATAGTATTGTATTTATCGCATGTATTTATCAATATAAAAATATCATCATTGGGTTAAGAAAAATAAAGTATAATTGACCGAAAACAGTAGAAAAAAACAAGTATATTTTTTCAATATATCATTCTTCAAATCTTCAATATATCATTAATTTAGCTTATAACTCGAAAATCATTTAGAGGTTACTGGTACTGACACCGGGTTCAAGGAACCCAACTACGGAACAATGTAAGGTTATTTGAAAATTACAAACTTGGAAATGAATACAGATCTCTTTGTCTCGTCTTGTATAAATTATCAATCTTTTAAATGTAAATAGATACATATGATTGTTAAAGTGTAGTAAAATAAAAAAAAATTAAGGCTTATGAAAAAAAAACTAGCAATTTTGAAAATTTAGATAAGTCTTTATGTCGGCATTTGTAAAATGACATAAAAAGGAAAAAAACTAAATAATATAAGTATTCTGTAATTATGTAAACTACAGAAGTTACATTATTTGTAGCCTTTAAATATTTTAGAGGCTTTTTAGAGGCCGGTCGAGGCGCAGCGGCACGAAGTGTGACTGTAAAACCGACTGGTTGTGGGTTCGATCCCCACTCGAGGAGATGAAATATTTACTTAAATTTATATTTCCTTTTCTTCGCTCTGGTGTCGAGGCTAAGCGCGGCGTTGAGTTCTGCCACTCAACACGCAATGCCTCCAGAATTCGGCAGAAAGTGGGGAACGGAGTGTCTTAACACTAGGTTCCATCTGCCTACCCTGCTGTGTGCGGGATACAGCGTGAAGCTGATTTTAATTTAAATATTTTGTAAAATAACGATGATGTCTTAATTAGATATGTATTATATCTTATTAAGGCGTGCTTTATTATATAAAGTGTGACTATAAACGCGACTGGTTGTAAGTTCGATCCCAAATAATTATTTAAATTTATATTTCCATTTTTTCCCTCGTCAGGCGTCAGGCAAAGCGAGGCGTTGTGAAAGTGATTTATATTTTTATTTATATTTTATATAAGCTTTATAAAGCCCGGTTCCCGAGCAGGACGGGCTCATTAAAGACTACGTTGAAGTCGCAAAAGTAAACTGCATACTTGTTTTTCCACCAAAACCGAGCGAGCAGAAAGAGTTGAAATGAACTCACTCATTTCCAGGGAGGGTGGCGGAAATGTAAGAATATTTTATTTAAAATCACTCCTCTGCCTCTTTCTCACTCCGCTCATTCGTATTACTCGATGGAAACCGGATGTAACGTATTAGTTGTTAGTGTTGCGTCTTTACATATTTTCTTTGATAGACTAAACAATATATTTTCAATATCATATTTATAATACATATATTTTAACTTTACATAATGTATGTGAAGGGGATATATAGAGCCGTGACACTACACCACCACGTGTGACTGTAAGCGAAACGGTTGTGGGTTCGATTCCCACTAAAGAAAATGAAACATTTAAATGTTCATTTCTTCGCTCTGGCACCGACTTCCACCTCTCAGCATACGATGCCTCCAAAATTTGGCGGACGTTGGGGATGGAATGTCTTAATAGGAAAAGGAGTGTCTTGACACTAAGTTGCTATGTTCCTCCTGCCTACCCTGCTATGTGCAAAATAGATAGCGTGAAGCTAAAAAAAGCAATATATATATATAGTATACTGTATCTATAGTTCATAAGAAGTAAGAAAAAGCCTAAAATCAAATCTGCGCAGTAATCTATAAATAATTACAGAGCGGCCACGACTCGCCGACCGTACTGTGTATAAGATTTGTTCTTTAAATAAACTTTTAAATATTTTTTTTTTACAAATACGATATCCTAAATACGACTACTTACAGTTTAATAACATAATAGCTGGTATTGTTTATAAATTTATAATAACGTTGTTTTAATATGACGATGCTACGTTTTATGAAAGATAGACTAAACATTTAATATGATCTTTTTCTTTTGCGAAATTAGAAATAAAAACCTAGTGACTGCTGACTGGTGTCATTCTATTCCAGAAACATGTTTATAAACCTTTTAGAACATATTATAATCATCATAACATCTATAGCCCATTAGTAAGTAAATAGAATATTTTTTTTTAACTCCATGCTGTATCCCGCACATAGCAGGATATTCTGAGAGAACGTGGGAACCTAGTGTTAAGATATTTCCGTTCCCCACATTCCACCGAAATCTGGAGGCATTGCCTGATGAGTGGAGGAATTATCGTTGCCCCATGCCTCGCACCAGAGCGAATAAACGAAAATATTAAATATTTTATTTACTCAAGTGGGAATCCAACTCACAACTTGGCACGTCAACAGTCACACATTTGAACCCCAGTGCCACGACTGGCCTCGAATTCGTGCGAGAAAGACTCGAACTCACTACCATAATTTTTAAATTGTCGTATCTACAGAACAAACACAGTGTACTAATACAATATTTTGATACAAACAGGAAATCATTTAAAACTTTGACCTTTGCTATCGTAAATTACTAGATAATAATATAATATTCGTGCTATGTTATATACAATTATATGTCACAATAGATAAATTACTGTTTCAATGTCTGTAGTATTAATCTGTCAACATTTTTTTTTAATTATTTTATTGTTTCTTCCGCAACCCTACAAAGATAGTCGGCGTCAAATTGACGTATCCGTTTTATAAATATTGCTCTCGCTTTATAAATATCGAGAATCCATCTCTTTGCGATTAGGATATCTCATTGGTCGCTGTGAGTCAAAATGACGCATAATTATCTTTTATGTGACTTTCAAGATATTAATTTATGGAGTATTTTTATTGGTTTTCGTCTTATTTTATACTTAATACCTTATTTTATTTTTTTTACGAACGTTAATACTTAAACATATGGACTATAGTACATGTATCATTATATTAGTACATAGTTTTGTTTTGACTTCGATGTTTTGTTTTGACTACATACTATTTTTTCTCTAAATAAAAACAATTTAAAATGTTATACTATAATATCTTATAAAGAGCATAATATAATTAAAAAAACTGAAAGGCTAATCAGAAAATAAATTATTTTTATAAGAAGTTAAGGGTCTAATGGACAGTAGACCAAATGTATTCTGTGTCTATAAAAATAAATAAAAAATACAATATGCGTCAAAATTACCCATGTTTATTATTTATGTAACAATATCTTTCTAGCGTTAGCGTTAACTAGTAGTTTAAGTGACAATATAAAATTAATAACGATATTTTTAAAATGATTAATGACATTTTGGGGTCTGAGTAAATATTTACATAGTATAACATAGTCCAAACCTGCAAAACATATGTATAAATTTATTTTTTCTGTTAACCTATTGTTAAGAAACTCTAATCCCATTGAGGCATCGAACTCACAACCGTCGCGTTTAGCCACACGCTTGTGTAATTACAGCCTCGGTTATAAGAATATCCAATTTCGAGACACTATTCTGAATTTTCAACCATATTACAACAATTTAACATTATGAGTTGCGTAACTTAATCTACACACACAAATAAATTTATGAAAGTTAGAAGCAAAGAAAGTATTATAAAAAGTTATGAATTTACAGTTTATAATTGTCAAAATCATTTATTTCCATTCAATAGTAGATATTATTAGTCATTTGTTTATTGCTCTTTTTATTGACGTTAAAATCGACCCTTATCACTTGTATATCTAGTTGTAGACTAAAAATCAATTGTGTTATGACGACATTTGTAATGTATGAGAGAATTTTAACTGAAAGCAGATGTCGCAGGTTCAATTCAATAATAATTTTAAAACTCATTATCGGTATCGTGGTAATGACATAGGACTATATATTTATTAAAATAGAAAAATTAAAAAATAAGGAATAAGGGGTGTTTATTTGCTTTACCATGGCAATACTACAATCAAATAAAAGCAATTTATAATACGTTTTAAAGAAGTCTTATATAAAATAAATATTCTTAACACCAAAAACTTAATAAAGTCCACACCAAAACTAAATTTGTAAAAAAGTATTTAGTTTAACTTGGTTTTAAACCGACGTCATTTTTAAAAAGGTCCATATTCGTTAACTATGTTTCTACTTTCGGTTCATTATTTTTAAGCAGTCTGTTTTCTTTGTTTTTATTATAACAATTTCATTTCTTAGGTGTTGACGCACTTTAATACTTCACACGTTGTAGTGTAGTGTTGATAGTGAATTTATTTACACAACGAAATCATGAGCATTAATTTATATATACTTTCTTTTCTATTTCACTGTTGGCTATCATCATCATCACCAAATAAGTTATACGTTTACATTCGTTAATTTTTTACAACGATCTAGTTTATCAATATATTATTTTTTTAGCTTCACGCAGTATTCTCCCGCAATGAACATAGTAGGTAGAGAAAATCCCTAGCGAATCTCCGTTCCCCACTGGCCGGCGAATTTCGAGACATTGCATGTTAAGTAAGACCCACCCACTTAACACCGCGCTGTACCTAACAAGCCAGAATTAGCAAGCTAGAACTGCTATGCTGTAACACCGAAACACTGCGGCATTTACTTACAGCCACACGCTGTACCGCTAAGCCACGACGGCCACAACTATTATTTACGAAATAAGTTTTATATATCACTGTCCTATAACATTAAAATAAAAACAAAAGTTATTCATGAAGGAAAAATCCTACTACATTAATATGCAGAAACGCAAACGAAACAATCTCTATTGTTTTTACAATGGAACTTATATAGTAATACATGCTATGACAGATATTTTAAAATTCTTTTATATTTATTTATTAAACAAGATCATTTTCGAGCAAACAAATAATTTGTTTATATACGCGGTGGTTGTGGGTTCGATCTTTACTTAAGTAAATGATATCCTTACACTGCTAATATTATTAATATAAATGTTTGTGAGGTCGGATATTAGATAAAACTTCATAGTATATTTAGCTTATACATCAGAATATCACAAAGCCTACGATTTACATAAATATCCGAACGAACCAAACAAAAAGGTTTTACAAAATAACTTACTTTTGCCTTTAGACATTTCATTGGCCGCATATTGTAAAATTCCATTTTGTATATTAGTACCGTTGGTCCCGTTAGTCCCGTTAGGCACGTCCGCCATTTTGTCCTGTATTTGAGACGCATCGTTTTTATTCCAGTCGTTTTTCAATGATTTCTCCATATCATTCTTATTGTTATATGCTGCAAGTTTCGGTAACGGCATTCCATTTCTGTAAATTTGAATTTAAAATAATAAAAACATGTATATTCATTTCTACACTCTATACAGAGCCTATCAAGAAGCGCCTAACGCCCCATTTTGTCTTAAGTCAACGTGACTGGAAAACTTCCTAAAAAAGGTTGAGCCTGCAGTCTTCATATATAATGAAGAAATATCCAATAGCGTCACGTAGGCGTTTTTTTTTTTCTCTTTATTGAAAATTTAATCTATTTTTTTTTCCTTTATAAAAAAGCAATGTAAAGGAAATAGATAATAAAAAAATTCAATAACTAACAATTACAGATAAAATATAGGATGAGATAAAAAAAAATATGATAAAGTGAAAAATATTTAACCTTCATAAATTATATCGTAATTAGAAACGATACCTAATTGCTTACTATAAATCCTCACTAGAAAATAATTATCACTTTTTTAGTCTCTGATAAAGTAATATCAGATATATGTACGTAAGTATCAGCTTGTGCCACTGCGCCACGAAGGCCTCATTTTTTTTATGTTTAAAGAATAGAATATAAACGATCTTTTCCACGTATTAAAGAAAATGTCTAAAATAAATAACATTAAAAAAATGATTTCACGGTTTATTTACCAAATATTTCCATAGTTTTATAAGAAATAAACAACAATACGTTTGATTCTGTCTTCATTAATATATGAATAAAATTTCTCATGTCTTAATGTCATGCTGTTGTAGATTAATCGTAAAACGTGAAATGGATTCAATTAAGACGGAGAAACCCATTTTGCTATTATGATTTGTATGATTTTATAATGGTTGAGGAAAAATCAAACAAATATAACAGGTTGTATCTTAGTTCATTTAGCCAATTTTTTTAAATCGTAAAATCTTAATTTAAAAATTATGTTAAGAATAAACAGAAATAGACTAGACTGAGCAATTTATGTAAAAAAATATATATCAATGAGTTTCTAAAGAGAACCATTCGGAGGGAAAGATATATTAAATGTATGTTTCATTATTTACAATATTTTCCTATTTATTTTAAGCTTCACGCGATATCCTGCACATAGCAGGGTAGGCAGAGAAAACATTGTGACAATACATTCTGTTCCCATTGAAACAGTTCCATTCCCTACGTTCCAAAGAATTGGACTCCCGAATGGGAATCGAATCCACAACCATCGCATCTACATTCGGTCGCTTACACCCCTGCGCCACCCCTTTTTTTATGGAAAAGACACAGCAAACGAGCGTGCGGGTCACCTGATGGTAAGTGACTACCGCCGCCCACGACCCCGTGCAACGCCAGAGGAGCTACAGGCGCGTTGCCGGCCTTTAAAGTGGGTTGGGCGCCGGGGCCCGGCATTACCTGATGCGAAACGCAGTGGCATAAAGCCACTACTTCACGCCGGTTTTAAATGCCGGGGGTGGTAATGATCCGGTCGAGTCTGCCCATGCGTGTTGCCATTGCTGGCGACGTGACTCTACCACACGTACTTTAGTCGCCTCTTACGACACCACCAGTACCAGGATGATCCTATTCTAGGCCGAGATCACACGGCACACAAACCCCTATTCCCTAGCTAGTTTTCAGAACTCACTACTTCAGAACTCTACTTCAGAACTAACTAATAATAGAAAACGGAGACTAAAGAGTTCAAATACAAAAATTTTCCTTTCTACTAAAAAACTAACAAAAAAGAACCCATTTACAAATAAATAATAGCTATAAATAAACATACCTAATATCATTCTTCCCGTTTTCAATAGCTCGAACCAATTTGCCTGTATTGTCACCATATTCGCCACAAGATACTTCTATTATGAAGGACGCTGGATTATGGTAAGACGGACATTGTAAATTTAAACTGCCAAGCCATTCCACTGAAATAAAATAAAACAAGTAAAAAAAAATCAGCTTCACGCTGTATCCCGCACACAGCCGGGTAGGCAGAGGGAATTTAGTGTTAAGATTATAAATTGTATAGTATTTTCCATACAGGATTTCAACCTACGACCATTTCTTATAAATACGAGTATACTTCATAAATGTGATATATATTGTATGTCAAAGCAAGTCTTTGCAAATGCGTCAATTATATAGTGCGGTACTAATTGTATCTTATTTGTTCCGTATAATTAATGATTAGATAGCCGTCTAAAGGTCAATCGGTAGACCTAATGAATGTGTTGTAAACATTCATTAAAATAAAAAAATCACTAAAATTAAAAAAAATGTGGTGACATTTAGAAAATGATACTTGAGACTTTTAAAAAAACTAACTACTAGTTGAAGTTTAAAAAGTAACAACTTAAAAATGTTTTTGTTAAAGTTGAATGTCAATAATTAAAGTTACTTTTGATGTAAAATTAACATCGACATACGAAAAGTAGAAATATGAAGGACATTTTGTTACTTTTCGGCTTTTAATGGTTCGTCATTTTAAACCTGTAAGTATTGTTTGCATTCTTTTAAGCAAGACAAAAATAGACATATTATATGAGAATTTATATAAAATATTCGTTCTAACTTTTGATTTAGTATCAATATTTATAAACAAACAATTACATAAGCACGACGGTCTGATTGATAACAAAAATACCTATAGACAAAATAAAAATAATTAAAAAAACAATAATGATCAATGATAAAAAAAAAACAAAATCAAAATCGTCATACCCAGTCTTCCAGTACTGCCTTGATACACGCACTGTCCATCCGCCAGCGTATACAAATGATCAAACATTTCAAACAAACGAGCCGACGGCTGATGTATCGTGCAAATAATAGTTCTACCGCCCCTTGCCAAAGTCTTCAACAAGGATATACATTGGAAACAGGATGAACTGTCTAAACCTGATGTGGGCTCATCAAAGAACATTATAGGAGGGTTGTTAACTAACTCCAGGGCTATGGACAAGCGCTTCTTTTGACCCCCTGAAAGGTTTGATGTCATTGTTTTATGGTGTTCCGATAGACCAAGGGTCTCGAGGATTTCTTGGATCTGTAAGAGAAAAAAAAAAATTTTATGAAAAAAAGCATGTTAAATATTTTAAATATTTTATGGACTTGCAAATTTTGATATTTTTAAAGAACCTTTTGAAATTACAACAATTAGGGATAGAAATATAAATATTTAGATATTTACAAATATAGTGTTAAAAATAGTTACTAATCAGAATGCAAACGATACAATGTAAAAGAATTAAATCATTGACACGGAACGTAAATTAAAACGATGACCTTATCTCTTGACCTTGGATTTTTTACGTCAACTTTTTTTATAAATTAAAAACAATACAATAATTAATTTGTTGCAATTTATCTCTCAATAAGCAACTTGGTTCTCTTTTTCAGCCTATTTTGGAGATTTAGTTGGTTTAGGTTTTTATACTTTAAATCAGTCAAACGTTTCTGTTGATATTATAACAATTGCTTTTAGCTCTTTAACCAAAAGAGTTAAGTAGCTTGAACACACATATATATAAACTATTTATATTATTAAAAACCTATCATTTTTTCCGAATGCTAAGGAAACGTTATTATTGTAATTAATGTAATTTGCTAACTTCTTATCTATTGAATTTAGGTGAATGTCCAAAGGGAATCTTATATTTAAATCAATTCTCAGCATTGAGGGTACTATAAAATTTAATGCTAACATACCACTTCTTCCTTATCAGCTCTTGTAGTAGCACTCGGTAATTTTAAAGCAGTAGCTACTGCCATGGCTTCTTCGACAGTCAAATTTCCATGCAATTGATTATCTTGCATGATATAGCACGATAGCTTTCTAAAGCTAGACAGATTGCGCTCCATACCGTTTACTGTGATGCTGCCCTCCAGTCCGGACGTCCTAGGAACAAAGAAAAAAAAGGATATTGAAAAAAAAAATTTTGGAAACCTTAGTGACTAATAATTTTTATTTTGTCTATTGAAATTGTAGATTTGCTTAGACCGCATATATCGGGAGATGTGTACAAAGAATATTTGGACCATATATTTGAACATTGGCTGACGCTACATTTGACAATATGTATCAATAATTTTGCTAGCAATAAATGAAAAGTGGTATATTAAATAGTATTTCAAACGATGGATGTACAAACATTAATTATAAATAATAATAGTTTTATTTTTTCTATTTTTATTCCTGAGGTATTCCCAAATATAACAGAAAGAACCTAGTATGAAGACACCCCGCTTCCTACTTTCCGCCTTGTTCTGGAAGCATGGTGTGTTGAGTGGCGTAACCCAACGCCGCGCTTTACCTCGACACCAGAGCGAAGAAATGAAAATATTAAATATTTCATTTACCCTAGTGGGAATTGAACCCACAACCTGTCGCGTTTACAAAACACGATTTGGCCCTTCGCCGCGACTACATATTGCATGTATGCTTTGCGTAAATATTGCACAACACAATATCGCACAGAGTTGACTAAAACTTGGAAACACGTGCATTACTAAACATACCACTTCGCGGAGTTGGAATCGTTAGGACTGAATTTTATAATTATAAAAATTTTAACATAAAAAACTTATTCTCTATGAAGCGCTTCGCCTGACTAAATTAATAATAAATAAATAATAGATTATAAGAAGGCATAGTGGCACAGCCGTGGCGCAGTGGCACAAGTGTGTGACTGTAAACGCAATGGTTGTCGTTTCGGTCACCACAAGGGGGAATTAATTTTTATTCAATCAAAATTTTCATTTTCTTCGCTCTGGTAAACAAAGCAAAGCGCGACGCGGCAGAGGCAGAGAGTGGGGAACGGAGAGTCTTACTCTTAATACTAGATTTCCTATGCCCACTCTGCTATATGCGGAACTCAGCATGAAGCGAAAAAAATATTTTTCCTAACTAAAAACAACCCGATTCTTTTAAAATTATTAACAAAATACAATTTTTGAATTAAGAAACATTTATACAGAACATGCATATATGAGTAGAGAGTATAGTCCTTCTACCAGCCTATTAAACAAATTCTAAGGAGAGACAAAAAACATTTAACAAAACTATGTGTATGTATTAACCAGTTTTAGCAAATTAGAAAATAATTTACATTCTCTACTAGGCATATGAAATAAAATGTCAAATTGTACATTTTTACATATAAAAATGAGCAATAAAAATGAAAGTAGGTACTTCTGATTACTAGGCATAGCGAGTTTCAAGATCATATCTTACAAAAGAGCCTTGAGTGTCTGTCCTTATTTTATCATCTTTTTTGCAATTCAATTAATATTGTTTTTCTGTCTATGAAATGAAGGAAAAATTTTTACGCTTATTTTCATGCATTTTTTTAACTCGACGCTGTCTCCCGCACATAGCAGAGTAGCCAGAGGGAACCAGGCGACCTACTGCTAGGACACTCCGTCCCCATTCAGGCACTTCCGTTTCCCATGCTTAATTCCTAAATAATTAATTTTTATTATTCTTTATTGCATTTAACGTGTGTATAATATTTTTCGTTTGCAATCATGCGTTCTAGCAAGCAGAACCATCTTATGTTTTACGATAAACAAAATTTTATAAATATTTTTGCAAAAGTAGTCAGAAGAATTTAACACGTTTAAATTTATATTTGTAACGAAAGTGTCTTGATAGGGACGGAGAAAGATTTAATTAAAGAAGGAACATTATAAAAATCTATTAAAAAAAGCTATTCACTATTAGTACGAAGCCTCATGCGTACATAGAAATTTTGACATATAAATTATGTATGAAATGAAGATAATTTTAGCATTATCGCAAAATAATTTAAATCAAGGACACGAAATCAAATCAACCTTCAATGCCAAGCATAACGTATAATGATAGTATCAGAGTATACGAAATAATCAATAAATCTGTTTAAAATGTATTTACAGTACCGCCGACGAGTCGTGCCTGCCCCGAATTTAACTTCTTACATTGGATTTCCTTGACCTTCTTCCCGAATGTGCAAAATTTCGGAAGGCCTAACTTGATTCAAGGCAACCACGATTCGTCGACCATACTGTATTATTTTATTTTATTTTTTTCAACCCACGCTAGGACGGGAGTTAGAAAGGACCTAATGCTGTTCCTCACTTTTCGACCGAATTAGCGACATTACATGTTGGGTGGCTTTATATCACCAGATTAAGGAGGTGAATCATGAAAAGAATATTTATTTTTGACTGGGAATCGAACACACAATTAATGCGTGGAGGTCCTAATGCTCAACCGTGGCCCAAATTATCTTATGTTAGCGTATAAGTTATAAAAACTAAATCTATAAAAATATAGATAACATTTTGAAAACTATTATGTATTATGCCAGCCAAAAAAACACATTAAGAATTAACTACTGAATACATCGAACAAAAGCCAAAAAAAAATGCGACTCCCAAAATATCGTAATTAGTTATAAAAATTATGGCCACTTATATCGCACAAAACGCGTATTTCGACACTAAAAAGAGAATTAAAATTAATAGGGTACTTTCGGTTGACCTATAATTATGAAATTTGGCAGTTAGCATCTATAGGTCGAACTTGTTCAGGAAAAATTCTGAAAACTATATATTTGTGATTAAATCCTAAAAAATAATAGGCTTCAACTGAGGTATCAGATAAAAAAGCTATGGCTAAGCTAAAGGTTAAATTTCAAAAAAAGCTCGAGAACTAGAATTTTTGTACGGAATCCTCGGTGGGCAAGCCCAACTCGCGCTTGTCCGGTGTTTTCAGTTCATTCAACAAATCAAAAGTACTTTATATAGTTGCCCGCTGTATATGGCATAGCTGCAGCAGGATAGGCAGAAGGAACATAGTTAAGACACTCCGTTACCCAAGCAACGCACGCACGCCAATTTTTCGAGACTTGGCGAAACGTCGCGCCGTCGCTGTTACCCTAGCGTCGAAAAAAAATACAATTAATACCACCGAGTGTCCCCAACGCTGACCAGACGGTGTGCCACTGAGCCACTATGGCCTAAGTGTACTTTATAATACCAAATATAAATATACCAACAGTAAATGCACCTATTGGTAACAACATAATAATTATCCTATCCGTTGTTCGTAGATTGCCAAATCTGATTTTAATCGTCTAATAAACTATATACACACTAACAATATCGTAGTTGATTATTTAAATCAGTTTTATATTATAGCGTTACACAATACCTACGCATGGATGCGCTGGAGGATACGCTTTATTTTTTCCAATATATATTTTCCCCTTTATGTTCCATAAAGGGGAAAATATTGATTAAAAGGTCTATTTGTGTAAATAACTTAATTTTCCTTTGCTTATGTAGGAATGATATTCTTAAAACTGGTTGAGTTATTTTTTAATCTACTATCTATCTAAATTAATGAAGAGACTATACTCTTATTTCTCAAAGTGATAGAAGTGGACCCCCAGGGGAGAGTCGGGATGGAAAATGGAAAAAAGTTTGGGAACCGCTGGTCTACACTATTAAAAATGTTGCGTATTAAATGGCGGAACTCAACGCCATGTATGTCGAGGCGTGGAAAATAGTTTATTCCCTTGAGTAGGGACGTATAACCATCTTTTTTTTTTTTTGGTTTGGTTTAGTGTCAGGCGCTTTTCTACTTCGCGAAACGAGGAACCATTGACCCTCTAGATATAAAACCCAACCAAAAAAACATCATTTTGCAGAACTTACTCTATTTGCAATAATAAAATAAGGAAACTTGTCTGACAAGAAATATTTTAATTGAGATAATTAAGAAAATTCTCTTCGAATAAACGTTATTTAATTGTCAAGGCCTTAAGTTAACGACGTAAAGTAACTTACCTTGCACTTAACAATTTTTTTTTTGGTAACTTGTTGATATTTATTAAGAATTTTTAAAAACGGAACAGTTTTAAATACCTAAATATGTCATAAAAGTGATTTTAATGATGAACAATTCGAGGATTTTAATGAGCAATTGAGGCCGCCGCAGTGGCACAAGCGTGTCCTTAAATGCGACGGTTGTGAGTTCTATTCCCAGGGAAAAGAATTACTAACAAGGCAAAGCGCACAAACTGCCTATCCTGCTATATGCGGGATATAGCGTGAAGCTAAAAGAAACTCCAAGATAAATGTGCGAAACACTAATTAGAATTTTAATTTACTTAACATTTTCCTTTTACGGTTTATATACACAAGTACTTAGTGTGATTTCAACTGTTTTTTTGTTTTTCAGTCATACTATTTTTTTGTTTGTCTGTCTGTCCCTCTTTTTATCCGGCCTCTATGATTTTAACATAACTGTTAACTAGTATTCCAGTCGTGGATTTGCCCGTGAAGACAACACAGTTCTGGTTACCTAGCTATTTCCCATTTTACTAAAAAAAATACTTTATAATTTTCCATGGATACCAAAACACAAATTAATAATACTATAATAATCCCAGTAAATAACCAATTAAAATAGGCACAAATTATATTTCAACATATTTAATGCAACATTGACAAATAACAACTCGTACAACACATTTAAATGATAACGTGAGTACGGAGAATGTATGATTCTAAAAATATTATTAGGTATATTGTTTATTAAATTGTTTTGTTTTTTAACTTCACGCTGTATCCCGCACACGGCAGTGTAGGCATAGAGAACCTGGGAACCTAGTGTAGAATGGCCTTTTCAGCGTCACCGGCATTTGGGAAGTCGAATTAGAAAAGCTCTGAGCTTGGCTTGGTAATAATGTCAAGACACTCTGTTTCCATTAAGACTCTTCACTATCCGCCATTGTGTATTGAATGGTGGAGTTCGACGCCGCGGTTTGCCTCGTTACCAGGGCGTGGTAATGGAAATATTACGGGCCACGACGACCTTCCTACAGTATATATTTTTTAAATTTATATTTGTTAAACTTATAAGAAATACAGATACACATACAGATTTTAAGGGTATTTAGAATTTACCAGAATATATTAGGTATATCAAGACGCGGTTTTGAGGTCCGCTACTCAAGCACAAAACGTAATCTCAATTCGTACTGTAACTGACATCCCACCCTTCACTCAATAAAATATTTAAATAAAATTATTTAAATAATAGTTTTAATATGGCTCGTGATACGTCTAATATAGTTAGAACCCTTTCGTAGTGATCGTAAGTAATCCAAGATCTTTTAGAGATTCAGAGGTAACAGTATTAATATGAAATATATCATAACTTTAATATAAGTACAAATAAAATATATTATGATAAATAAAATGTCATAGTCAGTCCGTTTCGGTCTCTCGTGATATTTCTTAAGAATATCGTAGACGTCCTATCCTCCTCTCTGTTATACCCAGTCATTACTGATAGTTATAACTAAGGGGGAATAGTGAGTGGCCCCGCACCCGCCAATTACCGTGGATTCCGGCCGTTCGGCTCTGAACCCTCCGGGACGGATCGGAATAGTTAATATTTGTGATTCTTATAATGCTTTTGCGAAAGATCAATTATTAAATAACTTATTCAAAGACCAAAGTCTAATATGAATATTTGCAATAGAGTTGAGATTATTATATGTAGGCCGTAGCCATAGTTACATGACTTATAACTCTCTGCTTCAGATATCAGATCGAACTCCCTACCGCTAGGCGGCCGATTATGTGAATCCACTTCAGTTTGTTTCTTTAGAGGCGTTATATTAATGTACCTTCGTGTGTCTTGCTTATAACTATATATTTAACCTTCGTGTGTCTTGCTTATAACTATATATTTATTAATTGTATCTTAATAATATTAAATTCTGTATGTATAATGTGACGTGTTTGTTATATCCGTATTAATTCGTTAATATAATATATTTCATATTATATTTATTTCCTACGTGCACTTATTATATGCTTTAGTTCCAATATTAATATAATTTATATTCACTGTTATTGTAACGCCTCTTTTAAACAGAACCGTCGTAGAATACCACGCACAGCACACACCCTGCAGCTGTTTGTCTGAACTGACACTAGACTCAGAGTTGTGGGAATGTAATATAGAAATCATTAATTGAAAATACTCAGTTATCGCTAGAACAGCCAGCGACTCCAAGTAGACGCGATTCTACTACCAGTTCAGTAAAGAACCTCAGTGCTGAGAAGAACTGGCGGAAGAAACTCAGCAGCAGAATCCAACTCCACTAAAGCATTTCGCTTATATCAAATATGTCAGCACCAGTGACGCCCGGCTATATATTATAAGCATGTCTTCGACATCAGTCGATTGACGCATTATGTTTAGTACGATAAACTAAGCGTTAGACAAATAAGCGGACACTGCTATATACGTACACCAGAGCTAGGACATAAAATAGCACCACACACCCGTATGAGACGGGCGGACACTACTACATACACCAGTACCAGGACATAAAGCAGCATCACACACCTATCCATCATACACTAAGCGTTATCGTTAACGCAGCGCAAAGCACCACGAAACTATTTAAATATAATATATATAAAATTAAATGCCATAGCAATTCACTTAGCCAAGCACATTAGTACCAGCGAAGCCAAGCAGCAGTCGGTTGTGACTATATTGTTTAATAGTAAAACATAGGGTCAATGAACTCTAAGTCGTATAAATCGTAAATATATATTTTGAAATAATAGTTTTATATCATATTATAAATACTATTATATTTATATTTATAGTAACATGTTAAATATTTACTAATATATATAGAAATTACATTTATAAGTTATTATAATTCACAAAACCTATTTAAATCTCATTTCACAATTCCCATACACGCATCTAACAAAGATGGCGGCAGGCATTCTGCGTACATTTATATAATTGGAATTTTACATACCTCACAAAACATCTTCATGTATTTATTTTCATTTACTAAATAAATAATATTTATCTTTGGATATTGACGGCATTATATGTATTAATATCATTCTTCTTTGTTTTAATAATAATCTATTAAAAACTTACCGACGAAGTATTTCAAAGCAAACAATCGTAAATAGTGAAAGCACTTATTACTTATCTTAGCAACCTCAAATATTTATATCACAATTGAAGATATAATCTCAGATGCTTTTTGTATATTAAATATAACTAGATATACGTTAATTATAAATTAAATTTCTCTAAACATTTAAAACATCCATCCTTCCTCAGACGCGTCCGCCATCCCCCTTCTTCTGTTCCTTTTCTTCTTAAAACATGACGATAACGTTGACGGTAGCTTATTCAGCCAACATGATATTTTACAATAATTAAAATATTAATTATGTTATTATGTATTTTAAACGATAATACATAACGTCTGATTATAATTATTAAATATATTTTTAATAAATTTATTTTATATCTTCGTGTTTTATCTACGGTATATTACGTCCCTTTAACATTACTTGTAAATGGAACGCGTAGTTAAAGAAGTGAACTAAATTTGAATTTGAATTAATTATATTATTTACCTACACATTTTAATTCTGGTATGGATCTTTACAGTACGTAAAACTTATACCTAGCTATCTAGTGTTCACTTCAAAACACAATTGGTTTGAATAATAAGACTCAGAAGAATAAGAAACAGAAAGACGAGATCAATTACAAATAAAATTATATTAAAATATATTTTTAATTTTTTACATATAACAGTCCAGTAAATTCAGTACAGTTAAGTATAGTTAACTTGTGCCGTGTGATCCCGGCCTAGAATAGGATCATCCTGGTACTGGTGGTGTCGTAAGAGGCGACTAAAGTACGTGTGGTAGAGTCACGTCCACCATTACCGTCCGTCCGTCCATTACCACCCCCAGCATTTAAAACCGGCGTGAAGTAGTGGCTTTATGCCACTGCGTTTCGCATCAGGTAATGCCGGGCCCCGGCGCCCAACCCATCTTAAAGGCCGGCAACGCACCTGTAACTCCTCTGGGGTTGCATGGGGTCGTGGGCGGTGGTAGTCACTTACCATCAGGTGACCCGCGCGCTCGTTTGCCGTGTCTTTTCCATAAAAAAATAAAAATAAAAAAATAATAAAAAAAGTTATCGTTTAAAGATAAAGAAATTCCTACGCATAAAAATACAGACTGTTTTGATTGACAATAGCCAACGATTTTAATATGCCTAATCAAAATGAAACTAGCTTACTAGGCACGTATAATGACCACAAAAATATTCTCGAAGTTTTATTGTTAATTGGTCTCACGTTACAAAAAAATAATGATATACGATTCACTTGTTTATGAAATATAATGAAATTGTTTATATTTGAAAAAATATATATATTGAGGCCAGTGGTGGCGCAGTGGCACAAAGTGTAACTGTAAAACTGACTGGTTGTGGGTTCGATCCCCATTCGAGGAGATGAAATATTTACTTAAATTTATATTTCCATTTCTTCGTTTTGGATTCGAGGCAAAAGCGCGGCGTTGAGTTCTGCCACTCAACACGCAGTGCCTCCAAAATCCGGCAGAAAGTGGGGAACGGAGTGTCTTAACACTAGGTTCCCTCTGCCTACCCTGCTGTGTGCGGGAGACAGCGTGAAGCAAAATTTTTTTTTAATTATATATATTTATACGATTTTTGAACCTACGACTAGGCACATGCTTTTTATTTATTTTTTTCGTTTCACGGGATACAGTGCCATGAGGTAGGCACAGAGAGCCTAATTTTAAGACACTCCGTTTCCTACTATCTGAGACATTGCTTGTTGAGTGGCGGGACTCAAGGCTGCAACATCAACATAATAAATAATTTATTTCCCCGAACCGAGGTTGAACCCACAATCAGTTCAGTCACACGTTTGTACCATTACGTCGCAACGGCCCGAATTAAGCTCTCTTGGCTACTTATAGTGTAACTTACGTACAAATTGTCATAAATTGATTATTGAAACAGCATAGCAAGGATCATTAAGTCGACACAAACGAACTACTATTAGATACATTGGAAAAATGAAAATAATGGAATGCCTCCATGACATCTAACCCACCACCATGATTTTTAGTATCTACTACGCCACGATAGCGTATTTTTTACTATTAATTTATAATTTTTAAATATAGGACAAGTAACAGCCAAATGCCAGCGGTAAATCAGGAAATACACATAATTACGCATATTATTTATACATACTAGCGCGTCATACCTACACCTCATTTACATCGTATACTACAGGTACTTGAAAATATTACTCAACAAAAATCCATTTACACTTACTAATTTACTATATAACATACATAGACTACAGAAAATGATTTTTTTATGCTTCACGCTTTATCCCGCTCGTGGCAGGACTCGGTTTCCATTAAAACACGTCAGCTTTCTACGTTTCGCCGAATTCTGAAGGATCAGTGGCGGAGTTGAACGCCGCGCTTTGCCTCGGTACCATCGAGCGAGGCGATGAAAATATTAAATTGTTCATTTTCTTGGGTGGGAATAAGCCTTCTGCGACGACTGGCCTCATAAACAAAAAAATCTCGGATTGATACCGATTCTATTCCCAAAAGATCTTTCTGCATATGTATAAGAATAAGCATGAAAATAAAAGTGCAATACTAGTTTTAACGACCATTCCGCCTTCTATAAGCTTTATATTAATATTATTTAGAGATCTTCACACACACACGTAGTATGTGGTATAATAGCAGGATAGGTACATTCCATTCTTCGCTTTCAGCATGAATACTATTATCACAGAGCTGGAATCGAACTCACAACCAACGCATTTACCGATGTCGCGTTCCACTGCGCCACAATCGCCTAAATATAAGACATCATCCACTTATCTTTATATTAGCAGTTAGTTAGACACCTAGTAGTTAGCTTGTCTAATTACTAGTCTCCAAAGTGGTCGTCTAACAAAGAAGTCGTCTCCTATAATTGCGCAGCGTATAAAGTTAGGTACTTAGACTTTGAACTGCATATATTTTTATATGATGAATAATATGATAGACAATGCTGATAAGAAGCAAAATGTATAACAAAGGAAGTCATAGTGTTAATATATTTAATTATAAAATTTCCTTTTTATAATATTAAATATAAAATTTGCGTATTCAATATTTATACCTAAACTTATGTATAGATCTTTTTTACAGCTTCAGCTTTTTTCAGCTGTATCCGGCATTTTGCAAGGAAGGCCGAGGGAATCTAATGTTAAAACACTCCATTCCCCACTTTACGACGAACAAGTTTTTCGCGTGGAGAGGTGGAATTTAACGCTTTACTTCGTTACAACAACAAATAAATGAAAATATTAAATATTCCATAACTCCGAGCCCATCTTCATTTCCAACCCACCAACCTAGTATCTAGTCACACGCTTTTGCCACTGCGCCACGAAGGTCTCTAAATTGTGTAAAGATAAGAATTTTAGATATTAAAAAAAAATGTATATTTTAACGCCACCAACTTATCACTGTTTTACTAATCCTGTCCAGTATTGAACCGCAACAGGACAATCACTAACTATAACAAAAATATCAATTAACCGGAATTCGAACTGACGATCCTCTTCAAACAAACTACACATCTGTACAATAACATTATAGATCTCAACAGTTGGTTTGGTTGAATACGCTAATCTCACAAACTACTGGTTCGAATTGAAAAAAATGAAGCAAAACAGGAGAGCTCGAGAGTTGCACACTTAACTATTACCATTTGACTACAGAGTCAATTCCAGGCGTAAAAAGTAGTATTCTATACAATTCCAGTAATATAGTATAGTAACTACTATACTATAGTAGTAATACAGTAGTCGTCAGTGGTTTGCGCAAGCCCTGCATGTCTATACATTGCAAATGTCCGGTGTGCTAGTTAACTGACGACGTACGTAATTTATTGACATTAGTCTACGTTTTTTCATATCGCCTATCCCTTCACTTGCTCGTCGATTTCCTATAAGTGTCAGACGTCAGCTTATATTTATCCTTTGAATATTATATATTGAGGCAAGTCGTGGCGCAGGGGCACGAGCCAGTGGCTAAGTGTACACGCGTGGGTTCGATTCCCACTCGAGGAAATGAAATATTCAATATTTTCATTTCTACGCTCTAGTGTCGAGGCAAAGCGAGGCGTTGAGATGCAACAGGCAACACTCAATGTCTCCAGGATTCGGCGGAAAGGGGGTAATGGGGTGTTTTAGCACTATGCTTCCTCTGCCTACCTTGTTACGGTCGGGATATAGCGTGAAGCTGAAACTATTATAATATATTGGTATACTTATTAAGACACTCCGTTCTCTCAGCCTGTAGCCACTGTATCCATAGCCGTAGGCCGCCATTCCATATTAAACAGTCATATCTTCATATTTCTAAGATATGCCTAAATTTTGCCCTTATTTTGCCCCTAAGCATGAGCATAAAGTTAAGAATAATATACTATAATATAATTCTTTTTGCGTATTTAATATATAATGTCCAGCTGATAGAAAAAAAAACATAAAATTTTAATTCTAAATATTCTTGAATATTCTCTAACGAAAGTTACCAATACTTTTATGTTACACGTTGCTCTACGCACTGTGTAATTGATCTGACCCATATGCAGCTGATAACGGAGTTCCGGTTGCCAATAATTCTGACATACATAGTAGAAACATATGCTTTTTTACTAAATATTATAGATTTGGAGGTTCAGTAGTCAAAGTAGTGACTTTACTACTTAGCCGGTCGCAGGTTCAATACACTTGAGAAAAGAACTTCTCGTGAATATATATTTTTATGAATATATATTATGTATATTATGTTACTTCGAAACACACAGCGTTGATTGAAGAAGCAGTCTCCTAATTTCGCCTATTTTCATATATAAATGGTTTAACTTACCAAATAGTCTTCGATATACTTTCCTCTTTCACTTCTGCAGAGACGTACGTCATCTATTCTCTGTGGCGACGTGCTGTCATCTATCACTCATAGCGTCTTATAATTTTGCCGCGATCGGATGCAAAAATTATAAATAACAAAATTTATCTTTGATAGATTTAATATTAATGACAAATTTTGTGTAAAATATTTTTATATTACGGAGTTTAGTTTATATTTGTGTTGTGTCTCGCAAAATTAATATATATAATTCAGAAGTACAGGAAAAGGAAAGTTGCTGTTTTCAGAATTCAAGATGGCCAACAGGCCCTTAAAGTTTTTTAGCAATTTTTTCCTAACTTACGAAAAATGAGAAGAAAAAAAAGTAAGCCCCCTTTACTATATAAGAGTTCAAAAGGCAAGGTACAAACTTCTGATACTTAGATTATAACAGTAGTCTAATTGAGACTGGTAAGTTATATTTCAGCATATAAGCCAAATTTTACACAGCTACTGAATGTTATTAGAGATATTCTATACGATATTTTGATGAAATATTATACATTAAAAGTCAACGCTCGATATTATTTCGATAATGTCTTGTAAAACATTCTATTTAACATAGGCTTGGTTACCTTACACTTATTAAGTTACTTTACTGTACATAATATACAAACAGATCTAGAATGTTTATGATAACTATAAAAAAGTTATATTAAAGCTTCTATATATTCTATGTATAATTACTTGCATTACAGAGTGTAATAATAACATGTACCTGTGTAAATAATAATTTGGAGCATAGCTGCAATTACATTGTTTTAAAATTGTAACTTTTATTTAAAAGAGCGCCGTTTTTTAGCTCTTAGGCAACAGAACTGCTCCTTGGGCCGGTGGTGGCTCTACATTCAGTTGACAATAAATGTCTATTTACTACTTGAATGAAGTATATTCGAATTTGAATTTTATTATCAATTATTGTGTAAGAACACACAACGATTTGGTGTTAATTTTATTTCTAATAGGAATTTATTGTGATAATTCTGTGTTATCTATAACAGAGCTACAGCTTAGTGACATAAAAGAATGTAACTAGTCGCTAAAAAATGTGTTTGAATAAGAATGTATTGCGATAAACAGACAACTTACTTATTGACTACTGTCAATAAGTGACTAAAGACTACAGGAACCAGTCTGTAATAATGGTTTTGCAGATGTACTCCAGCTTTTGAAATTAGTAGTTAACGTGGAGTTGTGTAACTTTAATAAAAATGAAGCTAAATAAATGCTGTGAGAGATATCTGATATTAAATAAAATTGTTTGCTTGGGCTGACTGTGACTATACTACATTACTTGGATCCAGGTCTTCAGAAGAATGAAGTCATGTAATTATAAAGTGTGTGATTTTGTGTCTTAAGTGTAAAAAGTGAAATTAACAGAGTTTTGATCAAAGTTTATAATAAATAAATTGACAGTAATACATGTAGTGTATGTATTTTTTCATACATAAAAAAGGTATAACATATAAGTAAAGGAAATAGATCATATAAGATATTAATTTAAATACAAAAATAATAATAAATAAAGAAGATGATAGAACCGAAAAGGAAACTCCATTGGATAGAAATGAATAGAATAAAGAAATAAATATATTAATAAAAATTATTATTATTGCAATTGAAAGAATGCATAGTTGCAAATTATACCATCTTGGTTGAAAAAAGGTAGACATAGGCTCACTTCTATGTTTATTAATAATAATACTCTATTAAAAATATATATATATATATTATTATTATTATAATACGCAATTTATGTTTATTGTTATACTGCACCCAGAGGATCATTAAAAACCAAGAGACTCTTTAGTATATATTCATCTTCTTTGACCTGCTGGGAGCTTCCCAGACAGTTACAATGTTTACGAACTGTAGATTGTCGTAGAAAAGCATGGGCATATCACCTGGCATTTATATTTTGTTGTGTATCCCAACAGATTTATGCTGGCAATTGATCAGGGCAGATTTGACATTAACAATTAATATTTCGGAAATAGTAAACTAATGCTACATTTTGGCTGTTGAGTTAATCATTAAACATTGAAATGTCTTTGATACAGCTACAAAACTGAAATTGCTTTCAGTAGACAAAATTCATATAAAATATATGAGATTATGTATTATTGGTTGTTTAATGAAGCACTCAAAATTAAATTGTGTGTGAAATTATGTTGTGTACCTACCTTCTAAAGAAAAGAAGTGTGCGGGTTGTTATGGATCACAATTACTTCTGCGATTGCCTTTGATTGTTAAGGCAGATGTTGGAAAAGTGGATCTTTATGCATATTAACCAATACTTATATTAGCCAATAGTCACAGTGGGCCACTAACTGACTTAGTAGAAAGTCAAATTGTCTCAAGTAGACCACAGCACATGTGAGTTAAGTAGTTTACTTGACAGAACTGGGCAACTGCCCAATAATAGACTTAGTAGGAAGTCAAATCATAAGAATTGTATTCTTAGTCTCTATACAACACCTGTAATTCTATTTCTCAACAAAACTGCAGTGTATGTAGGTTGAGTAGTCCACCTGAATGTGCTTTACCTCAGGAAAGCATAAAGGATAAATCAGATGTGATAGATGGCATGCAGATTAATAGAAAAGTTCAATATTTATATAACAGTATGCACAAGGAAAATAAGCTTTCAGAGTGTGAATATGGTACTATATCAAAGTGTCAAAGTAATTTTATTTTATGGTATACTCGAAAATTAAGGAACAGACCCAGGTATTAACTATTAAAGTTGATGATATATCTGGAAGTTGGCAGATCGTCTGATCATCACTCTGACGGTGTTAGAGCTATCGAGAGATACAAAGCTGACCACCATTTACATGCCGTAATGGCATCTGTTGCTCCAGGCTCCGGGGGCCTTATTTAATATGGAGCGTCCTAGACGTTTTTCTCTGTCCAAATGGTCGGCCGCTGTGCGACTAAACGTCACTAAGGACTTACAGCTTATATTTCCAAAAAATGGGTGAGATGCAAGAGACTGAGATGCACTATTCAAGGAAGTCATGTCCAAATAACATCTGTTGCTCCAGGCTCCGGAGGCCTTATTTAATATGGAGCGTCCTAGACGTGGATTTTTCTCTGTACAAATGGTCGGCCAGTGTGCGACTAAACGTCACTAAGGACTTACAGCTTTAGCTTTATTTCCAAAATGGATATGAGACACCAAAGACTGACATACAATTTTCAAGGAGGACATGTCTGAATAACATCTGTTGTTCCAGATCCAAGAGGATATGATATTTATACACATAATTATTTATTTTCAATAACTTTAATAACAATAAGTTCATGACAAGAGCATTATATCAACTTACCCGACTTTAATATTACTTTTATTATAAAGGTGACACAAGTTGTGGGTATCTTAATAATTCATAGCTAATTATCAAAACCAAAAACATAACAGAGGACAAACTTTGTACTACAGATACTTAGTCACGGATCACTAGGGCACTATATAAGGGACTTACATATTGAGAACCTAGCTGTAGGCTAGTGCATTAAAATAGAAAGACCATGAAACAAGTCCCTTAAAGATTAGAAAAATCAGAAAGATACAATAAAACAAAAACTGAAGGTGAGTCGATCAAGATACACTTGTGGCTGTAGTGGTATTATTTAAACAGAAATTGAAATAATAAATAAATATTAGGAATTGAAAGAAATACCATATTTGATTGTTATTAAAACAGAAATTGGAAAAGAAACCAGACTTGATATAGACAAGTAAAACTGAATGTATATGTATTATAACATGATGGCAAGGTGCTAATGTGACAGTGTGAACATGACAGTGGTTACTATACATTGTAATTTTCTGGAACCAAAGCAAAAGGAAATTGTGCTACAACATAATATTATTTTGTTGTACTCTCACATTGTGATGTATCAGAACATCTAATATATCAGTCAGTAATCATTTTATTTTTAGGTTCAAATGTTTGAAGGACCAATCAGTTGAATTTTATGTGGGCATTTTTGTATCAAAATTGAATTTTATTAAACCAACCACATTCAACCACTTAAATGGTCTTAATTTTGAAAGAGACATTTTTCTCTTGTCAGCAAGAAAGCAGCAGCAGCATTTGATAATAATAATGATTAAATAAATTTATTTATTAAATGATGGGCTACAGAGTCAAAGAGACAACTACTTTGACAATAAAAGAAGATTTTTAAGAGATGTAATAATGATATATTTCAGGTATACTGCAAGAACTAAAAGTTTCACATAAGTAAACAGTAAGAAACTTATTGAAAGAATTGAAAATTTCAGATAAGTTAATAATTTCAAAAGAGGTTTTTTTGTGAAATAATTTTTCTAATATATAATGATTATGTTTAATAATAATAGATATTTTAGATTTAGATGTAATGATTATGTTTAATAATAATAGATTTAATAATAGATATTATTAAATTGATACAGTATGGTTTATTATATAAACATCCTAAATTAATTGAGAGGATATTTTGATATTATTATACAATACTTTGTTGTAACTTAGAGACGAGCTTATACCATTAAATAAAGGTTTTATGATGAAATAATTAAAGAAAAATCACCAGTAAAATTTTATTAAACAGGATGGTAAGAAACGTCTTATTAGGGTGAACAGTGTTAGTGAGTTATTTGAAACATTTTAATGTTTTATAGGTAAATTAAAAAATTCACTTTTAACATATGTATATAATTTTAATTGTCTTGAAGATCACATAGCGTCTGCATCCGTTGTCTGCATACATTCTCTTTCACCAGCAGTAAACAAACAGGTCTTCAATCAACGCTGTGTGTTTCGAAGTAACATAATATCGCTGTTTTGCATTACAACAAAACAGTTATTATGTGTATGAAGAAACACACAGCGTTGCAGCAAGGTTCTTGCTGGTGAGTTATGAAGACTTCTATGAGTGATAGATGACAGCACGTCGCCACAGAGAATAGATGACGTACGTCTCTGCAGAAGTGAAAGAGGAAAGTATATCGAAGACTATTTGGTAAGTTAAACCATTTATATATGAAAATAGGCGAAATTAGGAGACTGCTTCTTCAATCAACGCTGTGTGTTTCTTCATACACATAATAACTGTTTTGTTGTAATGCAAAACAGCGATATTTTTTTGTTTATTAAAGTGTAAATATTGATTAGTCTTTGCTATAGACTATAATAGATACAGAATACTACAACAGTAACAAACAAATCTATATTCAAGGAGCCGTGAGATCAATGATAAACGAACCATAAAAAGGTTACTTTACACGAATGATCCATGGAGGTAATAAATTTATTAAAAATAAACATGGAAGACGTTGATAGCACTGTTAGTAAGAAATATACATACATTTATAAATATGTTTATACAATTTATGTAACCCTTTCAGAATTATTAGGAATCGAAATCAAAAATGGCTCCATTTAAGTTTGAAAAACTTTGTTTTCTTTGAATACATTTTGTCTCAAGCCCAAATAATTAGACTATAATGACACTAACTATTTGCAAGTAAACAATAAAAAGCGTCGCCATACCATTTTATAAACAGAAAAAAAAATTATCGGTATTTAGAAAAATAAACTACTTTTACAGTAAATAATAGATACCTATAATATATAGAGTAAATTAAAATAGTTATTGGAAATAAAACAATTCCTTTGATTAAACAAATATATTATATAGTTAATATGCTACGATAATTTACAACGGTGTTAAAATACTTGTTTTTCTTTTAACAGAAAATATAAGTACAAAGGCCGATATAGAAAAACTAACTAACCTTATAACAACGTATAAGCGTATATATAACGTAATATTATTTATAAGTAGGTTTTATTATGTTGATGAGTTTTATACAATAACGAATAATTCTACTTTTAAATCTATTTTATATTCATTTAAATTTATATTTCAATTTCTTCGCTCTGGTGTCAAGGCAAAGCGCAACGTTAAGTTTCGCCACCCAACACACAATGCCTACAGAATTCGAAGGCAAGAACAGTGTCATTAACACTAGGTCCCTTCTGCCTGCCCTGCGGTGTGTGGGATATAGCGTGAACCTTATATTTTTTAAAATCTATTTTAAATATATTTTTTATTATTTATGCCGATTTGTAGTTTGTAGGAAAATTCGTATTGAAATTGTTCCCTAAATAACAAATTTATCTATATATATATAACTCTACCGTTGGTGATAAACTGACAGACAAATCATACGTAGACAAAATTACGGAAATTAGGAAGTTGAACTTTAGATAGATTAGGGAGTGTAAAGGAGTAACATGAAACGATTTCTAGAAACTACAACGAGATCGAGAGAAACTGGGATTTTCCAATTTACTTCTCATAGTCCACGCTAACAAGCTTGTGTGTGTAGACAACTAGTATAAATATAAAAATTTTGCATTACTGACTATACTGATATATACTGAAATCGGAAAGCATTTCTCATAGTTCCTATTGGAAAAAACCAACGATTACGATTCGTAATAGTTAAGATATAGGTAAACGTGGTCAAAATGCGTAATGCTGCAAATAAAACTGAATCATTTGCGCTTGGTCGACTAATTATGAAAATAATCATAATAATAATTAATTTCCATTAGAGGGGATCGACCCTACATCCACCGCGTTTACAGTCAGACGTTTCGCCACTGTGCCACGATGAAATTAAAGGTGCTAAACATTACTTTCTTGATTCCTTAAACCACCTAAGTTAAAGTATAAAAATGAAAGTATGTTCGAGTAGGAGGTTTAAGGAACGTCTCAGAATATATTCAACCTCCAATTGCTAGGTAAAGGTAATTTAAGATGATCTTCACTATATAAAGAGAAAGTTGCAGAAATCATGTCACAACAAAACGACAAAGTGAAAACATAAGTTTTCTATAGTCAACCACTAACGTCATGTTACACTCGAAGCGTGACCGCCAATTTTACCATAGCAACACTATATGATATTTTTTATCATATAGTTTTGTATATAAACCGATTGGTTGTGGGTCCGTTCCCCACTCGAGGAGATGTAATATTTATTTAAATATATATTTCCGCTTCTTTGCTCTGGTATGGAGTAAAGCGCGGCGTTGAGTTCTGCCACTCAATACGCAATACCTGCAGAATTCGGCAGAAAGAGGGGAACAATTTGTAACGAAAGTGTCTTAATGGTAAAGTGTTGTTTCGACACAAGGTTCCCAGATTCAGGCCACGTCAGTCCAGCAAAACTAAAATATATTCCCAAATAAGTAACACAGGACACTTAGACACTTTGCAAATAAAACAATGGTGTTTATAAAACAAGCGTTGTACTTTAAAATCATAAACTTACTTGTATCCAGTGAGAATGTTGAGCAGTGTTGACTTTCCGGCGCCGGAAGGCCCCATTATGGCGGTCAGCTCGCCAGAACGAAGCCTTCCCGACACTGACTTCAAGATTGTCTTCACATCTGAAATAAATAGAAAGAAATAAGTTTTTTTGCCAATTTCATAAATATTTCGTATTACCATACACACACTATTTAATTATTCAACTTAACAAATCTTATAGGTTTAATATTAACTCGTCATCTACAGTTCAACGTTTTCATAGACATAGCGCGGCATTAAATTGCCGTCGTGGCCCAGCGGCACAAGGGTGAGACAGTAACGCGACGGTTGTCGGTTAGTTCCCCACTCGAGGAAAAGAAATATTTATTTAAATTTATATTTCTATTTCTTCATTTTGGTGTCGAGGCAAAGAGCGGCGTTTAGTTCCGCCATTCAACACGCTGTGCCTCCAAAATTCAGCGTAAAATGGGGAACGGAGTGTCTTAACACTAGATTCCCTCTGCCTACCCGCTGTGTGCGGGATACAGTGTGAAGCTGACGTTCAATATGAAATACTTACAGTATCTATTTGAAAAAGAAAAACTGTCAATTCTCTATAGCACACAGGTTTGTATTTTAGGACGTACAGAACAATCATGTATATTTTGTAATTTAGGCGTGTTTATCGTACTATTGCGCAATTTCAGCATTAACCAGTAACAGTCTTACAAATGTATTTCGAATAATAACCTAAGTTAATTTGTAAATATATCATTGTTATCTTAATTTTCTACTAAAATATACCACGGAAGCAAGGTGCCGAAATCCAATGCCTTATTTATTTAACCAAACATGTAATAAAAAGACTAAAATATGTCTTTTACGATAAAGTACATGAATGCCATTTCAATAGATAGGTCAAGAGTACCTAAAGATCATTTCCTTAAGTATTTCTTTATTTAGAAACAATTCGTGCATGGACGCAGTGATCTGTGCCCACCCCAGAATATTATTGGGCCACAATCCAAGAAAATTTACTAACAAAAAAAATTGCCTAGAAATATAAAAATAAAACATACACGAACAAATCTGCTCCTACCTTATCTAAAGACCAATACGACAGACAAAATTCGTTAGAAATCCTAAAATTCACCGTGCTGGTACTAACTGCAGGGAAAGAAGGCCTTGTTCGATGCTTGGTTCTTGGAAACTAAAATAATTTACTAAAATATAAGACACATTCCAATGTCAATATACGTACGTTATATACATGTACTTTGGTCATTTAAGAAGATAATGCCATGATAAACTATTTCTACATATAGAGGTAAACGGGCTCACTAACCATATCAGTATTATCAAAGAAATTAAATCTATAATTTGACTTTATATAAAGATAAAAGATAACACCCACTCATTACTAAATACAGAAATGATTACTACGATATAGATAACATAAAATATTGAATCAGAATTGAAGTAGTAATCCAAATTTCAGATCAATAGGACATTAAGAAGTGGGTCATTGAGCTTGCAAGATTTCACAATATACACTAACACGTTCAAGTCAAATAAAAGTTTGTAAAAAACGTTTCGCTTTAGTGTTGAAGATGCTTCGTGTTTCATCTCGCATAAAGAAGCAAGAACCTAGTTTTGCGCTTTTGGTCCAAATTATTATGCGTTTTATGTGGTAGAACTCAACGCCGCGCTTGGTCTGACTAAGCCGTGGCACGATAATTTATTCTCCACAGTGAATAATCGAACTCACAACTATTGCGTCTACAGCCAAATACTGTCCAACTACAGTACGGTGGCCTCAATTACCATATTCAACAAAGTAAAAAAATACCTCCAATTTATACATTTAAGCGAGTAAAATGTATTTAAAATTAAAATTAATATTTCACAACGACCAGCATATTGACGAAACATTACGTTTTAAAATAAAACTCAATATAATTTTTTTGTAGCTTCACGATGTATCCCACACACAGCCAGGTAGGCAGAAGGAATCTAGTGTAACGACCTCCTTTCCCCATTTTCCGCCGAATTATAGAGGCATTACGTGTTGAGTAGTGGAACTCAACGTGGCACTTTGATATCGGGCACCAGAACGAGAAAATGAAAGTATTAAATTTAATTTCGTCGAAAGGGAGTCGAACTCACAACCTGGTTCTCATTTACAGTCAATTTTGTACTCCTGCGCCACGACTGGCCTCAACTGACTAAAATCATTCATTTTACATTAATTTGAAATATTTATTCTGTATTATCATGTCGAAATAATTAAAGGTGACACTATTATCGAAACTTTCGTAATTAAAGATAATACTTGGTATGTTGCTACGTTACTAATAATTATATTACATTTTCAAAAAGATAAGTTTCTTTATAGTTTCACGCTTTATCCCGCATATAGTATTGTAAGCAGAGAGCCTAGTGCCAAGACACTCCGTTCTCTTTCTAGATGAGTTGGAAATTTATTCCTTTTTAAATAAGTACAGCTACCACATACTTTGATCTTCCAAATAGTTACTGCATGTAACTATTAGAACGAGCTAATAATACGCTAGCTAATCTAAAAGTAAGCTAAACATAATTTGAGAAGATTTTAATAATACAATATACATGAGAAGATTTCGGATTCGAATATTGTTATGATAATATATGTATATTATATCTCTCATATACCTGATCAGATATAACAAATAAAGGCATTAAGTATAACAATACGTATAAGTGAATTATAAACAAACGTCCTAACTGCATAAAATAAATTAATGTATACAGTAACACTCGATCGATCAAGGCAAATCCAATGTCGTATCGTTTATCAAAATCGGTTCACTTGTTTGACAGTTACAAGGGAACAAAGGAACGGACATACATAAATACATGTATACGCGCTAAAAAACATAACCCTCGTTTTGGGCTTGGACGCAATCGGGTACAAAATTCTTGTTTCATCCATTTCTAGTTTTAAAATAACAATACACACTCTCACACTAGCTCGATCATTTGACTCATTGTTACATATCTAGGTATTGCTATATTTTATAGAGATACAATTATATTACAAACCGTACTGAAGTGATAAATAATTAATAAGTACTATAAAAGTAATCACATGTCTTTAGATAAATTATGAAGTCAAACGGAATATAATAAAATTATGCTTTTTGTATGTCATTTACACGACACGCTTGTATTGAAAATTTCGCGTTGCGGGACTCTAAGATTATACATATAAACCTTACAAATATAGGTAAATCTGATAAATTCAGGCACCATGGACCCGTTATGGGGACAGTATGCAACCGTTGGATATCGCCCATCCTCAAGGAGCTGGTATATATTATAATTATTCGACCAGTTCCTTTCTACAGCCGCTTCTTGGCTTGGCTTCGAAGGAACTTCACATCACTAATATGAAGATGCTGAACTTATTGTGCGGCGAAATGCGGTCTGACTGCATACGCAACACATTCTATGGAGATAACTAAGAGATATAACTATCTCCATAGTATGTGCATCTCCACGCTGCGCATGAGTTCCAAAAACGTCACCTGAAAATTTATGAACACTTTACGCACCAGCCGAAGGAGCAATGTCGGAAAAGAGTGTCATGTCTGTCTTTGGAATGAGAGCTTTCGGACTCCCAAGATCAAGAAGATTGTTTGCTTCCTTCATTTTTGGTGGAAGAATTTGCCTTACATAATTTTGGCCTGAACTTTGGACTAAACCTGGTCTTAACCTGGTCATAATTATATGGCCTATACACCAGAGCGAAGAAATGGAAATATAAATTTAAGTAAATATTTCATCTCCACGAGTGGGGATCGAACCCACAACCAGTCTTTTGGTCTCAAAGTACAAATTAGGTAAAATTAAAATGCATATAACCAGAGACAATGCGTTCTTACGTAATAATCCGTATATCTATGCAGTATAAGTAGAACACAGCTAGGGCTCTCATATTACGCATACAGAACAATTGATAGGTATGTAAAGTGTTTCATAAGATCGTTATAAATTATCGTAGGTACAGATTAGAAATATATTTTATTTTATTTTTTAACAAGCTTTCGTATACTTTTTGTTGGATTACAACATATAATAATCCACGCATGTGACAGGAACGTCAATTATACCTTATACATATCCCTAAAAATGGCACTGGTACATAAAAATGTCATGTTTTTCGAAATGGCACTAAAATTTTAGGCAAATTGAGACCGACTGAAAAATCGAAAGCACCGAAAAAACAACGAAAATAAACTGTCGTACTCTAGACGAATTAATCAACTATCTCTTTTTTAATACAATAGTTAAAAATATATAAAATTGATATTTAACGAAAAAAACCAATGTCCCATTTTGAGCCAAAAAAGGAATGGTCACGTTAGTAACACATAACATCCACGCCAAACGGCCATTTCATTTTCATAGGCAAAATGTTCACGTGATATTATCATATATCATCATAAACAAAATTGAATATTCAAAACTATTATACGACTAAACTAGCCTATATTTACATTGGCAACGCAAGTTCCTGGGTTCAAAGCCCGAAGTAGATTAAAAGAAACAATGCTATACCATATGATTTTGTCAACAAAATACAATTATAAAATAAATCTTTTTTTTTTATGGAAAAGACACGGCAAACGAGCGTGCGGGTCACCTGATGGTAAGTGATTACCGCCGCCCACGACCCCGTGCAACCCCAGAGGAGCTACAGGTGCGTTGCCGGCCTTTAAGATGGGTTGGGCGCCGGGGCCCGGCATTACCTGATGCGAAACGCAGTGGCAAAAAGCCACTACTTCACGCCGGTTTTAAATGCCGGGGGTGGTAATGATCCGGTCGAGTCTGCCCATGCGTGTTGCCATTGCTGGCGACGTGACTCTACCACACGTACTTTAGTCGCCTCTTACGACACCACCAGTACCAGAATGATCCTATTCTAAGCCGGGATCACACAGCACACAAATAAATCAATACACGAAATGTATTCAATTTAAATATATTCCATAATGATGAAGCAACAGAAACTTTAATTAAAGATGTAGTAGCGTTATAAATATAATATACTATTAAAATGACCTAAAAATGTGAGTCCAGTCACGGCGCAGGGGCACAAGCGTGCGGCTGTAACCGCGCCAGGTTGTGGATTCAATTCCCACTCGAGGAAATGAAATATTGAATATTTCAATTTTCCTCAATCTTGTAAATTGGCAAAATGCCTCCAGAATTGGGCGGAAAGTAAATCTTAATGGGGACGGAGTGACTTGTGAAAGCGTGAAGCGAAAAGAAATTGTAACCTTTACCTAAAAAAAAACTTGATATAATTTTCAGAGCATATTTTTTGATAAAAACAGAAACCACATTTAACAATAAAGAATTAAATACATGAACTGCGATTTTTAATGGTAATAAAAACAAAATCCTCAGGAAGTAATTAACTAATTTAATAATGTTTAAAAATCATCTTTATTTATATGGAATTTAGGTATGCATTGCTTACTATACCTACATATTTCTTTGATATGAATTTGAAGAAATATGGCTGTTAAGCTAAAACCTTGACGTACGGACCAAGGATAGCGAGCTCTGTGTAACTGTCATGTTGACAAGTGTACAAGTTTGTCCGTAGACGCAGTAGGTATATGAACAGAAACTATATTGCGAAATGTCTTGAGAAATGGAGAGATCATAGACAAATACTGCCATAAGAGTAGTTGGGTTAAGCAACACTACAAAATCGTTTTTTATCCCGCACATAGGAAGGTAACCAGAGAACCCTGGAACCTTATGTTAAGACACTTTCTGAATTCTGAACGCATTTCATGTTCAGTCGCAGAACTCATCGTGGCGCTTTCCCAGAGCGAGAAATTGAAAATATTGAATATTCCGTTTCCTCGAGTGGGACTCGAACCCACAATCTATCTATATTAAAGTCAATTAAGGTAAACTCACAATCGATCTCAATAAAATGACGAAAAGTAATTACAAAATCTTAGTAAAAAATAAAAGTATCTGAATATTAACATACTTTAACCACTTCCTTGATTAAAATGTAAGGTTCATTACCTTAAAATAAAAAAAAATTATAATTGAAGGTAAAAAAAAATTAAATACTGATTTTATTACCTTAAAAAAATCTGTAGTTATAAAAGATAAAAATATTTAAAAAATATTCAATATTTTTGCGTTGATATTCACAAAAAGGACCTATATTTTTCGAAATAGGGTTTTATACTACATGGAAGATATCTGAAGTTCGTACGTTAAGTGACTTTGTCACTATAGTATCGCATAGTATCTAATAGGCCAATGACACTATCAATTTTAATAATTTGAGACCGTCGTGGCGCAGTGGCACAGAGTCTGACTGTAAGCGTGATAGATGTGAGTACGATTCTCACTGGATGGCTGAATTATTGCCATTGCATCTCTCTGGCAACACGACTAAGCGCAGCGTTGAACTCTGCCACTCAACACGCAATTGTTATGAAAAAAAAAACGCTATTAAATGTAACGTGTTGTTTCACAACACAATTTTTTAAATTATTATTGGTTGGCCCCTCCGGACATAGGGAATGTTTCAAGAGAACAACAGCTCAAGAGAACAAGACAAGTTTTCGGTTCCCCCCGTAGAAGATTCTCTCCGTACTTCCCACATAATGCGAGAAACGCACGAATATAAAACATAAGCGCCATGTATTTAATACTAACAAGATGCTTTATTAGCCTACGCAATAACGATGGCTCATTAAATGTACATTACAAAATCCGTATAAGAAAACAATGAGTTGGTAATTACAATTGAATAGACGAACAGTTCATATATTTTTTTGTCCTCACGCATCTTGGGCATCACCTATTACCATATTCATAACGTAGGTTTATTTTTATTTTATCAGTTTCAAAGGTAATAAATAATTAAATATGTATTTATATAATAAGCTTTGATTTTCACGATTATTACACATTTTAAATGAAACTATTTTAACCGGATTAATCGCGTATATTTTGTATATTTAAAATATATTTATATTTTTGATTTAAAAAAAATCTCTTATCGTTTCTTGCGCCGTTTCTTCTCAGATATGAGGTTGACGTTCAAAAAATGAAGCAAATTCAAATAATTTTATTCAAAATAAGAACTTCTTATTTTGAATAAAATTATTTGAATTTGACTTTATTGTGTTAAATTCGACATCCCGCGTTATTTTAGATACTAGAACGGAAAAATGAATATTATTATAATAAAAAAAATCCCAGGTCGGGGGTCGAACCCACAACATTTTCCGTTCAAGCCACGGTGGAAAAAACGTATACATTTTTCTTACTTATAAATTATTGAATCTCGTGGTTACGGTTGGGGTAAACGAGCTCTTGAAGGATGTTACCTAAAGTGAACGACATTGAATATTAAAACGGCTTCCTTTTGTACATTTTATACTGCAGCATTTAATTCGAAATCATTACTTGTTTTATTATCACGGACATGTAAAATTTATCTTAAAAAGGCCGTAAAAGGTTATTGCCTATTTAACGGAATAGTTATTACGATATATATATATATTCTTATATTTTTGCGCATATCTGTATATAGCGATGTAAGTATGGTACTAAACTTCTTTGTCCTGTACTAATTTATATTTTATTTATTTTACTTCGCCGCTCAACATGCAATGCTTTCAAAATCCGGCGGAATGCGGAGAGCGGAGTATTTTTCAGGTTCCCTCTGCGTTCTCTGCTAGGTGCGGAATATAGCGTGACGCAAAAAAACACATGAAAGATAAAAATAAAGTAAACTTACGTAAACTATAACTACATGTATACATACATGTAAATATTATAGCTATAGGAAGTTGTTTAAATATGTCAACAGATGTAGCCTCACGTATTTCCCGCGGAAGCGAATTCCAAGGGACTACAGCCTTAACCATAAAAGAATATCCATATATTCGAGTGCAATTCAAACATATAGATAACAAAAATTCTGAACTTTTGTGTGAATGAACCGATTTTGATGATTTTTATTTAAAAGCTAATGCTTCCAGTGTATTGCCCCATTTTAATTCAGTCCATTTCTGACAATCTTGTCGATGAGAAAATCAAATACAATGCTGATGTTGAGTTATTAGACAAATGGAGTAATAACTCAACATCACGCCAACCGATTACGACGATAATTAATTTTTTATAGAAAAGGATTCTAATCAAACTAACCTTGAAGTGTATTCAAGGGTAGTTTTAAGAGTTAGGCGAGGTTCTGATTATGGAATCCGCTGGAAATCGTTTTGTTTTTTATTAAAAATGATTATTTAATTAAGTATTTATTTGGTAATTGTCTCTTAATGTTATTTTTTTCTTGGCAGGCACTTTCTGTTTTTTTTTAAAAACAGAAATCAGTTTAAAAGTAATATCATTAAGCTATTCTATTTTTATCGTCAAAGGAAAACTCATTGAACACATTTTTTCACGGATATCACTAGCACAACAAAAGTTGTGACAGCCGTATTAAAGATTCAACGTGGAGGAAAAAGAATTAAGGAAGTACTTAATGCTAATTGGTTAAAATGGTTGTTATAAAAGAGGCGCAAGTTCAATTCAGGATATGTTCTTGCGTATATACATGGCAAATGTGTTTCCATATACAATAGATATAATCTACGAAAAGAATAAAATAAAATGGATTTTTTTCTCTATTATTTATGGAAGAATAATATTGTATAAACTTTTTGTATAATATTAAAAAAACGACAAAACCAAATCTTCTACGCTTTTACTTACAATTTATAATCGCAACAACATAGCAAATTTACATACTGTATATTCGGCTACTGTGATACAGTTATTGGGACTTCCCGTTTAAACACACATCGGACTACTATTATTTACTAATAGAGATCTTCCTGACTTTTTTTTAACTCTTTTATCAGTTAGTTTTTATTACTGTCGAAGAGAACTGGTCGCCCTGAAGTTTTTCTGAATTTTTGCGCATTGTTGGCTCTTGAAGAATATAACCAAATTACGAGAATTAATTAAATAGGATTTTAAACAAATCTGTACAGCCATTTACGATGACAGTTCAGGGCGGCCAAAACTCGTTGACCGTACTTAACATACTTTTCCTTTTGAAAACATACTTTTATTTCGATTTATATTAAACTATATTTATTTATTAATTAATTTATTTATAAAACCAAGAATATTTATATATTCAATACATTCAAGAAGCAATAATTGAGCAAAAAAAACGTTTGACATATTATCTGCAAAGTTTCACAGTTTTTGCTTGAATATAGAGCAAACTTCCATCCCCACAAACTTTTACATTTATAATCTTCTTAGTAAGATAGGATAGTGGATAGTAGGTTTTTTTTTTTTTTTTTTTATGGAAAAGACACGGCAAACGAGCGTGCGGGTCACCTGATGGTAAGTGATTACCGGCGCCCACGGCCCCGTGCAACCCCAGAGGAGCTACAGGTGCGTTGCCGGCCTTTAAGATGGGTTGGGCGCCGGGGCCCGGCATTACCTGATGCGAAACGCAGTGGCATAAAGCCACTACTTCACGCCGGTTTTAAATGCCGGGGGTGGTAATGATCCGGTCGAGTCTGCCCATGCGTGTTGCCATTGCTGGCGACGTGACTCTACCACACGTACTTTAGTCGCCTCTTACGACACCACCAGTACCAGGATGATCCTATTCTAGGCCGGGATCACACGGCAAAAATAGTAGTACGGCGGATAGTAGGTATTGAAGTATTTTCATTTCCATACTCTGGTAATAAGACAAAGTGTTGACGTTCCGCCACTCAACACGCAATATCGCGAAAATTGGGTGGTGCGTGGGAAATGGAGTTACTTAACGCTAGGTTCCCAAAAAATATAGTACATATAGATATACCTACAATTCTATATAAGTACGTATAATAATCAAAGACAACAATCGGTCTATACACATATTATCTAAACCAAACTCCACTAAAACTGAAGTAAAAGGAACAATGATGACGCAACTTTCATTTGCAAGTCATTCAGGGAAAATTGGGACATTTATTTTCAACATTTATAAAATACCTAACATACAGAGTACCTAAAAACATTTTTAATTTTGTGCTTTGTTGCGTGCTTTTCATTGTCGCTTTGGTGTTGAGGCGAAGCGCGGCGATGAGTTGCGTTGAGCGCACTCCACAAGCAATACATCCAGAATTCGGCGGAAAGTGAGGAACGGAGTGACTTAACATAAGGTTCCCTCTGCCTATCCTGCTGTGTGCAGGATACAGCGTGAAGCTGATTTATTTATTTATATTATTTTAAAATAATTAACGTTGATGTATAACAAGAGTTCCTTTTATTTTAAAGCCTTGTAACCAATGTTACTTACTACTAAGTTGTTTTCTTTTTTTTTATTTTTTAAGCAATTAACAATAACATGGTAAAAATAAAGTATTGCTTGACTCAGTTGAATCAAGACACAGGACCCAATACGTTTCTTAGACAAAGCAACAAATACGTTTCTTTAGGTATTTGTAAAGTTGTATTTTACAAAAAAATACATTAAAATCGTATTTTCTTATTTTTTACGTTTTTAAAAAGCTATTCCGCACTTAAAAAGGACTTCGATGTAGCTCGATGAGAACATATGGCTTAGCGGTGAAAGCTTTTGACCGGTTTCCAAGACGCGCGGGTTCAAATTCCTCTACGTTTAAATTTTTATGTACTACTATATTACGTTTCCTAAATAGATATCACGTTTTCTTTCTCAGCGACGTACACTGTAAACTTTCAAGCCCACTTCGAAACGGAGACTTTTAATCCCAATAGAAAATATATAATATTTTTGACATTTCTCCTTAAAAAGATAATACTTTTTCAAGAACTGATCTGCACAATTGATGCCTCGAGCGTAATACTAGCTGAGAATCTTTCTTTCTCTGAGAATTCTTCTGAGAATTATTTAAGCTTCAACGTCACAAATAGAAAGGTGCTAATTATATTTTCACTTTATACTAAACATTGTAATTCTTTTTCCTGTACAAAAACGAACGTCTTTTTCGTGTGAAATAATTTCATACGAAAAGAAATCCTGTTAAAAATATGTCAATAACTGCCTAATCGTAAATAAATAAATAAACCCAAGTGCATTTCGATAAAAGACCAAATATGTACTGTTCACTGATAAGAAACAAATAAATACTAGGTAGTGATAAATACAATATTTATACTTCAATCACGGATCAATACGAAGAACTTTCATATGATGATCTCGTCCTATACGCATAGCAGAGTAGGCAAATATAATTAAATGTTAAAATTCTCCGTTTTCTATTTTCCAACCAATTCTAATTGACATTACGAGTTAACAGATGGAACTTAACGCAGTGCTTTATATTAGCAGAACCCCATACCCAAGTGGGGTTCAAACCCACAATCATGGTGTACAGTCAGACCTTGTCCTGCCAGTCACGATGGCTAAAGGCAACTAACTTAAATTAAAAGATCAATTAGAGAAATAATATAATTGCTAAAATAATTATATTAAGAGACACAGGCACATCGTTAGACGTAATTACTATCCTTGATAATGACTGAACGACACAATATAAATGTTTATACAACAATAAAAATATGAAAATAATACAAAGACCAAGACGACAAAGAACATTAAAAACAATACAAATTGTTATATCCAGGCCAGTTGTGGCGCAGGGGCACAAGTATGTGACTACACGCAATAGGCTGTGGGTTCTATTCCCACTACAGAAAATGAGATAATTTTTTTTTCGGTTCTGCCACTTGGCATACAATGCTCCCTGAATTCGGCGGAAAGTGGGAAGCGGGTTGTCTTAACAGTAGGCTCCCTCTGCCTGTACAGCGAGAAGTTAAAAAAAAGATATATCCCTTATCATTGTACTAAATGGTGATACGTTGAGTGTATTATATTTAAATATATAAATATATATTAAGGATTAGGCAGAGAAGAGGAGAACCTCGTATCAATACATTATATACAAAACGTCATGTATTGCAGTACGGTTGACGAGTCGTGGACGCCCTGAAGTAAGGTTTTATGAGTTTTTGCGCATTGTTCACTCGAGAAAAAAGTAATCAAAAGTAAAAAAAATCCTGATATTCCTTCTATGTTCCTTTACTTATTTTAAGCCTTCAGGGCCACGACTCGTCAACTGTACTGTATAAATATACATATAGTTTAAAACGAAAATGTCAACTTACTGCTCTTTCTTCCTTCCTGGACTCTATAGGCAAGATCTGTGAACGCCAAATCCACTGGCGGCCGTTTAGGTAGATGAGTTAAAGTTTTCGGCTGAGCTGGTGTGATGGTCACCTTCAAGCTGCCCTTCCTGTCAGATAGCATTGGTTTAGATTCCTCGGCAACGAGGCTTAACTCCTTATCCACTTTCATTTTGCACAAATAAATGGAGGAACAACAATCAAACTATCATTTCCTTAACAAAGGAGGTAAATATGTAAATAATTTAAGCGTCGCAGTACATGCGTTCTGCTGTACTCTCGCGCACACACTGAGTAGCTGATAGTATGACACTGTATTACGCAGACAGTGTTGCCATCCATTGCTGTTTAGTACGGACGGTCCCGTTTAATAAATATGGTCTAAGCTCATCCGGAAAATTAATTTAATACAGATATTTATCTATTATAAGTAAATAAAACTAATAAAAAAAAAAGGTAATCAAATAATTCCGCTGTAAAAACCTTAATTTTGTTTAATAAAAGCATTTTTGTAGCTTTTGTTTAATAAAAGGATTTTTCTAACTTTGTCCCGATTTAATGTGTACAAAAGATGGCAGCCCTACACGAAATATAATTTTGAACTTTGCGCCGGCGCAACGGGTATATTTTATCGGGGTTCCGTGATTATATTATATAGAATCAAAGTTATTTACTTCAAATGCATATTGATTTTATAATTATAATAATATGAATATACAATATGTTAATCTTTGACAAAATTTCCTCATACCTTTAAATATTGTTATAAATAAAAAAATCTAGACAACAGTGAATATAGAAATTGAAATATTGAAGTATGCTGGCAGAACCTTAGGGATTGTATGGAGGAAGCAGCGATATGGGCATGTGGTACAGGGAAAAGAGGCAAGAGGTTAGCAAAAAGCAAAAAATGAATGGTAGGGATGATGATGAAGTGCAATATGCTGTAGAAATAAAGAAGAAAGCATGTCAGGATTATAAAGTGTCAGGTAAGGATAAAAACCACCAAATGAAAGTACTGATAAACATGAAGCGTGAAAAGTCAGAGAATGAAAGAGATGAAAGGTTAAAGAACAAACAAAGAACAGCTTCAAGAAAAACACGAAGCTTTTCTGGCGAGAAGTTAGTGTTAAGGTCGAGGTCGCTTATAAAGAATGAGAGGGGTGCTTTTGAAAGACGGTGAAATTTTATCAGAACAATGGCGAAACTAATGACAAAATCTGTATAAAAGAAGTTATCATTTCATTACCTTGGGTAGTACGGTTTATGATTAAGTATGAGCGAGAAAAATGCAAGAGAGATCCGATAGGCTCTTGTAGAATGCCCAAGGAGGCTTTAGACCTAGAAGAGGGTGTATGAATCAGATCTTTTCCCTCCACATGATCACAGAAAAAAACTTGGCCGTTAACCAAGAAGGTTTTGTGGACTTGGGCAAGGCGTTTGACAGAGTTGTGAGAACAAAATGGGAGATACTACCCCGGTACAATGTGAGCGAGCCCTTGCTGCAGGCTGTAAAGTCTCTTTACACAGATAACTCAGCATGCGTGAGAGTAGGAGGTGGCACGTCGCCCTGGATTGACATCTAATCTGGTGTTAAGGAAGAATGCACCATGTCAGATTGGTTGTTCAATTTGTATTTGGATAGCTGTCTCCAAGGAGTGAAACCAAGTGATATGGGAATGAAAGCAGGAAATTGCATGCTGTACACAAATGATGCAGTGCTCACTGCATACGCTGTTATATGGCAGCAAAGCGTGGGTATTACGGAGAAAAAATGCAGAGAGATGAATGCTATGGAGATGCTATCTCTTCGTAGGATATGCAGAGTCAGCTAAGGTGATTGAATCCGCAATGAAGAGATACACAGAATGGCATTTACTAAAGCGAAGATATCACAGTTAGAGTGAAGACGAACATGCTCAGCTACTCTCAAGAAAACACATTGTCTAAGTTACTGGAGGAATGTCACATGAAAAGCATGGGGACCCACCAAAGGGCATGTATGAAAAATTTATGACAGTGGAAGCGAAAAAGGTATGCAGAGACCATAACCTCTGGCGCTCCATCCTTCTACCCCACTAGGAATTCAGCATGAGGCAAAACTAAGCTAGTTTTTAGTTTTATAAAAGTAACCTCTTAACAAATACTGTAATTGTGTTTGTTAAGAGGTTACTTTCTTGTTCTAAGATTTTAAAAATAAATAATGGTGGGGATAATATAATAGATAATATATAAAGATTTTATTTAATTCATTATAATTATCACCATAATTCAGTTTTTGCTATATCTTGAATAATATTTCTTTTAAGTGGGAATCGAACTCACAGCCACCAAGCCATGATGGCCTCAACTTCTTTTACAAATGATCTGTATATAGTTTTAAGCAGAGACTAAAATCTCTGCAAAGGGTAGAGAAATTACATTGTTATACTTCAAGCTTCCACTTCTACTGTATTAAGAATAATTATAAAAGACAACTTTCAAATTATGATTTTTAACATATTTTATTAGGTAGGTGTAATAAACTATGTATTAAATATATGAATCTGAATTAAACACACTTCTAATTGTTGTATCAGAACAAACCTTGTCAATCACAAGTAGATTATATGAAAATACATTGTTATGGTACTTTCAAGTTGATCTGATGATTGAATTAGAAGATGGCTAATGGACCTTGGACTACTTATTAGTAAACATATCAAGATGGTGTTTGTAAAATTTGTGTAATTAATGTGGAAATTATATTTTATTTTTTTAAACTGTTAATTATTTGGGATATAACATTATGTTTTATTTTTTTACATAAACCTCATGTTGGACAATTTAATATTTGGAATAGAGTACTTAATAAATAAATACATTACATTGATTGCAAAAGACAGATTTAACATATTATAAAATTTAATTCTTATTTTTGAAAAAATTGGGTATTTAAATACCCAAAAAAAATATTATTGTATGTATTATTAAGCAAAATATACTAATGACTTGTTAGAATTATTGAGATTTACTGGTATGAAGACAGTACTTTTAATATTTATTTAATTAATGGAAATAGAGATTTGGCCTTGTAAATTTAAACTATTTAGGTAAATATGTAATAGTGAGAATATGTGAAAAATGGTAAAATTGACCAGTAAAACTTTCCAATATTATGTAAAGTTTGACCATTGAATCATTCAATAAAATATAGAGGTTTAGTTTCTTTTTTACAGTTAATACAAACATTTAATGACATAGAAACGAAAATACACTATATTACTATCATAATAAATATTGCAAAATACGAAAAACTCTAAAAGAGGTCACGAGAAATGGCTACGTCGGAACTATTTAAGCATAAACTTAAAACGAATATTATATCACATTACCCAAAGTTATTTAAAAGAAATTTGCTATCCATATTGCTTTCATAAACAGCACATAGCAGGTTTTAAAGTTAATTGTTTCACTATATAAAGTAATCACTTCGCACGATACTAAATCAAAACAAAACAAAACACATATATTTTGCGAATGTCCCTATGTAAACTCTCGATTCGAAACTTCAAAAACTTAGAACTTGTTGAAAGTAGCTTTTTGCAAATTACTATTTGTTATCTGTGCAATAAATGACGTTTACTTATAAAAGTATATAATTAAAAATGAAATAATAAACATTGAAACTGCTATTAAAATAAATTTTGTTATATTCTTAAGTAGTTTATATTAGTTATTAATTAAATAGTAATTCAAATTAAATAATCATTAATAAATTATACATTATTTGCATAATATTTTATACAAGTGCTGTATAATTTATACAAGTATTGTATCATATAATTTAATGTCAGGTTAGTTGTGGCGCAGGAGCACAAAGTGTGATTGTAAACGTGACTAGTTGTAGGTTCGATCCCCTCTCAAAAAAAATTATTTAAATTTCCATTTCTTCGCTCTGGTAGCGGGACAAGCGCGCCGTTTAGTCCACAACTAAATACGCAACTAAATGGAGTGTCATAACACTAGATTACTTCTGTCTACACTGCTGTGTGTGGGATACAGCGTGAAGCTGAATTTTTATATATAATTTAACAGCACCATCCTTTCTATTCTTTAGATATATTAGAGAATAGAAATTACTTAAATTAATGTATTATATAAAATAATGCGCGTATAAAAAATCTTTTTACTGTGGTAAATGTAAAACGAATTTTATGCTCAATATAGATTTTTTTATACTTAAAGTAAATATATTGTAAAAATATGAATTAAAACTTAATAAAAGTTTTATGCTTATTTATTAACAATATTAATAAATATTTTAAAATGACAATTAAATTTCATACTACAATATACATGGCAACATTATTAAAATTACAAGAGACTGAAGTTCAAACTTCAAAAAGTGGACAAATATTTCAATATTACGTCAAACTAATTTTCGTTTTCCTAATTATGTGAACGTTAGTTAATACATAACAAACCATAATGCAACAATAGTTATCGTACCAACATGGAAAGTGTTACTGTAAATAATATTTTTTTACTAAAATGTGTTTATTTACTTTTAAGTTTTATCATAATTAACTGAATGTTTTCTTTGTTCCAGAATTTTTGTGTTTCTCTTATCAAGGGTTTTATTGATAGCCTACGGGGTGTAACTGTTTTATTATATTTAGATAAAGAAATCAATGAGCGTGCGCTCAGCCGCTCTCCGCCAGTCGATTTTGAAAGTAGTAAACATAAACAAAAGCAGTCGAAAGTTAAACAGTATGTTTAACATTGTTATAAAAATTTACATTAACTTACTTAGAAGTAATATTATTAGAAGTAATACTATTAAAAGTAATACTATTTCATGAGCTCATTTACTGCTAATAAAAAAAACACCACATGGCATTTTTGAGCCACTGTACACAAATTAAGATGTAAAAATATTAAAATTTGTAATGTTAATATTTTTATCTTAATTTGTGTACAGTGGCTCAAAAATGTCATGTGGTGTTTTTTTATTAGCAGTAAATAAGCTCATGAAATAGTATTACTTCCTAAAAAAAATTTTTTGTCAAAGTATTGTGCTTCAACTTTAAATTAAAAATATTATATATTTATTCTATTTAATTTGAATAATATTAATAAATGTTATTATTGGATCTATTTGAAGCTAATTTTGTTCTATAACAATATATAATATTAATGTACATTTCATGTTAATTTTATTATAAATTTAAGGTGTTATGTTTTATTGCAAGTTAATTACATTCTATTAAAAGCACTCAGTTCATGTTCATTTTAGATATTTATTTGTTGTATTGTTTATAATAAATATCTTTATTTATTATTTCAGAGAATCAAAAGTACTTACTAGGGTATTACAATCATGTATCCTGAATGGATTCATATTTTTGTTAAGTATTCTCATATTTGAATATGCTTTGTTGCCGGCGGTCAAATACTTAGTAATTATAGTATTTGGACACAATCCTGGAGTGGCACATAATGTATGGGGATGGATGCAGCCATTTTTGTCCATGACATTTAGAATGATATGGGTCTTACCATTGTTTCTGCTAAGCAAACTTGTTAATAGTTTGTGGTTTCAAGTAAGTGACTAAGATTTTTTTTATATACATTTGATAGTGATATTTTATATGCCTTGTTGTCTTTGTGAGAACTAAATTTTAATATTAATTTAGATACAATATTTTATGTGATTGGAATATTTTTTTTTTATATAATTTTATATAGCAAATTATATTTATGTACTGTTAAGCTACAGACTAAGTATAGAAGATGTTTTTTAGAAAACTTATATATTTCAACATAGAGGGATTTAAAGCAACAATAAAGATTGTCTGATTGTCTTGTTTAGTAGAAAATTGTAAAAATCTCCACAGAGATTTGTAACAACCATATAAGAGTTTCTTATAGCTTTAAAAGAACATATAGTTAAGTGATTACAGTGATTGTATTTCTAAAAGGTGCAGGTTTGAGTCCCACTATGTAAAATTTTTGTAGTTTTCTAAATGTGAAATAACACTTTAGAAATGTACAATAAACAAATGTTTGTAATATTGAATTATATTGTTTAATGATGATACATTAATTTGTAGGATATAGCGGATTCAGCATATAGACATCGAAGGGGACGGCCGCAATTTATGTCAAGTGTCAGCAAAATTATTGCAGACTCTTTATTTAGTCTTTTGGTGCAAGCACTGTTTCTAGTGCAGGTGAATGACCCTTTATTTTTATTTAAGTGATTAAAGACTTTATGTGAAATATTTCTCGCAATGTATCAGTTAAGATACAGTAACTGTTGTGGGTCCGATATTGACTATTTTTCACTTTTTTAGTTACTAGCTTTATTCTACATACAGCTTGGTAAGCAGAGGGAACCTAGTGTTAAAACAAGCCGTTCTCCATTTCTGATTAGATTCCTGATACATTGCGTGTTGAGTGACAGAAGTCAACACATTGCTTTGCCTCAACACCATATTGAAGAAATGAAAATATTAAGTACTTTTTAACAGGAGTGGGAGAACCCTGAATATGAAATTTTAAGATCAATTCTTTCTTTAACACATCACTTAGTTTTGTGAATTTGAAGTTCTGGCTTGTTTGCATTACAAATAAATTAATTTTTGAGTGTTGAACTTCAAATTCTCGTTTTGAACTTCAAGTTTATGTTTGTATACTCATGCTATTCTATATTTAAAAAAAAAACCTAAATTAAACTCTGTGAAGAAATTTTGGCATACTCTGTAGATCTTGATTTTTATACTAATATAGTATACTATTTAATAAGCACTTTAAAGCCATAAGTTTATTTAGGCAACGATAGTTATTTACTTTACTGCTATTTTGTTTCATAAGGCTCATTTTATTTTTAATGATATAATATATCATTAGACATAAACTAAACAATACATATATATTCTTAGGATTTGTGAATTCTTCTTCTTCTTATTTCTTCTTTTTTCAAATACAAGATTTGTGAATATATAGTTAATATTTTTTTCTTAAATACACTTTTGAGTTTGAATATAATGAAATAATCATATTTCAACTAATTATTTTTTTTATAAATTTGGGACCAGTTGGGCTGCAGGCGTACAATCGCGCTACTGTAATTGAACTGACTGGTGGGTTCAATTTCTCATTTCTCTCTCACCAGAGCATGGGAAAAAATATTTCATTTCTCAAAGAAATGAAATATTTTTTCCCATGCTCTGGTGACGAGACAAAGTATGGCGTTAAATTCCGCCACCTAACAAGCAATGCCTCCAGGATACTGCTTAAAGCGAGGAATGGAGTGTCTTAACACTAGGTTTCTTCTGTCTGAGCGTGAAGCTAAAAAAAGAAATAATAATAATATTTAGTTAAGAATATTTGTTCATTTTTTCCAGAGTATGCTAGTCAGTATGCTGCCTATAACCTATGTAGGTGAATTACTATGTTTAATACACATGTGTCTATTATATTCATTATATTCATTTGAATATAAATGGTTTAACATGGGCTGGGAGTTACACAAGAGGTTGACGTTCATTGAGACTAATTGGCCGTATTTCTTAGGATTCGGCTTGCCTTTGGCAGTTCTGACACAAATACCACAGTCTTATATTATTAGGTAAGTAAATATCAATTTTATCTTCTCGTTCAGTCATAGCCGCCCTGAAAAAAATAATCAAAATAATAAAAAAATCGAAAATCAAACCTGTACAGCCATCTAACCAACGTCAGGGCGGCCACTATACTTAATTGAGTGTTTTTGTTTATGTCTGGAATGTTTTAACTATTTTACAAGCCGTCGTGGCGCAGCGGCACAGCCTCTGACTGTAAAGGCGATGATTGTGGGTTCGATTCCCACTTGGGGGAGTGAATTATTGGTACCAAGACAAAGTTTGTTGTTGAGTTCTGCCACCAAAAACGTAATGTCTCGAAAATGAAGTCTCTTGGGGAGATTGGTGCGTGGAGAACATTTGACATTAAGTTCAAGAGAACATTTAACATACATTTTTTAATCTTAGTTATGGCTCAGATTTATGTAAAATTATAGATTGTATGTGATGATTGTTCTTTGTATATGTGATATCGTTATTAGCATTTATGAAGCCAGTCTTAGAGGCCAGTTGTGGCGCAGGGGCGCAAAAACGCGACTGGACGTGGGTCAATCCCCCCTTGAGTGAAATTTCTATACAATACTACATATATTTTAAAACTAGCCATACACTTGTGGCTTCGATTTTTGAGTCCTTGATAAATGTCCCCATTAATATATTTTCTTAAATATTTTTCATGTACAGACTGCGATCGATAAAATTGTCTATTATAATGAATATAATAGACAATTTTATTATATGTATAGTTAGATACACATAGGTAACAATAGGTATTTATAATTTTCCAGTGGTTGCGTGTTCTCCATATTCTTCCCAGTTTTTATATTGAGTGGTAATGAGGCTACACCGGTTGCAGGGAGGTGAGAATATTATTCAGTAACATATTTCTCTATTTCGTATGAATAAAGATTGCAGTTAGGCGGTTGTGAGTTCGATTCCCACTCGACGGAATGAACTATTTAATACATATTTTCATTTCCTCGTTCTGGTAATGAGGCAAAGCGCGCTGTGGAATCTCAACACGCATATTTGTAGAATTCTGCGAAAAGTGAGAAATAAAACGAACGAAGTGTCTTAATGGAAATAGATTGTCTTAACAGTATGTTTCCAAGATCAAAAATTAAAAAAAATACTTTGTTTTTGTTAAAGAAATTTTACTTTAGGACTAAAACCATAGTGTAGAAGATTAAGTTAAAAGAAGTGTCATCATAGACTATATTGCAACAATGATAGATTATAAAAACATAGCGTTCCTCAATTACTTGAAAAATGTAAGATTTGTTATTTTCACGCACAAGCAGAATAGGTAGACGGAACCTCGGCACCAGTGTTAAGACACTGCGTTCCCATTAAGGCATTGCGTGTAGAGTGGCAGACCTCAATGCCGCGCTTCTTCTTGTTACTAAGAAATGAAAATATTCAATATTTAATTCGTAAGTGAGAATCGAACCCACAACAGTTGCGTTTATGGTCGCACGCTTAAGGCCCTGCGTTTCGATGGCCTCAAAGGAGAGAGAATGAGAATTACAAATGTATTATATATACAAACTGAAATAAATTAATCATATTTGTTTGTTTTCCTTTGCAGCGACTATCCTCTTCGTTTATTCTCTCCAGTTGTCGCAATTTCCAACGGAATGTTCCGTTTCGTGAGACACAGTGCGGATGATAAGAGATGATAAGCGTTGTCACACATACATTATATCAAATATTTATATATTATATTTGTATATTATACTATGTTACTGCAACAGCCTGTATAAATGATAAAAATATGGTTGTATAAATGTTTTTGTGGGCTATTGTTTTATTTTAAAACGTTTTATTATTCAATGAAGGAAAACAAATTTAATGTTGTGACATTACGTATTCCACTTTTTGCTCATTTTAGTAAGTAGATATAAAACTATAAATATACTGAAATTCAATTGCCTATCTAGACTATAACTAAATTAACTAACTTGAAATATAATCATTCAACTCAGATTAATACATAATATGCTTGTGCTTACAATTTTTCAAGAATAACAGACTATAAATCTTAGATTGAACTCTAAAATTCAGGATTTTACAGTAAAATTTAAATATGTACATATATGTATAGATATATACATATGTAAATAATGTCACGTATTGATATAGTAAATATAAAAGTTATATAAAACATTTATAGTCCTTAAAGTGTTATAACGGAACGTTTGAAAAGAACATAAAAAAATGCTTCAAAAAAGCTTGTTTGAAAAATATATTATATATATTAATTGTAAAATTAATGTATTATATATTGACTTTTGTTTGAAAATGTTTGTATTTTTCTATTTTATAAAATAAATGTAAAAGTGGGTTAATTCTTTTCATTTAATATGTACATGCTAAATGAACACGAATATTTGCAAATATATATGTAATTCCATTTTATGTTAATATTTAGATAGATAAGAAGTGAATTATAGACAAAACATAAAACTTTAACGTTTCAGTAAAAACATAATTCTCCTTTTGGGCTTCTCTACAGTCGGGTAATAAAATGAAAATACATATCGTTAAAATTTTATTAAAGGACTTTTGTGTGTTTTTTAATATCTATTTACAGGGATTTTTTGGGCTGGGCTTAATTTTTTCTTTATATTTAATTGCATGTTAAATTGTGTCATATAGTTAAGTATAGAAAATGTATATTTTCTTAGTAAAGTGGGATCTTTTTTATTATAATTTTCCTATTATATTTATATGCTATTATTTTATTTATATAACTTAAAAAACTAAACTTTTTATTTACTTTTATATGTTATAATTGTCTACCTATATATGTTTTTATAATAATTGGGTTTTTTACGTCTTATTAGGTAATTGCTTTTTTTATGAAACGTTTTTAAAAATTTAATTAAAATATTAATACTTTTCAGTTATTCAGTCGCTTCCAAAATTCTTTATTTATCTTTGTCCATTTTAAGATATAAACGGTCAGCTTGGACAGTTTTGAAATAATTTATTTATAATTAATATATTTCTGTAAACATACTCTTACGTACAAGGGGAATGCCCTTCTACATACTAGTATTAGTAATTTTCAATATATCACTTTCCTTATATTTTTAACATATTGCTAGATTTTTAGAAATTTTTCGTCCGCTACATATATTGTAAGTTAAAGAAATTTCATGTTTATTACATATATGTATATTTATTTTACATTTAAAAGTTTCACTTAAAACGGTGACCGAAATACCAACGGTGCCTGTGTATTTATAGATATTTGTAGGTTATATAAAATATATATTATATTCTATTTGTAAGTTTTGTCAGTCGTCACAAGAGTAGGGCATATTGTGATTTTATTTTTACATGACATTATTTATTAAACGAATTGACCGAGAAGTAATATTTTAGTTTTATTTTACCCCATTTTTTATTATTATTATTCTCAACCATGTGATATTTAATAAAAAGCAAAAATAAATTAGTGTTAGTATGTTCCATTTTTCACTTTATGCGCATACAGGTCCTATATTTTCGATAACAGAATTCAATTTCTTAAGAAAACCTTGAGGCCGTTGATGCGCAGTAGTTGAGTGCGACTGTTAAAGCGACAGTTGTGAGTTTGATTCCCATTAGGAGAAAATGTTTGATATTTTTATCAAATATTCGCTCTGATAACAAGACAAAGCACGACGTTGAGTTCCGCCACTCAAAATAACATTAAAAAATAGTACTAAATAAACCAAACAATAGTTAAAAATAATAATCACGTATACTATAATGAAACAGTAAATAAATTGCCGCATAGGATAGGAGGGAGAATTGTGAACGGATCTAGGCTAAATTGGACTTCTAAGTGGTCCAGCGAAACTATAAGAAATAATTAAATGCGTCCATAAAAAAGTTTTTGAGTGTGATGAGCATTTTCTATAGACATTCAAAATTTATCGGATAGTAAAAAAGGAACTCTTATCTGATTATTTTGCTATGCATCAAAAAGCGTGAATCAATTTTTTTTTGAGATGAGAGAAATTGACAGAAAAATTAAAATTGATCGTTTAAAATTAAGATTAATTTAGTTGCTGTTAGCCCTATTTACAGCGACGCCGAGTGGATAGGGAAGAGGGTACTCTGTCCCTGAGAAATTGCAAGCTCTACATGGTTGCTTGAGAAGACGTCGACGGGCTTTCCCTGCGGGACTCGGGACTCGAATTTCGACTCGTGGAAATCCATCAGGCTGGGAAGTTCCCTATTTCTAAGCAAACCACTGGGACTGGGAACAAGTTATACTAATTTAAGGACGCTAACGGTCCCTAACCGCCGGACCCGGCCACGCCACGTCCGAAATCTTGCAATCTCGTGTCTTTTTTATCATCATAATTAAAAAGGAATAAAATCTTGCATGTAAATATAAATTATAATTTTAATCATCTTCGTACATTAATAATTAATTGAACAAATAAATATCGACCTTATATCATAATATTGACGGAATGCTGGCTTAGGAAATATGAGAATCAGGAAGGATCAGGAAAGTCCCAATTCTTACTGGTTTTTTTTATCTTGCTCATCTAAATTTATCAAAAACATCAAAACGATGGGGTTGTAGTTTATGTAAGATGCAACAACATAAATACAGTTGAAAGTCTAGAATTCCATGATTCGATTCGAATAGTCTCGTGATTGAATTATGAATATATGCTATAGATGTCATATGTCGGTCTCCGTCTTTTAGAAATTTAGCGAGATTTGAAATATCCTTCGGACAAAAATCTACAATACTTGCAGAATTTTAATTATATTATTATTGAAAATATAATTTTTTGTTTCGATATATACGGATATCTATTGATCGAAAAAAGTTTGTAGGTTCGATTTCTTGTAGAAAGACAAAACGCGGCATTGAGTTTCGCCATTCAACACAGAATGTCTTAAAAATTAGGTAGGAAAGTGAGAAACGGCGTTTTAACACTACGTTTTACTACCGTTGTAGTACGTTTGACTACCGTTCTATCAAATAGTATATGCATGTATATATATATTATGTAGAGGAAGTGGAAATTTTTAAAGTTTATATATTTTAGTCGATGTTATCAAAACTTTTTGCTGCTATAACTCAGTACAAAAAACAATAAATATGCGAAACAAAATTAAAGAAGTTATAACAATATGACTATTGCGAAAATTTGTTACGGTTTCCTAAACTTATACTGCTAATGTTTTTGTCTATAAAATTCTAGGCTACACGACAATGAGTTAACTTGCTTACAATATTGTTATATTAAAAATAAAATAATATTTTTATTAAAATAATACTTGTTTTTGTAACAATTATCACATCATTATTAAAAATGAAAAGAAAAGACGTGCACGTTTATAGGCAATCATACATTAATATTTATGACTATAATCATAAAAATAATAAAATTTTACCTTTATTTTTTTTTATATTTTTTTAAAGTGTTATTCCACACTTAGTTAAATTTTATTTATTTAAAAAACGTATAAAATATTTATTTTAAATAAGTATTGTATACGTTTTCTAAATAAGTAACATTTTACTTGTAACTTAACGCCGCGTAAATTTTTGCTGAATTAAAGATTAGGATGTGAGGATAAGCGTGTGACTGTAAACGCGATAGGTTGTGAGCTCGATTTGGGAAATCGAGCTTCAGGAAATGAAATATTAAGAATTTATATTTCCTCGCCCTGCTAAAGAGGCGTTGAGTTCCGCCACTCAACACTAAAAGTCTCTAGAATTCGACAAAAAGCAGAAAAATGTCTTAACACTAGGTTTTCTCTGCCTACTCTACTGTGTGCGGGATACAGCGTGAAGCTGATTTGATGAACGAGTCTGAAAGCATCGATCATGAGGTCCAAGCTCGTAGACGCGCTGTCTCGGCTAAATGGTGGAAGTTGCTGCGGTCACGGAATACCGTCCTTGCTTCAGGAGTTTTTATACAAGATATGCTCTTGTATATAAAATCCGTGAAGTATTTATATATATGGCAGCAAATGTTGGCCAGCACCATCTCAGCACATTCAGAAACTTCAGGTCACGAAAGTAAAGATGCTGAGGGTAACGTACGTAACTTTTTTCTAGACGCCAGCAGCTGACCTAGAACTACGTCGGAATGAAGTGCCAATCTATGTCTGTCCCTGGAATTAGAACGCCTGGAAGCACCAGGAAGTGATCGCTAGATAGGAATACAAAACAATTTTCTGTATATAATATGTTTACTTTTTTGTTTACTCTGGTTGTTTCAATGTGTTTCTTTTCTATACAAAATAATAATAAGATATGAAAATTTTTTTTTGTAATTCATTAAAATGTATTATCATAAAGAAAATACATTTTTTTTAAATGAAAACAAAAAAAGTATGATTTTGATCTATAGCGACGCCGCATGACACACTTATGTACAAACGTACATAATATACCTATACATAATAGCCCATCCAGGTCTTATAAGCGCATATCGCACCCATCCAGACACTATCTACAGATACTTCTTTGGTTGCTCACGGTTACATAGTGATATAATATTTAATGTTTATACTAAAAATAAAACTATACCATCATATAACATACTAATCATATACTAATTTAAGTGGAGTTTAGATATATATAAAATTATATAATTATAAAAATAGTCAAACTTAACTTGTCGACTTTTATCAATCTTTCAGTGGAGTGCCTAAAGTATCGGACCATCATGTTGCTAAACATATTTGTGTATATATTTATGCCCCTTATATCGATCGTCTTATATATACGCTACAATAGGAAAACTAGATTGATCAATCAAATACCCGGCCCGAAGTCCTGGCCGATTGTCGGAAATTGCCTGGGTTTCATGTTGCCATCAGGTTAGTGATTTCTTTTTATTTTTACAATTTTATCATATGATCCGCTTCACGCTGTACAGATACACATAGCAGCGTAGGCAGAGGGAACCTAGTATAAAGTCTAGACATTTCCGTTTCCTATTTCTCGCCGAATTCTCGACGCATCTAGAGTCTCATTTATTTTTCATCTCTTTCCTTATTTAATTTAAGACCTCAAGTTTAGACTAGCAAAACCCACAAAAACTTTTTTATAAAACCATGAGAAGTCTAATCTAATCTTATCGTTTCACGCTGTACCCATAGCGGGGTAGTCAAACACAACGGTCTCTGCATACCCCTTTCGCCTCATCGACTGTCATCAACCTTTTTATACATGCCCTCATCATCTTCATCATCCATTCGTTCGACGTGCCCAAGCTAACTGAACATGCTCTGTATTGTAAATACACCGCAATATCCTCGCTACTACCTACATTTTATGTATCTCTTCACTACGGATTCGATCAGCTAAGCTGATTTGTATATTCTACAAAGACACCTTCGTCTTTTTTTATTTCTTTCAAAAACCAGAACTTCAATCTTACTCGCATTCAGATCAATAATAGTCTAAGTATTATTTTCACACTCTTCTTTCAGAGTGGTAACTAATGCCTACAATCTGTATTCTAACGACGCAATGATCACTGCTTCTTCTGCGAATAGCAAGCACTTTACATTTAAGCCACCTATTTTCACTCCCATGTCAATTTGTTTCACTCCTTGGGCACTGTTACCCAAAAACAAATTGAATAACCATGCATGTAAGCGTCGCGTCCTTGTTTAGCATACGATCAGATTTCAAACCAAGGCAACGTGCAAGTTCCTACTCGCGCGCAGACTGAGCGATCTCAAAAATCTCTCACAACATAAATAAGTTGTAACAAGCATATATAATATTCGACGTAGCTCGATGAGGAGAACATAGGTTATGTTTTAGTTGGTCAGAGTGCTTGGTCGGTTTCCAAAGAAGCGCGGGTTCAAATCCCCCTACCTTAAGCGATTATACGATTTTTATACGTTTTCTTAATAGATATTTTTCTTCCTAAGTGTAGAATAACATTTTAAAAAATGTTTCTATTTTCCCCTTGCGCCGAATTCTACAGGTATGCCGGATGCCCAAGCTCAACGCTGCGTTTTATGTAAGATATTTTTATTAAAAAGTTAAATATCAGTATCTATTTAAATAATTGCGTTATATCTAATAGAACTTACAAATGAGGAGCATTTTAGTCTTGCTTTTATTTTTTTTGTAACATTCATAAATAAAAAATCTAAATGTGAAAAAACTAAAACTGATATAAAATTTAGAAAAAAATAAGTACATCATATTATTGAAATTTATTGACACAGACAGACAATAGATATAATTATTGATCAGAAATTGGCTTTGATAATTCTAAAAGATTTTGAGATTACTACGAACATAGTTTGTTATTTTCAGGGACAACTGGTCAATTGCGGGTCGATTTCGTCCACCGAGGATTCCGTACCATTTTAAGGGTTCTGTGCATTAGGCCAACGAAAACGTGACTAATAAAAGTTTATAAACTTAAATTTGCGGACGTAATTGAGTGCCATTTCGTATAGAATAAGTACAAATTAATATTTGTAAATATTTATAAATTTCGATTTTCAGATTTTTCCCTTTGTATTGTAAGATCTCACTTTTTAGGAAATTTCATTATTGCAAGTCCACGGAAATTATCATATAGGATTATGTGATACATAAATTACAAAGAAAAGAAATAATAATTATAAAAATTATTAAATATGCAACAAAAACGGTGCATAAACGATCGTATCCTTATTGTCCTATCGTATCCGTATTGATTGCGTTAGCTTAGAAGTTTAATTTTTCCTATTCTCTAAGGGACTGTAGATACAAGCGCTTATTCTTCTGTTTGTCCACTTTTTATATGAAATTGGCTATTTAAACACAACCTTTTATTATAAAATGTATGAAGAAGTGAAATCTTACAGTAAAAATAAAGGATAAAATCGAAGCTGGCATACCACAGAAAAAGCACTAGAAACTTTTATTTCTAATTAAAAAATAAATAAATCAGCTTCACGCTGTATCCCGCACACAGCAGGGTAGGCAGAGGGAAATTAGTGAAAGACACTCCGTTCCCCACTTTCTGCCGAATTCCGGAGGCATTGCGTGTTAAGTGGCAGAACTCAACGCCGCGCTTTTCCTCGACACCAGAGCGAAGAAATGGAAATATAAATTTAAGTAAATATTTCATCTCCTCGAGTGGGGATCGAACCCACAACCAGTCGGTTTACAGTCACACTTTGTGCCGCTGCGCCACGACCGGCCTCCATCTAATTAGTTTCATTAAAATTCGTAAATTAGGACACAAAATCGCAATTTCATAAATTGTACTTTCCTTTGATCTAAAACTGGTAAGGAACCCTCAGGGAGAAGCTCGCACGTAAAATATTCTATTTTAATTAATAAAAATTTTGATTTTTTTAAAATCTTCTGTAATTAAGTCTACATTAAATGTTTTTTTTTCAGCATCACGCTGTATCCCGCATGTAGCGAGATAGACGGAGGAAACCTAGATTTAAGATACTCCGTTCCCCACCTTCGAATTTTCGAGGCATTGCGTGTTGAGTGGCTCAATTCAACGCCGCGCTTTTGCCTTGGTACCAGAGAGAAGAAAATATTAATAAGTAATAATTTATTCATCCGAATTTGGATCGAACTCACAACCTTTGGTGTTAGTCACACACTTGTGCTCCTGCGCCACGACTGGCATTTAAAAATAATTTAGGTTAAATTTAACATATTTTTTTGCAGATGAGCTTTTTAAATATCAAAGAAAATTAGTAAAGAAATATGGTTCAATTAATCAAATACATGGATTAAATATTCAAATAGTAAATCTTTCCGAGCCTGATTATGTTGAGGTAATTATGCTATGTTAATAAGTTCTTTGATTTTCACAATTATTACACATTTTAAATGAGATTTTGGAAACCCGACGTTTCGATCACTTTGCAGTAGTCCATGGTCACGGGTAGACTGAGGTGGTATTATATCAAACTACCGCCAACGATTTATCCACAGTATGCTCACACACAGCTGACTTCGATACATGCCCATTCTTGATATCGGAAATGTGTTCCTTCACCCTAACATCGATGCTTCTCTTTGTTTGATATGACAAGCCACGTTTGATGTATGATAAGCCACAGTCACAATCCAGTTTGTATACATCTGCAGTCTGTAAGGAAATATTAGTTTTCACAAGTCTCAAGTATTGGCTCACTTTCTTGTTAGGCCTGAATATAATTTTTATGGAAGCTCTTAAGATGTTGCCAGTCCTGTCTGTAACCCTCTTCACGTAAGGTAGAAGTGCCGGCTGTATCTCTACTGTAGGTGGCTTTTTAGTCTTCTGACAACGATGGCGGAGAACTGGCAGCTTGTTCTGACGAAGGGCATTCTTCTGGACTCTCTGAAACAAAGATTTGCTAACGGTAGAACTGTGTAGGGTGGTGGTGAATCCATTGAGGTATTTATTGGTGTGCGTGGGTTTCTAGTTTCTAGTAAAATTGCATAAATAGAAAACTACTAAATAGAAAAATTGCTCTCTGGTAAAAAGGAAAACGGGAAACTATCCAAGATAGTAAATAGGCATTTATTCACAATGTTACCTGATTTTTTGAGCTATTTTTTTATATTGAGTTATTATTTATTTATTATGTGTACTTGTAGAACTGCTAAAACATTCACTTCATAAAATATTAAAATATTGTTGCAGAAACTTCTATCTTCAAATGAGTACAATTATAAAGAACACCCATACAAATATCTTTTTAATTTGTTAGGACAAGGATTACTAACAAGCAATGGTTTGTACTTAATTTATCAAAAATATAAATCGTTAAGTATTTTTTTTGATATAGCATGAAACTTATTTATTAACTTTATTAAGATTTATTGTGATATATCAATCTATTCGACAAACCGTATTTAATCTAACTCGTTGGAAAGGAATATCGTTCCAAACTGGTATCGAATCGAACCGCATTCATCTTCAGCCATACATTTGCAAATACATGACGGTGTTGGAATTTTAATTTAATATGTATAAATGGACATTGCGTCTTTTTAAATATTGTTTAATGTTTACAGGCAACACATGGCAACGAAGCAGAAAAATATTAACGAAAGCATTTCATTACAATATACTAAAAAAATTCTTCAACACATTTGTGGAACAGACGGAAATTCTGAATAAAGAATTGAGGAAAGATGCCAACAAAAAACAGATTGAACTGTTGCCACTGATAAGCAACGTGACGATACAGATTTTGTGCGGTTAGTGTTGTTCTGATGATATCGATCTCTCTTATCAATATAATTAATTTCAAGTTGTAAATAGTATAGTAGGTAGCTTAAATCTCACTTTCCAATAATGTTTTTTATAGGATCCTAATTAAGGCCAAAAAAAAAAAAATTGTAGGAAAAAAAAAAATTGTTCTACAAATTGTAGCCCTTGTTTGCTGTTTCTTGTGTGTTGACCTAAAATCTTGAAATTGATACAGAAGCCTAGGTGGATCAGTACGATTTACACTTGACAGACTTTTTTAAATATCGTATATCTTTATCATTTACAGAAACAGCAATGGGTATCTCTGTACAGGACAACATGAAGTCTATATTAGAATCATATCATAAATCGCTTCTCAACCTGGGACAATGTTTTATCAAAAGGTTAAGTAATTTATGGATGAATAATGAACATGTATATAAACTGACCAAAACTGGAAAAATAGAAGATGGAGAAGTGAAAGTTTTACAACATTTAACGAGTACCATTGTGAATAATCGAAAGAAACTTTATAAAAATAATACGATTGATGATGGGACGGATGGTGATGACGGTAGTCGCAAGTATGTAATGTTAGATCTACTTCTTAAACATGAAAAAGAGGGGCTCATTGACATCGACGGCGTAAAGCAAGAAATTGATACGTTTATGTTTGCGGTAAATGTTGCATAATAACTGTTATTATATTTAGCTGTAAATAGTTATTATATAATACCATTATCCATCATCATTGGTTTTGTTCCGGTGGCGAGGCAAAATCGCGGTGTTGTGTCGAGCCACTCAATCGATTTGCTTCCAGAATATGGCGTAAGGTGCGAAACGAAGATGGCATGGGATGTCTCTATCAGACATTACGTTCCCTTTGCTTAAGAGCTGTGTGCGGGAGTTTATATACAGGGTGGAATTGTCAGCACCACTTTAAATGAAGCCACAGTTTTAACTACTCTATAAAAGCTTAATACAATTTTATTTTCCCAAAAATTAAAAACTTATTTTTTCAAATAAAATAAATAATTAAAATCTTGTTGTAATATAAAACGCCATTTGTCAAGAACGTCGCACGCACACATAGACCGATCAATGGGAAACGGCCGCATACGCCTCATTCCAAAATCGAGTCGTAGGTATTGGCGACAAAGTTCAAAATTTCCAACCTTTAGTAGTATTTTTGGAGTAGTATGTGTTTACGTTATTGGTATCTATGCGTACTGCGTCACACGAAATACAGGTATGGATAAACAACGAAAAAAAAAAATCCTACGTTTAAACTGTTGAAGTAACTTGATTGATTTCTTTGGGTATGGGCTTACAATATTTTACCTTATATGCTGTTTCTGCAAAAGGAGCGCTGACACTTGCAACCTGTATATTAATAACAAAATATATTACTTTATTGGCCTTATCAATTTTAGGGTCACCACACGGTTTCAATAGCAATAGCCTCTTTGCTAATGATGTTGGCGAACGAAGAAGTTATACAAGTAAGTTTTTTTTAGTTATAATTCAATATTTAATGACATTTTACCGCTATTGTAAGACAAATCGCAGCGTTGAGCTCCACCACTAAGTGATATGCTTTGTAAGTTATGTATATAACTTGTACTCCATTCTAATATAACTATTTGTAATAATTTGCTATTAAAGGAGATATAATAAATTGCCTTAAAGTAGGATTTTATTAAACAATTTTAATAAGAGCTTTGAACGTTGTTTAGATTAATTATAAAAAATAGGTAATTTCGTGATAAAGAACGAGAAATATCGTTCTTTCTCGTTTGCTTTGTTTGTTATGTGTTGTATGAATGAAAAATAGAAAATCGGCAATGCTTATTAGTATTTTTGTAGTAGTATGTGTATGTGTGCGTCACACGAAATAAAGGCTTGAATAAAAATCGTGAAATGAAAAAAAAGACCTTCGTCCAAACTGTTGAGTTATCTTGGTTAATTCTAGGTATGGATTTGAAGTATTTTTCCCTATATGCTTTTCCCGTAAAAGGAGCGCTGACAGTTCCACAAAAGGCTGGCTAAAATTGCTAAGTGCCACCTTTGACAGCGCCTAGAACTGATGAATTCCGAACGGGTAGCTCTCAAGCTTCTCGCCAATTTTAGCGATATGCTCGGACCTTGCTTTGGCAATTTGCCCCTTAAAGAACCTAGAGGCTCGGTTATACTTCCTTTTAAGGTTTTCACCTCCAGATCCTTAGTTACCAGTGCCTCGACCCAGATTTGCTATGCCTCGCGTTTGCTAGAGGCAGCAAGCTTGCAAGACGTATCAAACGCTTGTTACAACTTATTTATGTTGTTAGTATCTCTGGGAGGGAGATTTTTATAAATTTCCGCTACCGTATAAAAATTTCGACATAGCTTGACGAGAACGTATGGCTTAGTGGTCAGGGCGCCTGGTCTGTTTCCAGGAGGCGCGGGTTCGATTCCCGCTACGTTCAAATTTTTATACGTTTTCTAAAGAAGTATTTTTCTTTCCTAAGTGTGGAATAACACTTTAAAAATGTTTAAAAACATTTAAAAAATAATATTCTCTCTTGCTACACGATAATCCTAAGTAATTTCCTTTGGGTGGCGGAAATTTGTACAAATCTCCCTACAGAGATACTAACAATATAAGTAAGTTGTAACAAGCGTATAAAAATTTTGACGTAGCTTGATGAGAACGTATGGCTTAATGGTCAGAGCACATGGTCGGTTTCCATGAGGCGCGGGTTCGAGTCCCGCTATGTTCAAATTTTTTTACGTTTTATAAATAAGTATGTTGAGGTATCTTGATTATTATTTTGGTATAGGCTTAGAATATTTTACCCTATATGTTGTTCCCGTAAAAGGAGCGTTGACACTTCCACCTGTATACTACAATATTATTTAGATTTTGTGTGTTGGGTTGTGACTTTTTAATCTCTATAAAGCTGTTCTGAGCTCCACCAGCCTGGGATTGGGTAAATATTTCTGATATCTCCCTTGGATGGCTTTGTGTGAGCGCTTGACACTCGCAGACATAGATAAGCAGACAGAAGCATTAGAAATGCGGGTTAGAGCAGTACGTACTTGTTTGGTTTACAAATGTTTATATGTGATAGAAAGTAGTGGGAATGCAATAAGCCAGGAAGTATGATATTAAAATTTAAAAGGAAGTTCCTTACCTGCGCGATGACATCTGACGAACAAAACACAGCATTGCACACTTTGAAGTCATAAATTTTAATGTACTGAATGATATTAACAGTACAAATGTGTATATCAGAGATTTTTACACAAATTACACCAAATGTTAAATTTGGTGTAATAAAAAATAATAAAATTTAAATAATTTTTACGGGAGAAGTTTTAAGGAGATTTATATCCTAGTGTTGCCACAACAAGAAAAACATCTAAAAATTTTCTTCGAAGTTTTAAAAACCACGTGAACGAAATGGCGAATACATTTCAAAAAATGTTTCTATTTATCTATCTATTTCTAGAATAAAATTTATGATGAGGTGCGAAAGATTTTTGGCGATAGTGATCGCCCGCCCACAACGGATGATCTTAATGAAATGAAGTATTTGGATTGCTGCGTAAAGGAAACACTCCGGATGTATCCCAGCGTACCTATGATTTTCAGATATTTGAAAAAGGATTGTGTGTTCGGTAACGTTTGATTTTAGTTATTTCTTTTTTTACTTACTTATTAAGAAAACGTATAAAAATTTGAACGTAGCGGGATTTGAACCCGCGCTTCTTCTAAGAGGACGTATTGACGGTTTCCAAAGAGGCGCGAATTCAAATCTCGCTACGTTTCAATTTTTATACGTTTTCATAATTAGTACTTTTCTTTGCTAAGGGTGGAATAACACTTTTGAAACGTAAAAAAATATATAGGTAATTATTGTTTGATTCACGACAGGATGCTGGTTGAAGAAATAGAATATATAAATAGTTAATGTTTTCATTTCATCGCTCTGGTGTCGCGGCTGAGCGCAGCGTTGAGTTTTGCCACTTAACACGCAATGCGTCCAGAATTGGGTAAAAAGTGGAACACGAGTCGCCTCCTTTCATAGTTTTTATATATATTTTTTTGTTTCCCTTGAGAATTTGCTTAATAGATTAGATTAAAGGCAACTTGTAACGTTGAGTAGTTTACATCGAAAACACAATATTTAAAAAGTATCTCGACTCTATTTCTTCCCCCCCTTCACCTACTAATAATTCATATTCTTTATTTATATATAGGAGGTTACACAGTACCGGCCGGGACTTCCTGTTGCATTTGTATATATGACATGCATCACCGCGCCGACTTGTATCCGGAACCAGAGCGCTTCATACCTGAACGATTTCTACCAGAAAATTGTTTAAAGAGACATCCTTATTCTTATATTCCATTCAGTGCTGGACCTCGAAATTGTATAGGTAATTCAACGTCTTTAATTATTTTGAGGTCGTCGTGGCGCAAGGACACAAGCGTGTGACTGTAACGCAACTGTTGTATGTTTGATTCCCACTCTGGGGAATGAAATATTATTTATTAATATTTTCATTCCCTCGCTCTGATACCAAGACAAAACTACGGCGACTTCTCAACACGTAATGTCTCGAAAATTCGGCGGAAAGTGGAGAACGGACTGGAAAGTGGAGAACACTAAGGAGCTGGAATCTGCCTACCATGCTAAATGCGAGATAAAGCGTGAAGCTGAAAGCAAAATTACTTAAGGTATTTACGATAGAAAGCAGTCATATTTTTTTATTATGTTTCAAGTACAATATCTATCTCTATTATGGTTGTTTTTAGGGCGTTTGTATGATTGTTTATTCGTTTCTTGTTCCCTTACTGTTAAATCAGTAAACCGATTTAAATAGTAGTATAGTTGAGTATATATATATATATATATATATATATATATATATATATATATATATATATATATATATATATATATATATATATATATATATATATATATATATATATTATATGTTCCAGGTCAAAAATTCGCCCTACTAGAAATAAAAGTTGTTATATCAGGCATCCTTCGTAAATTCCGTCTGGAACCTGTGACGAGGCCTTCAGAATTAGAATATATAACCGACATTATGTTGCGCACTAAAAAACCAATTTATGCAAAATTCTGCTTGAGAACATAATTTTAAGGGCAAAGAAAAGTAAGATATACTGAAATATTTACATATATATGTATATAATTAAATTTTTTTAAATGAAAAGGAGTATTTTTAATTTATCTAATACCTCTATCTAATCTTGCGTCGTACAACTGGCGACAGCGAGCAGCGCACACCGGGCGATAGGGGCGTAGCGCGTAACTATAACACCAAATGCTTATACCTTTTTTAGCTTAACGTTGTCTCACACATACCAGGGAATTCTATTTGTGCACGCTAGTCTCAGAAACGGCTTGCTTCAAAACTTAAGTAAAGAAAAAGTCAAGACACCCTAGTCTCAAAACTAGATTCCCTCTGCCTACCCTGGTATGAACTATACCTACATCTGTAGGTATAGTAAGAACACGACGTTTGTGGATTTGAGTCCCATCTGGAGAATGCATTATTTAAATTTCCTCCCTCTGTTTAGGCAGGAAGATAAAGCGCGCCGTTAAAGTCCGCAATTTAACACGCAATGCCTAAAAAATTGGGCGTAAAGTGGGAAACTATGTATCTTAACATTTTTTTTCGTTTGAGTGTTAAGTGTGAAAATGTTATTCAACACCAAGGAAAGAAGGAAGGAAGGTTTCCAGGAGGCGCGGGTTCGAGTCCCGCTACGTTCATGTTTTTTTACCTTTTCTAAATAAGTTTTGAAACATTTTTTTATGTTTCATCCCGGTTTTCATTAGTTTCCTTAAAAAAAAGTAAAAACCGAAAAATACAAATTTCTTCAAATACCGGTAACTACTGAATGCAGTGAACGTATTTTGACATGGTAACAGTTCCAAGCCTAATGGAACTTATAGGAGTTCTCATCATGGTGCATAAAGAAATTTTAGTGAACACTATAACATAATTATATTTAAAAAAAACTTATTCAATTTCAACCGTATCTTATAATCATAACTATACAAAATACTCATCAAATTATTCTTGATGTGATCTAATAAAAAAGGAATATTCGAAATCGATAGGGTTGATATTCAGTTATTCGTCCATTAGTCGCGCACTTAACGCAAATTTAAGACTTTTGTGATTATCTCGTAGATACTATTGTCAAAATTGGACTAAATTAAAATATGATGACATATGACACGAAAAACAAATAAAAAAAAGAATTATTAAAATCGAACTAGCCAGTCAAAAGTTTTTAGGTAACAGACGTAAAAAAATACAGTTGAATTGCTAACCTCCTCCTTTACAGAGATTGCTTCATAAAAATCTGACACAATCAAATCACGTTGATTTAAAAAAAATGTTATGAATAAAGCACATAACTTCTTATTTTATTTAACCACAATTATTAGTAATAGTTTTTTAGTCTACCGCAAATATAATTTTATTAGCGGGTATATTTGATGTCTCCATTAAAAAGTAAATTCTGATTGTGAGTTCATAGTTTATAAAAGTTTATATTGTGTTTAGATGTGGTGATGTGAGTATATTTTAGGAATTGATATGTGGGTACGTTACATTTATTTATAGTAGATTTATATCTCAAGAGTGCATATAAAAAAAATATATATATAAATAAATACATATTTTATGAATTAAACTTAATGTTTTACTCAAAATAAAGAATTGTATGCAAAATTATTAATACGTTTTAAGTACAAAAAAAAGGAAAAAATGTTGTATAATTGCGTTTCTTCCTGTTCGATTATATAGGTATGAATGTAATATAAAATATAGTAATTGAGGTCAGTCGCGACTGTACATGCGACTGGTTGTGGATTCGATCACCATTCGAGGAAATTAAATGTTAATTTAAATTTATATTTTCACTTCCTCGTTTTGAAAGTGAGGAACGGAGTGAACACTAGGTTCCCTGCTGTGTGCGACATACAGCGTGAACCTGATTTTGATTTTAATTTATATAGGTATTAGAGGCAGTCGTGACGCAGGGGCATAGGGGTGTGGCTGTAACGCAAAGTTGTGGGTTCGATCTTCACTGGGAGGAATGAAGTATTATTTAATGATATTTTTATTTGTACTACTTTGATACATGAGTGATAACAGCATGAAGCTGAAAAAAAAAGTATATTAAGGCGAAGTAGGATAGTGTTAGAAAGTAGACGCGACGTTTGTGGGTTTAATTTCTTGTAGTAAGGCAAAACGCAGCGTAGAGTTTCGCCATACAACAATAAAAAAATAGGTAGTAAAGTGAGAATCTGTGCGTCTTAACACTTGTTTCCATTAGCATGTATATATAAATTACATAGAGGGAGTGGAAATTTTTAAGCTTTATATAGCTTTATGAGTTGCGGCGTTGCGCTCTGCCACTCAACACGCAATGCCTTAACACTAGGTTCCCTCTGCCTACTCTGCTGTGTGCGGGATACAGCGTGAAGCTGTTTTTTTTTTTTTTTAAAAATTATATAGCTTAATATAGCAGTACATAAAAACAATAAATATATGAAACAAAATAAAAGAAGTTATAATAATATGATTATTGCGAAAACTTAAGCATGTACTGGAATTTTTTGTATATAAAATTCCAGGCAGGCTACACGACAACGAGTTAACTTGCTTATAATATTAATTATATATTATTATTAAAAATTACATAATATTTTTATTAAAATAGTGGTTTTGCAATAATTATCCCATCACAAAAAAATTAAAGAAAACACATGCACGTTTATAGGCAGTCATACATTGATAACTTAACGCCGTTTTCATTTTTGCTGAATTTAAATGAAGATTACATATAGATAGAATATAAATATAATAAAATAGTCAGGCCTGTCGTGGCACATAAGCGTGTGAATTCGATTCCCACTTCAGGAAACGAAGAACGATCCCTACAGTTTATAAAAGGTTCATAAAAAATATATAAAATGTATTATGATAAAAAAATACAAACTTTTTTTTAAACTAAAACAAAAGAATTGATTTTGATTAGTGACGCCGCATGACACATTTATGTATATAATATACCTATACATAATAGCCTACCCGGGTCTTATAAGTATATATCGCACCCATCCGGACGCAGTATCTACAGATACTCCTTCGATTGCTCAGTTCACGGTGATATAATATTTAACGTTTATAGTAAAAGTTAAACTGTACTATCAGATAAGATACTAATCATATACTAATTTAAGTCGAGTTTGATTATTAATAAAACTATATAATTATAAAAATCGCCAAAGTGACGATTAACTTAACTTGACGACTTTTATCAATCTTTCAGTGGAGTGCCTAAAGTATCGGACCATCATGTTGCTAAACATATTTGTGTATATATTTATGCCCATCATATCGATCGTCTTATATTTACGCTACAATAGGAAAACTAGATTGATCAATCAAATACCCGGCCCGAAGTCCTGGCCGATTGTCGGAAATTGCCTGGGTTTCATGTTGCCACCAGGTTAGTGATTTCTTTTTATTTTTACAATTTTATTATATGATATATTTGATCCTCTTCAGTTTGTGCATATATACATAGCAGCGTAGGCAGAGGGAACCTAGTATAAAGTCTAGACACTTCCGTTTCCTACGTCTCGCCGAATTCTCGACACATCTCTAGATTAATTTATATTTCATCTCTTTCAAGACATCAATTTTTTAAATCAAGACATCAAGCTTAGAGTACTAAAACCCATAAAAACCATTTGACAAGACTTTAAGAAATCTAATCTAGTTTCACGCTGGTAACGGGATAGTCAGATGGAACGGGGTAGTCAAACACATGCCCTCGGGGGTCTCATGTTTGTAGCGTGACCTTCCTCCAGTATCTTGGGTACGGTATATATGTTTTCGAAGGTCAACCTCTCTTACCGGTCACTACATTCTGTGTATCTATCTCTTCACCGCGAATTCGTCCTTTTTTACTTCTTTCAAAAACACGAACTTTAGTCTTACTCGCATTCAGAACAATCATAGCTTAATAATAGCCTAACTGTTATTTTCACAACCTTGTTTTAGACTGGTGACTTATTTCTAAAATTCGTTTTCTGATGATGCAATGAGCAATGCATGATCTGCGTATATCAAGTAATTAAAATTCACGTCACCTACTTTCACTCTCATGTCTCTTTGTTTTACACCTTGAAGACAGCTATCCAAAAACAAATTTAACAATCATGCTGACATGGCGCCTCCTTGTTTAGCACCCGATTGGATTTCCAACCAAGGCGACATGCCAGTTCCTATTCGCAAGCAGATTGAGTATTCTCTGTAAAGATACTTTATAGCCTGCTGGGGCCGCTCACATTGTACCGGGATAGAATCTCCCATAATTCCATTTTAACAACTCTGTCAAATGCCTTTTCCGAGTCCACAAAAGCACAAAAACTTTTTGGTTAACGGCTTAAACTTTATTGGTGATAAAAATGGCGTTGATAATTCTAAATTAGATTTTGAGATTTCTACGAACATAGTTTGTTATTTTTAGGGACAACTGTTCAATTTCGGCGGGTCGATTTCGTCCACCGAAGATTCCGTACCAATTTAATAGATTGGTGCAGTAGGTCAACGAGAACGTGACTTTATTAATAAAATATAATAATAAAAGTTTATACCAGATAGATAGTAATAAAAGTTATAATATTAATAGTAATAAAAGTTTATAAACTTAAGTTTACGGACGTAAATGAGTGCCATTTCGTAGTTCATCCTATAGATGAACTACAAATTTATATTTGTAAATATTTATAAATTTCCATTTTTCCTTTGAATTGTAAGGCAAATTTCAAATCATATAGGTTTTGATTGGTAAATATATTAAAAAAAAAGTTACAAAATTACACAAAATGCAGCAAAAACAGTGCATAAATGATAGTATCTTTCGATTGCATTGACTACAATTGATTAAACTGCTAGTTTAATTTTTCCTATTCAGTAAGGGACCGTAGATCTAAATATTTTATATTAATTTCAGCTTCATACAAGCGCTTATTGTCCTGTTTGTCAACATGAAATTGGCTTTTTAATCAAAACCTTTGGTGACTTGTGACCATGACATTTATCAAGAAGTGAAACCTTACAGTAAAAATAAATGAAAAATAATCGAAGTTGGCATACCACAGAAAAACACTAGAAACTTTTATTTTTAGTTAATTTCATAAAATTCGTCAATTAGGGCACACGATCGCAAATTCAATTCTGTCAATTTTTATAAATTATACTTTCCTTTGATCTAAAACTGGTATGGTCCCGCATGGAGTGAGGTAGACAGGGGGAACCTAGATTTAAGACACTCCATTGTCTACCTTCGAATTTTCGAGGCATTGCGTGTTGAGTGGCCGAATTCAACTAAGAAAATATTAATAAATAATAATTTATTCTTCTGAATTTGGATCGAACCCACAACCTTTGGTTTTTACAATCACACACTTATGCTCATCCGCCACGACTGGCATCATAAAATAATTTCATTTTAATATACTATCATTTCTTTTTGCAGATGAGCTTTTTAGATATCAGAGAAGTTTAGTAAAGAAATATGGTCCAATTAATCAAATACATGGATTAAATATTCAAATGGTAAATATTTCCGAGCCTGATTATGTTGAGGTACGTATGCTATGTTATTCATATAATCGTGTGAACGGCCGGTAAGAGTGGTATGGGGAGACCTCGGTTGACCTTCGGAAACGCAGTATCAAAGATACTAGAAGAAAGTCACGTAAAAAGCATGACGACCTCCCGGAGGGCATGTATTAAGAGGTTGATGACAGTGGACGAGGCGAAAATATAAAATTAAAAAAGAAACCACAATTATATAGTAGAAAATAGAAATCGATTTTCAGAATTGCTACTCATAATATATTTTCATAGTTTTTATAGAAACATTATCTCTTTTGATATTTGCTTATTAGGCTGTTAGCAGGTTTACACGTTAAGGCAACGATATAGAATTCGCTATTAATAATTACATTTTTGTTGCAAATAAAGTCACTCTCACATTATAAATATATAATGTATAACATTAATAACTTGTTGCCCGCAGGTTCGATTGGGAGTAGTTTGGCGTTTAATACTCTTACCTTACATTATAGATCCAGACCCCATTGCTTAAAACTGAGAGAGAGAGAGAGAGTTTATTGAATAATAATGTAATTTTCCCTATTTTCTTAATGAATAGATAAAATATACGCAATAATTGTCACTCTTCATTATTTTAAAGAAACATGATGTAATTATAGTAGACCGACCTTATAGTAGATCGATATTTGAAAACATTTATTTCATTATATAATGTAAACGTTTTAAAATGATAATTTAAATGAGTATTAGTATTTAAAAAACAGATTTAGTTCGGAGTACTTAGAGCGCAGTAATTGGACGCGTCTCACTTAAATCTACTAAAAAATCATGGATTCATTATTTCTGTATGTACTTAACATGATTAAAATCATTATTTAACAGGTGAACAGCTAGAATGAACATTGATTTTAAGATTGACCTTGTATTATATAATATTTTACTTTAAAACATAAGGCAAATCGGTCATTTCATCGTTTATTCTCAGTCAAACAGAATCGAAATAAAATATTTAAAATGATGGCAACCTTTGCTTGCGGCAGTTATTTTCCAGGCATATGTTTTAATGATGAAAAAAAAAGCTTTAATTTGATATATAATTCATTAAAAAACACATTAGTGCAAATATTAACATTAAGTGACCTGTTTAAACCAGGCAACCCTGGGCTTGCGGGAGACTGGCAGTTGGCAACCGTTTTACCAATCCAATTATGTGATCTTCTTTCAAATGATGTGCGATTCACATAAAAAACATATGAGTGCAATTTTCTCCAAAAACGAATTATTAATTAAAGGTGATTGCGGCAGGATTATTTGAGGCAACCCTAGTGTAATCAATTCTACTATCATGTATCATTATTAAATATAAGTTTAATTAGAAAAACTGATCCCTACAGATTTAAGCAATTGTATCTTAGGCCATTTCTAACGTAAGTTTCATAAGCTCAGTACTGTCCGAAAGGCGTAAGTGATCATTGAAATCGTGCGAGTGTCCACAGATAGTATCAATGTGATGACCGACGGCCAAAAGTGGCCAAAATGACACGTTTGCTTTTATTTAGCGTGCCTTTTTAAGAATGCTCAGGTATAGGCGTGCTCAAAACGAATAATGTAACACACATGCTCTTTAAGTGCGGGCTCAAAACTTCGATATTCAATATTCTATCAATTTCTTTGTCCCTCTCTACACAATTAAATAAAATCATCAGTTTGATTGCAATACAATGTATTTCAAAATATTTATCTATGAGTATTTATCTTTGAGGCCGGTCGTGGCGCAGCGGCACAAGGTGTGACTGTAAACCGACTGGTTGTGGGTTCGATCCCCACTCGAGGAGATGAAATATTTACTTAAATTTATATTTCCATTTCCTCGCTCTGGTGTCGAGGCAAAGCGCGGCGTTGAGTTCTGCCACTCATCACGCAATGCCTCCGGAATTCGGCAGAAAGTGGGGAACGGAGTGTCTTGCACTACGTTCCCTCTGCCTACCCTGCAGTGTGCGGGATACAGCGTGAAGCTGATTTATTTTGATTTATTTATTTATCTATGAGTAACTGTAGCTTTACTACACCATTTACCTTCTTCTTAAAGGCCGGCAACGGTCATGCGATCCTGAAATTATGGGTTCTGGATCTCACTTGCCACACACGAGCGTGTGACTATAAACGCGACAGTTATGGGTTCGATTTTTGGGTGATCATGATAATATTTTTATTTGCTCTCTGTTTAAAAACTAAACACAGCGTTAAGTTCTCCCACTCAATAAGCAGAGCCTCGGAAATAGATGGAAAATGGGGAATCCAAAAATATAAATACTCATTTATCCACAATATAACCTAATCTTTTTGAGTGTAATATTTATTATGTATACTTGTAGAACTGCTAAAACATTCAATTTGTATTTAATATTGTTGCAGAAACTTCTGTCTACAAATGAGTACAATTACAAAGAACACCCATACACATATCTTTTAAACTGGTTAGGACAAGGACTACTTACTAGCAATGGTTTGTACTTAATTAATCACAAATATAAATCATTAAATAATTTATTTGATTATTTTATTTTGAGACCAGTCGTCAAAATAAATATTTACTTAAATTTATATTTTCATTTTTCGCTCCGGGGTCGAGGCAAAGCAATACTTAGGTTGCCTCTTACCCTGTGCGGGATACAGCGTGAAACTGATTTATTAAGTAAATTATCGTGATACATCAATCTGTTCGATAAACTGCATTTAATGTAACCGATTGAAGTAGAATATTGTTCAAAAGTGGTATTCGGCCATTCGTCTTCTTAAATATTGTTAAATGTTTACAGGCAAGGCATGGCAACGAAGCAGAAAAATATTAACGAAAGCATTTCATTTCAATATACTAAAGAAATTCTTCAACACATTTGTGGAACAGACGGAAATTCTGAATGAAGAATTGAGGAAAGCCGACGAGAAACAGATTGAAGTGTTGCCAGTGATAAGCAACGCGACACTACATATTATGTGTGGTGAGTATTGTTCTGATGATATCTATCTATTTTTTAACATTTTTAAAATGTTATTCCACACTTAGGAAAGAACTTTTTTTAAAATTAGAAATGTAAATTTTAAAATTAGAAATGAAATGTAAATATACGTTTTATAAATAAGTATAGATATCTATCTATCTTATCAATATAATTAATTTCAACTCGCACTTAATCGATTTCTTTAAGGCAGTAAATAGTATAGTGGGTAGTTTAAATCTCACTTTTTATTAATATTTTTTTTAAAGGGACCTAAATTAAGCTCTGTCGTTCTACAAATTGTAGCCCTGGTTTGCTTGTTTCTTGTGTGTTGACCTAAAATCTCGAAATTGATACAGAAGCCTCGGTGGGTCAGTGCGACTCACACTTGACAGATTTTATTAAATATCATATATCTTTATCATTTACAGAAACAGCAATGGGTATCTCTGTACAGGACAACATGAAGTCTATATTAGAATCATATTATAAATCAATGCTTAACATGGGACAATGTTTTAGCAAAAGATTTAGTAGCTTATGGATGAATAATGAACATGTATATAAACTGACCAAAACTGGAAAAATAGAAGATGAAGCAGTGAAAGTTTTTCATCATTTAACGAATACCATTGTGAATAATCGAAAGAAACTTTTTGAAAATAATATGATTAGTGATGAGACGGATGGTGATGACGGTAGTCGCAAGTATGTAATGTTAGATCTACTTCTTAAACATGAAAAAGAGGGGCTCATTGATATCGACGGCGTAAGGCAGGAAGTTGATACGTTTATGTTTGGGGTAAGTTTTGCTATTGCATATTATCATTTGTTTAGTTCCGGTGGTGAGGCAAAATGGGAAACGGAGATGGCATATGAAGTCTCTATCGGACACTACCTTCCCTATAGTGCTGTGTCCCCCACACAGTTACAGTTTATATATATATATATATATATATATATATATATATATATATATATATATATATATATATATATTAATAAAAAATATATATTTATTTATTTCTTATGAATTTCAGGGTCACGACACGACTTCAGCAGCAATAACCTTTTTGCTAATGACGTTGGCGAACGACGAAGTTATACAAGTAAGTTTTTTTTTGTAATAGTTCAGCGCGGCGCAAAGCAAACGCGGCGTTCAGCTCCGCCACTCTGCAAAGTAAAGAGAGCTTAGTACACCATAAAGTAAATTTATTATCTTTTTGAAAAAGAAAATTCAGAATATAAAACAGAAAACAATTGAAATATAAATTAATTAACAATTTTGTAAATGATATGCCTTGTAAGTTATATACATAACTTGCACTCCATTTTAATACAACGTATTTGTTTATTTTAATAATAGTAATTGCCACGGTTGTAGATTCGACTCTCATTCGGGGGAATTACTTAATATATTTATTTTCGCTGCTCTGATAGAAATGTGATGACGATTTCCGCCACTCCCCACATAATGAAATCTCACGAAATTGCGAATACATTTCAAAAAATGTTTCTATTTATCTATCTAATTCTAGAATAAAATGTATGATGAGGTGCGAAAGATTTTTGGCGATAGTGATCGCCCGCCCACAACGGAAGATCTTAATGAAATGAAGTATTTGGATTGCTGCGTAAAGGAAACACTCCGGATGTATCCCAGCGCACCTATGATTGTCAGATATTTGAAAAAGGATTGTGTGTTGGGTAACGTTTGTTTTTTTTTATTTACTTCTTAAGAAAACCTATTTTGAACCCGAAAATTTGGACCCGCTGTTTCCAAAGAAGGGTGAGTCCAAATCATGCTACGTTATAAGTTTTATACGTTTTCTTAAATAGTATTTTTCTTTCCTAAGTGTGGAATAACACTTTAAAAATGTAAAAAAAATATATAATTATTTGATTCACGACAGGACAGTAATGTACATCGAAAACACAATATTTAAAAAGTGTTTCGAATCTATTTCCTTCTCTCCTTAATCTACTAGTAACATTATTCAAATATCTAGGTAGTTACACAGTACCCGCCGGGACTTCCTGTTGTATTAATATATATGACTTGCATCACCGCGCCGACTTGTATCCGGAACCAGAGAGCTTCATACCTGAACGATTTCTACCAGAAAATTGTTTAAAGAGACATCCTTATTCTTATATTCCATTCAGTGCTGGACCTCGAAATTGTATAGGTAATTCAACGTCTTTAATTATTTTGATTACATCGTGTAGTAGGGACACTGTGTGACTGTAACGCGACGGTTGTGGGTTCGATTCCCAGTCAGAGGTATGAACTATTAATTATAAATATTATAATTTTTTCGCTCTGATGCCGAAGCAAAAATAGCTACGCTGAGTTCTACTACTCAATACGTAGTGCCTCGAAAATTCATCACTTTCCTGGTGACCAAATCTGATGCCAATATACAAAATGTAACTCGATCGACGCATCAACTGTTGTCTATGGGATTAGACCTCAGTATATATTCATTTCACCCCTATATATGTTTGTTTCAACAAAATGGCGGACCCCATATTTTTTAAATCACCATCGATATGGATATCACATGAAAGGGCTTTACTAGAAGAGTACAGCATATTATGAAATAAATCCAAAATGGCCGCCACAGCAAAATGGCGGACAACATAATTTTAAAATTATGTTCGATATTGATATCATACTAAAAGGGTCGAATAGAAGAATACAGACGGCCACCATAACAAAATGGCAGACCACATATTACGCAAGCCGCATAGTAGTGGAAAACTTTCGTTCTGTGAGGCAGTTAACAAGTCAAACAGGTCTCCAGAATACACCTCTTGATAAATATGGTAGAAAGCGTACGGCGAGGAGACGTCTCTAAGCACAGCCAAAGCTTTTGACATATCAGTGGAACCTGGGCCCTATACAGACTCAATAGGAATTTTAGTGTCTCGCTCTGCCGATGGGTCATCGGCCATATGAGGGCCAACTTGACGGTCATCTTGAATTTATTTCAGTTTGTTGTGTTCTTCTAGTCAAGCCTTACATTTGATATCTATATCGAGGTTGATTTAAAACAGTCCACCATTTTATGGTGGCGGCCATCTTGGGTCTATTTATGGTGTAAAGTATTATTCTAGTCAAGTCCTTTAATTTGATAACCAAATCAAGAGTGATTTAAAAAATATGTAGTCCGCCATTTTGTTGTAGCGGTCATCTTGGATTATTTTTCAATAGTATTTTATATTGACTGTTATTCAAGCAACAATAAGAGAAAATAATAATAAAAGCGCAACGACGAGTTCATTCGCAGGTCATCAATGGCCACGATAAGACGAATTAAGTCGTCTCCGGTCAGCAGAGTGTTTACTATATATTTATTGTTCCAGGTCATAAATACGCTACACTAGAATTGAAAGTCATTATAGTTGGCATACTTCGTAAATTCCGCCTTGAACCCGTGACCAAGACTTCAGAGATGGAATTTACAACGGAAATTGTATTGCACACAAAAAAACCAATTTATGTAAAACTCTGCTTGAGAACATGAGGGTAAAGAACGGTAAGGTATAATGAAATAGGTACTAATAGATGAAATTAAAGAATTTTAAGTGCAAAGTTGTGTTTTTATTTTATCTAACGCCTGTACCTTATATATTGTTTTCCTTTATTTAAAACTAATAAAATGTTTCACCATGTATCTATAGGTTAGTAAATATTTTCGTTACGAGGTCAGTCTTGGCGCAGGGGCACAAAGTGTAACTGTAAACACGACTGGTTGTGAGTTCGATCTCCAATAGAGGAAATTAAATATTTATTTAAATTTATATCTCCGTTCTTGGGTAGAGGCAAAGAGTGTCGTTGAGTTCTGCCACTCAACACGCAAAGTGCGGAACGGAGTGTCTGAACACTAGGTTCCCTATGCCTACCCTGCTGTGTGCGGGATACAGCGTGAAGCTAATTTATTATTTATTTATATTTTAATTAAAAAATGATATTTGCTTAATATTTTCGTTAACGTTATGACGGACGTTTATCTGTTGAACCTACTGCAAACACGATTGTATCATGGAATACCTATTACAACCATATTGAGTCCGTCATATATGATGAGAGACAGTGCACTTTGAATGATGGTGTGGATCTTATTGTCCTAAGGCTATTCCATGCAGATTTATTAGATTCGAAATACGAAATTTTAAGTTCTATTTAGAATAAACATATAATGTTGAGGTTATATTTTCTTCTTAAATAAATTCGTCTATCGAGTTACACAGTCATGCCAAGATTGCATTGAAATTGAATAAATTAATGGAAAATTGTTTTTTTTAAATTGAATTTTAATAACAGAAACACTGTCACCTGGCCATGCCACTATCATTAACCAGACATAAATTTACAAGTAAGTGAGGTAGCTGGCAGATAAATGAGATTTTGTCAATAAAATATTCATCTCAGCCGAATTTCCTTCCAATAAGGGCCTTTGCCTACACGTGACACAATTTATTTTGTTTTTATAACCTTTTTCGCTTACAACTACTTTCTTGTACTCGATTTTGTTAACAACTTCTGACACACGGGCGGGCAAAATGTCAGGTTTAATTTCTTCCTGAGTATGATCCATAGACTTTATTAAAGTGTTATAATTAAAGTTTATAAAATTTTCAATTAATTTATACATATATATATATTTATATAATGAAAATTAAAACAATAGAATATATTTATATATACATATTATAACTATGTATAGGTATACATAATGACCTACCCAGGCTTATATATGTAAATCGTACCCATTCAGACATAGTATCTAGACATATACCTTCGGTTGCTCACGTTAACGTTTAACAATTAAAGTAAAAATATAGTATCAGATGAAATATTAAATCTAGAATAAATATATATATATATATATATATATATACATATAATTATATAAATCGTTAAGGTAACTTAACAATTTTTATCCAGCTTTCAGTGGAGTGCCTGAAATTTCGAACCAATATGTCACTAAGCATATTGATGTACATATTTTTGCCCCTCATATTGACAGTCTTATATTTACGCTACAATAGGAAAACTAGATTGATCAATCAAATACCTGGACCAAAGTCCTGGCCGATTGTTGGAAATTGCTTGAGTTTCATGCTGCCATCAGGTTAGTGGCTTCATTTTAATTTTACTTTATTATTATATATTTGATCCGCTTCACGCTGTATCCCGCACATAGGTAGGCAAAGATAACCCGATTCCGATAAAGGAACTCCGTTCCCATTAAGGCAACAACAGGCAGGTAGATTCGATCAACTAAGCTGACTCCGCATATATATATCCTATAAAGAGATCGCATCTCCACAGCATTCACCTTTCTTTCATTTTTCTCCTGTAATACCCACGTCTCGATACCAACACAGCCTTGCGGCTTGGTCTCGCCCACCGGCAGGTTGAGGGTCAGGAATAAGATTTTCATAGGTCGGTGAACGGTAGATGTAAGTCAATGAGGACGTGACTTACAAAAGTTGACAAAATTATATTTATAGGCATTGTATGAAATTAACTACAAGTATAAGTTTGTAAAATAAAATCTTACTTTTTGGCAAATTTTATAACGGGAAATATCCTATAGGTTTTGATTACGCTGTAAATTGACTTTGCTAACGCTCATATATTTTTATTACGTTGACGTAGAAGCTACTTTTTTCTATTCTCTTAGGCACTGTAGATCTAGATATTTGTTACTTATTTCAGCTTTACAGAAGCGTTTATGCATCTGAAGATATAGGTTTTCTTCAGGTACTTCCTGGTGATCTAGAATTATAAAATATTATATTACACTTATATTTCTAGTTAATTTCATAAAATTTGTAAAATAGAATACACAGCCGCAAACTAAACTCTGTCAACTTTAATAAATTTTGTTTTACTTTGATCTAAAGTTATTAAGGAACACTCGTTGGGCAGGTCCGACTCACACTAGACTGATTTTTAACTTAATGAATTAAGAAATATTTTAAAGAAATCTTTTCTTAATTTTAAATTACTTTAAGTTTTAATATATATTTTTTTTGCAGATGAACTTTTTAAATATCAGAGAAACTTAGTAAAAAAATATGGACCAATTAATCAAATACATGGATTAAATATTCAAATGGTAAATCTGTGCGAGCCTGATTATGTTGAGGTAATTATGTATATTTATATACTTGTATAGCTTATCTCTCTAGTGTCTAGTTGGGAACTCATATAATAAATACTTAATTAGAAAACGTATAAAAATTAACGTAAAATTTCGACGTAGCTTGGCGAGAACGTATGGCTCAGTGGTCAGAGCGCCTGGTCGGTTTCCAGGAGGCACTGGTTCGAGTCCCACTACGTTCAAATTTTTATACGTTTTCTAATTAAGTATTTATCTTTCCTAAGTGTGGATTAACACTTTAAAAATGTTTAGAAAATATTTAAAAAACAGTATTCTGTCTCGCCAAACGATAATTCTTAGTCATTGTCTTTGAGTAGCGGAAATTTGTAAAAATTTCCCTACAGAGATGCTAACAACATAAGTTGTAACAAGCGTATAAGAATTTCGACGTAGCTTGGCGAGAACGTATGGCTCAGTGGTCAGAGCGCCTGGTCGGTTTCCAGGAGGCGCGGGTTCGAGTCTCGCTACGTTCAAATTTTTATACGTTTTCTTATTAAGTATTTATCTTTCCTAAGTGTGGATTAACTCTTTAAAAATGTTTAAAAAAACTCATATAATACTTGAACAACATAAAACAATGATGAGCTTACTCCTATGTTAAGTGGACTTTAACGAACATTAATATATAAATCAGCTTCACGCTGTATCCCACACACAGCAGGGTAGGCAGGGGAAACCTAGTGTTAAGACGATTTTACAAATTTTTATACGTTTTCTACATAAATATTTTTCGTTCTTAGGTGTAGAATAACTCTTTAAAAATATTTAAAAAAAAACACCAAATGTAATTGTATCCATCATTATATTTACTATAAATTTCATTTATTTTATTTTATGAATTTATCCATAATATAATCTGATGCATTTAAAAATATTATTTATAATGTATAATTATGAAACTGAAATTTAATTCATATTTCCGTACATTGTTGCAGAAACTTCTGTCTTCAAATGACTTTGTTCTTAAAGAACACCCATACACATATCTTACACGTTGGTTAGGACAAGGTTTACTAACTACCAACGGTTAGTACTTAATTAGTAATAATTATACATATAATTAATAATTATATATATATATATATATATGTATAATTATTTTTTTCTTCTGAAAAATGAGGAAGTGTAAAGTGTCGTAAGTTATACTTTTTTAGTTCAAAAACAATCAAAAATTCTTATACAAGTTATGTTAATGTAACCCAAGGTACTTCTTAAATCTTTCATAATAATAGTCTTTATAAGTACACTACTGAAATACAAATATAAAAACACGGATACTTTCGTGAAATCGGGGGCGACGCCGCGATCAGGACGCTAGTCTTTCATTAAAAGAACTAAAAGATGACAATGTCTTTGAACTAGCTTTTTTTGCGTAAGTGTTATGCGAGAAAATGCGTGAAGCTGCTTTTTTATATCTCGTGATGCATCAATCTATGCGACTATCACACACACATTGCAAATCCATTACCATGTAATAAATTTATATTGTGCCTTTTCAAACAAAAACGTTTTTTTGTTTACAGGCAACGCATGGCATCAAAACAGAAAAATGTTAAATAAGGCATTTGATTTTAATATGTTAATGAAATTCTTTAACTCATTTGTGGAACAGGCGGATATTATGAATAAAAATTTGTTGAAAGAAAACGAGAAACAGATTGAAATAATGCCACTAACGAGCAACGCAACACTACGGATTATGTGCGGTAAGTATTATTGATGACGATATCTATAATTTCATCAGTATTATTAATTATTATTGATATTATGTAATATAATCCGCTCTTTTTTGTAAACTTTATAGTGTAATGGGCAGAGTTGCAGTACGCCTGGCAAACAACGTGAATCTAAAATAAAACTTGAGTGGGAACTAGAAACTGAAGTCACATTCATTATATATACGTATTATAATTAAATTTCGCCTAAATATACTCCAATCACGTTTTTTGTGGTGTGGGCACCAGTCAACTATTAAGTTGACTGGTGCCCACCACTTCGTGGACTTTCGAGTGCATTAAATCTTCCTGACTTTCGAATGATAAAAAATGCTTATCACATTGAGCAGCTTTTGCTAGAGAGCATTTCTAGATTTATTGAAATAGAAAGTTATTGTTTTCTATATCAGGTTCTGTTTAATGGTATAAAAAATCGTTTCTAAATAAATATTTGTTTGAAATTCGCCGCGTAATCAAAACCTACATGGTACTTTCAGTCCACGTGTACTTATCAAGTTTGATAACTTAACTTAAGTTGGTCAACTTTTATAAATTGTACTTCCCGTTGATCTATAATCCTGAAATTGGTATGGAAGCCTCGGAAGATGAATACGACTCGCATTTGACTTGTTATTTAATATTATATGCCGTGTGATCTCGGCCTAGAATAGGATCATCCTGGTACTGGTGGTGTCGTAAGAGGCGACTAAAGCACGTGTGGTAGAGTCACGTCGCCAGCAATGGCAACACGCATGGGCAGACTCGACCGGATCATTACCACCCCCGGCATTTAAAACCGGCGTGAAGTAGTGGCTTTATGCCACTGCGTCTCGCATCAGGTAATGCCGGGCCCCGGCGCCCAACCCATCTTAAAGGCCGGCAACGCACCTGTAGCTCCTCTGGGGTTGCACGGGGCTGTGGGCGGCGGTAGTCACTTACCATCTGGTGACCCATACGCTCGTTTGCCGTGTCTCTTCCATAAAAAAAAAATATATATATCTTTATCACTTACAGACACAGCAATGGGTATCTCTATACAAGACGACATGAAGTCTTTAATAAAACCATATTTTAAATCGCTGCTCAACATGGGGCAATGTTTTAGCAAAAGATTTTGTAGTTTATGGATGCACAATGAATATATATACAAACTGACCAAGACGGGAAAAATAGAAGATGAAGCAGTAAAAAATTTACATCATTTAACAACTACCATTGTGAATAATCGAAAAAAGCTTTATAATAATAATATGATTGGTGATGAGATGGATGGTGATGAGAGTAGTCGCAAGTATGCAATGTTAGACCTACTTCTTAAACATGAAAAAGAGGGGCTCATTGACATTGACGGCGTAAGGCAGGAAGTTGATACGTTTATGTTTGCGGTAAGTGTTGCTAATAACTGTTATTATATGTAATTTTAAATAGTTTTTATGTAATACTATTTGAGGTCATTTTCTATCACCATTTTTTTCATCCTGATATCGCGGCAAACGTGTTTAGTTCCTTCATTTAAAAATTAGGACCGGAGTGTCTCTGTCGGACACTAAGTTGCTTGCTGTATGCGGGTAATAGCGCGAAGATATATGTATATATATTATTTATATACATTTTAATTAAAAATATATTCTAATTAACTTATTAAATCAATTTTAGGGTCACGACTCGACATCAGTATCAACAACATTTATACTACTGACGCTGGCAAACGAAGCAGTTGTACAAGTAAAAAGATTTGCTTATATATTTCATATCTCGTTTTGAATTCCTTCTCTTAATAGCGTTAATGAAATATGGAGTAGTACGGAGAAGTTCGTACTTCTCCTTGAACCAGATATTATGTTTTTGTAAATAAAAAGGATTATTGCATATTAATAGCTTTGTAAATCATATGCTTTGTTTATTATGTACATATTAAGTACTGCATTTCAATACATGAGGCCAGTCGTGGCGCAACAGCACAAAGTGTGACTGTAACACCGACTGGTTGTGGGTTCGATCCCCACTCGAGGAGATGCAATATTTACTCAAATTTATATTTTTATTTCTTGGCTCTGGTGTCGAGGCAAAGTGCGGCGTTGAGTTCTGCAACTCAACACGCAATGCCTCCAGTATTCGGCAGAAAGCGGGGAACGGAGTATCTTTACACTAGGTTCCCTCTGCCTACCCTGCTGTGTGCGGGATACAGCGTGAAGCTGACTTTTTTTTATAATACAAGTAATTGCGACGGTTATGGGCTTAAACCTGACTCGGAGAAAGTATATATTTAATTTATTGTTTGTCCGCTCTGCTACAAATGTGGTGTTGAGTTTTGCCACTCTGCACGAAAATTCTGCGGTATATAGTGAAGAGAATGTATTAAAAAATGCATTTCCTTCTTTCTACGCCCTTCTAAGAACAAATATTAAGCTGATTTTTTTATAATGAATGTATCACATTTCCTAATGTACGTATTATTATTTATACTTTGCTCCTGCTCGTATATATTCTTATTTACTTTGCTTAAGCGGTATTTTAGTTGTTAATATTAATTTAGAGTAACAGTAACTTGTGAATTATTATTTAATTCATATTAATCTTTTATATGTTATTAATTAAAAAAAATGTATGTTATTTATTTATTTACATGTATGTTTTCATTGGTTTTTCCCTTTTTGTCGAGGCAAAGCTCCACGTCGAGTTCCCTCACTCACCACGCAATGCCTCCAGAACTCGCTGGAAAGGGAAGAACGGAGTTTCTAAATATAAGGTTACTTCGGCCTATCCCAGCGTGTGCGGAATACAGTGTGAAGCTTAAAAAATTTGATCTAACCCATACTTGTTAAGGTTAAATTCCTTAGTTCATCGGTTGTCTTCCAGAGACTGTTATAAGAAAATTGAATTTTATTTATCTTAAAATCTTTTATATTTCCTTTCAAATTGGCTTTATCTATACGTGTACGTATACCTATTGAAAATTGCTGCGTTATTGATTGACTGACAGTGCACATCCAGAAATATGTTGCATGGAGTACAAAAATTTGACATGTAGGCTTTTTAGGGAATGAACGGGAGTAAAAAGAGAGGACTAATCTATCTATATACACTAACTGTCTATCGATGTAATTCTAGAATAAAATTTATGATGAACTGCGAAAAATTTATGGCGACAGTGATCGTCCACCTACAATAGATGATGTAAACCAAATGAAATATTTGGAATGCTGTATAAAGGAAGCAAGCCGTATGTATCCCGCCGTACCTATGATCTTCAGATATTTGAAAAAGGATTATGTATTAGGTAACATTTGATTTTTTATCTATATTTATTTATTAATTTGTTATTGCTACAAGTGATTGCACTTTCCGCCGAATTCGGAAGGTACTGCGAGTAAAGTGGATGAACTCAACGCCGGACTTTGCAACTAAACCAAACCAGAGCGAAGAAACGAAAATAATCAATATTTTATATGCTTATGTGGGGATTGGGGAAACCACAACTTGTCGCGTTTACAGTCACACGCTTGTGTCCCTTCTCCACGACTGGTTTCATAGTTCTTATGAAAATGTTTTTTTTTCCCGAGTGAGGTGATCCAAAATACAATATCCAAAAATTATCTCAACTTTATTTCACTCTCTTTAAGCTGCTAAAAATATTATTCATATATATATCTAGGTGGTTACACAGTACCCGGCCGGGACTTCCTGTTGCATTTGTATATATGACATGCATCACCGCGCCGACTTGTATCCGGAACCAGAGCGCTTCATACCTGAACGATTTCTACCAGAAAATTGTTTAAAGAGACATCCTTATTCTTATATTCCATTCAGTGCTGGACCTCGAAATTGTATAGGTAATTAATTATTTGGAATTGTTTTTATATTGATTATATATATATTTAACCGTTGTGGGTTCGACTCCCATTAGGGGAAATGAACAATTATTTAATAATCATTTAATTTTTTCGCTCTGGCACCTACCAAGGCAAAAACTACGATGTTACGGTGTACTTCTGCCAGTTAACCCGCAATTCCTTAAAAAAACGGCGAAAAGTGGGAAGCGGAGTGTCCAAACATTCTGGTAAAAAGATAGTTACCAAGGTTTAACGGATCATCGAACCGGGAACTTTTTCTCCGTTTTTTTTCACACAAGTTTTTCTCCGTCTATCCTGTTATATACAGGACACAGCTTGAAGCTAAGTGAAATAAAAAAAATATATATTAGTTTTTTTTTTGATCTAGGTCAAAAATTCGCTCTACTAGAAACGAAAGTTGTTATATCCAGTATACTTCGTAAATTCCGCCTGGAACCTGTGACCAAGACTTCAGAAATAGAATTTATAACCGACATTTTATTGCGCACTAAAAAACCTATTTATGTTAAATTCTGTCTGAGAACATAATTTTAAGGGCAAAAACTTATTATATAATTAAAGATTTTTAAATGAAACGGCATCTGTTTTATTTATTTAATGTCTGTACCTAATATACTTTTTTCTTTTATTTAAAACTGATTAACGTTTGACCATTTATAGCTCGCGACCGGATATAGCGACTGTCTCCAACGAACGTTCCATTGAATCGTCCTGCATCGAATTCGTGTATCGGCCCCCGGTATCAGATCTCAAATATCAAAATAAAATTGAAGCTACATGGGATGCTATTACGATTGCAACTGGAAAATCTAAACCTATCAGATGTAGAAGTGGCTAATGCTTTCATTTTTTTTTCTCAGAAATACCTATTAAAGTAACTAGTTCAATACCTTCATCTCCCTCGGAAGCAGTATCAATAATATTAATAAGTATATAGAAGCTGGTACTTTTCCAGTAAAAATATAGTAGAATAATACCACTTATATATATTTTATATAATTTTATCTTTCTTCATTAAAAAAGCTGTTTCACTATTGTTATTATCATAGTAAATAAAAAATATCACTTATATAAATTAAATATAAATATTTTACTTATATTCTTTGCGTAACAAGTTACGTAGCTAATAAAAATCATACAAACACGTGAGGGTCAGAAACCCGACTGTAAAGGCGACAGTTGTGGATTCGATTACGATACCTACATATTATTGTGTCATACTATTGGATTGCTCAAATTGGAGTTTGCCAATGCTTAGCCACGTATTTACTGCATTATGTGTCGCCATAATCAGATTGTCAAACGAGCAAGAAGTCGGACAGTTTGGGACGGGAGAAAACGGACAGGAGAGCAAGTGCGCTATTGTTTGTGGGTTGGCGCTGCTGTCACACGTGGCTTGATCCTCTTTCGCTCTGGTAACGAGGAAACACGCAATGCTTTAAATATTCAGCGGAAAGCGGGGAACTGAGTATTAATAAGGAACGAAGTGTACACTTACACTACAACAAAGAATTTATTAATAAATAAATTAATCTAAGATTTTTTACAATTTTTTAAAATTTAAAATTAGTCTTCACTTTATTTTAAAATTAATACTTTAAATATTATAAGTTACATTATATTATTTTGTTTCTGGAAGATACCATCCGTGGAAACATCTAGGTGCCTGCGACGGCGTAGTAAAGTGAGATCGTCCTATTTCTGTTAGATCTCGAGCATTTAATACTAATAATGTTACTGCGTGGTCGTCTTTACCCCATAGTACCGCACTTAGTAGAACACCATCGTCTTCCTCCTAGATATTTAAAAATAAGTATTATATATTTATTCATCGCCGTCATGGCGCAGTGGCACATGTTTGTCTGGAAACGCATGGGTTGTGTTTGATTCCCATTTAGTATCAGAATTAATTATTTTTATTTTCTCGCTCTTATAATAATACAAAGCGCGATGTTGAGTTTTGCCATTCAACACGTTTTGTCATGAGAATTGGGCGGTGCATGTTGAACGAAGTGTCTTAACGCTAGGTAACCTTTTTGCTATCGTGCTATACACGGGATAGAGGGTGAATTTAATAAATACTAATATAGCAAAGTTAAATACGTTCATATTTTTTTTAAATATCATCCCTCCTAATAAATGTCGATGTGAGATTCTGAACAACTTTGCCATGAGAAATATAGATATTTGTTGTAATCGCCATTACTACTTGGAGCCGTCGCGGCGAAGCGGCACAGCGCGTGACTGTAAACGCGACGATTATAGTTTAGATTATAGTCCAACTCGCGGAAATAATTACTTAATATTTTCATTGACTTCTCTGGTAGCACTGCAAAGCGGCATTGAGTTCCGACACTCAACACGCAATGTCTTGATATATATTGAACATTCGGCGGAAAATGGACAACGGAGTGTCTTAACACTACGTTCCCTCAGCCTATCTTGCTAAATGGCTCTTCATTTAGCAGGATAGGCTTCAGAGCGTGGAGCTATAGAGAACCAAAATAATACAATAATCATTTACTTTTGCATCTGGGCTTGCTACGAAAACAGGTTCACTGGGATACGAATCGATCTCTCTCCACGTTTTGATTTCACCTGTCTTGTTGTCTACTTTTATAATCTGAAAGGAATGTGTATATTATTAATAACATAACATAACATAAAAACTCTTTATTACACACCAGAAAATTACAAAAAATAACTAATAAATTCATATAAAAAAGTGAAATGGCCTTATCACTAAGAGTGATCTCTTCCAGGCAACCTAATCAAAAGAATCAATTTAAAAGATTATTATATTTGACAGGTAAATTTTCAAGACATTCCGTGTTGAGTGGCAAAATTCAACGCCGCGTTTTGCTTCATTTTCAGAGCGAGGAAATATATTATTTCTCCTAGGAATCAAACCCACAATCGTCATATTTGTAATAAGCCTCTGAGCCACAATGGCCTCAATAATTTTAGTATAGATTTAAAGTTTTAAAAATCAATAGCTGGTTGTGAATTTATATTCTTATATTCTTTTCTATTTATATTCTTAGTAAGGTTAAAATATTCTATAAAATTCGTTTACTTTGTATAGATATATACTTATTATTTAGATTTTTACATTTTGATATTTAATTTGAAGTTTTATTTTACTATACCTTAAAATTAAATTAATTTTGCTATTTAAATTAACTTACTGATCCAGCGTGTTCCGATTGTACTTCCAATGATATCCCATAGAAATATCTATAAGGCCGTCCTGGAAACATATATATTTAGTTATTAGAATCATTACCTTCTCCGATAAGCGCGTTAACATAAAAAAATCAACTTTATAATACTAGTATAATAAAAGATTGATTTCATATGAGAAGATAAACTAACATTATTTTAACATTTTTAAAGTGTCATTCCACACTTAGGAAAGAAAAATACTTATTTAGAAAACGTATAAAAATTTTGAACGTAACAGCATTCGAACCCGCGTCTCTTGGAAACCATTATACTTGATTGGTCGGTGTCCAGGAGGCGCGAGTTTGAGTCCCACTACGTTTATAATTATTGTACGTTTCCTAAATAAGTAAATTAACTACTAATTAACGTTGGTAAGATAAACACAGCAATACTTATATAGTATTATTTAGCAGGAGTTCAATGGGATTTTGCCCCTATAGGGGCAAAATCCCATTATTGAACTCCTGCGCCACGACTCACGGACTAAAGACCATATTAAAAACATAATATTTACCGTTATAAGCCTCATAATTTATTCTGGGAACTTCAACACCGACATCTGTTAGCAGTAGTGTCTCAGCTCTAGAGTTTGGGGGCGCCTTCAGATCGATTTCAATTCGTTTCGGACGACTGTGGTACCATTCGCCGTAGCTGGGATTTCTGTCCATATTCTACAAATATATCATATCAAACTTGAGACGGCCTGACGCTTCCATTTCAGTGGAGTTTCCACTCGGGGTAATTAAGCATTTTCTTTCTTTCGCTCAGTAACAACACCATGCGCGGCGTTGAGTCCCGCCACTCAACACGCATGTCTCGAAAATTGGACAGAAAGTGGGCAATGTAGTGAGTTAACATTATATTTAATCGGTTCCTACTCTGTTGTATGCGGGATACAGCAGGAAAGTTACTTGTGATCCAAATTGTCATATTCTTACAATTTGCTTTTACAAATTAAGATATATTTTATACGAATTAACTAAGATGTCTTAATAGTAACCATGGACTCGACAGGCAGTTGTTGAGAAGAGCAAGCAAGAAACTCAACAGTTACTCTTTTCAATAACAAAACTTAGTATCTTAATGTTATTAATTTCCAGATTAGTTCTATTTTTCGGTATTTTTTTTTATTTTCAATGATCGATATCGATTTCAATATCGAGATAAATGCTCGTTTAAACTTCAAACCTTTTATTCACTTTTTCTAAAAAAAATACCAAATCACAAAAATCTCATAAGTTGACCTGATAAGCACACAATAGTACAATATTTGAAGCTGTTACTACCAACTCTAACGAATAGACTAACTAACGAACTAACGAATAACGCCATTACCTTAATAGAATCAACGTACATAGCATTGATCAATTTAGCATCTTTATACGAAGCGACATCGACATATAATTGGTCGTTTTTCTCAAAACAATTTATTATGTGCATAAAGAAGAACGTGTCAGCTCGGTAGCGGGTTTGTTTTCCAGTTTTACGATGTACCAATATAAGTTGTGTCTGGAAATATAAAAAGAAGTATATATAATAAATTAAACAAAGTTATTGGGACCGTCGTGGTGAAGGGGTACAAGCGTGCGAATGCAAACGTGATGATTGTGAGTTCAATTCCCGCTGGGGAAAATTAAATATTTAAGATTTTCATTTCCTCGCCCTGGTAACAAGACAAAGCGCGGTGTTGAGTTCCGCCACCCAACTCACAATGCCTCCAGCCTACCCCGCTATGTGCGGAATACAACGTGGAGCTAAAAAAAGATCAAGTATAAAAAACAGTTTTTCTAGATTTTATAATTTACCTCGTATTCTGAATACCACTCTAGCATTGTTGAAAATGGTTCATTGAATATAATTTTCTTAACCGTATTAAGCGTCGATATACATAGTGGCTGTTCTATTATAATAAAATAGTTTTCAGTTATACCTGAAAATAAATATTCACTTTCAATATTATGTAATAAAGTAAGGCGTTGAATTTCATCGTGTCTCAAATTTGGGTGGAGAGTGGGAAAAGGGGTACTTTAACTATATTCCTAGTCTATACAGTGTAATGCGGGAAACAGCGTGTAGGTGCCATTACATATTATTAATATTAATAGAAAAAGAAGTTTGACTTAACACATTTTCTTTTACATACACTCATATAAATATTATTTATTATCTAAAAATAGAGATAAAGGCTTAAAATAAACATGATAGTATAATTTTTCTATAAGTCTCCTTTAATTATATCACTTTTAAATTGATATTTAGAATAATTGCTCGTGATATTACAGCAGGCGCGTAACAGCATACTCGTATAGTGATTAAGTATAGCCGTTTCCTCCAATCTTACAAATATCTCGTACAAAATGGAATACTCTTTAGTGAGAAATTTTTACTTATACAGTTTAATTTAATTTATTAACTAATATATTATATATTTTATATATTTATTAATTAATATATTATTTATTTCAGGCCAGTGGCGGCGCATGGGCACAAAGTGTGACTGTAAAAACGATCGATCGGTTCGATCCGATCCGATAGGTTCCCTCTGCGTACTATGTGTGCGGGATACAGCGTGAAGCTGATTTAATTTAATTTTGATTTAGGTAATATTATATATTTACCAAAGGAGTGCATGTAGGAGGGGATTGAATCGCCACTTAGGATCTACAACACCCACAATTTCAGCTGACTCAAACATGTTAGCTGAAAAAAGAACAATCATATATAAATTGAGGCCGTCGTAGCGCAGTAGCGCAGTGTGCGTTTGTTTGCGCGACGGTGGTGGGTTGTTTTTTGTTTCATTTCATATAAAAAAATATTCAATATTTTAATTAATTTAATTTAATTAATTTAATTTAATTTATAAATATTCAATATTTTAATTTTCTTACTCTTCTGGCAAGAAGGCAAAGTGCGGTGTTACATTCCGCCACTCAAAAGGCAATATCCTGCGGGAGAATAGGATATATATCGAATGTTTTAACACTATGTTCCCCCTGCCTACCTTTTAAAATGCGGTGGTTACGGTGTGTAGCTAAAAAAATAATAAAAGTCAATGTATATGTACCTTTTGCAGAGTATGGAAACTTAATGATTACATGCTTGAGAAATCCCGTGACAAACTGTAAGCCGATGTTGTATACGTCTCCTGTATAAAAAGTATTATAAAAAAATGTAAATACCTAAGTAAGAATTAATATAAAGAAAAAAAAATCAATTACATAAGATTTTTATGTTTAGTAGAAAATGTCCAAGGATTTTTTTTTCGCATTTTCAGACATTTGCAGGCGCAACCCGAGGCCGCATTTTTTTAACAAAATCGAAAACGAAGCATTCCCCGTAAGTGGAAATCAAACCCACGACCTCATTCATTTTCAAATTATAACGAAATGACAAATCCAGTATAATCATCAGATAAAGTAATAACTAATAATTCTACGAAACAATGTATTTACTGCATATCTTATACAACTATAATATCCCGCACAGCGTCTCACTGTTAACGCATCAGTTGTGGGTTCGATTTCGACTCGAAAAAAAGTAATTTCTTTTTTTTCTTTTCTGATAACAAGACAAAGAGCAAAGTTGAATCCCGCCAATCAACACGCGAGAATTAGGCGGGAAGTAGAAGACGGAGTGTCTTAGCGCTAAAACCTGAACCTTAAAAAAGCAGTAGAAAAATAATAATTACCATTTGGCAAAACATGAGGGTGGGCGGTGTGACAAACTATAAGGGAATTCAAAAGGCTCTTTCTTTCGATTGTTTCAAGAGATTCAGGGTCGATTCTGTAATGTAATAAAAAAATAATAACCACTCCGGAGTATTTGATACTATTGTTCCTAAAAGATCCTAATCAATAGGTTACTTTATTAAGTATTACTTAATTACATGAGTTACTGCATCTGGATGCATTGAGTTCGCGTCAAGGACAACATATTTTCATTTTCTTCCATTATTAAGACAAAACAACGGCGTTTAGTTGATTCAAGAGTTTCTTGGTATCAACCTGCGAACCCTGGTGTGCGGGATAGATCAATTTCGTTTATTTTTCTATGTAGATATTTAAAGAAACAATAGCAACTCCTTCCAAATGGCTTTACAAGCAAAAATCGCTTTGGTAACAAGACTAAACGCCGCGTTGAGTTCTGGCACTCAAAAAACAATATCTCGAAAATTAAGTGGCTGTGGGGAAAAAGAGTATTTTAATATTAGGTTCCCTGTACTAGTCCGGCTAAATGCGGGGTGTACGGTAAAAATATATAAAACACTGTAAAAAATGTACATTAAACGTATAGAATTAGCTCCTGAACGTTATCTAAATGTCGCGAATTCAAATTCCCTAAGTGGGACTCGAATCCGAAACCATCTCGTTTCAGATACTTTCCTACTGCACCACGACGGCCCTTTGACGACGGCGGAACGAATTAAATATTGGAACGAACCTGTATACAGTGGCTATTTCCGTCATTGTATAAATTTGGTCGCCAAAAGGATGCACCGAGATTCCAGCGTTGTCTGTAAAGTAATCATCTAACGTGAAGGTCGAAGATATTCTGAAATAAGATTATTAATTACAGTATAATAGGTAATATTTTTTCTAAAAGATTAATAAAAATAGTAGAAAAAATCGTAAAATCAACATAACATTTGTATTTTTTGAAAAAATATCGATAAGCGTTAGTATGACGCGACAATATGCTCGCGGGTAAATAATTGTACGCATACAAAAAATTAATCATCTTTCTGGTTAAGATATGTTTCGGAAATCAAACCTGTATTGCCCTAATAAAAAAAGAATTAAAAGTAGGAATTGTAATAAACATTATGATATACTAGTGACACGCTCACGGCTTCGTTTTTGGAACTAAACAAAGATTTGTTTACTAATCTGAATTAAATTATTATTCTTAAGACAATAAATACATTTGAAACTAAAGCTTAATTCAGCTAACTCGCATATACAAATAAACAGACAAAGCAACAAAAAGACAAAAATTATTAAAATAATTGTTTTGACATTGATAAATGCCCCCAATAATGGATTTCCTCATATATCTTCCATGTTCAGACAGCGGTCACTTACAATTTTAATATATGTATAAATTCCCATTGGGGCAAAAACTATTTCAATCGCTCGCTCTGGGAGCACAGCACAAACGTGGCCTTCATTGTCACTCAACAAACAATGTGTCCAATATGGGCACAAATGTCTCTGTTTAAATATATTGGCTTCCGTAGATCTCTTAGTGCTCCCTATACCGTCCAAAGAAAAAAACATCGAGCTTTCGGCGGTGCGTTGCCTGACATTAGACTCTTATTAATATATCACTCTCAACTCTGAGATCGATATTAGAATGCCGTTTTAAGAATCTAACAATGAAAACGGCATCTCAAGCTAGCTCTCAAGATCGAGAGCGATTTATAAATGCGGGACTTAATAATGGAAGAGTTTTACCCATACATTATATTATCTTACCGATCAAAAATACTGTGACAAGGATCAGGTACTGATTTTGTGCCAAATTCAGTGACTACTATTCTATTTGCTTTTCTATTTTTTTTCATAGTTTCCGTGTTCAAGTAACGACTTTGATAAGTTACTGCACCATTTTTTATGTGAAACCTGTAAATATTACATAAAAAATTTACACATACAAAAACTATATTAATAGCTGTAACTTACTTAATATTATAATGTAGGAAGAGAAATATAAAAATGTTTCGTCATTTTTCGATCTGTTATTTAAATATTCGAGATGTTATTATGATCAGTTGAAAAACATATTGAGCAGTTATTTCATTTAATGGCGGTTGATTAATTATTGCGACAGTAAAACATGGACAGTAATAAAAAATCAATTAGGTTATTTGATCATACAAAATATCAATTCTAAAAATAATTGAGCAGTCCAATAATCGAATGACGGAATGAGCGGTTTGATAAACAGTTCGGCAGATCATAGCGAGCGGTGACACCCGAACTCAAATAGTCTAAACAATTGTCTAAACAATTAAAAGTTAGGTTAGGTTAAGGTTTTTTTTTACTACCTCATTGTTTATAAATTGCTTAGAATGAGATTTCTTACCGACAAATTTCGATTTATTACTGCCTACAAGTAACCGCTCGTTTAATACTTTTTACCGCCCATTTAATTGTTTTTATGGTCAATTATATATTCACTGATCCATTTCATTATTTTTTATTACTCATTTTTGTATTTTACTGCTTAGTTTTAACTGCTGAACTAGTTCTTGAACGTGCCATTCATAATTTTTAACTTAACAAAAATGCTCATTACAACTGCCTCTTAAATCAGCGCCCTTTGAAATGCTCCAACCGTCTGAGATTTTCTAATACTCAGTGGCAGCTCATTCAAAAGCTTTACTGTCTTGATAGTAAAGGAGTCACCATAGCATTTTGATCGGGACAAAGGTATTTCAAGGAGGTTGTCAGTGCGGGAACGGAGATATTGAACATGAAGAGAGTTCGACCACAAGAACTTAAACCGTAAAGTTACGAAGGAGTAATAAAAAAAGAAAAGAATAAGTCTAAAAGTCTGGTAAAGAATAAGTCTAGACTGTTGTTTCTAATGAACTGTTTTTTCTTTTTAGTGGAATTTTTATTTTATTATTTACATCTATTCAGTTAATTCTATCGCATTTTTGAGACTTTTTAGTGAGTGTTGAAAATACTTTATTTCACACTAATAAAAAAAATACATTTTTAAAATTTTGTTGCTAAAACAGTTTATATTGTTCTTAAATAAATAGGTGTTATGCCTACTTATTATTTATTTATTATAGCTCCATTTGATTAGTATAGACTATATTAAAAAAAAATTGGCGCCAAAGATCATCCATTTACTTTTTTTATTGCAATACCTATTTAAGGAAACTCGGATTTTTGAGCCGAAGATACTAATATCTAAATTGTCAAAATGCCATTCAGCGATTTAAAAGATTCGATGTAAAAAAATAAAGCCGGTTAAGTGCGAGTTGGACTCATGTACCGAGGCTTTCGTAGCAATTTCAGGATTGTAGGTTAACTAAGTCTAATGTCTGAGTCTGGTTTGGTCTAGTCAAAGTACAACTTACTAAAGTAGACAAACTTAAGTATGCGGGTATATGTACCCATTTTATATGCAATGAATTACATATATAAATGTGAAATGATTCTTTCTAAATAGTATATAAGTAGTACCAACCTGTGTAAAAACGCAGGACCATCAAAGACATGTCCGAACTCAGATGAACCGACTTTGTGTGTTCCTGATCCATTTCTCAATAAGGCTCCATTCAACCAAGATGGAATAGTGCCTTAAAATATGTAAAAAACACATTATATTAAAATTTATTACGTAAATTATTTTGTATTCTGCACGTAGTAGGCGATACAGAGGGTCACTTATATATAGAACCAAGTGTTAAAACACTCAGTTCTATATATAAGTGATGTTGCAGGGATCAACGTTACTTTCTTCTTTTCCCGTCTGCACATGTCTGGACGTTAAATAGAAAAATAACCTAGTCATCGTGTACCAAGTAATTCAAGTCAATAGGTATATCATTTTACAATGGCTTTCAATATATTTGTTGGTATCAGTTATTATGTGTAATTAATCAAATATTCAGATCGGGACTAAAAGTTTGTTGACCGATTAGATAATTTCTAATATAATAAATGAAGAAATGATGATTACCACTGGTGTTATCGAGTAGCACAGTATCCGAATAGCACACGATGTTTATATGTTCGATCCCGCAAAAAATTATTATATTCAAAGTTTTTTTTGCTATCTTAGTTTTATAAGAAAAAAAACGCAGCATTTTGCAAGCTGATAGAAAATGCTGAACATCATATTATGAAATTCGATTCAGCATTCGATTCTAAATTTAAAGAAATGTAAAAAAAGGAAGAAGAAGAATAGAATAAGGATTCAGGCCTAATGTCGGTAGAGTTATATCAATATAAAAGAACCCACTAAAAACACACAGAGAGTTCATTAATTGAGGAAAACTATAGGCTATATTGCATCATGTTAATCGTTTCGTTCTCTCACTTTTTCTCACTCGCTGTACCTGCTAGTTACCCCAAACACTGAGCAGCAAGTGCTTTGTGTACCACGGCCTTACCGTGCCATACATATTACACAAGATTTTTCTATTCATAGTAGAGTAGAGTAGAGAAGAGTAGTAGTACTATGTTAATAGAATAGAGAAGTCACGTAGAAGTTAATATATTGTAGTTAATATATTGTTTAAGTTGAATCTGATTCAGTTTTTATACAAAATACTAATGATTGTAGAGATTTTTTTTCTATATGTACCTGTTTTCAAGAAGGACTAGATTATTTTTTTATTAAAAATAAAATAAAAACTAGTGCTAGTATAAAACCCAATATATATTCTTGTAGGAAATTAATCGATCCACAAAAAAGGTCAAATATGTTTTTTTGCTAATTTGACTTTGTGAGCTCATCTCACTCAGAGATTTGACCGAAATTTACACAAATATCACAAATTAAAAAAACGTTAAAACATAAGATGTTTCATAATATTAAGTTTATTATATAGATAATTATTTGGAAACACTACTAACTACTACTATTACTACTACTACTACTACTACTACTACTACTACTACTACTACTACTACTACTACTACTACTACTACTACTACTACTACTACTACTAATACTATTACTACGACTATTTTCATTGTATTGAAATATTGGGCCCACAAATTTATATTCTACTTACCAGTCACTTTGCCTCGTATAGGTTTCTTCACCTCCTCTTCGCAGCATCTGAGCCACGTGCTCATATCGTATTCGGATTGTGTTTTAGTTTTAGAAATTATCTCCATCTTATATTTATTTTAATTCTTGAATATAATAAATATTTTTTCTTAACACACGCATATAAGCAGTATGATATATATTCTGCAAGTTAAAACATATTTCTTGTGATTTATTATTTTTTTAATCTAATTTTTTAATCTAATTTTACCTATTTAAAATGAAACATACTGATAAAAACTTTTTAAATAAAATACAAATGTCACTTTAAAGGAATATGATATGCACTGAGCATTAAGGTAATATGTAAAATACATTTAAATAAGTAAATAAAATAAATAAGTAAATATTAATTTACATTTATATTTTCATTTCTTCGCTCTGGTGCCGAGGCAAAGCACGGCGTTGATTTCCGCCACGCAATGAAATTAAAAAAAAATTTAAAGTATAATTCAAAAACAAACGCAAATTTTTTAAAAAATTGTAAAGTATAATTCAAAAACAAACGCAAACAGTTTCAATTGTACTTTTCAAATTTTTATTTCTGTTATAATTAAAAAAACTTTCTACAAAATAATAATAAATAAATAAAAAAAGAAAAATTAATAATAATTAAAACCTCGCACATTTTTATTACTTTTTTTATTTAACACTTAAAGTAACCTTTTTACGTATTTATAATTATTTTTTAAACCCACCAATAAAACAAAATACAGTAAAAATTTCAAATAAAAGAACAAATTTCACTTGAGACGAATTTGTCATGCACTAACCACTAAGGTGATATACAACTGAGCGTTTATTATAACGAGTGATGTCGAGATAACACCGTTAGCCTTATTTGGAATTTTGGTAAGGTTGAATAATCGATAATGAAATAGTACGAAGTTGTAAATTTCAATTTCAGAATACAAAATAAGAAGTGACGTCAGAAAGTATGAGTGATGATAAAAAAAAAAATAATATATACATATTATGTACATTTGAAGCCAGTCGTGGCGCAGTGGCACAAAGTGTGACTGTAAAACTGACTGGTGGTGAGTTCGATCCCCACTCGAGGAGATGCAACATTTACTTAAATTTATATTTCCATTTTTTCGCTCTGGTGTCGAGGCTAAGCGCGGCTTTGAGTTCAGCTGGTCAACAAGCAATGCCTCCAGAATTCGGCAGAAAGTGGGGGACGGAGTTTTAAGCACTAGGTTCCCTCTGCCTACCCTGCTGTGTGCGGGATAGAGCGTGAAGCTCATAAAAATAATTAAAATAATATATTTATATATATATATATATATATATATATATATATATATATATATATATATATATATGTATATGTATATATATATATATATATATATATATATATATATATATATAATGTACATATATGGATATAATTTTTTAGGGCCTCTTTCGTTCCTCACTTTCCGCCTCAAGAATTCGGCGGAGCAGTTGTGTCTGAATATGAACGGAGTGTTTTAACACTAAGGGGTTGAGGTTAAGGTTCCCTCTGCCTACCCTGCTATGTGCGGGTACAGCGTGAAGGTAATATTTTTTTTAGTTGGTATATTTGGTATTGGTAGCTTATTTTTGATATTAAATAAACATATTTGTTTATATTTTAAATGAGACTAACTGGCTTGACGCGTATATTTAGTATTTTACAAAGGCTACCGAGACTACCCACGATCTGCGGATTGCAGTGTTCGAAACGTCGGGTTTTCCGGCGATAAAGGCCAATAGGACTAACAGTTAGCTAAAGTTCTAAAAATACATTTTCATCAAAAAAAAATCGACTGAAAACAACGAACCAAAAATTAAAAAATAATTTTACATACAATGAACCGTAGTTTGATTTTGCTACGCAAATATAATCTAAAAAAGATTTTATGATTTGAACTTAGTGTAATGGCGTCACGAAAGCGTCATTTGTATTATGTTTGGGTCTCTAAGCAATATTTCTAGAACTATCCCTATCAGGTAATTATTATAATCAAAAATTTCGCGTTATATTAGGTAGAGTAAGATAATTCTATATATTGTAATCGTCTGATTATATTATATTTATAATTTAAAGTGAAGTTGATTGTTTATTTGTTATTAAATATAAATACATATTGAGGCTAGTCGTGACACAGGGGCACCAAGTGTAACTGTAAAACCGACTGGTTGTGGGTTCGATCACCACTCGAGGAGACGAAATATTTACTTAAATTTATATTTTCTTTTCTTCGCTCTGGTGTCAAGGCAGCGCGGCATTGAGGTTTGCCACTCAATTGTATTGGGCACAAAATGGAGAACACTAGGTTCCCTTTGCCTACCCTGTTGTGTGCGGTATACTGATTTATTAATTTTTATATATCACCTTATAAATGAACGACATTAAAAAAAAATATTGAATTATCGACAAACCGATAGAGCCTGTCAAATAAATAAATAGGGATTTTCACGATTCGAATAGGAAATATTATAGTTAAATTAAGAACTACCGGTTCAAAATAAAAAAAGTTTATATTTTAATAAAAAAAGTATATATTTTAATTTGTTTTATTAATAATCATTTTGATTACATTAAATTATTAAAATAAAGGTACTTGTTGTGGGAAAAGTAATACAATATCGATATCGCTTATTACGTATACGATAAGATTGTATACATATAGTCTTACAGTGTTTCAAATATAAGTATGACCACGTACATTTTATCGTACAACCCATCCCCAAATTTGCTCTGATAAGCTATCAATAGTGAAATGATAACATTATCAATCGATCGGCATATTTTGCATGTATACACAATAGCTGTTTATTCAAAACCTATAGAATGCTTCCCGTAGACCTATAACCGCTAAAAGCGAGAAATAAAAGTATAAATAAAACAAATATATGAAGATTTATTATTTTATAAAAACCGTTAGAAACTTGTGTTTGTAGGTCATTTCATACAAAATGAGTGTATATGTCCGAAAATATAAGTTTGTAAAGTTTTTATTTAAATTAATTTACGTCATATCACAAAACATGCAATTTTTGAATTACAAAATAAATTATAGGAATTAAAAAGTAGTTTTTCTGCAAATATTTGAGACGTCTTTTTGGGAACATATTTTACTTTTTTATTAGTGTTTTCACATTCACCTACATTGTTTTTCTCAAATATATTCAAATGTACAGACATAATTTTTTTATAGTTTTATTATAGAAATTTTACTTTTTTATTATATAAGATGTTCCATGAATAAACGATTAAATATTGCAGTTTATTAATTTGCATACTATATGTCCTATACATAGACTAAAGACACAGTACTACGCATGTCGTTCGAATACAAACCATTGCTTGTTACATTGCGGAGATCCACGCTTCTCCACTGCGTCACAATGTCATCAATTAACTTTTAGTTAAAACGTTATTTATAGCGAGCCATGTCGGCGCAGTTCAACAGGCGTGCGACTGTAAACGCGATAGTTGTAGGTTCGTTTCCCACTTGGGGTATGGATATAATATATATAATATCCTTAGTATTAAGGAAGTGAGGAACGCTTTGGGAACGAGGCAAATCAATACGCGAGGGGATCGGAAGAGTCAGAAGACTGGATTCCAAAAAAAAACATTATTATAGTATTCTTTTTACGCTAATAGATGGTATGGAATTTAATCTTTGAGATATAGATAAAATTAGGTATTACGTTATGACTGATAAAATACCTTAAAATAGTTTCTAGTAAGTTCTTTTCGGTACTGTGTTATTAATTTGAATGTATTATTCATTCGTGTGAATCATCAAAATGAATAATAAAATTTCGATTTAATGATAAGTAACTAAATAAGATTAATTAATACTTAGATAAAATTGAAATACTTTGATAATATGGTTATTTCATCTTCAATAAAAGTAAAATACCTGTATTCTACAATTGGTGTACTATGTGTTCCGTTTGACGTCTGAAGTCCATTATGCGAGTACATCGATTCCATGTTCTGCTAATGTTGCTACTTTCCTTATTACTCCGGCTGTTTTATCTGTAATACTTTTGACACATGACAAGCCACGGCATCTGGTCCGGTTTGGTTTTTCAAATTGTCATTTTCAAAAGTCATTAAATATAATTATAGAAATGAATATTAAAACAATTTTAGTTATATTTCGACAATAAAGTAGAAATATTAGTTACTGATATTAAATCCTAGCCGGTGACGCAAAATGAGAGTTTCTTACCTACATAAAATTGCTTTGATAGTATTGAAAATCTAATATATGCCGTGTGATCCCGGCCTAGAATAGGGTCATCCTGGTACTGATGGTGTCGTAAGAGGCGATTAAGTACGTGTGGTAGAGTCACGTCGCCAGCAATGGCAACACGCATGGGCATACTCGACCGGATTATTACCAACCCCGGCATTTAAAACTGGCGTGAAGTAGTGGCTTTATGCTACTGCGTTTCGCATCAGGTAATGCCGGGCCCCGGCGCCCAACCCATCTTAAAGGCCGGCAACGCCTGTAACTCCTCTGGGGTTGCACGGGGTCGTGGGCGGCGGTAATCACTTACCAGGTGAAAATGTTATTATGATTTCAGACATCATACTTTAGTAGAGGTGTAATTGGAGGCAACATGTGGCTTAATATGTAATCATTGAGCTTTACACACGATGGTAGTGGGTTCGAGACCAGCCGGGGGAACATTTATTTGTTTTTTAAACATTATTAAAGTGTTATTCCACACTTAGGGATATCCTAGTTTCCAAAACGCAGTCGCCGGAATTTACATACAATTTCTTACTTACGCGGCATACTTCTTTCTCTTCTGTACTTTGTGTTACTCAATAAAAAACTCCTCCTTACTTAAAGGATATCTACGAATTTTTAGGTTCACATACAAATAAAATAAGAGCCTCCGAGAAATTTTGTTCTTAAAATTCAGAGGCATTCCACAAAATTATATGACCACTTCTTTACTGTGAAAGCAACTAACGATCTACGGCTAAGTATTAAGCGTTCAAAATAAGTAACATTTATTTGATCGCGAGAATATCAAAAATTATATTCGTTTTGACTGTAATATAAAGTCACTACCGGCACTTTTTTTTTTTTTTATGGAAAAGACACGGCAAACGAGCGTGCGGGTCACCTGATGGTAAGTGACTACCGCCGCCCACGACCCCGTGCAACCCCAAAGGAGTTACAGGTGCGTTGCCGGCCTTTAAGATGGGTTGGGCGCCGGGGCCCGGCATTACCTGATGCGAAACGCAGTGGCATAAAGCCACTACTTCACGCCGGTTTTAAATGCCGGGGGTGGTAATGATCCGGTCGAGTCTGCCCATGCGTGTTGCCATTGCTGGCGATGTGACTCTACCACACGTACTTTAGTCGCCTCTTACGACACCACCAGTACCAGGATGATCCTATTCTAGGCCGGGATCACAGGGCCGAAAATATAATGTGAATCCTGTCTAAAATTGCTTTTCTTTTTGTTTTACACTAGTTCGGGAAGAAAAGTCAAAGTAAAAAAAATGCTTTATTAATAAACTATTTACTGGTTTTTAAATTACAGGTTTTAAATATAATCCTTTAAAAAACATCCATGTATACTGTTAGGTGCTTGAGACGGTGTAGTAAAGTTAGCACGCGCAATTTCACTTAGGTTACCCGCGTTAAGTACCAAAAGAGTCACAGCATGGTCGTTAGTACCCCATAATAGCACACTTAATAGTATGCCATCGTCTTCTTCCTAAAAAAATAAAAAAAATATAACATAAAAATGGGCCAGTAGCGCAGGGGCATAAAGTGTGACTGTAACCGTCGTTACAACAATGGAAACGACTCCGTGTACATCCCGATGGTGTCATAAGAGGTGGCTAAAGTAGGTACGGCGACGTGACTGTCCCAACAGTCACGTCGCCAGCTAGGGCAACATGCATAGGACGCTCGCAGACTCAATCGAATTATTACCACCCGCGGCATTTAAAACCGGCATAATGTCTCCATGCCTCTGCACTTCGATTTACGTAATATCGGGCTCCAGCGCCCAACCTCCACTCCTCCCTAGTATATTTTAATGGCACTAGGTAATACATTTCCCCAGTAAGGTGCCAGCACTTCCAGTATTTGAAAATTCCTCCCTGAAACCTTAAATTCAGGTCGCCCTTCATATTCTAGGGAGGGCACAGTACAGCGCTACGGATAAGACAAACAAGGCGTACGCTCTAAGGCAACCTCTACCATGCTTAGCGTGCATATTTTCAAAATCCTAGTTTCCAAAACGCAGTCGCTGGAATCTACATACAATTTCTATTCTGTACTGTGTGTTACAATGAAAAACCTCCTCCTTACTTAAGGGAGATGTACGAATTTTTAGGTTCACATACAAATAAAATGAGAGCCTCCGAGAAACTTATTCTTAAAATTCCGAGGCATTCCACTTAATTTTATGAGCACTTCTTTACTGTGAAAGCAACTAACGATCTACCGCTAAATATTAAGCGTTAATAATATTTAAAAAACATAGTTAAAAGTTATTATTTAAAGGATGATTCCATGAGAGGACATCGAAATACACAAGTCATTGTTTTAGTATTATTATATAATAGGTATATTATAATAGTGTATATATTATAATACTGATGTACTATAATATCAGAGCAAATATTTTTCAAATATATATGTATTTATTAAAATAAAATCAAATTAAATCAGCTTCACGCTGTATCCCGCACACAGCAGGGTAGGCAGAGGGAACCTAGTGTTTTAGACACTCCGTTCCCCACTTTCTGCCGAATTCTGGAGGCATTGCGTGTTGAGTGGCAGAACTCAACGCCGCGCTTTGCGTCGGCACCAGAGCGAAGAAATGGAAATATAAATTTAAGTAAATATTTCATCTCTTCGAGTGGGGATCGAACCCACAACCAGTCGGTTTTGCAGTCACACTTCGTGCCGCTGCGCTACGACTAGCCTGTATTTATTATGTTTTATTAGGATTTAGTATGATATATATGTTTATGTAAACTCTATATTATCACATAAATTTCCTAATCCGAAGATTGTCTGGTAGAGATCGCTGATTAGCGATAAGACCGCGTTTTATACGTCAATTGCTTTTTTTTCTCTTTTGTTTTTCCTAATGAGGATATTGAATTGTGCACATGAAAGTGTAAATAAATAAAATCGATAATATAAATACAATACATAATTTTATGCCTCATGCCCGGGTCCTTGCGTCCGTTAAGGAAGACATAAGTTTGTGGGTAAAGAATTTATTTATTTCTCGAAAAAAATTACATTCAACTTAAAAAAATACATAGTTATCTTAAATATGTAAACATTAAGCTTTGGAAAATAATGAAAAGCAAAATATAGTAAATAACAAAAAGATACCAATATTAAGTACGAGTATTCAATTAACGGTATACACATATGTAAGTAAAAAAAACATGTATTCGTATGTTGAAATAATCCCAGACTCATGGAGGAGCACATCACTTCACTTATCCATCCGTTTCCGAAGAAAGACGATGATTCCGATCTATCATCTAACTACAGGCCTATTGCTATTTACCTACTATTGAAGAGCAAGTGTTGGAGAGCATTATAGCTCTTGGTTTATCTGGAGGATCATCGACGGATAAACCAAGTGGGAATGATCGTCAATATGGCTTCCACCATAGTCGCTCAACTGGTGATATTCTGGGCTACCTAACCCATCGGTGGGCTGCGGCTAACGAAAGCAAGGAAGAGGCCCTGGTAGTTAGTTTGGACATGGCCACACCTTCGATCGAGTGTGGCATGGGGTGTTTCTTATAAAACTTCCATCCTACGGGCTTCCCGAGAATTTATGCAAGTGGATCGCCAGCTTTCCGCTGGGCGCAGAATAAAAAAAAGACAGGTTGATGTCTACGGTCTTTGTCCGAATAAATGCCCGTGAACGCTGACGATTCACAAGGCCGCGTGCTATCCTCTACGCTGTTTCTTTTACATATCAATAACATGTTAGAGGATTCTAGCAATTCATTGTTATACAGATGATAGCATAGTGGACGCTGTCTACTCAAGCCACGCAAGTCTTTTTCGACAAAATGTCGACCAGTGCCGAAAATAAACTTGTGTCTTCCGTTGAGTTATTCTTTGGGAATATTTCCACATGGGGTGAAAGGAACGTGGTTCAATTCCATCTAAAAAACACACGTTTGAGCGTTAACCACTAAAAGCCCCCACTTGTCGTGTTGCCAGTTCCAGAACACTTCTTTTATAGTTGTGCCCAGTATCGGCAAAGTGGGAATTAGCATTTTGAGTGACTGCCAGTATCGTGATCATCTGGAAAGCAAGGCCAAGTTGGCCTCATAGAAACTGGGGATCGGCACCGAGACAGTACTTCACGCTAAAACATCAATTGGCCCTGTTGTATGGCCCAAGTTAACGCAATGCGACTATCGCGTTTTGGTATAATTTCTGGCTCGAATTTCCATTATCGTGTTCTAGTAAAGAGACAATGCGCGGAGTTGAGAAGCTTTGCCAGTTAACATGTAATGTTTAGAAAACTGGCCAAAAATGGAAAACAGAGTGTCTTAACACTTAAGTTTCCTATGCTCACCCTGCTATATGCAAAATACAGCGTGAAGCAAAAAGAAAGAATATATGGTATATTTTAATGCTTACTTGCTCTGCTGACATGCGAGCGAACTAAGCTAAAAAATAATAAATATATTATAAAAATAAATAATTTAACCTTTCCATCTTCTGTAGCTACAAACACTGGTTCACTGGGAAAAGCGTCAAATTCACTCCAAATTTTTACATTGCCTGTATACGTATCGATTTTAACTATCTGAAAATTAATTATCTTAGTGATTAATTTATAATAACAAATTTCTGCTTTTTCTTTTGAAATATTTATAAGGAATAGACAGAAAAATAAATGACATCTTTACCGAGTTCGCAAATTCTACTTCATCCTTTGAACCAATTCCATAGAAATATCTATAGGAGTGACCTGTAAGTTATCACATAACATTAATACATCAGCAATTTATATGAATATAAACATAAAAATAATATACACATGATATCTTAAGCTTTAAGCTTCAGCTTCACGCTGTATCTCGTACACAGCAAGGTAGGCAAAGGGACACCTTAAGACACTCCGTTCCCCTCATTCCGCTGAGTTCTCGAGGCATTGCGTGTTTAGTGGCGAAACTCAACACCACACGTTGCCTCGACATTAAAGAAAAAATATTTCATTTCCTTGTGTGGGGTTCAAACCCACAACCAGTAGTTTCTGGTTGTGGGTTTGATCCCCTGCGCCACGAATGGTCTCAATGTATTAATTTTACTTATTTATTTATATATACAGGTTTAAAAAGTAATAAGTAGAAATCTTAAAACAAATTACAAACAGCAGCCGCAATTACAGGTATTGACGACATGTCGTTATCCAAGCAATGTACGGTAATATTAGTTCTTTGTAGAGTTTCGCTTGAAGTGCCTGAAGCGAGAGATTTATTAAAAATATGTGTAAAGGAGTAACGAGAGCAGATGGACATTTGTACGCGAAAATTGCTGGTATTCTTTCGCAACCTCTACCCTTGACCCTTAATATATTATAGCAGGCTAGGTAAAGAAGTAGTATTATTGTAGTGGTAGTAAACCTTGTGTTAAATATTTTTGTTCTTGATCCTCGATCACAGTTTTAAAGATATTGTCTATTGGTGGAACAGGTCGCTGCGCTTGGCCTTATCGTAGCAGGGAAGGGAAAATAATTATTAAAAAACCAATGTGTTTAATAATGATGACCAATTCATTGAATTTATTATTAATAATATGATATATATACCATTACGAAGATAATTAATTCCTGGTAGTTCGATTTTAACATCTGCCAGTAGTTTCGCTTCAATTTTTGTATGCGCAGGCGAATATAAAGGGATTTCTAGACGCTTTGGGTAGCTGTGGCACCAGAGCGCGTAATCAGGGTTACTGTTCATATTCTTGTAATGATAACAAATTTAAATAGTTAGAATTCAAAGCAGTAAAATATTTTCCTTAAAATAACTATCAATAAGATTTTTATTAATTTCATTGTTATTTATTAAAAATATAAATTAACAATAAAGTAAAAATGATGACTTGTTCGAAATATTTTACATTCAATACAGAAACGGAAAATATTGAAGTATTTATTTTTACGTTTCACCTAGTAGAGCTCAAAGCGATGACAGTTTAGTGAATTTTGTGAATTTGTGTCAGTCACTCATCCAATAACAGTAAAGCTTCATATTTTTTTCTAGTTTCACACTGTATCCCGCGTGTATCAGGGTAGGCAAAGGGAGCCTAGTGTTAAGACACTTTGCTACCCACTTTCTGCCAAATTCTAGAAACGGACGCTTGAGTGACTGAACTCAACGGCGCTGCCTCGGCACCAGAGAGAATAAATGAAATTTGTAATATTTCTAGTCGGTTCCCACTCAAGGGAACCAAACCCACAACCTTTACAGTCACAAGCTTGTGCCCCTGCGCCACGACTGTCCTCATATGTTACATTTATAGAAAATAGTATACCTTTATAGCTTCAACATATAATGCATCTATAACCTTGGCATTATCGTATGCGCACAAGTCAATAGTAATTTTTCCATTTTCTTCAAATGCGTTCACAATATGCATAAAGAAGAGTGCATTCGTGCGGTATCGAGTTAGTACGTTTGTTTTTCTATGAACCAGAATTATTTGTGTCTGAAAAATTAAATCTATATATATGATATAAACATAAATTTTCATGATAAAATTAAATAACTATCCTTAAAAGAAAAATTAAGCATTTTTGTTGTCTTTATAATAAATACAGAATTTGGAGGCTGAGAGTGCGATCCACATTCGGGGAATCAAATATTTTCATTTCTTGGCTTTGGTGGCAAAGCGTGGCATTGAGTTCCGCCAGTCAACACGCAATAATAATGCGAAATTGATGTTCTCTCTGCGTACCCGGCAATATACGAGATATATCCTGTATAGTTTAAAAAATACTTTCAAAGGTGAATAAACAGACTTGAGTCAATGAGTCAAATGTTACTAGATAATGTTAGTATAAATATACATATTTATGTTTTTACTATTATATTATAAAGCGAAAAATCAAGTTAATAAGATTCATATTTTAACTTCCTTAAAAATAAAAAATATATATAAAATAACTTCAAATTCGGGATTCCACGTAAGTGTAGATGAGAAGGAATCGTTCAAGATTATAGCCTTCAAAATATTTGCGAAGGATATTGATAAGGGCTGCTCTATTATGACATAATAATTGTGTGTTATACCTGTAATATATAGAAAATAATAGAATTATTATAAAATATAATTAAGACAATTTTTGATTCCGTCGTAAGGGGCACAAGCGTGCGAATGTAAACGCAATCTATGTGGGTTCAATCCCCACTAGGGGAATTAAATCTTTAATATTTTCATTTCCCCGCTCTCGTAACGAGGCAAATGGCTGTGCTGAGTTATGCCGCTTCATACGTTACTCGCTGAATCGCATACGTAAATCGCTAGCATCTCGGAGTATCCTACTCTGTTAAAGTATTACTTAGCAAGTGAAAAAAAGGCGAACAAAAAAGGGACATTTCCATAAAATTTAATAATGAAAGAATATTTGATATCCTCTTAGCTGAATAAAGATTCACCTGTACGCAATAGTATGTCCTCTAGTTTAAATTCTTACAATGAGTAATTTTTATCTATAAATACATACTTTTAAAAAAAAGTAACTGCTAGCTGTCTTTACATAGGAGATACATGAAAAAAACTATTATTGGGGACGTCTGTCAATGTAACAAAACCAATAACAATGTTTTTTTTTTAATTATTTTGTATATTTATCTGTGCATGCACGTTGTCACCTCAGAAATGAATAAACTTATTTAAATACAGGCAATCTTCTCTTAATATTAATAGCCCAAGATCCCACAGGGTCCCCAGGGTCATTTTATTCAATTGGCTGAATCTATTACTGAAATAGTTTTTAATTTTAAAGGTATTCTCTATAAAATGATAATGATATTATTAGAACACAAAAATGATTCAGATAAATATTTTATTGATACAGACTAAATAACAAATTGCTTAGTTCAAGCCGGCGAAGCCGCGAGCGGGTCGCTAGGTATACTTATAAATATAATAAAAATATCACATCGATATGGTTACATAAAGTGCAACGTTAAAATACGCTTTGTATAAAGGATCAAAACATCCGTTTTGACAAAATAAAATGGAAACTAGATTAATATAAATAGAAAAATTACCAAAAGAATGCATGTACGAGGGATTAAATCGCCACCTTGGTTCTATTTCGCTGACGACTTCTGCTGAGCCAAACATGTCATCTGAAAATAAAGTGTAAGTGGGCATCTTACACAATTTTTTAAAAGGCTTTAAGTTTTTAAGATCGAATTCTGAGGCATTGAGTGTTGAGTAACGGAACTAAACGCCACGCTTTGCCTCGTTACCAGAGCAAGGTAATGAAAATATTAAATATTTCATTTCTCCGACTTGGAATCGAACTCACAATCGTTGCGTTTTTCTATTATTACTATTTATGAAATAAAACACCATTTGTTTTGTTTTTTTTACTTTTTTGATTTACTTAGTTTTGTGAATTAAACTTTATAAATTTATAGTTCTTTTTAAATTTATATATTTAGAATTGAAGATTTAATTTGTTATGTTTTGCTTTTTTCCGGTAGTTGCGTTAAATTGTTTTGGGTGTATTCTGTTTCTTATTAATTTAGTTATCGCCTCTCTGTCTCTATGTGGGATATTCAATTTTAAGTTATAATTTATTATATCAGTGATTGGACTGGAGGATTCAGTGGCTCTATGAAGGATCTTGCCGACGTTTTCTTCGGCGTCGGTGTAGTACATGCTCCCGTTTGTATGCCTGGTGATCGCAATGAAAGCATATGCTGTCGTGTTTGGCACTCTTGATTAATTTGCAGACTGTATTGTAATTGTGATATGCGTATGCACATATTTTTTTATTCTTAGTTAGTTCTTAGTTTTTTTTTATGTGAAAGACACGGCAAACGAGCGTTCGGGTCACCTAAGTGATTACCGCCGCCCACGACCCCGTGCAACACGACGTGACTCTACCACTCGTACTTTAGTCGACTCTTACGGCACCACCAGTACCAGGATGATCCTATTTTAGGCCGGGATCACACGACATAAAAAGGTAGTGTCACCTAACAATTACGTCGAATTGATAACCTCCTCCTGACTGAAGTCGATTAAAAGTATAATAACTTTGTTATCGGAAGATACTAGTTTTAAAAAAATGGAGAAAATTTATAACAATGCAAAAATAAATTAAAATTATATTAATTATGGATCGGGATTTTTTTTTATAAACGTAAACGTAATACATACCTGTCTTAGAATACGAAAACCTTATTATAACATACTTTGGCAGCCCCAATATAATTTTCAAACCGATATTGTAAATATCTCCTAAAAATATTTTCAGAAAATAATAAATAAATATTAAAAAAAATAATAAGTAAATAGCTTTACACCGCACATAGCACTGTAGGCAGGCCGAGCCCGGGCGGTACCAGAGCGAGGTAATGAAAATATTACAATAAATGCTTACTTTTCTCGAGCGGGAATCAAACTCACTGACTCACCATCGCCGCACTCATGTTACTACCATAAATTAAAAAAATATATATAAATAATTCAATTCTGGTTTGTTTCTTTATTATATTCTGAATGTGCCACGCAAAAAGAGAAAATCAAGTTAAAACGGGTAAGCTTATTAAAATAATTTTATAAGTTTTAACAACTTAGAAAATTACATTTAAAAAATACTGTAATATAAAAAACGTATATACATACAAGTATTACTCGTAAATCAGCTTCACGCTGTATCTCGTACACGAGATTGTAGGCAGAGGGAACCTAGTGTAGTGTGTTAAGACACTCCGTTCCCCACTTTCCGCTGAATTCACTGCGTGCTGAGTGGCGGAACTCAAGGCCGCGCTTTGCCTCGACACCAGAGCGAAGAAATGGAAATATAAATTTAAATAAATATTTCATTTATTCGAGTGGGGATCGAACCCACAACCACTGGTGTTTACAGTCACACTTTGTGCTCCTGTACCGCGACCGGCCTCTAAACATACAACATATACATATATATAGAAGAAAAAAAATTATAAAAAATCTTATGTAAACGATCGTTACCATTGGACATTTTGTGTGGATGCGCTGATTGACAAACTATTAGGGAGTTTATAAGACTTTTCTTTTCCAAAGTTTCCAGTGAATGTGGGTCGAATCTGAAATAATTTAAGTAACGAAAAATGATCTTCATATTAATTCATATATATTTGGTTTGGGAATCATAAGAGAATTCGTATGTAGTAGAGTAGGCAGAAAGCATTTAGTGTTAAGATACTACGTTCTCCACTTTCTGTCTTATTATCGTAAAGAATTAAAATGGAAAATCTTCTTTTTTTCTTAGTGCTTCTACTACTACTTCTATTTTTCTTCTTCTACATCTATATTTGTGCTAAAATGTAAGTCCCGTTTCTCAATTTACTATAAAATAAATTAAATATACCAAAGAAATAAAAGTAAGGCATGATATTTTTTACATTATATCCAAGTAACTTACCTATACACCGTTGCAACGTCCGTCATTGCGTATACTTGGTCACCAAATAGATGGACAGAGATGCCAGCATTGTCCGATATAATGTCTTCCAAATTGAAAATTGATTTAAAACTGAAAAGTATAATCATTTCAATATTATTAATTAATTGATTATCTTAGTGACAAATCACTTTGCCTTTTACTCACTTTTCATATTTTATGAGAAATTGTATATTGAGTTCAAATTGTGAATTGGTAGAGTGGAGAAATGGGACATTTCATTGAACCAAATGGAGATTAACCTAATACCCTAACTGGTTGCTGGTTTCCCTGACAATGTAGTCACTAATAGTGCACGCACTAAAGTCACTAATACGGGTATATTGTCAATGGATAAATTCTTAGAATAAAATTTCGTTACAAGTTTTGGATTAACATAATACTTTTACGCGTAGAGTGGCGGAAATCAATGTCGGGCTTTTGCCCTGGTGTCAGAGCGAAGACATGAAAATATTAATAAATAAAAATCCTCCAAATAAATAAGTAATTCCCCCAAATGCGGTATTTGTCCCGTCCCTTCCCGTTATACCGTTGTGCCTCTGCGCATGTCTAGAAAGGAAAGATTTCCAAAAGCGCGGGTTTAAATATCGCTACGTTCAAAATTTCATAAGTTTCTACAGCAGTATTTTTCTTTCCTAAATGGGGAATGACGCTTTAATAATGATGTAAATACTAAAAAAGTATGGTTTTACAAGTACAGGCTTTATCCTTTTATTATTCTTGAGAAACGGAATGGGAAATCTCAAAAGAATAATAGACACAAAAACCATCTTCAATAAATGGAAAAAGTTGGTTATTTAGTATTAAATATAATTAATAAAATACGTTATTACAACTTGAACATAAACTAAAACACCAACACAATTAATAAAAAAAATCGGAACAGAGAGCTTAATTTTTTTGCTTTTTAGTTTTTTATAGTATACTTTAGTTTTTTATAGTAATGTTGTAAATTATCTATTGACGACGGTGACGCCTTTGTGGCCCGGTGCTATAAGAGTGTGACTGTAATCGGTTGTGGGTTTTATTCCCACTCGAGGAGTGAAATATTTAATATTTTTTTTTCTTGCCTTGTTAAAGAGGCAAATTTCGGCGTTAAGTTCCAAAACTCAACACATAATTCCTCAGAATTGAAGATTCCTGAATGTCTTAACTCTAGATTCCTAGGTACCCTACATGCGTATTTAAAGAATTACCGTTTAAATATAGTATTACAGGGATCTGGCACAGCTTTGGTACCAAATTCTGATACGACGATACGATCAGCCTTCTTATTTTTGATTAACGTCTGTGATTCTAAGTAACGGCACTGATAGGTCACTGTACCCTTATTTAAGGCAAATCTGTAAATAAAATGTAATTAATTAGTCGTTATGCTCTACAAACCCAAACCTACCTACCTAAAGAAAATAGATATTTATATATATAAAATAGATATTTATATTTATATATATATATCCATTACTGAATGACAGAAAACGTGAATCCAAAGAACGTCTATCTTCGGGTAGCGTAGAAGAGTACTGGAAGAGGATTTCCCGAATAACACATTATTATTAGGCTAGGACGGTTTCCGAGCCTCCCATGTCTCCCATAGCGCTGGACTATAGAGAAAGAGAAAACCTCACTGGTTTTAGTGGGCAGTGTGGACGGCCTTCATCTGCCCCTCCAAGAGTTCCACATCTCAATCGGTCCGACTTAGCCATAAATTGTCATGAAGCAACGCCGAAATTTTTATATTCTGGTTACAACCTAAATCAATCTAAAAAAAATAAAATCTAAAAATATATATGTATTATTATGGAAGAATAAAATGAATATGTAATTTCTATATGCTATAGATATACTGTTTTATATTCTGTCATAATAAACAGCTTTAAACCTTGCATACAAAGGTATCCCCTAGTATATCTATTTTTTTTTTCAATTATTATTACCATTACCGTATCGATACCAATGTGGTATCTATATATTTATATATATTTAATATTTAATATTTTTTCGTCCTTTAGTGTTTTTTAGGTGGAAAACATAGTTATTTTTAAATTTGAGAAAATATTTTATTAACTATAAAAATGTTGGTAGTTTTTATAATTTTAATAGAATTGAACAACTTTCTAAAATGTTCTTTCCTTGCATGCGTTGTAATAACTATTGGGTTATTACAATATAATATATAAGATATTGTTACTTTGATATTACTTTGATTTTTAACTTGAAATAAATAAATATATTTTGATCAAATTTATTTTCTTTAATCTTTTGAGGATACGTCAGTTATTTATTCATTACACCATTCATACATGATGAATGTTACAATAAAAAGTAAATAAAAACAATTAAGCCGCTTTTACCGCTCCCGCACCGCGTTCGCGTCTTCGGTTCTTAAATCACTTAGCCGTTTCTAAGAAAAGCGTCGACAAAAAAACAAAATTTTAAATATCATTGTTTCTGGTTCTAATACTTGGGGGCATTTACCAAAATAATATTGTTTCTAATGAAAATCGATAATGCCACACTATGGTTTTATTAACTTTCACTTAAGAAATCTAAAAAGAACGTAACTCCCCGTACTTCCATGTACAAACAAATAATTCACAAATTTAAGCGGGCGAAGCCGCGACAATTTCCTAAACGAGATATTTTAAAATTACCTTTGCCGTGTAGTAAGTACACTACAGTATATTAAAGTAAATAAAAAAATAACACATAATACTATGTATTTTTTTACATATTTTTTGGAAAACAAATGCAATAAATATCATAATGAAGCTACTAGTATACCTATGTAACAGAGCAGACCCATCAAAAACATGTTCATATGTAGATGAGCCAATTTTCATTCTACCGGGTCCATTTCTGAGTAGATTTCCATTTAGCCACACAGGGATGGTACCTAAAAATTTATATTTTTTTAGCTTCTCGCTTTACACTCTACAAAGCTATGCTTGCAGAGGGAACCTGGGAACCTAGTGTTAAGACACTCCGTTCCCATTATGACACTTCTGTACCCCACTTTTGATCGAATTCAACAGCCAACGCCGTGCTCTACCTCGTCACCACAACGAAGTAATAAAAATATTAAACTAATAAATGTAATGAATAAAAAAAACTTATTGTGAAAAGAAATATATTTTTTTAAAATTAGAAAAAATAAAAGTTATAAACTTGTATTTATTTTATTCAAAATATCTACATAAATTCATAACAATATTGTTACAGAATTTACAATTGTAAACTTTTGAATTTGATAAAATAAAGAAAAAAAAATTATTAAAAAAAATATAAAAAAAACATAAAAATAGATAACAGACATATCATTTTACCTTACCTATAGTCATGATTTTAATAATGAAAAAAATTATGTATATACTACATTTTTAAACTAGTTACAATCTCAAAGATTTTTCTGTTCGATTATAAAAAGTATAAGATATTTTTTTTCTCATCACAATTTTTTTTAATATGATTATTTTTTACAAATAAATACCTTTTATTTCACCTATTAATGGTTTTGTAATCTCCTCTTCGCAACACCTAAGAAAGGTGTTCATGATACCACCGGGATGCTGTCCGGGGTGTGCCGGGATGTTGGACGTCATTGTAGAGCCTAAGACAATTGACCGAACGATGCCAGATCTTACAATCTACTGACATTGCACACATTTATGACAATTTTTTTGTAGCTTTACGCATTTTTTTTTGTAACTTTTACAGCAGGGTAAGGAACCTAGTGGTACAACACACCGTTCCACATTTTCTGTCGAATTTACGAGACAATGCGTATTGAGCATCGGAAATCACAGCTACGCTTCATCTTATTACTAGAGCCAGGAAATAAACATTTAATAGTTTATCCCCTCGAGTGGGAATCAAACCCACAACGGTGACACGAAGTGCCAGTGACTGCAAGTCAACTTTCATGAATCCATATTATAATGAACTATTGTATACAGATAGATATAACTAATGTTAAGTTACGATATTTCACCTCTACTTTAGAGTTGCGAAATATAAGTCTAAAGATTTTTTTTACCAAACCAGAAAATAAAGAATATTTATTAATATTTTATGTATTTAGGTTCTGTTTCTATTATGACAAATGCGATATTGCTATATTAAATTGCAATATTGCAAACATGATATTATTGATTAGTACAAAAATATGTTAACTATATATCACTATTTTTCCCATTAACTTGCCAATTTATCGATGTCTATCGATTTGTCCATTGGGTGTTGAGCGGCGGTGCTAGGTGATATCATCATCAACTGAGTAGGTATCGTCGTCATCAACAGCCTGTTCTCGTTCTGTGCTTTTCTAATGGCACGCTGCTGAGCTCGAGCTGCTTGGGTTGTTCGCATTGACCTGTTTCCTAGCGAGGACGGACGACCCGCTTGTCTAGGCACGGCCGTCACTTCAGAATGGGTTTACCCAGAACATCGGTTCTCCAATAAGCGTGACACCACATTGCCACTTTAGCAAAATAATCAAACACGTATGGTGGTCAAAAATTTTTTTCACAACGAGATTTTGACATCTTTTATTAAACAAAATTTAAATAATACAATTAATTTGCTACATACTACGCCATTCGTGGCGCAGGGGCACAATGTGTGACTGTAAACGCTACTGCTTGTGGGTTCGATCCCCACTTGAGGAAATTTATTTCTTTATATTTATTTAAATTTATATCTTTCTTTCCATTTCTTCGCTCTGGTGTCGAGCAAAAGCGCGGCGTTGAGTTCCGCCACTCAATACGCAATGGCTCCAGAATTTGGCGGAAAGTAAGGAACGAAGTGTTTTAATACTAAATTCCCTCTGCCTACCCTGCTGTGTGCGGGATTGCTGCGGGTTTGCGGTGAAATTGATTTATATATCTTATAAGCATAATATTATTTTAGTTGATTGTGTAACTAATTATACATTTTTTAATTTATTTTGAATAATGTATCTAATTTTACTTCAGTTATCAATATAATTGCATTTAGATTGTGTATGTCGTGTATTCCATATGCAGCACAGTTTTTTTTCCGTACTCTTCGTTACTTTATTATTATATATAATTTTCTTATCATGTATATAAATTATATTATTGTTTTTATATAATACATACAATTGATACCTATTATTAGAAAATATATTTTTTTATTTTTACATTATTTTATAAAAATTTATTTCGATCTGAGGTGATAAGCGAGTGCTTTTATAATTTTATATTTAACGATTTTACATATTACAATATATGTACCCGGGTTAGCAGAGATAACTTAGTGCTTAAGACCAGTTTTCGGGATATTGCGTGTTTTATTGTGGAACTCAACGCCGTGTTTTATATTTTTTTATATATTTAAATTTTATTCCTACTAGTCTTTCCTTTTATATTTAGTTCCTAAACCTAATTTAATTATTAATCTTCTAGTCACCATTATATTACATTTTATGAATATTAGAAATTTTTGGCACGGGACATAAAAATAAATATTTGTGAATCGTTTTTATTACAACCTGTAAAATTTAATAACAAATAAGACCCAAGTGCACTAGCCAATTCATAACCTGTGTCAGGATAATTTTACAATATCAATTATTATGGCGTTTTCATGTGTTTTTTAATAAATAATAAATTATTTTTTTAAATTGAAAGACAATATGGTCATCCCGACTATAATAATATCAGAAAATACAATCGGTTCAGGAAATTTTGAATTGACTTATTATATAAAAACAAAGTTAACCTCTCATTATTTAGATTTAGATAGAAGGCAGAAAACTGTATAAAAATACTGTTTTTTAAATTATACACTACTAAATGATATCTTTATATACAATGCTTAACGTTATTTATTCATAATGCTATGTAAACCTATTCTAGAGAGTTCGACTATGGCGGCTCTTCTCCGAATTTTAAGTTTCTGATCTTAATAATTTGTGACATAAAAATTAAGTCACCTTTAAATTAAAAGTATATGAAAATAAATAATGGGATAAACAAACAAAACTTTCTATTTTTCAATATTTTTTTTATTAAATTAACAAAATTGATTAAAAATTCTATCAATTGCATATTTTTTATTATATCTTAAAAATATATGGAATCGACTTTTCTATCCCTTTTTTTATGTATAGAAATAGAGAAGAGAGAAGAGGATATAAGAGATATTAAACACAACAAAATTAACTTATAAACTAAAAATATTATTCGTTACTAGCCAAATATGTTGTGTGTGTATTATAAATGTGTTCGTTTTGTTTAGGAGCAGGATGTATTTTTACATATGTGTTGACCTTAAATGTCTAAAACAATTGAGGCCAACACACATAAAATTTATAATTTATAGTTTATAGAATATATATTTATAGTTTATATATTTATAATTTATAGAAAGAAATTTATAATAATTAATGCTAAAGTTAAAAAATAATATTTTACTATAAAACTTAGCCTTATAGTAAAATATTATTATTAAAATATACACACAAATTCAAATATAAACACGCTCATACAATATTCTCTTATCTTACGTTCGCATCTTTTTTCTTTATGACATTACTTTTTAATATAGTTATACATACTATAATAATTCATTTACAAATACTTTATATATTGCTGTGTGCAATGGAAATAATTTACAAATCTTTAATTTACAGATTGGATCATACGCGATCAATGGATTAACGGTTGTCTATGGGTAGAGGACGTCAGTGTCTACCCATTTCACTCCTACGTAAGTTCACCGATTTTCAGTGATCCGGCAGATATTAGAAAATTGGTGACTTTTTGGAAAAAAATGGATTTTTGAAGAAAATTTGCAAAAACAACCCGATTGTTGAGTCTATGCTCGTGACTTACAATATAGGTCAATAGAAGGCCTTAGCGTTTACAAATTTCGACGTAGCTTGATGCTAGTTATAACTAAATAACATTTAAACTTTAAAATTGCTATAATATTTGTTGACGTTGGATTAAATTATGATCTCACTCGTAAATAATACGTTATTTCTATAATAACAACCTCTAAGCACTTTTTTAAAATACTGTTGGAATAAGCGATGTAAAATAAGGTTAACCATCTAGGGTTAATAATCAATTTTACTAAATTTGATGATAATACATAATCTTTTTTAAACTACCTATGTTTAAGTGTATGTTTTTAATTTAAACTTTAATATTTTGTGTATCGTCTATTTTATTTAACCGTTCACTTTCGTCTGCAAAATCATTGCCATCTTTAAATGTGCCATTCTTAAAATAATATTCTATTTCCTGAAGTGTGCGACCTTTTGTCTCTGGCAATTGAAAATAGATATAAAATAAGCAGAAAAACACGATTGCAGAATTTAAAAAGAAGACCCCGTGATATCCGATTCGGGTAAACATTTTTGTAGCAAATTGAATACTAATAAATTGTATAACACTAAAAATAACACCTAACAACAAACAATTAATAGTTTTAACATCCAAAGGATGTAACTCTGTTAGTAAAGTCTCAAGCACCGAATATGGACCTGCAGTGACAGTGACATAATACAGAGCCAATAATGAAATCTTGACCCATGCCATTTCTGCATCTTGCCAAAGATAAAGACTTGTTGCAAATATCATTAGTATTGTATTTGAAATAATGCCAGAACAAAATAATAATGGTCTCATGTTAAATTTTTTTACTAATATACAAGAAAACCCTGATCCTATGAGAGCGAACCCATCAACCATAATCGTGTAACCTAAAATATCATTTGTGCCTGTTATATCTTGTATAATTGTTATAGCCATAGTGCTCAACAATACTCTACCAGCCGCCAATCTGTATAAGCAAATAATATTCATTAATATTATTATTCTTTGTAAATAACGTTGTTTACATGCTTTTAAATATTTTTTTATGTATATTATAAAACCACTAGATGTTTTTTCACATACTTTTGCATTATTGTTTTGGTATTCCAATAACATTTTCAATTCCTTTTCCGTTGTTTTATTGTGAGGGTGAAGAGTATAAAACGCTTGTTCACATTCTTCTAATCTGTTCTGTGTCGCCAGCCATGACGGACTTTCTACCCAAAACAGTGGAATTATTGCCGATAAGGCTGTTGGTATTAGACCAACAAGGGCTACATTTCTCCAATGCAAGAAGAGACATAGTATATGCCCAAGCATTGTACCCAATGACGAGCCAATACCAGACATTACATTCAAGCAGAATGATCTCATGTGCGGTGCCACATATTCTCCAACATTTATATAAGTCATCACTAGAATACCTCCGTATGATAGTCCAACTATAGCTCTACTCGCTATTAGCACTGTTTTATCTTGCGCAAAATATACCATTATCCAACATAATAACACGGGAATGGATAAAATAGTAAGCGATTTTCTTCTGCCAAAAACTTCAGTCAGTCCTGCCATGGAAGCAAAACCCAAGAAGCAGGTTATGTTAATTGTTGCAGCTGTAAAAATAAAGTTTTAAGTTACATTTTAAAAATAATAGTTTACTTGTTTTTGTTCTTTCTCTGTTCCTTCGTCTACCAGGTAGATCAGAGGTTTTTACCTCAGAAGGAGAGATTTATGCTATAGTGATTTATATACAATCGTTTGCGAACACGTGTAAAAGAGGGTAGTTGTTGGTGAAAAAAATACTATAAAAGCAGTGGTATCAGAAGGAACACTCGTGTGAAGTATTGTTATTAGGTTATACATATCACTTATTGCAGCATATCATGTATTTACATAGTATCTCTTTCCAGATAGTTTAGAAACATAAAGACGATATGTTTTTTTATCGTGTTTTTTTTAAAAACGTTAACCGAATTCAGATTTCTAACACAATTTTATTAGTACAAATAAGATAGATAGATAGATACAAAAAGTTTATTGCTCATAAAGCTGTTATAGATAAAAATAGAAAACAATCTTAAAATAATTCCAGAGCGTGCAAAGGCGGTCTTATTGCTGACAGCAATCTCTTACAGACAACCTTTAAAGAGAGTAATTAATCTTAAGAGTAACGGGCTAGTGCAAATTTAAAATATTAAAAAAATAACGAAAAATGAAATAAGCGAGTACCTACTTAATTATTGAAAAAATATATATAGCGTAATAGTTAACAAAAATACTAATGATTTAAAATTATATTTTTATCTTATCAGCTTCACGCGCGATAACTTTTTTTTTAATGGACTTGCTTTTTTTAAATCAATTTAAGAAGTTAAGTTGCTTTCATCAAAATCGGTCCATTAAAAAAAAAGTTATCGTCATTTGAATGAACTCAAGGCATTAGTTTGCCTGCGTTGTATATAATATTTATATAACAATCGCGCTGGTAAGATTCCTGGCGAGACTTACATAACATGGGTAAAAAGAACGTAATGTTTCAAAAATATATACGTATATTTTTTTTTATATGATTACGAGAATGTAGTAAAAAAATCATATTAGAAGTCATTATAGTTGTCAATCAATTCTGTTTATTAAATCAATAATCTTGTAGTTTAAGCGGGCGAAACCGTGGGAGGGGCGCTAGTCTACAATATTTATAATAAATACAAATATGATAGAACCTATAGGAAGCGAAATATTTGCAAAAAAATATTTTGACCTTGGAATTTTAGTAGACACAGACTCTTTACGATAAATTGGTTCTGAGACAAGTTTTAGGGTGTCAAAATAAAGGTTTTTACAAATTTTTAGCTGCCTATCTTTTATTCCGAGGTTCTTGCCCTAACTGAATCTGCTGGAATTATATTATGATAAATAGTACTTCATAGTTTGTAAAATCAATCAGCATTATTTTTAAACATTTTTAAAGTGTTAATCCACACTTAGGAAATATAAATACTTATTTAGAAAACGTATAAAAATTTGAACGTAGCGGGACTCGAACCCGCGCCTCCTGGAAACCGACCAGGCGCTCTGACCACTGAGCCATACGTTTTCGCCAAGCTACGTCGAAATTTTTATACGCTTGTTACAACTTTATGTTGTTAACATCTCTGTAGGCGCGGTTTTGAGTCCCGCTACGTTCAAATTTTTATACGTTTTCTAAATAAGTATTTATATTTCCTAAGTGTGGATTAACACTTTAAAAATGTTTAAAAATATTTAAAAAAATAGTATTCTCTCTTGCCAAACGATAATTGTTAGTAATTATCTTTGGGTAGCGGAAATTTGTAAAAATCTCCCTACAGAGATGCTAACAACATAAAGTTGTAACAAGCGTTAAGAATTTCGACGTAGCTTGGCGAGAACGTATGGCTCAGAGGTCAGAGCGCCTGGTCGGTTTCCAGGAGGTGCGGGTTTGAGTCCCGCTACGTTCATATTTTTATACGTTTTCTAAATAAGCAATCAGCATTATGCTAATATATTTTCAAAATGGTTTTATTGTGATATTCTGTACTGGTTTTGATTAATTAAGTTATAATATATTTGAATGATCCAGTGTGGCACAAAAAAAAGGAAAAGTACTCACCTATAGTAGATATGTCATCTTCAGATAATTTAATAGAACTGCTCAGATCGTGCAAAGCGTCAATCATCCCTGACATCTGACCAAATATAAAGCCATCGGATATACTGCATAGCGTCAGACCAGTGACCACGAGGACCTGTAATTTTAATATACATAAAAAAGTGCCTAGATTCCAAGGTTCCAAGGTAAAAAAAACTTAGGTGTGGCTGTGTCATGGACACGTCCATTTGTTTTACGTAACTGGTTATTTTTTTTAAATAAAAAATCAAGACAGGTTTTAACCTAACATTTTTAGAGAGTTTCGATTTTTAAAGTCGTGCAACGAGCGGTTTTGTGAAACATCAACGTTAAAGTCTCTAACTAAAACTTCTTACACTGGTGTAGTAAGATCAGGCTTGGAATATTTCAACAAAGATCGTAACATAAAGAGTTTAATTTCCGCTAACGCTGTGCCCGGGTGGATATACACATACCCGAGTACGATTAATTTGAAGATACTAAGTTTACTTTTACGTATTTAATTTTCAAATGAAATTCAGGAAACAATTCTTTCTTCTTCAAAATATCATCGCCTCCTCCTCCACCACGCGTGATGCATAACTTTTTTTCTTTATTGTAATAAATAAATTCTGTGATTCTTTAGTTATCCAGTGGTATAATTTTATTTTGCATGTAGATGATAGTTTCCAAATACAAGGCCAAACTGTATGCTCCGATTTTGTTATCATTAAGTTTTTTGGATTGTCCCCGTATAGTAGTCAATTTATAGACGCACTCACGTCAAAAAACTGTTTCGTTAGTAATAATTGATAAACTGTGCCCAGATGAAATTACTAAATTTAGAAAGTTGAAATTTGGCGTGAACACAGATTAGAGAGTGTAGAGGAGCATTATTTCTATTAACACAGTCAGTTTTAACTTTTACTAAAAACAAAAATATATTTGTAGATAGTCAAGTAACAAAAAATCCACCAACCTGCCGTAAAATTTGTACATTATGTTTCATGATTACTAGATATAAAATGATGTTGACTCCACAATAAAAAATCCTATTTTTCTTTTCGCATAATAACCATCTAGCTCAATATATGCCGACGGTACCTGAAAATAAAAAATACAAATTCAACATGTTCTTTATTCTGGAAATCAGTAAAAAAATTCTGAGATTATTGTTATAGTTACAGGAAGAGTTAACTAATAGTTAACTTAACCTTCGTTAAATTATAAAGCTCTTTTTTTTAATATTACAAATAACCAAATATACAAAAAAAACATATAACGTAAAATAGAATCTAAAAGAGAATTGTAAAACTTAATTATTAATTTTTTATGATTTATTTTAAATGTATTTATGATATATCATCATTACTTTAGGGTAAATGTCAATTCTTCAGAATTATGTTGTTATACATAAATAAAACAAATAAATAAATATTTTACAGCGCTAATATTATTAATTCTCGAAATAATCAAAATTAAAAACAAATCATAGTTGTTTTCCATTGATTTCCATTCCATTCCATTGATCCCATTGACCCCAAAAAAAAATCTTTTGTTGTTTTTTCAAGGCTAGTTGTAAAGCTAGCTTTGGAAAAAAAGGCTTCAAACGTATGTTTGACGACTATATATTTTTTGTTATTTTGGTTATTTTGTAATATTTCTTTACGTTTATATATAAAGAACTATTTAAATGAATAACATAAAATTACTTACTGGTTTATTAATATCTTATATAGATATAAATTTAATAATAATTATTATTATAATTAATAATTTATTTGCGCATGTCACTAGCGTGCTTCTCACTATACACACGACCTGTTAAATGTCTAGCGATAGAGGTTTTAAGCGTTGGCCATTTTTACCCTGGTATAATAAACATAGAGGCCGTCGAGGCGCAGGGGCACTAGGGTGTGACTGTAACGCGATGTTTGTGAGTTCGGCCCCCACTAAGGGGAGGGAATTATTATTTATTAATATTTTAATTTCTTCGCTCTGGCACTAAGGCAAGAGCGCACGGAGCACTCGGCGTCGAGTTCCGCCACACAACAAGCAATGCCTCGAATAATTCGATGGAAATTGGGGAACGGAGTGTCTTTATACTAGGTTCCCTTTGCCTACCTTCCTGTGTACGGGACACAGTGTAAAGCTGATTTTTTTTTATAATAAGCGAATCGTGGTTGTGTTTTGCGTTTACATTTTACACTGACATTTGTGATTGAACATTATTATAATATGGTAATGGTGCTAATTTAAAAAAAAAAACAAGAAGCAATTTAACACACACACCGCTCAAGGCCAGTGCGTATGTTTTTAATGTAAAGTTATTGTCTTCTTTTAATTTAATATGAATGATATATGTATATTATTATTTTTTTTATCGCCCTACTTAAAACGCAATGCTTCGAACAATTCTGTGGAAGACGGAAGTGGGTAACGGAAGTGTGTCCTTGAGAAAGAAGTCTTTTAACAATAGGTTCCCAGGTTCTTTCCTTCCGTTCCCAGGTTTATAGGAATAAAGTTATCTATGAAATAGGTAAATACAACAATATATGTAGCCTTATAACTTATTTGTTTATGATCGTTCATTCTATTCTTATATGATCATAGAATTTTTAAAATTTATTTGAATAAATGAAAGTATAAATTAACAACACTATACTTTTCTGATTATGTATATATTCTTCTGATGATCACATAGAAGGAACAGCCTTTTGGATATAACGGATTAAGTTCTTGAGGTCGAACTTCCTTCGTGCCCAATTTCTTCATTTCCACATTGACAACTTTCTTGATATACCTTTGTCCCGAAAGAAGTGCTCTGGTGACTCCTTTACTGTCAAGACAGTAAAGTTTTGAAATGAACTGTCACGGAGTATTAGACAATCTCAAATAGTTGGAACATTTAATCGTCTTATAGTCCATGTAGTCACATGGAACATGAAAGATGAAAAGATGATGAACATGAACATTAACATGTATCTATGTATTAATCTATATATGTAATTGTACTTTTATTTGTGTATATATCAATTTAATGAGAGTGTAACTGATAAAAATGTGTAAAAAAATATTATATTCAATTTACGATTATAATGAAATACTTTTCGCACCGTTCTGAGTTCTTTTTTTATATTCTTTATTATCGTTTGCCAGATTGATCTTATACGTACTGTGTAAATTAAATGTGTAATCAAATTATTATTCGTAATAAACGTAAGTGGTTGTTAATCCGCCTTCGCAGCCTTCTATATATATACTTCATTTTCTCTATTTTGTGCTGTTGAATCCTTCTACTCCTCCTTATCTGAAGAAACAACTCATGTTTCTAGATGACGTCCATTACCTTGCTCTCCCAGAAACATTTATTAAGGACTTGGTCTACATCCTTTACTATTAAAGCTGCCCGACTATAGAATTCTTTATCCGAATTGGTAATATCTCGATAAATAAGACATGCCAAAAGCTTACAAAAATTCAAAATTTCACTTAAAAATCACAATTTGGAATATTTAATTTGGCATCAAAATATTTGTATAAATGTATAAATATTATATTGTTTATTTAAAACGTGTATTTCACTGTATATTAGTTACGAGGGCTGCAGTTGGATGTTTAAGAAAATACGATTTTTTTTTATACAAAAATTAAATGTAACTTACATATTATTGTCCTCAATGTTAGAGAGACAATAGTGAATCTAAAACTAACTTAATCTAACTTAACCTACGACTTAACTATTCCACTGTGTAATAAGAATGGGAACAGAAGAATTTCCTTTCCTATCGGCGCTGTTCCACCGATCTCTCCCTTGTCAGCATTTTGTGGCGCTCGGCCGCCTATCAGATTTTCCACCTATGACACCGAGCGCTATTAAACATATTAATATATATATTTATTTACGAATATATGTTTATAATATGTTAATGAGTAAGTATTTATTTACTTGTTTGTATTTATTTTACCTAATATTATTATATGTGATAGTTTTTTTAAATATCTTCCTATAATTTAATGCACCATCCAATATCATTTTTATGCAACTTCCTCGGCTGTGTTGCCAGGTCGATACGGTAGATAGGCAACCAAAGGTTGCATGGAAGAGTAATTTTTATGTGTAATAAAATTTATTGTATTGTATTTCAAATAAATAAATTTCCTTTTTTACATTAGTAAATAACATAAAACTTGACCTCAATGTCCTTATAAATATTCAACATAATTCATATAAGAAACCTGTAAACTAAATTCACGAGTTTTTATAGGTCACAAAATACATGATATGATTTTTAGGGTTCCCTACCTCAAAAGGAAATAAGGAACCCTTATAGGATCATTTTGTTGTCCTCGAAATCGCTTCAAGTTGAAATTAATATCAAATATTCAGGTCTATTGACCCTTAGAGCACAGACAAATAATAATAATAATATAATAATAAAAATACTTTATTGTTACACCACAAAATAAAAGTAAAGTAAAAAAGAAATAATTTACATAAGAAAATGCACAGTAGGCGGTCTTATCGCTATAAGCGATCTCTGCCAGGCAACCTTAAGGTGTATGTAAATCGGTAGGCGGTGTACTTGCTATATATATTTATACATACATACATACATACACACACCCATATATATATATATATATATATATATATATATATATATATATATATATATATACGCAATAGTACACATGTACTAATAATTATATTGTAAAGAATAATTCTTCAAGCTTTGAAATCAAAGCAATCAAAAGACGAGCGTTTTTGCATAATTTTTGTTGAATTTTGTATGAAAATCGCCGCGTAAACAAAAAGTATACTTACTTGTATTTCCAATGGACCTACAATTATGAAGTGAGAACTAACAATAAAAATAAAGAAAAAAACGAAAAAGGAAGAACAACTAACTAAAGTTAACAAATTAAGTATGCTGGCATATACGCTCATTTTGTATGGAATTAACTACAAATATATTACTATGAAAGACCTGTCAATCTTTACTTTTAGTATTTTTACATTCTGAGTTCACGATAAATTTCAAGATTCTGTGTTCACGAGAAGGAAACTGTAGTTTTGATATGTTGATTCCCTTGCGAGTTTTCAAAATTTACGGGAAATGCGAAAACTGTGCGACCTCGCATATTCAGAGGTTAACAAGACAGAGGTTAAGAAATGTTGAACTAGTAGATAATAAAATTCGAACGTCGTTAGTTATCCTTTTTAATGTTATCTTGTTCATCAGTTTATCTTTATTTATATAAATTGTATTATAATTTAAATAATACGTTATTATATTTTTTTTTGGTATAAATGAATACAATTAGTGTTCTTTTATTTCTCAAAAAATACCGAAACCGTATATAAAAAGTAGTTTAAGTATGTTTGATATATCAGTTTTACAGATGCAGGAAAGCCATTTCCGACGAAAAATAATTCAAGACCTTAGTTTTGTTTACTATACTATATTAGTATTTTATGTTAGATATTAAAAATCATATTAAATCAGCTTCACGCTGTATCCTGCACACAGCAGGATAGGCAGAGAAAATCTGTGTGTTAAGACACTCCGTTTCCCACTTTCCGCCGAATTCTGGAGGCATTGCGTACTGAATGACGAAATTTCAACGCCGCTCTTTGCCTCGACACCAGAGCGACGAAATGTAAATAAATATTTCACTTCCTCGAGTGGAGATCTAACCCACGACCAGTTGATTTTACAGTCGCACTTTGTGCCCCTGCGCCATAACCGGCCTCCTATGTTATTGTAGATATAATTTTTAAATAAAAGAACCAGTTAAATACGAGTGCCAATTTTTTTTTCGCAGGTAGTGCCCTACAGCTTATGCGGTGAATTTTATACATTTTTATATGTTTTCTTAATAAGTAAAATGAATCGATGCAAAAATGCTCGTTTATTGCGTTGAGTTAGAAGCTTGATTTTTTCTCTGCTTATAAGAGAGGCTGGAATATTTCAGATTAATTTCAGCTTCACACCTAAACGTCATCTCCAAATAAATAGTCTTGACAAACGGACAACAGAGCGATTACATATATATAGGTTAGGTTTGAACCTTAAAAATAAACTAGTCTCCTGTAAAATCAGCTTACTAACGATAATTGTACGTGAAAACGTCATAAGAAAACAACAGCGCAACAAATTAATATTTATTTGCACTCGTTAATTCAAATATTTTTTTGTACTTAAATTATGTAGTATGTATATTTACTTCTTGCCGTGTGATCCCGGCTTAGAATAGGATCATCCTGGTACTGGTGGTGTCGTAAGAGGCGACTAAAGTACGTGTGGTAGAGTCACGTCGCCAGCAATGGCAACACGCATGGGCAGACTCGACCGGATCATTACCACCCCCGGCATTTAAAACTGGCGTGAAGTAGTGGCTTTATGCCACTGCGTTTCGCATCAGGTAATGCCGGGCCCCGGCGCCCAACCCATCTTAAAGGCCGGCAACGCACCTGTAGTTCCTTTGAGGTTGCACGGAGTCGTGGGCGGTGGTAATCACTTACCATCAGGTGACCCGCACGCTCGTTTGCCGTGTCTTTTCCATAAAAAAAATATATAAAAATTTGAATGTAGCTAAGGGATTGAACCTGCTTCTCTTGGAAACCGTCCAAGAGGTCTGACCAACTAAGCCATGCGGTCTCATTGGCCTACGTCGAAATTCTTATATGCTTGTTGCAATTTATTTTTGTTGCTAGCATCTCTGTATGGAGCTTAGAACTATCATTTGGCGACAGAGATTGGTATTTATTAAAAAAAATCACATTTTTAAGTGTTATTCTATGGAATAATAAGTATGCTTATGAAAGAAAAATAGTTTTCAGAAAATACAATGAAAATAGCCCGATGAACACGTGTGGCTTAGTTGGTCACAGCAGTTGGACGTTTTCCAAGAGGCTTGGTGGGTTTATATCCCGCTATGTTAAAATTTTCCATATATTTTCTAAAAAGTAATTTTCATTCCTAAGTGTGAAAAAACATTTAAAAATGAAAAAAAAAATCTATATAAATTATTCTCCCGAAGCCAAATATAAAATTGGAATAACTCAATCCTTATTTCTAGTGGAACCAGTAGTTTCTCGTATTATCGAAAAATGATCACTCTTTAGCTTATATAATATGTTTATAGTATATGTTGATTGCGATATACAACCAGAATATGTAAATGTAATATGAATTAATTATTTAATATTAAATTCAAAGTATTATTTTATTATAGACATTAATAGTATTTAATTATAAAATTGATCGAGGAATTATATAACTTACAATGTAACATTACACAATAAGTAAACAATGAGCAAAGGACAAAGTTTTTATTTAAGCATTCAATGCAATATTCTCATGTAAATATAAATGTTATATATATCTTTGAAAAATTTGCATTAACTTGTTTTTGTAAAGGGTTGCATAAGGTTGTTGTGTAACCTTTTTTTATACGTGATATATATATTTATTTTATGTAACATGGTATTTCCCGTTTCAGAATTCTTAAATATTCACCTAAATCTATTACCAGAGTATTATGGTTTATATATTTATTTAAGGTCAATCGTAGCGCAGACGCACAAGCGTTTAACTGTAAACGACAGGTTGAGAGTTCGATTCCCACTCGAGGAAATAAAGCATTAATATTTTAATTTCCTCGCCCTGTTACCCAATTAAAGCGCGGTTTTACACTCAACACGCAATGCCTCCAGAATTCTGCGGAAGGGGGCAAACAGAAGTATCTTAATGAAAACGAAATGTCTCAAAACTAACATCCCAGGTTCCCTCTGTCTACACTTCTATATGTGGGATTTTCATGAAACTAAATAGGGAAAAATGTATTGAATTATAAATAAGTCAATTTTAACGTCAATGTTCTTGTACAAATGAGACACAATTTTTCAAGGATTTTTTATTAATCATACCAAAAGAGTATACCAATATAATTGTAAAACAATTAAAGCATATAACATATTTATTCTGGCACAAACCATCCATGGAAGCATTTAGGTACTTGCGATCTCGTTAGGAAGTTAGCCCGCGCAATTTCTTTCATATCGCCAGCGTTTAACACTAACAGTGTTACCATATGATCGTCTTTACCCCATAATATTGCACTGAGTAAAACGCCATCGTCTTCGTTCTGAAAATGTATTTAAATCATTAATAAGGAAAATTTTAAACAGTTAATAATTATAATATAATAATAATAATAATAATATTTATTTAGAACTATAACATACAAATTACATGCACTGAGACCTCCCAGTAAGTAGTCAGAAGACACTTGTGTTGGGAATATCTCGCAACTCCCAAATCGAACACCAGTTATAGTACATAATAATTCTGGAAATGAAAATACAGCAGTATGTATGGGCGTGTGCATGGGCGTGTGTGCGTGTTTGTTGTGTGTGAGTGTGTGTGTGTGCAAGTGTGTGTTTGTACATGCCTATTTAAGCCAGTATTAGACAGTTCGACGCAACAAAAGCTCAACCTCCTCAAACGTAAGTTTCTTCAGCCATTTATCTAGGGTAATTTTGCACGTAAACAAGGTCATAGGGTAAATATTTAACTGTTTATTAATTTTATTGTATAAGAAAGGTGACTGACATTCGTACTGCCTCTTAGCAAACACCGTACGAACAGGTTCGACGCGTGCTACTATGTCATGTCGTCTTTTACTTAGTACCTTTGAATTATACGGTAACGATTTGTGGCAATTTAAGATTAGGTTAATTATATAAAGCCGCCTAACTGATAACAAATCACTGAAGGTGTATAAGTGGTCCGTTGGGAATCTACAGGACTTGAAACACACCACCTTGATGAGGGATCGCTGGGCTCTTTCCAGGTCTATAAGTTTAGATTTAGTCGCTCCACCCCATACAGGAATACAGTATGTGATGACTGATTGTGCTAAGGCAACATAAATCTTAATACATAATGTTCTGTCCATGATATGTCGGAGAGATTTAAAGATCCAAATGAGTTTACGCACCCTACACATTAACAATTCGAGATGTGGATGTCAACTTTGATCAATGATGACTCCCAAATATTTGGTAAAACTAACCTTTTCTATAGAGGGACAGTTACAGTTTAAACTATCCTGTTGTAAACATTTATGAATTCTTATGACAAAATTCGGTTCTGGTTGAAAATTTTGGTAAGTCGAAAAGCAAATATAATTAGTTTTTTGTATATTAAGGGTAAGCAGATTATCTGTAATAAATATACTAAATAAACAACTTATTAACAAACATAAATGTGTAAACGCGACGAACGTGGGTTCGATTCAAATACGGGGTAATAAGTCATTTCCATTTCCGCGCTCTCATAAAAATACAAAGAACGACGCTGAGCTTTGCCACTCAACACGCAAAATGTCTCGAACATTGAGTAGTGCGTTGGGAACGTCAGTAATTCTCACGTCATATTGTTTTTTATTACAAAACATAAATTAGGTATGTATGTAACCATTGCACTCGGACTTTTTCTAGTCAACCTATATCGAATTTCTTATATGCTTGTTACAATTTATTTATGTTGTTAACATCTCTGTAGGGAGACTATTACATTACTGTGTAAGTGATTTCAATGTAAATCTTTTGAGAAAATAAATGTCTCTAACCGTAGCTATTTCCGCAGCGCGCGCCCTTAAAGTAATACGATGTAGTTCCTAATTGTTATTTCAATATTTAAGGCTAACTAAGAAATAAAAATTTAGCTTGTATACAAAACAAAAAGTAAATCGAACCTGTAGTCCCAGAGATCTTAATTTGTATAGATTGTAACTTTATACTACCTTTGCTTCAGGATGAGCTACGAACACCGGCTCACTGGGATAAGAGTCCAGTTCACGCCAAGTGGTAACGTCCCCAGTTTTTGTATCAACTTTGATTAGCTGAAATTTTGATTCTTTTTTTAACTATAGGAAAAATATGCCTTTCTTCTTAGTAGTTTAGTAGCTTCATGTTGTATCCCGCACATAGCTGGGTAGGCAGAGGGAACCCTAGAACCTAAAGAGTTAAGACACTCCGTTCCCATTAAGATTAAGACACTCCCGTGCCCCACTATCCGCCGAATACTGTAGGTATGGCGTGTAGAGTGTGCGGCTACCTCCTGTCTTATTATTATTATTTTTCTTAATTTAATTACACGATGCGTGGGCAACGAAGAAACTTAGACTAGGCTCCCTCTGCCTATTTTGCTATATGCAGGATACAAAGTAAAGCTAAATAAAGATATAAATAATAAAACACCTTACCGAACCAGCAAATTTTGAGGAAACATCCGATCCAATTCCATAAAAATATCTATACGGCCGCCCTAAAAACACATAATTTTACATATATTTCATAATATTTCAGTTTTTCGTATTATCAAACGCTTAGAAAAACACATTAACAAATATTGGGAAAAATAGATAGATATTGGTTGAATGGAAGTGACAATTTAAAAAAAAATATAAAACTAATATGTTTTGTGTTATAGCAGTTGTTAAGTTGTTAAAATTGTAAAAATATTTTTGTGTTGGATTACAAACTAATTTATAAAGATGTAAGTTGTAACCCCACTGCACCTGAGGTCAACGATATCTCTTAGACAATTACAAAGAGTCTTTCAAAACTTTTTTTAGCGTCACGCTGTATCGTCCCGCGCACAGCGGGGCAGGCACAGAGGAGTGTTAAGATGATGTTTTTTTAAATTCTTACTTACACTACAGACTTATGGTCCGTACCTTTTGTTATTTTTAGATTTCTTTTTATATATTACCCAGAACTAGACTTGTTGTTACTACATATATATATATATATATATATATATATATATATATATATATATATATATATATATATATATATATATTCCTATATTTATACAATATCTACCTAAGACAGTCCAGCTATTCGTTTGAGTTGCCACTTACTAACTAACTTACTAACTAAGATAATGTTAAGACACTCCATTTTCCACTTTTCGCCGAATTTTAGAGGCATATCGTGTTGCTTATTTATTATAAAAAGACAAAAACAATAATAGAAAGATAATTATTCTTTCTTTGAAATAAACATAAAAAAACTAGAATTCAGCAAAAGTGAGAATAAGAAATATCTTAATGGAAACGGAGTGTCCTAACAGGTTCACAGGCTCCTTCTACTTTCTATACTATGTGCGTGAAGCTAAAAAAGACTAGCTTGTTCAACTAAATAAATTCTTAGACCGATTGTTTGATTATTGAATTTGCTATCCCACACGATGACAATGTCGTGAAATCCAATAAAGAAAAATTATGAAAATATTTGGACTTAGCCCATGAGATTGCCGCCATGTAGGATGTCGATGCGAATATCATTATGCTAATGGTGGCTTAAGTTGAAGGTTTATTAGCGAAAATCCTCCCTAATATCTCAAGAGGTTATCGCTTAGCTGTTTGATCACGAATCGGGTGCAGAAAGCAGTATTGTGCAGCGTATTGTGAGGAGGTCCCTCTCTCTGGAGCCCTAGCCACCGATGGCCTGGGTCCTTGCCCCACCGTCGAAAGAGTTTTTTTTTTATATTTTTGAATATATTTTTTATATTAAATTATATTTAAAAATGTAAATTTTGTTTCTCTTTAATAATAAAAATATTTCGCTTTTCGCTCATAATTGTTATATTTTGTGCTATTAATCAAAGTTAATGAAAGGAACAAAATGTATAAATCTTTTTTTATAAGCCAAGCAATATTAATGTGTTTATATATTTTAGGGTTCCGTACAGAAACTTTTCAGAAAGTAGAAAAGAGAACCCTTACAGGAACATTATTCGTTGGTTCTCCTGTCAAGACTATTTATCGAGATAGACGAGAGAGAAAGATAGAGAGACGTGAAGGTATCAAATTGAAATTAATATCAAATATTCAGGTTTACTGTCTCTTGAATTAGAGTGAGTGGTCATCGAACCCATAACCATCGCTTGAATAACCAGATACTCTACCTCTGATACGACAATTCTTTTTTTATTAAAAAAAGTTATAAATCAAAATAATCTTACCATTGCAAGCATCGTAATTCATCCTTGGTGCCTCAATACCTATATCAGCTATAATTTTTGATTTAACTCTAGTATTAGAGGGCGCATTGAGAGGGATCTCTATACGTTTGGGTCTAGATTCGTGCCACTGTCCATAGTCGGGAATACTTTTTACGTTCTGTTGTTGAATACATTTTTTAAATTATTTGGAATTTTAGACAAACAATAGAAAAATATTTATATAACACTTAAAAAATGCAGCGGGACTCGAACCCGCGAGTCTTGCTAACGTTTCCAGGCTGCTGTATTTTATATTATAATACTATAAGTAATGATAATTTTTTCTTCACGCTGTATCTCGCATATATCAGAGTAGTCAAAAAACTTCGTTCCACACTTCAAGCTTATCTGTTGAACACTGAATAAAATAAATGTATTTTTTTTGTTTTATTTTTTTTCTTGCACGAATAAATTACGTACATGTAAATTCAAACAGTGAATTTTTTTTTTTAATACCTTAGCTCTTTTATTTTATTTATTTTAAAAATAGCTACATCGTTACTGGGTTAAATATGTTTCTGCATTATTTTTAAACACGCCGAATACTATATAAATCAGGGCAGGCAGAGAATACACAGCGTAAAACACGCCGTTCCCAACTTTCTACAAAAATATCGCGTGCATTCCGTGGAGAGTGGCAGAACTCAACGCTTCGCGAATACTTCATTCCTCTGAGTGAGAATTGAACCCACGACAGTCGCGTTTACAGAGGCATGCATGCGTCCCTGCGCCATGACGGCCTCAAATGATTATTTTCAATGATCTTACCTTAAGAGTTTCGACGTACATCGCGTCTATAATCTTAGCGTCTTTGTAAGCAATAAGGTCGATATATAAATTTCCGTTACTTTCATAACAATTAACTAAATGCATGAAAAATAATGTATCCGTAATATAACGGGTTTGATTCCCAGTGTTGCGATGAATCAAAATTATTTGGGTCTGAAAAATTAAAAACAAAAAAATTCTTAGAATATTTGTTATAGTCTATCGGTACTTGAGATTATTAATTAAGATTTTTTTTTATATTATGAAATATTACAAATTATTTAATTATATGTAACTTATACATACTCATACATGCTTATACATGCTTAAGTGTCGGTACTTTTGAAGAACACTACAAAATATTTATTGTGAGTTCCTCCACTTACCAATGTCGAAAGTATGGGACGTAGTATGATACCGCTAGATACCCTTTGCCAAAGTTGGTATATACGGAGTACAGCGTGAAGCACAATAAATACATATTTTTCGCTTCACATTTTTTCTAGGTTCTAGACTATTTAGACACACCATTTTATGTTTAGTTATTTTTTCTATATACATACCTCGTATTCAGGATACCAAGCTAATGCTGAATCAAATGCCCCCTTCAATAGTGTAGTTTTCAGAAAATATAACAATGATATTGATAACGGTTGCTCTATTATAATAAAGTAATTCTCTGATATACCTGTAACAATGGAAGATAAACAATATATGTACTAATATAATAAAAAGGAAGTTTGTTAATTTGTTGTTTGTTTGTTTGTTTAAGCGCTTAAATCTCTGGAACTACTAATTGGATTTATTTTGTTATTTTATGAAAGCTACAGTCTTCAGGAGTTCAGAAAAATATACGTGTAATTACATTGTAATTCTTAGTAGCCTTTACAATTAATTCTTAGTAGCCTTTGTAGCCTTAAAACACGGAAATCACAATAATAATGAACGCCATCGAATTACTTTAACCGCGAGCGCTCTGCGCTGTAAATATTTCAATTTTCGGCACCGTACCTATTCTGTCTCTTATAAATAAGGCATTTTGTGACAAAAAATAATTAAAAATTGCAAGGTGACATTTGAAAGTTATTCCATCATAAAGGCAATATGATGAAGTTAACAGCTTTGGCTATTATAGGATATTTGGACGTATTTACGTACGTATTTTGGACGTATTTTGGACGTATTTAGAGAAAATGTAAAATTAAAATAATTCAACGCTCTGTTTACGCGAGGTGCGCCATCTCTGTAGGTATATCCCTGATTTCTATCACGATCGCTTTGCTAAAAAAAGCGTATAGCCAAAACGCGCTATTGAAGTCTTTCGCAAAGGATATAAGTATCTCTTATATTTTACAGATTAGATCCCAGCCCTATCGGCGGCCGCACGAGAAAGACGGTAAAGATTACAATTGTAGTTTCAAGTTCAAAAACAAGTTTTTATGTGTTAAAAAGTGGTTGGTTATTTTTTTACGATTATGACGAACGAATAAAATAACGTACATTATTTTAGAAAATAAACCACAGTAGTTACAACGCAGAATAAAACCACGTAATAAATAATATTTAATGTTTTATTTATAATGATATGTCTTGTCTTACTATCATAAAATGAGAATATTAGATGTACATAAAATGTGATAATTAAAGAAAATATTATAAATTCAAATGTAAATTATACATTTTTTAGTTCAGTTCCTTATTCATGAATGACTTTGAAGCGTATAATATGATCATAAACCGCGTGACGTAAAATTACGTTCACGTTTTGCACCTTGTTTGTATCACGTTTATTATCACGTTTTTTCGCGTTTGGCAAAGGTGGAGCCCAGTGTTAATACTCTACATCACCAATCACTCGTCCAATTTTTTAGATGCTTAGTTAGGAGGGGGAGGGGGAAGGGGGGGGGGGGGTGGTTGTCTGGGGGTAATTACAATTTTATGGGGTCTTGAGTTTGCTTATTTTTGATGACATGGGGGAATGGGGGGGTATTAAAATAAACCACGAAACACGTGTTCTGTGCACTTTAATCTGTAATATTCTAATGTGATTTTTTTACGACATTACCGTAATTTCTATAAGACTTTTTGATTGTTTCGAACTAAAAAATACGACGACTGTTGATATTTGATATTCATAAAATTTACATAAAGCTAATTATTTATTATATGTATATATTTTTGTAACATTACGTTTTTTTCACCTATTATTTATATTTTTGTTTTTTTTTACCTATGTTATGTTTTTGCTAATGCTGATGTCAGTTAATAATTTAATGTACTGCTTCTGAAACAGCCTTGAATATTAAATTACTGATTTGGGGAAGGATTCATAATTTTCTTTGTAAAATTAATGTAATTTATTGCATATTAACTCCTGTACAGTTTTTAAATTAGTTACATATATTATTAGTGAAATGTACAATTGGTAAGTATATAGTTATTACAGAGTACACGTAGAAACGTTGTTTTTAGGCATTTTTATATACATTTATTTTTATATAAAACGAACGAACGAACCAAAAACCTATGATATTTCATTGAAGATCAAATCGATCTTTATCTCCGTGTTGAATTAATGACGACTTAAACTTAACTGTTATAATTTATGAAGGTCTCCTCCCTCTCTCTCTCTTTGAAAATTCTATTTTGTTTACTTTATTGCATATAATATAGTAATAGTTAATAATGCGTAAAAGACACATTCCCCTTCAACAGTCTTCAACTTGCTTTGATACAGAAAGGTTCTTTGTAAAATTAAATAAATAAATTTTTTAAAAAGCCTTTTTCTCGCCTGCGTAATTTAACTTAGTGCTTCAAAAATATATATTTTTATCAACAGTCATATAACCCAGACGTTTCGAATGTCATTCTTTAGCCAGTAATCTTTCCAGCGCGATTGATATATAACATTCGCAGGCAAACTAATGCCTTGAATAAAAAAAAAATGAAAAAAATATATCGTCCTTTGAATGAATCAAATGACGATATTTTTTTTTAATGAACCGATTTTGATGAAACAAACTTAATTGTTAAGTTGAGTTAAAGCAAGCCAATTGGTAAATCGGTTCAGTACTTTCAGAGAAAATGTGACCATAGATATCGACAGACAGACAGACAGACAAGAAATTTAAAAAAAAATCTTTTTGCTTTCTATTATCCTTTTTAAGTGCCCCTCTATCCATTTCAGTCAAAATTACTAAATGTACAGACAAAACATTTTAAGTGTATTATATATAGAGATAACACAATTTTCAAGCTGAGTATTTTTATATTCACTTATAACGGCTCGTGTCCGCCCAAACTGGTTTATGCTGCTTTATGACAACTGACCTATACGCCTTTTTTTATGGAAAAGATACGGCAAACGAGCGTGCGGGTCACCTGATGGTAAGTGATTACCGCCGCCCACGACCCCGTGCAACACCAGAGGAGCTACAGGTGCGTTGCCGACCTTTAAGGTGGGTTGGGCGCCGGGGCCCGGCATTACCTGATGCGAAACGCAGTGGCATAAAGCCACTACTGCACGCCGGTTTTAAATGCCGGAGGTGGTAATGATCCGGTCGAGTCTGCCCATGCGTGTTGCCATTGCTGGCGACGTGACTCTACCACACGTACTTTAGTCGCCTCTTACGACACCACCAGTACCAGGATGATCCTATTCTAGGCCGGGATCACCTATTGTACTTATAGCAGAGTTACGTCTTTAATTCTTATTATTTTATTTTTCTGTTCTATTTTTTGAATGTAAAAGATAAGTGTGACCAAACAATGAAAAAAGACAAAATAACTATAAAATTGTGGAAACAAAGCCCAGCTTAAGCGATGCAAACTGCGAACCTTATATTGATTTTTATAATACATCAACCGAAATAAAAAAATATTAAAAAAAATAGTTTCACGTAGAAGTGTTAAGACACTCTGTTCCCCACTTTCCGCCGAGTTCTGAAGGTATGGCGTGTTGAGTGGCGGAACTCAACGCCGCGCTTTGCCTCGACACCAGAGCGAAAATATAAATGTAAATAAATATTTCATTTCCTAGATGGGAATCGAATCCACAACCAGTCGAGTTTACAGTAACACTTTGTGCCTCTACGCCACGGCTGGCTGGCTGGCTGGTAAAAAATTATAAAAACGTATATTTCAACATTTTTATAATGTAGCATGAAGAATGGGTTTTAAATACAATTATAATTACAAAAAAAATACTCGAGTACAAAAAATAATAATTGAAAAGCTCTTTATAATTTTTGATAAAATAATATATAATTAACATGCGTTGTTTATAGGACATTTAAGCAAATAAAAAAAATATTTAAAAATAATGTTATGAATGGGAAACAGAATGTTTTAACACTCTGTTTCCCATAAGAAAAGTATATTAAATATAAAATTTTAAAAGTTTAATTTACAAAGCTTACCAAACGAGTGCATATACGCCGGATTGAATCGCCACCTTGGTTCTATAACGCTGATTATTTCTGCAGAATCGAACATGTCACCTAAAAATGTATGAGCATAATAAATTTATATATTTTTTTGGGCTTCACGCCGTATCCCGCATATAGCAGAGTAGGCAAAGGGAACCTGGCTCTATCTTCAAGACGTTTCATTTTGAGTGGTGATTCCCGCTCAAAGGACGAATTTATCTAAACTTTCCTTCTCTGGCAGGACGGGGTGTTGAGTTCCGCCACTGATTCGCAATGTCTCGAATTGAGACAGAAAGTGAACTGTCTTGATACTAGGCTTTGTATGCTTGCAAAAGTAAACTTTAAAGCAATTTAAAAAGTTTTTATTCACTTCTTCATTAGTTTCCGTCAAACATTGCATGTTGATTGGCGGAACTCAACGCTGCTTTTTGAATTGTTACTAGAGTAGAGGAAATAATAAATATAACGTTTCCCGAATTGCTATCGGATCCACAACAGTAGCGTTGTCAGTCGCACTTAGAATTATTCTTATTTGATAAGAGAGATTGAAATATTTTTAATCTTTATAGAGTCTTATTCGTCACACTCAGGAAAAAAAAAATTAAATTAAATTATTAGTTACAAAATTAAAAAAAAAAATTTTTGCTAAGTGACTCGTATATTAATTTAAAAATAATCGAATCTAATCAGCAATTCTTGAGATTAGCGCGTTCAATCAAATAAACTCTTCTGCGTTATATTAGAAGATATAGAGAACAATTTTTTCAGTAAATGATTACCTGTTTTGGAGTATGGAAACTTTACAACAACATGTTTTGGTAATCCTTTTACAATTTGTAATCCAACATTATAAACGTCTCCTGAAATATAGCATATACTTTAGACATTATTTGCCATTATTATCCTCTACTATTGTAGATATTTCTTCGCGTACCTAATTACAGTACGGTCGACGAGTCGTGGACGCTTTGAAGTGAGCTTTTTTGAAAATTTACGCATTGTACCACTAGGAGAGGCACGGCAAGGAAATAAGTAAAAGTAAGAAATCTTAAAATCAAATCTGCGTAGCCATCTACAGCTAACTTCAGCTACCACCTCAGCTGTCACAACTCGTCGATTGGACTGTACTTTTATAATTATATCCACAATATATAGCGTTTATTCATAGTCAGACCTAGCAGCAATAACGCGGGCTAAGCAGAACGAACCTGAGCACCTAGTGTTAAGAAACTCTTTTCTACATTAAGACGCTTCCGTTCCTTACGTTCAGCCAAATTCCTGAGGCATTACGTGTTGAATGCCTATTTCTTTACCTGAGCGTGGAAATGTAAATATTAAATATTTCATTATCCCAAATGAAAGTTGAACCCACAATCGTCGCGTTCACAAACGGATGATTGTGTCCCTCCGCCACCTCTGGCCTCTTTTTGGTCATTATGTTAATCATATATTGTTTGTTACTTAAAAAGTGTTAGTAGTTAATGTAGTTAGCATTTGCATATTAACTATTAAGTCAGTTGCGGTGCAATGGAACAAACGACTGGCGGTTGACACGATAGTGCTGGTAGATACCAAATGCATTTTAATGTTTTTTTTTTCGAAAAAGGGGGTCGAAAGGGAGAACCTGGGTACCTAGTGTTAAGACACTCCTTTCCCCATTAAGAAACTTTTCCACTTTCCGCCTGGATTTTTCTGGAAGCATTGCGTATTAGTGGCTGAACTCAACGCCACTTTACCTCGTTACCAGAGTGATTAAATATTGGGTATGATTTTATTTCAATATTGTTTCGCCTCGGTAAATAAAACGTGACGCTAAGTTCCGCAGCTTAACTAGTAATGTCCCAAAAAAGATAACAAGTGGGGAACGAAGGGTTTTAATACTGGGTTCCCGAGGCCTGCTATGGGGTTAAAAGCGTGAAACCTTCTCTATTTGAATATTAATTACAAGAATTTCGTTTACGGTACTTTTTATATAACTATTACTATAACAAAAAAATTACCATTTGGCATCACATGAGGATGAGCCGTGTGACACACGATTAAAGCATCAATAAGACTTTTCTTATCCAATGTGTCAAGTGACTCTTTGTCTATTCTGAAAATATAAGATAAAGTTACTTTCCGTGAAGAGTTCTTCTTTTTTTTACCTTCACCTTGCGTCCTTCATGTAGGCAGAGAGAGCCTAGTGTTATGCCACTCCGTTCCCCACTTTCTCATTTTCCCTACTTTCCAAATTTTCAAGGCATTGCGTGTTGAGCGGCGGAACTCAACGCCCCGCTTTGCTTTGTTACCAGAGCGAGCAAACAAAAAAATATCATTTACAATAATTATTGAATAACTTATAAATATGATGATCTATTTCAGCTTTCGTTTAGATATGCGTGCTAATAAAATAAAATTAAAAAATACACTAACAAATAAATGTGGACAATATTGGTGGAATATGTGATATATTTTTTGGTTCCTTAACAGCATAAGAATAAATAAGACATTTGGATAGAAAAATAATGTTTTTAGTATATTATAATCGAATTGCTACGGGCCATTGTAATATTAAATTTATAGTAAATAAATTTATATTTATCAATCGGCCACAATCGGAAGTGGTGATTTGACAATTTAGCTTGCAGAATTTCACACACACCAACACTACATCGCAAGTGCAATTAAACCTTGTAAAAACGACTTTACTTGGCCTTGATTAAATATATTTTATTTTATTTTATTTCTTTATTTGTACACCACTTATAAAAAATACAGAAAAAAACTAACTAACTATATTCTACCGAATGTAGACCATGAATATAATAATTTGTGTAGTTTGAAACCACACTAAAGAACAGCTAAATAATTCAATTTAAGTTATAAAAAGTATGCAATTTTTCATTAATATTTCCTTATGACAATATATTTATGTTTCTACATATTTAAAAAAAAGACATACTTATACATTTGAGGCACTTCAGTCATTGCGTAGATCTGATCGCCAAAAGGATAGACAGATACTCCCGCATTATCCGTTATAGCTCTGTTGAACTTAAATATTGATGATATTCTGAAAAATATTTATACAATATACATATGAGTATGCGGTAAAAAAATAATAGCTTATATTTTATCAGTTATGTATATATTGGCTTAAAATTTTATTTCCTGATATGAATTGTGTAATAATTCGGCTTATAACTTTTTCGTTGTTTGTTAACAGATAAAGATTTTTTTAATCTTGTTACTTATATAATAAAATTATTAATTTCCTATATAACTTTTAAATACAAGAAAACGTGATACACTGTTTGGATTTTATAAATAAACCAGTTGTACGCTGTATCCTACTCATTAGCAGGGTAGGCAGAGGTGACATTGGAACCTAGTGTTAAGACATTCTTTCACTACTTTCCGCCCAATTTTAGAGGCATTGCGTGTGTTCAGGATTTTCCTCGTTCATAGCATGGATTTATATATGAAATTGGCGTTTTGTCATACTGGCCACTATAATCACAAATTTCTCCTCATTGATTAGGAATTCAATCCAAATTCAAATGTATACAGCTATTTCGTATATGTTTCGTTAACCGTTATTCATTTTTCACAAATGATGACTGAGTTAGCTGCAGGCTGCGGTGTTAGTGATAAAACTGTTTAAATCCACTTGAAGAAAATTGGGAAAATTAAAAAGCATGCAACAAAACTCACAAACAAATTTTGCCTGTGCTGAAAAATGAACTCTCTACGGTAATCGGAAGCATTCATGTTAATGGCTGGTCCAAGGCAAGCCAATCAAATCCTGCTCTGCCGAAAATTGACCCAAAAAATATACTGGTAAGCATTTGGTACACTAGTGCCGGTGTCATTCAAATCTGGTTAGAGGATAACGGCAGACGTCTATTGTCAGCGATTGCAAATTCAATTTAATTCGATCAAAAATCATGACGGAAATTATGGAAGAAAACATGATGGATTCGATCAAAAGTAATGACAGACAATTTGGCTGCTAAACAATCGAATATGGTCAATCGTTCTACGCCACTGCTACTTTAAGACAACATACTGCACAACAGACGGCTACCAAATTAGATGAGCTTCAATTGGAATATCTCAGATATCCATCGTACTCCCCGAACGTTGCTCCAATAGATTACCATTTTTTTCGAAATTCGGATTTTTTTCCTTTGCAAACAAAAGGAAAAAAATTAACTCCAATTGGAATGTCCAAACAGTTTTTAAAAATTTTATTGATTCCCGTCCTAATGACATTTTTAGTAAAGGGTCAGGGGAAGCGACACTGATATATCACAAATCCGTCCTATAAGATGGCAAAAGTTAATAGATAACAATGGTTCATACTTCGATTAATTAAAATTATATCAAAAAAAGTTCGACTTCTACCAAACGTCAATTTCATTTTAAGGGTCCAAATATTATTTGTGTGTCGCGTTTAGAGCCCCTGCGGCACGACGTCACCAGTTCCCGCCACCACCACCAGCAATTACGAACTCATTTATTGTCAATAACACGTAACAGAAGAAATATTTAAAATTGATACAAGAATATTTTTACACCAAATGCAGTGTTAGGTTACGTGAAATACATATATTTTGAGAAAAGAGTTATGTTTCAAGAAATCTCAATAGGAAATTATAATATGTAAAAAAATTAAATAACTAACCTATCAAAAATAGTGTGACAAGGATCCGGGGCAGGGATAGTGGCGAACTCACTGATAACAATGCGATTGGCTTGATGGTTTTTTCTGTACGTCTCCGAATTGAGGAAGCGACACTGATACGTCACAAATCCGTTGTTTATGGTAAATCTGAAAGAAATGCTTGAATTAAAGAAATATTTAAATTATAAATACTATAACAATAAAAGTAATTCCAAAAAGTAAACCGATTTGAAATACGTGCCATGTCCAGACATACGTGAATACCTATACATTTAAAAGTATTAAGATTTTGATGAAAATGGATGATGGCGCAGCTGGGCTTTTAAAATTTACTTCAAAACCTTAATATACTGAAAGAAACCAAAATGTTGGTAGTTGAGTATATTAAGACTCAAGTTTTGTAAAACTCAACTATATCACATCATAAATATAAAAATAAACTAAACACGATAAATTCATCTATACTCACTTGTGCAAAAGTGCAGATCCATCAAAAACATGTCCAAATTCTGATGAACCTATTTTCAGAGTGCCAGGTCCGTTGCGGAAAAGAGCACCACTAACCCACCGCGGTATGTCGCCTGAAATATAAAAATAAAATTGTAATTACTTGACTGTGGATTTGAAAAACTACTTAAAAAAACTATTTCAGAGTCAATTTTACACGAAACAATCGTGTTTATATTTATAAAATATCGATACTTGATTTGTATTTTTTACGGGTGTAAATCCAGAATGATATTTTTTCAGTTCAGTCTTTACTAATTTAAATATTATTTCCAACTTATATTCTAATTTTTTAACAGAGTTAATGAAACATTTTGAAGATTCCATTTCAAGTTACTTACCAATTAATTTTCCTTCAATAGGCTTCACACTTACTTCTTCGCAACATCTAAGCCACACTTTCATGTCATATCCAGGATATGTTTCGGTTTCGGACATATTCGAATGGTTTAATGTCATCTTTTTCGCAGCTCTATTGATAAGTCAATTCTATTCCAATTTTACCAAATAGGTATAATGAATTCCCACAAAAAATATTTTCATGTAAAATGTTACCAAAACCAGAACTCGCACTTAAAAAAATGAAAGCACTAGCTTCCATACAATATATCTGTTTTCTGTCACTTTACTTTTGATGATCATCAATCAATCAGACATTGACGAGACTGGGGGATTTTAAGTATCAATAAAACTTAAACTATAAGCACTATGTAGTCATCACCGTTGTAGTAGGTATTGATATAAAATCATTTTTTTTATACATTTTGCGCTATAGTATAGTAATTTTATAATATGTATTTAGAAATATATTCTTAAACAAAAACCATGTTGTAATAATCCGGTCTTGTGGCTAACTAATTGGTATTATCAGTACTTATTACAATAGATTATATTATTGCTGCAGGTGATAATTTGTTTATTTTTATATAGTTTTGGTCTTAATATTTTAAATACATATATGTGTATATTTCGCACTTGATATAAAATATTATGATAAGATTTAGCGCAAATAGATAGATGATATTTATCAATTTATTTATTTTTCAATGTAATTCTATAAGTATTGAGGGTGGCCCAAAAATTTTCAATATTCTTTTCTCTAACTTTAAGGCTTAACATTTAAAATCTCATTTTTCTCGTTCAGAAGAACGAGAAAGGGTTCTTCTGAACGAGAAGAACCCTTTCTCGTTCCCCGTTCTACCCTTTCAGGGTAGAAACCCTCCTTGACCTACTGACACATTGAGTTTCGACTTTTTAAGTCCGGTTCGTCTGTGTGTTATTCGTAAACCACTCAGTAATGGAATACTGGAAATCTCTTAATACATATAAATATAAAATATACAAAAATAAGTCGGGTCGTAAGAAATTTGGCTCTAGATTGGACTCAGGACTCCGCTTCACGCTGTATCCCGCACACTGCAGGGTAGGCAGAGGGAACGTAGTGAAAGACACTCCGAAAAGACACTTTCTGCCGAATTCCGGAGGCATTGCGTGTTAAGTGGCAGAGCTCAACGCCGGGCTTTGCCTCGACACCAGAGCGAAGAAATGGAAATATAAATTTAAGTAAATATTTCATCTCCTCGAGTGGGGATCGAACCCACAACCAGTCGGTTTACAGTCACACCTTGTGCCGCTGCGCCACGACCGGCCGGCTCTAGATGAGAAAAATAATGTCGTGCCGTGTGATCCTGGTATAGAATAGGACCATCCTGGTACTGGTGGTGTCGTAAGAGGCGACTAAAGTACGTGTGGTAGAGTCACGTCGCCAGCAATGGCAACACGCATGGGCAGACTCGACCGGATGATTACCACCCTCGGCATTTAAAACCGTGAAGTAGTGGCTTTATGCCACTCAGGCCCAAGTTTCGCATCAGGTAATGCCGGGCCCCGGCGCCCAACCCACCTTAAAGGCCGGCAACGTACATGTAGCTCCTCTGGGATTGCACGGGGTCGTGGGCGGCGGTAATCACTTACCATCAGGTGACCCGCACGCTCGTTTGCCGTGTGCTAACAACATAAATAAATTGTAAGAAGCGTATAAGAATATTAGAATGTATGGTATTTTGTTCAGAGTACGTCGACTGCTTGAAAAAGGTGCCGGTTCAAATTTTAACGATTTCTAAAAAAGTATTTTTCTTGCTCTCTTTACAAAAGCATTATTTCAATAAAAATATATTGTAACGTTATATCTATAGAGCTAACTGATGTGCGCATGTGTTCAGTACATTTTATGTGTGTATACCCACTTGGACGATAATTATGTCGTCCTCATACGAAATAACTTGTACCGAAATATATTCCAGGATTATTTTGAAATAAATAGATAATCTTGAAACTTCAAAGTCTTATTAGGAGGCCGTATTCGGCCGCGCCAGGGCACAAGCGTGTAACTATAAAAGCGAAGGTTGTGGGTTCGATTCTCACTAGGGGGATTGAATTATTATTTGTTAATATCTTCGTTTCTTTGATCCAAGCAAGGCAAAGCGCGGCATTGAGTTCCGCTAATTAACACGCAATGTCTCAATAATTCAGCGGAAAGTGGGGAACGGATTGTCTTAACACAAGGCTTCCCGTGCTTACTCTGTTATTTGTTGAATTAAAAATTTAAGGTGATTTCTACCACAATTAGTGTATTTCTTATTAAAGGATATAAACATTAATTTATCTAAAAAAAAACATTCTATGAACTTCTTTTTTGCATTCAATGATAATTTGGTGATAATTTTTAAACAATTATTTAATTCGATACCAATAGATATGCAGGAAATTATGACGATAGATAGTAATATTATTATTAAAAAAAAACTGGTTGTCTGTAAAGTCGGTTTACGTGATGAAAAATTGCATCCCTTAATGATTTGAATTGAATTATATTAATTATTGTATCTCCGATTAAACATTATTCTGTATAATACAAAGAAGTTCATAGAAAAAATAAATTAATTAAAATTTACTTGTACTCCATAATTCAAATATTTTTTAACCTCAATTATGCAAGTTAATTACAGGTAGCAATGAATGGATAGATGAGTCACAAGCTTAACGCTTAGGTCGATCATGCTTCTCTATCTCTTGTATCGTGCTCTCGCTTGCACGCTTTGCTCAAGTTTAACATGACAATGAGCCATACTTTTTCAACCGTGCAGCCGAAGTCATAAGACAATTATCACGTAGAAAATGTCTCAAAAATTTTTTTTTTTTTTATTGTAGATAGGCAAGCATTTGTCCGCTATCTCACCTGGTGTTAAGTGACGATGCGAACGATGGTGGAGCATGCTTACCTAGGTAATGCCTATTCACTCTTGCCTTGAAAAGGGCCAAGTTATACCCGTCGGGGAACAGTTCAGCAGGCAGGGAGTTCCACTCTTTAGCAGTACGCATTATGAAAGTGGAGGCGAAGCGCTGCGTGCGAAAAGGTGGTATATCGACAACATATAGGTGAAATCCCTGCCTGCGTCTAGTGCCTCGCAGATGGAAAGGAGAAGAGGGTACTAAGTCATGCAGCGCTGCTGCACACTCTCCGAAATGTATCCTATAAAATACCGACAGGCAGGCTACCTTTCGACGATGTTCAAGGCTCTGCAGCTTTGCCTCAACAATCGCTGTGTCGCCAATGAGCTTCTTGGCGCGATTTTCAATTGAGTTTAGGGTTGCTAGTTGATATTTAGCAGATCCGTCCCAGAGGTGACAACAGTACTCCATACACGATCGGACTTGAGCTTGATAAAGTTGGAGAAGCTGTCTCGGAGTGAAATACTGCCTAACCTTTGAGAGGACACCTAGTTTTTTAGCTGCAGTTGTAGCCAAAGACTCGATGTAACGTCCAAAGTTCAAATCTGACGTAATGTTTATGCCAAGAAGCTCAAGATGATCAGCTATCGGCACGGGTACATCTCGGAAAGTCGGAGCAAGATCGAAGGGGCTCCGTTTTGCAGAAAATAAACAGGCCTGAGTCTTGGTAGCGTTAAACCTGACAAGATTGGCATCGCCCCATTCGGAGACGCCCTGAAGTGCCAGGTTCAGACGATCGATCATAGACTCTCGACAAGACCGGATTTCGTTCCGGCTAGCCTTTGCATTGGACATATATTTGTCAACAACCGTGCTGTCATCAGCGTACCCAACGATACCGGGTGTTAACATATCGTTGATGTGCAGCAGGAATAGGGTTGCGGACAGAACAGAACCTTGAGGAACTCCGGCATTTATAGCCTGTTGATCAGATACACGACCATCTAAGACCACTTGTATCGATCGCTCACTCAAGAAGTCAGATATCCATTTGCAAAGGTCAGCCGGTAGTCCGTATGCGGGAAGCTTACTTATAAGGCTTGCATGCCAGACCCTGTCAAAAGCTTTAGAGATATCGAGAGACACGGCGAGGGCCTCGCCATATCTCTCGATAGCCTCGCTCCATATGTGAGTGGCATACACAAGGAGATCTCCTGTCGATCGTCCCTGACGAAATCCATACTGGCTATCGCTTAGGAGATCATTATCCTCCAGATATGCCACAAGCCTTTTATTCAGTACACGCTCCATAGTCTTGCAGAGTATAGAGGTAACCGATATCGGCCTGTAGTTGGCAGGGTCTGCGCGACTGCCTTTTTTGGGCACAGGTTGCACGTTTGCAAGCTTCCACGACTTTGGCACTAGTCCAGTCTCTAATGAGAGTCGAAATAGGCGTGTCAGAACCGGAGACAACTCAGGCGCACAGTTCCGCAGCACAATTGCAGGAATGCCATCTGGGCCGCTGGCCTTGTTCACATCTAAATTTTGCAGGGCTACGCGTACCTCTTTTTGGCGAATGCGAACAGCTGCCATAGAGCAGTTGACGTGAGGTAATGATGGTGGTGTTTTACCTGCATCATCTAGACGCGAATTTTCTGCAAAAAGAGAAGCGAACAAATTCGCTTTCTCTTCCGCAGCGTGAGCAAGCGAACCATCTGGCCTCCGCAAGGGCGGCAAAGAGGATCGACAGAAGTTTGCTTCGACCGCCTTCGCGAGTGACCAAAATGCCTTACTACCCGCTGGGTACGAGGCAAGCTTAGCGCCTACTTTTCGAATGCCGTCGAAACGAGCTCTGCGTAATTCTTTTTTGCCTAGTCTGGAGGCCCTATTGAAGTTTTTCTTCAGTTGACGAGTATTCGGAGCTTTGCGCGCGCGAGCGTTAGCCCAGGCATTATACGCCTCCTGTTTCCGCGCTTCTGCACGGTCACAGTCGGCGTCAAACCATGGGCGAGCTTTACTACCAGAAGGAATATCAGAGTATGGTATAAAATATTCCATGCCCTGCCGTATGACTTCGGTTATGGCTTCTGCGCAGCTCGACGATTCTCCTGAAGAAAAACATGATCTCCAAGGATAAGCCGAATAGAAATGCCGCAACTCATCCCAGTCTGCTGACTTGTATCGCCACACCCGTCTTATACCGCATGGACCCTGATCGGGTGGTGAGTACACGGATACTAACTTCACCAGACAGTGGTCAGAGGAGCCCAGAGGGGCCGTAACTGCCACAGAGCATCGGTCTGGGTCTGTAGTCAGCAGAAGGTCTAAGCAATTAGCTGTGTGAGATTCTACATCGGGGACCCTCGTCGCACAATTGACCAGTTGGGAAAGATTTAGCGATAGTGAAAATTTGCGCGCCTCACGTCCAGCGTGGTCAGTCGTCTGGTATGGGAACAGCCACTCTTTGTGGTGAGCATTGAAGTCCCCCAGAACGAATAACTGTGCAGCTGGGTACCTCTGCTGAGCCTCATCAGCAGCTTCGCTAAGATGAGCAAAGAGCCTGGTTGTCTCCGAATCTCCACTGTGCGAGCGGTAGACACCAGCATATACACTTTGTGTAGCTCCAGTATCGACCAGTACCCAAAGTATAGACAAACCTGGTATCTCAAGGTTTTTGAGACGCTTGATGCAGATGTCATCGCGAACGTACACGCAGACCCCTGCTCGTTGTTCAAACCTATGTTCCAAGGAATAGCCAGGGTAGTTGAGGTACGAAGCGTCAGCTGGACTTTTGATCTGCGTCTCAGTTAAGAACAGAAGATGTGGTCTTTCGGTCTCAAGGTGGTAGTGGACGGCGTTGATATTTGAGTGCAAGCCTCGAATATTAGTGAGGTGCACTTTCAATGGGAGGACGTGCAACCGCTGTTTAATCCTGTTCCTGTTTTTGTGCTTCATGTTCTTTTTTTTTTTTTTTTTTAAGAAGAGGAAGAAGTGAATAGGCAGAAAGGAGGCAGTTGTGCGAGGCATCCTGACTTGTTAAGCCAGAGGAGCGAGCTGATTGCGACCACACACAGAAGAGGCTGGCTTGGAGACCGCGGGGACGCCCGAACCCCCCCGGGGATGTTCACCTGGTCCTCCCATCCGGTCGCCAACCGGCAAGGTGGAACAACCCGGGATTTTTCGTCAGGTGGCGGGGCAGCCTTTCGCGGGTGGCTTTCCCGCTACTTGGGCCCCCAACTGCCTACGGTCGGCCAGCGGTGCACCGTGCTTCGGATCCCGCTAGCCTCCAGAGCCAGACACTCGATGCCGCAACAATCAGCCGCTCCAAACCGCTTACTGTCAAGATACAACTGCACAGACCCAACCTCCACTTAGGCTACTACTAGCTGCGTACCGGAACGCGGTGATCCCGTTTGGCGGCACGATTTAGCTTGCAGGGTGGTAACCAGCCTCGGCCGAAGCCTACCACCGGAAAGAGTGTTGTCCATTTGGCACTGCCCAGGGGTCACGTGTAGGGTATCTAGAGTCATGAAGCCCATTATGGGCTTCGCCTACGGACGCGGACAACATTAACCCCCGAATCCGAACCGAATTGAGAATTTTATAGAGGGCGGAGAGTTTTAACACTAGGTTTCCCCCACCGCTACAGGAATACAGCATGAAGCTAGAAATATATTAAATTTTATAACATTAATTATTCACAAATATAAATCAAACCACCACTTCCAAGAGAAAACATTACCAAAAGAACCTTGAAAAGTGTCGAAACCATTGTTTCCATTCGGACTTTTGGATATTTTATATCAATTGGGCATTCTGACTTGTCGGTACCAAAAGCGAATGATGACAATGGGCGGTGACGGGTTCTAGAATTTTAAAAATATTTTGTTTGTCTGTCTGTATGTATGTTCACGCAATATTCGAAAATACTGAACTGATCTACTAAAACTTTCATTAATTGCTTTGTTTTATTTCATAATAATATTTAAAGTTTGTTTTGTCAAAATCTGTTTCTTAAAAAATTGTTATGGTAATTTGACTGAACTCAAGGCATTAGTTTGCCTGCGAAAATTATATAACAATCTATACATAAGTATAGATTGCTATATAATTTACAAACAATTATTATACATATAAACTTAAAATTATTGTTTGTAATAAATTTGTATTTTTATCTGTATAGTACGTATGAATCTGTTATTAATTGTACGTACGTACAATTATTACGAAATTTAACATAAAAACGACATTTTTTAACTGTCTGAATGATGTTACAGCTTAATTTTAAGCCCAATAATTCATTTTCTGAATCGCGCTGGTAAGATTCTGGGCTAAAGAATGGCATTCGTAACGTCTTGGATATATGACTATTGATGAACATATATTTTTTAAAGCATTATTGTTTATAGTGCAATTTGAATTGTTAGTGAACGTTATCTACTTAACAGTTAAGTTTAAGTCGTAATTAATTCAAGACGATGATAAAGAACGACTTGATCTTCAAAGACATATCAAGTCAATATATAGAATCTTCGATTCGCTTGTTCGTTTGAAATAAACCTATATAAAAATGCCTAAAAACATCCTATCTACGTGTACACTGTAATAATTACATATTTACCAATTGTAATACCAAACTAATTATAAAAGTAGTATGTAAATAATTTAAAATTATTTCACAAAGATATAATGAATCCTTACCCAAATCAATAATTTTACATTTTCGGCTGTTTCTGAAGGAAAAATAATAAAATAAATTATTCACTGACATCAGCACATTTAACAGAGATTTCAAATAATGATAAGACATCCATAACATAGGTAAAAAGAACGTAATGTTACAAAAATATATACGTATAATAAATAATTAGCTTTATGTAACAATGCTCAAAATATATTATTAAAAATATCAAGTATCAACATTGGTCGTATTTTTTAATTCAAAGCAATCAACTCCTCTTACAGAAATTCTGATAATGTAGTAAAAAAATCATATTGGAAGTCATTATGTCGGTCAATTCTGTTTATAATATCAATAATCATGTAATCGAAGCGAGCGAAGCCGAGGGCGGGTCGATAGTAGTTTATATAATAGTTTATATAACTATTACTTTATAATAATAAATATATTATTTGAATTATTTATTCAGCGGTTACGCTAACTTTATACAGCAATTTAGTCTAACTTTATATATTAAAACTAAGATAAAACAAATATTTATTTACAATATATTAATTCAACATACAAACACAAAATAAAACAAACAAAATAAGTAATTTTTATTGGCAATAATCAAGCAATGGCAACCTACACATTGACTATGTATGGAAAGCAAACAAATTTCCGGGGATTCCCACAAATTATGAATAGGCTTAGGTATTTGCTTAGAAGCGAGCAGGGGGATCACCGCGCGCTATTCTGCTGGTCAAAATGTTGTTTCGTTTCGGTACGATTGACGCTTTGACGTGTTGTAACTTGGAAGCAAAGCGAAGCAAGTTAATGTTTATGTTATCGTTGATCAAGTTTCGCAAAATTTTATTGTTTAAGATGTCGTTTTAAAGAGACACCTAAATTATATACAAAATTGTTCTTAAATTTAAAAAATCTCGTGCAAGTATAAAAGTACAAAATGTACTTACTTGGACTTACATAAAATGGAGTTACTTACAAAGTGTGGCGTAATTATAAGTTACAAGCAAAATCCAGTAAGAATTGCAAGCCGTCACTAAGAATAAATCCAATGTTGTATTTTATTATTTTGATGTGAGTAATGAAAGCATTTAATTATTTACTTACGAGTATGACTTACTTGAATTACTAATACAATTTTACTATAAACCTCAAAACCCGTAGAGTTACGAAATTTGCCAAAAATTAAAAAGTTTAAATATCAATAAAGTAAAAAATCGAAAAAGGTAATATTTACAGGTATTTCATAAAAAAGCTGTTACCTTAGTTAGCCTATCGAGGTTTCCGCTTCGAGTTCGATGGGAAGTACAATTTATAAAAGACTGGAAACACAAGTTTGCATAATTTTACACAAAATGAGTGTATATGCACTCATTTTGTATAAAATTTGAGGCCAGTCGTGGTGCAGTAGCCCGAAGTGTGACTGTAAAACCGATTGTTTGATCCCCCTTCGAGGAGATGAAATATTTACTTAAATTTATATTTCCATTTCTTCGCTCTGGTGTCGAGGCTAAGCGCGGCGTTGAGTGCTGCCACTCAACACGCAATGCCTCCAGAATTCAGCAGAAAGTGGGGAACGGAGTGTCTTAACACAAGGTTCCCTCTGCCTACAGTGCTGTGTGCGAGATACAGCGTGAAGCTGATTTTTTTTTGTATAAAATTAACACACAATCGTGCCGTTTACAATCGCTTGCAGAAGCACAACGCCTTGACTTCGCCACGACGGAAAATTTAAATATACTTTAAATACTTTTACAGCATAGTGAGAAATGCAGCATTAGTTTTCGCCATCCAACATATAGTATTACTAATAATATCGTACAACTGTCAACTATCAATTTGTGCTGGTATCAAAATAACTTCCAATATGCTAGGACAGTGATTCTCAACCTTTTTTTTGTTGAGGCACTATTTCAAAATTTGGCGGCACACAAAGTCTATTAGAGTTTCAAGCATTATCTAAAACTGATCATGGACAACTGGATTGGTAAAACATATGGTAATTGTGACGGTTGATGGAGGGCCATATGAAATTCTGCGTTATCAAAAAGTTATAGTGTTTGCTACAACACCTAAGGCGACATGATCTCTATGCAATGTTTTTAACTACAAATACTCCTGGCAGAAAACAATTGTAATAACTCTGCTTACGTAGTATTCTAAAAGTGCCTTAGTACTTGGTTCCCAGGTTCCCTCAGACTGCCCTGCTATGTGCGGTATAAGTGTGAGGCTATAAAATAAAAACAATTGCATAGGCACATTGAAGCGCAACAAGGAGCATCGCTAAGGTCAACTCCTCGATATTTGATTCTCAATATGTGGGAGACATACCTACATTTTAAAATATTTTCAGAGATTCACATTCCAATTCTGTTACGTCAAATTTCTATATGGTAGTATTTTTTAGTTAGTTGGTTTTTATTCATCAACACAGCGTACACAAACAATTTAAAAAAATGCTATAAGTTATTAAAATTACAATTTCGTTACAGCTCTCAGGACTCTTAGGAATTTATGACGACAAGTGCCTAAACACTTATACATACAATTTCAATAATTATTTAAAATATAAGTGGGGGGCGGAGTTAAAACACAAGGTTCCTATGATTTTAGTTAAGTTACAAACTAAAAATTAAAATTTTAATTTTTTTCAAGTTTTATTTTTCATGTTTATGTATAAAAAGAAATAGATATAAAAAGTGTAATAAACAAAAATATTATTATTTATAAGCAAAATTTTAAAAAATGCACTATTTTCCATCTTCTTACCCTGCTATGTGCGGGAAGTCAAAAAAAAAGGTATTAGCGTTCACTTAGACCCCAGCGAATGCAAAAATACTTCAAAATAAAAAAATGTACCTGAATTAACGTACGTATTAACTTACCGACAACAACTTTATGAAATAAAACTGAACAATACCTTAGTGGTTGTATAAGTATCTTAATTAAGATCTGACCTCTGAGCACTATTGTACTTATAACCCTAATTTAGTTATAAAATAAAAAAAATATTTAGTTAGCATTCATTAAATAATAAAATTATCATTAATGTACGTCTTTTGAATATTTTTTTTTTTAAAATATTCAAAAGACATTGAGTTCCACCACGCAACGCAATGCCTCCACACGCAATACCTCGATAATTCGGAGGAAAGTGCGGAACGGAAGTGTCTTAATAGGAACGGAGTCTCTTAATACTAGATTACCAGGTACCCTCTGCCTACTCTGCTGTGTGCGGGATAGAGTGTGAAATAAAATTTTATAAAAAAAATATTGAAAAGTAACGTAGTCGTTCAGCAGTGGATCGGCGTCTGGAAGACAGAGGCTTGAGTTCCACTCAGCATGGAACATCTTAAAAATTTGGCGGAAAGTTAGGAACCTAGTGCCTTTACAGGTACCCTTTACTCCGCAATGCGGGAAAAAACGTGATGCTGTAAAAAACAACTATTGCCATTGCCAAAGATCATATTTGCTTTTATAATATACTAGTTTGTGGCCTACCAAAAATTCGCAACAAAGGTATAAAACGTAAAATCTCGGTTTTTCAAACGCAAGATTAATTACATTTTATAGCGATACCAGATAGAGAAGGAAAGGAGTACTCTTATCATAAGAAATCATCGTATACTTGATACATATATAATACGTTGTATTTTGGATATCCTTGGTAGGAGTTACTGGTGTACAGCGTACCTTAAGTGCTACTGTGTTGTCAGTTATCTCTAATTTCTATTTCTTCTTACCTCCTCGCTTTTCTGTGCGACGACGTGCAAAATCTTTCGCATTGATTTTCTGGTGGTAGGTCCCCTGATCATCCACATGATAAGCTCGCGTCGTTGTTCAACGTTTGACCGAGTTATCATACAACTGTTAGTGGTGACACTGCCGTAGGAGGCTATGTAATGATTATTAAAAACTGTAAGTATAATTTTCATACTAAGGGGTTAAATAGAAAAACTACGTTTTTAAGGAAAAAAACGTGGTTAAAAAAAATATATATTTAATAAAAAGTATGTATTTGAAAGTTGTACGTTTGTTAAAGTTATACACTGGCCTTATTAAAACCAATTATGTAGCTAACTATCGGTTCAGTATTATATTTAAATCTTCATTAAAATTTACGTGTTTTGCTGACGCGACCCATAACTTCTTAGCCAATATCTCGTTTTTAGCTTTGGGCAAAACATACGTTTCTTTGCAATCTATGAAAAATTTTCCAGTCACATTTTCACATGTTTTCGATACCGAGAGATGGACCACCGTCTCTGCTCCATCTTCAGCTGTTCTTCCAGCGAACCAGCACAAAATATTAAAAAGTATACGCCCTATAGTACTAGCTTCGCTCAAAATATTTGTTCTTATAATACCTGGATGCATCGAATTTACAGATATTCCAGTATTGTTCAGACATCGTGCTAGGTGTGTATGGAACAGCAAATTACAAAACTTACTATTAGCGTATGATATAACTCTGTTATAAGTTCGCGCGGTTCATTGATTTTGTTTAAGTCAATATTACCAAATATGTATATTAAAGAACTTGTATTCACGACTCTACTTGGTCTCGATGCCTTTAATTTAGGTATAAGTAGTAAGGTTAGTAGAAACGATCCAAAATGATTTACTTGCATTCCTTCCACCAGACCGTCTTCTGTATAGTTCGTTGCTTTGGAACATGCACCAGCATTGTTTATTAGAACGTCTATATTATAGTCAGATGCTAGAATGTCATTGGCAAACACTCTAACAGAAGTCAAGCTTGACAAATTTAACTGTTTAAATAAAACATTGGGATTTCCAGTTGAGTCTGCGATTAGTTTCTGCGTAGCATTACCTCTTTCCTCGTTTCGGCAAGCGAGAATAACCCGAGCGCCTCTCTCAGCTAATTTAAGTGCAGTAAAATATCCTATTCCACCATTTGCTCCAGTAACTATTACAGTTTTTCCTTCCATAGATGTTGAACAAACACATTTTTTAACACTTTTCTGTAGATAAAGTCTTAAACTGAATATTGAGATAATAAATATCAGGATCCACATGGCTTATGTCTGTTAACTACTATAATATTAAAGTTATGCGTAACAGGAAAAATCATGCCGGTACACTGTTACCTTATTTACAGTATTGTTCCTAGTATATAATTAGTCAGTAACTTAAATTAAATAAATAAATAAACAAAGATAGAGAAGAAATCGGCGGAAATCGATATCGTCCCAATCTCTTAGGCAAATACATTAAGGTAAGGGGACTGTAGCATGCCTCAATATCCGACATAAAAATAATAATTTCATACAAAACGAGGCATTTTTATAAATATTTTAATAACATAAATATTTAAGAAAACGATACAAATAAGATAAAATGTCAAAAATAAGGAAATATGTCAAAAATAAGGAAATAAAATAATTATTTATTATATATTTTTTCATATTTCCTTATTTTGCGATATAATCAATATTGTTTTCATGCAGTAAAAATTAATAACAAAATAACGGCTAATAATCGCGATTTTTTTTATGGAAAAGACACGACGTGACGAATAAATGTCCATATGATTTGATTCTCTTTACTAAAAAGCTAAATTTTTCCATAACGTGTAAATGATCGACTTTTACTTTGAAAAAGTGGGACTCGCCACGGTTGGTTCCGTTCCATTATAGAAACAACCAAAAAAGATTAACCCTTTGGGAAGGTAACCCTAAAAAATTACAACTAAATAAATCAACTTCAGTTAATATAAACCTTAGCTAAGATTGTCATCAATGGCAGTGAAGTACATCATAACAATTATGAATAATTTTTTACAACAGTTACATTATAATATTTCAAACAATAGTATGACGATCTGGCTCTTGCCATTGGCTCAAAAAAAATGTTACCTTCAATGCTATTCGTATATTTTTTATATTATTTATTTTCTATTACAAGATATCCTTTGACGCATACAATACTCGTTACTATAGGGTACGTATATCAATATATACTATACGAACGTACGTAGAGTTTTGATGATTGTTCAGTCAATAAGTGACCAAATTATAAAGCTTTGAGTAATTATGATATTTAAATGCCTGCTTGGTTACTTACAATTCAAGCTTCTAGTTTACTTTACAACGAAATTATAGTGAGTGGAAAATAGCCTAACTGCTTCGAGAATATACACTTTTGTGTTAAGTGACAAATTTCGCGCCTCTTGGACGCTTTCCTAGAGGCGCGGGTTCAAACCCCGCTACGTTTGAATTTTTATTGTTGGTTTTATTATTATCTGTTAAAGATAAAGATAAATCTTTTGCCATACCCAGCGTTTGGACGCTTCGTTCCGCTTTAACATGCAATAAGTTATTTGCATGCTAAATGCAGGACTCAACGCTGCGCATTGTCTACCTCGAAATAACAAAAATATTTTATTATTATTTTTTATAACATTTTCAATTTTTATTCCACGCTAAGGAAAGAAAAATACTAATTTACACGCTAAATTAAACACAACCACCGTGATTAGCTATTAGGTACTAGTTTTAGTATAATCAAAGTAACTAAGATAATCTTTATCTAAATATCTAAATTTCAATGACACGAAATCTACATTTTATAAAATATTCACATTCTTTTAATATCTGCTTTATATGATTTGATAATAATGAGGCCCTAATCGCACAGAGGCCCCAATGTGCGAATGTAAACGTGGTGGGTTCAATTCTCACTCGGGTTAATGAAATTTAATATTCCAGTTTCCTCGCTCTGGCAATGAGACAAAGCGCGGTGTTGAGCTCCACCATTCAGCAAGAAAGTAGATACGGAAGTCTCAATGTTTTGATAAATGTTAACCTATCCTAGGTTTCCTCTTGGTCCAATGAATGTATCCCGCACATAGCAGGGTGCTATGTGCGGGATACAGTGTGAACAAAAACCAAATATATTTTTTCATAGTATAAAATAAAGGTGCCTCCTCCTAGTTACCCTTGAATATATCAAACTACATTAAGAAAATTGTGATATTCCCTCCTAGTCATTGAGGTTTTTGTTTGGTTAGCAATAAATAAATACACAATTTTTATTTCTTTTAATTAACCAAATATATATTGGAGAATAGTTAAAATATACTATACTAGCTCTTAACCGCGGTTGCGGCTTCACCCCCGTGTTCTATTGAAAATAAGTTAAAGAATGTGTATGAAACGTAATCCATTCTAAGAGCCCGAGTTAACTCTAACCTCAAGAAAAAAAAACCAAGTCTTGCAACTGCAAACTAAGTTTTCCTAAATATCGAAGAGATTAACATGATGAAACCTTCCTAGATAAATCGAACTATCCAAAAAAAAATATCAAATTGAATAAACAGTTTTTGAGATTGATGCGTTCAGCCGAACATATTATTCAGTTTTATAATATTAGTATAAACACAGAAGTATAGAGGTATGGATTTGTAATAAAAAAATGTTATTACGCTAAAAATATTTCTATTAGTCCGTCTGTTAGCTTATACATCTATTACGTACGAATAAACTATACTAAGGAAAATAAAAAAAAAACAATTACAATCGATTAAAAAAATCTAATTTAAATAACGCTATCTTAGTGATAAAATACAGTCGAATTGATAACTTCCTTTTCTTACAGAAGGCGGGTAAACAAAATCAATCAGGTAAGAACCAGCCATGGAAACATCTCGTCACTTGTGATGGTGTGTTGAAATGTGCTCGCGCTATCTCTTTGAGGTCGCGAGCGTTCAGCACTAGCAAAGTGACTGAACAGTCGTCCTGGCCCCAAACTAATGCACTTAGAAGGACTCCATCGTCTTCGTCCTGAAAAGTAAGAACTTTTTATTTTTCAGCTTCTCGCTGTATCCCGCGCTTAGCAAATAGGAAAAGGGAATCTGGGAACCTAGTGTGATGAGTGTTATTTCTCATTAAGACATTTCCATTCCGCAGGATTCTCAAAGCATCGAGTGTTTTTAGTGGCGGTACTCAACGCCACTTTGCCTAGTTACCATAGCGAAGAAATTAAATTTTATTAAATTAAATAATTTATTCCCCCTAGTTGAGAATCAAACTCACAACGTTTTAACTGGATGGTACTTCATAGGTAAATAAAGTATACAAAATAGTAGTATAGTCATTTTTAAATATTTTTTTTGGAATAGTATTAGATGGTGTATAGTAAATGGTGATATCCATTGCCAGATACTTAAAATGTTTTAACCTTCTACTAGACAGCTCTAAGCTCAAAAAAATAATAAGGTCCTAAGAATATAATATAGCAAAACTGCAACAAGAAAGATTATTTTCTTTATATTATAAATAATAATTAATTAACTAATGTTAAGCAAACCGGTGTTTGATCCTAATATCATCAAATGAATCTAGTGTTGAGACACTCCGATCTTATTAAGACATTTCTTCTAATCACTTTCCGCCGGATGCTGAAGACATTGCGTCTTGAGTGTCGGAATTCGTTACGGATTTTAGAGTGAAGAAATGAAAATATTAAATATTTCGTTTTGCATCCTGGTGTCTATGCGCAACGACTAGCCTCTCATTACTTACATATATATACTACAACTCTACTAATATATACTATTATATAATTACAATATAATTTAAATTCAAATTACGTACGATAGCACCAGGTCTGGCAATGAACACTGGCTCGCTTGGATAGCATTGTGGCTCGTGCCAAATTATATAATCACCAGATTTTGTGTCAACTTTGATTATCTGAAAATAAAATATATCTTATATTAAGCCTCAAGAATTAAGCGAGACGTTTCTGTAACAAATAGATGTACGGGCAGCACTGTTCTCAATACATTGGCATGTAAAATGGAAGGCTCCCTCTGAAGCCATTGGGACAATACCCATATAAAATAAACAATAAGCAAAAAAAATGTTTCTAACATAGGTTAAGCAAATATGTACGACCAAAAAATTATATGGGCCAAAAATTCGTAATAAAGATTATTAATATCCTTAAAAGTGGTTGGTATTGGATAAAAAAATGAAAATAGCAGGATCTGAACCCGCGTTTCTTAAATTCTGCATAACAGCTCTAGAAATATTTTATTATTATATTAGATCTCGTAAAACACATCAATGTGAAATGAGAGCCAGGTATAGTGTTGAGTAATGCGTCGTTCTCGACCTCACAAAAGAATCGGAGATCAATATAGGTGCCAAGTTTTGAGTTCGCTCGGAATAAAAATCAAGCTCTAAATTTGACTTGACAATTTCTTACACACAGTCTTTATTATATTTGCAAATATAATCTTGGATTATTTAGTTGATATTTGGCAAAATCATGAAATAATCGTTAATTTTTTTATATATATATATTACACGCATTTTGTATATATATATTACTAGCGGTTCGCCAGCGGCGTGGCCCGCTTAAACTACACGATAATAAGCAGAATTGATTGACAACTAAAATTACATCTAATATGATTTTTCTACGACATTATCGTAATTTCTATAAGATTTTTTGTTTATCGGACTAAAAAATACTAATAATAATAATAATAATGTTGATATTTGATTTATAAAATATACATAAAGCTAAGGCTAAAAAACACCTAAAGCTTAGACTTATTATTAGACTTATTTATTATACGTATACTATACGTATATGTTTGTAACATTACGTTCTTTTTACGTTCTTATGTTATGTTTTTTAAGACTCTGTTAAATGTGCTGATGTCAGTTAATAATTTAATGTACTGAAAAAACAACCTTTAATGTTAAATAATAGATTTGGGTAATGACTCATTATATTCTTTGTAAAATAACTGTAATAATTGCATATTAACTCATGTACAGTTTTTAAATTAGTTACATATATTATATGAACGAACCAACCAAAAAAATCTTTGTATTTACTTGATATTTCTTTTAAGGTCGTTCTTTATCTCTATGTTGAATTAATTACGCCTTAAACTTAACTGTTATGATTTATGAAGGTAATCTCCACTAACAATTCAATTTTGTTTACTTTATTGTAAAAAAAATATTATATAATAGTGCTTTAAAAATATATTTTTTTATCAACAGTCATATAACCCAGACGTTTCGAATGTCATTCTTAACCAGGAATCTTACCAGCGCGATCGCTATATATCATTCGCAGGCAAACTAATGCCTTGTGTTCATTCCAATGACGATAACTTTTTTTTTAATGAACCGATTTTCATGAACCAAACTTTAGTAAAGTTAAGCTGAGTTAAAATAAAGCAATTGGTGAAATTTTCAAGTAAATCGCTTCGGTACTTTCAGAGAAAAATGTGGACATACATATCGACAGACAGACAGACAAGAAATTCGAAAAAAAAACTTTTTGCTTTCTATTATTCTTTTTAAGTATCTATCCATTTCAGTCAAAATTACTAAATGTATAGACAAAATATTTTTACTCTTATTATATAATATTATAGAGAAGAGATAATAACAAATGGAAGCAAAAACTTGGTATTCTTAGGAAAAAATATAATTGTACTGTAATAGTTACAAGGAAAAACATTGTTTAATTAGTGTAAGGTGTAAGTCGGTGTCAAGCTAATGCTACAAGAACCTTACTACAGTATCGAATAGTAATTAACAGCCTTAGTAAAGGCTGTTTGGTTTACTTGGCACCGACTTCGAAATTAAAGAACCTTTTTTTAATTATATTTGTTTAACGAAATCAAAGTACGGTTCACTTTATGTAAAATCATTTTTTACTTTTTATTTCGTTATTTGAAGTCGGGTTTTTTTTGTTAAAAAATATTTTTACGATAATAATTATGTAATTTAGAAAAGTTATAGTTTACATAGAGAAGGAGTGAAGAATGCTAATATTAATTTTATATGATGTATAAAAATACATTAAATTAAAAAAATATATACTACACACAATAGCGCTATACTAACTCTTATAATACGCGTATTATACGCTTTAATTGGTTATCTAGTATACGTATACCCATTATTAATTACCATATTTACACCATATTCTGTATCCACATCTGAGCCAATTCCATAGAAGTATCTGTAAGGGCGTCCTGGAATTATATATTTATTTATTTATTCAACATTACACATTACATATCAATATAATTTACCCTACCAGTTAAAGACTATCAAATATTATTTGACGTCGAGTTCTGCCACTTAACACGCAATGATTTCAGAATTCGGCAGAAAATGGGGGACGGAAGTGTCCTAATGGGAATGTCTTAAAATTATGTTCCAACATCGCAATGGCACTAGCGAGTGTATTATTAAAAGTATTTAATATTTTCATTTTTTCGCTCTAGTAACGCGGCTTGGAGTGGTAGAACTACTCGAGGAAGAAAAGGAGAGAGAACATAGTGTAAAGGCATTCCCCTCTTCCCTCCTTTCCGCCGAATTTTTCCAATATTGCGTATTGGGTGACCGAACTAAACGCGCCACACTTTGTCTTTTACCAGAGCGAGGAAATATCAATATTGAATAACGATTCCCCCGAATAGTAATTGAACCAATAGTCCCCGCGTTTAGAGACACACGCTCGTGTCACGACGACGAGACTGCCCAAATATGATTTTATTTTTGGTGCAGCTTTTTCGTTTCAAAATAAATAATAATTACTCAAGAACAGATATAGACCATTGTACAATTCATAATTGATTCTTGGCGCTTCGACTCCAACATCAGCTATAAGTTTTGTTTCCACATGGCTCAGAGGAGGTGCATCTAGTGGAATTTCAATTCTTCTTGGTCGACTTTGAACCCATTGTGCGTAGTCTGGATTCTGTTGCATTGACTGTAAAAATATTAAAAAAATATTACCTTTAACATTTTTAAAGTGTTATTCAACACATAGAAAAGAAAAAATACTAAAACAATTTACCTCTAAAGCCTCGACGTACATTGCATCTAAAACCTTGGTGTCCTTGTATGAACAGAAGTCAATGTTCACTTTTCCATCGATTTCGAAACAATTTATTATGTGCATGAAGAATATTGTGTCCGTTTTGTACCGAGTTTCAGCGCCAGTCTCTCGATGTATTAATATTATGTTTGTCTATAGAAAATATTATGTCTATAAAAATAGTCGATATATAATATAAGTAGTATATTAAAATTTCAGAGGTTCGATTCTTACCAAAGGGAATGACATGTTCTTTTCTTTTTTATTTCTTTTTCTTTTCTTTTCAACTTTTTTTCAACAGTCACTCAATACGCAATGTCTTGAAAATTGGCGAACGGAGTGTCTTAACACTAGATGCTCTCTACTTTGATACATGTGAAGTCAATGGACATATTTTACATGGAGCCCTTATGACTTTAGCTGGAAACCGACCTTTTTGTGTTTTTTTTTAAATAAGTTTACTTGTTTGTACAAATCAAATAAACAGTCGTATAAAAATATGAAATATTTCTGCCTATTTTACCTCATAACCAGGATAAGTAACCAGAGCTGATGAGAATGGTCTTGTTACGAGGTAACAACTCAAGAGGTTCAGGGCTGACACACAAAGAGGCTGCTCGATAATAATAAAATAGTTTTCTGTTATACCTGTAATATAAAATAAACAAATAAATATTGAGCCCAGTAATGGCGCAATGAGCGTGTGACTGCTGCCCACCCCAAAACAACGTTTACACAAACATATTTGTTCAATGATACCCACTAGAGTAAATGAAGTATTTCATTTAGTAAGTCCTTTCACGCTTCAATTTGAATGGGAATCGAACCCACAACTTGTCGTGTTTACAGTCTGCGTCATGACTGGCTTTAAAGCGTCCACGGAGTGTATTAACACTAGATTTTTCTCCATAACCTATCAATTGTCGCATAAAACGTGAAACAAAACAAACATACCAAAGGAATGCATATACGCAGGATTGAAACGCCATCGTGGTTTTGCACTGCCCACTATTTCTGCTGCTTCGAACATGTCACCTGAAAATATGCGCAAGTTAAATATCACCACAATACAGATCAAAAGTGACAGTTCGTTCAAGATTCGTTCGTTCGACTCAAATCAATCTTATGTTGTTTATGTTAGTCTAATATTTAGCTTCTTAGATTTTTTGAGGTTCCCGATTTTCAAACAAATTTTTGATGCATTACGTGTTCAAAATCAACGACACTTTACCAGAGAGAGAAAATGATACTAATAAATGAATTTTCCATTCTACCGAGCAACTCGCAACCGTCGCGTGCTCCTTAATATTATTTATTTTATTTACCTTTGTTACTATACGGAAATTTGACGACGACATGATTGAATTCACCTTTGACCACGTTCATTCCCACGTTGTACACATCACCTAAAAACATAAAAAAAAAATATAAGTTAATAAGAAAATATATTTTTTTTCAGACTGTGTGACTGTAAATGTGACGGTTATGGATTCGATTCACCTCTCAGAGAAATCAATTATTTAATATGTTCATTGTGTTTTGGTAACAAGACAAAGCGCAGCGATGAGTCAAGCCACACAACATGCAATATTTCGAAAATTTAGCAGAAAACAGAGAACGAAGTATCTAACATAAAATTCCGTGTGCCATACGCAGAATATAGCTAGAATGTACTTGAAACTCTTTTCATTTCCATCATCTAGTTAATGAAGTTTTGGCTATGCAACCTATTATGAATATAACAGTGTACGGAAAATGTATTAATATCTCCTTGTTTGCTCTAGATTTTATTAGCGTAGAGGCCAGTCGTGGCGCAGTAGCACGAAGTGTGACTGTAAGACCGACTGGTTGTGGGTTCGATCCCCAATCAAGGAGATGAAATATTAACTTAAATTTGTATTTTCATTTCTTCGCTCTGGTGTCGAGGCTAAGCGCGGCGTTGAGTTCTGCCACTCAACACGCAATGCCTTCAAAATTCGGCAGAAAGTGGGGAACGGAGTGTCTTAATACTAGGTTCTCTCTCCCTACCCTGCTGTGTGCGGGATACAGTGTCAAGCTGATTTGATTTTTGATCATTATTAGCTCAAAAGTGGGAAACGGAAGTGTCTGAACATTAGTTTTCTAGGTTCTCTTATATTCCCTGCTATTGGCGGGATACAGCGTTGAAGCTTAAAAAAATATCTAGGGTTCACATGCAGTCTCGTCTCGTCTCGTCCACGTGGTCAAATAGATATAACTAAGATTTATTTGATTGCACGATCTAAGGTAGAGGTCACTCTGAGTAAAGTGATATCATCACATCGACTGCCATGATGTTATATAGCCTCTAGCCTTCACCTATATATGGGATTGACCAACACTAAAAGATTTTTTCAAGTAGCAAAAGTAGACTCTTAAATGAGTACGCCCTAAAGTTATTTTTATCGTTATTATAAAAAGAAGATCATTCGCAACACGAGGAACATATAACATAGTGTTAGATTGTATAAGACCTGCCTACCGTTGGGCATAACATGAGGATGGGCTGTATGCGCTACCACCAGTGCGTTAGATAATGTTTTACCCTCCAAAGTTTCAAGGGATACGGGATCTATTCTGTAAAACAAAAAATCTACTAAATATTATTTACAATAGCTATAGAAAATATAAAAAATATGAAATAATGAATGAATATATGTATATCGTGGCCAGTTGTGGCGCCGGGGCTCAAAGTGCGACTTTCAAGCGCGACTGGTTGTAGGTTCAATCCATACTCGAGGAAATAAAATATTTATTTAAATTTATATCTTCACTCTGGTGTCGAGGCAAGTGCCGCCTCACAATACGCAATGTCTCCAGAATTTGAGGGAAAGTAGCGAGCGGAGTGTCTTAACACTAGATTCCCTTTGCCTACCCTGATGTGTGTGATACAGCGTGAAGATGATTTATGAATATATATGTTTATGTTTACATATTAGCACATACGCGGTTTAACACGCTTAAAATTTTTGCAATATAATAAACCGATTATACAACATTTTAAAATAAATTGTAGCCTATGTTTTATTCTGATGTATAAGCTACATTGTTGTATAAGTTTCATCTCAATCCGTTCAGGAGTTTTTGCGTGAGTGGCGGAAGACAACATTGAGTTCTAATAATTATTAAAATATAATTACTTATACATAACAGGTACTTCAGTCATTGCATAAATTTGATCTTGAAAAGGATAAACGGAGACCGCGGCGTTGTCTGTTTTCTCCTTTGAAAAGTTAAATATTGATGATATCCTGGAAAAAAATATTATTACTTAATATTTATGTAAGAAGAAGCATCGTAGCATTCCTTGGATTCACCGTGCAGGTCCCATCGCGCTGTGGGTATAAGGGAACATATTTTATTAATATGACAATAATTATTAATTAATTAATAAATAAAATAAATTGATCCCGCAGGGTAGGCAGAGGAAATTATGTTAAGATTCTCCGTCCTCCACTTTCCATTGCGTATTGAGTGGCGGAACTCGAGGCCAGGGTTTGCCTTCGTGCTAGGTTGAAGAAATGAAAATATTAATAAATAATAATTCATTCCCTCGAGTGGGGATAGAACCCACAACCGTCACGTTACAGTCACGCCCCTGTGCCCATACGCCACTACGGCCTAAATTTCTGTATTTATTTACAGGCCGAATAATTTAATTACGGTACTTAATGTATAGATAAATCTTAAAAAATGTTTTCTTTTATCTTTACACTATATTCCGCATATAGCAGGGCAGGTAGAGGGAACCAAGTGTGCGCACGTGTAAGACACTTCGTTTCCGACTTTCCTCTAGTTTTATAGCCATCATAGGCTTAAGCGGATCTCAACGCCACGCTTTGTTTCATTATCAGATTGAGAAAATAAAAATCGAACCCACATCGACAACAAAACCTATACTAACCTGTCAAATATAGTTCGGCAAGGATCTGGTACGGCCACAGTTCCAAACTCCGTAATGACGATACGGTTTGCCGCCATATTCTTTTTATAAGTTTCGGATTGAAGGAACCGGCACTGATACGTGACACGGCCAGATTTCACGGTGAATCTTAGAAATAATATTTATTTTAGCTTCTCTGTGTATTCCACACATAACGGAAGTAGGAGTAGGAGAGAACGTAATGTTAAGACACTCTCTTCCTCACTTTTCCTCCTTAACACTGGTATATGCGAGATAAATAGTGAAGCAGAATAAGTGTTATCTAATTGATAACTTTTAATATAAACATTTAATATTTAAAATATATTCTTGAAAATATAACTAGTTATAGTATTTATGAATACAATAAATGATATACTAAATTCTTAGATTTTTTTTTATTAAAACATTACATACTTATGTATTAAGGCTAAGCCATCGAATACGTGTTTGTATTGGGAGGAACCTATTTTCTTACACCCGGGACCGTTCCTCAACAGAGTTCCTTGTAGCCATTGCGGTAGTTCACCTGAAAATATAATTTTTGGATTGAACTTGCATCCTCTTAAAAGTGACGGGTATTTTTATAACAAAATAAACAAATAAAAATCTATCCGACTAAGTAGATTCGACTAAAAAGTTAAAAATATAAAAAAATAATAATAGTAAGGAAATGCGTAATAAAAGTATATTACGGTCATCATAAACATGTTTTGTTGCTTATTTAGTATAACACATTTATAAATGTAATAGTTAACAAAGAGAAAAATATACAAAATAAATAAAAGAATTCTAAAAATTTTACTTGAAACATTTAATGGTAAATATTACTTTAATATTTGTACATTTGTTCATCATTTTTACTATTAATGCTATCATATTATTGATATATCGTTTTAAAGGAACACAATTGTTGTGGGTTCGATCCCTACTCGGGGAAATGAGTTATTATTTATTGATATTGTAATTTCCACGCTCTGACGAGTAACAAGGCGGAGAGTGGAGGACAGAAGTGTCTTGTCTCTGCTGTTAGCTGTTGTAGTTGTGTAGTGTGAGGCTTAAAAACAAGTAAAAAACAATAATATTTAAGCCCTCTGACTGTAAAGGCATTAGTTGTAGGTTCGATTACCACTTGAAAAGACGATAAAATTTAAATAGAGTTAAATTATTTAAATTTTCCGACTCTGGTAGGTAGAGTGTGGAGTTGATTTCAGTCACTTTACACGTAATTTCCCAAAATATGGTTAATATAACAATAATTACTCATTTACCTCTCACTTTGCCCTCCAACGGTTGTTCAATTTCCTTTTCACAGTTTCTCATCCAAACGTTTATATCGTAATTGGGATACAATTTTTCCGAATCACTCATTTTTTACTCTTTCCCGCAGTAAAATCTTAATTTAAATAATTACACACGAGAATTTCTGAAATCCAAAACTTAAAATAATATAAATGCAACAAAATTAAGTATTTATTTAATTTTAAACGATTTACTATAAGAAAATTTTGTAACAATAAGATATTTAAACTTGTAAACAGTGGAGTGTTAATAGCGCATGCGCTGGTACTAAGAATAGTTTATATCTGTCTCTTTTTTATAAGAGCTCTCCTGCATTCGCTAAATTAAAATCTGTTTAGGGCTGTTACATATAATGTATTTATGTGTACTTTATCTTTTATTTTTTTTAGCTTCACGCTGTATCCCGCACATACCAGGGTAGGCAGAGGGAACCTTGTGATATTTACACATATTAAATGAAACTAATTTAACCGGATTAATCGCGTATATTTAAGATTTTTACATTTTGGAAACTACCGTTTGATATGGTAATTATGTCAACTGACAGACGAATGCCACCTCAGTCTACCCGTGACCACGGACTACTGCAAAGTGTTCGAAACGTCGGGTTTCCAAAATGTAAAAATCTTAAATATACGCGATTAATCCGGTTAAATTAAAATAAAATAAATCAAAATAAATCAGCTTCACGCTGTACGCTGTGTGTGTGCGGGAGCACACAGCAGGGTAGGCAGAGGGAACCTTGTGTTAAGACACTCCGTTCCCCACCCTCCGCCGAATTCTGGAGGCACTGCGTGTTGAGTGGCAGAACTCAACGCCGCGCTTAGCCTCGACACCAGAGCGAAGAAATGCAAATATAAATTTAAGTTAATATTTCATCTCCTCGAGTGGGGATCGAGAACCCACAACCAGTCGGTTTTACAGTCACACTTTGTGCCACTGCGCCACGACTAGCCTCATTAGTTTCATTTAGTATTTTTATAGTTCATAAGTAGTTTTCTATATTTTTCATAATATATAAGATATTCCGAATTTTCAAGCGTATGACCAGCGGAGCTCATCGCCCGCCTCACTTTGTCTTGTAATCAGGGCGATGTAATTATGCATTCCCCCTATTGAGAATCGAACTTAGAACCATGCCGGCCGTTGCGCTACTACTGCCTAAATAATTTCTATAATATTTTCAACTGCATTTGTAAATTGGCTAATCGCCACTTTACAGTCATCAGCCACTTAGCGTCTTTAAAGTATTAATAGAATTATAAAGACTAAACATCTCACGCACGCAGTCTAAATAAAGAGAAAAAGACACTCGGTTCTCTAATCGCCATCGTGGAGCAGTGGGACAGTGCCTCTAAACGTAACGGTTTTAGATTCGATTCCGCATGGGCATCGAAATGATTATACTTAATGTTATTTACGTTTTTCAGTTGAGTTCCGCCACTCAAGAATCAGTATCGTGAAATTTTGAAGACGGGTGTTCCCACTGTTAGAAGCAAAAAGGACTTTTTTTTAAAGTATACCAGGATACTGAAAAAATAATATTTTTACGAATTCGAGCATACAATAGATCGTTCGGATAAATACATACGAGTATTAAAAAACTAACTGAGGCCAGTCGTAACGCAGGTGCACAAAATGTGACTGTAAACGTAACTGGTTGTGGGTTCGATCCCCAATCGAGGAAGTGAAATATTTATTAAAATTTATATTTTCATTTTTAAGCGCTGGTGTCGAGGCAAAGCGTGGCGTTTACAATCATCACTCTTCACGCAATGCCTCCAGAATCCGGCAGAAAGTGGGGAACGGAGTGTCTTAACACTCGTGTGCTCTCTGCTTATTCTGCTGTGTTCGAGATACAGCTTGAAGTTATAATAAATAATAAGGAAACTTACTTTTATCAGTGGCTTCGTCGGCGTGGTTAATAGAGACCAGGTAAGTGATATATGATTGCACCTGTACTAAGTTCCCGGGTTAACATTAATCGCTGGTTTAGTGGGTTACATTGAAAATACAATTTTAACTAGTAGTTTCTGGGGTTAGAGCGTTTAACCAAACAATCTCTTCAGCTATATAATGTTAGAAGTGGTAGTAATTGATCACACACATATATATATATATATATATATATATATATATATATATATATATATATATATATATATATATATATATATATATATATATATATATATATATATATATATATATAATTATTCTACAATTATTCTGCAATATATCTTTTTTAATGGACAATATTATTGCTTGTAAATATTTTATAATTACAGTAAATATCCCGTAAAGTACAAAAAAATATTACAATATTTTATTATAAAGATATTAACGAAACATTTTATTAGTAGTACATTATAATAGTCGTGGCGCAGGAGCACGAGCCTAGACTGTAAACGCGAGAGATTGTGGGTTCGATTTCCACTCGACGAAGCGATGACGAGATTTAGTTTTTTTTACTCTGGTGTCAATGTAAAGCGCAACGTTGAGTTCCGCTATATACATATATGGACGATAAAAAAATCGCTATTTAAATAAGAAACATTTCCGCAAAAACAGTAGTTGTATCATTAAAGATGCATCTATAAAATAACATATAGCATAATAAACTAAATGACTAGCTACACCCAACTAACTAGTACTTATACAAAGTGTATATTACAACAAATGAAAATATTTTAGTGCAGGATCGGGAGCTCTGGCACACCCTGGGGCAGGCCTAACTCCAGCAGTGGACCGAAATAGGCTGATTTGAATATATATTTTGTGTTCAACTTACATAAATCCACGTTATTCTCTCCCCTGCGGTCTGCAAGATACGAGTACATTACGCATGCGCAAAAGTGGCTATGTAATGAATATGGTTACAAAACCTACACAGATATATACATATATACAGGTATCAGAAGCTGGGGGGAACCTCGGTTGACCTTGGAGAACAGAATGACGATGATACTGGAAGGAAAGTATAGACTATAATCTATATCTGGGACCTTTACATTTATTATACGTACTACACAAAAGAAGATACAAGTAAGAGCTAGTAAAAACATATAAGAAAAAACTGTTTATTTTAAGAATTTTAAAATGTTATCCTACACTTAACAAAAAAGAATACTTCCCGTCCCGCTACGTTTAAATTTTTATATGTATTCTTAATAAGTATAAAACAATTTATCATTGATAGTAAAAAGTAAAAACATATTTACGTGTATTGTTATCGTCATTAAAAAATATGCAATTTAGTGATTAAAAATTAAATATGTACATTGAAGGACAAAACTGTAGAGAATCTACAATACCAAATGTGTAATTACGAAATTATATAAAAATGAGCGGCGCATTTAGGTACTTGACGTACCTGACGTTTTCATACAAAACATAGCAGTTTTAAGTACAAATCAACTTATGCTGTCATTATAATACGTTTCAATATAATGAACTAGTGGCTGTCTCTGGATGGCTTACCAGTTTTGAAGTCCCATAAAGTTCTCATTCTCTTGATTTTTCAGTTCTTCTCGACACATCCTTAGAATTACTCTTTCAATCATTTCAGCCTTATGTAAATTGTCTTTTTGATATAATTATTGTGATGTAATTTTTGTAAAAAATATGGTGATTACGATTTAACTGCATATATTTTGTGCCGTGTGATCCCGGCCTAGAATAGGATCATCCTGGTACTGGTGGTGTCGTAGGAGGCGACTAAAGTACGTGTGGTAGAGTCACGTCGCCAGCAATGGCAACACGCATGGGCAGACTCGACCGGATCATTACCACCCCCGGCATTTAAAACCGGCGTGAAGTAGTGGCTTTATGCCACTGCGTTTCGCATCAGGTAATACCGGGCCCCGGCGCCCAACCCACCTTAAAGGCCGGCAACGCACCTGTAGCTCCTCTGGGGTTGCACGGGGCCGTGGGCGGCGGTAATCACTTACCATCAGGTGACCCGCACGCTCGTTTGCCGTGTCTTTTCCATAAAAAAAAAAAAAAAATATATCCATAAATTAAGCTGAATTTCGACTTTTTTAAACAAATATTTTTTTTTTTTTAGTTTAAATCAAAGTAAACACTTTCGTTATAATCAACAACTAATACTGTGAAATTATATTAACTATAATATCACACAGACAAAATTCATATCGAATTTCTGATACAAGTATGAATGATCTATATAAAAATTATGGATGGCTAGTTGTAATTTGACCGTCAATTGCAGTCTTAGAGTCTCATAGCATCATTTTATGCACAACTCTATGTAAAGTTGGACGGTATTAAACACAATTCCCCTTTTGTGTCGCACTGTCGAGTAATCAAAAAATGAATAAATTTCGTAAATTTGAAGATGTTTTTAAAATATCCACAGTTGCTCTACATTTCAACGGTTCGCATCCACAAGCTACTCGAAATCGTTTCAGAATGTTCAGAATTGCTTACGAACATATAATAACATTGCTCTGTTTCGTGTCTTTGCTGTATTCTATAATTTTGTACGATGTAAATAATAAAGAATATACTGAAGTCATCAAGAACGGTGTAATGGCAATAGTATGTGTGACTGTTACTTTCAAATTTACTATTCTCTTAAGCAATAGAGATGATATTCAGAGTTTGATTGATACAATGAATCGGGATTACGAATTAGCAGAAGATTTTTTAGAAGAAGAACAGCATATTGTTTCAGAACATGCAGAAATGGGAGTGTACGTTTGTAAAATATGGCTTGCAGCATCAATAATCACGGGCTTATTGTTTCCTGTAAAAGCTTTTGTTCTAATGGCCTACAAATATATAAATGGCGAATGGGAATTGGTACCAATGTTCGACTTGAATTGGCCAATTATTAATGGAATTAAGAAAAATCCAATTATTTTTACTTGTATTTTCGCTCAATGTTTGTCGTTTGACTTCTTTTCGGCTTCTATGTATTTGGGTTTCGATCCGCTCGGTCCTATTTTTTTGGTACATGCTTGTGGTCAGTTAGACTTGTTAAGCAATAGACTGATGAAACTGTTCTCTGAAGGGACAACAGCAAACACAGCAGATGCAAAGGATAATTTGAAATTAATCCACTTAAAACTTTTGGAGATATATAGGTATATTGATATTAATGTAGATACTTTTTTTAAATATCTAACAAAAATACAGGTTGTGTGAGTTTGACCTCTGCTCGGGGGAACCCTCCCTCTTTTGACGTAGTGCAGCGTTGAGTTACTCCGCTCAATAAGCAATATTTCTGAAATTCGACGGAAAGGGGAGAACGAACTGCGATATGCCGAGAAAAGAGTGAAGTTAACAAAAATCTAATACGGTGCAAATTGTTCAAGAGGTTACAATCTTTCACGCTAAAAATAATGGGACCATCGTGGCGCAGTCTAACTGTAAACACGACGGTTGTGGGTTCGTATCCACTCGGGGAAATGAATTATTTTTATATACATCGAGTATATGAAAATAATACTATAAATAAAACAGTGCATCGTTAAGTTCTGCCACTTAAAACGCATTGTCTCATAAACTGGGTGGTTTGCTGGTAACGGGGTGCTTTGAAATTTGATTCCGATTGCCTATCCTGCTGTATGCGGGATTCTTTGTGAGGGTAAAGAAAAGAAAACATAACACAATGATTTTACAGGTACGTGAAAAAAATTCAAGATATTTTTGTCGTTTTATATGAATTTAATATGAAAACTACAACGTTCCTAATTCCATTTTCTACTTTCCAGTTTGTAGAGGTAAGTGAATAAAACATTTATATTGGTATTTTACTTGAAGGTGTGTAAAAAGGAGATGGGGGGTTCGCCTTGGATTGTAAATAAACTTCTCAATGCTTTAATATGTATGATATTCAAAAAATTCTAGAAAAAAATATTATAATGAACATAATAATAATAATATATCAGGTATATTTATGAAATTTCAGCAATACTAGTAGTACTAATAATAGTAATAGCTAGAAGTAGGCCAGTCGTGGCGCAGGGACACAGTGTAATTGTAAAATCGACTGGTTGTGGGTTCTTTCCGCCACTCAACACGCAATGCCTCCAGAACTCGGCGGAATGTGGGGAACGGAGTGTCTTAACACTAGGTTCCCTCTGCCTACCTTGCTGTGTGCTACCTAATTTTTATTACAATATATACTATATTATAGCTAATATATACTATATTATATAATAAATATTTACTGTAATAATAAAAACTTATATATAATTTGTTATTATAATAATATATGATATAAAATAAAATTTCAGTCCTTGCGCAAAAAGGACATATCATTGGAGTTTGCATCTTTCGCCATTTCCGCTGTTTTTCATTTTTATATGCCATGTTTTTATGGTAATAAATTGATGGATATGGTAAATAAGTTTTTCAATTATATTTTAATATGCACTTTTGAACTTATAAAAAAGTACCTAGACTCTTTAATCTATTTTTTTTATATTTTATTATTTGTCGTTTCTTATTATACTTCAAACTTTTCCACTTTTAGCTTTAAATAGTGACGATCATCATGAATTAATAAGAATTTAAGAATAGATAAGATATATAACATGTATATAACATATATGTTACTGAAGTGTCTTAATGTTCCCATCCCGTGTTCTCTCTGACTATCCCGTCTATGTGCGGGATACAGAGTGAAGCTAAATATTCGGTATTAATATGAAATATCCACATTATATTTTTGCCTTTATTTTCGACTGACGATTGTATTAGACGCTAAGGTCTTTTCTACAAATAATTTCTTATTTTTATAATTATCATAGAGCGAAAAATTACGTCAAAGTATATACGCTTGCGGTTGGGAGATGCAACGAGATATCGAAATACGTAAAATTTATATATTATTCATGCTGACCAGAACCACTGTGCCTCTGGGCATCAAGAGTATATTTTATTCAATTTGCTTGGACACATTTGGCGAGGTAAAATATAATACTATATAATTATTATTTTAATTATTTTAGAAGACGTCATGGCACAGATATAGTGACTGTAAGCGTGACAGTTGTAGGTTCAGTGCCCACTCGGAGTCATGAGTTATTCTCATTTCCTCGCTATAGCAATAAAACAAAGCGCCGGTAAAGCAGTGCGAGGCTTGTGTCAATAGGTTCCTTTTGTCTGCTCTGGTATATGCGGGTAATTAGAGGGAACCTCTTGAGTTTATTTTTTTCTTTAATTATGTTTTGCTCAACTATAAAAGGATTCTAGCATAGTAGGGTAGTACTTTTAATCTACAAAACTAAACTAGTTCTAATATTAAGTATATTTCATACCTATTTAATTTTCCAGATGGCGAGTCAAGCTTATGGAATATACAATCTCATGAATGCTGCTTGGGGATAAAAAATAAATTCCTATATATCAAATTCTAAGCTGGACGAGACGCAAACTACAAAATAAATACATGCACATTTTTTTAATTATAAAAGTTATTACGCATATGTTGAAAGTAATATGTTAGCACTGATTTTTCACTTTGATTTTAGCTCTAATAAGACAGTTAAAAATCGTTAGTAGCTATTATAATTCGGGTTAGGCTTTTATATTATAGGTAATAGTGGTCAAAATAGTTATAAATAAAGGAAAATCTCTCCTAATGGATACAAAGATACTGTCCTCATTTTTAGGCATTGTTTTCGGATTCATTCCAAATTTTGAAGAATGAAAATGTACGAAAATCATTTTAAAAAAAACACGAAAATAGGCACATTTATTGTAGAACATTTTCTTAGCAATAGTCTATTATACAAGCTTATTCTATTGAGTTACAATTATTAAATAAACATATATATATATAGATAGATTATACTTAATTTCCGCTAAGTAGGAAGCAAAAATAATATTATTTTTATATTTTTAAAGACATTTTATTAAAATACATTAAAATACATTACGTAACATAAATCTAAGCCTTTATTTAATATCTTAAGTATTATGTGTGCAGTAACAATATAAATAGTTTTGATTTTAATATATATATATATAAATACAATTTCTGACATCAATATCAAACATCTGTCATTGGCTATGGTTTTGAGATCGTCTTCCCATCTCCTAAACTGGCAATCTTTGTTTTTACTGTCTATCCCCAGGAAACCAAATGGTTCCAACCTTACTCTACTCTTTCTTTCCTTGAACGATATGTTCAGCCCTCAACTGATCATATCACTTTTAAAGATATTTAAGTATTATTTATTATATTTATTTAATACGTGCATTAGTTTCATACATTTGTATATTTAATTATATTATTTTATAATTGAATATGTTGATATGACATACGTACATATAATATGAAGACATAGTTATTATTTTAATCTTTTTGTGCTACCATAGCTTCTAAATATTTAAAAAATCGTAACAATATGTAACTTATATTCATCAATTCCCGTTGATCGATAAGCGATATAACTTTTCTATACCAAATTTACCGTTTAATCCTTGTAATGTCAAGGTTTATCTGGTAAAAACCAACCGTGTAGGCATTTGGGTGAAGGAGATGGTGTCTTAAAACATACTCTTCCCAATTCCTTTAAAGAAGTAGCATCAAGTACTAGTAAAGCTACGGCACATTCTTCTTTACCGAATACTAGTGCACTCACTATAACACCCTCGTCTTCTAGCTGAAATTATTAATAAAAAAAAAATATGATGATATTTATGATGATAATTTAAATACATATTATAACGGCATTATATAAAGGCGACAGGTTGTGGATTTTTAATCGAGTAAATAAAATATTTAATATTTTCTTTTCTTCGCTCTGATGTCGAGGCAAGATGAGACGCAGTGTCTCCAAGATTCGACGGAATGTGGGGAGCGGAGTGTCTTGAAACTAGTTTCCTTCTGCCTACCCTGCTACATGCAGAAACGAATAAAATATACTAAACGATTAAAAAAAATAATGCTTGCATCGTGCAAGGAAATTAGGACAAGACAAGACGTGACGTCTTCATTTTACATCTTAAGAAAATATGAACAACGAAGTAAAGTATCAATAAATAATGTAAAATAGCACTTTGCCTCATTAAATATAAAAATATATCTAGTTTATATTGCTTTCTAGCAAAATCATAATAAAATTTATTAAATACAGATATTATAAAACTGACTTAAAAACAAAAAGTTAAAAATACCTTAGCTTGCGGATGTGGAATAAAAATAGGCTCACTCGGATAGCAATCTTCATCCCACCAGGTCCTGGTTTCTCCCGATACAGTATCCACTTTAATTATCTGCAAATATATTACCAAATAACTTGAAAAAATAAAATAAAACAGCAGCATTAAGGGTAAGTACACGGAACGTATTGTTAAGATAGTTCCCCATTCGATATTCAATATATTGCAAGAATAGTTTTATTTATTGTTGATTTATTTTATGCCGAGGTATTGTTAATAAAAAAATATAATTAAATTAAATTAAATTGTGTTTGTTGAAAAAAACTAAAAATGAAAAAGTCTCACCGAGCCAGGATTTTCTGCATCTACATCAGAACTGATCGCATAAAAATATCTGTAGGGTCGACCTAGAAAGATCAGATGATCAAAAACATATACATAAATTTTACAGTCTTTAAAAGAAATTAGATATTTTGTGCCGTGTGATCCCCGCCTAGAATAGGATCATCCTGGTACTGGTGGTGTCGTAAGAGGCGACTAAAGTCGTGTGGTAGAGTCACGTCGCCAGCAATGGCAACACGCATGGGCAGACTCGACCGGATCATTACCACCCCCGGCATTCAAAACCGGCGTGAAGTAGTGGCTTTATGCCACTGCGTTTCGCATCAGGTAATGCGCCCGGCATTCCATCCATTTCCATTCCCGACGCACAATCCATCTTAAAGGCCGGCAACGCACCTGTAGCTCCTCTGGGGTTGCACGGGGTCGTGGGCGGCGGTAATCACTTACCATCAGGTGACCCGCACGCTCGTTTGCCGTGTCTTTACCATAAAAAAAATATATATTTAATTCTATAAAGCTTAAATGTTTGATTGAACTAAAGTTACAGAGATATGAGGATATCTCTGTAACTACTCAACTGGCAAAGAAAAACGAATGAAAAATTATTTAGTTCTCTATAACTCCAGAGGCACTTTGGTATAAATTTAAAATTGAGTTTCTTTATTCTTATCGATGTCACAATTTTGATCTTCATGATGTATTGAAATATAACATTTTGTTCTTTCAAATAACAAAAATAATAACCAGTAGGTCCCGCTGAAAAAGAACATAATTTTTTTTGTTACGCTGGAAAAGAACATAATTATTTTTGTTATTTGAAAGAACCGCCTATCCTATATAACCGCCGTAGTTTTTGTCAGTAGACCGCCTGGTTTCCAAATTAACATTAAATGTTACCTTGCCGAAACTCAACGCTGTAGAGAAGTATATTTTCTTAAAATATTAAACTTGAAAAATACCTACCATTATGTAAATCATAGTGTATTCTTGGAGTTTCACACCCTAAATCCACGAGTAGTTGTGGTTTTATCTCCGTCAAGAGTGGGGCGTCTAAGTTGATTTCGAGCCTTTTAGGCCTTCCTCGAAACCACTCTGCGTAGTCTGCATTTGATTGCATTGTCTGTAAGGTGATAGTAATGTAGGTAAAAAAGCAAGATGACATTTATTTTAGCTTCACACTATATCTTATACATAGTAGGGGTACAGGGAACTTAGAACTAGTGTTAAGCATCTCCGTTTTTCGTTAAGATACTTCCATTACGAATGGCAGTGACTGTTTGAAGACGGAGTATCCTAACACTAGATTCCCTCTACCTACGCACATAGCAGGTTATGTGCGATATACGGCGTGAAGCTAAAAAAACAAATTAATACAATTCTTCATGTATGTATATAAACGGTTAATATTAAATTATAATATTTTCCCCATACTCACTTCAATAGCATGTATGTACATAGCATCTATAACCTTTGCGTCTTTGTATGCACATACATCGACCACTAATATATTGTTTTTCTCAAAACAGTTTATAATGTGAAGAAAAAACATTGGTTCTGTTCTATATCTTTTTTCTTCTTTACCGCTGTGTCGGCTTATAAGCACTATGTGTGTCTGAAAATTACAATAAAAAATTATAAAAATAGAATAATATAGATTGTTGAGGACAGTCATGGCGCAGGGTCCCAAGCGTAAACGCGACAAGTTGTGCGTACGATTCTCACTCGAGGAAATTCAACATTTAATATATTCATTTCTTCGTTCAAAGGCATTGAGAGTTGCATGGCGGAGTTCCGCCATTCAACTCTCAATGCCTCCAGATTTCGGCTGAAAATAGGAAACGAGATGTCACACTAGGCTCCCTCTACCCTGATGTGTGCGGGATACACAAGCGTGATATACAGCGTGAAGCAAAAAAAGTATATATATATTTTTTGTTTTTATTTTTTATGTATTTTAGTACAATAAAGAATATTATTTATTGCCTCATTTCCTCATGTCATGTGCCCGCATGCGGCCATTGTAGCCAACCTTTTCTGTAAAGATCCTTACGCATTGCGGGCATAACAGCACATCTGTATATAAATTTATAATTGACGAAAGAGATGCAGATGCAGCTGCAAGCCCCCCGCACCGCCTCCCTAGACTGAATTGAGCCGGGCGATACTCGGTACACCCGCGGAGCCGGCCGTATGCAGCCATAACACATAATCAAAAAATATACTAAATTAATAGCCATATCAGTACTAGTATTCAGGCAAACGTAGGCTGCAAATTCGTGTACGGGTAAGTATATGTATATTACTATTTATTTTTTACCTCGTGTTCTGGGTACCAGTGTAGGCTAGACGCCAGAGGTTGGTTTGTTAATTGGTTTCGGACCACACTGTATACAGATACCGACAACGGCTGCTCGATTATTACGAAATAATTTTCAGTGATTCCTGAAAAGTATAATGAAAAATTGTTAAAGTATATCTTTTATAACAATTGTGGTGTAAAACGATGTGGTGAAAGCGAGGAGTTGATTTACGCCACACAACAAGCACATATGTTTCGAAATTGGGCAGAAATAATCAATTGTGAGCAATATAATAGATAATATTAAAATCTTAAAAATATAAAAATATGTATAATTACCAAACGTATGCATATACGCTGGATTCATCGCCCAACGCGAGTTCATTCTACCCACTATGTGCGCTGTTTTGAACATATCACCTGTAAGTATAAGTATAATTGAACGATCAAATTTCAGGAAGTAGTTCCTGAAATTTGAACTAGTAGTAGTTTGATTTGAAAAAATGTTTTTGTATTGGGTAGTCCAATTTGGGAGGAAGGCCAGCCAGGGTGAGAGTTGAGAGGTGCAGGAGAAGGGAACTATATAAGTATTAAGACACTCTGTTGTCTAATTTCCGCCGATATGGAAGCAGTGTTGAGTGACGAAACTTAACGTCACGCTTTGCCTGGTTTCCAGAGCGAAGAAAAAAGAAATAAAATTTTACTAAATAATAAATAATTCGTAAATTTTTTTTTCGCCCTGAAGGTTGTTTGGTAGAGATGGCTACTTAGCCATAAAACCACCTTTTTGTACATTTGTTTCTATTCTGTTTATATAAGTGACATTGCTTACAAAAGAAGAAATAAATAAAAAAAAATAATCCTATCAGTGGGAATCGAATGGGTTCGATTCCCACTGATAGAATTATTAGGTTGTGGGCAACCATCGCATCGACAGAAGACATGCGCGGCGGAAAGAAACCAACGGCCAGAGGGTCTTACCCTGACGCCGTATACCCTCTTCCCCACCCCGGAAGAGAGATGAAGACTCGACTAAACCTTTTCATTTTATTTGGCAAACAATTCGGCTATTATATATAATTATCCTAAATTTTACCTTTTTCTGTCACTGGAAATTTTACTACAACGTGCCGTAACCTTCCTTTCAGTACAGACATGCCGACGTTATAAACATCACCTGGAAGAACAATATTTAATATAGGTCATTAAGAAAAAAAGTTAAATATTTCTTTCTATTATCTTTATTTTACACTAAAAATGAAAATAGTATATAAATAAAAAATATATCTTAAAAAATCTTATAAAAAAATATTAAGAACCCGACATAAATATTATATTTTTTACATATAATATAAAAAATAAAATAAATATTTCCTAAATAAGACAAATAAATCTCTTCTCGCTCTGTATCGAAAATAGTAGTAGGAAGAGGGAACTTAGTGACACTCTGTTCTCTACTTTACGCCAATTTTCACACTGCATGTTGGGACGCGGACCTCAACGCCACATTTGTTACCACAGCGAGGAAATGGAAATAATTTACTTTCCCGAGTAGGAATCGAATCCATAACAGTTGCATTGACAGTCGGATGCTGTGCTGGCAGCACAGCATATGGCCCCTATTTTCTGCATTATCTCTTTAAAAAAGAAACTTTACACAAAAAGACATAACTGTTGTGAATTCGATTCTTATTTCGATCTTTTTTTTAAATATTATAATATACTTTGATGAGATGTATGTATTTTATATTTTTATTTATATAGGTGTCTATGTAAATTAGTTTGTAATATATAGAATGTATTTTTACACACCAGCCAATATCCATACATTCTTTGATCTTTTTAATGGTAAGGGTTGCTTGGAAGAGATCACGTGTAGTGATAAGGTCGCCTTTACACCATATATTTTTTATTGTTTTCCTTGTATATTTTTATTATTAAGTTGGTGTAATAAAGTATTAAATAAATAAATAAAAGGAAAGGATTGTCTTAATTAACAGGTTCCCTGCTATGTGGGGGATTCAGCGTGGAGCTCATAAAGGTAACTTACCGTTTGGCATGATATGCGGATGTGACGTATGGTTGATAAGAGCCAAGCTTGCTGTTAAATTCTTCCTTTCTAATGTATCCAGATTAGCTTGGTCAATACTAAAAGTATTTTTTCTATTAGATATTAATAAATTTATAATTAATATTAAAGTATTATATACGTGTATACTGTACACTAATAATATATAGCAGTAAAAACAACTTAACGCTGCCGCAAAAATTTTGACATATTACGGGAATCGAACCCACAACCATTAAATTTTCAGGCGACATCTGGTCCTCATGTACTTCGAGTACCAGAGGACCAAACTCATAAAATTATTCGAAAATTATTTTTGTTCGCACAATCAGAGAGCAGTCGATGCGCAGGAGCACAAGTGTGTAAACGCGACTGCGCGCGAATTATTTAAACTTATATTTTCATTTCTTCGCTCTGGTATCTGGTGGATGGGTTATGCCATGTAATGCCTTCCTTCCGTCTACTCTGCTACATGCGGATATAGCGTGAAACTGATTTATATTCATAACCATTTACCGATGTATGACAGGACCTTCTGTGAATACATATACTTCATCTCCGAATGGGTAGACCGATATCATAGCGTTGTCCGATATTGACTCGCCAGGCTTGAACAGTGCTGCTATTCTGGAATTTCATTTTAAAAGTTATTACTATATAGGCATAAAAACAATTAAAAATTATTGTAATTATAAATAATTACATGTTTTTAACTAAACTATTTTCGAAAGTGTTTGTAAATAACGCATATAGTATTATAGTAAAAGCTAGGTAGAGGGAACCTAGTGTAAGAAGATACTAAATTCACTATGCACTGATTAAAATTCGTGTTTTTCGTGTTCGCGAAACTCAACGCTTCATGTCTAGATACCAAAGCAATGAAACTACAATAAATCGTTGCCCCGAGTGGGAATCGAACCCACATCCGTCGCGTTTACAGTTAACCGTTGTGTTTTGGCAAAATACAGCGTTGAGTTTCACCATTCAGCACGCAATGCTTCCAGAATTCGGTCGAAAATGGGTAACAGAATGTCTTAAAACTAGGTTTCATCTGCCTATCCCAATGTGTCCGGGATACAGCGTGATTTGAATCGATTTAAATAAATAGTTTGAACCTCTAATCCATAATAGATTTACCACTACACCATATTACCACTTTACTATAAGAAACACATATACCTGTCAAAAATTGTATGGCAAGGGTCAGGTACTCCTTGTGTCCCAAATTCAGTCACCACGATCCTATTAGCTGCATGATTTCTCTTAAACGTGTTAGATCGAAGAAAACGACATTGATATGAGACTCTACCATCTTGTATGGAAAACCTGCAAAAAATTATAGCAACTATTAATAATATATAATTTATAAGAGTATTCTCAATATGTATTTATATTTAAATTTGTATCTATATCTCTGTCTTTTATTGTATTTAAGTTGCGATATCTTGATATCGACCGTTGCATGAACTGGTCGTACTTCATGAAATGGTCAATTCAAAAAATTCCAAATGAAATAGTATTAATAACCCCATATTTATTATTATTTAATTTTTCGAGTGGAATACGAACCCACTACCGTCACATCCACATCCGGACGCTTGCGCCTCGACGGCGTCAATTTTACTTCGTAATTCTTTCTCTTACATAGACTCACCTGTGTAAAAGAGCAGCGCTATCGAACAAATGCTTGAACCTCATAGAGCCGACTTTTAATGAACCGGGGCCGTTTCTAAGTAGAGTGCCGTTTATCCATACTGGTATTTTGCCTAATATAAAAATGGTAAATTTTAAAAAATAAAATAAACTAGCTACAAACGCGGATTTTTCTTAGAACATTTTTTTTATACTTCACGCTGATGCACGTAATATATATTGCTTGCAGTAGGCAGAGGGATCCTGGTAACCTAGTATTAAGACACTCCGTTCCCATTAAGATATTTCTGTTCGCCACTTTCCAGCATTTAAGCGAACTCTAAGGGCATTGTGTGTTGAGTTGCAGAACTCTTTTCCTGTTTACCAAAATGAAGAAATGAAAATATTAAATAAAACATAATCAAATTTTTGTTATAGAGACATTTTATTATTTCTACTTAAATGTAATAATATGAATATTATTATGACTATAATTTTGCACTTTTCGATTTTTTTCCGTTATTTGTTTTGTAAGTCCTCACACCGTGCCAAATTTCATAACTGTAGGTACTCGGGTAGTACTCTATGGGAAGTATAGGAAGTACTCTTTAAATACGCGGCGAATTTCATATTAATGCTCCTATTTTTGACTACAATAACTTAGAAGCTTGAGTTTTGATCTCAACAGTTCTGGATTCAAGACTGAGTTGGAGGAAACGCAATATAAATATTGCGTTTCCTCCTTATCTTAAAAGTTATTTTCATTACTCCACCCTAGGGGATAAAATATCACATTGAAATGTGTCTCGTATACTTGACGGAAAATCCTATTCCACTATCCGTTTTTTTTGTTTCCATTTTCTTAGGGCTTAGTTCATATATTAGATTATACGCTAGCTGACTGCATCACCACCTACAGGACCCAATAACATTTTCAAATCTTCTCCTAAGTATAGTAATTTAAACACAAAATTTACCCCAATTCAGTCCAGCAGCTTAAAAGGAAAATGGTGACAAACAGACGTAAACAAAAACTTACATACTTATTCACATACTATAGGCACCTGTTACCTGTTAGTTCCCCCTCAATAGGTTCAGTAACCTCTGTTTCGCAGGATCTTAACCAGACATTGCTGTCACAATTAGGATAATATTTCTTATTACATTCCTCCATTGTCACTAAAAGCAAAATGTGAGGCTTAGAAATAATAAGCACATTCATATTTTTTCATTACTTCCATTTTAAAATCAGAGAAATATAAAAAAAATTGAAGAAAAGGGAAGAATAGGAGTGATTTGTCCCTTTTCACTAATTTTTTGTTATTAATTCTTTAAATATTTTAACATAAATTGGACATGCTTGTTAAATAAACTAACATACATTATTATCAATATCTATATCAATATGTCAGCGTATATGTGTAATGCATTTTATTATTGTTTAACTTCGAATAAATTGATACCATATATTATGATCGATCGAAATCGGCAAAAGTAAATTTTACATTACATTATAATTTTCTAATCAATAATAAAGAAATTTATTAAATCAAAAATATGTATTTCAAATTTACCTGTTTCACTATACTGTAAAATAATAATATTCTTTATAACGAAATTAAAGTTTTTTTTTAAAAACTTAAACAATTTTTTTTTGTATTTTATATTTTTCTTGTATTTACACATAAAACACATGAACTGGTCAACGTGGAAAACTGAAATGATAAAGTTTCAGGGGCTGGACACCCCGCCCACGACATTTAGCAAGGTTAAACGTAGGTCGGCACTGGGAGCGATTTTGTATGTTACTTTATTTAAAAGTTCATTTTTTTTCGAATAGCAAAATAGACAGGGAGCCTACTGTTACGACAGCAATAATAATTTTTATTACTTAGAAATACAAAAATGAGTCTACTAATATAATAAATGTGAAAGCTCAAACTTACAGTAACACAGCTTATATATCAGAATAACACTTAGGCTTCATTATGTACAAAAAGCCGCAAATAAGTCGTTCGACGACGACAACAAAATTGTATACTATATATATAATATTTCTTTTTCTTCTTCTGGCATTAATCTCTACGCCAGCTCTGCCCTCCTTATATATAAATATAAAAAAACAATAAAAAAATGATTTTTTTACCATCGTTCACTCCGACCGTACCTCATTAAAACGGCGCAACGTGACCGCGTGTGCACTAAACGCGACGTTAAATAGAAGAACAACTGTACCACTAATAAGCACGACGGTTATGGGCTCGATTCCCACGGATAGTGAGAAATGGAAGTGTCTCAATGGAAACGGACTTAACACCAGATTCGATCCTTACCCGGGGAATGATTATAATTAAATTATTTTCTTTTCCTCCGTGTGTTAGACACAAGCGCTGCGTTGAGTTCCGTTAAAACTACGCAGTCTTGAAAATTGAGCAGTAAGTAAAGACCAGTTTTCTTATGTCTACCGTGCGGGTTTAAGTGTGAAGTTAAAAAATGTATAGATGTACTGTTCATCTATTACTTTCAAATATGTAATATATATCAGCGTATTAAATAAAACTTTACATTAATTTCGGTAATACAGTAGTATAATTAGTTAATATAATTGAAATTTATAATCCCTCGTTACAAAAGGCACTCAAAACCAAACAAACAATTAAAAAACGCTGACAATCTTCAAACGTTAGCCATTATAAGGTTGTCAGCGTTTTTTAAAAATAATCAAATTCGAAATAAACAAATTAAACTCTCTATTAAGTCAACATTTAAACAAAAAGTCTTATTATACAGAATCAGGTTCATCCGTTTGGGAACTACAATGTGGCATCGTAGTTCCTAAACGGTTGTTCCCAGAAGGACATACAGACACATACATATATAGACACATCAAGCTTATAACGCCCCTCTGGTTTCCTCGGGGGTTCAAAAAGAGACTCTACTAAAATTATAAATTCGACAGTCAATCCGTCTGTCTGTTTGTTGTCCTTTCAATCCAGTGAACTGTTTGATGGCATTCCCTATAGATATGAAGTTAGCCTTGAGAATAATTGTTCTCTCTTGCTATTTTTTGAAAAAAGAGTACAAGTGTTGAAGAGATTGAAAAGACATAGATTGAAAATTTCTATGGAATCCGCTTAGGCTACATACTTATTCATATCAACATAAGTTGTATTTTTATTCCTAAAACAATTTAAAATACTTATGAAAATTTAAATAACCATAACCCAAGGTATTCAAAATATGACGCCAGTCGTGGCACAGGGGCATGTGATTGTGACTGTAAACGGTTGTTGGTTCGATTCCCACTCGAGGAAATAAAATATTTAATATTTGTATTTCTTCACTCTGGTGTCGAGGTAAAGCTCGACGTTAAGTTCCACCACTCCACACGCAATGCCTCCAGAATTCGGCAAAAAGTACGGAGCGGAATGTCTCAAGACTAGGCTCCCTCTGCCTTTTTTGATGAAAAAAAAACACGGCAAATGAGCGCACGGGTCATCTGATGATAGATGAGCACCACCGCTCACAAATATGCATAACAACGTAACGCTGAAAAATTATATATAGCTTAAGAATTCCCTGTAAGTGCGTTGTAAATATATATCAGAAATCAAAAGCATTTCACAAAATGCATATTAAATAAATAACCTTGTATTCGATCAAGTGAAGCCGCGGACTAGTCGCCTGTAAAGTATATATTTTACTTGAATTCCCATCTTTTTACTTAAAGCAAAAAAATCATAAAAAAATTATTATTAATAAAAATTTAACAAAACAAATTGAAAAGTTGAACAACCATAGCTCTACCTTAGACTCTGTTAGACAATCGCTTAAATTGATTAATATTTGTTTACAATAGTGTGCATAAAAAGATGAACGATAAAAACATAAATGGATTAAAATTTTGCGACATATGACTTGTATTTTAGTAATTACTTACATTTCAATGAAAAATATTTTTGCTATTTCTGTAATATAGCAAAAACTTCACATTTCTCTTTACATTTTTGAAATAGTTTGTTTTGTGCATAAAATATATTATATACTATTGTAAATACTTATGCAAGATTTTTTTTTTCAGCTTTGCACGTCCCATATATAGTAGAGTAGACAAAGGAAACTTAGTGTCAAGACACTCCGTTCCCCACTTTTTTAGACGATGTGCTTAGCTTTCATCAAGATTTTAGTGGTGAAAACTTACTCCGCGATTTATGGGTTTTTAGTTATCATATCAGGGAATTCAAAAAAAATCAATCCCCCCGATTACTTGTAGTATAATATTATCGAACCCACAACCGTCGCGTTTACAGTTGGACACTGCAATACACTTACGATACGATATAGCGAATATATCTTTCATCGATCTGACACTAGAATGTTAAGAGAAAAAGGACTTATCACTTTGTTTTTTCTACGATACAAAATATGAATATCAAAACCATCGTGTCGCAGTGACACAGTATCTAACTGTAAGTATATCGTGGGTTCGAGGTCTTAGGGGCTTCTCCCTAAAACTGTTATCATGTTATTTCTAAACCTGATAAGATGAAATGCATCGTTGAACTATGCCTCTCAAAACGCAATATATCCAATTCGGGCTGAGAGAGGAGACAGGAGTGTCCTCACACTAATAAAACTATAGAGTAAAATAAAACGTGTATTTTTTTAAACGTGTCTTATGCTATTTTATAGTTTTCCTTGTCCCGTAGAAATAAACGTCAGCAATGAACTTCATCAATTGTCTATGCTCGCTGCATTATTATCCTATTACCGACGCTATTAGTTAATCTATTCAAGGATCCAAGATGTATTTTGCATTATTGTTGTTTATGCCAGTTACCTATGAGTTCTGAAGTTACTATTTTAGGATAATTGTGGACTACGGGTTCATATTTAAATTTGGCAAAATACGAAACAGGCTATTAATTTATGTGTAAATCAAATTAAATCAGCTTCACACTGTATCCCGCATACAGCAGGGTAGGCAGAGGGAACCTAGTGTTAACACCATAACCCATTTACTTTCCGCTGAATTCTGGAGGCATTGCGTTTTAGTGGCGGAACTAGGCGCCGCGCTTTGCCTTGACACCAGAGCGAAGAAATGAAAATATAAATGTAAGTAAATACTTTATATCCTCCAGTGGGGATCGAACCCATAAACAGTCAATTTTACAGTCACACTTTGTACCTCTGCGCCACGACTAGCCTGTAATTAATATATATTTGGAACTTTTTTACAATAAAAATAAAAAAACATATACTAGGGTGTAACTTCGATTGTTAAATCTTCTTCTAAACTCGAATCTTAGATAAATATTTTATTAAGTAACTCGAGTAGTGATGAGTGTTGAAGTTTGAATACTGCTACGTTTCTACATTTTCTAAAAAATATTTTTCTATTCTCTCTCTGCAGAATAGTACTGTTACGTTTCCGCGTATTAAAATTAAAAAGAGTAGGATGATAAAATGATCGTGACACAATTCATAGCCGTCAGCGATTTAAATGAATTTTTAATTTATATTTATAAAAATATATTATAAATTTAAAAATAGTTAAGTTCAACATCTATTGGTATTACACATACCTATAAGCTGTTCTTATTTCGTTGAGTTCATTTTTTATATCATTACATATTTTTTTGTTCAAAAATGCATGGTACACAAAGTTTGATGTATACAAAACTATATGCATAAAAAGGTAAGACTAAAAAAATATTGGGTTAAGTAAATAAATAATAAAAAATCAAATTAAAAAGTTAAGAACAAAAGAAAGATCACTACCGTGAGACACGAGACTAATGGTATTATGTTTTTTTTTTTTTTTTTTTTTTTTTTTTTATGGAAGAGACACGGCAAACGAGCGTGCGGGTCACCTGATGGTAAGTGATTACCGCCGCCCACGGCCCCGTGCAACCCCAGAGGAGCTACAGGTGCGTTGCCGGCTTTTAAGATGGGTTGGGCGCCGGAGCCCGGCATTACCTGATGCGAAACGCAGTGGCATAAAGCCACTACTTCACGCCGGTTTTAAATGCCGGGGGTGGTAATGATCCGGTCGAGTCTGCCCATGCGTGTTGCCATTGCTGGCGACGTGACTCTACCACACGTACTTTAGTCGCCTCTTACGACACCACCAGTACCAGGATGATCCTATTCTAGGCCGGGATCACACGGCACAAAATGTATGGTATTATGTTATTGGTCTCATGTGGAGTGGATAAGAGGAATGCCAAAAGATAATTTCATTTTTAACATATTTTTTTCTATATTAACTAAAAGAAACCTCAGAAAGAGGCCAGTCGTGGTACAGAGGCATCAGCGTGGAATAACTGTAAAAGTAACAGGTTGTCGGATCAATTTCGAAGCGAAGAAATGAAATATTTAGTATTTTCATATATTTGCTCTGGTGTCGAGGCAAAGCGTGTGGTTAAGTTCTGATATTCAACACGGAATCAATGCCTCCAGAATTCGTTAGCAAATGAGGAAGACTCTTCGTCTTAACACTAGGTTCTTTCTACTCAACCTGTCATGGGCAGGATGGGCATAATCTAAAACCTTAAAAAATAAAAAAAATAAAAAAATTACAACAAGAAGATGAAGTAAGAGCCGGCGCTTACGGCTTAAGCCTTTCTATCACGGGTGTAATCCTGGCGTAGGGGACATTCGACCTTTAACTACAAGGTCTACAAGTTCAATAACAATCGTCTTCTTTATATGTAGTAGGTATATATTCAATTTGTCCAGCTTATTTTCATACATTTTTTTTAATTTCAAGATTTATGAATGTTAAGAAATTCCGTTAGCCACTTTCTACCGAATTCTAGAGGCATTGCGTGTTGAGTGGTGGAACTCAACGCCGCGCTTTGCCTCGACACCAGAACGAAGAAATGGAAATATAAATTTAAATAAATATTTCATCTCCTCGAGCGGGGATCGAACCTACAACCAGTCTGTTTTACAGTCACACTTTGTGCCTCTGCGCCACGACTGGCCTCAATAATTAATGATTTTAAGCAAAAGTGAAAAATAAACGAAAACATTTTACTTACACCTTTTCACTTTCGACGTGACCAAGTCACGTTATTCTCAAACAGAAATCCACGTGTCAATTAAATCCTCCTCCGAGGTCCTGTTACAACGTGACAAAATTATTTTATATTTCTTTTTACGAGTATATTATTAATTAATTTTAGACTTTTCATCATATTCCGATTTACTTCTATTAATATATTTTTTCCTATTTAATCTTCTTCCTCTTCCTGGCATTAATCCCGGCTATTGCCAGCGTCCTCGTTGGTTAGCCTTATTGCCCTTCCAGCGAGATTTCTGGAGGAGAGCACACTGGCACCGACGTGTCATGAGTACATCTACGAGTTCTCTATCTCTACATCGTCTGGTTAGAGAGCCAATATATCAAGTTGTCAACCGGAGTTTCGCTACTTAATACTCTGTTCTCAGGTTCCCTCTATCTACCGTGCTACATATGTGTGGGATACGCCTTGAAAGCAAAAAATATATAATCTATTCCCCAGATGGATATCGAATCCAAGGCGTGATAGCTCTTACAACCAGACGCTGTCCCACTACGACACGACGGCCTTATAATTAATTTAATTAAATAACTTTATTTTTATCTTAATTGTAATTCCATTAGATGTATGAAAATATTTTTTTTTAATTTCACCTAGTATTAAGACATCCCGTCTCTCATTTTCCTAATGCTTTTGAGAGGCGGAACTCAACGTCGCACTTTGCCTCTACACCAGAGCTAAGAAATGAATATATTAAATATTTCATTTTCGCGAATGGGATTCGAACCCCCAACCTATGACAATAAAAATAATTGAGTAATAGTAATATAATAACCAAAACCATTTATATTCAGACCAACAGTCATATTTTCTAGTATTTACGTATTTTAAGATCTTACAATATATAATTGTTCGCATGATAACATTAAACAAAAAAATAACGACTAGTCTCGTATTTGTGTTTTTTTTTATTTCTAACATCATTAACCTCACGTGTTTAGCTACATCTTTACGGGCCAACAATTAAGTATATTATAATAATTTTCTTTTAACCATTTTTTATTTTAAAATCATTGTTTTTCTCTAAAATAAACTAATCGTGGCGAAAATAGAATTAACGTATTAAAGTGACAGACTAAAAAAATAATAAAGTGTAAATAGTAAAATGAAATTTATATTATGAAGCTGAAAAATGTTTTTGGTTAAAATCAAATCAAATCAGCTTCACGCTGTATCCCGCACACTGCAGGGTAGGCAGAGGGAAAGTAGTGAAAGACACTCCGTTCCCCACTTTCTGCCGACTGGTTTGACAGCGGCCCAGGTTCAACATGTTTTTGGTTGATTGCACTTATCTCAAGAACTACTAGTCCCTTAGCTAAAATTTGTAAAATCTCCCTAAAGCGATGCTTATAACATAAATAAATTGTAACAAACGTATAAGATTGTCGACGTAGCTTGATAAGAGCGTATGGTACCACAAAGTGGTCAGAGCGCTTGGGCGGTCTCAAAGAACTGCGGGTTCAAATTCCGCAACGTCACAATTTTTATACGCAAGAATTTATTTTCTTTAAGTGTGGAATAACACTTTAAAAATGATATGAATTACTAGTTTCACTTTAAAAATATGTGTCTCATTGTACCTGGTAGTCTCACAGTACGTGTAGCAGGGTTACCTTTCCTAATTAGCAATTATTAGCTAAATAACAATTTCCTAATATAGCATGTATCTTATTTCAAATAAAAAATCGTTATTTCGAGTTGGCCACGCGGACTTAGTCGTACGTAAAAACTAATATAATAAACATCTTAAAATTTACAAAAATAAAAACAATATTCATATATATGTCACAAACACATTTATGACGCTTTATTTCCTTCCTGTCAGTTGCATTCCACATATTTTCCAGTTTTATTTGTCTTTATCGTCTACAGGATTTAAAACTTTTTTTTAATAACTGCAGAAGTTGTCCTGGCTGGAGTTGGCCGAGTTGATCAATGAAAGGATCCGGAAGGTGGTGCACCTTCCGGATTCCAGAGCCGGATCCATTCATATTTCCAAACCACCCAGGAACCTATTGAAATATAAACATAAAATTTCACCCAAACGGAACAGTCGTTTAAGTAGAGTAGAATGACAAGCACATTTAGAAGAATTATAATAACCAAAATCAGCTTCACGCTGTATCCCGCACACAGCAGGGTAGGCAGAGGGAACCTAGTGTTAAGACACTCCGTTCCCCACTTTCTGCCTAACTTTAGAGGCATGGCTCGCTGAGTGGCGGAACTCAACGCCGCTCTTTGCTTCGACACCAGAGCGAAGAATATAAATTTAAACAAATATTTCTTTTCCTCGAGTGGCGATCGCGACGCGACAACCGTCGCGTTTTAGTTACACTTTTGTGCCCCTGGGCCACGACGGCCTTCATAATAATCGTACATAATTATATAAAATCTTCATAAGATTATATACATATTTTAAATGAAATTTGCCGTTTTCACTATCGTCGACAAGGCTTGCAAATTTTGCAAGGCTGGTACACGCAACACGGGCAAATTTTGGCGGGATGGATACTATACTCGTCGCCTACAGCGTGACAGCGGCCCAGGTTCAACATGTCTTCTAAGTCAAATCTGTTTTGTGAAAGAAAATGGTGAATATTTTGAAAAAATATTTTAAAAGTGTTATTCCACACTTAATAAAGAAAAATACTTATTAAGAAAACGTATAAAAATTTTAACGTAACGGGATTTGAACTCGTTCCTTGGACGGTTTCCAAAGAGGCGCGGGATCAAATTTTTATACGTTTTCTTGATAAGTGAAAATGGTGAATACTTTTAGTGTTATTTATATAACTTTGTAAGTGTAAAATAGACTGGTTGTGTTCGATGCCCACTGGATAAAATGAAATATTTACTAGGTTCCCTTTGCCTACTCTGCTGCTTACGGGAAACAACATGAATCTGATTTAATTTTAACAAAATAAATGTCATTCCCACACTTAAGAAAAAACTAAAATATCCAAGCTGCGTATTATATTTTCATAAATAATAGGAATGTATTACATTTTAAAATAAATATTTGCTGTATTAAGAAAGAAACGTTACTTTTGATTGCGGCTCCAACTTACAGTGACGAAAATGTTTATAATAATTTTCACCATTTTCTTCTATGTGTTAAATATAATTGCTAATAAATTAATTCAAAATTTGCTATACTCAAAAATATAAAGTATGTAACATAGTATTATTCTCACTTGCTATCCTCCAAAAGATTGGTTTCAGCTTCATTAAGACTTGGTACAGCGTACTCTATTACACCAGATTTCCCAATAATGACTGGTGTGGCGCAGACTGACATGTTGTAGCATTTATCTGGGTGGGCTTGCTCTACTAGGGCACTGTCTATGAAAGTTGGCTTTTCGAATAATCCTAGAGGAAAATTTGTGTTTTTATTTCAAGGTAGAAGGCAAGATTGATCATATAATCCTTAGTTTCAGTTATAAAATTGTATTTGTTCGTGTTTACCAAAATATTTATCAATTTACAAATAAGATTGTTATAGTTCAGTGAGGCAGCGTGGGATTGTGAACGTGAAGATTGAAGGTTCAAACCGGCTCCGAGAAATGATTATGTTTCTTAAGTTAACCCGCAATGTTGAGAAAATTGGGCGAAAATCGGAAACCTAGTGTCTTAACACTAGGTGCCCTTTAATTGCGGCAAAAACGTGACATAAAAAAATAAATCAGCCGATTCATTAACGATCTCGGACGTTCTGTCTGCTCTCTCGGATAATTCTGATCGTGAACTGTACGTAAATATTTAAAATCACAGTAGAAGAATATTTATATGTTATTTAATATTCAAATTCTATGCTCATTTCCCACTTTCATTAGAAAATGGTTATGAATTTCGATAACAATACATGAAGACTTTTATTATTCTTCTAAAAGAGTGACAAGAAGAGAAGAGATAAAAAATGTTCTTTACTATCACAAAAATTGATAGAAATACATTAAGAACTACACATACATATAGTATAAAAAGAATATACCTTTCATAATATTAACAACGAATCTGGCTGTAGAAAAACCAATAGATAGATAGCCCTGTTCATTGTTGCTCTTAGCTTTACATATAATATCGTCAGCCTCACGCACGAGCCGCGTTAGACAGTCGACTTGTGTCTTAAATAAAAACTTCTTTTTAATTACTTATTAAATTTATATAGAGAATTTGTTTTTTTTTCTATTTTGGTAAATGAACCTACTACTATCTTAAAAAGTAACTAGACACGTTTTAAAAATCAAATGTATAAGCTATAAATTGATTCTTAAATCTTGTATTTACTTAAAGTTTATTTGACGTTTTGCTAATTTTAGGCCGTCGTGGCGTTGGCGCAAGGACACAAGCGTGTTAACGTGACGGTTGTGAGTTCGATTCTCACTCGAAGGAAAGAAATATTTTATATTTTTATTTTCTTGCTCTGATAACGAGCTTCTCATCAATATTTCAACTGTGATATCGCAATTGCAACAAGTATAACTTTTCTACTGATAATTCAAAATCTCTCAATTTAGACGGAATTCGGATAACGGAGAGATTTTCCATTAATTTACTTGCTTATCTCAATAAAAAAAAATTACAAAGTTTTATTACAATCTAAGTACTTTAGTTATTATAAATTAGTTAATATATATGAAACCAACGAAAAAATGTTTAATCCAATAAATTTCGTTGCCAAGGTCCACTAATAGCCGCTCCATCGACATTGGCCTTTGAAACCAGATAGGTCGCGGGGGAAATTACTGAGTAATTTAACCTCGGGAGAGGTTTCGGTAATGAAAATATAAGATGCTTAGGGCTTCGTGTTTCGTTTATAAATTTATAACATACAAATTTAATTTCAATAATTTTTAAAATTAATATAGACCAGTAATATAGCGTAGAGGTACAAAGTGTGACTGTAAAATCGACTAGTTGTGGGTTCGATCCCTACTCTAGGAAATTAAATATTTTATTCACATTTATATTTTCACTTCTTCGCTCTAGTATCAATGCAAAGAGCGGTGTTCCGCCACTCAACACGCTATTCATCCAGAATTCGGCGGAAAGTGGCAAACGGATTGTCTTAACATTAGGTTAAAATTATATTAAATTATTAAAATTTTATAGGTATTTATAGTCAGGCAGCGTGAAGCTGATCTGACTATAAAATTTTATTTATATTTTTATTTCTATAAAATTTGAAATATGTACGAATTAATACTGATATACGTAAAATTGTATGTTTGTACTTATGCACAATATTTATGTTAATACCTGAACACTAATCTTAAATATCATCATCATTACCTCAGCCTTATTCTTTTTTAACTTCACGCTGTATCCCGCACTTAGCAGGTTAGACAGAGGGGAGCCAGGAATCTAGTTTTTACACTCCATTCTCATTAAGATACTTTCGTCCACAATTGTGCGATTATAACCGCGACAGGGTGTGGGTTCAATTCCTGCTTGAAGCTATGAAACATTTAGTTTATTCATTTTCTTGCTCTGGCAAGTACACGCGCAATCCCTCAAGAATTAGGCAAGTGGCAAATGCAAGCGTCTTAATGGGAACGGAGTGTCTTAACACTAGGTCCCTTTCGTTCCTCCCCCTACCCTACTGTGTGAAATACAACGTCTAGCTAAAAAATCTTTGACCACGGAAGCAAAGCCGAAAATATATATATATTTTTTTTATGGAAAAGACACGGCAAACGAGCGTGAGGGTCACCTGATGGTAAGTGATTACCGCAGCCCACGACCCCGTGCAACACCCGAGGAGCTACAGGTGAGTTGCCGGCCTTTGAGATGGGTTAAGCGCCGGGGCCCGGCATTACCTGATGCGAAACGCAGTGGCATAAAGCCACTACTTCACGCCGGTTTTAAATGCCGGAGGTGGTAATGATCCGGTCGAGTCTGCCCATGCGTGTTGCCATTGCTGGCGACGTGACTCTACCACACGTACTTTAGTCGCCTCTTACGACACCAACAGTACCAGGATGATCCTATTCTAGGCCGGGATCACATGGCAAAAATGATATCGCAAAAGCTTGTAAAACATTAAAAAAAGCAATACCTGAGGAAAATTCCCAGCTTTCCCGTTAGAGAAGACGGGGACTCTCGTACATCTACCCGTTCCACATACAACGGGTATTTGCGAGGACGACGGGTCCGAGCCAGTGATGGAGCAGAACAGTTGGTTGGCGCGCATTGAATTTATTGAGTTTACACCTAAAACCTTCCTTTTGTCGTATACTTTGGATAATTTTAGTGTCTGAAAAATTGTTTAATATATAAAAACACTAATTGCTTTATTTGTATAACAACATTATTTGTATTAAGAAAACGTATAAAAATTTGAAAGATTTGAACTCACGCCTCTTTGGACACCGTCTAAGAGCTTTGACCAACTGAGGCATACGTTTTTATGAAGCTACGAAATACTCTCTTGGCATACGATAATTCTAAATCATTAAAATATATTTATATCTTTATTTTTTTTTATTTTCGTGAATGCAATGCCTTGCCCAATCAAATATAGAACACTATTTATCTTTGAATTATACAAAATGTGGAAGTGTGAATACTATCGTGTATGAAGAACCAGTATGTGGTAATTTGTGATATCTAATACAAAAAAAACAAGCTTCACGCTGTATCCCGCACATAAGCAGCACTCGAGGAGATGAAGTATTTACTTAAATTTATATTTCCATTTCTCCGCTCTGGTGTCGAGGCAAAGCGCAGCGGTGAGTTCTGCCACTCAACACGCAATGCCTCCAGAATTCGGCAGAAAGTGGGGAACGGAGTGTCTTAACACTAGGTTCCCTCTGGCTACCCTGCTGTGTGCGGGATACAGCGTGAAACTGATAAAAAAAATATGTAGAGAAATCAACACTAACATGGGCACATAAAGCATAATTACAGTCCACTGGCGGTGTCTGAACCGCTATGATAGCTTGAGGGCAGAACTGTGCACACGCTATACTGGCAGTTCTAACTTGCTGCAGGTTTTGGAAGAAGAGATCTCGGTCTGGCAGGTTGCAGCACGGGGGCAGGATGTAGTGGCCACCGCAGATTACGACCACATCGGCATCCTGATTAAATAATCACGGAATAGTTTAATTTCCGAAGAAATTGTTAAAATGAACATATTTAACAACTAAAATTTATTTAGTTTAGTTGTATATATTAAATGTTCGATTGCAGAAAAGGCTAAGCAATTTAAGCGAATACAGCCGTAATAATTTAAATTTGATTGTAATATTAATATTAAGTTTTTTTTTTTTAATAATAATATTACGAAATTGTATCACAAATTTACCTATCACTATTTACCACACAAAGTTCTATGACGCGTGTGAATGATTATTAAAAAAAAATTGGTAGGACTATCACTAATAAACAGAAAGACAAAACGGAGTCTATAAGAATTCCATTTTATACCAATTGACTACGGAACCCCAAAAACATAAACTAGAACACAGAATCTTACATATAAAGCATCTTTCAAGTACATGCGTCCCTGGTACCCCTCTACTTCAGGACTGGTGTCAATATGGGCCAAGTCGTTCGCCACGCCCAGTACTCGTCTATCCGGTTCGTCGTATAGGGCAAGTATTTTAATGATTTTTTGCTGTTTGAGGAACAGGGAGGTGATGTAGCCGACGTCGCTGCCAGCACCAATTACTGTCACCTGCGGGGGTTTATGAATATAAAAAACATCCTGTATCACACACACAGCAGAGTAGGCAAAGGGAATCTAGTGTTAAGACACCCTGGAGGCATTATGTGTTGAGTGCCGGAACTCAACGCCGCGCTGAATCAACACCAGCGAAGAAATGAAAATATAAATGTAAATAAATATTTCATTTCCTAGTAAAGATCAAACCCACAACCAGTCGATTTTACTTACAATTACACTTTCTACCCCTGCGCCACGACTAGCCTCCTCCTGGCTATACATATAAGAAAATGAAAAAAAATATAACTATTATTGCGCTCAAAAATGAGTAGAAGATAGAGTACTTATCTAATTTAATACAAAAAATATATAGATATATATCGAAAATATAAAGATATGTATCTTTTTTATGAGATAAAAGATAAAAAAACAAACCTTTTGCGGAGGGAGCCGTGGCACTGGACAAAATTTCTCACACTCTCTATCTATTTGGGCTAACACATCTGAGGTCACAAAGTTTTGATAATTTGCTTTCAAAATAACTTGATGATTTGGTCTGATCGAATTTAATATAGAACGAAACATTATTATTTTTTTTAAACTATTCCTTCTATATGTATTAGAAAAGCCTTTTTTTGTATTTTTATATTTTTTTTAGTGTAACATATTGTGTGGGATATGAAAATGGTTGCAGCTATTTCGTTTTTGATGTGATGACTTTATTTTAACTGATTTGATAATGTCATTTTTGATAGATTTTTTACTTCTCTTTTTAATGGTATACTATACTATTAATATTCATAAAAATAATTATTTTTACATATTTGTAAGTCCAAAAAAAAATTGAAAAGATGCTTTAAACAACGTAAACTTTAACTTTTTATTTATTAATTTAAGAATTAATGGTACTTATAAATCACCACCTCCATTTTTTCCCCCTAAAAACTACATGGGCCGTCTTAAGGAGTACTACTAAGAAGGAACAGGAAATCATAATAAAATATCAAATAGAACAGACATCAAATTTAATAGATAAGTTTCACTATACAATACAATATATCGTAACATATTGATTATTATATTGTCCACTCATTTACAGGCATACGTCGAGTGTACGGAACACAGGAGTTCAAAATGACTAGAACTATTCAGAAAGCCGCCTAGACTTCATATATTTAAATATATAATTTATGTAATACAATTTAAATGACAAAATCATTTTTATCTTTATTAACATTTCAAATTTTAATCATTTTGTCATCATGATATGACAAAAAAAAAATAGATTAATAATGATTAAATTTACAAAAACATATAAATGCATTAAATATGCAATTCATTTATTTATAAAAACAATAAGTACAAACTTCTAATTTACAACATGGTACTTTCACAAACGCAATAAAGTTACAATAAAATTGAAATTAATAAATAAAATGCTCGCTTAAAAGAGGTTCTTTTATACTTAAAACTAAATATATATTAAATAAAAATATAAACAAAAACACATCTTTTTAAAATTCAGAAATTTGAAAAACAATATTATACATTTAAATATAATAACAAAAGTAGAAATTAAACTCATTTATTTTAATATAAACACAGTAAATTATAATATGTAATGTATTTACAAAAAAATATTTTATTTTTTTCTTACTTCAACTAAAACTGTGCATTCCATGCCACAAAAAATTAAATGTAAACGAATAGTTTAAATATTATATCATAACCGTTTTATATAAATAAAAAAAAATGTTAACAAGCATAATTTGGCAAAAAAAAAACTATATATTCTGACTAACCACGATAGTTGTAGATTTAAATCTACATAATAAAAAGAACACAAAGTGACTTAACACTATTCACTATTATTCGATAAAATACTGAATTGAAACGACACATGAGAAACGAGAATATATTATTTCCTATTCACCGAAGATCTAGACGACTTGAAGAAAGCCACGTTTACACGTATCCTAAACGATTTATAGAACTACCATGATATATTTAATTCGATTATAATATAATTTTTTACAGATTCGACATAATCAAAACGTGGCAAGAGTTACTAATGGTACTGCAGCTTCCCACACGCCCTAATATTCACAACCTATCTCGGAGTACTTACAAATATATCATAAGAAGTGTTTAATCACTAAATGTACTTTAATTTAGATTTATTTACATTCTTGTTATGCGAATGACAAAAAAAACGTTTCTGGTCAAGTTAGAGGGCGGTGTTGGGTTCCATCAGCCAATATGAAATGTCCAATGTCAATTTACAAGTGTAAAGTGGGGATAATGGAAAATGGGCTGCTTGAACTGATAATCTAAATTTAAATATTCAAATAAAAAAATATTACGATATTTTTAGTATATGATTTCAGAAATATCTGGACCGTATAAATAGTGTACATTATTCACCACAAGAATGTAAACCATCTAAGAAAAAGTACACAGCCCTTACACCTATATTCCACTAAACGATATTAATTCCCAAAACATTTCTATGAAACAGTGGACAGTAAAACTATGTAGACGAAGTATCAAAATTGTTTAAAAAATCTCATCCAAACTGATATAACCCCAAAAATCCCCCTAAACAAAAATATACACAATTCAAGAGAGCGTCAAATTATTAAATGATTAAATAGTAAAGAGATTAAAAAATATGACATTCCAATATGATAGGTTATACGTACAATATATTATATGATATATAAGAGCTAAGACAGGCAAATTCTTACAAATACTTATTTTACAAGCAAAACTGAAGCTGCAGTATAAATCTAATTAACACTTACATTTAATTGGCAGAGTACACGAGACTATACAGAGTTAAGTACTTATTTATTATTCTCACGATAGATGCAAAAAAAATACTGTTTTTAGCATTAATTGCATGTAATTAATACAAAACTGTGTTATAGGATACACAATATTTAAAATATCAAAGTTATATTATATTATTAAAGAAAGAACAACGGAGAAACTGAGAAATGTATATGAAAACGTTAAATAATTAGAATTAGGCCATATAAATATACAAAGCAAAGGAAGACTATATTATAACAATTTAGTAGTTTTATGTAAGTAGGATTTTCTCGATACTTATTTAACTTAAGGAATAATATTACTTCAAGGCAAGGAACACTCGTATTAACTACTTTTAACATTGATTTAAATACAAAAGGGAATAAAATAGAGAAAAAATATGTATGACGGAGAAATCGGCAGACAAAAATAGAAAACATATATAGTTAAAAATAAAGAACCTCTTCCTTTTCTTAAAAAGAAATCGGTTAAAAATAAGCTAAAATATAGTCAGTTTTTTGGGACCCTCGATGGTACAATATACGTGCTATATTTTTCTACTTCTCTTGCCTATTCTATGTAAAATTTAAACTATTATAATATGCAAGTAATACTTAAGGGTACTACAAAACTTATTTGTGATTTTCATGTTTCTAATTAACTTCTTTTTATGTATATTTACAATATGGCTGCAGCTAAAAGCATTTAAAATGTAAATGGCTCATAGTAATTTGGCGTTAGAGGTATTAGTTGTTACTAATATGTTAGATGGAATAAAGTAAAATATATATATTTTTCATATACGTTTATGCCAATAATATACAGACAAATATTTAGATTTAATTCGCAAAATTCTTTAAAAAGTAATATTGCGTATATCCGGTAGTTATAGATGTTTATAATATTTGTAGATATCAACAAGCATGTTAGAAATATATTCATTAGAAAATGTAATTGAAAACTTTCCTTCTTTAGAACATACTGTATATTTAAAAAATACCATAATAAGTAGTATTAGTGTTGATATGGCAACTTTAATGTCAATTAGATGAAATTTTGCGGACATTTTCATAATAATATTTGAAATTATATATTTTTATAATAATATTTGAAATTATATATTTTTATAAATAAAGATGCAACGATATTTTTTAAGAAAAATATTTGTCACAAAAACTATTTTGTCATAGAGCCTTCACACATTTTATACTTGAGAAATTATTTACATATTATTTAAATAAGTATGGTTCTGTTATATATTGTATTCTACGCATTTTTTTTGTACGGAATGATTAAAAAAATATTATTTTTATAAATTTATTATTACACTTTTTTGTGTTAAAGAAATTGAGCAATTCACTATATTGTGCACGGTTGTAGATTTGTTTGTTTGTTTGTTTAAAATAAATATTACACATAAAATGTTAAAAAACCTTATCATATCTTTCTTCATAATTCAAGTCATTGTAAACAAAAATATGTAAGTAATAATTGAGTTTAAGTATACAAAAATTGTTAATTAAATTTGGTCACACAAGCATCGATTGACCCTTTTTGTATTTAGCGTACAGAAGTGTACACAGAAACACGATATTTCTTTCATATCCAATTACAAATGAGACATACGTTTCGAGTTATAACAGAAATATGTTATGTATTTTATACATGGTTAACATAATTATGTTCAAATTTGAGTTTAAAACATTAGTGCGCAAAGGGGGCTTAAATTTTAAATATTTATATTAGAACAAATGAAATATTGTCTTTTGAGCGCCTATTTTTGTTTTGGATATAAATATAAATAAATAAAAAGAATTCATTAATCATTTAAAATAATATATAAACATAAATAAGTGTTATGTAGAGTTAATAATTAATTAAGGAAATCGTTAGAGTACAATATTAATAAAGCTTCAAATGTTGCCATTACGATATTCCATAAATTTCTGATAAAAAGAAAAAAAATTTGAAAGTAGCGGTATATATATTTATACCGCTATATAATCTAAATTTATATATAGAAAAAAAATATTTCATTAAAAATATTTATTCGAATGTAAATAAAACTATTTAATATATATTTTTATTTATAACGTTAATATATTTTTTTATTCAGATCATATTACCGACTAGAATATCGATTTGTGCAAATGACATAAACATTGGAATGTTAAACTACAACCCTATGTTACTAAATAATACACAAAATATATAGAAAATAATATATAAATAGGATATACAAAATTACTGTTATTAAGAATAATTTCTTTATACGTAAGTTGAAATTACAACTTTTACTAATAAAAAAAAACAAGATGGCTACATTTAATGTTTGAGGGTGATTAAAATTTGTGCACTAGATATGTTAATCGGAACAACCGCTTTATATACATATATAATATATACAAAATTATAACATATCGCTACAATAATATAACAAAACAAAAATATACGTATATAATATAAATCAAACATGGCCGCCATAATCCACAGTGACTAGCATACAACATATTATAATAATAATGCTAAAAGCTTCAAATTTATTTGTTAATAGTTAATAACAAATTGCTATACTACGTTAAATGCAATCACGAGTTAATTTCATTCTAATCTACAACATGAAATATTATTTATTATATAGCTTCACGCTGTCACGCCCCTAAAGCAAGGTAGGTAGAGGCCCATTTTTTGAGACGTTGCGTGTTGAGTGGCGGAACTTAACGCCGCTCTTTGTCAATCAGAGCGGAAACATTAAAGTAACCCGTTCCCCAAGCGTCGCGTTACAGTCAGACGCTGTGCCGCTATGTCACGACACAGACGGGTTTACTTCTAGTAATAATAATCTATAAGATAGTTGAAAAAAAAAACAGGGCTGCCAGCTTAACGAGAAAAATAGGTTATTTTTATATTCCTTAGTGAATAACACAATTAATTTACAACATCGTGACAACATAATTTGTGCACATATAAGTTTTAAGCAACAATTCCATTCTTTTACAAATCAAATTCACACTTTTGCGGAAACTCAGAAATAATATTTTGTTTTAATATTGTTATTGAAATGTTAAGTCTAGAAAAAGTTTTCTTTTATTTTTTAAGTTTCACGCTGTATTTCGCTTTTAGTCGGAAATCACTATACTATAAGGCTGACAGGCAATCGGTTTTCTATATTCTGCCCAATTTTCGAGATACACATATTAAAAAGCGGAATACAACGCCGCGCTTTATAGTTTAAATATATTTTTCAATGTTAATCAATAAAATAATAATAAATATTAATTTAGATTTATAATTAATTGCAAAAAAACGAATTAGATAAGCAAAAGAAAAGAATGATTTGCAAAACTCACATTAATTTTAAACCAAAATTAATTATTAATTAGTATTTAAAGATGGCAACCCTTTTCTAATACAACACACAGAAATACTAAGTCTATGAGATTGCAGAGACGAAAATCCGCTTCGCTCCTTATTAGGTAATATCACAGATTCCTAAAGGAAAATTCCTTGAAGAAAATATTTATTTAATTATTTATTAATACATCCCTTATTAAAAAACTAGTGAAGAATTTAATATTAGGTGATAACGTGTCAATAATTTATATATATGCTTATATGGGGTGGTAATACAATTACATATTGAATATGAAAGTGATAAAAAAAAAATAAACATAGCAGGATTCGAACCTACACTTTGTGGAGTAAGCAGAAATGGAGTTATTACATACGGTTGCTTCTGTCTATCCTGGTATGTGCGGGTACAGCGTAAAGATAAAAAAAGACAATTATGCCTATATGTAAATTTCAATAATATTTTACGATAATACTCAATAAATTCAATAGAAGATAAATTTTACTATATTATTGATTTCCACTTAAAAAATTACCGTTGCTTTAAAATAAATTGTAAATAATATAAATTTATGACATTATTATCACGTCATCACTCCATATTACAAAATATAAATAAACATTTGAGCGTCACAAGAGAAAGCCACGATTTTGAGTTCTTATATAGATATATCCAGATAATACCAGATATTACTAGTTATAACCAGTTATTCAAAGGGACGTTTATGTATATATCCATGTACGTACGTACATTTAGGTTATTCGAGGAAAAAGAAGGTTGGAGCAGGTTCTAACCTTCAGGCGCGCCACCGCATAGCCGTTCTAGTTCTAGAAGTTCCTGAAAATAAAATATTATATATTTAAATATTATAACGAAATTAAGGTTTCTTAAAAGACATCATCTATCTGTAAGCGTGATGGTTATGGGTTCCGATTGAACCACGAGGGCATGTGATATTTAAATTATTATCATTTCCTTGTTTCGGTAGACAACGTGCAGTGTCTAATATCGACACTCAACACGAAATGTTTTAAAATTACACAGTTAATGGGGAACGGAATGTCTTAACAATACGTTCCCTCTGCCTTCCCTGCTTTACTTTTGCTGCATACAGCGCGAAGTAACCTATATTTACCTGATCCCGATGCACCAGTAAGTTAGCCCGCATCCGTTCATGGGTCCTCGCTAGCTGTTCTCGTCGTCGCGCGTGCGCTTGCTCCAGACGCGAACACTCCGCTACTCCACGTTCCACCGACTACAAATTTCGGATTGAGAATTCATCATTTGGACTATAAAAGGAAGCTTTTATACTTTTTTTAAACATTTTTTAAAGTGTTAATCCACACTTAGGAAATATAAATACTTATTTAGAAAACGTATAAAAATTTGAACGTAGCGGGACTCGAACCTGCGCCTCCTGGAAACCGACCAGGCGCTCTGACCACTGAGCCATACGTTCTCGCCAAGCTACGTCGAAATTCTTATACGCTTGTTACATTATACTTATGCTAACAACATAAGTTGTAACAAGCTTTTATACTTTTTATTACTAAAAAAGGGTAAGTTTTTGTGCCATTGTGATTAAAAAACAGTTTTTTTTTTTGTTTTTCCAACTATAATAAAATAATTATTTGTGTTTTTGCATCATACAGAATTTAGGAAAACTTTTTGTATGTGTTTGTAAGATATTGTTTTTTATTGTTTTGTAGAATTAAAGTAAGACTAACTTAATACGATGCATATAATAGACCTTAGTTATGTATTTAGATGTGGGTTTTAAGGAGGCTGTTCCTGTTTTGGACAGCAAGAGAGCAAAATTTTTTTATTACTCTGTTTCACCGACAACGAAAATTTGGGCATTATGAATGAGAATTTCTTTTTAAATGTCGGTTTTAAGAATATTGTTTGTAATTTGGACTGTAAGAGATTTTTTTTTTGTATTAATACTTCAAAACACGACGACTACTTCAATACACTATACTTATACTAGAACATATTTATATATTTACTACTTGACAAACACTCTAAGCACTACTGTCTCTATTCAAATTCATTCCATTTTTTATCTGTACCAATTTAATAAATAACTTAGTTTAAAGAACTTGCTTTTGTAAACTTCATACAAAAAGAGAAAAAAAAAATACGAACCTGCGAATGTATTTCCCGTTTTATCCTTAATATTTCATCTTTATCCCTATTTGTTTTCTTCGCTAAAGCTTTCACGTCCTCTTTCCGTGAATTTGCTAATTTGTTTAAAACTTCCTTTTTCTCCATCTCTAGTAAATCCTGTAATATACATATATACATATGAATCCCAACACCGCCATTATATTTCATATATTAGGAAAAAAAATAAGCTTCACGCTGTATACCACACACAGCAGGGTAGGCAGAGGGAACCTAGTGTTAAGACACTGAGTTCCCTATTTTCTGCCGAATTCTGGTGTCAGTCTGCAATGCGTGTTGAGTGGCAAAACTCAACGCCGCGCTTAGCCTCAACACCAGAAATGCGAAGAAATGGAAATATAAATTTAAGTAAATATTTCATCTCCTCGAGTGGGATCGAATCCATAAGCAGACGATTTTACAGTCACACTTCGTGCCGCTGCGCCACGACTCATTAGTAGAATGAGCAAATAGCACAATTAATCGCTCCGCCGGTCGCGTTTAGCGTCACGGCGCCACGACGACCTCAAATTTATATAACGATTCAATAATATATAACGATTTATATATAAAAATATATACATATACTTACAGTTAAAAGTTTCATTTGATGTTGCTGTTCATTGCGTAGATTCTTTTCTAACGCCGCGTATATGGCGTGATGGTATCTGAAATAAATATATACTGTTTTAGTTAGAACTTCTAGACGCTGTTTAATACGCTGTTTGTCGTATTATGTATTTGCTCGTCTCTCGTGTAAAAGAGTGTAGATGTAGATGAAAAAGATTACAAAAGCAATTGAAATTGATGAAAAAGATTACAAAAAAAAAATTGGAATTGTATCAATAGGGGGCAGTCGGCAACGACCTTTATTGGAAGCAAACTAGTGTGAAGTATTGTTATTAGGTGATACATTTCACTTATTGCAATTACATAGTATCTCTTTTCAAATAGTTTAGAAACATATAGACGATATGTGTTTTATCGTGTTACCGTAAGCGTAGTTCTCTTTCCGCGGCGGCCGCTTCCGCTCCGGGCGTCGTAGCGGCCGTCGGTTCCTCGCCGGCGGTAGCGGGATCACTTCTGAAAGTCATTTGAAGAAGTTATATTAATTTATGACATACGGGGTGTTTTCTAGAAATGAGGTCATCGTGGCGCAGAGGTATAAACTTGCGACTGTAATCACGACGGTTGTGGGTTCAATTACCATTTAGGTTAATAAAATATTTAATATTTTCATTTTTTTACTCTGGTAATCAGATAAAGGCGGCGTTAAGTATCACAACTCTACACGTAATGCCTTCAGAATCCGAATAGCATTTCCGTTCCCCACTTTTCTGTTCCGTTTTAATGGGAATGGAGTGTCTTACAATAGGTAGGTGCATCTGCATGCTATGTGTGGGATATATGAAGCGCACTCACATGCTGCGCGCGGACAGGCGCTTGACGAAGAAGGCGGCGGGGCGCGCGGCGCGTGCGCGCGGGCGCGCGTGCTTGCGGCGCAGCGCGTCCAGCTTGCGCGCCAGCTCGGCGCGCTTGTCGCGCACCAGCTTGCAGCCCAGCAGCGCCTCCAGCGCGCCCGCGTCCGGCGCGTCGCCGTTGTGCCGGCCGCCCGGCTCCTCTGCTAGAGCATATCGACTTACTCTTTACGGACTACGATACAAATATACAGAGTGAAGCTAAAAGAAATATACGTTTTAACCGATTCATTTTAAAGAAATCTTTAATACACACCCCCTTGAGACACTTTTTCCGTTGCATCACTCTGTTGACTGTCCGTTTCATTCGTCTTCACTTCCGTAGACGTGTTTGGCTTGTTTGGACTACCGATTGGGCATATTGTTGTCTCCTACAAAATAATGAAATTATTTTCATTTCTTCTTTATCGTAAGTTAAAACGCGCTGTTAGGTCCCACACACACAATGCCAAAGGACAAAAAATTAAAAACAGAGCGTCTTGAAACTCAAATCTTTCTACTTATCCTGCTAAAATTAAATTAAATTGGCTTCACGCTGTATCCCCCACACAGCAGGGTAAGCAGAGGGAAACCTAGGGTTAAGACAGTCCGTTCCCCACTTTCTGCCGATTTTTTTTTAGAGGCATTGCATGTTGAGTGGCAGACCTCATCGCCGCGCTACGAAACCAGAGCGAAAAAAATGGAAATATAAATGAAAGTAAATATTTCATCTCCTCGAGTGGTAATCGAACCCACAACTAGTCGGTTTTACAGTCACACTTTGTGCCACTGCGCCACAACTGGCCTCCTGCTCAGCGAGATAAAATATTAGGGTTCATTGTCAATGATCGTTTTAGTTTTTTGTATTGTTATCGTTTCCATTAATTCTTACGGGATGTTCCTGTTCACGCACCAACCGGTGAATTGCATTGATCGTTAGTCCATATGCGAGAAATACCTTATAGAAATACAAAGAGCCTACTTTTATTAGTCGATATTGAGTTAACGACCAAAAAAAATTATCCCTAAAGTTACAAATAAAACGTATATAATTAATTTGTTAATTTTGTCTTGGATGGTGATAAGACCTAGAGTATAAAAATCTATAGTTCTACTGATAAAATAAATAATATTAAAAAATATATAATGGATTCGCATGTAGAATTAACAAAGTAAATTATAAATACATATCTACCGTATTCTCAGATGGAATGTTAATCGACACAAACATTTAAATACGCAAGTTAACTTCGCTTTGACTAATGGAGTGGTTGCATGAATGTGCCGTGTTTGTTTTGTATGGGACATAATGTAAATAAGTTATTAAGATTCAAGTAAGGCTCATTTAAAACTGTTTCGATTTGGATTTTTTGTATATTCGCTTATCTTCTATATTTAGTGCGTTAGGCAAACGCCATTTTGTGTGACAATCGTCAACTTTACTAGGTTTTATCTTTGGCTTTGCTTGCATTACTCAATGGTTTTGTATAAACACAAGATACATTTCAAGTGTTCAAGGTAACTTTGATTCTTCGATACTAATAATCTGTTGACTAACTATCCAATACTATACTAATATAATAATTAGTTCCTGAGATCGGCGCGTACAATCAAACAAACTTTACAACTTTATAATATTTTAGTATAGGACTTATCAATAAGTCTGAGAGATATCTATAGTTATTACGAAATTAAACATTTTGGAACCAAGCACCTTAAAATACACAATTATTGTTCAAAGAATCTTAATCCGATTATAAGAAAATAACAGAATCGTAACAGGATCATTCATATCCGTCTTTCATACCCAACTTCCAATTCATAAATAATGGCTTCTATGCACGTACCGATAAATCTGTGGAAACCAGTTCGCACAGATTTATCGGTCGTGTGTATGACAAATGGTTGCAATTTATCGTTGATCGGCGGCAGTTATATTTTTCATTAGATAAATCGTTGTCGATTGCTTTTGCACGTTTTTCAAAGCGTGTGGATGGCGATCGCTCACTCTCTATTCATACGTATGTAGGCAAATAGATAATATTTTATGAAAATTTTCTGTTCCTTTCATTACAATGCATTCTGTACTATTGGTTCTCATATAGAATCCAGTGGCTATAGTTTTAATTAGATTAAGTTACTATAATTTAGTAGTTAGTTGTATTGTATGAATTTTTTTTCAGCTTCACGGTGCATTTTGTATATAACAAGATTGAACAGAGAGAATAGAGGCACTCCATTTGCATACAAACACTGCGTATCGAATATCGGAACTCAACGCTACGCTTTGTCTATCCGGGAGAAACGATGACTTTACTATAAACATTTTATATGTCCCCATGATCATTTAACTTGTCCCCATAATATTTCTATATGTCCTCATAAATAAAATAAACCTGTTTTCTTACCGTTGTAGGTCCAAGATGTGAAGTGGGTCGTTTGACTGCATCTCTAGTAGGTTCTTCTGTATCATCTGTTAGTACTGCAAGTTGATGGGACCTTTTTTCCATATCGCTTTGGTATTTTATTGGATTCGCTAAAGCCTCGGCTAATTCTGATAGACGGTCCGGTACATAGTCCTGTTTAAAAATAACCTCTTTTTATATTACTTATTCGATATTTACATCGTCTTTTTTATATAATAATTTTATTAAATTAAATATGTAAAAAATATTCATAACTATTACTGTATATATATAGTTCAATATATGTTTGGCTGTAACAAGTTATATACTTGTTTTAAAAATATTAAATACTAGATAACAATTTTAATAATAATAAAAACCAATGTTGTTTTTTTTTAATAATAATGAAAGAGAATTAAGCTTTTAATATTAAAAATTTGTCAAAAAAAATAAACCTAAAAGAATAATAACTTATATAAATGACATGGAAGCATGCATAATGTTAGTATAATTATATCATAAAGATTCATCGTTCATAAGAATTATATAAAATTTGATAAATTAAGATGAAAATTTTAAAAAGTATAGATATCTTAAAAAGTCTTTGACATAAAAGATCAAAGATGAAAAGTGAAAAGACAATCCAATTTCCAAAATATAAAAACAATTTTTTTAAGGAACGATGCTTACTGCAATCGATTAAAAATCGTAAGATATTTAATTTATTTAATCACCGACACTAAATTTTCACTCAAATAAAAAATTATACACAACAATACAATAAAACATAAAATCTAATTTCATATTAAAAGCAACAATGAAATCAAAATATTTTCAAAATATTTACCTCAACTTGCAAATATATTAGCAAATTCGATAAAACTTTCGAAATACCCCAATCTTCAATGAAAGGAATGTTATCCACAAAACACGAACAAATATACTTCTAAGTAACCTTACATAATAACTGTGGTTCACCTTGACTTGCACATGAAGCAGCAGGCTGGCTGGCAAAGGTAACCCTAGTTCAGTGCGGAGCCCTACATGTCGGTATCCGGGGCAGAGCCCCAACACCGGGAGCACTCTGTGCCCCAAGAGACGACCGCTTTCCTCGTGAGCTGCTATACGTAGCATCGCCAGTTCTGGCAGGACTACCTGGAATTATATAAAAATATATTTTACCTTCACGCTATGAAGCTATACTTCACGCGACGAAATGAAAAATAATTCATTCCACCGAGTGGGAATTGAATCTACGATCATCTCGTTTATTAATATTATTTATTATTAATTAACTAATCTGCATTACTTTCGTTTTCTAATAATAATATCCTTTGAAAACAATATTTATATTGAAAACGGAACTCAACACCGCGCTTTGCGTCCAGAGGAATTTTTTTTTTTAATTTTTTATTTAATATTTTATTTCCTTGAATGGGAATCGAACTCATAATCTGTCACGGTTACACTCGCACGCTTGTACTCCTGCGCCACTTCTGGCCTCACATCATACAACAACCTCTAAACCGTATAATAACATGAGGAACGTAAAATTGTATAGAAAATCCAACAAAACTGTATTTAAAGTTTAAGTTAGGTACTATAGTATAGTAGTAGACTATATTAGTGCAATACTAACAGAAGCACCGCATAAAAGTTTGAAACAAAAACATTTGCAGAACTGAACTAGATAGAATACACTACTCATACATATTCGATGTAAGAATATGTATAAGTAGTGCGAAAAGAAATAAAAAAACAAAATAGAAAGTAAAAAAGAGAGAGCAGCGAATAAAAAAAAGGTGAGATCGAGAATGTCAGAACAAGATGTTGCGGTTTGAGTTACCAGAGCGGCAAATATAACAATGTTATATATCAAATTTTAAATGGAGATCGAACTCATAACTATCGCGTTTATAGTCAAACAATGTGCTACTGAGCCACTACGGTCACAATAATTCAATCATAAATTAATATGGTTATATGGTTTTTGGAAAGCTGATTTATTATACAGCAACTTGCCTTAGTATAACTTTAATAGCTGCTTTTTACAACTTTTTTAATAAAAATCATGGAGGGATGCTGGAACAGCAATTCAAGTAGAAGATTTACTTCCGAAACAACTTCCGATCTGCATTAGTGCTGTCGGATATGGGTATATTTAAGAGATGTTATACAGAAACGAATTTTAAATCAAAGCAAAGCAATAAAGTTGGCTATTTATTTTTAGTAGTAGGTATAGAATCAAAATTAAAATCAAATCAGCTTCACGCTGTATCCCGCATACAGCAGGGTAGGCAGAGGGAACCTAGTGTTAAGACACCCCGTTCCCCACTTTCTGCCGAATTCTGGAGTCATTGCGTGTTAAGTTGCAGAACTCAACGCCGCGCTTTGCCTCAGTTGTAGTAGGTAGGTCTCTAAAAGATTTTGGGTTCTTCACGATCACAACTATAAACGGTTCTAACCACTAGACAAATCACGAGCCAAGGCATCATTTATTAAATAATATTTTCAAAGGAGTTTGGGATACCAGTTACTATTCATACGCACGTACGCCCTAAAAATAAAACCCACATGAGCTTGAGCTTCACCGCAGTCTAGTAAAAACACGGGATTAGAAAAACATACCTTAAAATTTACCAATAAATATATTAGTACGTTCGAAGGGAATTATTTGAAACTATACTAAACGTATAGGAAACAACCAACGAAATCTTTCATGTTAAACAAAAAATAAACTAGAAGCACCACAAAAGAATTCATTTGCAGCATCTACTACAATAAAAATGGAAATGTAAACGTACGGCGGACCATTACCACGCATACTATGTTTATTTATTTATCATTTGCTTGTGGTCCACGTGCGAAATTAAGATGTCGAACATTAAGACCGGTTTCCACTGCAACAGAGAAATGAGCGGGTAATGCTAAGGCTGGAGGACTTCTCATTTTCACTAAAAAAGAGTTTTAGTATTTTGTAATTACTTCTAGGAACACTCATGTCTTTTTCACCAGTGGAAACTCGGCTTTACACTGTAATTAAATACGGCTGTGATGTCGTTTTGTTTTCAACGTTTATCTTTTCATTATCTCCTCCTGTGAAGATTTCCTCGATTTGCCTTTTTTAATGGTTCGAAATAGTTTTATAAGGAAATTGAATTAAATTTCTAGTGACACTACATCTTACTATAAACGATTATGAGTTCAATCCTCACACGGGGAAATGAATTATTTTCTTTTTCACGCTCTGGTAACAAATCTAAGAGAGTAGCGTTGCGTTATACCACTCTACACACAATGTCTCGAAAATTGGTCGCAAAATAGCGCAATGGAGTGTCTTAACACTAGAATCCCTGTGTCTACATTCATATATAGTATAATATATAAGTAAAATAGAAATTTTATTTATCCATACTCTAACAAAAACAATATTCTTTCCATAACTGTATATAAAAATTCCACTTAAACAATACGATGAGTAGTGAACGAAAGTTTTGCTTAGTTTCCTCTAACTTTCCACTTTAACTGATAGGTTTATTATATTTTTGTTGAGATAAAAGTATTTTCAGGTTCTTACAATATATTGGATAGGTGCTTGAAAAGTTTTCGATCGCTAATCGCGTATTATTCTCAGCAAATTATGAACTTTGAAAGTATTAGATAAGTTAGGTATCTAAAATATATACTCATTACAAAACTGGTTTCCACATTTACCCATTACTGTTAGAAAGAGCCACATATGAGTGGGAGTGTTTTAACTCTACAGTTATTTAGCAAAATTATTCTTTTTATATTTACGTATAAAAAAAATCTTTATTATTGAATCCCACAAATTCTACTTTAAAAAGCTAACATGCCTTACATACTTTACTATATCGATTCCATTAAAAAATTCAAAACAAGAACGAAATCTATGGAACCGTCGTAGTCCAGCGGGACAGCGTTAGACTGTAACCAAGACGGTTGTCGATTCAATTCCCACTCGAGGAAATTAATTATATTAATTTTTCACTCTGGCAACAAGATTAAGTCTGACCTTTTTTATGGCCTCCTAAATGCAAAAATACATTTTAAAGTAGACATTAAAAATTAAGATAAGAGTGATGTGAATATATTCTACCAAAAATTGCAGTTGTAAGTCCAGCACTGACGCCAACGATATCACTGCATCTTACACTTACTACTCACCTTCTTAAAAACAAAAGGCTCGTCCCCATAAACGGGATTGATCCCATTGTTGGGCACCACTCGCGTCCTGAACTTCTTGCGCACCGTGTCGGCCGGCAGCCCGAACATGTCCACCTCCACGTACGTGCCCGTGCGCTTGTCCGTCAGCAGCTGCCCCGACACCACGCTCACCGACAACGAGCCCGCTATGATGCCGTCCACGGTGCTCTCCGCGAACGGGATCCAGGCGGCGATCCTGTATATAGAGATCATCATTCATTATTTAATTAAATCAAAACTTAAATCTGCTTCACGCTTTATCCCGCACACAGCAGGCAGAGAGAACCTAATATTAAGACACTTCGTTCCCCACTTTCTGCTGAATTCTAAAGGCATTGCGTGTTGAGTGGCAGAACTCAACGCCACGTTTCGACATCAGAGCGAAGAAATATAAATTTAAGTAAATATTTAATCTCCTCGAGTGGGGATCGAACCCATAACCAGTCGATTTTACAATCACACTTTGTACCCCTGTGACACGACTGGCCTCTAATAATTTAATCATATAAAAACAAATACTGCAATATATCTATATATTTTTTCTAAGTAAAAATCAATACATAATTTCATTATGTATGTTTATTGGCAGTTTTTGATTAAATAAACAGTTGTTTTATTTTGTAATACAACACAATATGTGTTGTAATATCTGGGTTATAGTAATATTTGTTCAAAATTTACAAGATTCATTATAAAAATGTGTTTTCTTTAATTTCATAAAAACGAATGTCTATGAATATTGCTTCAAATTTATCCTATGACCTATAAAATCTGCTGAGAAAACAGCTATTCAAAATAAAGACCTATGAATAATATTGGCAATTGTGCTTTGAAGCAGTTAAAATATTTTTTATATCTTAGTAATTATTAAGTTAGTGCATATTGGTTTAGTTTTGTAGTCAATTTAAAAAAAATATTTTATTGGCACGTTGGCACAGCTATAGAGAAGAATGCTAATATTTAAAAAAAAATTGTGAATATGGTTGTTGTTTGAAAATTTACTAGTTTAAATAAAACTATCAACAACAACAACAATATACTTTACTAAAATTAACATCAGAACTAGAGCAAACACAGCAGAATATAGAATCAATTCACCTTTCTCCTCATGAACTCGGGTTTAAGTAGATAGCCGCATCGTCGGTTGTACTCGAAAGTTCCCAGGTTCAGTTGCATCGCAAGATCTAAAGTTTGGTAGTTAAGCGCCACTAACTGGCAGCCCGCGTTCCAGAACACCTGCAATATAATAGTAGCTTGACTTATTTAGTAGTTTTAAAGGAAACCGTAATCAAGTGTTGTTAAGGCCGTTCGTTTTTAAACATGGCGTTTGTTGTTTCAAATTACATTGGGGAATTAATATATTGAAATTGTTTCCATTGCCCCGCCATTATGCGGCGTTAAGTTATAAAAAATCAACGGAAAGTAGAGATATAGTGTCTTATTACGTGTTGTGGCGGAATTCAACGCCCGGCTTTGCCTCATTACCGGAGGAGTGGGGAAATGAAAATATGAAAAATTTCAGTACCCAGAGTAGGAATCGGACCCAGAACCGCGTTTGTAGACGCACGCCTCTGCTCCTGCGCCAGGATGGTCTCAATACCTACATGTACATATATTATTTTACAATCTTAAAAAATATCCTCTTTCAAAATAATATATAAATTACCTATTCAAAAACTTACTTGTGGCATGAAATTAGAAGAATCGAACCTAGTACCAGCGGGGTAGACTCTCGACAGCTGATGTTTGTTGTAGTTGACGAATTCAATGGGACGCTCCTTGAGTAACGTAGTCGCTTGTTTTTCGTCGAACGATGACATTTCGTAGAACCGGTTCTTTTCTATTTGAACAATCACAAAATAGTAACAAATACAAAATGCTTAAAAGCATAATTTAAAAAAAAAAAGGTGTGTTAAAACATTTCATCACCACACACCACTCAATTTTCGAGGAAATGATAAATCATGCGCGAAAATAAAATTATTTTATAACCATAAGTGGGAATCGAACCTACAACTGACATGTTTAAAGTCAGAATCCGTGCTACTGCGCCACGACGGCTCTATCAAGTGCTTACTATGAATATATTGTGTATTCGTACTTAGATGCGTCAAATACACTTAGCTATTTTTATTTGGCTACGAGGTTGAGGCCGCGGAACGCTTCAGCTTCACGCTGTATCCCGCACACAGCAGAGTAGGCAGAGGGAACCTAGTGTTAAGATTCTCCGTTCCCCACTTTCTGCCAAATTCTAACTCTCAACGCCGCGCTTTGCCTCGACACCAGAGCGAAAGAAATCGAAATATAAATTTAAATAAATATTTCATCTCCTCGAGTGGGGCTAGAACCCACAAACAGTCGGTTTTACAGTCACAGTAAAGTAAAAAATAAAATTAAATACAATTTCTATTTAATTTATTTCATAGAATTTCTAAAAATATATTAAAAAGTTACTGCGCGTATAATTATTATTAAAAATTTACAACACAAAGTAAAGATTTCGAATTTTCATTTGAGAGAGTGTTTCAGCAAAATGTATAAATCCTTTTTAAGTTTTCATGTCTTTTTGCGTCGACATTTTTAAGCTTTAATGTACCTAGTCTTGAGGACTTTTGTATTATTGTTATGAAAATTTATTATTCTTTTTAGGTATCCAGAAAATAGAAAGATAGGCAAAGGAACCTTGGGAACCTAGTGTTAAAAAACTGTTATGAAAAATGTCAAACATTTTATTCCTCTGAGTGGCGACGGCTTCACATATATTTATAATTTATAATTATTTGAGAAACAAAAAAAATTAAACAGGAAGAGTAAATTAATAAACAAGAATATTAAAAGAGGTTTTATGTACATATATATTCATGGCGTGGAGGCTATCGCGTTCTATGTGTTCCGTTTGTTGCTGCACTACGATTGTCCATTTAATATAAGAAACTAATTTATGTTTAAAATTATGTTATAATTTTTGATTTGAGAATATCAATGTGATCCGTAATAGAATGAATTTGTAGTAAAGCAACTTTTTGGTATAATTGTAAAGCTCTCGTTGCTGAGTCGATCCACACTTGGGGATATGTATTATTCTTATTTTCTCGTTTTAGTAAAAAAAGCAATGCGCGGCGATGATTTCCCACACTCAACAATGTCTTGAAACTTATGCGGTGCGTGGAGAACGGAATGTCTTAACACAGGAGTCTCAGGGTCTGACCAGCGCGACTGTTATAGTGGTTAACACTAAATCTATTAGGCTACAGCTGCATGATAGCGTTTCGCACGCCGTCGTAGCAATATCTCGGCACACCGACACCTGCACGTACTATAGTGAAGGCAAAGATGACGCAGTAAATATGTTAATTCGGAACGCGACGAAGGCAATGACAAAAAGCATTGTGGAATATAATTTAAAGATGGCTTTGAAAGATAGGAACGCAGCAGTCACCTCTTCCACCATAGCGGTCATGCCCTTATCCTAGTGCAAAATTCCTCACATCCAAATCAATTACGATAAATGTTTAACATGTACTTATAATTATGTAATTAAATATATATTGTAATATGTAAAATTGTTAAATATATATATAAATATAAACACTCGCTTAACCTTAGATCTAAGTAAAATTTTGTAAAATAATGTAAAGATAAAAATATAATTTGCTTATTATAGATATTGATTGTATGTAAACGACAATGTAATTAATATATATGATAAGGATATTAGATATAATAATAAATTTAAAAAGTGTACGGACCAAGTGTCTGTAGTGTTAAGAAATAAAATAAATAAAAAAAAAAAAAAACACTAGGTTCCCCCAAAATGCGGGATAAAGCCTGAAATAATAAAAAAAAGGTGCTATAATATATCGCAAATTGCTTAATAAGGCAACTCACTTTCAGCATTTTCAAAAGACGAGAAGTGCACAGGCTGTACGTAGTTGACCAGAGCAGATATTTCAGCTGCAGCGTGCGTTTCGCGAGCCTCCTCCGCGGGCCCTCCCTCGGCTTCTGCACCGCCCTCTTCCTCGCTAGAACTTTCAGATTCTGATGATTCGGATGATTCTTTTGAGCCTTGGCGAACTAGCTGGGATTAAAAATCGAAAAATATATTTACAGATAGTTCGCTAATACGAAGATTTAGCGTGAAAATGAGTAAAAATAAAGAATTAAATATACATATGAAACGAGAACAATACGGACATTTTTTTAAAATGATGATTTAAAAAATGAAATATAAATAATTTTTCAGTACTATCGATAAAGACGAGGCTATATACATTATGAATACATCACTTTAATCATTTCAATGGAACTGTTCCTGCAATCAGAGTTACATCGGGGACTTAGAATGAGACACAACTCCTACTTATTTACGCACTTAAGAGAAACCTCAAGAAAAAGATAATAAATGTATATAAAATATAATCTTATAATACTTCCAACATTTCTAATTAAATAAAATAAAATATAAACTGCACGGCTGTATTTGCAACGCGAAGCAGTAAAGGTACAACTTATGTTCCCACAAAGGCAATGTGACGCGAGCAACGCAAGACCCGAGTATTAAGATTTCTAAGAAATCTTATATCCTCGGATAAATGTTCTACATATTTCAAATATCTACCAAAATATATAAAATTTTATTTATGTTTACTTGCTCATCATCTGAATTTATTATTATTTAATTAGAAAAGACAAAAAATTTAAGGAGCAGTGTCACCACTGTCTGATTTAGTCCCCGACAGTCTTATCTGCCAGACACGCTATAATTATGCATTTCATAAGACTCGAATAGCAATATCTAGTAGATACACATTTGCCACATACATTTCATTTATACTTTTTTATTTGTAATTTAAAAATATAACAAATCGTATGAATTGTTACCTATTGTTATCGTTCATTAATGAGAAAATTATTCTCGGAAATATAAGAGATAGTTATTTTGTATTTTCATTCTCTATCTGTGAGATAGTATTGAATATTAGATTACTATCTGAAACTATATTCGTAACCGGTGAAACTGGCCCTAGGTGTTTAGTAATAATATTTTTTTCTAGCCTCGGAACCTAGTGTTAATACACTCCGTTCCCAGTAAGACACGTTCATTCGTTTCCCATTTTCCGCCAAACTCTGCAGGCAAAGGATGCGAGTGACGGAACACAACACCGCGCTTTGCATTATTACCAGAGCAACGAAATGAATATAATAAAGACTAGATTTCATCTTCTCGAGTAAGAATCAAACTCACAACTTTCGCATTTACAGTCGCACGCTTGTACCCCTGAATCACAACTGCTGAAATTCAGGTCTCCACTTTAAAAATGTAAAAATTGTTTATTCATCTTAAAATAGCGAATAAATATACGTAGATTTTCATTTTCAAAACTATAATCATAGCTGGTTTTATTTGAAAAAAACATTAGATCAAAACAATATAAACATACAAATACTAACTTATAATACAATCTTTTAATAACTAACATCATCCCTCATACAAAATCAACACACCCCTACCCCTTTATACAATATTTAATATAACAATTCTACGTATAAGCATAATTAATTTCCTGCTACGTTCTAGCAAATACATATATAAACGTATATAAATATATGAGTATTTTAGTACGAACCGTACTCTAACTGTACAAGTCCCGAGCACCCCGCGGCAGAGCGATAACATTGTACATTAAATAGGCTAACGCTTATTTGTATTATAATATTGTATTATTATATTAGAGGCCAGTCGTGGCGCATGGGCACAAAGTGTGACTGTAAAATCGACTGGTTGTGCGTTCGATTCCCACTCGAGGAAATGAGATATTTACATTTACATATATTAACATTTATATTTTCATTTCTTCGCTCTTATAATACGCAACGCCTCCAGAACTCGGTGGAAAGTGGGGAACGGAGTGTCTTAACACTAGGTTCCCTCTACCTACCCTGATGTGTGAGTGCGGGAGACAGCGTGCTGAATTAATGAATTTTAATTATGAATTTAATATTATAATAAAAAACAACTTCAAGTTTTTCCTACATAATTATTAATAAATTCAGTTTTCTAATTTTCGAGATATTATTATTACGCTGTTAATTAAACATGCCAATTTAATAATATCTATTATTTATCCAATTGTTCGTTAACAAAATATATAAATGGATTAGTACGGTAGGCAAAAGTAAATAAAGTGCTTAAAAATAAAACATGATAACGATACTGATCCCATGGAGGCATCGATTTAAGCTTCCGCTGTATTCGCTGAGGGTCGAATAGAAAAAAAATGTGCATAAAATTATTATTTTTGTATAACATTAAAGTATTTATAAAATAAATCCTTATAAAACCTGTTGTCAGGCAGGATACCTAGCGCGTAATTTTAACGTGGTTTCTCCGTGGTTTAGAAATAACCCACAACCTTCACGCTTAAAATTAACTGCTTCCCTACTACTACGCCTACTACATCCACTTCATATCTCCCGTCGCTACTAAACATACCTCCCAAATATATCACTTCAGTCACTAGTTCCAATATCTTTACATTTCTGGCGCCTACAAGAGGCAATTCGCCTTCAAGTCACTTACCTTCACTCTCATGTCACTTTATCTCACTCTTTGGAGACAGCTAGCCAAATTTAAATTGGACAACCTGACTGAAACTGACGCGCAACCTTGTTTAACACTTGACTGGATGTCGAACCCAGGGCGACATGCCAGCTCCTACTCCCACACAGGCTGAGAGATCTCTTTTAAGAGTATTTATATTGCCTATATTTATGTTACCTGCAGCAAGGGTTCGCTTACATTGTAAAGGGCAGTATCTCCCATAATCTCTTCGTTGTAACAACCCTGTTAAACGCCTTTACCGAGTCAATAAAATCACTGATTTTTTTTGGTTTACGGCCAAGAATTTTATCGTGATCATGCGAAAGGAAAAGATCTGATTCATACACCGTATTTTTCAGGCCTTTCGAATGTTTCTTGCATCTTTCTTACTAATATTTTAGAATAAACTTTAAGTTTAGGTACATTGTGGATATTATGTTATTTTGAATGTTCATTTTCAATATTATTTTTAATGTCGTGCTTTTTAATTCAGTAACTATTAAAATTTAAGTCCAGTCTTTGATAATTTTGAGAACCGATGGTTTGAATTGAAAAAATGATATATATAAAAAAAAACCTAATTATTTATATTTGACCACGCAAGCAACATCTCACGGTAAAGCTAGTATATTACAAACATACCGGTCCATGTGCTATCTCGCCGTTGCCCTGCGGCGTAGGCTCCTCCTTCTCCTCTTCCACCAGAACTTCCTCCTTTTTGTGATGATGATGATGTTTTTTCTTATTCTTTATTATTATTTTGTTTTTTAATAGCGACGGGGGTGGCATTTCCCCTCCTGTTCGGAACAAACAAATTTCTTCATAACAAATACATTTATAAAACTATATTAACATAAGAAGGACGTCTTGTGACAGCACCGCATATTCTCACTCAGGGGAATAAATTATTTTCATTTCTTCACTCTGGTATTCAGACAAAGCACAGCGTTAAATGCCGACACTCACAATTTACAAAGTATTTAAGAAGTTACAAAGTACAAGTTATATTAAGATTTACAAGTAAAAATATAGTAGAATCATCAAATATAATAAATGATGTCATGGTGGCGCAGTTGTGAAGTGGTTGTAACGATGGTTCTAGGTTCCAAAAAGTATAGGGATGTTACAAATAAAAATACAGTAGAATCCGCTTACTATTACACATAATACGACATATGTGGTAAGTACTTAAAAAGAGGAGAGTCTCAGATATATTTTCATACATTTCTTAACGCTTAATAAAATCAGAAACAAAAATCAGCTTCACGAAGTATCCCGCACGCAGCAAGATAGGCAGATGGAACCTAGTGTTAAGACACTCCGTTCTAAATCCGTTCTAAATCTGTTCAAAAAATCTCATCATCAGCTTTAATACACATAACAACGCGCCACACGTTTGACTTATAGAAAAAAAAGGGCTTTAGGAACCTTAACGTAACTTTTAAAGACATTCCGTACGCATAGGTTTCATTTTTGTTAATAATTTCAGTTACAGTTTTTTTTTCAGACAGACAGATGTTAATAAACTATATATAGGCCACTATTAATTGCGATTCGGCTAAGGAAATCCAAAAAACAAACCCTCCATTTGATTATTTGATGTGAAAGAAACATATCATACACGAAAGCAATATATGAACGGAAGCGCTCACTGCCGGCGCGCCCCTTAGTGCATAATTACTAGATATTTATATTCCGTTTCATATAAAACGATTTATGTTTTAAAATGTGTGATGTGGTGCATCTTTGCATTTATATTGCGGAGAAAATGGGTTGCGATGACAAAGTGTTATCGCTGTTTTAATATTCATATAGCTATATATCTATATAATATTTATAACTTTTCCTGCTTGTATTGAGTTTAATAACGGAGTGATTCGTCACTTAGCACTCTCTATCTCTCCGTCACATTAAAAAGTGTTTTAAAATCAGAATGAAGAAATTGCAGTGCGATTTTTAAAAAAAAATCTTTAATTAAATAATAACAAGAATTGTGTATTTTGGCCCACGGTTCACTCCGCCGCATATAAATTCATCATATGTGAAAAGGAAAACACTAAAACTTCAATTATTACTTTGTCTGATATTATTCTTGCAGTCAAATTAACGCTTCTGTATTCCGATGACTACACTGTAATAATTTAAAAACGTATTTCAAAATCATTACTAGTTTGTGTTTAAAAAAAACATTAATCATTACAAATTTAATAAAAAACATTAATCATTAAAAATTTAATAAAAGACATTAATCAAAAACATTAATCATTACAAATTTAATAAATAAAATAAATATACGCTCGCGTGAATGCCGAATTTTCAGCTCCCTTCGATTTCGTTTACTTATGTAAATTTTGATAATCACTTCTGAATTGTCAATAATGAAACCAGTTTAAATTGTTGTATTTAGGAAAACAAAATCGCCTAAAGCAATTCTAATTTAATTGTATCCGTTTGAATACATGTGGACGTGGAAATGTTTAATTATTCAAACTCTATCAGAGCCACGTGATAGCCCTAAAAATAGAGGATTGAGTGTTTTTATACTATACATGTGACAGTAAAAAACCCGGACAAGCGCGAGTCGGGCACGCCCACAGAGGGCTCTCGTGTCTTTTCTGAAATTAAAGCTTAAATTAGCAGCAGAACCCTTTCATCTGATATCTGACTTGAATTAAATTTGGCCACCTTTTTAAGGCTTTTATTTTAATGTGATTGTGATTTGTGATTAAATCCTAAAAGGATTTAATCACAAATGTATAGTTTTCAGATTTTTTCCTAGCTAGCTAGCTGGCATATTTCATAATTCTAGATCAACAATACGTAAGTACCTTATTAATTTTGATACCATTTATAGAGTCGAATATATACGCGTTGTTTGCTATATATAAGGCCATATATAATTTTTAAGTAAATGTAGAAATAAGTTTTTTTTTTCAGTAAATTACAAAGCCGTAGATAAGCTAAGGGCTAAGTATAGATATATTTTGAATTTCAATTTGATAATTCCAAGCGTTCCTGAGATAAAGGCTCTTAACAGAAAGACAGACGAACGTACAACAGTGATCGTATAAGGGTTCCTTTTTCCATAAAAAATACGGAACCCTAAAAATGTATTTTTTTCTTTGATAATAAATAATTACTCATATAGTATGTAAATGTCTCAATAAATTAATGAATAGATAGTAAATATTGATTAATATCAATTCCATATCTAAAATCATGTTAATTTACCTAGAGGGCCTTTACTAGAGGCAGTCGTGTCGCAGTGGGACGGTGCCGACAAAAAAGCAATGGTTATAGATTCGATCCCTCCCTCCTCAGAAGACTGATTACATTTAATTTATTTTTAATTTTCCGATTTGGTATAAAAAGAGCGTCGTTAAGCTCCGCAACTCAACACACAATGTTTCGAAACGTATGCCTGTGTATTTTTGAACTTGAAAATTATAAATTATATCAACATAGACGTTGAAAATATAAATTATTATAATATATAAACATCGATTTTTAATTATTAATAGATAGATACCTACTATAAAACGAACTATCGAGATTTATTTTAACAGCGCTCATGACTCAACGCTTCATCAAACGCTGTAACTGACTTCAAAGAATGGCGTTAATAGCACTGTTAGGTAAGACTGCTATTCTTAGCAACTGTCGCACCTTTTACCGTGGATCAGAGGTGATGGTACATACATACGTTTTAGTATATTAGATGTTAAGGTCAAAAGTCAATTTGTCATTGTGACCAATTTAGACTACGTGTTGAGTGTATATTTTTTTAGAACGGTTGACATTTGTAGATTTAATTTAAAATTACGTACATTTATGTTATAGTTAAGTGGATTTCTAAAAGTTTTACAGTGATTTTGATTTTGATGATTTTGTTTGGGCACCTCGAATGAGTGAATGGTGAAAGAATGGCAAAAAAGATTTATGATGGAAAAGTGAGCTATAAGAGAGGGAGGGGGAGACCTAGGTTGACCTTCCAAAGCACAGTTTTATAGTAATTCTTAAAAAGGTTTAATATTTTTTTTATTATTCACAAGATCAAGTTTTGCTCAGCAAGATACCAACAAAATAGATTGTATTTCTCCTAACAGTTTGCTTTCAGTTGACTATAAAGGCATCTCGGGCTGGAAGGAGCTCAATATAGCTCCAAAATTTGATACGTAACCACTCTCTGGACAACAATTTTAATCTATACATTCATAAATAGAGCAGCAGCCAATATTGAACCTGAATTTAAGGAAATGCGTTGTAATATCAGTAAACCTATCGATCGGTACCTACAGTTTTCTGAACCAAGCTCTTTTTTGAAAAAAAAAAAATTAACAACTTTGTGTTTCTAATTCTAGTGTTCATTAATTTTACCGAAAACTTTAAATATATATAATAATCTTAAATAAAACATATAAACTTACATAGTAAACAATAATATTTTTTTCAAACATAATATTCACAATAATCTATTAAGCTTATTAATAAAAAATCGAATATTTGTTTTCAATTCCTGTCCAAAAGGGTGAAACGAAGAGGAATAAGAAATCCCATATTGGTAAGAGAATTACCGCAGGTAGGTTCTAACCACAATATCGATTTCAGCTCGTATCAATATGTCTTTTGTTCGTTAACGACGACAATTTCGTTTTGGTAAACCATTCGTATATTAAAATGAAATTTATATTCAATTTAAGTGAAAGCAAATTTATCCTTTTAGCTTTAGAAAACATTTCGAGTAATTGAAGGCATCTATGACTATCCATATAAAGTTAAAAATAAATGAGTTTATTATATGCGGCTTCGCCCGCTTCATAATTGTTTATTCATTAATTAAATTATCGTCGTGTTAATAGTTAAAGGTTAGTTAGTTTGTATCATAATGCTTTTGCTTAGTTTTCAACTAACGCGATCGACATGTGAGTGAAATCTAGTTCCGTTTAAACATTTTAATTTGGGCAAGAAAAAAAAACCCAAGCCAAGAGGCCAGCCGTGGCGCAGGGGCACAAAGTGTGACTGTAAATGTGACTAGTTGTGGGTTCGATCCCCAATCGAGGAAATATTTATTTACATATATATTTCCATTTCTTCGTCGGCAAAGCGCGCGCTTCACGCTTCGCTCCAAAATTCGGCGAAAAGTAGTGAACGGATTGTTTTAACACTAGGTTCCTTGTGCTGACCCTGCTATATGCGGGATATAGGGTGAAGCTGAAAAAAAAACATTCTCTATTTTAGTTATTCTAATTTGATAGAAAAAAAAGCATTAAAGCCGAAATAATTTATGTAGGTGGCAGCAATAATATGTTTCCAAAACGCAAACATCACATAAACTACACAATATCGTAACAATCACAGGCCAGGTTTCCTTATCGGACGCAATTTACTATACGTTATACCGTTATGCGTGGTAATAGTAACAATCGTAATGGTTACGAGTAGGTTACGCGACTGACTATTAGAGGTTTTAGGTTTTTTTAACAGATATTTTTTATAATAATAAAAATATGGTGTTACAGATGAAGAATGAAAGAAAGATGAATGCCGTGAAGGTGCGATCTCTTCGTAGGATGTGCAAAGTCAGCTTAGCTGATCAAATCCGCAATGAATTCGATCGAATGAGATACACAGAATGGTAGATACTAGCGAGGGTGTAACGGTGAGAATGAAGAAGAACGTCCTCAGCTAGTTTGGGCACGTAGAACGAATGAGTGATAAAAAAATGGCAAAAAAGATTTATGACCTTGGAAGATCAAACACAGGAAACACAGTATCAAACATAATGAAGGAAGGTCGCGTAAAAAGCATAAGGAGGGCAGTTAGAGAGGACGGAGCGCTAAGCCCCGTAGGGTTGCGTACCTCTTTCGCCTCGTCCACTGTCATAATAAATCTCTTTATACATTTAATTAATTTGCGTTACGAACTAAAGTCAATAGTATAAAAAGAAACAAAATCAGCTTTACGCTGCTTCCCGCACACAGCTGAGTAGACAGAGGGAACATAGTATCAAGAAATGAAAATAGGTACTAAGGGGATGGACTAAATAGGGATCGAATCCACAACCACCACGTTACATTCACACCTTTGTGCCTCTGTGGCGGTCTTTCCAGTCATTAGTATACATGTATAAATATATTATAACAATATAAAACATGACTCAATAATATATAGAGGGATAAAAGATAAAATGTAATAAGCAATAAAATAAATTACACTTTATATATGAAACCACCCTCAACCCTTCACCGGGGTATATGTATGAGTATGTAATTGTAAACTCGAGGTATTCAGGAAGGTTCGTGTATAATCAAATATAATTAAGAAGAAATACTTTGGCGTATTATTGTCCTGTAGGTACTTCAACAATCATCTCCTAGAAATTCCCTTAAATCTTATCTATTATTAGAAATGTTATGGAGACTCTTTCACTATTAATACAGTGAAACATTGACATGCACCACTAGATTATATAAGACGATCTCAAATCGTTGGAATCTTTAAACGTAGACTTAAAAAGTTCTACCTTGAACAACACTCATAACCTGAGCATATTGTGTGTATGTATTAATTTAAATATTGTATGTGAGTTTTATATATGTATGCTTAAGTATATTTATATGTATGTTAATTCTGGTTTTATATATATAAAATTAGCTTCACGCAGTATCCCGCACACAGCAGAGTAGGCAGAGGGAACCTAGTGTTAAAACACTCCGTTCCCCACTGTATATATAAAAAAAATTAAGGCCTTTACTAATTTGGTACAATTCTAATTTCAATAACCAAGCTAACAATTTAACAAAAAAAGAATTTTTTATACAATTTTCGATAATCCCGGAAGTTGTAAAAAATTTTACATAAAATTCTTAAAATCGGGACAGTTAAGTCTCAAAGTCCACGAAAACGAAAACACTGACGAATAAGCTTATATAAAAAAAAATACTTACCAGGCTCCAATTGATGAGAATCCAAAGGCTTATCGAGTAGCATTTCACCAAATATATCTCTACAGTAGTTCGCAATCTTAGCTTGCTGACGAGGATTGCAATGATTTTCAAAACTCAATATAACGGGATAGTCGGACGTCTTGAATGCACTTTCTGCTATCGCTTCTAGTACTTCTTTCGCGCTGATTTCTGGTACAAATGTGTATCCGTGGACGATCACCGGCTCCTCTGTCCTTCCGTTCCAGAAGTCTAACTCTACACACCTGAGAATAGGAAAATTGATTTAATTTTTTAAAACAAATAAAATTTGTATGCTATGCTGTAATTGTTAGTCGAATATATATTATAAGGAAATTTCATTTAATGCGTTGAACTAAAAAAATGGATAATGGAAAAAATAGATTTTCTCATATATACATATCCTATATAAAGACAGCAATGAGTTACAATTTGATTTTTTTAAATAAATAAATGTAGAAATTTGTGCTTTTTTTAAATTACTGGCAATGATTGGCTGCGGAAAGCTAAAGATAAACTTAGCGTACAGTTGAAGAATCAGTGATTGAATATACTGTCTTCAGGATAGTGATAGAAATGTCCCCAAGGTATCAAGGTACCTAGAACCCACAATTATGGTGTACGATAAAAAAGAATTGCAAGAAAGGACGAAAATAATTCAGATAAAGAAAATCCCAACCGCACTACATATGCACAAATATTTAATTACTAAAAATATTTCTTTGCTATGGGCCCAACTATACATATACTTCAAGCACGACAGTCCAAAAACTAAGTTATCTTAATACCATTTCATTGTATTCATCGCTCTCTAAATTGAAACTGCCTTACGAAATAGCTGGGAAATTCGTCCGCACTCCAATTCGGCAGCTTCAACCCGACTCTCGGCTATAATTGAAACTGTAGTAGTTAGTAGTACCTATCCGTTAAAAATACATGAAAGTTCTAATCAAAAATTTAACTAACTTTCGTTTAAAACTTGAGGCAGTCACGCGCAGTGAGTGGCGGCGTCCGACTGTTTAACCGATGCATGTTCCAATCGGAGGAATTATTGTCTAACAAATATGTTTATTTGCCTCCTCTAATAGATAAAGCGCGGCTATGACTTCCGCCACGCAATGTCTCAAAACTTAGACGAAATCTTATCATTCAAAAATAATAAGAAAACCAAAAAATAAAATATAGAAAATAATATTTTATTTCAAAGTAATAAATAGATTTATTATTTACTATCTAAAATCCGTTTTTTTTTTGTTTTGTGTATATTTAGTAGTATTTCTTTATATATTTCTTGGCTACCTTGGTTGTATCTCGCACACATCAGGGTAGGCAGAGGGAACCTGGCCATCTAGTGTTAAAATACTCTGTTCCCAACACTTCAGTTCCTGCTAAGAAACTTTTTTTTTCCCCACTTTCCGCCGAATTCTCGAGGCATCAAACGTTCAGCGGTGGTACTCAAATATCATTCAATAATTTCATTTATTAATTATCAATTTTAAAGTAATCGTAGTAGGATGGACGGATCCCATCGTCAGATTCTAACTTGGTGGCAATAGGACTATATGGTAGTACGTATGTGCCAATAAAAAAATCGGTTCAAAAACGACGGTGAAATAAAGGGCCACACAAAAAAAAAATATTTTTCCAATATAAGTTTTTTAATTTCCAATATGTTCCCAATTTGGAAACGAAGTATATTGATTTGATCTAAGTAATTAATACATTATTGCAACATGTATTGTGTACAATCTCAATAAATGTAAAAAAAACAAAAGCAAATACTTTAAGATCATTAAATTTTCTTTTGTGGCCGAAAAATCTTTTGAAGTAACGAGTAGACGAAAGCTTCTTGCATTGATGAGCCCTTTCTTTGACAATACTGTAGAAGTAAAGTTATAACAAAATTGTAATACAAATATTTATAATTAGCTGTAAACGAGAGGGGTTGTGGGTTACATTCCTATTCGACGATATTGGAACATTTAATATTTTCATTTCCTCGCTCTGGTAACTGGGCAAAGCGCAGCGTGGAGTTCCGTCAATTAACATACAAAGCCTCCAGAATTTAGCGGAAAATGGAGAACGGAAATGTCTAAATGGGAACGGAGTGTCTAACACTGGGTTCCCAAGTTTCCTCGGCCTATCCTGTTATGTGTGGAATACAGCAGATTATATTACCATTTCGTTTGCAGCATCGCACAAGTTGATTACACAATTGGTTTATTTCCCGTTTTGACGGACGGTTTTTAACAATATCATCATAAAACAAGTCTTCCACATTTTTAACTTCATTGAAATAAATTATATGTTCACACAAAAAGGCATGGTTATTCAAGATTTAATTAATATTACATATTTACTAACGATATCTATTAATGAAAACCGCACTAAGATTTATTGCAAAGTTTCTTCTTGGAAATCTCGACTATGCTTTATACTTTGCATAGATGATGACTTAAAAGTAAATTAACAAATTATTATAATCCACTTAGGATATTTCTAAAGGGGCACGGAATGTCTTCAAACTAGGTTCCCTTTGCCTATCCTACTGTGTGCGGAATACAGTGTGACTCTATAAAAACAAAAACTTGTGGAACGATTCATAATAACAAGATAACAATTCAATTTAGACTAGATTTGTCATACAAAATCATCTACATACAAAATCACCGAATATAAATAACTACTTTTTTATTACCTGATATTTATTACTTTTATATATTCAGTATAAGAAACACTTGATTTTATTTTACAATGTTAAAACAGATTGCAGCAATCGCTAATAGGGTTTCTGAGTATTGTTAGCTTTGAACACGCGGGTGTCATAGAATTGACTTCTAAAACATTTTTTTATGTTTATGACATACAGTACCTACATATTATATTGTTAGAAATCGGAAGCGGTTATTGTATAAAAAAAAACACGATAAAAACACACATCGTCCACATGTTTCTAAACTATTTGGAAAGGGATACTACGTAATTGCAATAAGTGACATGTATCACCTATTAACAATACTTCACACTAGTTTCCTTAGCCCCCAAAGCAATAGCCCCCGATTGGCACAATTCCACTACTTTTATCATCTTTTTCACCTAAAAATCTACCCTCTTTTACACAAGTACGCTAACAATATATATTCTTATGAGATAAAATAAATTCTTCTCTTTTTAAATATTTTTTAAGAAACATAATATTCCATACACAAAAATATGAGGTTGGTAATTTCAAAGGCAATGTTGGACGACACTGAAAAATCCAATATTTATTAGTCACGAACAAAAACACGTCACACATCACCAAAGAATGTCGCTTCAACGACATGGTATTTTTATTTTCATAATAAATAGAAAATTTCGTCACAATTTTTTTTTTGTAAAATCAAAAACCCCGACTGCATAAAACTAAAAAGGAAAGTAAATAAGCCCAATAGTTTATTAGGAGTAACAGTCGAACCAGACTGTTCCCAAGAGGCGCGGGTTCGATTCTCGCTACATTAAAAAAACTACTTACCCTTAGCGTGTAATAATTTTTTCATATCATTTCTAAAAAAAAACGTGTTTAAGTTTCCGATCCACTGAAACATATCGTCAGCTTAAAAGTATCAACTCACTTAGTAATTCTAAGACAATGTAAACGATATATGTATTTCGTCGAGTTGTTTACTTTGTAGCGTAACAAGAAACGGGTTCTGGGACGTGATCTACAATACATTAAGTTGATAATTTATTACCTTCTCATTAAAAATTATTCAGTAGGTATATTATATTAAGGAGGAAGAGCAAAAATGTCATCTAAAATAACATTTGACCCAATTACAGTAAAATTGTCCCCGTGGCGTGTTTATTTAAGGTGAATATTTAAAAAATGTTAGGCACGACTAGACGTTTGGAATTTTATTTTATAACGTTAAAATCAAGCAGAATATATTACTAAACAAAAAATATACGAATTTTGGAGTATTCGAAGCTGCACTTTAAGTTTTTAGCACAGCTTACCTATTCGATAATCATACTAATAAATGTGAACGTAGGTCTTTTTGTTACGCTTTAACGCCAAAACAAGTCAACATGTCATCATCATCATTTTGCACACATTTTCTTAGAGCACTGGAGGGATATAGGGTACTTGTTATTAAAAATAAATATATTACTTAATAAATATACTATATTTTTATATGCTATACCTTATATAAAAATAAAGTTAAGTCTAGTTATAAAGTGTAGTAATAAATAAATATAAGAAACTATTATTTTAATAACAAAAAACACGACTAAAAGTCAACCCTACAAAACAAAAGGCAGTTTTAATTTAGTCTGTCTGTTTTTGCATAATATAAATAAAATACAGAGACCTCTTGCTAAGAGCATAGCTCCAACCCTTATAAACCTTTAAGGATATAATACGAGTCATTTAACATTCAAGCATCAATTTTATAATGGAGTCAGTTCACTTAAATGAAAAACTGGTATTTTTATTATGTGCATAGTAAAATCGTGCATCGGCTGAAGGTGCCTGAATGTAACCGCGATGATTTGTGGGTTCCCCATTCGATGGATTGCACATATATGTATATACTTTTTTATATTCCTCGTTCTCTTCGGTAGACGAAAAGCGGCGTTGAGTTCTGCTTCTCAGAATGTCACAGAAATAGGTGGAAGAAAACGAACAATAGGTAACATTGCCTGCTATGTAAAAGAAAGCGACCACGACGGCCTTAAAACATCAAAGAAAAAATAATAATATTAATTCGAGGCTATCGTGGCACACCTCTACCGCCGTTCCGCCGTCGGAAACGAAAGTGTCTAGATGGGGAGCAAAGTGTTAAACACTAGGTTCACAAGTTTCGTTTTCCACTCTGCTATCTGCGGGATACAACGTGAAGCTAAAAAAAACAATATAAGTCCTAAAAAATAAAAAATGTATCTACTATGTGAAAGCAACAATAACGACAATGTGTGGGCTATAACCAGATATAGAATAGATATACGTACATATGTATGTATATCAAAGATTTTTTTTGTTTCTAAAATTTGGTGTTAAATTTTAGAAACAAATAACATGAAATGAAAAAAAGTTTAAAGCGTTAAAATACATTTTCAGTTATAAAAGTCATAAATGTTTCTAGGCATTCAAAATAGTAATCTCTTTCTCGCTATTTATCTTTTTTTACTGTGTCTCTCTCTTTTAGAGTCTAGAACCTAGCGTTCCTACCTGCGGCAATGTTTATTACATTGCGTGTTGAGTGGAAGAACTTAACGCCGTAGTTAGTCTTGTTCCAAACCAGAGCGAGGAAACGGCCTTGCTATGGTCGCGTTTACAATCAGCTCAACTACTGTGTATAAATATTAATATTACAATGACAATAATCAATCCTATTAATAATTATTTACGTCAGCTTTACGTTTTTATACTTTTACACTTTGCACTTCACCTTAGCGAACGGGAAAACGAATTCATTCCCTTGGATACCCTACTATTCCCTCCCTATCCCCTCCCTCCCCCTCCAATCCCTACAATCCCTACAATTATCACGATCACTGCCCCACTGCGCTACGATGGCCTCTATTAAACGATATGATATATGCATTGAAGTTATACAAAACAAAACAATATAAACAATCATATATTAATATCACAAAAAAATTTGAACACAAAATTTTGCTCCATTATGCTAAAATCTGTACTTCATTTTGAAATCAATATACCTACACCATACACCAATCAATAGCGAACATATAGGCGTTAAAAATAAATTAGTTAACGCTATAAACGTGCGTAAAAAACGATGCAATAAACTGCGTCGTTTACGCGTATAATGTTTACAGGAGGCTATATTAACTAGATATAAGATATTGACTAAGATCACGGAATTTTTTACTTTCATGTAAAAAAATCTCATGTGAACGATATCAGTTTGAGTGCCCTAAATAGCTGCAGCTTCTAGTTACAGCTTACATGGCTTAATTGGTTTGAAAAAAAACGACCAGGAAAATAGTCAGTTCTAAAACATATTTAAAGTATGGCGACTCCGCAGAACTTCAGAGCTATGATGCTCAAGGTACTTCTGGCCAAAATACAAATACAAGAGAAATGGCCACTTTAGTACTTACTAAGTCGAAGTAAGTTTTCCCCGCAATTAAAATGAGTTGGTGTACTGGCTCTCAGTGATTGTATTTTATAATTTGTGAAGAAAGCTTAAATTTCTTTAATTTCGAAAAAATATATAATATGCGAGTTTTTCAAGTGGTATAGTGGGTTAGGAAATATTTTATATAAATATTCAGTCTGATAAATACAATTGTTAAGGAAAAACTTAAAAAAAAACATTTGACATACCTTAACTTTGTATGGTAAAGGAAGTCAATATACATTTTATATAATATATTGTGACGTAGGTACACCTTGCTATGGCAACGCTCATTTTAATGAAACTAATTTAACCGGATTAATCGCGTATATTTAAGGTTTTTACATTTTTGGAAACCCGACGTTTCAAACACTTTACAGTAGTCCGTGGTCACGGGTAGACTGTTAAAGGCTAGACTGTAAAACGCTCATTTTACCTGTCAAAGGGGCCTGTAGTAAATATTAATATCTATTAAAGTGGGCAAAAGCACCATAGTACACCACGTATAGCTCATATCAACTACGATACATTAGCATTTAAAATAAAAACAAAAAATGTCTTCCTAAAAATATACTGAATCCGCAACCACTTCATTCAATATTTATATCACTAATCAACTCCACCATTGGGAACCAATACATATTAATACGTGAAGGTATTAAAATCACATTACATTAATTTAGGAGATTCTACGGAACATATTGAAAGATAACAGAGCGACGTGACTAACAACATGCGTGGCTGATATGATACTCTAATTAGTTTTTTAGTTTGGTCACCATGTCACATTGAATCGTGTTAAGCGTTTATTTACGCGTAATACATATTATGTATGGATAAATTGAGGCCGGTCGTGGCGCAGTGGCACAAAGTGTGACTGTAAACCGACTGGTTGTGGGTTCGATCCCCACTCGAGGAGATGAAATATTTATTTAAATGTATATTTCCATTTCTTCGCTCTGGTGTCGAGGTAAAGCGCGGCGTTGAGTTCTGCCACTTAACACGCAATGCCTCCGGAATTCGGCAGAAAGTGGGAAACGGAGTGTCTTTCACTACGTTCCCTCTGCCTACCCTGCAGTGTGCGGGATACAGCGTGAAGCTGATTGATTTGATTTTAAATTACTATATTTGCGGGATCCTGCATAGAGAGAAAGAATATAAATATTTACATAAGAATGGCTGGTAATGAATGTTTTGTAGCTTCAAGACCGCCTATTATATACATTTTTTATGATTTAAATTTTACGCAATAAAGAATTAAAAAACCCGAGGAGTAAAATAAGGAATTTAATTAATATATATTCTCATCGGTTAAAGTTTCAAATCACACCCTTTCTAGTACAGAGTTTTTTTTGTTTCTGTATCAGTGTAAACAGAAACAAAAAAAACTATGTACAATAAAATATGCAACTGTTGTTTTAGACAACAATTAAAACGAAAAAACGATTTCAAAATGATATCTAAATATATATACAAAATTAACTATAAACTAAAGAGTAGGAAATAATAATTTCATTACTTAAATTTACAGAAAAAAGAAAAATTATAAATTAATTTATTGACTCAGTCTGCGAGGTTTAAGCTGAGCTTTGTATTTGTGTGTTCATATATAGTGTAGGTGTAACGTCACCTACATGGAAAACGCCGGTTACTACTGCTTTTTACAATCGGCCTACAACTCGTGTAGCGTCACATATTTAATTGTTAATATTTTATTTTAGTGACCGATTAATTATCGATCGATCGATTATGAAAAGTGACAGATGAAGATCGCACTATCACTATACAAGAATGGAAAAGTATAAAGAGGAAAAATATATAGTGGGACAACGCTGTTAAAAAATTATAATGAACTCCTTCGACAAAACAGACGAGAGTAAAAGTTAGGAGGATGCAATATCCGACATAGAAGAAATTGATATATTTCTATAAATTAGATTTTTTTTATTGATTTCTAACTAATATCTTTATTTGTTAGAGTTCTTTTCTGTCTACTTATTTGACTGTGTAACTCACAGAAATGGAAAACTCAGCTTAAGCCTCGCGAACTGTACCTATTTAATATTCACAATTTTTGTAGTCTGTGCTAACTTGGACAATCTATTTAATATTTTTTTTAGCTTTTGCTCAGTATATTTAGTTATTATCCGTTATTGTTACTTTTGTCTCGACTGGCACCGACATACAAAATATATAATTTTCGCATGTAGAACCTCTTCCTTATTTATATTTAGTTAAAAATACAAACCAAAAAGATACAAATGAATATTGACAGAACAAATTACATACAGAGCTTTCACAAAATAACAGCACATAAAATATTTTAAATACAAATATTGACACTAATGGTAATCAAACCGGCAACTACTATATTATTTGTCATTTTTACTTATATAAGACGTATTACAATAATATCATAAAATCTTTATACACCAAGTTAAAAAAAAAAGAAAGAAAAAACAATTCACTCGACGGTGATTTTAAACGTAATCAAGCACGATTATACAGGAGCATTGAATGAAATGTTTATACAGGCGGATACTTAAAAGTCATTGAGTCGTTTTTATCTAAACATGAGAGTCGTTAGCTGGTTAGCTGCCTTAACTATGAGTAGTTATCGTTTATAGAATAAGCGTATGGAAAAATATGGTTTTTTTTGTAAATCAATAATAATACGTAATAATTACTGTTTCGATCTCACACTGTATCCCACACATGGCAACGTAGGAAGCTGGGAACCTAGTGTTAAGACCCTTCGTTTTTCATTAAGATACTTCTGTTTTCCACTTCGTGCCGAATTCTTGGGGCATTGCGTGTTGAGTGGGGGCGACCCCGAGTTGGAATCGAACCCATGATCGTCGCGTTTACAGTCGTACGCTTGTGCCCATGCGTCATGATGGACTCAATATATGCTTTGGTGTAATATGACAAGTTATATTTTAGGTATTCGATTTCCTGTTCCAGCAAAGAAATTTAAATTCATTAGAAGATTTAAAAGAGAATCTGTTAATTACGTTATTTTAATAAAAGTTATGTAATAGTAGCAAACGATAGGCACTAAAGGAACCCTAAACTTACCCTTACTGTTTTATTAAATTTTCGTAGTATAAAAAAATTGTATTGTAGATAGATACCTATAATGATTCTAACTCTAGACTGATAAGGTCATTTTTTTTAGCGGTACGCTCAATCTCGTGCGGCAGGGCAGGCAGAGGAAACCTAGTGTTAAAACATTCTGTACCACATAGTCCGCTGACGTCTGGAAGCATGGCATGTTGAGTGGCGGAATTCAACGCCACACTAAAATATTAAATATCTCTATACCCGAGTAGTAATCGAACCCACGACCTCGACCCATTAACAGAACACGCTTGTGCTCTTAAGCCATGACCTCAAAAATATTTTCCATTTCTATTTTCAGTATGAAATATCATTTAAAAAAAACATAAAAATACATTTATCCAACCAATTCTATCGTCCAAAATTGTTCTATATATACAGTAGTTTCATTCATAGTAATGGCTAAGAAAGCTCAGCAAATTTGTGCCTATATTTCAATAACATTGAGAATCTGAATTTCGGCATACTGATTTAATATTGGGAGAACGTCCGTAACTCACTTGTAGCGTTTGTTTTGCAGAATATCAATTTCAATCGAGATATATTTATACATATACAATTAAAAAACATATTTGTAGACTAAATGCGATGAGACATTAAATAAATTAATTTCGATTACCAGAGTCTACGCCTACACAAAAATAATATAAATAAATAGTAATAAGACCAAAAAGACCATAAGGCCATTTAGTCCTTATTAAATTAAATAGTAAACTATTATTACATAGTAACATATAAAATTATTTTTTTATTTATCTATTAAAGCTGGAATTAGTACAGTCGTTTTTATATTATATTTTACTGAGAAACGCACTAAGCGTTTGGCCGAAGTCAGTACTGACAAAATTTAATAAGTACGTATTAAATTTTCAACAGTGAAAGCATTACTGACTTTACTTATTCTTAGTAAATTTTGGCCCGTATTCATAAATCACTCTCAAGTCCGAGATCGTTCTTGAGATGCCGTTTTGATTCATAAATTATATATCTGTGAATAAAAATAGCATAACAAGAATCGCTATATTTGAAATATTCACAAACAAATATTTACATTTAGAATTTACATTTTATTCAACTTTAATTTGTTATCAATTATTTTTTACCAAAAAATGTAAGAAAAATAAGTAATAGTTGATTATTAGACATACTAGTGACTGGATCACTCTGTTTGATGTTGTTTGAACATTCATAATGTCCTTGGCAGATAATTACACAAATACAATATTTAAATATTTTCTTACAGTTGAAAAGGAGCGTCTTCACACTAAATTCTCTCTGCTTACCCTTGTATATGTGAAAAAGCGTCAAACTCTTATATTATTCTTTACATACACAAAAATCCTAATACAAAAAGGAGTCATTTGTCAAATGAAAATCTTCATTTCTATAGATAAAAGAATCTAGTACCAATATAAATCCTAACGTTTAGTACCTTTTACCGCAGCGTAGCAGAAACAATCACTTAAGCACATCGCACTAAATCGAGACATGGAAATGGGAAACAGCGTGACGTACATTAACATCTCTCTCGTAAACAGTAATGTAAGTATTTATATTTATATAGGTAGTGACTTAATATAATTTGCGACACAAATGTTTTCTGTAATATAGACATCTTGGGACTAAAATTTGCCTGAATCTAACCATATCTAGTCATCGTTTACTTTAAATTAATATATATGGAAGCATAATCGAGGCCGTCGTGGTCCAGTGGCATAAGGATGTGAAGTGAATCGCCGACAGTTGTGGGTTCGAACTCCACTCAGGGAAATGAATTATTATTTCTTAATATTTTCATTTTCTTTCACTTCCTTCCACTTAACATGCAATGTGTCGAAAAATTCGGCGGAAAGTAGGGAACGAAATGTCACTGTTCCCTCTGCCTACATTGCTGTGTGCAGGATGAAGCTGCGTGAAGCTGATATATTTTATTTATATAATTTTTTACCTGCATCCAGCCAGGAGTCCCTGCCTGTAGATCTCAACGCTGGACTTGCCAGTTATCTGGTGTCCAGTCAGGTAGGTATTGTGTGAGCTGTTAATGAAGTAGTGCGCGAGCGGCTGGTCCATATCGTCGCAGAGATCCAGCTTGTTTGGTGCTACTATGGGATTGTCTTCTGACATTAGAAACCTGGGAAAAAGTATAAATGTGATATATAGAAACATCTAAGATAATATTGAGGATATCGTGGCGCGACGAAAACGGTTCGATTTCCACTTGGAGTAATTAATTATTTTCTGTTGATCGCTCTAGTGATAATAAAGCGCGCGACGTTGAGTTCTACCACTCGCAATGTCTAGAAAATTTGGCGGAATGTGGGAGTGAAGTGTCTTAAGACTAGGTTGCTCATGCTTCTGTATGCAGGACATAGGGATCGGCGTGAAGACAAGCAAAGAGATAACATAGAAATCATAATTTTATAGTGGGTTCGACCCCATTTAGGGAAACGTATGTATTTCAATTATATTAATTTCCCATCAAAGCGTAAGAAGCAAATAAAAGGCTTAAATTCCGCTATTCGATACGAAAAGACCTTAAAGGGGATAAAAGTAAAGAATGCAGTGTTTAACTCTAGCTTTTCTGTGCCCATTAGAAAAAAAAAACTACAAAAACTAAGACCACACTTTAACATAAAACCTATTAAGCTAAGCAACGTGAACAGTTGAAATAATAAATATAACCTAATTGGCGTCGAGTGCGGATATTAGTTTCACCCATTAACTTTATTGACGTTTCGAGTGGTTAGTAATTAGAGAGAAATTGATTTGCCATCAACGCCTTTCATTATACATACATACAATTGTAGTATGTATTGGCGTAGGTCTGTTTGATATTTCTAAATTGCTGGTGAGTTAATAAGGAATAAAGAATCGGAACTAGCTCCATGTGAACTTGGCTACTTTTTACCACCACACCATATCTCATCCTAATAGGACATGGATATATACTTAGTATAAGCTGGATATTTTCAACGGCAAATGGAAGAATAACCACAATCTACCATATCACTTTAAAAAAAATAACTTACATAAAAATAAATTAATTTTTAACAAAAAAAACTGACTTCAAACAACGAACTAAAAAATAAAAAATAATTTTACATAAAGTACTTTGATTTTGTTACATAAAAATAATTTAAAAAACCATTTATAATTTTGAAGTCGGTGTCAAGCCAATGCTACAACAACCTTACTACAATATCGAATCACTAAACCTGTTTGTTTTACTTCGCGGTTATTTTTTTGTTAAGAAATAATTTATCAGTAGAGTCGAAAACAACGTATTTTTCAACGTTTAACTTGGCTCTCATTTCACCTGATGACGATGACCTGATTTGTTATGGGATATTATATGGCCTTAATACAGCTATGTTCTTATTCGTGCCATCGTGACTCAATTGTGACATATGTAGCTAAATTTAATTATTGAAAGTGCTATATATATATATAAAATTCGTAAATATATTCATATTTGTAAAATGTTTTGATATTGTAATACCCTAGTGATTAGCCTAACTCGAGAATAAAATGTTTTCTCTCTCGGTACTCTAGGTACTCTACAAAATGCAAGACATGAAATTAAAATAATTATAAAATTCTACTGGCTTTGAACAAAAATATCTTAATGCGAGCGGAGTATCTTAACCCTACTGGTTCCCTCTGCCTTCCCTGCAATGTACGGGATATAGCGTGAAGCTACTGACTTCAATAGTTGGCCTATTAGACTAGTTATTATACTCTATTCAATTTAAAATCGAAATATATTTACCTACAAAATGAAAAGAACAATAAGGCTTTACGTTATATAGTTTATATGATAGACAGGCGCTGTCTATGAACACCTCAGTATGGTTTAACTACGAGTTTGTACTGGTCTACGTCAGCAATGTTCCACTTTGTATCCACATGTTGGTTATCCAGGGTTGAAAAGCCTAAATTTTAAATACTATGTTAACAGGAAAGCGAGTTATTAAATAAAAAATGGAATGGGCATTTCATTAAAACTCTCATGTATAATTTGCTCATATTTTGAGGGTATACCGTAGTTCCGAACAGTACAGAACAGTAAAAGTGAATTGTCTACCAGACTACAATAAAACAATATAAAATATTTTTATGTAACAACTTTTTTACCAGATTTTTTCCGCTAAGTCGGATAGATTTAGGGAACCTAATATTAAAACATTCCGTATCTGAGTTAAGAAATCGACAGCAGCGCTTTCTTCCAGAGCTAGGAAATTACTCACAACAATTACTTTTCTCCGATTGAGAATATTTTTTTAGTTTTATGCTATATCCCGCACATAGCAGGGTAGGCAAAGGGAACCTGGAAACCTATGGTTAAGTTACTTTGGTCACCATTTACGAAGTAAGCCATTCCGTATCACATTACCTTACTTTCAACAGAATTCTTATTGCATGTTGAGTGGTGACAGTCAACGCCACGCTTCGCTTCGTTTTCAAGGCGAGGACATGAAAATATTAAATATTTCATTCCCTTGAGTAGGAATCGAACCCACAAATGTCGCGTTTACACTCGCACGCTGTGCCTCTGAAGACCTCAAAAAGCAATATTAGCACAAACATAAATCAAAATCAGACTCGGACAGTACTTCCAACCCTACCGAGTCTAACCAATATTTACTTATACGTATACATACGTTGGTTCACTTGACCGACCGCTCGTAGGTGAATAACGTGAGCTAAACTTTATTGCGATTGGATGTGACGGTGGGTAGGTACGCTGTTTATGTTGGGAAATATGAAATTTCCTATACGTACTTTATAGGTGTCTCGTAAAATTGAATGTTAGTGGGAGGGTATGTGAAGTTCTAGATCGGCTAAGTTATTGTGTATTTTCCTGTTTTTTTTTGTTTCCCGAGTGGAAATTGAACAGCTGTCGCGTTTAAATCGTTAGAATAATATAAACTAAAAAGATACTATGTAAATGGTAACTACTTTAACTTTTATTTTGAAGTTGTTGATGGCAATTGGATAGTAGATAGTTTCACTTATGAAAGAAGACGCATTGCATTCAATTAAATAACATATCCATATAAGATACACAAATCATCTTTTGAGGCATCATGCTTTTTCCACATATCAGAGTAGGCAGGAGCCTAGTGTGTGACACTCCGTTTTCTAAACTCATTTAACAACATTAAATCCAAAATGAGAACATTACCTTAAAAATCCATCAAATGTCAATTGCGACCGTTGCTGGTGGTATTTATTGTGTTCATACGCCTTGATCAGATCCCTGGCGCGCTGTATATCGGCGTACGGATGTAATATTTCGTTCAGTCGTGGATCCCGTTGCACTTCATTTAGGAAATCGACCAACTGGTTGGCCGACAGATGAGGCTTGCCGTCGGTACTGCAACAAATATGCGACTCAATTGGAAAATTCTTAGATTCCAATACTACGCGGAATGCAGAGGAAATTAGAGTTTTAAGCGAATATCATGAATATTTTTAGAGAAAAAACAAAATTTTTACTAAAGAGAAGCTGGGAATACAGTGTTTAGACACTTATTTACTACTAAGACACTTCCGTTCCTCACTTTTCGCCGAATTCCGAACGCCGCAGTTTGCCTCGTTACCAGAGCCAAGAAATCAAAATATTAAATATTTCCTCAGGTGGGAATCGAACCTACAACACAGTCATACTTGTGCCCCTGCGCTACGACTGGCCTCAAGTAATACTCGAAAGAGAAAATTTTAAACCTTTCATATATAATGAACGTTATTCATATATAATGAACTGATGAATTATTACTAAGCATTAAACCAAATGTTATTAATGAGGAAATAAATTATAGTCGGCACTCCAACAAATACGCGAGTTGATTGGAAATGTATTTTAATGTAGCAAAGTACATACAATGCAGGGGAATTGAAAGTTTTCTAGTCAAAAATTTTAAAAAATAAAGAAGCAGTTTGTCGTCAAATATGTTTTGATGAGGAAATAAAATATTTTTAAGTAACTTATTTTTGTCTCTATTCGACGGAGAAAACGTCAATGTTAAATACAATTTAAAGATATTTTCGTGCATAATGGCGGATTTCATAAACAGATCTAGTTTACAAAACTCAATTCGAAGAAATATTTACATTTACTACTGATAAATATAAGAGAATTTATTATATGTTTGCAATTAAACATTACAACACTAGGTATCATTTCAAAAAACTGCAAGGAAAATAGAAACAAAGTTCAATACAACGAATATGTATAGTATAGCAGTATCATTATTTCATGTTAGGGAAAATGGAAAACAGAAGTGCCTTAATGTGAACAGACTGTGCCCCAAGACCCAAATTTCGTCCGCCTACCTTGGTACATGCGGGACACAGCGTGAAGCTAAAAAAAAAGTTATAACAGAAAACATTAACATACTATTACAATCGTCTATTCATCAAGTGCCTCTATAGCACCCTTAGTCACTACATACCAACATATTATCAGCAAACAACCAATCAACACGCATCACACTGACATCTCTCTGCCTTTGTTAGCTACTCGTGTATAAAGGACCTTTGATTGTTATGGGATGGAGGTCTTACCAGTTGTGGATGAGAAGTACTATTATGGTCTTATAATGTTACAACATGATCTGACTATAAGGTTGGTGGTTCGATTCCCGCTCGGGGCAATTCAATGTATTAAACATTATAATTTCTTCGTATCGGCAAAGCTAGGCTACTATAGGCTAAGCGCGAGGTTAGTGCCCACCACTCAATACGCAATGCCTCTAAAATATGGCAGAAAAAATAGAAAATTATTTGGTTATGACTAATTGAAATTTTTACGTAAACACAAAAGTAATATTTTACATACACATATAAGTATAGACGAACATTACGTCACAATTCTACAATCGTAACAAATTTTGTAACAATCTGACACGTGACACCACACCTAGAGCCACCACAAAAATTCTAAATATACATTTTCACGTCAAAGAAGGAAACTTGTATTTACGTTTCCGTCTATCGTTTTCAATTTTTAGTTCGTTCCGCTTCAGCTACGTGAAAGTGACATGTGCAAGTATCGCTTATTTTTTTCCAAAAACTACTCACTCTACTTCGAACAACTACAATTTGAACAATGAAAAAGTTTTTATTTTAATATAGATTCATATTTCAAGTCAAATATTGTGAAGTCTATAAATTAAACTTAGCTTTATATAACAACTAGCTTATGCCTATGGCTTTACTCGGGTTGTAATATGACAATGACTAAAAGTTGATATGAAATATGATTAATTCTAAATGCCCATAGTCACTGGCCACAGACACATTGAAAAAAAAGACTCTAAAGATGTACAAAGCGAAAATTTATGGCGAAAACATAAATCGACTATCCAAAACCAAAAAGATTTTTCAATTTGAAACAATCGTTTCTAAGATAACTGTGTTCAAGCAATCAAATTCATTGGTTTAATAATACTAATATAGATATTGTTCAGAGCACCATTGGATATAAGATTCGCTTCTTCAATATGAGAAACTGAAGTAGTTTAAAGTGATCAATAAAGCTGCAGAAGCTTTGGATAAGATAACATTTTCACTAAGAACGTTAAATCAGATTAAAATATATTATATTATGTTTTAATAAATTGTACATAGAAACAAAAAAAAACATATTTAATGTATTTATATGATATCACTCGAATGTCGTAATGTAATTAAAATAAACATCCATACTATCTTCCCATTTATGTTGTATATATGGGCTAAATATTCTTTTTGTTACTTTTAATTTTCCAAACTTTTTACTTCTATATCGATCGAATAGAAACCGTCGTTGCACAGGGGCAGACCGTAAACGTCTGACTGTAAACGCGACGGTTGTGGGTGCGATTTCCATTCAATTGAAATATTCCATTCCATTTCCATTCAATGGAAATATTTTCATTTCATCGTTCTGACCACAAAGAGCGGAGTTGAGCGAACATGGGAAACAGAGTGTTCAAACAAATATGCGGATTATAGCAAAATAGGTAAAATCTAGTGTTGAATTGCATTGTACACTATTTACATTTTTGTGAAAAAAAAATACAACTTACAGTTTATTAAAAATATTTTGAACTTCGGTACGCTGAGTTAGGCTCTTGTAGAACGCGAAGAAATCCTCGAACTGGAACTTCGATTGACTTATGGTGTCGTTCTTCCCCGTCGGCAGGCCGGATTCACTCAAGGCTTTTTCCACTCGCTTCTTATCTTCTTTGTTCTGCGCGAACAGACGGACGATGCTGCAGACCAAAATGAACTTTAAGATTAAATCTTTTGAGATTTGGGAATTTGCAAGGGATACTTATTGTTTTCTTCTTTGAATAAACAAATAGTTTATAATAAAAATCTAAGAAAATACAACAAAATTTAGTCACAGAGCGAAGATCGATTCACTATGATAAAATAAATAAAAGAAACCGGTCAAGAGCGAGTCGAGTTTTTTTTTTTTTTATGGAAAAGACACAGCAATCAAGCGTGCGGGTCACCTGATGGTAAGTGATTACCGCCGACCAGAGGAGTTACAGGTGCGTTGCCGGCCTTTAAAATGGGTTGGGCACCGGGGCCCGGCATTACCTGATGCGAAACGCAGTGGCATAAAGCCACTACTTCACGCCGGTTTTAAATGGAATGTATTCGGTTCCGATTGTAGGTCAATGTAAAATACAACTTGTAAAAGTTGACAAAGTTTCATTTTCCAGATTTTTGCCTTTATTTGTACTAAGAATTCCAGAACTGGATGTTTGATATTACTTTCATATTGACACTTTCTCGCGTTCTTGAGACGGTCTTGACATACAAACGGACAACAAAGAGTTTAGCATTTTTGTAGGTACGGAACCCTAAAAAATAAATAGTGTCTTCTACTTCAAATCGAAAACAACGACATAACATAAATATGTACCTAATGTTACGAATATCTCTAAAACAATATGCAGACTTATATTCCAGCCAAATGGCACTAGCGTATAGCTTAAATCACAACTTGTACAAATATACGAATTACCATTGAAACATTCTATGCATACAAGTCTTTACATTGTAATATAACATAGAAAATTTATAACGCGTGCGTGAGATGATACGAATGTGAATCGTGACATGATGGTGATCTAAACGTATTCATGAAAATATAACATGAGTTTACATACTGATTTAATATACATTTTTTTTGTATTTAAGCATATGACAAAGTAAAAAGAGAAGACGTAGTGTTATGAATGTAGTATGTTAGTTCTGCGATCTCGACCCTATAATGAAATAGTGGTTCTACAAAACACCTTATAGGTACTTTATATTTATCAGGGCGGGGAAAGGAATATGGTACAAACTGAGATATCTATGTATACATTTATTCATATCAGGGCATTAATTTATTTCTTTATTTTTATTATACACACATTATATAATATTTTATTTAGTTTTACGTTGTATCTCGCATATAGTAGGCAGAGGGAACCTAGTGTAAGCGCACTCAGTTCCCTACTCTGTGCTTCAAATTTTCAATGCGTGTCGAGTGGTGGAACTCAACGTTGCTCCTTCTTACCATGAAGGAAAAAAAACCATTAAATATTTCATACCCTGAAGTGGGAATCGAAGCCACAATTCCATTCCTTGAGGCACAGAAGAAAAATTACTCTTTCAAGTCAACGCAATCAAAAGATACATCTGTTTGTGCATCATTCATATTTGTATGAAAATTACAGTACAGGGAAATAAAAAAATATAAAAACCATTACAAATCTATATTTGCACTTAAAGTCATAAAGAAGATTTGAATTTGAGTAAGAGGAAATTTTACAACTTTTATAAGTTGTATTTAGTTATTCAGTTGACATACAATCTTGAAATTAGGAACGGAAGCCTCGGTGGGTGAGTCCGACTGCCACTTAATCGATTTTTTTTTATTTCATCTTAACACATACATTTTTAAATTATTAGCTATATTTGTTTATTTGTAAGTAGTCTACTAGACGTAGTAGAACTAAGACATAATTATCTCTAGAAAGGTGATTCTTGAGAGCATTTAGATTGCCTTTTTTCTGTATGAGTAAAGCCGACCATACACGCTACGGTTCACTGGCGAGGTTTGCCAGTGCAGATACGCCTGCGCAATAACAACGGAGTGTGTGTGAGACAAGACCTCTGTGTGTTGTTTCGATTCTGCGCCGGTCGCCTGGACCGGCGCAGAAATCGAAAATCGAAAATCAAAAATCTTTTCAGTAACACCGTACGGTGTATCTGTGCGTAGATAATTCAGTCGTATTACAATTTCTCAGGACACGGTACACCGGAAGGTACCCACACATGCTACTGATATGTGGTTGACCTGCGCCGGTAACGCTATACCTACTGGTAACCTCTCTGTGTAAGCCGTAGCGTGTATAACAGGCTTTAATTAATATTATTCTACACTCAATTCAGGGAGCCGTAAGATAAAAAGTAAACAAACCATAAAAAGGCTACTTTATAGGTCACGATTGACGGAGTTAATATATTTTATAAAAATAACTATGGAATCAATACGCCAATAGCACTGTATAAAAAACTGAACGATGTCTATTATGTATAGAGCTTATTTAACTTTTTCAGACTTATTAGAAATCGATTATCACAAATGGTTTATATTATTTTCTTAATACTTAATAATCACTTATTCAATAAATAATATTTAAACAAACTTAATAATCACTTTGTTTTCGAACTTTGCAACGAAATTAAATACTAATAAATTATAGAACACATACAATGCAAGCTTTTAACATTAACATTTGACGTTTTATCGTCGGTCGGGTTACATCTGCCATTTAAACTATCGATCGTTTTTGTGTGTTTATGTTAGATACATTACCTATATAGGAAAACATTATAGAAATTAAATAGAATTAAAAACTGAAATAAAAGTTTAAGAAACTTCGCTTTAATTGTTCACGTTTAATGACAAATCATCTTCCTCATGCTCACTGTCCGCGGGGGTTCCCCAAGGCGGTGTCCTTTCCCCACTGCTGTTCTCTATTTTTATTAATGCTATTTCTCAAACCCTATCCTCTTTCTTCCATCTATATGCTGATGACTTACAAATTTACTTAGCGGCGCCGTCCAGTGATATGGATGAAACTATTTGTAAATATAACAAGAATTTACATAATATTTCTGTATGGAGTAAATCTTATGGACTTACTATTAATCCTAGCAAGTCCCAGGTAAGCATTATAGGCAGCAGTAAGCAATTAAAAAAACTTGACTTGAAAAGACTTCCTTCAATACAACTTAGTGGTGTCAATTTAAGTCTTAGTGCGTCTATAAGGAATCTGGGGATTATTTTAGACAACTCGCTATCTTGGTCAGCGCAGATAGCGGAGTTCAGTCGAAGATTATTTGCTAGCATTGGATCCCTCAAACGATATAAACATTTCCTACCAGTTAAAACCAAAACCACTCTAGCTCACTCACTACTGCTACCGATTTTAGATTATGCTGACTCATGTTAACCAGATTTATCTGAGGAACAATTAAACAAACGGTTACAAAACTTATGTATTCGATTTATCTATGGTCTTCGTAAATTTGATCATGTCTCAGACCATCGTCTTCAGCTTGGATGGCTTCCTATCAGACATCGGCGTAACTTTCGGATGCCTTACGGAGGGTAAGTCTATTCAATCCTCTCTCTCCCGCTTATTTAAGAGATCGTTTCTGCTTTGTTGGTTCCGATTCTATCTCACACCTAGAACTTAGGTCCAAGAGCGATAATCTTCTTAAATTACCTACTTGTCATACTCAATTCTATTCCAATTCTTTTACTGTGAAATCTGCGATTCTTTTAGAATGAACTTCCTTCTGAAATACGACATTCTAAATCTCTTAATATTTTAATAATCGTCTAAAAGAGTATCTTTTGAACTTATAACTGTAGTTTAGTAGTTTAACTTTAGTCACTTATGTATGTATATATGTATATTATGTAGATTAATGTATTATATATAAGTATATAGAATTATATTTAGATATAATATTAAATCGTTTATTTTTTTTTAATGTAGTATACGATGTGTATATATGTATGTTATTCATTTGTATTTTATTAAGTCAAATTGTGCACTATATAACGTTATTCCCATTTCTTAGTTAAAATTTAGTCCTTTATTTACCAAGGGTTGCCTGTAAGAGATTGCTTGAGATGAAGCAATAAGGCCGCCTTTGCATACATTTTATAAACATATATTACTATCTATATTTTGTATTTCTTTTGTATTCTGTGTGCAGTAAAGTATTTCTATTCTATTCTATTCATGTTTTGTTTTAAGTCCAGACTATAGTAACTATTATAATTGTACTGAATCGCACTTATAATCAGATAGACAGGTAGCATACGAATATGTGAGAAACATACTACAAGTTACGCAGTAAAATAATCTATACACACATACATACATACATACATACATACATACATACATACATACATACATACATACATATAATAATAAAAATCTAACTGATCGATGTCTGTACATGAAAGATATATGAGAAAATCTATCTTTGGCGACGTTTATCAACATAATCGAACGCACAATAATATTTTTTTCATTTTTGTTTACTTTACTGTGCGTTTGTGTACGCCTATCTCATAAACAGCTTAATCAATTTTAATACATTTCTCACTATTATATTTCAATAAACCACCATTAAGATTTAGTTTTTTTTATCAGAACTAGTTCATAAATAAAAAAGTACTATCAATTTAGGCCAGTTGTGGCGCAGCTGCACAAAGTGTGACTGTAAACCGACTGGTTGTGGGTTCGATCACCACTCGAGGAGATAAAATATTTACTTAAATTTATATTTCCATTTCCTCGCTCTGGTGTCGAGGCAAAGCGCGGCGTTGAGTTCTGCCACTTAACACACAATGCCTCCGGAATTCGGCAGAAAGTGGGGAACGGAATTTCTTTCACTACGTTCCCTCTATCTACCCTGCAGTGTGCACGATACAGCGTAAAGCTGATTTTTTTTTAATATCAATTTAAAGTATTTTGTTAGACAAAACTATTACAAAAATTTGAAATTACTCATATATTCATATTAATCCCGTGTAATATATTAAAACCCAAAACCGACTTAGATAAGTAAACAAAACAATAGCAAGCAATAACAAGCGGGTGAAGGCGCGAGCTGGTCGTTAGTCTTCAATAATCAACAGATGATATTTAACGACTGAACTTACAAACAAAGCCACAGCTACATAATATTTTAACGGACCGATTACGGTTTTTTAATTATTCACTTTATTTTACTTTTAATGGGTTGTCGGTGAACATTATATTGTGTTTTATACCTCTCAGCAAGCGATCATGTTTACCTTTTGTCTGTGCAAATGAAATTAATTATTCATTTTTTTTAATGATGTAGCTATATGATTCATATATCATCTGTAATTATAGAGCATATTGCAGTGTGGGCAGATCGTACTTTATATGGAGATACCGACTTCTCCACTTCCCGCCCAATTTTCTAGACATTATGACGTAACTCCACGTCTTGTCATGTTAGCAGAGCGAGAAAATAAAAATTAGACAAGGAAGAACTGAACGGCGAACGATAAATGTAATGTGTCAAAAGCACAAAATAATAAGATAAAATTATATTTCATTATGTAAAAAATACCTGTGAACCTAGCTTAAACATTCCACTCTACACTTCCCGCCTATCTTTCGGGACATTCTTTATTGACTGGTGGGACTTAACGCGGGGGTTTTATCCACCAGAGCGGCGAACTAGAAATAATTTTAATATAATAATAGCATCAACAATCCCATATCCCACTCATACTTTAACTAAACCTTAATGCACTCATTAAAACCAATTTATTGTTAAAACTAAGGTAGTAAAATAAAACGCTTATTAAAGATAAATCACAAAGAAACTACGTTAGGAAAGAAAGGTTTAAAGATAAAAAGGCACCCCCGTCCAACTCGACAGACTGCCGACGAGACAAATCCCCTTTAATCCAGCTTAAGCAAATCACCCGTTTAATATATTTGCATTTGAATTCAATGTGTTACCTGAAATCTAAATTCTTTAGAAATAACTAAATATCGTTTTCTAAGAAGAAAAGTTGAGTTAACTATGTTATTTTAGTAATTTGGTCGTTAAATGTCATAACCTTTTTTTAGTTTCACGTCACGTCACGTCATCACTAACAAAGCAAAGTAGGCAGAGAAGCTGGGAACCTAGTGTTAAGACACTCCATTCCCATTAGGACACTTCCGCTCCCTACTTTTCGTCGAAATCTGAAGGCATTGTGGCGGAACTCAATGTCGCGCTTTATCTCTACACCAGAGCAAAGAAAGTTAAATTAATGAATATTTAACTTTCTCGAGTGGGAGTCGAACCCACAGGCGACCTATATATTTGCGGTAAAATTAACAAAAAAGTGGAAGAACAAAAGGGTAAATCTACAAATTTTGAAACAACACTAAGTAATTAAAATACTTTATATAAATAAAAAAGCTATTACAATTTTTTCTGAACACAGTTTTGTTTTCAGCTCATCTTGATTTAATAATAGCCGGCTCAAGCTACAGCTTCATGAAGATGTAAAATAAACAATAAATAAGTTATATGTCAAATTTTACTTTCAACGCTTTTTTTATGAATGTCATTTTTTAAGTAGGTTGCAAGTGTAACTATTCTCCGTATTTTATGTAATACAATTTTTTTAATACAAAAATAGGCTTGCACTTGACAGCATCAGGCACATTGATACTTGTCTAAAAAATATCTATTCACTCTAGATTAAAAGACTAACACATGAAATATCGTAGAAAATACAGACATCGGCAATGAGTTACATTATCTCGCTGGACGAATAAAAAATATAGACTAAGCGTTTCGCCCGTACCATAGGAATCTCCACCATGTACGGATGGTGTGAAGCTGTATCCCTAGAAGTTCGACGTCGGAGTTCTTTCTTTATTTATTATTATTTATTTAATACTTTATTACACCAACTTAATAATAAAAATATACAAAGAAAACAATGGAAAAATATGATATATTATATTATAATAATATAATATATTATTCTAATATATTATATTCTTTCACACGAGGCAACCCTACGCCGATAGCTAAAACTCTCTAGCTGAGTATTAACGAGTTTCGTCTTTGATTAATCATCTGGCTCAACTCTCAATCGACTCCAAAGCCTGTAATTGATATTTGACAGCGCCGTCCCATAAGAGAGAGCTGTTCCACACACGGTCTTAATTGCGCTATTTACAGTGTAAGAATATATTGAGGCGTTAAGTAATGTCGCACCTTGGATAAGATCAAAAGATTATCGGCTCCATTGATGCTCTGGATTCAATGTAAGGCAAAAGTTAAGCGTCGATGAGAAATCATTTCTCAAATAGAGAATTTGAACAGCCTTTTTTCAAGATGAACAAGCGCGCCTGGGTCATAGTGGCGTTAAATTTGAACAGTTTGGCATCCCTTGAACCGTAGATCGTTCATCGAAGTTTTTCCTATGCGATTGGATTGTAGGCCCACTTGAAATAAAAAAGCTACATACATACTTAACCAAAGCAGGCAATTTATGGAGTTCTCTACAATTATGGGGTCACCTGCGCACCTAAAAATTCCAGGCTCGAGCAAAACGAACAGAAAAAGTGTTGCAAAGAACACTGAATTATTTTATTTTGTATTGCGTAGCTTAGTTAAGTTATTCTAAAAATAAGTAATCTAAGTTAATCTAAGAAATGTTTTTTTTTATTGTACTTTCCATTTTACTTCTTAAGTGTACCCGAAGCTTACTTAGTTTTTTTATTACAATATAGATTTCCGAAGTTTTTTTTTTATTTTGACATTCTGCTTCAGCTCGTTACAATAAAAAATTAACGATATAGCTGTTTAACAGCATTACAATTACACTATTAAAAATCTCTTAAATTATAATTCAATATCCATGATATTGAATTATAATTCTTTTTCTTCAGCTTCACGTACCTAAGTGAAACCTAGTATTAAGACATTTCGTTCCCCACTTTCCGCGAAAATTTTGATTGCGTGTTGAGTGGCGGAACAAAACGCCGCGCTTTGCCTTTGTACCAGAGTGAAGAAATGAAAATATAAATAAATAATAATTCCTTACCCAGACCGGAGATGGAATCCACAGCCGTCGCGTCACAATCACACCCTTGTGCCCCTGCGCCACGACTGGTCTCAAATGTATATGTTTATATTTCATGAATTTCTTAAATATCGAACATTTAAAACACATTCAAACTAACAATAATAGCTACTATACAATCCACAAGTTACCTATATAATTAATTTCCGCAAATCTAAGTGAAATTGGTTACAGAGATTGGTTGCAAGACCATACGACCGATCGACCGTATATACATACGTTCGCAACAACGACTCGTAGCGAGCAGTGCTACAACTTAATTGTCTACGAGGTAACTTCGTAGCGCGAAAATGTCTAATTTTAGAATGTTTGGTTTTAGTTGGAAATATGGGATTTCAGGAGATATTTATGAATGCAAGATTAATTATATTGAATTTAGTTCGTATTAAAATGACATTCTCCTTTTTTTAAAATGGTTCAAGTGGTTCAAGAAAACTATTCTGTTGCTGAGTTAATGGCATACAATGCAACTCTGAATTTAGTATTTAGTTTTGTTTCGGAGTGTATGGGAGCACGAAGAAAGGATTTTTTTTAATAAATAAACGACAAAAACGGGATATATTAAGCATAAGAAGTAGCGGACGACCACTAGTTGGATTACTATTCTATAAATATAATAAAATTACTATTAAGTTCAATATTTTTTATGGTAAACTACTCTTTACATTTACATTTAGTGTTTGTTTTACTTCAATCGGTCCAAAAACACAAAAGTTACATTTAATAATAATGAAACAAGTATAATCATAATAAAATAATAACATTATTATAAATTCATAAAAAGTATTTTGTTTAACAAAATTGCTAAAAAAAAATATTTCATAAGTTGATAATTTTTTTTTCAACGTAAAAATTCAATCAGCTTCATGCTGTATCCCGCACACAGCAGGGTAGGCAGAGGGAACCTAGTGTTAAAACACTACGTTCCCCACTTTCTGCCGAATTAGCCTCAACACCGGAGCGAAGAAATGGAAATATAAATTTTAAGTAAATATTTTGTTGGTTGTAGTTTTACCAGGCAAACGAAAAATTTTATATTAAACCGTATCCATAAAACATATAAATAATGTCCTTTTATTCAAAACATATGAAATTTTAGAACCTTCAACAATAACGATTTTCTATTAGATATACATATAATAAGAATTTTTATATGAAAACCATTGTAGGCTTTATAAATATTATCAAATCGTTCATGCCTCACTTCCCAATGAGACTACGTTATTTCCCTACTAATGCAAGAAATATAAAATACAGTTATTGCAACGGTTTATTCGAGTGGTTTCATGTTTTTATTCAATATTTCTCATTAAATAAAAACTCTATTTTCCGATATGGTTTTATAGAATTTTTAGAATGCTAATAGCCTGCGTTGGCTTTACCAGTATATTCGATTCCTGGTAACAAGTTCCATGATTTAAAAATACGATAAAATATAACGTTTATGTCTATTTTGTTTCATTTCATGTTTTTTAATTAAAAATAGCCGTAAACTGATGAAAATTAAGTTCAACTTTCACATCTCTATTTTAATATTTTGTAAAGTATCATCATATTTTGAAAAATGCAGATTGTTTTATATTGTTCTTTTAAGATATTTTATAGTTTGTTTCGTATAATTCTATTATATACAATTTTTATACAATATATCTTAATTTAAAACGCTATCGTACATTAATAAAAAGATACGATCACGTCTATCCGTTAAACATATCTATATCAGTGTGACATATAAAATACGTTAATATATAAATACGTGTAAGTAACTTGTTTATTTAATAGTCGATATTTTATAAATAGTTTGTACATAAGAATTTTCTTGTTTGTACATAATAGCCTATTTCCTTGTTTCGTACTTTTTAGCGTGTATTTAGTAGTCGGATTTTACTTTTTAAACGTCCTTTTTGTTTAACTTATTTTGGAGTTATGTGAATTCATGTTAGGTACTTATTATGCAGAGCAGACCTAAAATAGCAGTTCAAGTTTAACTGTTTCACATTGTATTTAACCAGTTTAGTGGTTAAGTGGTTTTATAAATTCTTGCAATTATCAGGTTATTGTAAGTTGTGTAAGCAACAGTTAAGTTTATATTTGAAGTATTTTAGCTCTTTTGATGCTCCACACGACACTGTAATGTTTTTTTTTATATTACTTTAAGTTCTCTTTGTAGTCAATTTAACGTGACACCGTAAAGCCTATAACCAGCTTACGATCAAGAGGCTTCCAACGACACTCATTTGTCTAATTATGATAACTAGTTTAGAAGTTATGAGGGAACAGATGATCATCCGTACCCACAGATTACAGACACATACAGATTAAAATCATAACCATCCTTTTTGCTTTGCCGTAGTCGGGTAAAAAATCTGTCATACCGTTATCGGGAGCTTGCATAACATAACTGACCCACGCCGTTTATGCACGCACGAACAGTGGAAAATTGTTGCATGTATAGTGTATAAATACATTTTTGTTTTTTTTTTCGTACATAACAGATTATATAAGGGGAACCTTGGAACCTAGTTTAAGGACACTCCGTTGTCATAAAGACACCTTCGTTCCCCACTTTCCACCAAATTCTCGAAGCATTGCGTGTTGAATGGCGGAACTTAGCGTACGTAACGTACGAGGACATGAAAATATTAAGTAATTCATTTCTCCGAATGAGAATCTAACCCACAACCGTCGCGTTTAACCACACGCTTGTAGCACTGCGCAAATATAGCCTCGACGATATTTTTGTTTTGTTAAATATACACTTAATACTTCTGTGGCAAATTTATTGACTGACAAGGCACAGAAAACACACGTCTTATATCCATATAGTTGAAATTTGGCATGTATGCTGTGTAGGGGGTGTAAATGAACACAAGAAAATTTCCCAAATTTCTTACAGCAACGGGTATAATAATATTTTATATCTCTTAACCGAAAGAGATAAATAAAATAATAAAGTGATAAGTCACTATCACATAACAACAAACATAAATATCTTTATATTAATACGTGAACCAAAAACTGGACCTGTTTTTACGAAAAAAGCACGGACGAAGGACTATAAAATTTGGCAAAAATATAGTTTATGTATAGGAGCAGTGCAGAACGCTAATATTTTTCAATAACAACGATAATAAACTACATTAAATCAATAAATAAAACATTACACCATACATTTGACAATATTCACAACACTTTTGTATTTATTTAAGAAAACCCGTATTATTTATTACATAACCGTCAACGTCAATAGTAACGATAAATAAAAATAATATATAAAGCAAAATCAAAAGACATTAGACACTATTAACACTAAGTTAGTGATTGTGGCTAGGAGTATTCGAAACTAGTCTACGAAGTTGCCTTCGTAGCGGCTTGCTTTAATTGTGGCTAATTGCAAATTGCCATTAGGCACCGCTCGCTAATCGACTGTTGGATTGTCTGATTTATTAACTGCTATCGCGTTATATAGAAACATAGCGAAGGAATTTAACGCCGCGTTTTGTTTTAGAAAATATTCTATTACATATGTAGTTGTATTCTTGTTATATATTACTTTTTTTTTCATTGGATGGTTTGAAAACATTAGGTAAGAGTTAAAAATATTTTTTTCAACTAAATATTTCATTGAGACACCTAGAATAAGGACGAAAAGGAATATTGTTTGTTTTAGAACGAAAAAATATTTTAAACAACGTAAATTTGTATGCTATCGGTGACAGTTGTGTTATAATCAATTCACTTTTAATAATCTCCTGAGTGGGGCTCAAACTGACTACCATCGCGTGTACAGGTCGATGCTTGTGATTGACACACGACGATGTCATTATGATATAAGAATATAGCACCCACTTTCAAATAGCCTTATTTAAATATGTATATAGAAAATGTCACCTGTGACGGACACTTTGTAAATGTCAATTACAGGTGAATGACCTTTATTATCGATGATTGGAAGACGTTATATTTATATTTAGTTTCTTAACGATCTTTAAAGAGCTACGCTACAACGTGTTCTATTTATTACAAGCTTTTATATTTTTGAGGCCAGTCGTGGCTCAGGGACGCAAGTGTGTGAAAACGTGGCTGGTTGTGGGTTCAATCCCCATTTGAGGTAATGAAATATTTAAATTTATATTATCAATTCTTCGCTCTGGTGTCGAGGCCAAGGCCCGGCGTTGAGTTCCGTCACTCAACACACAATGCCTACTGAATTCAACGACAAGTGGAGAACGTAGCGTCTTAACACTAGGTTTTCTCTGCCTACTCTGCTGTGTGCGAGATACAGCGTGAAGCGGCGTCAGCAAAATTGCAGCGGATTATCAATTTTTGCAACACCCACCTAATATGGGTATCAAATGAAAGAGCTTGGTTTGTAAAATACCATACACCATTAAAAAAACCAGAAGCTGTCGACAATTAATATTTAAAAAAAAAAAAAAAAAATATTTTATTTTTATGTTTTTGACTACTTATTTGCTTGGTGAGATTTTGAACTTATAAAATTTAAGAAATATGACCCTAACATAGAAAGAGTTAAAACTAATACGTTAAGTTAATCATTTCTCCTTTGTATCCATAAACAATCAGTATGTAAAGAATAAGCCAATATAATGCCTTTTTTTATAGCTTCACACTAAATATATGCGATAAATCCGGTTAAAGAGTCATTTAAAATGTGTAATAACCGCGAAAATTTAAGATATTATTAAAATTAATGCGTTATTTTTTGCAATATATTAATAATATTAATTAAATATTTAATTTTAGTGATTTTTACTAACTGTCGTGAAGTCTGAATCGAAGTCACATCCACTGCGTTTACGAGTCAGATGACGTCCCACTGTCTTTCAACAAACTCAATAGTTGTTAAAAATAAATGAAGCTAATTTTTTTTATTAATTTTAAGAAATCAATTCATATCAGCCTCACGCTGTATCCCGCGCACTGCAGGGTAGGCAGAGGGAACCTTATGTAAAGACACTCTGCTCCCCACGTTCCACCGAATTCTGGAGGCATTGCGTGTTGATTGGCGAAACTCGCCACAACGCCGCGCTTCGTGTCGACACCAGAGCGAAGAAATCGAAATATAAATTTAAATAAATATTTCATATCCTCGAGTTGGGATCGAACCTACAACCTAGTCGCGTTTACAGTCACACTTTGTGCCCCTGCACCACACTGCCGTCAAGTAGCAAATAAGTATTTCTGCACTAAATAGCAATAAAATATAACAAACCGCAACTCTTATAAGAAGGATACTTAAAATTGAAATCAGACTCATTCCTTTAAGACAACGTTGTACTCAAGAGTTCTTTGACCTAAATTAAATTTTAAAAATAAAACATTTCTTTTTTCAGTAAAATGAATCATTTGTATGAAGATAAACTGAATATAATAAACAAAAATAGTTTTTTCTTCTTTATAACTCATCAATTGCTATGTTATTGAACAAGATACGATAAATTTCTTATGAGTTTAGTATGATTTATTGCCATAACAACGCGGCTTTGTTTTAATTCTAGTATTTTTTGCATGTTTGCATAAAACATGAAAAAATGGCGTGAAATCACTCTGTCCTATTTACTGAATTTTAAAACGTTTCATATATTGTATATTGTTCAAGAAAAAATAATTTATTAACAGGTCCGGAGTCAAAAGCATGAAGACTCACCGGAGGGCATGAACGAAGAGGTTGATGACAGTGGACGAGGCGAAAGCGGTATGCAGAGACCGTAGCGTTTAGCGCTCCGTTCTCTCTAGCTAGAGATTAGGATGAAGCTAACTAAGTCCGGTGCAAAAGTGTCTATTGTAAACTACAGATTATTACAAATTTAATATCATATACAAGAATACAGTATACTCTTTTATATAGAAAATGATAAAATAAAAATAGTGAGATGTAGGTGACAGCAGTGAGAAAAAAAGAAAAGACTCGATTGACCACAGAATATCACAAGAGTACGTACACAAAACGTGACTTTTACTGAAAAAAATAAGTACAAGCATCAGAATCTGCTGAGAAGCATGCATAAAGAGATTAATGACTTATGAATGCAAGAAGCGAATGATTTCGAGATAGAACTTGTAGTGACAGTAGCGTTTAGTGCTTCATTATTTCCTAAAGAACAAAACATTCTGATATTTGTTATTCCAATACGTGGCAATTTATCCAAAGTTAAAGTCGTAGGAAACGTCATCAAAATCTATTGTAAAATTTTGACACACGTTTTCTAGCATCAGAAAGCATTCCATTCCATACAAAATAAATACATACATACGAGTACATACACTAAACTCATACAGTTGCACGGCTATAGTGATATGTTCAACGGTAGTGTCACCTTACACTCGCCTCGTTAGCCGGAGCTAAGGCCGTAACATTCTCATTAGAGTACTTATTTCATAGCGTTTGCTAGTGGAAATTGATAACGTAAATTTTAATCTACACACATTTATTGGTTTATAAGCACAAAAATGTAAATATTGTCAAATGTATGGTAAGGTGTGTAATGTTTTATTTATTGAATTAATGTACTTTATAAGCATTATTATTGAATAATATTAGCGTCCTGTACTCCTTCTACATACAAACTGTTATAATTGTGCCAAATTTCGTACACCTCAGTCCGCGCAATTTTCTTTATAAGGGGTCCAAAGTTTTAGTTTCACGTATTAAAAAATAAATCAGCTTCACGCTATATCCCGCACACAGCAGGGTAGGCAGAAGGAACGCAGTGTTAAGACACTCCGTTCCCCACTTTCAGCTGAATTCTGAAGGCATTGCATGCTGAGAGGCGGAACTCAATGCCGCGCCTCGACACCAGGGCGAAGAAGTATTAATGTAAATAAATATTTCACTTCCTCGAGTGGGGATCGAACCCACAACTAGTCGACTTTACAGTCACACTTTGTGCCCCTGCGCCATGACCGGCGTATAGATATAAATAATATATAGATATGTAAACATGACATTTTATCCACAACATACACGTCAAGCACGACGTACGATGAATGAATACACTTAATACGCACCGTTCGGGCTTCTAAGTGGTCAATTTAATGTAAATGGTACTACAGGTACGCTTTACTACGGTAGATTTACCTCAATCTCTTTTAGCGGAACTTACAGACTAGACTGAACGTTTGGTAGACTTGAAGAGTATTATACTCTTTACTATACTTTATTAGTTAGTGTTAACATATAATATTAAGTTTTTTGTTTCAGCTTGACGCTGTATTCCGCATATAGCTTGGTCGGCAGGTGGAATCGAGTGTTAAGACACTCCGTTAGCAACTTTTCGCCGAATTTTCGAGGCATTGCATTTTCAAGGCCGAGTTTTGCCCCGACACGAGAGCGAAAAAATGAAAATATAAAATATTTCATATCCTAGAGTGGGAAATTAAATGAAACAATATAATAATGAAAACCAATCCTGATAGACGCAACATCTATGTTTTCTATTCGTATTTAACAAATGTTACAAAAATAAATAACAGGCCACCACCAAAATAATTAATAATAAAAAAAAATAGTAAAATACTACGTAAAATTTATCTTTTTTCATGTTTATAAAAGTACATCCAAATCTACTGATTCAATTATTCATAAGGGAGTATGGACCTATAATCTTAAAATGTAAATTACAACGCTTACAGAAATCCCTTATAAAGTTCCAGTTAGCTTCAGCTAGTTACCGAAACTTGGCATCTTAGAGAATATTTGATTCAAATGTATTAACGAAATAGTTTGGCCTTTGACTTTATTGAATTTTGATGCTTTCATTGAAAACTCTACATTTTCATTTACAGAAACAATTACTCTTATCGATATGGTATATATATAATACTTTTTGACCCTTTGACACCCTTAGAAACACCCTTATTACAACAGAGCACATTATTAAGATAAATGTAATGATTTTTTTATATTTTTAAAGTCTTATTCCACTTTTAGGAAAAAAAATACTTATTAAGAAAACGTGTAAACTTGTGTACGTAGCGGGATTTGAACCCGTGCTTGGGTTACGTTTGGAAACCGTCCAAACGTAACCCAAGGTTCCATCCGCTTTTTCCAATTCCAAAATAACACCTTCGATGGTACCATAATATTATACTGTCATCCATCCCACGGCATGTACGGCAGTATGCATATCATTTATTTTATTAGTTTAAAGTTTTTCCAATGCAAATTAAAAGAATATTTTTTTTTCTACATTTTCAATTCACTCCACAATATTTACATAATAAAATTTTGCTTTGACATACTTTCAAACTGGTCCCTAAATGGCGTCGGAAATTTTTCTTTTATTATCAAGACACCGCCTATAATGTCCAGCCAAGTTAAAAATATGCAGTTTATAGGAACCGTTTCAAGATGCTTTGGAGCCCTTCACAACTCGCCAATTGAAATTAATTTTTGCGATTAAATAGTTCGCAAGAGTTATTTGATAAATTATTTAAAATTTTAACAATTTATCTCAAATATTTAAAGTAAATACGTTTAAAAATCAGAGTTTTTGTGACTGGCTTATTCACTAATTAAAAGCTAGCCAGCCTAACCTAACCTACTTCTAGATGATCCTGAAACCTGTTGGTTCGTACTGAAGTAGCTACTTTACATAAGGCGGGAAAAAACTCGAAATGTATTGATTTTCATGGTATTATTATATAAATTTAAGCCGTTAGAAAATATTTCATATGATTTTGGGTTCAAATGTTAATATGGCAATATCATATTACAAGAATTTTCTTTGTTTGATTTGTTATCTCTTCAAGACACGTTGAAAAGTACATATCTCACGTACATAAATAAATACATATGAATAAAAATAAGTATAATTTATAAAAATACATATAAACGTAATTTAAAAACATAAGGTTTTCATTATATATTACAATATTGGTGCTAATCATAGCGCAGGGGCAAAAAGTGTAACTGTAAGTTAGGTCAATCAAATGGTTGTAGGTTCAATCCCTACTCGAGAAAATGAAATATTTATTTACATTTATATTTTCATTTATTCGCTCTGGTGTCGAGGCACAGAGCAGCGTTGATTTCCGCCACTCAACACGCAATGCCTCCTGAACTCGGCTGAAAGTGGGGAACGAAGTATCTAAACACTAAGTTCCCTCTGCCTACCCTGATGTGTGCGGGGTACAGCGAGAAGCTGATTATTTATTATAAATATATAATATAGCAAAAAATACTCTAGAACATAATATAAATTCACGTACTACAAATCTAAGAGTCCATTAAAAGCATTACTCACGTAATAGTCAATTAAAGTTAACTATAATTAAGAGTGAGTTTATGGAAACAAAACTTTGTAAAGGCTTTGCGGCACAGAAAGTCTAAATCTTAAAATAAAGCTGGTGTTACAATAAATTTCCAGCTGAATGCAACTCGATGCCTCTATACAGAAGACAGTCCGTCTTTGATACTGTCTGTTCATTGTGAACAACTTTTGCTTGAAATTTTCGAAAATATAGGCATACTTTTCTTAAATCTTATATAACAGAGTTTTTTTTGCTTCTCGGTATATCCGGCACGTAACAGGGTTGGCAGAGGAAATCTGGAAACCTAGTGTTAAAACACTTCGTTCCCATTAAGATACTTCCGATACCGACATTCCGTTGAATTCCGGAGGCATTTCGTGTTGAGTGGCAGAACTCAACGCCGCACTTTGCCTCGGTAACAGAGCAAGGAAATGAAAATATTAAACAATTAATTTCCTCGGGTGGTAATCGAACCCACAAACTATCGTGTTTACTGCCCCAAGCTTGTGCCCCTACGCCACGACAAGAATTTATTAGAATGTAAGTAAACTACCTATTATTAACTTGGTGAATAACAAAATAATTAAACATACAAAGTTAAAGCGTTGTGTACGCATTACGCGTTTTCATATTTTATTAAATTTATTACTTTTATATAGCTTTTTCTGCCACTCAACACGCAATGCCTACAGAATTCGGCAGAAAGTGGGGAACGGAGTGTCACACTAGGTTCCCTCTGCCTACCCTGCTGTGTGCGGGATATAGCGTGAAGCTAATTTAATTTTTATTTTTTTATTACTTTTATATAGCTTTTTCTGCCACTCAACACGCAATGCCTACAGAATTTGGCGGAAAGCGGGGAACGGAGTGTCTTAACGGGACACAGCGTGAAGCTATTATTATATAGCTTTTTAATTTATTTCATCTATCTGTTTTGGATTTCTACAAAATTTAATTGAAAATCATAGTTAATATTATTATACAAGATACAGTATTATCTGGAAATTGAAAGCTACTAATATTAGAAATAAATAATTCTATTTTTGTACCCAATAAGTAGCCAATATTTATTCATAAAGTTCAAGTACACATTTAAAGATAACACAAATTATATAATATCAAATATTTAAACTATTTCATACAAATACAAGTGCTGTTGATTATTTTATTTTACAAATAAACCAGGGACCCGTCGTAGCGCAGGGGCACAAGCTTGCAACGCGACAAGTTGGGTTCGACTCCCATTAGAGGAAATGAAATATTAAATATATTCATTTACTCGCTGAGGAAATGAAGTAAAACGCTACAGTGAGACACAAAGTGTCTTAATGGGAACAGAGTGACTTAACACTAGATTCCCAGTTTCCCTTTGTCTTATCGTGCTGTGTGCGAGATATAGCGTGAAACTTAAAAAGGAAAATACGTAAACAACAAAACGTATCAATAAAGGTAAAGCACCTAAATGTCAGAAAGCTCATTGAAAAGCTGTATTCAAAATTCATCAGGATATTAAGTCGCGATATATTGTTTTGTTTTATTCTTACGAGACAGTCCGCTAGACCGTTTCCAATTCATACATATACATCGGTACTGACATTCACTGGTCAGGCGACACGTGGGCTATTTGAATAAATATTGGCATGGAAAATAATACTGCATTAAAAAACGTAGCTTTTCGTTTCTCAATACTGTGTTTCCCACATTCCACTCTCATTGCGTGTTAAGTGGCGGAACTAAACGCCTCACTTTATCTTGCCCGAGTGAGCAAAATAAATTAAATTAAAAAAATATGAGGACATTGTAGCGCACGGCCACAAGCGTGCGACTGTTAATGCGGCGGTTGTAGGTTCGATCCAAACTTGAGGAAAAGTAATATTTAATATTTTTGTTTCTTCGCTCTGGTAGAAAGGCAGATCGTGGCTTTGCAGTTCGGCGGAAAGTGGATAATAGAACTCAATGGAACGCAGTGTCTTAACACTAAGTGCCCATCACTGCCTACCCTGTACGTACATACATACGAACAGCGTAAAACTAAACAAATATATAATTTTCATATAGAATGCTTGAATGTTTCACATTTTTATTCAATAAGTTATTTAGAATAAATTTGTTCAAAATAAGCTAGTCTATTGAAATTACTGTAATAATGTAAACTCCATCCAAAGTGGTTATCGGTTATGATTTAGGGATTAAATATCTTGTATTCAAACATTTTACACAGAAAACTAACATTCATCTAAAAAACGCTATGCTCTTAAAAGGAAGGAAAAAAATTGAGTTACAGATGACCATTTTTCCACGCCCGTGCTACCTACATATGTATATCACATGGATATACATATATATTTCAGGAACTACTAGTTCAAATTCAATATAAAATTGTGTTGGTATTGATAGTCTTCTGTGTTATTGTTGGTAGTCCACTGATAGTGGAAGAGTATAGGCTATATTATATAACGTTAATAGTTTCGATATATTCTAATGTACTTGCGGTCAGAGTTCCCTTCTGACATTGGGATTAATCATATAAGTTAAACGTAAAACTGTAGTAAAAGGTTATCACACACAACCTCGTTGTTATTCTCATTTGACCAACTAAAACCCAGTTTTAATATAATCCGGAATAATCTTACAATTCCAGCCTACTACACCTCATTTGAGATGATTATGAGAACAATGAAGTTTATAAATCAACTTCACACTGTATCCCGCACACAGCACCTAGTGTTAAGACACCCTGTTCTGCACTTTCCGCCGAGTTCTGGAGGCATTGCGTGTTGAGTGACGGAACTCAACGCCGCGCTTTGCCTCTAAACGAGAGACCAGAGCGCAAATATAAGTGTAAATAAATATTTAATTTCCTCGAGTGGGGATCGAACCCACAACCAGTCGACAGCCAGTTTACAGTCACACTTTTTGTGCCCTTGCGCTACGACTGGTAACGCTTATTATAATAATAAATAGGAATTAAACTTGACCAACGCAACAAAGATTCAACTTTTAAGTTAAAATGAAACAACAAACATTGTATAAAATATAAGTTATTACAATTTCAAAGTGAATTCTGGTGCGCCTACATTTTCATTATGTATGGGGAGGGTCAATGATTAATAATTGTTATTGTGAAAATTGTATACCATACCACTCGGTAGAAACTTTGATAGTTTATAGGAATAAATAAACAAAATTTAGAAATGTCCTTTCTTCACGGAATACACGCGCAGAGAGCAGAGTAGGCAGAGGGAACCTGGGAACCCTAGTGTTAAGACTCTTGCGTTTTACATTAAGACCATTCAGTGTCCTATTTTCCGCCGAATACTCCAGGCAAGGCCGCATTTTTTGCCAGAGCAAAGAAAATAACATATTAAATATGGGAATCGAATCCAGAACTCGCGCGTTTATAGTCGCAGGCTTTTTTAGAGAGTATGTGAATATCAATTTAATTATGAATAACAGGTAAAGAAACCTTAATTTTTAAATTGTGAATGAGTGATAAATAGCACTAGCAACACTGTACAAAGTCATCGTATTTCCTATCTTTAAACTTCATCTTCTCAAAATCTTTGTTATAATTTTCATTAATATAATCAAATTCGAAAATTCCTATTTGAATTCCCAATACATATAGTTTATACAAAACAAGTATATATTATTTTCGTATATTTTGATACGGTTTTCTATGGCTCACGTCTTATTTATTCCACTAATCTCTATGAACTTTGCTTGTAATTGGGGGCCATAGGTAGGAAACGTGATGTCATCCCGGAGGATACGCTTAATCCTCGATTTCGTGTAACCCTGAGTAAGGAAAGCTGATCATGTAATATATTGTGAAAGTATATATAAATTTAACTTTTTTTTCAGTTTCACAATGTATCCTTAATACAGCAGGGTAAGGAGAGGAAATCTAGCGTTAAGACTCCGCCGATTTTGGTATTTATTCCGTAGAACGGCGAAATTCAACGCCGCGCTTCGCAGATTCAAAACCAAATAAAAATAGGTGTTTGGCTGTACAACCAATAGTAACAAAATTTATGACTTCTCGTACATATAATAAGAAATATATGAGTTATATAATATATTGCGGCGTTTAGTACTGCCACTCAACAGGCAATGCCTCCAGAATTCGGCTGAAAGTGGGGAACGAAGTGATCTAAACACTAAGTTCCCTCTGCCTACCCTGCTGTGTGCGGGATACAGCGTGATACAGCATGAAGCTAATTTTGATTTATGAGTTATTTTAATTGCAATAGTAAAATTGAAAAGAAAACAGACCGCCATATATAAAATTCAACATCCAACCACACTACAACCAGCTGCTCAAACGGCGTCCGAAAGTTTTCCTCCACTCCACAACTAATTTACATATAACAGTGTCTATCATCAAAGATTTTGGATGTAATAAAAATCGAGCAAGTAACATTCAAATATATTCCTTAATATAATAAGAATGCGTAACATATTAGTTTGTTGAGAACTGGTATAAACATCGCTGAATATCCAAGAGATACATACAGGTGGCCCCAAATAAAATTATACAAGATAAATAAACTGGAATGGATGGAATGGATATGGATATAGCAAATATTGGTGTAAATGGACACGTGCGCTGGTCGTTAAAGCGATTATGTCACGTGCAAACATACAAAAAAAACGTTCGATACAACAATACAAATAGAATGGAGGAAAAATATACAATCGTGATCGTCGTGTGACAGCACATGTGTAAATACAGTGTAAAATCTATATAGTATTACTTAGAAACTGTGTTTATTATAAACAGTTTTTAATTTTGCTAAATAAAATGATGCATATATTTTAGCTTGAAACTGTATCCCGCAGTGGGATAGGCAGACGGAACCTAGTATTAAAGTACTCCGTTTCCTCTTGATATATAATAATATGATATAATAGTTTAAATTTTATATCATAATTTGAGGCCAGTCGTGGCGCAGGGGCACAAAGTGTGACTGTAAAACCGACAGGTTGTAGGTTCGATCCCCAATCGAGTAGTATAGTAGTTTTAGTTCCATTTCTTTCGCTCTGGTGGCGAGGCATAGCGCGGCGTTGAGTTCTGGCACTCAATACGCAATGCCTCTAGAATTATGCAGAAAGTGGGAAATGGACTGTCTTAACACTAGGTTCCCTCTGCCTAGCCTGCTGTGTGCGGGATACAGCGTGAAGCTGGTTTATTTTTTTATTTACTTAATGGTGCAGTAGATAAGCACCTCAATCTTCTTTATTTGTTTATAGGTACAAATTTTATATATTTTTAATGATTATTAGCATTAGGACACTTCCGTTGCCCACTATCCGCCTAATCACAACCTGTCGCATCTACTGCCCCGCGCTTGTGACCCTGGGCCACGACTGGCCTAAAGGGCTCTAAAGGGTAAAATGGTATACAGCTAGCATAGTACAAAAAGTAAATTAAATATTTTTAATATTATTTCCCTTACTGTATGCGAAGCTTGAGTGTTGACAGAAAACTATGCAGTGTTAAATGTCGAAATTTCTTTTATAGGTTCTTCGGCGATTTTGTATGGAAGGATTAAGAGAGAATGTCTTGAAATTCCTATGGAAACAAGATCGGGACTTTTAGTTTTATAGTTCACACAATATTAAGTTTGTGTGTGCTAAAAACAATTTAAGAGAAAACTGTATAACTATTTGTAGCATTTATGCATCATATTAGAAACAACGCTAAAATTTTCATAACTATATAAGAAAAAATAAAAGCTAAACGTTAACCCAGATAGCTGACGTCAAAATCGCTGATCAGATACCGATCGAGTCTAGGCGCATTTCGATTCGCAAAACACATATCTATATTGAAACTTCGTTTTAATCAAATCGAATGGATGACATATATATCTTTTCAAAAAAAAAAAAAAATATATCTTTATATCTTTTCGTTTTACATTTTCATCAATTTTAGTTTCAATGCACGTAACTATTAACAAAATTGTAAAATTAAATACAGATTTTTTTAGCTTCACGCAGTATCTCGCACGTAGCAAGATAGGCAAAGGGAACCTAATCTTAAGTCACTCTGTTCCCCATTTTCTCTGCAAATTTTGAGAAATTACGTGTTAAGTGACAGAAATGAACGGTGTCTTTTTACCAGAAGGACCAAAAATCCTAAACCGAACCCACAATCGTCGCTTCACCGTGTGCTGCAGCCGAACTCAACGCCGCGCTTTACGTTGTTACCAGAGCTATCAAAAATAAAATATGAAATATCATTACCTCAAGTGGCAATTGAACCCACAACCTTCGCGTTTACAGTCGCACGCTTGTGCCCCTGCGCCATGTCGGCCTTGACTAGTTATTTACATTATAAATATATAATACGCAAGATAAATAAAAAAAATATTTACATTACCCTTACTTTAAAACAAAGAGAATTTGTTATTAAACAGATCATTGACTAAATAGATAAATAAATTGGAAGCTCGAAATATACAAATAAGTGAAATCGTCGACCGCGAGTTACAATAACAGTGCTAAATAAACTGATTTATAAACGATCATATATCAAATATGTCTTAACTTTAATATATTCTGTTTAATATTGGATTCCTATTATATTTTCAATTCTGCTGTATCCAGCTCATATCAGGGTAGGTAGAGGTAACCTGGGATCGTAATATTAAGGCACTCCGTTCTCATTAAGCCACTTTTATTCCCCATTTTAAATTCTAATTAAATAATATATATATTTTTTTTAATGACTGGCCTCGAAAATAAATATATTTTCGAGGCCAATCGTGGCGCGGCGGCACAAAGTGTGACTGTAAAACCGACTGGTTGTAGGTTCGATCCCCGCTCGAGGAGATGAAATATTTACTTAAATTTATATTTCTATTTCTTCGCTCTGGTGTCGAGGCTAAGCGCGGCGTTGAGTTCTGCCACTCAACTAAGTTCCCTCTGCCTAACCTGCTGTGTGCGGGATACAGTGTGAAGCTGATGATTGATTAATTAATATATTTATAAAAATTTAAAAACCCTTACTTTTTCACAAGAATCTTGCCAGATTTGTCTGCTTTCAGGACGATCTTCGTATGCATTTTCTCTAAGAACTTCATGGTTGGGTTGTTGAATTGATTTAGATTGTACGCCAACACGAACAACTCCTCTGTCCACATCTAAGAAAAATAATATAAACATTACAAAGTTGTCTAGAAAGAAGCCTAATGTTTTCATTGTATAAATGGGACATTTTCCTTTTTTATGTCCAAAAGTTCGTTATTTAATTATACTCTTTTGTAAACACAAATATTTATTTTATGGCAATATTATATAAATTTTATCGTTTAATGAAGTTGAAGTACCCCTTAAAAAGTTTATTTTTAAGTTATTCACAAAAATTATTTTCATATATAGAGTAACTGCGTTATATTCTTCAGTAACTCCGTTGTTTTTCTTACAAAATATAGATGTATCAGTATAGTGATCTATTCTATAATACCATTGAGGCCAGTCGTGGCTAGGTCACAAGCGAGTGAATGTTAACGCGACAACGTCAGTTCGATTTCCACTCGAGAAATGAAATTTTATATTTTCATTTCTTCGCACTAGGTGTCGAGATAAAGCGCTGCCATTCTACCCGCAATGCATCCAAGATTCAAGATAATGAAGAGAGCGCAGTGTCTTCACACTAGGCTCGCTCTGTCTACCCTGCTGCATATAAGAAAAATCGTGGAGCTGAAATAAACGCCTGGGGTAGTAGTTTTTGTTCTCTGGTGTATTTTTGTTCTCTGGTAACGTTGAATACCACCCAAATTCAAGGGGCTGATATACAAGAGCATGATCCGATCAGTTCTTTCATACTGCAGTGGCTAGGCCAGCACTATCTCCGCACACTCAGCTTCACGTAACGGAAATGAAGCTGAGGTGAAATGCTGAGGTGGAATACAGGTGAAATACATTGATTCGAGATAGTATTTGGGTCCGTTACCGACCGGATAAGCTAGAAAGACCATCGCCTAAGATGGCATGGCCACATTGCTCACCTGTCTAGGAACTATCTAGAAAGAAAGTTTCTTTCACATTTTACTTGAATATTTGAATACTACAGTCGATCTTTATGAATCTAGTAGATCGATAAACCTCCAAAAATTATGAACTAGTATATAGAATTCACTTCGTCGAAGCACCATGCAAAATACCGAAGAAAAAGACAATAAAATATAAATATATAAAAATATCATATATAATAGACGCCTAAGTATTTCGAGGTTGATTCTGATCGAAAATTATTTAGAGATTGATTTAGTTTCAAGAATGGAACGAAAAAACACAAAGAATTCCTAGATTCTATATTGTTTGCAAAGCGTTTATCGTAACGTCTAGAACATAGCTAAAAGAATCTTTTACTGTCTGAAAATAGTGGAATATTATTTGAGATCGACCTTCAGCCAAGAAAAGTTAATTGTCTTGTGCATAGAGTTGAAATCTATTAAATAAAAGTGAAGGGTTTATTTGTGATTTCAAAATAAATGGTTACTCAGACAATTAAAAAAAAAGTTATTTCAAGCGTACGAACCCGCGGACGGGTCGCTAATGAATAAATAATAATAATTTTTGCCGTGTGATCCCGGCCTAGAATAGGATCATCCTGGTACTGGTGGTGTCGTAAGAGGCGACTAAAGTACGTGTGGTAGAGTGCCACTGCGTTTCGCATCAGGTAATGCCGGGCCCCGGCGCCCAATCCACCTTAAGGGCCGGCAGCGCACCTGTGGCTCCTCTGGGGTTGCATGGGGTCGTGGGCGGCGGTAATCGCTTGCCATCGGGTGACCCGCACGCTCGTTTGCCGTGTCTTTTCCATAAAAAAAAATTAAAAAAAAATAAGTTGCTTATGATGTTGCCATCAACGATTTTGCTAAAAAAATCGCGTATGAATAAAATATTTTTTTAATGTATAAATTAACAGAATTGATTACTATGTAGGGTTACATACCTGTACATTTGTATGTTATTGTGTCAATGAATCACTAAGCTTAGCTTTGATTAGCTTAGAAATTTACTCAAAAACGATTGCTACTGAAATTTCAACGAAATTGTCTGATAGTAACATTAAAGTATAAACTATCACTATTATTAAGTTAGGGCTGCAAAAATTAAATAGAATACAGCTTAAAAAACGTTTTTATTCGTTAAGAGAAGAGAAGAGAAAAGGAAAAGTTCAGACACCTTATTAAAAAAACTTTTTAAAAAAAACGGCATAATAAAGGACTGAGGTTATGCAAAAACTACTGGTGCTGTAACATTCAATATTTATGCTAAAAAACAGAAGCAACAGACTTTAAAAGGCAAAAAAATCAACAAAAATATATATTCATTAAAAAGAGCGATTCTTCTTCATGTTGGACAACATAAAATATGCTTTGTCCTAATAAATGTATGTAAGGTCCTTTTATCACATAGGACCGTAGTGAAGTAAGTAGCGTAATATGTCAAATGAATTTTAGTAATCCAAATCAAATGGAAAGGAGTATTAGGATAAGTTATGATAAAATATTGTGTTCTGGAATCCAGCCAAAGAAGTACTGACTTGTGATTAGTTTGGTGACGGACGACATGAATTACACTTTATTTTAGAACACGACAAAATTACATAGAAATATTTAGTCATAGAATATTGTTACACGCCATCACCATCTCGGCTTATTTAGATTACGGGTCTGATATATTATACTTTGGCGACCCACTCGCGGTTTCGCCCGCTTGAACAACACCATCATTTATATTTAATTTAAATTACTGTGTTAATAATAATATACTAAATATTGAAGACAACACCGAACACAATTAAAACTAAAGTTTCAATTTTCAATTGAATAAAACAGTTATTTGAATAAAACAGAGGCAGTTACACAAAATTCAAGAGTGAAAATTGCATTTAAATCAGGGCAACCATTTTTGAGATTAGCATTCACAGACGCACAGACAAACAGATTTTTTTATTTAAAATCATTGTTTACGGTTCTATTACATTGATAGATGTCACCAATAACATCATTAATGTCTTTCATCCAAGTTAAAATTATATTAGAGGTTCAGCAGTTCAGCATGTGCCAGCATGCTTAATAGATTTTTAAAAGGAATGTGTATTCGAAAGTTTTTCTATGACTTCTTTATAAATAAATAAATAATTCAACATTCATTTTCTACTGAAGAGTATTGCATATAACTAAGAGCAGTAACTGAATAATATAAATATAAATGTTATCAGAAAGTAAAATTATGAAGTAGTAGCACTAGTAATATAAAAATGTATACCATTTTAATATCTATGTAAACATTGTAACAGGCCGTTGTGGGTTTGATTTCCACTCAGGGAATGAAATATTAAATATTTTATTTTCTCGCTCTAGTAACGAGCCAAAGCGCGACGTTAAGTCATGTCACGCAATCTCTCAATAATTCTGTGGAAAGTGAGGAAAGAAAGCGTCTTATCCCTATATACGTATTGCTACTTCTGCCTACCCTGCTATGTGCGGGATACAGCGTGAAGCTAAATAAAAAAAAATTATATACATACATATTGTTGGAATACAAAAACCTATCTGTTAACAATGTCAAGCTGTCTTGGCTGAGATGAAAATAACCAAGACGCTATGCTTTTCGTCTTGCTACAATCTTTGTATTTTTTCCAACAGTAGGGCTAATTAAAATATTTTCTTACATTCTGTTCAAAATTTCAAGTTCTACTGAAACTTACAAATGATTACTTTTTTTCATGGATCGAATAGAGTAACTAAGCATTATAAACTATAGTATTGATCTTTATATTAATTCATATAGATTTTTCTCGATCAGATAACTAAGCGCGGCGTTGAGTTGCGCCGCTAAACGCAAAGTTATAAATTCAGATTTAAAGAATCGGACTAAATGTTTTGAAACTAGATACTCTTTGCCTAAGTTGCTACGAAAGCATTACAAAAAAACAACAATATTACGTGTTTTTAGTTTTAGTACAACTGAATAGTACCATTACCAGATTGGATATTCTACGGCATTCATAATACAAACGTCCACACGTGACGAAACGATACGGATATGAAAGATAACAACGGGCTTCTGAGAATTGTTTGAGGATGATATGTATCTCTTTTGAACTCAACATAAATCTGATGTATTTCATGTCAAAATATTTATATAAATATATTTATATAATATAATACATTAGCTAATCATAGCAGCAGCAGCATATTCTGAGCTTTAGTTTGAGTGTTTGTATTTTTTTTTTCGTTTCTTTATTACTACGGGGCAACGGAGTGTCTTAACACAAAGTTCCCTCTGCCTACCCTGCTGTGTGCGGGATACAGCGTGAATTTACAATACGTTAATAAATAAATTAAATAAATTTATTACATTGAAAATTAAATAAATAAATTTTCAATGTAATTAAAAAAAATACAAAAAAAAACTTTGTATTTAAAATAATTCACGGTAAAGTACTTTAGTTTTAATTTTACACAGCCATTTCTGTATCTATTCGTAAATCCTAAAGAAATAATATTTAAAATAACACATTCCCTCAAATGACAATCGAACCCAAAGCAATCACGATTGGATGCCTCAGGAATAGCGTAATTAAAAGTTGCTACATAATTTCGTTGATCTCCAAACTCTTTTAAAATTCAATTGCTCTTGTCCCGAAAGCTTAGAACATTTCTCTTCGATCGACAAAATACAGACAACACTTTCATGAATAACTTGACGGGGCGATGTTTAGCTGAAACTTTTCAATATTCAATGAGCTTATTTAAGTATTTATAAACATAACAGCTTTGACTAGTGTCGTATTTTATTTATTATCCGAAGGTTGATAATATTTCCATATTTGTAGTTGCGATTACCAGTCAGAGTGAATTATTTAATAAAATGCGACATTGGGTTCCACCACTCAAGCCGCAATGCATCAAGAATTTGGGGGAAAACGGGTAATCCGGGAACGGAATGTCTTAATATTAGATTCTCTCTGCCAGCATAATAGGGCTTAGTACCCTAGTAGACCGGGATGTACATGAAGCAAAAAATGCATAATATATTAAATAAATGAGACCATCGTGGCGGAGTAGGACCGCATCTAACTATAAGCGCGATGGATGTGGCCTCGATTTCCACTAATGGGAATGATTTTATTTTATTTCCATTTGAATATGGGCAGAAAGAGGAGAACGGAGGTATATTAGCACTAGGTCCCTCTGCCTACATACGAGAAAAATCTTTTTTTTTCTAAATAAATGAGCATAGAATACTCATCAAGTTAAATAGCAGTTCCACTACAGTGTCGTGAAGTAATTAACCTTTAAGACTGAAAGTCAGTAATCTACAAAGCTGCGCAATGCTAATACGCGACTTTCAAACAAAGCACATTTCTTGAACTAAAATTATTTGTATAATTTATTTACCCAATCTTTGTGTAGTATAGAGTGTTTGCTAAGAAACGATGAATATAAATGACGATGATGATGATAAATCCACCTCAGTTTCCACTTTTCACGTTTTTTTTTATTTTTCCTTTTAGTCGATCTCATGATCATACTTTTAGTGACAATAGCATAATATGCAAAAAATACTCTTGGATATATGTATCATCACTATTGATAGGATCCCCAAACGCGGATTTCGGGCTTTTCGACCCCAATATGGCCGCCCGGAGGATAAAGGATCAGATTAGTTAAAAAAAATGATCTTGATTGATTTTGATTGATCTGAAATTCTCAAACGCATCAGATTAGGGTAGGTAGAGTGAGTTAGTTACATGCTAAATCATCTATATAGAGTTATTTAAAGGGCTACAAAGAAGAAAAAAAACCTTTACCTCGATATACTAGGTCGTGGCTATTGTTTTTTATTTTGAAGGGAATAATTCAAGGATTACGAACGATTATTAAACATTTTTAAAGTGTTAATCCACACTTAGGAAAGATAAATACTTAATTAGAAAACGTATAAAAATTTGAACGTAGCGGGACTCGAACCCGCGCCTCCTGGAAACCGACAAGGCGCTCTGACCACTGAGCAGAGAACGTCAAAAGTCCAGGAGGCGCGGGTTCGAGTCCCGCTACGTTCAAATTTTTATACGTTTTCTAATTAAGTATTGATTACGAACGAATTCCACAAATCAAAGTAATAAAAATTCATCTAAAATGTTTAATGCAGGTACGGTTTGCCTTCTACCCCTCCTCCTCCTCCTCCTCTCTTCATGTTTCTATTTCTCTCTCACCCTTTTTCTATCTATTGCTCTCTCATTTCATCCTCATTTTAGTTAGGTCTAAATTGAATAGAGTAGTATAGATAAATTGAAAAAAAAATGTCAGATTAAGAAGTCTCTTCAGAAAAACGTCATTATTATATAAGAGCTTTTTTTCAGGTTCACTTAACATCCCCTTAGAAAATCTGACGCGCTCGCTTTATTTTTTTTTTGAGGTGGTCGTGCGTAAGGGTTACATACGTACCACTTCCATCATGGAAAAAATCAGATTAACATACTTACATTTTTAATAATACGTAGGACATGCCATATCAATATCATACGCGATCGAGTATGTTTTTTTTATTTTCAACAGAGTTATGACACCCTGTTCCCGCGCCCTACTTTCCGCTGAATCCTAGAGGAATTGCGAATTAAGTGACGGAACACAAAGCCGCGCTGTGCTTCACTTGAGCAAACAAACAAATATATTTTATATTTCATTTTCTCAAGTGAGAATCGAACCCACAACCTGTCACGAATACAGTCGCACGCTTGTGACCCTGCGCTACGACTGGCCTCAAGCTCTTGATTGCATAATAAAACAAATAATTATAATTTTATTACGCGACACCAATCGATTTAGGATAATCTGCTTTTCGAGAGCCCTTCGAATAGTTTCAAGCTTATGCTATCAAATAGCAACCCCCGAACCAAAATTTGTGAGTGCTGACTTGAAGTGTGACTTCAATCAACTTGAAGATGTGCTGTAAAACTACTTGGCTATCCAAAGTACAACTGGAAAACACCAGGTAATTGGAACATGGCTACTGGCAAGTTTGTTAGGCTGATTTGCCCCGGTATTTTAGTAAATAATCTATATGAAACTTATATTAGGTAAAGAAATTAATGGCTACACTCTGTTTCCTGGACGTAGCAGTTAGGCAGGAGGAACGAGGGGGAACCTAGTGTTAAAACACTCCGTTCCAATTAAAACGCTTCCGTTCCCACTGTTCGCCGAATTATAGAGGCATTGCGTCTTCTATGATGAACCTCAACGCCGCACTTTGCCGCGTTACCAGAGCGCGGTAATAAAAATATTAAAATACTTCATTTCCTCGAGTGTAAATCGAACTGACAACCGGTCGCGTTTATTGTATATTGCAATCCTCAGTAAAAATTACAGTTTTCAAGCGACTTAAAAAAACTAAAAGTGAGTATTTAATGGTATACACAATTAACCATAAAAGCTTTCAACGTCTAAACTGTATTACGAACTAGTAACAAAGCTTCATTTATACGTACAGTTACGAAACCAATTAAAACTGCTTACTTTTTTGTTGATAAAAACGTTCTAGCAGACTCCATCAGCGAACGTAACGACAGTTCACTGTGCTTGTAAAAGTTATTAAAGGAAATTCATAGTTCAAAAAAATGTGTGTCTGTATAAGTGTCAGGTATGGGTTCGATTTGCACTTAAGGAAAATAAAATATTTAATATTTTATTTTTTCCTCGCTGAGGTAGGCACGAGGCAAAGCGCGGCATTTAGTTCCGCAACTTGAATCGCAATGCCTCCCGAAATGCGACGTATAATGGGGAACGGAAGTATCTTAACACTAGGTTCTCAAGTTCCCCCCTACCTACTCTACTATGTGCAGAATACATTGTTAAGCTAAAAGATGTAGCAATTTTAAAATACTCATAAAAACTGACAAGTTCCGTGAGCGTTAGCCATTTTCATTTCTTAAAAAGATAAAATAGGGATTTGAAACTTTGTCTAAGGCAAAGAAAGCTCCTTCACTTATACATTAAGTAAAGACGGGAAGTCCGACGTCGTCGTGACAGTATAGAAGACTTTGTAGCAATTTCCTTTCAATTTATTGGCTGGCAAGCTCGCGTCATTGAAAATTACCTATCGCTTTATAAGCCAGGAAGTTGTTCTATTCCATTATGTTTTGATATTTTTATCTCATATATGAACTTTTCATTTCTTTCTTAATATAATTTACCAAATTTCATTTCTTTCTCAGTATAATTTGCCAGCTGTCACCGGCGGTTTCGCTTTTTAAAAATGGAAATAACTAAGGGTTGTATGTGCCACATGATACAAATTTAAATGCGTGAGGGCATTACTTTGAAACTAATGACGTCATAAAATGTAGCCTAAATATAACATTCGTACACACAAACATTTTCTTCTATCAGTTCCAACCAGTATTTCATGAGATGGTAGCGTACAATAAAACATCTATCAACTACACCCTTACCTTTCTGCACATATCAGGGTAGGCAGAGAAAACCTGGGAACCTAGTTTTATGATACCCCGTCCCCATTAAAAAACTTTCGTTCCCCATTGTTCGCGCCTTGCCTCGTTACCAGAGCGAAGAAATGAAAATATTAAATATTTCATTTTTCCCAGATATAATTGTACCCAACGCCAGTCGTACTTAAGGCTGTGCGCTTGTTTGTGCCACTACGGCAGGATTTCCTTCAAAAAAAGTATTATTATATTTTTTTACCACACTCAAAAATTCGTAGTCTCTAAAACTAGGTTCCCATGTTCCCTTTGCCTACCTGCTATGTGTGGAATACACTGTAAAACTAAAAAACTAATTATTTAGCTGTACAATATTCATATAGAAGTATAGAAAAATAAATCGTATATCTTTTACCATATTGTTGGTATAAGGTCAAAAACAATATAACCACAACAATAAAACATACCTAGTAACAGGGTACGAGAACTGTGTTAAATTGACAAATTGATATTTACAGTGTCTCAGAACACGATGCGGTTCACCCTTCGCCGAATTTATGACATTTGACGGTAAATTTAATTTATGCGGGAAACGCGGTAAAATATGAAATTCAGTAACGACTGTGGCATAGTACTAATAAATTAGGATAAGCTATACCTTTCTATGTAATGAAAACGGATAAAAATGTAAAACTTGTGGGTTGCGTTGAATATAAGTATAATAAACAATAAAATCATTATTTAAACAATAAATAAAATCCGACTTCAAACCTATGCACAGCAATAAATTTAAATTAAAAACGATATTGTAAGAGAGGTAGGGGGAGACCTCGGTTGACCTTCGAAAACACAGTATCAAAGATACTGGAGGAAGGTCACGTAAAAAGCATGAGGATCCCCCGTAGGGCATGTATGAAGAGGTTGATGACAGTGGACGAGGCGAAAGAGGTCTGTAGAGACCGTAGCGTTTGGCGCTCCGTTCTCTCTGACTACTACGCTAGGGATAAAGCGTGAAGTTAAGTAAGTAAGTATATTGTAAATAATGATTAAAAGATATAAGGAATATTTAAAATACTAAAGAGATCAAATTAAATTAAAATAAACCGGACTAGTAATATATTACTTCGTTTTATGATCTGTTTAATGTTTGTTTATGTCAAAATGTCTGTTCTATATAGAGGGTTTATTCTAAATAAAAATATATTATTGTGCATACTAACGTTTCGACATATTGACAAAAACATAGGTACATTAAAAATATTCGGGCGAATTGGGGACTTCTCCCTTATTTGAGGTCGGATGAAAATGAGAACATCTTCTTTTTCAAAGTTAGTTAAAAAGAAATGCAACGATGAGGGAACTCTCACTTCTGACACCCATTTGTAACTATTACAGTATAATTATATTTTTTACCATAAAAAAAACAACTTGTTCAATTTCAACCGGATCCCATAATCAGAAGTTAACCAAAGCTTTTCCCGAGCTATCCTTGAAATATACTTTCAAATAAAAAAGAGAATACCAGAATCGGTTAGCGTGATATTGAGTTATTCGTCCATTTTTCGCACACATACTTTAATGGCCGGTCGTGGCGCAGCGGCACAGAGTGGGACTGTAAACCGACTGGTTGTGGGTTCGATCCCCACTCGAGGAGATGAAATATTTACTTAAATTTATATTTCCATTTCTTCGCTCTGGTGTCGAGGCAAAGCGCGGCGTTGAGTTCTGCCACTTAACACGCAATGCCTGCGGAATGCGGCAGAAAGTGGGGTACGGAGTGTCTTTCACTACGTTCCCTCTGCCTACCCTGGGGTGTGCGGGATACAGCGTGAAGCTGATTTATTTTTATACTTTAATGCAAATTTAACACTTATGGGATTTTCTCATAGATACCATTGTCAGAAATGGAACAAAAATTAGACCACACGGGAATCACCAGCTTCCAAATAAAAAAAGAATCATCAAAATCGGTACATCCAGTCAAATTTTCTTAGGTGACATACGTACAAAAAAAAATACAAAAAATACAGTCGAATTGATAATCTCCTTTTCTTACAGAAGTCGGTTAATTAGTAAGAAGTCTGTATCTAAACAATTGATGAACACTACAATATCATTATTCAATTATACACTATAATATAACTATATATAAATATATTTTTATACAATACTACAAAACAACCACAATATAATTCAACAGTGGATATCGCTTCATTTCAAACACAGTACAGAGGAAACCTCAAGCCGTTTGAACTGCATTATACGAGATCGGACAATTATTGTGGCGAAATGCGACTTCGATAGCTCTTATGCAACATGCCACGGTGTCTAATAATTCAGGAATATTCCGTGCATATTTTAGTGAAGTATGTGTATGTATATAAGATTCTGGTCGGATTTGAGGTTAATGAAAAGTTATAGTAAACTTGTGTCTGTACATAGAACGGATAGACAATGAGAACCTATTGTTCAGACACTCGGTTCTCATCGCCGAAATTTGACAGTCGGTGCGGGAACGGGAAATTAATTTATTCCCTCGATGGGGAACGAATCCACAACCAAAGCGTTTACAGTGCGATGCGCCGATGGCCTCACATTCATTATGATAGCTTCACGCTATATGCCTCATATAGCAAAGTAGGCAGAGGACTAGACTCTAGAGGAACTAAGTTAAAGACACTTCCGTTCCCCACTTTCCAGTAAAATACAAATTGTTAAGGGAAATTTACTAATTTCCCTTAACAATTTGTATTTGAGATTAGCGTGAACAAACGCAGAGACAAACAGACAAAAATTTTAAAAATCATTGTTTTGGGTTTTATTAATAAAGGCAACCAATATTTTTTATTTCTTATACATCTTTTATGTACAGACACCGATCCGCCCTCGAATGAGAATCGAAGCCACAACCTTCATGTGGAACAGTCGTAATAGGAACAGAGTATTTTAATACATAGTTCCCAGGTTCCCGCTGCCCAACCTACTTTGCGCGGGATGCAGCGTAAAGATAAAAAAATGAAATAAAATACAAAGAATCTAAGCTGGTATCGTCGAGCAATAATGATATTCAAGAGAAGCATCTAACGAGGCGTACGGCACCTGTAAGATATTTTACATACGCTCAAATGCAATATTTAACAAAGCAAAACGCTGAATAAGCTGAGCTACACACCTGCGCTATCGCCTTCCTGGTGCAGCAGAAGTTAACGAACGTAACGTTAACGAAGTCCGCACCGTAGCACACGGTGACGGTTTTCTCTTCGAGTGAACCTTGGGCACCTATTAAGACGATGTTGCGTATTTTTTGGTCCTGTGGACAAAGGAATGTAATAATATATTAACTACATTTGTATCTAAAAGCAGAAAATAAATGAATTATTTTAATAGATTTTTTTAAGTATATTACTGAACAAGCTTTTTATTTTTATAATATAAAAGTTGTAGCCCACAATTTTGTTTACGTGAACTACAAATTGAAAAGGACACTTGAGAATCAGTACCTCCCTATAGTACTTCCAAGTACTATACATGCGACAGCGTCCTACGCCGCGTAGTTTCCGCTGTGCTTTGTCAGTCAGTAAGTAGCGGAAGAGTTTTATATGTTATCTAGATAGACGAAAGTGTTATTTACGCACATCAAATGACAATCAGACTGTATTTTATTTTTAAATAATTAATGAAACTTTATTCCTATTTTGTAATTTTAATTTATATTTAAAATGTTTGTATATTTGAATTAGGCGACTCAAATAAAAACTTAAACACAGCTGAACATTTAATATTATTATTTATTTTATTTATGTAATACTAGATAATAAAGATATAGTTAGTTACACTAGATAATAAAGAAAATTATTAACTTATTTATAAATTAACAAAATAAGAACGTATCTTCTGCTTTTTCCCTTCAGAATAGTAAAAAATAATCTCTAAAAGCAATTACTTTTGTAATTTCTTATAACTTTCAAAAGGAAAAATAAGAAAAAAAAAGAGAGTGTTTGTGAAGCATTTTTTTATATTAAAAAAAAATACATTTATTATCCTTTATATTATTTTGCACTGACATATTGAAAAATCATTTGTAATAAATGTTTAGATATTAAATATGAATACAAACAATGCTTGTAAATTATGGAACTTTCAAAAATTAAAGAACCGATCACTGCTTCGCCCGCTTGAACTATTCTTGAGACAATATCTGTACCTACATCAAAAACTAAAGTTTCAGCGTATTCAATAACACAGTTATTTTGTAGCAATTGTCTTGAACAAAATACTTTATATTGATATAACTTTTTTACTTATCAATCAATTGACATAAGAAAAACACTAAATGTTAAGGAAAGTTAACCAAAATTGGATAGTGGAAACTGGATTTAAATTAGTTCGAGTACTCAAATACAAGCAAAGAAACAAACAGAAAACTTTTTATTTTTGTAAAATGTCCCCAATTTTATTATAGACGTATGAAGTTACATTTTCTATATTATTTCTTATTCTATCACAAATTGAAAACAATGAAGTATTTCAAGTATTCAACTACAACACCACAGTTATTCGTCTATTGTCGAACGTAACAAATAAAATGTTCTAACATACTAGAAGCTATTAACATAAGAAAGACAACAATAAACGAGTGAAGTATATAAAAATCGTTCTCCATAAACGTATAATATGAAATAATGTACGATAACATCTAAGTAACCGCCTATATTAAAATGAACCACATTAAACTATATACTATGTGAGTTCATATATAAATATATAACTAGCGACCCAAGCGCGCTTCGCCCGCTTTATCTTATTGTTATAAATAAATAATAAATCAGGTTCACGCTATATCCTGCTCACAGCAGGGTAGGCAGAGGGAACCTAGGGTTAAGATACTCCGTTCCCCACTTTCTGCCGAATTCTGGAGGCATTGCGTGTTGAGTGGCAGAACTCAATGCCGCGCTTTGCCTAGCGAGAGTATCTTAAGACTAGATTCAAGGTGAAGCTCATATTGTTGATATTATTATTATATTATATATTAAATTATTTAATCCATTTTGATTATATTGGGGGCAATCCACACTACAATGCCGATTGCAGAATGTTTGGTGTCAATCTGATTTGTACAAGTATTCCTCAATACAGAGCGTAGTGTCGCTGGAGAGGGACTAGGTCTGATTCCTATCTTTTGGGAATAGTATGAATACACGCAGTTTCATGATAAATAATTCTTCATTAGACCGATAATCACAAATATCCCCACAACGAGATGGTAATGGCGACTACTGTGTGCGGGATACAGCGTGAGGCAATTTTTTTTAAATTTATATTATCTATTCTATGTGGTCTATCGTGAGTTACTACATTTAGAATCTAAATTAACATAGCTGCTATAATTATTATTATGATATTCGCAAAATAAACCCCACATAGTTCTGAGCTATAGCTCAGAACTATGTGGGTTTACTTATAAGTAAATGTAAATTATTTCGAATTCATTGCTAACATTATTAAATCTAAGCACACATTATTCATGACGATCGAAGCATATACTTTTACATTTATCTTTGTATTTAGGCAGTTAATGAATGCAATTAATAACAATTTAAAAAAATAGAAAAATAGTATTTCATATCAAGTTTAATATTATTTCTTATTAACTAATTCTAATTGCTATAAAGGAGAAAACAGTGAAATGAAAGCTTTAATCTTATTTTTAATGAAGATATAACAAAGCGCGTTTGGAACACGGTTTAGATATTAATTCTTCATAATGTAAATTAGAGAAAGCTTGATTATGTTTATATTAAATTGTTATAAAAAAAATTACTATGAATGAGGCCAGCCGTGGCCCAGGGGTACAAGCGTGCTACTGTATGCGCTCGGGTAACAAGGCAGAGCGCGGCGTTGAGTTCCGACACTCGACGAGTTGGGTACGGAAGTGTCTTAATGGGAAAGGAGTGTTTTAACACTAGGTTCCCATGTTACCTACCGCGTGAAACTAAAAAATAATAATAACTTATAATAAGTAACTCTCGTGTATGCTATATTTTTACTAAATAATAGAACAAATACAGTCTCTATCTTATAATAAAGGATTCCACCTATCAAATTTATACAGTAAGTCACAAACGTACGTAAACAGTTAATTTTATTACTTACAGTTTATGTTTTAAAACATCGTCTTTTTAATATGAAGTACATTTTAGATAAAAAGGCAAGACAGGACATGTTCATACATTAATAGAAACAAACCAAAGAGGACGAAGTGCAACCTTGCTACTTAGCAAATGAAATGGGAACAGCAATGGCAATTAAGCAGAGTGGTTCAACAATTTGCTGTCATATAAATATTACTTGGAGCCCAAGTAAGCTATGCAATAATATAGTACTGGATATTACTTTGTTTAGCCTTTTAATATCTTGCAATTCTATGTTAATTAGAGGAAATTCCGCATGTATTTTTACGTCGCATGTAGCTGGTTAGACAGAAAAAACTTTATATATATATATATATATATATAAATATAATGTTATGACCTTGTAGTGTAGTGGTGAATCACATTGTTTTTTCAAGTTAACAATTTATTCTTTTATACATTTTTCTTAAACATTTGATTATTTTTTTTTATTTAATTATATTGTTGGAATAAAAAAAATTAAGTTCTATTGAAAATAAAAAGCGAAATAAAGTTTTTTTTTTCTGTTTAATAAACAAAAAACGAGCGTAGGTTCACCAAACCTGAATAGAAATTTAAAGAACTTTTTTGTAAACCAACAGGATCATCAACCAATCATGAATACCACTAATTGATAAATCCGGAATAGGCATAGTTACCATAATTAGATAATTTTAAAAAACGGAAATACCATATTTCCAACTTACGTAGTAATATCGGCAACCTAAATATATTTTCGTTAGATCTATATCGCATTCGCCTTGATTAAATTCGGTTAAAAGCAACAAGCCAATCTAATAATACATTTATCAAGCCACATTCAATTTATATTGATCTCGGAATGGCACTGTATAGCGGCTATATCCATTTTCTCCGCCAATTTGGGGATAGTGAATATGTCTCGTTATTTCTACGACAATCGTCATTTATGGCACTCAAAATAATTGGACAGGAAACGGAAGGCGTCACGTCAAACCGATAATAACTGCAGTTTGAGCATATTACACGCTTTTAGAAAAAACGACGATCTTCAAAATTATATGTTTCAAACGATGTGTCACGCCAAATTTTACTTTCTTAGATATAATATTGTTTAGTTTCTGTGGTGTATGAAATATTTATGGAAAAATGGAAATTTGTTGTAGCGACTTTAGGTCTACATCACCGTTTTTCACACATCAATATTTAGCATATGAATGACGATTCTATTTTTAATTTTAAATAGGTTAATTTTCAACATAGTAATGGAATTCAACTTTTTAGATGCAGCCTCCATGTGAAGATTATGCACTAAGAGTATAGTTAGTGACATCCACGACGACGCGCCCTACTACTACTAGAAGAAAGACGCCGGCGTACGTTTTTATTTAGCTTCACGCCATATACCCGCACAAAGCTAGGTAGGCAGAGGGTACCTAGTGTTAAGACACTCCGTTTCCCAATTAACGAAAGAACTGTAGATGATCTACGTGTGGAGTGGCGGAGCTCAACGCCGCCCGTTGTCTCGATGCCAGACCGAGGAAATGATTAAATATTTCATTACCAGTAGTAGGTATCGAACCCACAACTGTCGCGTTTACAGTAAATTACCAAATACAATAACGAATAGTAACTAAATAGTAACACACATAAACAAAAGATATTGAAAATTATTAACTATATCTACATATAATACAACTGTAACTCCTCGCTTCAAGCGAACCTGAGAACGATCTCAGTTTAACCGATATAAATGCAGTTTTCACTATTGTATTTCGGCAAACTTCCTTTAACATTCAGTGGTTGTTTTATTTTAAGTGAATTATAAAAAACAATATGTCAACCAAAATACAATAAAGAATTATATGCGATAATATTGCTACAAAATAAGTGTATAATTGAATTGGCTATTGCCTTCAGAATGATAATGTCATTATGTAACAAAAGTATGCTTTTTTAAAGTGTTATTCCACACTTAGGAAAGAAAAATACTTATTTAAAAAACGTATAAAAAATTGAACGTAGCGGGACTCGAACCCGCGCCTCCTGAAAACAGATGATAAAATAAATAATTTTGTAGTACCTACAAGCGGGCGAAGCCGCGAACGGGTGTTACACTTGTTATTAATAAAACAATATTACACATCATGCTTTTTGATAAATTGTATAATTATTATTCTATTCTAATTGCATAGCGGCTGCTGAATGTATTCTCGGTTTTAGATTTACATTACATGACAACAACAGATGCGGCAATATTGGATGCACATATTTCATGAATTATGAATATATGCACGTTTGTAGAATTTGTTTTGCGATAGAAAATTGGTCGATGCTTTATAATGGGTCATTCTATTGTAATTTATAACGAGGTCGTCGTGGCGCAGGGTGACAGCGTCTGACGTTTAACGCCAAAATTATAAATTCGATGCCCATCCGAGGGCTTGAATATGTAACGATGTCAAAAAAACATCCATATCTGTTGTTGTAATTGGTAATGACATTAAAAGTGACCGTAAGTTATTTAGTTCTCTTGGTGTCCGAAAAACTCGGGATCGAATCTTACATACGCTACGTGATTTTTTTCTACGTGCCTACTAAATATTTACCTTTCCTTAGCGTAACATAACACTTTAAATTTTTAATATTAAAAGTGGAGTTATGTTTCGCTTAAGAAGCTTTTCCGCTTGTTTATAAATATAAAAATAACAAAAGCAGATTGGCCAACATTTAACTTTACAATGCAAATAAAGAAATCACTTTTCAACAATTCCGACCTTCTTCCGCAATATATTTTTAGCTCTTTTTTTTTTTTAATTCAGATAGGACAGAATAAATACAACTGGCATTTGCCATTAGTAAAATTAAAAAAAGTAACTTGCCGTGTGATCCCGGCCTAGAATAGGATCATCCTGGTACTGGTGGTGTCGTAAGAGGCGACTAAAGTACGTGTGGTAGAGTCACGTCGCCAGCAATGGCAACACGCATGGGCAGACTCGACCGGATCTGTACCACCCCCGGCATTTAAAACCGGCGTGAAGTAGTGGCTTTATGCCACTGCGTTTCGCATCAGGTAATGCCGGGCCCCGGCGCCCAACCCGTCTTAAAGGCCGGCAACGCACCTGTAGCTCCTCTGGTGTTGCACGGGGCCGTGGGCGGCGGTAATCACTTACCATCAGGTGACCCGCACGCTCGTTTGCCGTGCCTTTTCCATAAAAAAAAAAAAAAAGTAAACATTAATTAAGAATTCATAAGAATTAGAAGCTTGATTTTTCTGTGCTCCAAGGGACAGTAGACTGAATTTTTGATATTAATGCCTCCGCGCGATCTTGAGATAATGGTCTTGACAAACCGACAAAGATATGATCCTATAAGGGTTCCGTTTTCTTCTTTTACGTGCATACGCCCAAATTTAAGTTTGTCAATTCCACGGACGGTACTTGACCGTTGTATTAAAATATTGCACAATTAGCGGTGGAACTCACCGCCACGTTTTGTCCTGTTACTAGAGCAGTAACACGAAGGAAACGTGAATAATTTATTATTTCGACTGAGAAGTAAACCCACAATCGTCGTATTTAATCGTCATGCCTCTTGGCTATGACCCTTATTTGATTTAGCTTGCATATAGGGGAATAAGCATAGAGAACCTAGTGTACAAACACTGCGTCCTCCATTATTTTTCCAAAATTCGAGAAATTGCTTATTATTAAGTGGCAGAAACAAGCGCAGTTTTCTTAAATAAGATAGAGAAAATGAAAATAATCTTAATACAATCCGTCCCCCGAGTGGATACGAATTCATAGCCACCACATAAGTACAGTCAGAAACTGTCCCACTACACTATAATGTCGATATAGTTAAAGAAAGCACGTTACGTGTTCTTAATGTATGAAATTGTTCCCATAGGATTGGTACAGCGTACCTACTACAAGCAAACAGCAATCGTTGTTTATTTTATTTCTATCGTCGACAAGTTGGCCCCTTTTGGGCTATAGTGTACTCCATAATGGACATTTAAAAATAAATTCTATTTTTTTACTCATTTTTTGTAAATAATAGTACCTATAGGGACGTTGAGCATTGTTATATCATAACTTAACTTTACTTAAGTATGTTGCGTTGAAAGTTAACAATATAAATAATTTAATTAATTTATTAGTATGAGCCCAAAGACCTGAAAGCGCGACAGAATTGTGAATTCGATTCCCGCTTGGAAGAATGAGTTATTTTAATTTCTGGCAACTAGTAACAAAACAAAAACGCAGCGTCAAGTTCACCCACTCACCGCATACTGTCTCGAAAATTGGGAGGAAGTTAGGGAACGGAGTGTCTTAATATTCGCTTCCCCCTGCCTCCTCCTGCCTCCAAAAATAAAAGTTGTTTTTATAAAAAAAAAGTTGTTTTTATTTAAAATATATAAATAATAAAGACACGCCTTAGTCGGTCACACATAAACATGATTCACTGATCGACCATCATGTTTTAATTACCAATTATTAACCTTCAAAGGAAGCATTTACACATTAAAAATAAAATGATATAAGTCAACCTTAAACGATACGTATCTAATAATTTTTAATAGACTTCATTAAGATCTTCTTAGGGTTTCGTAGCAAAATGGCCAAAAACGGACCAGTTATCTGTCTAACCGTATGTCACACCTGCTTTATTCTGAATCTATTCGGATTGTACTGTTGAAACTATATTGATAAAACTGTATATCAACCGGTTTATAACTAAAAAGAATTAAGAAATCCGAAATTTTAAGCTTATACCGAATAAAAGTAAGAAATAAATGTTGTGTTATAGGTAAGTTTGGTGAAAAATTAATACTATGTGAACTAAATGTGTTTTTCTGAGCTGTCCTTACATTATATACTACTTGAAATCCGTTATGTTTGAAGTCAATGCCAATTGGGGATTTTATAAAATCATTTATTTATCATATATTCGGTATATGTAGTGTCTATCTATTAATTTTAATTTTATCTTGGCTGGCATTTTTATCTATAACTTAAGATAAGGAAGTGAAATATCTATTAAAAAGGGTGTGTTTTTAGTATTTTGTTTGATCTCTGACGAACTATTTCAATGTAAATTTGTCTGTATAAGATAGTCGATATCGTCGACACTTTATGATATATTGCAAATTTTCAATCACCGAAAAAAGTAAATGATAGTCTTTACACTATACACATATAATTGTCACTAGGTTAATAGGTAATCGGTATGTTAAGCGGTCTTAATGTATGCTTGCTACTGCAGAACCAATGAAGAACGAATTCAACCCGCACTTGCCAACTTTTTCTTATTATAAAATTTGAATTTGATTTTTACACTCAGGTTTTTAAAGCGTCGCCAATATAATATTAAATTTATATATTATTCATAGCATTAGGTATATTAATATAATATAACAGAAACAATACAATATTAACACAATAACTTATCGATTATGTCATACTATAGCAACTCTAATTAAATTAGTTCGAAACGTGATATTATAGCACCTGACCCTTTACAAACTTAACGAACAAGCCAGCTTTCTTTGTTTCGTAGTGAACACGGATAACAGCGTTATTATTAAGAAAAACTTTCTTATAACTATGAATTTAATTTTTTTAATTAGTAATAAAAGTATAGTTATAATGAATAATCTTTCTATAAATAGACTTAGAAAAATGATATAAATGGTAAGAAGAGAGAACATAGTATCGAGATATGGTGTTCTATAATTTCCGCCTGAATTCGAGAAACTACATACCGACACAACTATAGCAGTCAAACGCCACTATCCTGTACCACAACGCTAATCGTATAAGACCCTTGGTTCTCACGCTTAATAAAATATAAAGTAGATCTATCCACCAACAAACAGAAATAGACTAAGGCCAGTCGTGGAGCAGGGACATTAGCGTGTGGCTCTAAACGCGACAGGTTGTGAGTTCGATTACCACTGTTATTAAATATTTAAAATATTTTCATTTCGTCGTTCTGGTGTGCAGGCGTTCAGTTTCGCCAATCAACACGGGAACCGAAATGTCTTAAGACTAGGCTCCCTCTGCCTATCCTGCTACATGCGGGATACAGCGCGAGGCTGAAAAAAAATCATCGAACAACAGCTAACATCCACTAAAGTTACGAGGTGATATGAAGGTTGATATGTTCATTCCCGGTATAACTACACCAAACCGGAACTCTTTTTCCTTACACCACAGAGAAATCCTGAAACCCTTAAAAAGCTTGACTGATAACGATGATTACGTGTGAGAATACAACTTCTGAGCAAAGTAATAAGAGATTATATTATGTAATCAGTGAATATATTCCTTATTTGATTGACTGATTATCCTGAAGATGCGGTTTTACATCTCGTCACCTATGAAATGATAACTATGAATAATTAGAAAACATACTTATTTAGAAATAAAAATTTTGAACGTAGCGGGACTCGAACTCGCGCCTCCTGGAAACCGACCAGGCGCTCTGACCACTGAGCCATACGTTCAACGTATGGCTCAGTGGTCATGGTATTTATATTTCCTAAGTGTGGATTAACACTTTAAAAATGTTTAAAAATTAGAAAACATATTTGAAAAAAAAGAAAACGAACCTTAAATTCAAACAAAAGAAAATCGGTAGAGCAAAACACACAATAAATAAAATATACATGAGGAATTTCCGTAACAATATTTTTTTGCTGACCCACATACAGCATTATCACGGCCGCGTGACATATCAACGATGTTCCGGTCAGATGAGCAAACCGCGGTAGCGATTGCGAATCCTGTCCTGCGCCGCAAATATTTTTCCACGATACATTTTAATTTAATGAGCTCAGTCATCATTCCAGTCATTTTTTTTTCGGGAATTTTATCGTTTATTGTAGCTATATTGATAATTCAATATACAAGCTAACTATATATAATTGAATCTTGAATGAAATATTTATTTAAATTTAAAATTTCATTTCTTCGCTTAGATGTCGAGGCAAAGCGCGCGTCGAGTGCAACGCCAACACACAACGCCTCCAGAATTCGGCGGAAAGTGGGGAACGAATTGTCTTAAAACTAGGTTCCCTCTGCCTACCGTGACGAAATTTTCTGACGTTTTCTGGGATGCTATTGTAAGAGCGTACACATTGTCCCATAAAAGAATTACGGATTCGATGCAACCGAGTTACAGGTGCACCAAGATTATGCCTATTTCTAGTGCTAATGTTATAATACCAATTTTGGTAAAATTATTAATGTTTTTTTAACATACAAAACATTTTCAAAAATATGTTGAGATATAGTCAATATAGTAATTTCTTTAAACTTTTGCCTTAAGTAGTCATTACATATGTATATTAAACATCGTACTTTATAATGTATATATGTCACTCAATTAGTCCGCAGTAAGCAGTGGGTAATGAAAATCTACAGAGATTTAAATTACAGCTCTATAGGTTTTCATTTACCAAGGCCATGTATAAAAAAATATTAACATATTTTGACGAACTCTCCTAAATGTGCCGATTTTCATATCCAACAATGTTAATAGGGACAGGCGAAATATTGACTTAATAAGCATAATGGAAGACTTCGTCAAAAACGGCAGTTGACGATTTAGAGCGCTCGTCTTCAATCAAAATAAAAGTCATTTCTTGCATCGATGTGTGACAATAGATGGATATGGATCCATCACTTCACTTCTGCATCAAAAAGCTTGTTATATGAGAGGACAGAAGCTGGTGAAAGTTGTTCTAAGCGACCAAAAATCCAAAAGTCGGTTTGCAATGATTTGGCACGGCATCCATATTTTATGGTGCTCATGGAATTTTGTTAATCGACTATCTGGAAAAATACAAAACTATTAATAGTGAATATTGTTGAAAAATGCACACGCAAAAGAAAAGTGTTTTTCCAAGACAATGTCCCATATCACAAGTCGTTGAAAAATATGGTTATAATGTCCAGGCTTGGCCCCCAGTGACGTTAGGCTTTTTGCAAACATCGTGTTTGATGAAAATGACTCAGGGAAAAAAAATGGCTCGAATAAAGCTTATCTGAGTGTAGAGACACATATATTTCGTAAAGAGTATCGAAAAGTTAGAGGAACCTTGGAATGACTTTATTGTAAGTATTCCAGTTTGAAAAAAAAATGTTTTACTAAAAAAAATATCTTTCTTAGTTAGGCCGGAGACTTATTGAGAGTGATGTATTATTTAATATAAGAATTTGTAAATAATTGTATACATATAAATGTAATTATTGTGTTTATATTTACCTAGAAGAAAAATACTACACAACATTGAACAAGCTCGTAGTTTTCAAATTTTGTGTGGTACACATCAAAAAATAGCAAAACCTTCCAAAATATGACATCTCTCAGGAATTTTTAACAATAAAAATGCTCGCATGCCAGAATATTTTATTCATGGGACATAAAAATAAAATAACGACCCGCTTACATTTAGCCACAGAAATGATATCATGTAAGAACTACACGTAATTAACACGTAGTTGTAACAATTTTAACATAAAACACCGTAGGAAGTTGTACCGAGATTAAACGCGCGTGGGATCAGCGGAAAGCTATAATCATATAATAAAACCGCATGCATTCCTGTCGTAAGACAATACCAAAGGAAATGACTTAAGATGAAAAAATAACTCGCTCCACACGAGGGGTTTTTGATTTGTATCGTATGCCCTTAAAAGCAGTTGGGAGCATTCAATTCGCATAAACGATAACGTAAATATTGAAAGTCGATTTAATGAAATGTTCAAAGTGAAACAACTCTTTAGCGGATAATACCGTAAATGAAGGACTTCGCCGAATTAATTTGTTTTGTTACAAATAAACTTCAGGCATTTTCATCTCTTTGTGTATCAGAATATTCTTCGATAATTCGACCGCGAAAGATTCACAAGGTATCTAGATTTGCTTTCATAAACGGGTGTATTTCGAGATATGGTTTAGTTTAAAATTTATAGATAATTGTATATCGTTACCTTCAAATCGCTTATAAACGCTACTTCAATATTTTCCATTCGTATCCATAGACTGAAAATACAATTGAGATAAGTTAAAAGCTGTCTCTATTATTACTATGATTAAAAGATGAATCCATTGGATATCGCAGCAAAATTGAAAATTATTTTTAGCTCCACCGCAGCAGCCAATACTCGTAACGAGCAAATCAAAAAAAAATCAAGACCAACATTTCATCGCTCGTTGAAACTTTTAAATTATTCTAGATATGAATAATGACTGCAATCAACAATCGTTGAAATTATCTACAAACTTGTTTGGAAAATAGGGAAAGAGTATATTAAAACTCTTTGTAAATAATTATATACTTCACTACTTTTCAATATTAGTAATTATTCGGATTGGATTGCAAATTCAAAATATAATTCAATTTATTGGGTTTATAGTAAAAAGCTTTTGGATTCGAGCTTACCAAAAACCTAAAAAGCTTTAAAGTGAAAAGTAATAGATATAATAAAAATTAGAAGTAGAAAAAATAATTAAGAAAGAACTTTAAAAACATCCATTTAGACGTTGCGAAAGAAGAACATTAGAAAAGAACACATTCCCACGTTCACTTCCAACGTTTCCACCTCATTAGCGGAGATCCCACTCAATGAAATAAAACAACTGGTCGGTTCAACACTCTCGATTGTACTGATAATTGATTGTTGTCGGGCCGAGGTGTTGAACCATGGCGTTTTAGTGTTAACATGTTTATTACAATCTGTAATTTTGTTTATTTTTGAGATAAGAACATTCTCTACGGCATAATGGTTACCAATATGACGAAAAAAAAAAAACGCTGATAATCCATGAAAATAAAAAAATGCACCATATTGTAAATCTAGCGAATTGTTCCGTTTTCTTTGTTACATATTGAGGAACTTAAGTCTTTCCCGAGATTAAGGGTTGTCGTCTTCAGTCCTGTATCTGTAGAGAGCATTGATATGATATAGGAAGACAAAGTTGAAGCCATTGTGGCGCAAAGACCTCAAGCGTGACACTCTAAACGCTATCGGTTGTGGATTCGATTCCCACTTGAGGAGATGAAATATGCAAACATTTTCATTTCTTCGCTCTAGTAATGAGATAAAGTGCGTTGCTGAGTTTCACCACTCAACTCGCAATGCCAAAACATCCGCGGTAAGTAGGGAACGGAAGTATCTAAATTAAACTTAGTATCTTAACACTAGTTCCCAGGTTACATCTGCCTATCCTGCTACGTGCGGGATACAGTGAGAAAATAAAAAAGCAAGCATGGATCTCATTTTATTATAAATCATACTTATTTAGGTAAAAGGTCAATAACAAAAATAATCAGCAGTGCTATCCACTACCTCTGTATTGAGATTTGCGGCAAAAATAATATTTACAGCATTTTCTTTATGTCTACCGCGAGCTTCTACTCCAAACAAAGCGTCATACAAATTTTGTATTAATAGCCAAAATTTTCACTCGTAATTGCCGAAAACCGACTGTAGTTTATTTCCAACGTCGAGTGCAATAACCCTTACAGAAATTTCACAAGTCACATACTGTATTGGTCTCGTTCTATTGAAATAAATTGATCTTTTTTTTATTATGTGATAGTATCCTTCCATAGATCCATAGTGCTGGTGCCGAGCCCATCGTGTTGCAGGATGAGAGACGAAGAGCAGTGCCTGGCACTTGTGACACAAGTGTAGATTTAAGGGTACCTGTTACACGGACTTCCACGGGGGCTCTAGCAACTACTTACAATTTTATAAGACATCGTAATTCTAATTCCTCAATATACATTGAACAATCTAAAATATCGTCTTTATATATATATATATATATATATATATATATATATATATATATATATATGCGTGTGCGTGTGCGTGTGTGTGTGGTTGTTTGTAGATTTTTACAAAAAGCGTGAAGCTTTATTGAGCTCAGTAAAAAATTTAATCAATTGGTAATAGTTCTAATATCTATCAGCGCTTCAAATGATACTTACACTCTTTTTGATTTCATTCTTACCTCAAGCAATAGAGAATTACGCTGTTTAAATTAAGTCAAGATTTTTTTAAACTATGTTCAAATGACGGTGACGGTAGACTAGGTGCCCATTGATTTCACCGTCAAAAAGATATCTGTCGAATACAGAAAGAACTTCTCCGTTTTTTAAAAAGAAGTCGGTTAAAAATATATATTTCTTAACTAGCTTTTAAGATACGTATTTATTTTTTAATAATTTATTATGATATGATTTTATCAGTTTTGGTGTTATAATATTTTTCATAGTGTACCAATAAATATGTAAATGTAGTAAATCATGACATTAGTTATTTGTCACTGTTTTAGTGAAGAGCGTGTTGTCAGCAAATAGCAATAAGTTTTAACAAGTTTGATAAGAACGTATGACATAGTGATCAAAGCGCATGACTTGAAAGGACGCGGGTCCGAGTTCTGCTATATTTTTTTTATATACATTCTGTAAAATATAATTTATACCTTACCATTAGATCACTGAAATTTCATCAACATTAACAAAACATTCAATGTAAACAATGAAAAAAAAGGAATCCATAACATGTAACAAGAATCTCTCTAACAGGAATCTTTCATGAATTTGCCATACATAAAAATAAACAAAACAAAAGCGAAGACGCGACTCCACACACACATATTATCATTTATGTATGAGCCTCGTGAAATGCCACCTTCTATTTTTAGTGTTGCAGTAGTCAGATAAAAAGCGGCAAAATTAAAAAACCGCTTTGAAATGATACACGTTTATTTTCATCTAGAATCTAGATGTTACATGACGTGCATTCATTAAAGTCATACAGTAGAAGTCGTTCGCCGATTACATCAGAACAATCTATTCGAATAAATACACATTTTTCATGTGAAGTTAATTAATCATTCAAATATATGTTACTGTGTGTATTTTATGTTTTAAAATTAACTGACTGAACGATAAAAAGAGTTTTATTATAAAAGATTATTTACATATCGGAATAGTTAACGAGGTTGTCCAGGTGCAGTGAAGCAGCGCCTGACACTGTAAACGCGATGGTTGTGGGTTTGATATCCATGTGCAGGAATTATTATATTTCAATTATTTCTGCCCGGTCATCCTTGTGCCTTCTTTTGCCCTTGATATACGGAGAAGATAAAGTTGCAAAGTGGAGATTGGAATGTTTTATCCACTTAGGCCTCTGCTTACCAAATAAAATGCAGAACATTCTCAAGTAGTCTAATAATGACATGTAGGTAGTTAGATATCTTTAATCATTTGTACTATAATCAATTTCGACCATTATTTCTAAGCATAAGCCACTATTTTAGGTGTCTACGTAATAATAAAATAAAAGAAAAACATCTGTACCTAAAGTATAAAAAAAAGGAAAATATAAATCGATATTTTAAATTGATAATTTGTAATCTAGACATGGCGCAGGTGCACAAGCGTGCGACTGTGAACGTGACAGGTTGTGGTGGGTTCGATTCCCACTCGAGGAAATGAAATATAAAACATTTTCATGCAATCGCTCTGGTAACGATTAGACTCGTTCCCAAGGTCCCTCTGCCTACCCTGCTATGTGCGGGATATAGCGGGGAACTAGAAAAATGTAGGCGGTAGCACGTTTAAGAATTATGTCATAAAATAGACAAATTTAAAACTACACGCTACATAAGCCTTTATTGTTCCTAAGGGAAATGTAGTTATACGCATTAACAACTTCACCTTAAATACACTTAAAACGAATGCCTGTAAAAGTGCAATAAGCTCGAAATATGTAAGAGTACATATATAAGTACACATACAAGTATCTTATTGGAAACGGAGTATGTTAACCACTGGGTTTCCAGGTTCCCCTTGCCTACCCTGCCATGTGCGGGATACTGAGGGAAGCTAAAAACACTACTTAATAGAAAAATCGAATTTACATGTTTTAAAGATACTAAATTCTATTTAGTTTAATATATAATAATAATAATACTATTAAATGAAACTAATTTAACCGGATTAATCGCGTATATAGTCCGTGACCACGGACTACTGTAAAGTGTTCGAAACGTCGGGTTTCCAAAATGTAAAAATCTTAAATATACGCGATTAGTCCGGTTAAATTAGTTTCATTTAATATGTGTAATAATCGTGAAAATCAAAGAACTTAATAATAATACTCTTTATTGTACACCCATAAAGCCCCGACCTTATCGCTTATATGTATATCATAAGTTCTATAAAAATATAAATTATGCAAGAAAACATCAAACAATCGTGAATAAAAAATTAATAATTAACAAAAATGAGAACTATAAGTTACGCGAGAAAAATAACATATTTTTTTGTTTGGTGGAAGAAAAGCTTGCATACGCTAAAGTTAATAATGAAGGCACAGTGCTAATAACTATAATTGCAAATTCGCTGTTAATATAATATTCTCAATTTATTTATACCTCGACTCGAACCCGCATCTCCAGGAAACTGACCAGGCGCTCTGACCACTAAGCCATACGTTCTCCTCAAGCTACGTAGAAATTTTTACACGCTTGTTACAACTTATTGTATTGTTATATGCTAACAACATAAATAAGTTGTAACAGGCGTATGAAAATTTCGACCCTTTCGCGATTTCCCCCGCTTATTCTGAACAATTATTATATTGTACATTTTAGGACAATATCCTTATATTGGATATTGCTCTATTCTTCTATTTATATAACTAAAATTTCAGCTAATTCAATAAAACAAGTATTTTTCAAACAAATCACTTTATATTGATATAACTTTTTTATTTGTGTCTATTTAAACAAAAAAAACACAAATTTTTACGAGTAGTATGTCAAAATACAATAATAAAAATTGCATTGAAATTGGTTAAGCCGTTTTTGGGACTAGCATGCACAAACTTACAAGCCAAGAGACCAAAATTCAAAAAGAATTTTTTCAGTTCTATTACACTGCCCCAAAATTCATAGCCAAAAAAATTTTTTTTCTATATCTTTCATATAAAGACACCCTAAGTCATCATTTTATTATATGTATAGATTATTCTTTTTTCTAAGAGGACTACAGCAAGACTTGATTATGTAGTTGTTACACAGTAAAACAAAATAAAGTCTCCCCTCAGCTATATACCTACGCTTCGAAAGTTTAAGCTGCAACGGAGCCCTATTGACGCTAAAATACGTTTTTTCTCATTGAAAAAAGTAAATGTAACATTTGATTTTACGCACTAATAATTTATTACGTATTTTTCTAATTCATTCTGAAGTGAGACATTATTTGTTTGAAAGTTAGCTAGTAAATAAAAGCAAAATAATTGTCACAAAATGTTTAGTAAACACACCAATTCGTATAACGATCCGACATCTATACATCCATATCATATAAGAGTAACGCCAAAAATATTTTTAGTGGGGAGCGGAGTGTCTTAACACTAGATTCCCTCCTACTACTCCTCCCTTGCTGTGTGCGTTAATTTAATAGCCAAAACTATTGAAGAGTTGAGATGATGTCGTAGAAAAGTTGCCTTACTTACCGCCTAACTGGGAAATAAGGAAATAGCCAATGGGCCAATGCACGCGCGCCAAGTCGCGGGCGGTACGTTAATTAAATAATATTTTTAACAATTTCGTATGTTATATAAAGCCACCAAAACGATCTAACCAAAACCCTTACTTCCAGAAAAAACAAACTTTTAAAACTCAAGTTTATTATTAGATATCAATAAAAGAAATCGAACATTAAAATTATATCAAATTTTCTACAACTCCTCTTCATTTTAAATGAAACTAATTTAACCGGATTAATCGCGTATATTTAAGATTTTACATTTTGGAAACCCGACGTTTCGAACACTTTACAGTAGTCCGTGGTCACGGGTAGACTGAGGTGGCATTTGTCTGTCAGTTGACATAATTATTATATCAAACTACCGCCAACGATTGATTAATTGCCTCGCGTACTGCCCTGGATTCCTGTAGAATGAGCTGATAGTATCTTGCCCTCTGGTATGGTGGGTGCACCTACACTATACAGGTTGTAAGCGTCAGCGCTCCTTTTACGAGAACAGCATATAGAGTACAATATTTAAAACCTATACCTAAAGAAATTAATCAAGATAGCTCCGCAGTTTAGACGTAGATTTTTTTTTCATTTCACGATGTTTCTCCATCCTGTATTTCGTGTCACACAGTTACGCATAGATAGAAAAAACTTAAGCACCTACTACTACAAAAATACTACTAAAGGTTAAACAACTTTGAACTTTGCCGCTAATACCTACGACTCGATTTCGGAAAGAGGCCGATGCCGCGGTATTCCTTTGATAGGTTTATGCTGCGTGCGTCGTTCTTGACGAATGGTGATTTATTTATTTTGATTGAAAAATCACTTTTTAATTTTTGGGATTTTATAGAGTAGTTAAAACTGTGGTTTCATTTAAAGTGCTGCTGACCAAAATACTCTATATATGGATACACGCACAAATATAAATCAAAATTGAGTATGAGAAATAAAAATACGGTCATCTTGCGAAAGCACAAAAAACATACAAATTTCACATTTTATGTGATAACATTTTAATCGGCAAAAACATATCAATATCGCTTAATTATATTAGTTTCATAAATAAATGCAGATATGATTCAATTTCCAATCCAATAGTTAATTAAGAGTGATTATTAACCTAACAATGGCTGAAATAATTAGTTGCAGTGCGAAGCATTTTGGTCATTATGTTCATTTCATATTCACATTAATCACGCTCCATAGAACTAACGTAGTGCCATGACACTGCGTTCTCTGCTTTCGATCGAATTGCGGACATTAACTGTTGACTGGCTTTTTTTGCACATTGATCGTACATCATATTTATTTATATAATTACTAGGGATGATGAAGCTTTTGTTCGAAGTTTTCTAGGAAAAAAAAAACAGAATGTTCTTTCTATAAAAGTTTTATTAAGCTTGATTTCTAGAGTAGGCACACTATAGATACACTTGGAAGGTGTATGCTTTTATATATATTTTAATAGGTATTTAATGGACAATTATTAATGTTATACGTTTAAATAAAAAAAAAAAAACACTATCACCAGCATTTAATGGCACTGAAGGAGAGGATAGTTGCCACCTCTCCTACCACACGAAATGCAGGTGATTGTATTGAGACATCCCATCCTCCGTTTGGAATATATAGACCCAATTTAAACGTATTGGCATATTTCACTCGCCGTACTTGATTTAGTCTCACTGAAGATACTTAGCATATAAATCTCGAGCTAGTGTATACAAAAATCTGATATAAAATATAGGTCGTAATGCCCGATGAAGCAAAAGTATCGAAGAGTTAAAAATATTGATTTTTATATTCTTTGAAGTATAGTAAAATCATCATTGAAGTCAGTCATGGCACAGGGTCACAAAGTGTGACTGTAAACGTGGCAGGTTGTGGGTTCGATTCCCACTCGAGGAAATTAAATATTAATTATTTTTATTTCATATTAAATGAAACTAATTTAACCGGATTAATCGCGTATATTTAAGATTTTACATTTTTGGTAACCCGACGTTTCGAACACTTTACAGTAGTCCGTGGTCACGGGTAGACCCGTGATGGGCGAGAAATGGAGAAATAGAAATAATGGCATATTACTTCAGTTTCGCCCGATTTCCAGATATTGTGAGTTGAGTGGCGAAATTCAATGCAGTGTTTTGTTCTACCAAAGTGGAGTAATGCGAATTACTTCAATATCATCATCTTTCCCTCAGAGAGGATCGAGCCCACTACCACCGCGTTCACAGTCAATGATCATTTAAAATGCAAGTTTCCATTATAAATTAAATTACTGAATGAACTTTAATATGCTTAATGACATGATTAACATGGCCTACTTTTTTATTTTTTACTATACGCACTAAGTCTATATGCCTATTCTAGGCATATACTCGCACAGATAATTAGTTAAACAATATATAGATTAAATATATAAATTATTTTTTATCATTTCAACAATTAACTGTGAAAGAAAAAAATAATAAAATATACATATGTACTTTTTTTACAGAAGTCTTAAAATCTTTTGTTTGTGGCATATTATGAAAAATATAGTAAAAAAGCTTTGCAATTAAATGTTTTAACATTGACTTTGACTTTATGATATAAATATTTTTTGTCACGAAAAATAACATTTTTATAAGGTCGTGATCGGTTACGCCAACCACGTACAAAAAGAGAACCTGGTAGTGTCATAGTTAATATAAAAAAATAGTACTTATCTTATTAAAGATTTATTGAAAATATGAGTGGAACCAAACACTTTAAAAATGTTAATTTCTTTAAATTATCTATATATATCTTTTAATTATCTATATACATATATGAATAAAATTAAAATATCTGTATCCATTTCCGCGGGATCGGTACGTTACACGTTTGTCGTGAACGCATACTTTCTACTCTAAATAGATATGATATAACTAAACATTTTTTCTATTAAATATTTATTTTTTTGCTAGAAAGTTCAAATAAACTAATACTAATATAACAAATCCGAAGAGTTATTTGTTTCTTTGTTTGTTTAAATGCTAAATCTCTGGATCGTCTTGTCCTATTTACTTTATTTTTTTCTATGAAAACTACATTCCTCAGGAGTGCTATAGACTAAAAATACTTATTAGAAAAAACAAATTCGAAGTTTGAGAACGTATGGCTTAGTGATCAAAGCGTCTGGTCGGTTTCAGGAGGCCCGGGTTCGAGTCCCGCTACGTTCAAATTTTTATACGTTTCCTAAACAAGTTGTTTTCTTTCCTAAGTGTAACTAACACTTTAAAAATAAAAAAAAAACTATATATAGTCTATATATGGGCTATATAATATTACGATGTAAATATTAGCTAGTCTTTAATAACATAGCTAAAATAGTTAGGTATCTGTCAGTACATTGTATTACAATATTATAAAATTTTTTAGTTTTAAAAAATTCCGCGACACCGGTATATCTAACTCATAGAAGAAGTCGAGTCGTGACGCAGCGGCACGAAGTGTGACTGTAAAACCGGGTAGTTGTTGGTTCGATGCCCATTTGAGGAAATGAAATATTTACTTAAATTTATATTTCCATTTCTTCGCTCTGGTGTCGAGGCTAAGCGCGGCGTTGAGTTGAAGAGTGAAATGCCACCAGAATTTGGCAAAGTGTGGGGAACGGAGTGTCTTAGGCAGAAGGAACCTAGTGTAGGTTCAAAATGGTGATATTTCACCGTTTTTTATTGGACATGGATATTGATACTTACGAGACAAAGTTACCATCCATATACATACCATCATCAAGAATTTTTTATGAAGATAAGCTTCGGCTTTTATAGCATGTAATTTGGGCGTATACTTTTCGCGAGAATGTAAAACTAAAATAATTCAACACTCTGTTTCCGACCGCTGTTGAGGCCAGTCGTGGCGCAGGGGCACAAACTTTATCTGTATCCCACTCGAGGAAATAAATGATTTATTAACATTTATATTTCCATTTCTTCGCTCTGGTGTAGAGGCAAAGCGCGACGTTGAGTTCCGTCACTCAACACGCAATACCTCCAGAACTCGGCGGAAAGTGGGAAACGGAGTAATACAAAACACGGCGTTGGGTTCCGTCTCGGCGTAGGTGGAAACGTTCACTTAGTTCCTTCTTTCAGCTTCCAGTAAATAAGCAGAAAGAAAAAACTTCAAAGCATAACATAACATTTTTTTTAATACTTTACGGTGTACCCCGTAAATAGCTATGTAGGGGGAACACCTGTATGTAATGTAAAAGTATGGAGTTCAGTACAGTTATAGTTTATATAGAGATAGACACGAGCTGCTTGTGTTGTTTTGTTTTTTTTTAGTTATTTTAATGCATAAAAAATACATTAGAAAAATATAAAAAAAATTACCATAATATTTTTAATAATATTTAAACTTTTGTATAAAGTGACATAGGTAAGCTTTCTACGCGTCGATTCGTTTTCTAGTCATTATAAATATCTGATAACATACGTCGACTAGTCGGTAATGCATCTAACATAATCTCTTTGGTCACGGCAATAAGGCACAGAAAGTCATTTTTTAGCTTGCATGCTTGCTTGCTTTGCTCGAAAACGTGTTAGGCAGTGGGAATCTAGTGATAAACACATTCCGTTTCCCCTGCGCAGCTCAATTTGCAAAATATCAAGTATGACGGAATGGCGGATCTCAACGCCACACTTTGTCTAGTTACCAGAGCGACCAGATGAAAATAATCGATTCCCCGCTGAAGAAATATAACCCACCGTTGTATACCAAATCTAATCCTATATTTACAGTCAGGAGCTGTACCGCTGAGCCTCGGCAGTCCCAATTGAAAATATTTTTATTTATTTTATAGTTTTTGCATCCTTAGGCACGAATTCTAAAAAACCACGAAACACGTGTTCAATAAAATATTTTTAATAGTCTGAATTGAAATTTTTATAAAAAGATTTTTCCATATAAACTTTCAACCCCTTATTTGAACCCTTAGGGGGTGAATTCTAATAAACCATGAAACACGTGTTCAATGAAATATTTTAAAGAGTCTGAATTTCGAATTTTATAAAAATCGGTGCTGTTTTAAAAAAAATCCATACAAACTTTCAACTCCTATTTCACCCCTTTAGGGTTAAAATTTTTTAAACAGAACAACATTCAGAAGACTATCCTTTAGTACAGAATATAGTTGTTTTTTATAGAATCTAGATGTCTGGCATTTGTTTTAACACCTGTTGATACAAATACTGAACGAATTTGCAAGAATATTGCTAATATGGTAAGTGGAGTTTAAGTGTAGTTATACTAATCTTTCAAAAATTCGCTATAATTTATATAAAAAAATTATATATAAAACTCATTTTCTAAATCGACTTAAAATAAAGTAATAATAATGCAAATAGAATCACCATCTTTTGAGTTGGTTAAAAACAGGAAACAATCCAAAGCAAGTATCAATGGATATAAATAATCACATCAAGCTTTCTCCAGCTAATGGTATAACGGTATTCTTTATCGGCATTTGGCAAATGTATCGTCGTGAAAACGGCTATAAAGGCCACTCCTTATCATAACGTCGTAAGGCCAGCAGATTCCATTAGAAAAACTTCGTAATGATAGAAAAGACTTATGACGAAAATAACTATTACGTCATATTGACACCCTAGTAGCAGAGTAGGCCAGTGTCTGGCTAAAATGCCAATGGTTGATGATTCGATCTATGGATCGTATTGAAATTATTACAGTTTTTTTTCGTTTTAAAAACAATGCACAGTTTGGTTTTGGCATTTGATATACGATGCGTCTTGAAATTGACTTGACCGTCTACCCTGCTACAAGCAGTAATCTTATAAAAATACCAATTACATTTGAGGTACTAATACACTGTAATGTATGGTACATTGAATACTGAGATAACGTGTCAATTTTACATTTTATACAATAATTAAATAATTAATAATTACATTTACTAACCTACCTACATACCAAATTTCAACTTTCTAAGTACAGTAGTTTTATTTATTGTGGGCTCGATTCAATCCAAGCGAAGAACGAATTATTTTCATTTCTCCGCTCTGGTAACAAGATGTTGAGTTCCGCCTGCTCATGCTCAAAATGAAGAAAATACATTAATAATAACCTGATTCATTTAAATTATGTGTCGTTATTGTAGCTTCATTTTCAGAGATGAACATATACCATTGCGGACTGTTTTATAGGATTTTTAAAGGACAATATGTTTGTAAAACATTATTTTTAAGAACTTTATACGCTTGAGCCAGCACCTAAACGCATACATGGCGTATGCGTTTAGGAAGCCCATTTTCGGCGACCTTTTTTTAAAACAACGAAATTCCTGGAAAAAACCAAAAATAAGAGAATGTTCATACCAAGATCCTCAAGTATATGACATTTTATCATAATCGGCTTAGATTTATTTGTTTCTTTTTGTTAGTATCGTAACCTGCTAACCTATAGATATAATTTATTGAGCTTTTTTTATTCACTTTAATGGAATAAATAATACATTCATTAAATATTTATAGAAATGAGACTGCTGTGTTTAAATTAGAATGTTAAAACAGGATTTTTTTACGTTTTACGTGTTAATTAATAATGCAAACGGTGAGAGCTATAGTATTCCGAAACATAATTAAATATTAAAGCACGGATAACGATTAGGGGAAAACGTGAGGGTTTAAAATAATTCAAAACTAGAAATAGCACGGAACAGTTTGCCTGCATAATTATTATTATTCACTTTATACTAAATGCGAGATATATTTGATTAAATTAATTAACATTTTGTAAAGCTAATGGCAGTAACTTACTAAATTTTTCCCATTTTTATAAATTTATGTTCATGCGTTATAGTATTAATATAATAATTAACTCTATAACGCAATTATATACTATAAGTGAATACAACATTACACGTTTGTACGTCACATTTGTCTATGATATGATCACTATGTCATCTTATTAAGATCGGTTTCCACCCTGAAAGAAGGAGAGACGGAAAGTTTTGTATTTTGGAATTACTTCGCTCCATTCCCTGGAACTGAGCGAGTTCACTTCAACTCCTTTTGCTCTCTCGGTCCGTTCTTGTCTCTTTTTCTTGTTCGTTCTTGTCTCGCCCGACTATTTATTGGTGGGAATACAAGTATGCAATTTACTCTTGCCAATGCACTCATAACTGTTATAGTTTTTATATTAATTAACTTTGAATTAAATGACAATTTTACAAATGTTCACAAAAATCTATTCGTCTTCTACTTCAAGCTCTACACTTTAGAGGAGTAAGAATAAACAACGCAATGTCAAACGCTACTGTCACATATCTTTTTTGATACGTTTTTCAAGTCCTTTTAATTTTTTTATATTTAAATATCGAATTATAGGCTAAATTAATAATTAAAACTGCAAAAAATAATGTTATAACATTACTATATAAATAAAAAAAAATAAAAGAGTCAGTACTTCTAAGTTATATCAACTGTACTTCAAAGGATGCGCAACTCCGACATCCCACTATGGGGATTTATTATTTATTTACGAGTCTAAGCACTCCATTTCCAGCGGGTCGAAAGTGAATACATGATAACTGGGGGTCTTAACAACAATAAAATGTTTTTGTACGTACATAGAATATGAACAATTAAATACAATATTCCTACCGATAGCCCTAATAACAAAAGTTTTAACATAAAAAATTAATATCACGTATTCATTTTTTGCGCAGAGGCACAGTGTCTGATTATAAACGCGAAGATCGTAAGTTTGTTGAAATGAATGATTTCCATTTCCTTTCTCACCAAGGTGGTGGCCAAACAAGGCGAAACGCGGCGCTGAGTCCGCCGTTTAAAAAATTGGGGGGAATACAGGAATTAGAGTTTATTATCTTGTTAGATAGAGCTCTAGGACGCATTGTTCAAGAAATGTTGATTCGAATCACGCTTCGCTTAAAAGTCGGATACGCAATTTTTAATATAGCTGGAAGTAAGTTTTGCGTCCATATTTTATTTAGAAATCAGCGTAATTCACTCATTATCAATGACGAATTCACCAAAGAAAAGTAAAGAGACACTTTATCTAAAAAAATAGGATCGTACCCGAAATACATAAAAATATCGTGGTTTTTAAATTTTAATACAAAGTGTATTTTTGTGTTTTAATACCCCAATGAAAACAAAGAGGTGTTATAAGTTTCACATAAATTTTTGCCATTCTTTCCTCGCTCATTCGTTCGACGTGCCCAAAACATCTGAGCACGTTCTTCTTCATTCTCACCGTGACATCCTCGCTCGTACCTGCCATTCTGTGTACCTCTTCATTGCGGATTCGATCAGCTAGGCTGACTCCGCATATCCTACGAAGAGATCGCATCTCCACAGCATTCATCTTTCTTTCATTCTTCTTCTGTAATACCCACGTTTCGCTGCCGTATTACAGGGTCGGTACCAAAACTGCATTGTGTACGGCCAAACGCGCAGCTGTGCTGACGTTTCGCCGTCTCATCAATGCAGCCAAGGCTCCGTTAACCTTGTTACCGGCAGCAATACGCCTTTCCACATCCATCTCGTATCTTCCATCTCTACTGAACATACTTCCCAAATATACCACTTCATTCACCAGTTCTAATATCTTATCATTTACACTGATCTTGCATTCCGTCCTTTCTTCATCTCGTTCAATTATTATGATATATAGTGTAAATGCCTTTGTAATGTTCTATATTGTTTGTCTGAGATATTACGTTCAAAAATAAAACAAAGACGAATTCAGTTTTTGTTAGTAGGTAAAACATTAATCTAATTAAAAAACAAGACAACATATCATTGTCTTATACAATATACCATAAAGAGACGAAATGCCTTGTTGGATAAAAAACGTTAGTCATACTGTACGCAAATACGAAAGGAATTTAAACTATATAATAATCAGTATGACAGTTTGTTTGTATGTTTTTTGTATAACTTCACATTTAGTCCTGTATTAGGTAGGTACTTATGAGCAGGAATTTCGCGAAATATGTATTTAATATTTTCATTTCCTCGCCGTGGCAAAGAGGTAAAGCGAGTTGAATTCCGCCACTCAACGCGCTGTGTATCGAGAATTCGGCGGAAAGTAGGAAACGGAACTGTCTTAATAAGTGCCAACTTCTATGTTCTGTATAAATTTCTATTTGGTATAAATATTTCAAAAATATTTTGGTCGTATAAAAAATTATGTTATTTATTAATTATGTGAGGCCGTCCGTGGCGCAGTGGCACGAAGTGTGACTGTAAAACCGACTGGTTGTGGGTTCGATCCCCACTCGAGGAGATGAAATATTTACTTTAAATTTATATTTCCATTTCTTCGCTCTGGTGCCAAGGCAAAAGCGCGGCGTTGAGTTCTGCCACTCAACACGCAATGCCTCTAAAATTCGGCAGAAAGTGGGGAACGGAGTGTCACACTAGGTTCCCTCTGCCTACCCTGCTGTGTGCGGGATATAGCGTGAAGCTAATTTAATTTTAATTTTATTTAAAAAATTATGTGAGTGTAATTTTCTCAATTCCTTGAAATACAAGTAATTAATCATAAGAAATTGTTTAATAAAAAAAGTACGTAGTTGGGCAATATATCGACTGTCCGAATTGGAGACGAAACGGAACCCAATATCGCACTTGTTTTGGTAGAGCGGGAAAAATAAAATCAAACACGCAATCATCGAATATACAGATTATTTGATATTTTTTATAATATATATACCTTTATATAAATTATAAAAAATAGTTATAAATATAATAATCTGAGTTTCGCATATGCCTACAATATCATAACTTCCTTATCTCAATCATTATTTAAATCGACTTGACTAACTGCCATACTGATGTTTGATATATTTTATATAATACTTGTATATACAAGCTTTTAGTTAATTTATATATATAATATTAAGAATGGAATTAAATGACTCGTATAAATATTTTAAAGCAGTAATGGCTGTAAACGCGCCCTCTGTGGGATCAATTCGTAATAAGGGGAATTATTTATTTTAATTTTCTAGTTCTGGTAACAAGACAATGAGTTCCGCCCCTCAACACGTAGATATGTCTCGGATATTGAGAAAATACAAAAAAAATATCTATAATAAATATTTAACATGAAGACAAAAAACATTTAAATGAGAGCTTTGTGGTTGGAAGGGAATTAAAAAATAATGTTATTGTAATATATCAAGAAACATTATATATATTCTAAATATTAAACATTATATAAGGTACAATTTAAAATAAATTAAAGATGATAAAACAAATTACTTCTATCACAATCATTTGAAACCACAAAGTTATTATTCACCTATAACTTATATTATAACATAATAAAAATATATTTAGAATTGTCATTAAATAATAATCAAGGCCATTACATAGTTTGAATTTTTTTTTTATTTACACATAATGATATAACCAATTTATTTAATGTTAATATTTGAAGTTTTTATTAAACTTATAGATGTTTATCAGAATTGTGGTGTAGCGACACAGCTTCTGGCTATGAGCAGGACTAATGTGGGTTTGATTTCCACTCGGTGGAATGAACAAGGAAATGAAGTGCGACATTGAGTTGCGGCAATAAATAGAAAGGATCACTTACCTTTGGGATTTTAGCAAAATAACCAGTTCTAACGTCTCTTATAGTGGCAATGTCGAGCATTTCCACTTCCATATTCTGATCTGTCCAATACAGGAAGTAACCTTTCGGATCCACTCTTAGCGTAACAGGTAGACCGATGCCCGAGTCCTAAAAATTTTTTTTATTAAAATCTTAGATATTGAGCCCAGGGGCACAAGCACACAACTGCAAATTTGATGGGTGAGGGATTCAAATTCACTTGCTCTGAGAATGAGGCATAGTGGGGAATAGTAGTGTAATAATGGAAATTGAGTGTCTTAACACATTTTCCAGGTTCCCTCTGCCTACCCTGATATAGACGGTTATAACATAATATGGGGGTTATTGCACAGTGTGAGGTTATAGGTTAGGTGTTTCTTTGTCACTTAAAAACTTGGCAGATTGTTTTGTTTGAAAAGTATCTGAACATAAACACATATTTATAAGTTGGATTTGTATTTCCAAAATGAATTATTTTTATTTCCTCATTCTGGTAACAAGACAAGGTCCAGAAAACGAACTGTGTCAAAACTTAGGCAGGAATTGGGGAATGGAGTGTCTGAACACTAGGTGTCTACCTACCTACTTAACTAAATGCTGGATATAGCATGAATATATAAAAAATATTAGACAATAACTAAAAGTGCTTAACTAAATATGACTTGACTGTAACAAAAGTGGATTTAAAACTAAATAGTTAAGTCTTAAACTAAATGATAACCTAAGCTAGTTTCAAAGTTTTAAGTTATTAATGTAAAAAGTATTATTTAAAGTTAAGTTATCCTTTAAAAATATAAAATAACATGTTTTTTCTTTGAAATAAGTTATTGAAGTAATATTTAATAGTACTTAGAAAATACTATTTATATTTTAAAATTTATTTGATAGAATTATGTTGTAAAAAAAATGTTATATACATTTATTTATGTAGTCAAAATATTTTTTTTATATATCAGATAAGGTAAATATGTTACATACCTCATCCCATTTGATAAACTTTTCTCCTTCTTGCAAAGCCTTAGGCACTTCAATCGGTTTTATAGAAACCTTAGCAGATTTAGTAACCGCCGTCATCTTGAATAATAAATAATTATACGGAAATCATAACACTATCGTAGATAAAAACCATCATCTTCTTCCCAGAACACAAATCTAAGATATTTATCAATGGTTCAAACACAATAAAGGCACAGTTTGTTATTTCTGTTATAACACAAATTAACACTAAATTATTAACAACTAACTTAAGGCGCTAAACTATTGATAAAGAGTTATATATCTGATACAACGCGATAATTTCGCCCATACTCGCTGCACGACGAAACGGATCCACCGAATATTTAGAAATGTCAAAATCTACTTCTATTCACATCTCAGTCGGATACACCTATTGTAGTGACATAACTTATCAATTCCCCACTCGGATACTCTCTCCAAAATATATAAAGAAAAATATTCTCAGGCAATAATATTAACTGCTAAAATATTATGGTTAAATATTTTAGTAAATTTATAATGTTATAATTACAAAATAATAACTTTAGTACTTACTTCTCTGTATTTATTAAACTATTTTTCAATTCAAAATTACCAATTACCCTAATTATAATATTCTTTTAATATCCAACTGGTTCATTGATTTTTAAATACAGTTTTCACCTTTAAGCTCCAATAAATTAAAATTTTAAGGCTAACACAGTTAAATACAATACAAGAAAAAAAAGTTATTGGCAAATTTATGACATTGGCAGTTCAGAGTAATCAAGTCAAGGAGTTGGGAAGCCGTAGGTACTGCAAGAAGCAAAATATTATTATGGTTGGAAAAGATGATATGTAAATGATATTAAAAGGACGAATTTACCAAATGTTCACCTATTTTGATAGATTAATATAATATAAGGATATATTCTGAATTTTAATATTACTTTTAAGTTATATTTTCGTCATAGTGAGAATTATAATAATAATTCAGCTGCAAAGTGTTTGTAAACTTAGATAAAATGGCAAATTCTGTAAACATATCAATAGAAGCACCTATCGAAAATCAAATACAAGAAATTACTTACGATGGACAGGAAATATATCAAGCGTAAGTGAATTTTATATCTATTATTGTTTTAGATATTTTTCTTATAATGATTAGGTACTTTTGGTATAAATTAAATATAATAACACTTTAAGTACAAATATTATTTTATTTATAAATACTGCTTATTACTTGCAGACCACTATCCATGTCAGAGAATCTCACTCGATTAGCACAGAAAATTGACTTTGCTAAGAGTGATGATGAATTTTGTAACATTAAGAAAGAAGGTGAAACTAGTTCTGATGTGAAATCGGAGGAAGATAAAGAACCAGGATATCAGTCAAGTTTATGGCCTTGGGACTCTGTAAGAAATAAACTTAGAAATGCTTTAACTGAAGTATGTGTACTGGCCGATGTGTTAAGTATTGCTAAGGAAAAAAGATATATGGTAGGTGTGTTTTTCTATTATAATATTTGTAAAAATGTGTATTGAGTGACAGAACTCACTTTGCTTGTAAAGCAAAGCACAGTGTTTTTTTACAGCAACTAAATCCACAACCTGTTGGCTTTACAGTTGCACATTTGCCACTATTGGTATTTAGATATTTTTTTAATTTAAATGTCCTTAAATTGGAAAAAAAAATCTTTAAAAGTAATATGATAATAATAATTGAATATAATAAAATAATATGTAACATTTTTTTCTACATCTTATCTGATATTTACTGAAATTTATATTTCCATTTCTTCGCTCTGGTGTCAGGGCAAAGCACAGCGTTGAGTTCTGCCACTTAACACGCAATGCCTCCAAAATTCGGCAGAAAGTGGGGAATGGAGTGTCTTAACACTAGATTTCCTCTGCCTACCCTGCTGTGTCCGGGATATAGCGTGAAGCTAATTTTATTTTTAAATTTTTTTCTACGTCTTATACTATTGTACTATTTCTCTGTTGTTTCTTAGGTGTACAATAAAGGATTATTATTATTATGTGTTAATCATAATTGAATGAACTAAGGTTCAAAGGTTTTTTTGATGTGTTGAATGTACCATAATTTACTATGGGCTCTTAGAATGTGTCATTTGTCATATAAAATTCCTTGTTATTTTCATTTGACCATGAGGGTGAATTCTTGGGTTAAAAATACATTATTTTGTACAATTGAAAGAGTATAGTACTCATTTCAGGTTCTTGATCCTATCCAAGCTGATCAAGTTGAAAGCCGTCCTATGGTCCAAGTTTACGGCAGAAAGAAAGCTCTATCTGCGGCAGGTGCAGTACTACTCAATGGTGTGGAAAGACTAAGAGCCAGTGAAACTATGAGAATGACTCGCAATATGCCCGATTTTCACATAGATCTGCTAAGACTTAGACAGAACTGGAGGCTAAAGAAAGTTTCTAACACAATTGTTGGTGATTTGAGTTATAGAACTGCTGGATCTAAGTTTAGTCAGACTGGTGTTTTTGAGGTATGTTTATGTTAATAAATATATATATTTTTGCTTAATGTCATGTCAATCAATCTAACTTACCTTAGCTAATTAACTATCTAACTTACTATAAGCAATTTTAAAGAAACTAACTTACTTACCATAAGCAATCCCGCTTATATTAGGTTAGACAGAGGAAATTTAGTGTCACACAACCTTTATGTTTACCAAATACTTTTAAATACTGTAATGTATGATGAACACAAATAAATTAATATCCTTTTATCTAGGTAACAAAAGCGCCAGAGGAGCAGATAGCTCAAGCTATGAGCGTGAATGCGGCCGGCCCCACCCCCTCCGCGCTGCGAGTGACCGTGCCTCCGGAGCTGCAGGGCGTTGCGTTTATATCGGTTGTTTGTCAGAAAGGTTAATTACTTTTTATGTATCCACGCTGTATCCCGCACACAGCAGGGTAGGCAGAAGGAACCTAGTGTTAAGACACTCCGTTCCCCGCTTTCTGCCGAATTCTGGAGGCATTGCGTGTTGAGTGGCAGAACTCGACGCCGCGCTTAGCCTCGACACCAGAGCGAAGAAATGGAAATATCAATTTAAGTAAATATTTCATCTCCTCGAGTGGGGATCGAACCCACAATCAGTCGGCTTACAGTCACACTTCGTGCCGCTGCGCCACCTAAATGTGTTACCTAAATGGGGTTTCTGACAACATATTCCGTAGCATGGTTTATTTTTATTAAAATAAAAATCTATTGTATTAAATCTACCGATTAGTAATAAATGATTGCCTTATCAAGCAAAAGAACATATTTTTAAATAAAAAAATGTTTGAGTAAGAGTAAAAAGGGCCTACAGCGTGTTGCCTGACGGGAGAGTGCTATCAAAATCTAAAAATCTTACTTAATACTTGACAACACCTTAGTAGATATCCATCCTATACAAATAATGGTATACTATTGCAGAACAAGAAGAAGTAGTTACAGCAACGCTGAGTTCCTCAGCACTAAACTGCCCTGGGACATTACCAGGGGATGGGGCAGAGCTCCACTGGCAACAGAAACTTGAGGCTGCCCAAAACGTATTGTTTTGTAAGGAATTGTTCGCCAGAATGGCGGCTGAAGCAGTGCAGTTGGACGCTTCCATACCCCACATGGTTGTGGGTAACCAAATTATGGCTACTGTGAGTGTCCTCCTTTCTTATTTTTAATGACTTTTTGGATATTATTTAGGAGGTCTACAGTCTCTATTATGCACAGCTTTATTAAATCCTAGTACTTCCCATTGACCTAGAATTATAAAATTTGGCTCCACTTAAAATTTGGATACTGGAGGCTGCCCAAAAGGTTTTGTTCTCTAATGAATTGTTCGCCAAAATGGCGGCCAAGGCGGTACAGTTACAAGTCAATAGAACACATGGTTGTGGGTAGCCAGATGATGGTTTCTGTGAGTGGGCATTTATTTCTGGGTTTTAAGGATTTTTTCGAATTAAATTAGCATTCTAATATATATACCTTAAATATACAACTATCAAAGAAGGATTAATGTATTTTTTATATTAATTTATTCAATCATTCAATTCAAACTTAAACTGGATTCATTGAGTAAGCAGTCTGAATCTAGTGTTGAAACATTCCGTTCACCACGCACCTTCTAATTTTCAAAACACTACATGGCAGAACTCTGGCCGTGATTTGTTATAGAGAGTGTGTAAATGATAATGACCTCATTCTCCCGGTCGGGATGTCGAACCTACAATCGTCTCATTTACAATCAAAAGGATATCACACTGCATCACGACGACGTATATTGTTTTATATTTATATTTTAATTTAAATATTTTTCCTTATTTCAGGTGTTGCCAGGTATCCAATTGTTAATTGGTCTTTGTCATAATAATGGACAAACTAATAATAATCAAGATATTGTTAAGGTATGCTTATATATGATGTAATTTAATAATTTGTTATCTATACATACAATAGAAGGGCCAGTTCTTAATATTTAGTTGTAAAAAAAAAGTTATCATACTATTTCAATGGTCATTATAGACAATATCTTACTATTGAATCAAGTTAAAGTACCTAGAGAGTAGTACCTATGAGATTCTGAAGATTTTAGCTAGTATGTAGTTGAATCGAATGACGTTAAGTAGAGTTACCACTGTGTTATCATAAATTCTAAAGCATATTTATTGAATTTTTGGTAACAAAACTGTAATACAACGAACAAAAAGAATGCTAATCGAAATTTAAACGTACTTGGCCATCCACCAACAGAGCGAGGAACGCAGCAACAAGAACGAGCACGACCACGTGCTGGAGCACTCGCTGCACCAGCTGCTGCGCGCCGTGCACCACGCCAACACGCACCACCCCTTCCCGCACCCCGCCACCGGGCCCCTCGGGCCCTCCAAGCGACGCTCCGTGGCAGGTGACACCACCACACACGCCCCACCCCTTCCCGCACCCCGCCACCGGGCCCCTCGGGCCCTCCAAGCGACGCTCCGTGGCAGGTGACACTACCCACACACGCCCCACCCCTTCCCGCACCCCGCCACCGGGCCCCTCGGGCCCTCCAAGCGACGCTCCGTGGCAGGTGGCACTACCACACACGCACCACCCCTTCCCCGCACCCCGCCACCGGGCCCCTCGGGCCCTCCAAGCGACGCTCCGTGGCAGGTGACACTACCACACACGCCCCACCCCTTCCCTCACCCCGCTACCGGGCCCCTCGGGCCCTCCAAGCGACGTTCCGTGGCAGGTGACACTACCCCACATGCCCCACTCCGCCCCAACAGCGTTTCACTGGAAACGTGATGTTAAGGAATTCCCGGGATAAGAAATGATTATAATACGCCGGACGTGTCAGAAGTTAGGCTTTTTAAAGCTTTGCATATTGTGCACTCGGGAAAAAAAATAAAATCACATCTGCATGGCCATCTACAGCTAACTTCAGGCCACCACGACTCGTAAACCGTACAATGTAGTGTATAATATTTACATTTGGCCGCTCCGATAAGACAAAAGTAATGATTGAGTTTCACCATTCAACATGAAATGGTTGACATTTTAAAAATGAAGAGAAGAAAACATTTGGGCAAAGTTGAATATTGTGTCGTAATACTAAGTTGCCTCTGCAAACCCTTTCATATGCGGGATACAGCATGAAGCTATTAATTATAATAATGTTATATACAGGTCCAATGGCAGCGGACCGATACGAGTTGTTAGACATGAGCAAAGAACAGTCACTTCTGGAACAAATCATTCAACAAGCACAGCACTTCTTTATGAGACGACGCAGCGAATACGTTCTCGACACTATTGCTAAAGAGGTGAATAATCGTTTATTATATATATAATTTAGAAAAGGAAAAAAAAATTAACACCAGGCTCCTTCCGCCTGCCCTATATATGCAAGATACAGATACAGTTTTCAATTAATTATACTTTAATTAAGTATATTTTCTTTATTGTATTTAGGTAAAGGACCCTCTTATAGTATCACACTGGAACGCATTGAATAGTCCCACACAGTCTTGTGTGAAAATCAACATCATGGCGTACGGGTATGTTATATTTTACCTATGTACTTTTAGTATAATTATAATAGTATTACACTAATGCAATGATGAATAAAGTTCGTTTTTTATTCACTTTAACTTAAAACAAAATGTAAACAAAAAAATTGCGAAAAAAAAACTGTTTCTAAAACTTTTATGTTACTTTTCGAATTTCTATTTAATTTGGTTCAGGTTCACTTGATAAACGCAACAGAATCAGAACAGTACTGTCTTATGAACAGGTTGACCGATAGTAAAAATAGCGGATATTATCTGACCGATGACAAAACATCACATTTAATGTGATATTTGTCAAAAATGTCTGTCTGCAGTATCTGTGGCTTAAAATTGATGACAGTAGTTTAATTTTATAGTATTAAAATGTGTCTCGAGTTTGAGTCTTGAGAACAAGTTGACTTTTGTGTGTTTTTAAATGTGAAGTAATTAAATTATTATAAAAAAATTAGAAAATAATTTATGATATTTATAATACTGTAAGATGGATGGGTGACTACAATAAATCTTTAGAATGTCTAAAATTTAAAAAGCTAACTTTAAATTTAAAAAGCAATCTTTATTTTTAATTGTTATATTCGTTTCTTTTCACTTTGCAGGTACATGTGCAATTTAAAAAGTTAAAATATATTTATAAAATTTTTTCATTAAACATTTCATTCATCATCGATGAAATTGATAAAATACTATATTAAGCTCCATCAACCTATAAAATAACCTTTTATCTCATGCCTTCGTAAATATGTTCTTACCTAAAATTATGTATTTAGACATATTATTTATTATGAAATTTGCACAGTTACAAAAAAACAATATATTTTTTCACAAATATCCAATTTCATATTAAATTAGGCGCGTAATTGAAATCCGAAAAAAGTAAATTTATAAGTATATTATAGAAAATAATCATTACACACTTATATTTCTAATTAATTTCATACAAAATCAGTGCATACGTACAATTAGTTAACGTTAACATACAACCATTAAATTGGTATGGAACCCTCTGTGGACAAGACCAAACCGAACTTGACCAGATTCTTTTTAACTTAGAACATAATTTCTGCAAATCATTTTTGAACTATATTTTCTCTTTTTTGTTTGTAGTTATGATGCAGTGTGCAGAACGTCATTAGTAGTGCACGTTGGAGAAAAAACACTAAAATGTATATGTAGAGACGGCAAAGTGAGACATCTTTCATATGAACTGCAAGAACTGAGGGACCTTATATACTGTCAGGTTTGTTGTTTAATCCTTTTTTTAACTTCATTCTGAATCTTCATAATAATCATTCATAACTTCATTCTGAATAGGCAGAAGGAACCTGGGAACCTATTGTCAAGACACTATTTCCCATTAAGAAACTTCCGTTCCACACTTTACGCGATATTCTCAAGGCAGGCGTATTGAGTGGCGGAACCCATCGCCGCACTTTGCCTCGTTGGCAGAGCGATTAAATGAAAACATTAAATATTTAATTTCTTCCAGAGCTGTACTCCTGCGCCTTGACGGCCTCAATAAATAATTTTAACATTAATGTGATGTCATCAGATATATCAACATCAGATGACAGCGGTGCAAGCGGTGGGTCGCTGTATGGGCTGGCAGCTGCTGGCGAGCAGCTCGCACCTCGGCTGCGGGCCAGTGGAGCCGCTGGGGAACGCCTCGTCGTGCCTCCTGGCCTCCCCTAATGGTATATTTGTGAAATTTCATTTAAATGCAATCGGTTTAGATTTTTGTAGTCGATTCTTGTTTTTTAAGCGTGAAGCTGTCTCGTTGTATCCCCCAGCGTAAGTAGAGAGATATGTTCCCTCTATCCGTATAAAGTTAATTTACCAATTTATAATATTGCGTGTACGGAGCGAGGAAATGTAAATAATTCATTCCATCAAGTGAGGATCGAACTCACAACCGTCGTGTTTAAGAAATACATTCTTTCTACTATTAAGGAGTTGTTCACTAAGGTCTTTTGTAAACTGTTGTTTGTATAACAAATGTCTGGCGAATGTTTTATCCTGTGCGTTGGGTTTGTCTAATGGGAATTAATTATTTTAAGACTAGAGGAAATATAATTGTATACATATCTATAGTAGTCTTATATGTATATGTAGGTATTTTTTTCTTTTATTTGGTCCTTTTATTTCTAGTCTAGTTGGGTAAATCACTACTTGTAAGTTCAATTCTCATCCAAGATATAACAATAAATAAAAAATGCTGCCCTGCTTCGTAAAGATGGCGTTGAGAAATACATTTAATATATGCTATCTTAGTTTGTATTTTGTGCCCAGCACGGTCGAAGGCCGCAAGACGAGTTTCAAGTCCCGCAGGGGGCACCCTTTGCCGCCGTCGACGTACTGCTTGCAATTTCTCAGGGACAGAGTACCCACCCGGTGTCGTTGTAAAGGCCAATATGCCTAACAGCTACCCTCGTGTTCAAAAAATAAACATTTTGAGTATTAGGGACTTATCGCAAGGTTTCTTTATAAAGATAATGAATAAAATGGATATATTTTTTTACTAAAAAGCTCATTATTGTACCAATGCCATATAAATTTTTAACTATTATAAACCAAGTGTTATGATAAAGAATTTTCCAATTCCATTCAGTTTTCATAAACAAAAACCAGTTGAGATTGAATTTAAATAAATATTTTTAAACTGTTTTCTTGTTGCAGGCGACAGAATGATTGCTATTAGATGCGAACCATCGATCGCAATACAAGTGTTCATAGCTCAATCACCAAAAAAAGATTTCTTCGTCAGTGAACTAGTTCAAGACAAGAAATGGGAGAACTTAGGTGGAGCCTTCAAAGAAGTTAAACTAGAAAAAATGGAAGGCAAAAACTTTTTGAACAAAATGGAATTACTTATGGCGTGTCTAAGCAGCCCATCATAAGAACTATTTATAAAAAATATTTATTATTAATCCTCTGCTGATCTTTTTATATAATTATATGTAATAATAAAAATGCAAGTATTTGTATTTGTGTTTTTTATTTATTATACATAAAGAAACTTAGTCCATTAGGTGCTTAGGTAAAATGTTAAAGATATACTGAAGATTGTTCATCCATATCTTGACTTCTATAGATGCAAATTAAAATTATACCAAGGAACTGAAACAAAGAGAGCTTACATTAATGACAAGAATAGTTATATTATATATAAACAGTAAATAAAAATAAATAAGCTTAAAAAAAGTTTAAGCATTTGCTGCAGTGATGTAGGTGAGGTAACCAACCTAGTGTCAAGACACTCCCATCACATCACCAGTTACATACTTTGCTAATGCATCACAGTGGGTATTACTAATGTGTAAGTATTGGTATTACCAATAACTAAAAATTTAGTTTTTACATCTACTAAGATATACATTATTAAGATGATAAATATTATAGATAATAATAATATAGGTGTATAATTATTCATCAATAATATTATTGCACATATGAACCATAACAAAGAACAAGACAAAAGTTTTTGTGGCACAGTGACACAAGCATTTGTAAATGTGGGGATTGTGAGTTTGATGCTCACATTGTCATTTCCTCACTGGTAACGAGGCAAAGCGCGGCGTGGAGTTCCACCATTCACCATATAGTATTAACAAATGCTAGCATAAAATATAATGAAGTGTCTTGACACTATGTGCCCTCATCCCTATCTTACTGCGATAGTGGGAAACAAAGCCTTAAGAATAGTGTTCTAAGGAAGAAATAGGAGTATCTTAATATTAGGTTCCCCCTGCCTAACCTGCTTTGTGCAGGATACAATTTGAAACTAAAAAAAAACAACATAAAAAGATCAACAAAGTTTTAGGTTATGTTTACACTGTATAAAAGCATGGTGTACCGTAAGGCTGTTTTGTTTAAGCAAAGAACAGTTTAAATGATTTTATGCTAATATAATAGAAATCTTGATTTGAAAAGCAATTTAAATAAAATTATCTTGGAATAGGGTACCAGAATTTACAATACTATAGCAATATCTAAATATATATTTAACTATGTATTCAAGACAATTACCAAAATGATTATTGTTGTAATCATGCAAATAACCTAACATGTGTCTTGTGAAATTTATTTATGAAGTTGGAGCTTATTTAGAAATTAAGGTTTCAGAATATTAAATAAGTTTTTTTTAACTGCACATATTTTTGACAACATATTTCATTTTAGCTATACAAAAACCTATACCATACACTGACTTCATTGATAATTACGATTACAAAAAAAGAATAACTTAAATACTTAGCCTGTCTTACTCATAATGTAATTATTTTAGTTGTTTTAAATTTCTACCACCAGTTGTTTAAACATTGCTCTTATTAAAATTTCATATACTTTTATACTATCCTAGCTTCACGCTGTGTCCCTCTAGGGGGGTAGTCAGAGAGAACAGAGCACCAAAACACAACTTTTATAATAGTTTTTTAAGAGTAAGATTTACCTTTATTATAGACCAACAACAGTAAAAAACTTTTCAACCAGACTTAAAAAAAGACTTTTTATTCTAAAAATATTCAATTCTCCACACTGCTAAATATTTAAGATGTGAGTGCTGAGTGGTGTAATTTAACATACTGCTTTTCTTTCTTACCAAAGCGAGAAAAGAAACTTTCAAATATTTAAGGCAAGAACATATACAAACCAAGTATCTATATAATTATTTTTAAGAATTGTAACAATACAATGTAAGCAATGGCCTCAATCTTGTTTTTATACTGATAGTGGCTGTGTGAATAGATAACTGTATCATCACTGAAAAGTATGCTACAATGTATTAAAAATGTTGGAATTCTTTTGACATATTATTGAGTATACTTGAAAATGTGAGACTATTTATAAATAGTGAATGAGTAATAAGTCATTGTTAGTAAAATTAAAGCTTCTTTAAAGAAAACCATGTTTGTCTATAGAGTAAGACAGCTAAATAATAAATTGTAGCATAATTTAAAATTCATATGAAATCAACTTAAAAATTCCTAAAAACAACCTCAAAATATAAAATAAACATGCATATAAGGGCAAATAGCAGTACATTACCTCTAATTCCTTGGACATCAACTTCATTAATCATCTTTGAAGCATTAACCCCCAGTATTAAACAGACATTGAATTTTAACACTTGGAAGGCTTCAGATTACGATAACACTAAACCTAACTAAATGCTAGAATTAAATTAACATCGAGTGATCGGTGACCTAGATCTGGAGTTTCCACCATAGCTTGAGCCGTACCCGTTGCCTTGGTTGTTGCGGTTGAAGGGCCTGCCGCCGCCGTAGGACCGGCCGCCGCCCTGAGGGCCCCCTCCGAAGGAACGCCCTCTGAAGTTACCCCCGCGTCCGCCTCTGAAATTACCGCCACCCCGACGAGGGCCGTCTCGTTTCCTCGATAACTCTACTTTTAAGGTAGCTCCTAACATCTCGAATCCATTCAATGCCATACAAGCATCCTCCGCCTCCTGCATGTTTTCAAATTCAATGAACGCAAAACCTGGGGGGTTAAGTGCGACCCACACGGAGTTGAGCTTGCCGTATTTATCGAACTCGCGCTCCAAATCCTCCTTCTTAATGCCCTCGACGAGCCCGCCCACGTACACGCGAGTTCCTCCTGAGCTCATGATGATTTCTACAAGTAAATTTTAATAAATGATAGCGATTGGACGCGGTCGATCCATAAATACAAAATACAAAGCGTTAAACATTAAACAAGATGTCGTCACGTCAATGACGATGCCACGACACCCTAGCTAATAACTCTGCTTGTAACCACAAAAAAATTATACTCACGTGTTTTTTTTACTGTAGGTGCAAGTAAATCTACACTTAAACAATATGTTATGTTTTATATTACGATTTAGAAACTAAAACTATTTTTAATTTACTTAAAATATGAAAAACTGGATCAATGAAGTTGATGATTGAACGGTAAAGAAAGAACGAACAAATTTTATTGTCTACTTCGAGTCAGTGTTGCAAGTTGCAAAAAGTTTCGCTATTAAATGAAATCTATAGTTCACCTAATTTATTAAAAATATGAATATTTAAATAATAAATACATTTGTATTGTTAAAAAATTATTAATTAATTATTTTTAGATCTTACATAGTTTTGTAATTTTATATTACAATTTGAACGAATGACATTTTCAAAGCTAAACATGAACGGATCAGTGAAAGGTGAATGAACTAAATGACGTGACGTCATTACATAGCAATGGAGGGGAGGAGGCTTTCAAGTAAAAACAAATGAGGCAGGAGGAAGGCAGGGAGGAGGGATTTGATACGAAACCGGCCAAACTACTTTGTTCAACGGTCGTCGGTCGTCGAGGCGCGTGTTTTCGCTTTTTCCATACTATAGTACAGCCCCACCTTTGTTCGGTTGTTTTGGTACTTATCAGACAAAGTCGGATTCAATTAATTCACACTAAAAATTACTTTAAGTTTTATTCATTAAAATATCGTATATCTAAAACGGTCGGTATGATAAGTCATTGTGTAAAGTACCTATGTTGTTTGCTTAAGCGCTAACATAAGGAGTCAGGTTGTATCAGTGCGATGAATAATAATTAATCCAAAATGTGTTTCAAAGAGATGGGGGTGCAAAAAAGGCATAGCCAATTCAGTGATACAAAATACAAGTGGCGGACGATAGTTCTGTTTTTGTGTTTTATTTATTGTGACGCACAAGAAGTTAGGATAGGCGATGATCCTTATATGTTAAATAAGTCGTTAGGTCTAACTGAACTACCCGGTGGCGTAGTGGCCGGAGGTAGAACTGTTTGGAAAGCCCAAGGTAGTCCATACCTCCTCAGGGATGATTTATTAGTGGAAAGTCAAGGAGAATTGGTGATAGAACCAGGAGTAGAAGTGAGATTCGCGCCCATGATCGGAATAACTGTACGGGGAAAGCTCGTTGCCATAGTAAGTATTATCTTTAAGTTATACTTAGTAGCTTATAGGAATAACTAGTTTACCTGTCTATATATAAAGTGCTAGGCATTCCTGTCTATTTATAACAAGGATCATTCTCATAAAAGGCAATATAAATGTTATTCTGTTGTTATACGTATATTTTTTAATAATAATTGTAAGGCTATATTGTATTCTTTAAAAAATATTGGCACATGGTTCTCTTACACGAGTTATTTTCATTTATTGCCTAGTTAAATTCTAACAGGCAAGTCGTGGCGCAGCGTTCGTATGAAAACGCTACAGGTTCCATTCCCACTCGAGGAAATGAAATATTTAATATTTTCATTTCTTCGCTCATAGAAAGCGCAGCGTTGAATTCCGCTACTCAACACGCAATGCCTTCAGATTTACGGACGGAAAGTGGTGAATGAAGTGCCTTAATGAGAACGAAGTGTCTTAACACTAGATTGCCTAATCTAACAGATTCTAGTTAGATAAAACATAAATTTATTTTAAAAAATCCAATAAAAAATATTGTTGATGTCATATCGCGATTCCTTGTGGAGGTGACTCCATGAGTCATTTTTGTGAATAGTGTTGAAATAATACAAATACTTTATATAGTTATACTATTACTAAAATAGGGCATTGGTCTAATAAGCATTTACCTACAAAGCAAGTCGGTCCCTTCGATTGATAGGACGAGTAGTCGTTGATAACAGTATCGCGCGCTCTATTGATTCGTTCACCTGTTCTCGTAAAGCTAATATTTATTCATATAATAGGTGCAAATAACTCGGAATACACAATGCTAAATAAATATGTAATAATTTTAGTATTAATTAAGAAAAAATATCAAATTATTTTTGTAGCTTATTTTTTATTAGTTTATTTTTGTACGAATAATATATCATTAATAATTTTATATTCAAAAGCATTGCTACAAACTAAATATTTTAACAATTAACCGATTGACTTAAATTTTTCAATGAACGGAGTGTCTTAACACTAAGGTAGGCAAAGGGAACCCCCTTTGCCTACCCTGCTGTGTGCGGGATACAGCTTGAAGTTGATTTTTTATTTTGTTAAGTTAATACATATTTTAATTTCCACGTTAATTCTGTTAAGACGTAAGACGTCTCCAAAACATGTTAACATATTATAAAATTTTCTACTAAAAAAAATCTTTAATCCTTTCTATAAAAGACACATAACATATTAAAATCTGTATACTTTTGAATCCTACGGTATAATATGTTACGTTATAATATATACGACTTATGAATCATAGCGCAGATGTTATAAGGCTGACAGGACATTGAGCTGACCTGACCCCCAGCTAAGATTGAATTATATCCTATTGAAAAATCACTCGTGACCTGACCCCCAATTGTAGGAGCGTGTCGAGAGAAAGATTAGTATTACGTAAGATGTACGTGTTAGTTCGATTTTGTTTATTAATCTACAATATTTTTCTTAAAATTTATATATTTTTTTTTATTAAATGAAATTAATAAATGGCTTAAACGATCTTATTTGAACTTAAAGTTATTTAAGGGCTTGTTTGCTTTCTATTCGTTTTACAAAAGTGCAGAACTTTTATAAAACGAATTAGTTTTAGTCTAATTAGGTAGAAATAAAGACCAGTCGTGGCGCAAAATGAATTATTTATTCTAATATATATTTTCATTTCTTCGTTCTGGTGTCGAAGCAAAGCCCGGCGTTGAGCTCCGCCACTAAATACGCAATGCCTTCGAATTCGGCGGAAAGTGGAGAACGGAGTGTTAACACTGGGTTACTGCTACTGTTTACCCTGCTATTTAGGAACTAATTAGGGAGAAATTAATTGGGTGGGTACAATATAAATCCCACATTCATATTGGAATTTTAACATATCAACACTTACTTGTATAATACTTCTATAATATCTAAACTAATATTATAAAATTTAAGAGTTTGTTCTAAATTCACTTATCTGAACATCTACTGGCTCCAATTCAAAAACTTCTCCTACATAAATAAATAAATAAATCAGCTTCACGCTGTATCCCGCACACTGCAGGGTAGGCAGAGGGAACGTAGTGAAAGACACTCTGTTCCCCACTTTCTGCCGAATTCCGGAGGCATTGCGTGTTAAGTGGCAGAACTCAACGCCGCGTTTTACCTCGACACCAGAGCGAAGAAATGGAAATATAAATTTAAGTAAATATTTCATCTCCTCGAGTGGGGATCGAACCCACAACCAGTCGGTTTACAGTCACACTTTGTGCCACTGCGCCACGACCGGCCTCCATACTGTCCATACATGTTTCGATCTAAGAGTTTATTACCTTTACTATACGGTAGCGAAGCCGCAGGTAAAAACTACTATTTTTCTTAGTAATGAATATTTTTTAGAAGTTACATATTTAATAAGTTAATATTCTTATAGGAATTACCTCCATTTTGAATATTATTAGATTATGAGTACCTAATTAGCATTTTGGGTGCTCCTCACAAAATACTTAATACATGATGTATAGAATAGTAGTAATTAAAACTATATACAACGTAACATAAAGTTTGGTTTTAGTTACTATTGAACTATATACTCGTGACTGAGTTGTGTGAGGCCAGTCGTGGCGCAGGGGCACAAGTGTGTGACTGTAAACGCGACTGGTCAAAGCTAAATGAACAAAAAGTGTCAGTCAATTCGTATGAGTAGTTCCTGAGATTAACGCGTTCAATCAAAACCCTTCAGTTTAATAGGATAGATAAAACTAGCGTTGTGCTCGCGGCTTCGTCTGCTTGGATTCCACTTATGTAATATATTTATTCATGTATGATTCTTATAACACATAAAATACGTTGCGTTGATAGAAAGATTGGAAGATTTTGTTTTACATTATTTAATTTAAAGATATTGAAGATGGTGAATATACAAATAAGCACATTTTATAAACTATTTGAAATTCAGAATTTTTGTCATTGTCTGTGCCTTCAATTCTATAGGAGAGCATATTAGATATGCTTCATTTGTAGACCGTGGGACCGTCGCGTCGGCCGAGCGGTGCGTTAAATGTGAAAACCTTGTAGAAACTGTGTACATGCATACATACATACATTCATTCGTTGTATAGAATTGTATTGTTGAATGCTTTAGGACAAATTAAGAATTGAACAATTAGGCCAAGGCTACCGCGTAAATACTTAAGATTGATACCTATAGGTAAATAAGTGCCCTTCGATATAGATTTGATTTAAAAGAAAGAACAAATCATAGCACGAAATAATAAATACATACTTTAAAATATAACTTTAATAATAATAAATATATTTTTTTATGATTTTGTGAATTTACAATAATTTTACGCGGATCACGCCCGGTCATGGCGCAATGGCACAGCGTGTGACTGTATAATCGCAACTGTTCAGGAGTCGATTACTTCTCGGGGAAATAACTTATTTAGTTATTTTATTTCTTTGCTTTAGTAAGAAAAGCGCAGAGTTCATCCGCTACTCAACACGCAACGTCTCGAAAATTCAGCAAAAAATGGAGAACGCAGTGTCGTAACACTAGCTCCCTCTGCTTACCCTGTTAAATGTGTGATATAGCGTAAAAATAAAAAAGGTTATATATAAAAGAAACTATTTTTGGATGTAAAATACTATTATTCTTTGACAATTGAAAAATTTACATACAACCTGTTATATTTTGACTTCGCTGTAGTAAAATGAATACCATTGTTATCCAAAGTGAAGTTGTTCCAATAAGGCTTCTCGCGCCAAAAAAAAATGCTCTCACTAACGCAAGGGCAGTTTTTTGTTGGATTCCAGTTTTATCATAATGAGGGTAAAAAATGACTGAGCGTGGAGTTAATAGTGGGGTGGACTTTCGGCTCGTCGGGAAAGGGTAGAATTATTCACTAATATACTTTTACTTTTTAAATGTTCTTTTTACGTGTTTGTTGGTGTATAGTGAAGGTTTAGCTTGTTTCTATAACACTTTCACTTTCCTATTTTATTCTTAATATATAGTAAAAATATATGAATAAATCGTATATTTCTGACAGTTATGTTATAATTAGACTTATAATTAGTACCATTTGGTTTACTGTACAAAGAGCAATTCTTCAGTAAAATCATCGAGAGATTGAAATATAATTAAGCAAAACGTTTTTATTTTTTTACTACATATCTATTCAATAATCTTTCATTAAAAAAAACATCTTGACTTAAAAATTAAGACAGTGTTATGTGATTATCTTAAAAAACTAAAGATCAATCGCATTTACGAGTACAGACAAATTTTATTTCGTACAATTAAGTATATTATAATTTCATAAACTCAGCTCATCCACCTGGTGAAGTGATTTTATTTAAATATTTTTTACGTAGGACGTAGACAGAATGCGGTGTTGAGTTCTGTCAGTGAATGCGGTGTTATTCAACACGTAATGTCTTAAAACTTGGTGCTCCGGGAAAGAGAGTAAAGCTGAAAAAAATTATACTTACTACTGAATTTAAATTGAACCCAACAAATGCAATTAGACATGTTCTAACCGCCCCACAACGATTTCAATCTTTACATTTCTCTTCTACACCCAATCCGACTGACTCAACATAACAAAATATTTTGTATGTATGTGGGTACCTCTTTTATCAGCAAAAGTACTGACTTTGTTTAATTAGGACGACTATCAGTTCAGCTACTTAATAAAAAACTCGTTTGTTGCCTTGGACGGTTTCCAAAGAGGCGCGGGTTCAAATTCCGTTACGTTCAAATTTTTATAAGTAGTTTTCTTTCCTTAGTTTGGAATAACACTTTAAAAAAGTTTAAAGGACACATGAAGGAGCTTGTAAAAAAAGGATAATTTTATGCAATAGGACAATATTTACAAAATAATATTAACAATATACAAATTATATATACAAATATGTATAAATAGTTATATTTAAATCTTGTGAAGATGTATAAACAAAGATGTTTTTTGCACCAAAACATCATAATTTTACTGCATTAAATGCGCGTATTTGTGTAAATAACAATAGTTTTTGTTTCATCATAATCAGGTCAGGATTTCCAAAGTTAAACGTTGTAAAGTTGGTGAAACTGGCTTTTTAAAATTTGCGCTCCATCGCCCAGTCGCTGTGTGACGTCATGCGACAACTGTTATTCCCGATTACGGATGATACGGAGGATTTTTTTTTACGTTTTAATTAATTTACTATAAAGAAACAATTGAATTTATGGCATAACCGCAAGAGCTAAACTAGCCAATGTATGGAGGTATAGTATATAATAGAGGTATAATAAGAAAAAAAATCCTTTTTTATTTTTTTTATTTTTATACATATATGTTGATAATACGTTGATGTAACTCATTGGACTCATACTCATATGGACTCCGAGGTGCTCTAAGATAGCACTGAATAACCTATAATTAAGCAAAAAATGTATAATTTATTTAGAATTGATAAAATCTCATGAAAACCATATCTTGTTCCGAGAGACGAAGCATGTACGAGTAGCTTATCTCTACATCTCATTTAAACTAAGGTTCTTGTACTTAGAAAACCATCTGTTATCTTGATTATTTGATTATAAAATTATGATAGCTTATTAATGGCGTATACGGTGAATATCGTATGTGGACTGTACTTTTTTATAGTTTTGAGGCTTAATAATTTAAACTAAAACTCAAAAAAATCGTTGAGATTGCACATGTTAGGTTTACGTTGTTTTTATGTAGGTTTGCATATGGTTTTATTTGTATATTTTAAACAACTTGACAAATCAATCGGCCAACCAATTAGCCTTACAGTCGCTCTACAAGACGACTAACCAATAAGCTTATACACAAATTTATGAAAAGGTAAAAAGACATATCTAAATTTACCCTATCCTATCCTGTCAATGACCTATTATCTAAAATGTTATTTAAGCACTATACAGTTAACTTGCAGTTAACTGGTCTCAGTTATTTGACATCTCATGGAATGAAGGTTGGCTAACCTTGGAAGTACGTGACGGTAGTTCTGATTCATCGTTTACTGTTTAATTCTTATACATCGATACTTATGATCTTAGTTATTTAATAGGTTTTATATTTAAATTTAAAGAAAATATTTTCTATCTGACGTTATAAGTATGTAATTATGATTTTAACAATTTTAAGAGTGGGGAATAACATTTTAACATTGTTTGTTACAAGCGTATAAGAATTTCGACTTAGGCTGATAAGAACGTATGGCTTAGTGGTTAAAGCGATTGGACGGTTTCCAAGAGACGCGGATTCAAATCCCGCTTCGTTTAAATTCTTATACGTTTTCAATTCTCCAATCAGTGTCTATTAGAAATAACTAAAAAGAAATCTTAACTTACATGTTGCAGGGAAAAGAACATAATTTTAATATTATCATTCCCACTGAGAGGTATCGAACCCTCAATCATCATGAGTTCAATCAGAAATTGTCCCACTACTATACAAAGTCCTCATAAAATAAACAATAATGAAATTTACAATTTTAGTGATTAACCAATGCAGAATTTATGTTTTGCTTTTCAATACAAACATGCCTGTTCTCATCCACGTAATGTAATATGTAGACTGTAAATTAACAGGAAGGTAGGCAACATCATTATTGGTATGTTTAATACATAAGGTAAATTCAGGTAAATTCGATTTCTATAATGATTGTAACCTATCTTGTTTGAATTGTTTAAATTAGCTTGCCCTGAGTACGAATCGAACCCACACCTTTTGTATAATTATACAGTTTACTATTACAGTATACGACTATAGGATTTTTTCTTTCTCAATTTCCTCTCGAGGCAATGAATTATTATTTATTAATATTTTAATTTCTTCGCACTAGCATCAAGGCAAAAGCCCGGCGTTAAGTTTCGCCCCTAAACACGCAAGTCCTTGAAAAAATCGGGGAAAAGGAAACGGATTGTCTCATGTTTTCTCTGTCTACTCTGCTGGATGCGGGATACAGCGTGAAGCAGATTTTTTTACTATAGGGTTTTTATTTATGTTGCATACTCATGTAAATAAATAAATGCAATTTGAACACTGTGAATGAAGGGACTTGGTGTTATGAAAACAAAAATTTCGATATTTTATAATAATTTAATTTTCTATATAAATTTATACGAACGAGTCCTACAATATTTGTAATGTCATTCCTAAATAAGGAACGACCTGCCTTGAACGTTAAGTAACAATTTAGCGGAATTAGCGAGCCCTTTCCGTTTAAGGTATAACTGAGACCTTGTAAAATGGAATTAGATTACGGAATTCAATTCTATATAGTAAAGCTATTGATTTAGCTTTTGCTTTAATAGATTGTGGTTTTTTTAAAAAACATTGTTTTTCTTCAAATATATTATAGTGCGATATTGTTCTATCAATATAATCGTAGTGTTGCCCTACATATTGTTTTACATCTGTGTACAACTATAAGCTGTATACCGTATAGTTGGGTATACAGAAATAGCCAGACTGTGTTAGGACACTCCGATCACCACTCCTATCGAAATTGAAAATTCGAAATTATAAATCGAATTTAAGAAGCGTTGCGTGTTGAGTGGCGAAAATCAACGCTTCGCTTTGCTTTATTACTAGAGCGAAGAAATGAAAATGTTAATAAAAAATAATTCATTCCCGAGTGAGAATCGAACCCACAACCGTCACGTCTGTAATTAGGCTTATCAGTCATGGTATTAATGTAGGTAATATCCACAGTGAAATAAGATATTGTCATAGTTAGTCATAATTACGTATACGATAAGTCATATATATAACTTATCATATAGTATCTTGTAACTACCTTTACTATCCTTATTCATTGCTGTTATCAGTAACTGTATTATGAAGCAAAGCGCGGTGTTGTCTTCCGCCACTCAACACACAATGTCTCCGAATTCGGCGGGCAAAATGCAGAACGGAGTGTCTTAACACTAGGTTCCCTCAGCCTACCACCCTGTTGTGAGCGGGATACAGCGTAAAGATGATTCAATATTTCAGTTTCGGTACGGACTTTTCTTAGAACAGACAGGTGTTTATAAAATGAACATAGCGGTTCACTAAACAATTTAACGCTTTGTTTAAATCATATGGCATTTTAATTATGTTATTGTCATTATATTTCTGACTACTGCGTATCAAGGCGGATGGGAGATAAAAATTATACTTGTATGAACTATTAGGTGTATTACTATTAAGTGTATTAAACAAAAATCGGTCGAATGCGAGTCGGACTCACATATCGAGGGTTCCGTACCAATTCCAGGATTGTATGGCGACGGGAAGTACAATTTTTAAAAGTTTACACACCTACATTTGCGGTTTAAAATGGATGCATCTATTTTGTATAAAATAAATTATAGATATTAAGCTTGTAATGATTTTTTGCTATGAAATTTCTGCAAATTTTTAACCGTTTGATTTTTTTTTCTTTATTTGTTTGTAGGCAGGTCCTATCGCAAGTCCTTTCTACCAATACTCATATTTGTAAGTCCAAGGGAAGTACAATATAAGTTTTCATTACGCAGCGAATATCATACAAAATTATACATAAACGGTCGCATCTTTTTGGGTTATTATGGTTTTCAATATTTATTTAAAATTTTAAAGCAAACTCATGTACCTACATATGTACAGAATCGCATAGTATTATTTCGCAAGTTCAATGTCCCGCAAATTGGATACAAAGAAAGTTTTGTTAACTTTCGCTATAAAATTATGTACGGTGGTGATCAATTTACTCTTATTATATAAAATATTGCTGTAACAAGTCCACGTTGAGCTATTTTTATTTTTTTTTACCCTTTACCCAAAGAAAAATCATCATCACCCATCATATTTTTTTCTTAGTGTGGAGTAAACGTTAAAAGAAATTGTTAAAAATTTATTTTTTTATCCATCTCTTCTCATTTTTTCTCATAATTTTGGCGATTTACAGAAAATGCTGTTAGATAGCAGTCCGTAAATATCTTTAATATCGTTTTAATTTAACAAAACATCATGTTTTGGTTAAAGAGTGAAATTTTAATCAAACTCAACCAAAAGAACCAGAACTTTTTTTACTTTCACAAATTTCAATTATTTATCACAATATGATTATTCAGCTTATATTGATGTTAATCTACTGTATAAAGCCTTTAAAGTCAAGACATTTGAAGGGACGATCTCTTTTCAAACGATACTAGCAGGTTAACGAACCCATTGTTAACTTCTACGGTCACGTTTGTGAAATAGTGCAGTGGTACTGACTCGGAACGATGGCTTTAAATTATAAGTAGTTGGTGGTGTACTAGGCAGCTAGTGCAGTCTTCTTTGGCTGCCTGAGATTTATTAAGAAAATGCCTAAATTTTATGCTTCCTATATTTTTACATTTTATACTTTTTTTATGTGTAGATAGGCATAGTAATGTGAATGTTTCTGTTTCTTTCTTTTTGCGTTATGTTTAGCGTTTTAGGAGCAAGACCTAGCCTATTTTATAAAAAAAGATATACATCGTTTTACTTTTGTTAGTGTTATTAATGTTTGTTTTTATTTTCTCGTTCTGGTAACGAGGCAAAGCACGGTGTTGAGTTCCGTATCACAACATAAGGTTTCCAGGGTCTCTCTGCCTCGCCTGCTCAGTACAGAAACCAAAAAATCTTTAACTTTTTTTATGCATTTTATGATATTTATGTAACAGCTTGCTAGCTGCCTTTACTCATCTTATACTTGAAAGTCGTGTTCTTAGTAAAGTTAATGTTGTAATAAGCCTCAGTGTTTTATGCAGCTGCATAACGACAGGTAACGTTGACTTACGTAGTTTACATAATTATAGACACATAATATAAGGAATCAATATTACCAACCTCATTTTCTTTTAGAAAAAAAAAAATGGGATACTGGATAATTGTTAAAAAATGTATTGGAAATCGATATTGTATTATAGACTTCGCTTCGCCATCGCTTCTTTTCAGCGCAGGCCAACGTCCGCCTGGACCGTTAATCTTTTATAAAATCCAAAACTAATATAATTTATAAATATACACATTTATAAATATTGTGATATTTATAAATCAGCCCCAAGATTTATAATTATCACTATATATAACAAATTACTAGACTTCTTTTTATTTATGCGAATATTTCGGTTATAGTCATTTCCTATGAACTCCCCTCTTGTAGATTTGTGACCATGTGTTACGACATCCTGCACCTTGACAGTGTATCCTGTCATTGCATGTACCACTGCATTTGTATACATTAATGAACTACGACGGGGACAACTTCCGCTCCGTTTTTGGAACTTCAATATTTCGCACGGAGTGTCCTAACACTATGTCGTCTCTACCCTACTATGCGGATTATAAAAAAGCATATTAAGTAATTTTTTTAATTAATACTTTTAGGGACTAAAGAAATGAAATCACGTATCGTTCTCTCTCTCTCTCTTCACTCTGTTCTCTGTTCTTCAATTCGAATTCATGGAAACAGAAATAATGTTTTTTGTGACTAAACTTAACCTCCTTGTTTGATTGACTAATACACGCACATGACAAACATTTAAAGGTAGATAAGAATCCACGATCATCTTATGTATGTTTACATATTATATGGTTTGAGTCGACTCATTAAAGGTTATTTTTCTATTTGGTCTTATAGCGGTAGCAGAAATGATCATCACATTATTTGGGAAAAAGTCATCTAACTATCACGGTTCATGATGGTGAACTGATAGGTAGACAGACAGAGGGGCAGTGGAGTCTTAGTAACACACAGAGTCCCGTTTTACGCTTTTATGTACGGAATTCTAAAAAACGAAGCACGAAAAGAGATTAACCTTAATGTAATGATAAGACAAGGCTCCTGTGGTAATGTTTTGAAACGTAAACATCGTTTTGTCTTCGTTTTGGTCAATGTATTATAATTTCTATGTAAAATACATCAAACGACACCATTGACACCATGGTGGGAGAATGTAAATACGATTTATTGTACGTTGAATTAACATTTTTAAATTGTTGGTTGGCAATTGGTAAAATAGTAGAATCGAGTTTTACCACTCGAAGCAGTCATAGTAAAAGTAATTAACAACATATCTTGTTACAAAATTCTATTGCTCACTCTGTCGTATGGGGTAAGGCGTGAAGCTGAAAAAACAACTATTTTTTTAGTTTCACGCTGTAACCAGCATATAACAGGGTAGGCAGAAGGAGCATAGATCTAAGAGAACAACACACTAACACTATTCCCCTCTTTCCGCCGAATTCGAGACCTTGTATGTTGAGGAGCAGAACTCAACGCCGCGCTTTGTCTATTGCCAGAACGGACGAAAATATTATTTCCTTTTTATAAAACAAAATATCTTTCTTTCCACATTCCCAAGACTATAAGAAAATTAGAGAAGATGCTTATCTAGTACCAGAATGAATATTACATTTATTTTTATCCCACGGAAAGTTACATAAAACCAGTTCATTCAATTGTTAAGATAAACATCGGACTAGTTTTATTAGCGTTCATCTAGATATTACACTTTGATCGTGCTGCACTTTGATCGTTTGATTTTGTGTAAAACAAAAAATTAATTACAGATTTTTCTTCTATAACAAAATATGGTAAATAATATGAGTTTTTGTACTGTTAGTTATCTAAATTACTATTTCTTCATATTCTGGGTGTATTAACTTTTTATAGTTTATTAGAGTTTAAGTTAACTCTAGTAATACCTAAAAATGATCTTAGCGATTATTTAATTTTAAGCTTAAATCAGAAAAATTTTCGTAGAAATTATTTAAATAATTTCTAAAATACATATCAAGTAATGTATAAATAGTATACGCCATCATGCTAGCGAATTCTAAGGCAGATCTTGTACGTTATAAACGAGTTCAATGTCAAATGCGATCTGGTTTTGTTTTTATAAGCTATTGAATAATAAATTTGCATATAGATGTACATATACATTCACTTTTGCTTCGACTTTATATCGATCTAGTAGTTCCTGAGGTTTTCGCATTGGACCGAATGAACTCTCTCTATAGATAGAGTTCCTCGACAACGGATCATCACATTTATAGCTATCTAGCACGTAACAAATAATAAAAACGATATTTCAAAGCCTAACAAATTGAAGTAAACCTTATTATTTGTAAGTATCACGTTCCTCGCAAATTGCAATACAGTTATTGGTACACTACACTGGCACCGGCGACAGGTTAGAGTTGCAAACCGCAATCGTGGTATTGCATTTGAGATACTTTTATTATTTTAACTGTAATTCCTCCGTATATATGTATATATTCTTTATTGCACATATAAAAAAATTGTAAAATATAGTTGAAAAAATATGTTTATAATGGCGGGCTTATTTCTAAAAGAAGTCTCTGGAACCGGAAGCCAACTACTGGAAATGGATGCTAAACAGAGGAATAAGATCACAGTGCAATCATAAAAATAAGAAAAAAAAAATTATAAGCACTTTCAAATTATTTGTGTATGAGTCGAATATAGAAAAGCCATTAATATAATCTAAAAGTGGGAAACGGAGTATCTTAACATTAGATTGCTATTGCCCTCTGCCTACCCTGCTATGTGCTTAGTAGAGCGTGAAGCCAAGAAAAAAAGTAAGTATCTTATTGGGGGAATCCTAAAAAATCACAAAAAAAAATGTAAAATTATTTTATTTATAAGTACCTGTATAATAAAATCAACAGCGATTGTCTTAATTGCAACAGCCTACCCAGGCTGGTAATGCACAAAAACAAAAGTCTATTGTCAAATGATGAATGGATTTCGAAATGTATGGAGGTTCCTTTGTTTACAGCTAGACAGATACTAAAAGCTATTTATATTTGGATAATTGATTAGATTTAAAAATCATCTACATCACCTGAATACGTAGCCTTCGACTACTGTGCAACTTCTTTCCACGCGCCAAGCATCTGTGGAATGGCCTACCCGCGGCAATGTTTCCAGGTCGATACGACATGAGTACCTTCAAAAAGCGCGGCTATCTCTACCTTAAAGCTGGTGTTCGTGCTCCTCTGGTGTTGCACGGGGTCGTGGGCGGCGGTGATCACCTACCATCAAGTCTCCCGAACGCTTGTTTACCTTATCTTTTCCAATAAAAAAAAAGATTCCAATCTTGGCGCAGGGGAGACTCACTCAATAAGGTAATATATTAGAATGGTAATGAAACAAGTGACTTACAAACTATTCGAGTAAGGTAATCAGATATAATTATTACCTATGTATTATTAAGATAACAATAACGCTTAAGCTTATTCGTATTCATTTGGACCGTAAAACAAAATTAAATTACTAAAAAGACACATATTTTTATTTATGTAAGTAAATATATATATTTATTTAGGCATATTATATTTCCATTTTTATTTAAAAATATGTTTGTGTGGGTATATTTTTTGATGTATTTCTATGTAACATTTAAAATGTCTAAATGTCGCGGTCGTGTGTTCTTTAATGCAATGCGACTTGTTCAGCGAAACCGTTTGCATAATACCTGCCTTGCTCTTTTCTTAGCAACGTTCTAATACCACATAGTGATATATGACGGTATAAAAGACATAAATTGTCTTGAAATTACATATTATGAGGCCAGTCGTGGCGCAGGGGCACAAAGTGTGAATGTAAAATCGACTGGTTGTGGGTTCGCTCCCCACTCGAGGAGATTAAATATTTATTTAAATTTATATTTCCATTTTTTTTGCTCTGGTGTCGAGGATATTTGAACTCAATTTGCAGCAAGAACCTATCGATTTATGGATCAAGCTTAGTATGTTTTTACATTTATTTTCTAATTATATATTAAGTTTATAATTTTTAAACTATTAATATCATCATAAAGAACCACAACCATTGTATTGGCTACACTGAATGATAACTATCCATTGTTGCATCACAAAAAAGGTTCCAACACGATATAAAATCTCAAAAAGATTAATTGTAAACGGGACAATGACATGGTGTTGCCATGGTGTGACAAAGATTTGTCGCGAGATACCATCGTCCCGCTCTGCTAGTGCCCATGAAAAGCGTGAAGTTTCTGCCCTGAATGTTTATAAAAATGTTATTTGAAATATTTTTTTTATAATTATTGTCATTAATATAACTAGAAGCCGTCGTGGCGCAGGAGCACAAGCGTGTTTTTAAACGCGACGTTTGTGAGTTCCATTCCCACTCGGGGTAACATATTTAATATTTTTATTTCTTGTTCTGGTAAAGAGACGAACCGTGACGTTGATTTGAAAAACTAAGAATTCGGCGGAAAGTGGGGAACGAAAGTGTCTTAACATTAGGTTCCCATGTTCCCTCGGCCTACCCTGCTATGTGGTGGATACAACATTAAGCTAAAAACAATATCATAGTGACATATTTTATTGACTAAAAATGATTTCCCAACAATAAATGTCAGCCATATGTTTAAAAGTTATTGAGAACAAGGTTAATAGTGATTTTTGCAATGTTGCAGTATCTCTGATCGAATATAGAAAAGTTTTACTGTTAACAGAATTTGTCTGACTAAATAAAAAATAAAAAAATAAACCCCAAGACCCCGACTACCAAAAATACTACTACCTTATCTAGGCAAAGTGCTTGTAGCTCTTAGAGTACTTATTAAGTACCAACCGTGATGAACAAGGCTTCCGATTGAATAAATTGGACACAAATTGCTTCATTAGATATTTAAATCCTAAGTAAAGGTTCCTATATGAATATAATAATTATTTCTATGAAAAGATATCGCTCCTCTTAACATTTGAATATTTAGATATAATACGCTCAAAATATAACATTGCAGCGGTAAGAGAGGAAGGGGAAGTTCCTCTCCTTCTCGTTCCTTCCTCCTTCGAAACACAGTATCGAAGATATTAGAGGAACGTCACGTAAAAAGCATGAGGACCGGAGAGCATGTATAAAGAGGTTGATGACAGTGAACGAGGCGAAAGAGGTACAGAGACCGTAGCGTTTGGCGCTCCGTTCTCTCTGACTACCCCGCTAGGGAAACTGCGTGATGCTAAGTACCAAGATTAAATCTTTTGATTCGTATTAACTCGTTACATAATCGATTAACGCATTGTGTTATCGATAATACATATACATAAGTAAGGTTAGTAACCTAACGTATTTGGTGCGTGAAGCCGTGACCAGATTGCTTCGCAGTTCGCATCTATTAGTGTGAACGTGATAATTGTTAGGTTATTTTATCTTTATTGTTGTTGTTTTAAGTTTTAATTATAAAACGTACAACAATTTTTAACCCCCTACAACAGAGGGTTGAATATGGATTTGTGTATGAGTGCATCTGTATATATGTATGTATGGTCGGTACCCTTATTGCTCCTAAACGGATGACCGATTTGGTTCTATTTTTTGCTCAAAGGGTGACTTAATCGAAAGTGTCATATTTATCACTTGTTTCCAGTTGTCATTCACTTAGAGCTTTTTTAATTGAGGGTTTTTAATTATCATTTATGAATTAACGATTACAAAACAGAATTATTTAGATAATGAAGGCTTATTTGTTAGGCACTAGTACCTAATACCTATTATTATAAGTTAACCTAGAGCAAGCCAGAGTTACTTTATAACAAGTCCTTTCCCAGTTATCTTAAAAATTAAACTAAAAGAGAAATCAGTGAAAGCATGAAACACCATCTTCAGACTAAGGCCGCATTATATATTTTGTCCATAGATATTATTTATATTTAAAAAAAATACTAACAAAAATTTATTTTCTTATTTAAATTTAATTTAATGCGTAATTTTAAAAAAATGCCAAATTTTAAGGTCAGATATACACAGACACCATTCTAACTACAATCCGGGCTTATTACTAATGGTAATGAAACAAAGTGATCCTACAAGGGTTCCATTTTTACCTTTAGATGTACGGAACCCTAAAAACCACAGTAGATTAACACTCATCAAAATTTTGGCACTTGAGTTAGGTACATATATGGGTGGCCCAAACTACATTTCATACAAAAGATTTTAAAGGACCTTCAAACAAGCTAATAAAAATCAACTTCGCTATAACTTATTCAACGATAGTGCGTTTGTACGTCACTTACTTAAAATTCCACGCGTCGCCAAGAATCGTTGTTTGCCGGAAGTCTGTTCACAACATGGAATCCGACGGTTATTTCATGCCTCTCAGGTGGTATAAAGCAAAATGTAAATCAAATAAAAGAATCTTTATCGGTACAGGTTCTGATGAAAAGATATTTATAAATCATATTTTTTTATAATCGGCCAGTCGTGGCGCAGTGGCACAAAGTGGGACTGTAGACACGACTGGTTGTGTGTGTGTGTGCCCCACTCGATGAAATATTTATTTAAATATATACATATTTCCATTTCTTCGCTCTGGTTTTTTTTTTTTTTTTCTGATGGACTTACTGCTGTTGACCTGGAATGGTCTTAACAGCGTCACCGGACTGGGCTTCGCTCTGGTGTCGAGGTAAAGCACGATGTTGAGTCCCGTCAGCAAGCAATGCCGCCAGAATTCAAATTCGATTTAATGGGATCGGAATGTTTTAAATCTAGGTTCCCAGGTTTCCTCTGCCTACTCTGCAGGCAGATTGAAGCTTAAAAAATATCCCTGAGAAAGCTATGGACCCAAGCCACAAAAATTCTCTTCTTTTATTGTATTTTGCGTTTCACATATACAGTAAGACTCTGTTATTATAGCCACGACGGCCTCCTTTAATACATCCTGGTGAATATTATTCTCTTAACCTAGTTTTTACTTTTGGGACAATTTTTTTATTAGTAATTTGTCTGGGGTGAGTATCAGACTATTCTGGGGTAGGCAGGACCTTTTTCCTAGGCCCCATGGATGTGCAGTAAGTTAATAAAATTATTATATACTAGCATTTTTTTAAATATCTAAACAGTTAAACTGTGATATGAAATCCTAAAAAAAAAAACAATTCTTGCATCACGTCCTTGCATTATCCTCAATATAGCATCTATTGAGTCACACAATACGTATATACTATTATAGATTTTTTGTCTCAGCTAGGTAACTTAACGGAAAGCCGACCTGCCTCAAAAATTACACTAACGACTTGGACAAATTTATGCCTGTGATCGTTCTACTTGGTTGGAGAGACTACTATTAAGTATCTCCAATACACTATTATTAAGTTGTTTGAGTCATTGCGGTCTATGGATCTGTCGTTTGGAAATAAATATGTTACGCGGTTGTGGCTCAGTGCGAAGAGCCTAACTATGCATACGGTGTTATTGGGTCCGATCTAAATTCAAAAATTAAAGGTGAAAGAAAAAAATGTATATATAATAGGATTTGTGCCTAGAAAGTGAGTAATGACTCATACTAGAAAGCTAACGTTCTGAAAATCGATTTGTTTATATATTCTTTTTCCTTTTATATTTAATAAAAAATAAGAAATTTGATCATTCACTTTCACAGAAATATATTGTAATGTTTAGTTAGCATTTTCTATTATTTGTGCACCCTAAGTCCAGTGAACGTATGTTTGTAACTAATATATATAGTCATAGCTACAAAAGATTCTCCGTTTGAATATATAATCACTCAAATCAACTCATAAATCATATATTCAAACTCTTCTTTACTATTTAAAAACAAAAAATATTTATGCTGAAGGACATAAAATATCGTGCCCTTCATTCATAAGTTATTTAAGTAGAAGTGACAGTCGTTCGCCTACATATTGACCTTTATCTATATATGAAAAAATTGAAGGTATGATAGAATGATGTAATATAACCGGCGCACGCGCAGTCCAAGTTCTAATGCGCCCTTGCACTTCACGATGACTTCCTGCCTTTTCACAATTCCCATTCACACCGTCACGAACCACCGGCCCCAAGTATGGAATGATAGACCACGCCAAAACTTAGTTATTACTCTAAATATACGTAGATAAGAACTAAATTTCGATAAAATATTTTCTTATTTAAACATACCGGCCGGCGGTCCACCGTTACTAAATTATTTATGTGATGTAATTGATTCAAACGGTTAGGTTATGTTTAAAAAATATTTAAATATCAACTATAGAGCTATAATTAATATGTTTGTTTTAGTTTACGATTGTTAAGTACCGCTTGGTATTAAGGTATATTTTTTTCTTCTTTACACCCATTTTTAATTAATGCCTATTGTGTGTGTGCGTTTCACCATCCACCATCCACCACCATATGAAAAAAAATAAAAATCTATTTATAACATTAATTGAATAGAACTAACGATTATCTTGTATACTTTCCAATTGTGTAAATAAAAATATATAAAATCCTAAAAACAAAACAGACATAAAAACTATTTTTTAAATTCTCGAATGAACAAACGAATAAGAAAGATAAAAGAAACAGAGATATTTCAAAATTATCTTTTTACGCGTTTTTTAGCGTTTCGCTAGACCTCGATTCGCTTAATGGAGTGATGTAAATCGGGCCGATGCGTATCAAAATTGGACGGACGTACGAAACGGACGCTTATGTTCCGGTGTATAAGGGCATTTTCGAAATACAATAAAACGATTCAGTAAAAACAAAGACTTGCATCAACTTTGAATTAATACAAAAGTATATACTCTGTATTTTACTTTACTCAATTTTCGGTCGATATTGGACTGTGATGTCTGATTTTTATCTAGTTGTATGTATAGTGTGTACGTTTCCCCAGACTCAAAAGGCATTTGGGTCTGGGGAAACGTAAACCGACTAAACATTTTCTTTTAGATTAGTTACCTCTACATTATTTATATTGTTGTTTTATTTGCCGACCGTATTAGTTGGACTTACTACTGATAGAATGACACAACATTATTCAAATTTCTTTTTCAGGGTAAACATGGTAGTACTATAACATTCACAAGCACAGAAGAGCCCCAAGAACAATCAAAACCATTTCCTGATATACGTCTAGTCGACGGGCCCTCGATTTTAGCTGGAAGAATACAACTTTTACACAGAGGACAATGGAGATCTGTTTGTACCAATTCAAGAAAGTAAGAAATTAAGTTATTTTAATAAATATTCATAGATTTTATTTAAGAATGATAAAAATTTACTGTATGTTATTCCAGTTGGACTATAAACGACATGGAAACAGCATGCAGGCAATTAGGCTTCATGGGCGGAACGTTTTACAATTGGATGGATCGCCAACCAGGAAGGCGAGCACGACTTTTATTCGAGGAACCCAAGTGTAAAGGCACAGAATACGACCTATTTCAATGTGACTGGGGTTCACGACAACTGGGGTCGGGTGTTTGTGATTATCATCCGGACCTCGCGATTCAATGTCAGCCACACCATGACGATAATGAATTGAGAACTTCTGGAATTCATTGGAGAGGCATACGATTTGAAAATGCTGTTTTTGAAAGAATACTTACTGCGGAAAACACACTATATGTACCAACTTCGATGTCTATATTAGCACATGTATCTATAAGAAATGCAGGCTTAGGAAGAGATAATAACGCTACTAGCGCTTTAGATATTATAGGGCGTCCCGCCTTTAATGGAGGACATTGAAATTTCAAATTCTGCCTTTAACGCCATTAACGTGACTTCACCAGACGCACCAGTAATTATAAATAATTGCACAATACAAAACAATAGAGGTTATGGTATCTATGTTAATTCAACGTACGGCATGACGAAGATAGAGAATTGTTCGATTCACGACAACGGTGGAGACGGAGTCAAGTACGTGGTGCACGAAATGAATATAGATGAGAAGTTTGATCGAAGCGAAATATTTGACTTGTGTACACTCGCGTCCACCCCAAGTCAGACGTTTCCTATACAAATGTCTATAGAACAATCGCGGTATTCAAATATGGAAAGAGACTGTAATCAAAAATTTTACACAAGATCTGATCACGTTCTCACTTTAAGCTTTTTAAAAATGTATACTAATAAAAATGATACAGGAGAAATCTTTATTTACGATGGACTGTCAGCGAACGACAAGCTTTTATTAACGTTTAGTATACGAAACTATACTAGACCGCAAAGTGTGACGTCTACGAGAAATAGAATGTACGTAAGGTTCCACGCTAATACGCAGACTGATATAGTTGGATTTTTGCGGCTAACCTCAGGAATTAGTAAAACTTACGATTTGAATGTATCAGACACTATTATTTCGGATAACAATGGTAGAGGTGTGGTCATAGAAAATCTTCGCTCTCAAATACATATTCACCGCACTTCCATTTCCAATAACAATCATGTTGCTGGCCTTCAAGTAGTGAGTGGAGCAGGAGACGTCAATGTAACAGAGAGTAGAATATCTTTTAACCAAGGCGACGGCATAAATATTACAGTTACAGGCGGCAATCGTAATATTTCAAGAAGTACACTAAGTTCAAATCTTGGATACGGTATTGCTGTTTGGATAAATAATACTCAGGAAACCGAATTTATACCAAGTAATCAAACTACAGTTATTGAATATTCTGAAATATTTAAGAATTTAGAAGTAGGCATTCTACACGGTAACTTTTGTGGAGACAGCTGGGTCAATATTACTGGGAATTGGTTTAATTCTAGTGTAGAAAGTACTATTGAAATAGCCACGTGTTGGAAATTTAATGATCCAGTGAAATTGCTCTATTTACAAGTTGGACATAATAGATTCTACCAAAATCAACGTGTACCCTTAAAAATTCAGCCTGCTCTCAATGTCATTGGGAAAATTGAATACAATTACTTTGAACATGGCGAATACGGGGCCATAGCAATACTCAATAGGGTAGAAGGTAAACACTTAGAAGAATTTGAAATACTCCCAGCCAGGTTTCATATTCAGCATAATTATTTTTATGGAAACAAAGGTCCATTTGTAGTTAATCTTGGTTTATCGCCATACAGTGACTTGCAATATATATTTTTTTCTAGAAATTATCTTCGTGAAAATAAAATTAGAGAACCTTTTGAAGCCCTGGAGGGATTGTCTACTAGACTCACTCCAAGAAGCAGGGTCGCTGCTGTAATTGTATTAGCTTCGAGTAATATCGATGTTTTTAGAAATATTATTAATAATCCAGAGGCTCAATACGAAATAGGGTCACATGTGGAGGATCAAAGTAAACTGCTTAATTGCACCTACAATTGGTTAGGTTATTCAGAAGAAGAAAAAGTTTATAACAGATTATTTCATAGAAAAGATAGATATAACTTAGCTAAAATTATTTATATGCCCTATTTATTACATAGCAGCAATCCTGGAGCTACTCAAATAAATTATAATTCCCTTTATGTGCCTCAATTTAACGTCCCAAGATCATCTATCGTTGGTGGAGAAGTTGAAGGCATTGAAGTTTTAAGCCAAGGGGAGTACGATGTTGATAAAGATATCAATATACGTCCAGGAGGTAGACTTATCTTACAGTCAGGCGTTACACTGAAGTTCCCACCAGCTATTGGAATGATGATAGCTGGTAAGATAGAAGCAAGAGGAAAACGTCCTAATGATATAACATTTACTTTAAAAGAAGAAGCTGCATTATCTAATGACAGTGTTTATGAAACTGATACTGAAATAGCTTCCACTACACCAGGTTATCAAGAACCGTTCGTGCCTATAAGACTTTTGGGTGGTAGAACTCAATATGAAGGAAGGTTACAAGTTCGAGTAGAAGGTAAATGGGGAACTGTCTGTAATTATCGTTGGAATATCATAAATGCTGCCTTAGTTTGCAATCAGCTTGGCTTAGTATTAAATCCTGATGACTGGTTTCCTAGAACCGAACGAAATTCCCAACGCAGGTACTACAGAAGATGTGATTCTATCAAACGTAGAATGTACTGAATTTGATAATGACATTACTAAATGCAAAGCAGAAACAGTAGAGAGTTTTGAAAATTCATGTTCACATGAAAATGACGTCGGTATTAGATGCTACGAAACCAGTTGGGCTGGAGTCAGATTTAGTGTAATTGCTGAGAGAGCTGATTTACAATATTTAAGTATTGAAAAAGCGGGCCTTCTTGATTATTCATCGAACTCATTTAAACCTGCGCTTCAAATCGATTTTGCACGTCATAGCCTCGAAAGTGTTAAAATAGCTAATAATTATCACGATGGCTTAGGAATTTTGTATTCTGATTTATATGGGGCGGATGCAATAAACACAGTTCGTAATTCAGAATTTAGCAATAATAAAGGCAGTGGAATAAGCTTTAAACAGTTAGGTCTTAGAATATACAGTTCAACGATAGAAAATAATAATATAGCTGGCATTTCGCATAACCCTCATATCACAGGTCCACAACAAAGAGAAATAGCAGGATGGTTTAATTTGGATCCAGGATTTAATATGGACGAATCGAACTATCACCCTATCATGATTCCTGAATATGAAACAGGCATTTCTTTGGTTAATGGGGAAACAAGACATATTGTTTTTACTAAATATAATGGAGAAAATATTGTTAAAACTTATAATATAAAATGTAATCCTGGCTACGTCCTTGGTCTTCAACTTTTAAACCCAATTCACAATTACTCTACTGAGAGTATATGCATATACGATTCACAAAACATAAATGAAGGCAGCACAGTGTGGTGCCTGGACCGTGATCTATCTGTATTCCCCACAACTAGTAATACTTTTGGTATCGTGTTAAAATATGAAAGTGGCCTACGAGCTTTAGGAGGTGTTGTTTTGGTGGTAAGCACTATTATTGCTCCGGTGCAGAATATACGTAATAAAATAATTAAAGGTCCAGTACCAACATTGCAAGTTTATAACACAAAAATTAAAGGCAATACAAAAGGTATACGAGCTTTGTATTACAATCGTTATTTAAATGAAATTGGTGATCATTTTCTTCGAAAAGTCTAATGAAACCCTTAAGATAATAAATTGCGAAATTGCACATAATACCGAGGAAGCCATATATGTTAATACACCATTTTGGGACATTCATGACAGCAATATTACTGAGATAACGATAATGGTCAATGGCACATTGATCACTGATAATGGTAAAGGCATTTACCATTTTGCAAGGGACTTAAGAAGTTCCAACAACCTATATCATTATGTGCTTCAAGATAACACAATAGAAAGAAATAAATATGGGGGATTTGACATTAGCTTGCCATATGTTTGGCAATATAATGAGAATTTTACTCATTCAGTTTTCATGCATAACAATACTTGGCGAAATAATAACAATTTTGGATTTGTTATAGATGGACATTTTGCTGAAGTGAATATAACCAAAAATGTATACACCGATAATAATTGTAAATTTGGTTTAATGTCGATCAGGGGAATGGAAAAGAAAATGAAGATTGACGGAAATGTTATACAACGAAATAATGGCCAATATATGGTACAGTTTGTGATGGACAGTCAAAGTGAAATTATGGGTTTTGTCTATGCTGTGTTCGTGCTTAATGAAATTAAAGATAACAGATTTACTGCACAAATAAATCGTGGTGCTATTATGCGAAGTGTTGATCCCACATACGCCTTGGGATTCAAAGGAATACAAAAAGTAAAGGTTAGTCGAAACCTTTTCGGTAATAATGCGTTACAATACACACTATTAGCTGGTATTAAAACTGCGAAAACAAATAATTTGTTAGATGTCACAGAAAATTGGTGGGGAAGTGCTGATGAAAAGGAAATACGAAAGCAAATATTTGATTTTGATGATTGGAACAATCACGCTATCGCAACCTATTTACCATATTTACTCGAAGATAATTTTGAATCAAGCGTATCCGTAACATTTAGTCCTAAGACTACAGTAAACTTAGATGAACTTGGCGGTCGCTTAACTTCGGATCTTACTTTAGAAGCGCGAATTGCCCCTTATATTATAAAATGTGATATTACAGTCATGCCAGATGTTACACTCACGATAAATCCAGGCGTGGTGCTAGAGTTTGCTCCTAATGTCGGTATATTAGTCATGGGTACCTTAAATGCAATGGGACATAGCCAATTACCTATTTTAATGAGGCCAATAGCTTCTTTAATTAACATGGAAACAAATAGACTTCAGAAACGAGCAATTGGGCAGTATTCCTCTAGTCATCACAAGCGCAGACGACAATTAGAAACATTGATAGTGCAAGACTCTATTCGGCTTTGCACTGGCAGAAATTGTTCAATTAATGACAATAATTTTGAAAGAAACAATGAAGGCTTTTTAGAATATTATAACAGAACTACGTTGCAGTGGGTACCAATGTGCGATAATCGTTTCACAGAGAGGAACGCCCAAGTTGTATGCCGAGAATTAGGATTTGATCCTATAAATGTGTTTTTTGCTCACGACCGGCGAGTAGAATATCATAGCAGTTCACTCTCACGAATATGGTCCTGGCCGGAGCCTTTGCAATGTGTAGGAATCGAAGAGCGCTATGACGATTGTCCTATTCGACTTAATGGTCAACTCTACGGTCACAGACATGAATGCAAGTGGAATTCTGAATTTGTGTTTATACATTGTGGTTCTAGAAATTTAGAGGAAAATATTGATTATTGGGGCGGAATACGATTTACTAATCCAGAGTTTGAATATTCTCTCTACGAACACAGGATACATGATCATCACACACATGAAACTTTAAAAAAGGTTGAGAGTAGGTTACAACATGTACAAATCATCGGTGCTGGTATATTACATAACGAAAAATCACCGGCGGTTCAAAGTATTATAAAAAACCCAGTTATTGAAAATGTTAATATATCTAAATGCGCGTATCACGGCATTAATACAATATCTCCGACGGATACCATAAATATGATGTTTAATACAATCAGTGACACTTTAGGAGAAGGTATCAACGCTATATCTTTAAACGGAGAAGGAAGAGAATCAGAAGAATCAAGTTTCACACCCTTAAAAGATCTCAATTTACCTTATCATTTATTTTCTTTGATAGATATTTGTGACAGCACTAAAGTAATAACAGTTGAAGAGAGAGTGCTGTTGTATTACAAATACGATAACAATCCTGTCAATTGCGTGAAAATATTCAAGAGTATGTTCAGAGTTAAGCCTTTTGGATTCAGGCTTTTGCAGTTTAACTTGTTTAACCACACTTTGAATTATGGCAAACGCGATTCTTTGACTTTGTACGATGGGGATATTTACAATATAACTGCGCCTCAAATAGGTTATGTGGAGAATGGTTCGCCTGATGAGAAGAAGTTATTCAGGACTGAAGGTGCAAGCTTGAGTGTTAAGCTATTCGCAAATGGTGCGGCCTCAGTACACGGATTCATTGCCGAAATAGTAACGCTGCCGATATCTGCTATTGGATTTAGTAAGTTGCTCAGTTTTTTGTTTTTGGATATTATTTTACTTATTAGTACACAATTAGAAAATATAATTCTACATTTATGTCACCTCGTTTTATTTTATTTATTTTTTTTATTACTGACAACATTAGAAAAAACACATTATGTTATTAAAATATGGCATAATTTCTTGTAAATTTAATGAATATTGAAAAAAAATAACGAAAAAAATAAAAATATTTCTTTTTTATCTACGTTTTAGATCGAGACGTCCAACATAATATATCAAACAGTGAATTTACAAACAATCGCGATGGTGCTATAACTTACCAATCAGTGGGCGAGGTTAACCCTCTAGTAGCTATCACGAGGAACGAAATAACAAATAACTGCTTGAAATTATATGGAAATTTCACAACGTGCCAAGCTGCTGTGAGAGTTGATGTTCAGAACACCCAGACTCTAGTTTTCAGGGTAAGTTGTTTTAAAGTCTAATGAAAAACGATATATTTTAGTTTTTTCTTCGTAAGTATTATATTCTTTAGTTAATACTTACATTACTTACGTCTGCACAATATTCATAAAAAGGAGTACAAAAAAGTTTTTACTTCATGTATAGATTTTGAAAATTATCTATAATTTTTGTAATAATTTCCAGAACAACTTAGTGCGTAATAATGTCGGAGGTCTTCTAGTAAGAGCGGATTCGAGGGGCTCAGCAACTTCGTTGCGGGGCTGGATACATAACAACTTGTTCTTCGAGAACCATGACTTACCATGTCTTCAAGTTGAAGGTAATTCATATTGTTATATCTTCACTGTGTATCCCACATATAGCAGAGTAGGCAAATGGAACCATAGTTTTCAGGCACTGTTCGACATTTTTGAAAACATTGCGTGTTGAGTTGCGGAACCCGATACTGACTTTTGCCCATCAAATGAAAATAATAAAAAAAATATACCGCCGAATGAGTCAGACATGGCCATGGCCATCCCACTATCGTACTAGGGCTAAAAGGATGGTGAAATTAAAATACACCTAATATTGATATTGCAGGTCGACAGTCATCGCCATACCAAGAAGTTACCATCTACCGTAACTATATCACGCGTAACCGAGCTCTGTACACAGACGTCATTGTTTTACGTCAAGTGGTCTCTAATTTCACACACAATTATGTCCACCATAACACTGGATTAAGGATTCTAGAAGTTTCCGGCTTTGATAAAGTACGCCTACCTATATATCAGACGACGTCGCACAATGGGTTTTATAAGTATGTTTATTTCTTATTATGGTAAAAAATAATAATAGTTGGACAATAAAGAAGATTTTTAGTAATTATTTTCATGATAGTTCTTTAGTTTATTTTTAAACTGATCATGATCTGAAGAAAAAAATTACGTTTAAATCTAAAAAAAAACTAAATGCTATTATTACTAAAATAATAAATATTTAAGAAAAATATTTATTTATTTATTTTAACTCTTAGAGAAAATACATTTCTTTTTCTATAATTCTTTTACAAATACCTTAGAATAATTTTCCTTTAATTGTTTTAGAATTTTTTTTTCTTTAATTCTTTTAGGAACTTCGCCTTAGACAGAGAAGGCCGCGCCACCATAGTAGCGGGTACAGCGGGACAACATTACGTCGATAACATATTCTTTAATCCCGACAATGATTACGAAATGATAACAGTTAATCGATCTATGTAAGTTTTTTTTAATTATTCTCATATATATTTGTGGTAATTTAAATTAGATATAATGTTGCTGAAATTATACATTTGGATTACATATTCGTTTTATGGTAAAAGGAAATTGGTTTATTTAAATTATGATTTATTTAGAAAAAAATATATCTGTCAAATAGAATATGAGATATACTTATATTTTTAATTTAAGAATTCTTGTGGCATTGCGTGTTGAGGGGCAGAACTCAACGCCGCACTTTGTTTCGTTAACAGAGCGGGAAATTAAAAATATTTAATATTTCTTTCCCCGAGTGGGTATCGCACCCACAACTGTCGCATTTACAGTCAGTCGCACACTTGCCCCTGCTCTATGACCACCTTGTAATATTAGTCTGATATTATTTTTTGATTAAAAGATAATTTTAAATTATTACACCAAATTGTTTAGACTTTAATATCATTTTTGGTTATTTTTAAGGTTATTTTTTAAGGTTATTTAAATATACATGTTTGCATGAATAAGATATTTTTTTAATCATAGTTTTAAGACAAGAAAGCATGATCAAATTTTGATATATTTATTTTATACGAATTAAGTAAATCTAGCAAATATAATGTTTATATTAAGCAATTTATTTATTATTTTATTATATTTAATATTGGGTGACATGTTACAATCTGCGTATATTATAAAAGGGATAAAGACATAAATAATATATTGAGTATTAACTTAAGTATATTTACATTTTTTGATAAATAAGGAATCGATCCAGTTATGTTTTTAGTAACTTTTTATGTCATTGTCCCTGTTCTTTTAGTTAAAATTATTATATATTATTTGCATGTTTTTGTTGCATGGCCGCCGGGACCATAGCTTTATCGATTTTAATCCAAAATATATGGGGTAAGTTCATTTTTATTACGTTATTGGTGGTTAATATTTATATAAGATTTTTTAGATTTTTCATAATTTTTCATATTTAATACTCATTTCATTTTTAATATATAAATATAAACTGTGGTGGAGTTATATTTGAATTTTATTTTTAGCTTTATGCCAGCAGCATATCAAAGTTAGCAGAAAGAAGCTAGGGGTTAACTAAGACACTAAGTACTTTGCGTGTTGAGTGGCGCAACTTGCTGATGAACACTTCCTCGCTTTAATAACAAGGCAAAAGTGCGGCGTTGAATACCGCCACTCAAAACTCAAAACCCTAAATTCGGCGGAAAGTAGAGAATCGGACTATCTTAATGGGAACGGAATGTCTCAACACTAAGTTCCCTTTAGGCAAAGCACATAGCCGGGTAAGCACCCGGCTATGTGGGGAATACAGCGTAAATCTAAACCAAAAATATATGTATATAAATGCTATTTTTTCGTTTCTAGTTCCCTGGATCTATGGCGTACTCGTATAGACGCGAAACACAATTATTGGAGTTACAATGAGAGTTTGGCGGTAGCTGGTCGTATACGAGACCAGTCGGACAACCCTTTGTTGCTGGAGGTTGATTATAGGTGTGTTTTATGTATATATATTTTTTTTTCTTTCTAATTATAAATGTTTTTTTTTGTTTAGCAATCTCGTGGTTTTTTTTCCGTATAGCAGATTAGGCAGAAGGAAACCTAGTGTTAAGAAACTTTTATATTGCATTTTGAGTGATTGAACTTATCTTCAGCTTGGTTTTGTTACAAAAGCGAGGAATTGATAATACTTAATTCCCCGATTGAGAATAGAACCTACAACCATCGCGTTGTGAGTGGGTGGCATCGCTATAGTGCTTGACTGTAAACGTGATAGTTGTAGGTTTGACTCCCATTTTGGGGAATTAAATATTTAATATTTTTATTTGTTAAGTTTCGTCACTCGCAACTTCACGTCACACGCAATGCCTTAAGAATTTGGCGGAAAGCAATCTTACCTACTGTGTTTGGAATATAGATTCCCTCCTCCAATCTTACCTACTATGTGTGTATAGCGTGTAACTAAAAAAATTTAATGAACATTTGTACAATTTCTATGGTATTTTACTATTTCCAGGCCATATTACATGAACAACGCGTCAGTACTCGGCGGCGGGAAGTGTCCTCCGGGGTGGGACCCCGTGTCCGGAACATGTTACATGTACGTGGGGGCGCCCATGACTTACAGCGAAGCGAGGAAATTCTGTTCTGTGAGTAGATTATAAAAAAAGCCCATTAAGTTAAAGATACGCTTTAGTTTTGGATATTATGAAATTATTTTTAATTATTATCGTAATAAAGTAATGATTTTACAATGTTTATAAATTACTATAATATGGAGATTTAAAAAAAATAATAACGAATGCGATAGTCGCGCGTTCTATTTGCATTCGAGGGAATTATCTTTATTTCTTCTTTCCGGTGACAAGTCAAAGCGTCACTCAAAACAAAATAACTAAAAAAAGTATTGAATTCCACAGTCGGACAACGCGTCGATGCCGTACATCACCAACAACCTCCAAGACCTGTACGAGTTCATCAGGCGCCAGAACCAGTGGTTCCAGTACGGCGACCGCGTGTGGGTCAACCACGTGGACGTGCGGCGCTGCGCCTCCTTCGCCTTCTCCGCCGTCGAGCGCGGCGACTGCGCGCAGCGCCACGCCTTCGTGTGCGAGATAGGTGCGGCCTGCCGAGTGCCGCGGGTTCGAGGCCCGCCACTTTTTTGTTTTTTTATAAATATCTTTTACGTTTGTTCATATTTTCAGATCCAAAAATCTCAATCGACCCGATGTCGTGGCAGGGCGACGCCCTGGCTGTGGGTTTTGTCGGTGCTCTGGTAGCCGCAGTTGTTTTGGTTGGGGCAGCTCTGGTTTGCTGGTACACTAAGTCTAAGCATAGGTGAGGTTTATATTAATACTTTATTTATATGAACTCTTTTTTAAATTTCTAACCTTGTATTAAAACACTCCGTTTTACACGCATTGAATCCACAATATTAGCATTTACAGCTAGTTATTAATAATAATATTACTTATTGATTTATTACATTGTTTTATTATTATGTTTGAATTGCTTTAGATGGCAAAATTCAATCCACGACCATGACGGCCGCCGTGTAGCTTAATTAACCTTTTTGTATCTGTAGTCCGCGAGGTCTGAGTTGACCTTTGCATTTGTGTGAGTGTTCATATGTAGTGTAGGTGTGACGTCACCTGCTTGGTAGGTGCAAGCCGGCTTATTCTGCTTTTTGACAACCAGCCTCCACCTCAAGTACTGATGGCAGCGTCATATTTAATTCTTGATATATTATTTTTGGGTGTCAATTCTGAGGATACAATGTCCATTGTAGACAAATTGGTATAATTTTGTTTGATTATTATGATAGTAGTAATGATTTAAAAATAAATAATTTATATTTTGACAAGATTTTTTTCTGGCTTTGCTTATTGATATCACTCACACAAATGCAAAATTTAGGTTATATAAATATATGTTGTTAGTTTAAAATAATAGATGTCTCAACCCTATGCATCATCGCTTGCAATTTTATAAAAAAAAAAAGAAAACTTATTCCAAAATGAGGTATTATTTATTCTGTATTTTTTTTTATTTTGTTTTCAATATATTATAACTTTGTAAAAAAATTTTCAGACATCTACAAAGATTGGAGCGTCGTAATTCAATAAGACAGTCCTTGCATTCAGTACGGTCTATAGGAAGTATCAATGGCGGCTTTCCCGACACCCCATATAGAAGGAAAATGGCTCAAATGGTAGTATAATTGAATAATATAGTAAATTTAGAATGTATTTTCTATATTACAGAATATATATTTTTTTAATCTAGCTTTATTTTGATGTATTTGGAATTAAAATTAAATTTGTGACTCGTATGTAACTAATCGTCCCCTTTCAGAGTACAAGATCAACAGACACACTAACAAAAGGCTCAGATTACCGCAAAATGCTCGCGTCAACAACATCAATGGAGTCCATGGAGAAGAGCCAATTCAACTCCTCCATAGAGGACACGCAAAGTTTCGACATTTACGAAGCGCACAACCCCAACAACGTGATACAATTAAAACATAGCACCTTCAACAAGAAAACCTCGTCACCGGAATACAGCGTGCCGCAAAACAATTACGATTTGTCATACAAAAATGAAGGTTTTCGAGAAAATTCTGGAAACATGACGCCATCTTTTAATACTTTAGAGGAACTCCCGATTATACATCACCCTAACGGTCAACCACTAGATATAATGTCTCCGCACAACGAAACTCAGTATTACTCATCGGACACGTTACCTTTGCGCGGAATTAATAAAGATGAGGGTATATTTAAAAACGATTTAGAAAATGAACACAAATATGGCCACTACGGTGGGCAGGAGAGTGGTGGACAACCGAAGTTGTCGTTTTTGATGGAGTTAAGATCGAAAATGCCAGAACAACCGCATGTTTCAACTTCTACGTTTGGTCAGAGACATGTTCCTGGTGGGTTTAAGTTTTCTATTAAATTAAAACATTAGACAGTGCCAGATTTTCAAGACATTTAACAATTTTATAATTAATTTATTCTCCCGGGCGGGAATGGGACTCGCAACCTTCGTGCTTATAGTTAGAAGTCGTGCCGTCAACGACGATCTCAACGTCTTTATAATTTTGTTTAGTTATTTTATATTTGTGGTAATTGTGATGGCTGTGAGTTCTAACCTTAGTAAAGTTACGGCGTTAGGTAACTGTTTTAGCCCTAAAAGTAAAATTACTAAGAAAATACATCATTATCTTTGAGATAAGTAACAGTTAATAAACAAATTTCAATTGCGAAGCAAAGCGCGGCGTTAAGTTACGCCACTCAACACGCAATGCCTCCAGAATTCGGCGCAAAGCAAAGTGGGGAACTAAGTATCTTTACACTAAATTCCCTCTTACTCCTCCCCCTACTATGTGGGTGATACAGCGCGAAGCAGATTTTTGTATTTAATAAACAAAAAACTTTTCGCCTCTATTCATCTCACTTCCTATAATTAGTCTAAAGTGTAAGCCGTAATAAATAAATAAAATATATAATTTAATTATATGAAATAAAATTATTATGTCTAAGTAAATATTTCATCTCTTCGAGTGGGGATCGAACCCACAACCAGTCGGTTTTGCAGTCACACTTTGTGCCGCTGCGCTACGACTGGCCTGAAATCTTTACTTAAATTTATATTTCCATTTCTTCGCTCTGGTGCCGACGCAAAGCGCCGCGTTGAGTTCTACCACTCAACACGCAATGCCTCCAGAAATGCGGCAGAAAGTGGGGAACGGAGTGTCTAAAACACTAGGTTCCCTCTGCCTACCCTGCTGTGTGCGGGATACAGCGTGAAGCAGATTTTTTTTTTTTTATTATGTCTAGATTACCAATACGACTTCTAACATTTAAATCAATTTTATTAAGTACGATTTTTTTTTTCAGATGACCAATATGAATACGATGACCGTCTCCCCAGTCCGCCCCATCCCCCAGCTTACCCCAATTCTGCCCATTCCCCATCGCCTATCTCCCCATCTCCTATCTCCCCATCTCCCCACTTCTCCCCAGACCTGCACTCTAGATCTAGATCTGAGACGCTTCTAGAAACGGACTTTGACTTTGAAGACTCACAAATGAACACCTTGTCTGAAGATAGCAGGTCGTACAGTCAGCCATTGGAAACTGCTATGTAGATTAAATAAAAAAAGTAGGTTATGTTAAATACAAAATTTTCCACAAATTTATGTATATTACTTTTTAAAACAAAAGAAAATTATGTTTTAAATTATGAAGAAAAGGACTTAAAAAATTGTTCTTTGTTTCCAAATTATTGTGCAATAATATTGAATACTTATTTGGCTTTTATGTATTACAAAATATAAAGTATAAGAATGACATATTTGGATTATATTAAGCTATAATAAAATGTAGGTAACATAAAATCACTATATCTTTAAAAAAAATGACAAAAATATCTGAATCGTGTTCTATAATGAATGACTAATAAAAAAAATTATGACCAATATTAATAGTCATTAATTTAAATTTATTTAATAAAAAATGTAAAATATTTTGATTTAAACAAAAAAAAATATTGTTCATTTACATTCCATTTGTGCTAAATACATGATGTATTTAATATTTAGTAATAACAATATATTATTAATATACACTATCAAATAGCCGTCCACCAGTGGCCTTAATAAAAGAATATATATATTATCCAATACCTTCATACCTTACAAAAAGGTAAATAAAAAAAATAAGACTGACGTCTTCACAGCTTTTGCATTTACTTTATCTGTATTTCTTCGTCTTTTTGCCATTTTTTACTCTATGCAAATAATATTTTATTTTCCGTATTTTACTAATAATCGATTTATTATTAATTGTTACACTTTGAGAGGTCGATTATTATTTAATTATCATTAAATGTAATTAATAATATCTACATGAATTTAATGATAGTTAAAAACTAAATGACGTCTTTGAGTGTGGCGTCTATTTGGCATTTTATTAAATAGGACTTAATGTAAATGACACGATCTCATATTTTCAAATAGTGCTTTTTAACGGTAACATATTAATTTTAGATTAACCATTTATTAAATTACTGTTTTGTAATTATATTGTTACCATGAAACTTATTTCGTATTATTAATTGTTCTTTTGTAATCATACAAAATATTATATGATAACACGACATTTTGACTAGTGAATGTCTGCTTTTTAGTTTAATTTTTATAATTTTTCACAATTTCGTTAAAGAAAAACTGTAATTTTAAAAATTAGGTAACTTAGTACGTCCGTCCTTTTGTAATATAGATATTTAAGTTAAGTAATATTAAGGTATACGTGTATAGAACTAAATACAAATTGTCTTTTTTTGGTTAACATTTTTTAAAATTTAAGTCTATATATTTTATTCTTTATTATATTTATATAAAATCTATTTCTACAATTATCATATTCTTGTAATGATTTATATTATTTAAATAACGCTTTAATTATTAAACGTACAAATATAGTAAATTTAAATAACTGAATAAATATTTAATATTTTTATTTGATGGATTTTATTTTTTAATCTATGGGGCCATTCAAGTATTACGTAAGCAGTTTTTTGCAATTATTTAAGGTCTAGAAACGTTTATATTTTTCTTATTTTACGGTACTTAAAAAGTCTTATATAATTTTTATAATGGCAGTACCTAATCCACATCTACACATATTATGCAATCGTAATGGATCGGTACATGGAAGATATATATAATTTTTTTTTGGCGGCATTTAATAACGTAATAGAATTTATTTAAAAAAATGTTTTACCGATTTACTTACAGTTTTCACTGTTGAATTTTCGTTAGCTTCCCTTCACATTTAGTATTTATTTTAATTCAATTACCTTATAAAAAATAAAATAATAAAAACTTTTTATAATGAATGTTGTTTGTCAAAATTGTTATAAAAAACTGTTAACGGCTAAATCTTTACTATTCATTATAGAAAATACATTATTTTGAAAACGATTTAATTATTTGAAAATTAAAGTAAAGCCGATAGGTAAATTTTAATTATGTAGTTGTGACGGGTGAAGCCGCAAGCGGGTCGTATTTTTTTTATTTTTTGTTTATTTCAGTTTATCTCTACTGGCAACTCTGGTACAAAATGTCATATAAAGTGTCGATTGTTGCTAGCGAAGTTGTGAAAGAAATTGTGTGCCGTTTTCATCCTTATAATGATTCATTTAAAATTTACTCCAGTTTTATGTCCAAACTGATATGAGACTTACATCTCAATTGATGACAAATTAAATTAAGTGACGAAAATTTTTCTTCAATAACATTTATAGTAGAAAATAAATTAAATTCAATAAAATGGATGCAACGGGATCGATCAACACTGAAGAGAACGAATGTATAGAAAGTATTGAAAACGAAGAAGATGTGGACTATTCAGAAGAAAGGGAATTAGTAAATGATTCTTGTTCTACTAAAGTTTTGGACACGACTGAATCTCCTCGCGACAGTTATTATATTGTTTACATTTTGTTTTATTTATTTGGAATAACATCACTTGTTCCCTGGAACTTTTTGATTACTGCCAATGATGTAAGTATCAACTATATTTAATATAATGATCAATACTATTTATAAAGAACTTTATCAACATAATTATAAATGTTTACGTATTTTAATGTGAATACAGCATGTATATCATGTAGTTAGGGTGGAATAGATAGGACAATAGTTATTAATACAATATTCAATTGTTTATCTACACTCTACTTTAAATATAGACCAGTGATTTAATAAGATAAGAGTCTACTTTGTGTCTATACCTACCAATTTTAGCCACTGCTATAAGTTAAACATCAACTGTATGCCATTGAATTGATTTAGTAAAAGAAATACTTCCCTTACATATTTTAAATGTGGGAATGGAACCGACAATTTGTAGCAAAGACAATCTTCTTTCTGTAACACAATAAATATTACTAATTATCTGCATAGTAAATTTAAAAATGTTTATACATAGTCTCATAAGAGATGTGTCACTGTGAATCATGTTATATACATTATAATATATGATATTATTGCAGGCATTATATACAACATTACTTCAAAAGTATATGTATATTAGATACACATATACTATAGTTATACACTATAGTTTTAGAAGGCATAATAAGACAGAAATAAACATTACAAAAATATAATACCCTATTTTTATATAATTGATTATGGACACATTTCATTAAGAGTATATGTTTAGATACTATAAGTAATAATAACCAATATTTTTTATCTATCACTGAATTTATATACATTTTTGTTGTTTTAGTACTGGATGTACAAATTTCGTGATGTATCAAATGTCACAGTTTATGTTCGAAAAACACAATTTCAGGCTGAATTCACATCTTACCTTAATGTCGCTACAGCTATACCCAACTTGATATTTTTAATTTTGAACTCTTTATATGGACATTTGTAAGTATAAAATTTATAATACTTTAAATTATGTTAAAGAACATTTAATGATAGACTTAAAAATATACATGTAACATAAAAAAATGTAAATAATTTTTGTATGTAAATCTAGAAAAAAAAACATTTGAAAATACTCCTTTGACGGTGGAACAAGCAAAATACGGGCAGTCAACGGTTAGGGTGCCAGAATGAGAACTCTGCTTAAATTTTTATATTATAACAAAATATACATATACAAAAACTATTCAATATATAATTAAGCTATATAGATATAACTAAGTTTCTGTTAAAAGTAATTGATAATACTTTACCTTCAAATGTAAACTAAATTAAGTTAAGGTCAGCAGTAAAGACCTAATAGTATATTGTGATACTGGCTTTTAATTTAATATTATGTTGTATAATTTATTAGAACACTTGGTTGGTGCATAGTGGGTTCAATTCCATCTTATGTGAATTAATTATTTTAATTTCCTCTGATAACAAGATAGAGCACAGTAAAGAGGGAAGGAACTCTTGCGAAAACAACTGACTATGTATGTTCTTGCAAATTGGGCTGAAAGTGACATAAAAACCATTATTAGTTACTTCGTCTAAATAAACTGTCCCTAATTTGAGTTATCTTTGCTTAATTTGCTTAACATGCAAATCAATTCAATGTATATCTTTTAAAAGTCTTTTAAAAGACACGTCGGTTCCCCACTCTCCATTGAATTCTCGAGGCATTGCATATTAAATGGCGGAACTTAACGCCCCGGTGTGCCTCGTTACCAGAGCGAGGAAGTGGAAATATAAAATATTTATTTGCCCTTATGGAAATCGAATCCACAACAGCCACGACGGGCTCAATATTTTTTTCTATTTACAAAAAAAAATAAAATTAAATCAGTTCCACGCTGTATCCCGAAAAATCGTTGAATTTTGAAAGCATAGCGTGTTGAGTGGCGGAACTCAACGTCGCACCTTACTTCAACACCAGAGCGAAGAAATTAAAATATAATTGTAAATAAATATTTCATCTCATCGAGTGGGATCGAACCTACAATCAGTCGATTTAACAGTCTCACTTTGTGCCCCTGCGCCACGACTTGCCTCAAATCTATATACTTTTTTATTTACTAGTTACAGATATAATTATTTACGTTTTTTTTTAAATATTGTCATAATTTTAGGGTATCAGTCAAAAGTCGACTTCAAGGGTCCCTAGTAGTGGTGACAATATGTTTTCTAGTGACCACAGCATTCGTTCAAGTTGACACGGACAAATGGCAGAATACTTTCTTTATAATAACCATGGTTAGCGTCGTTGTAATGACTGGTGAGTTTTTGAATATATTTTTTTGTTCTGTGTATTTTTGTGGTTGTTATAGGTTCGATGTCCGAGTGAGGTAGAGTATTGAGTTTTTATTTCAGTTTTTGCGTTAATAATTTATATATATGTTATGTATATATATATTTTTCCAGCTCCACGCTGTATTCTGTATACAGTAGATGGAACCTACTGCTTAGACATTCCGTTCTCCATTTTCTGCAGAAATCACGAGGCATCATGGGTTAAAAATGGAAAGCAACGCCACACTTTGCTTTGTTTTCAGAGCGACATAACGAAAATATTAGATAATTAATTTCTCCGAGCGGGAATCGATCCTACAACCGTGCCGCTTACAATCACACGCTCCAGCTCATCCAGAATTCCGCGGAAAGTGGGAAACGGAGTGTCTCAACACTAGGTTCCCTCTGTCTCCTCTGCAGTGTGCGGGATACATTATGAAGCGATTTTTTTTATTATATGGAAATTATACAATACTTACTTTTGTACATTCATGTGACAACAGTATCAATGTATTTATTTATATATATACAGAGATGCTAACAACATAAATAAGTTGTAACAAGCGTATAAGAATTTTGACGTAGCTTGGCGAGAACGTATGGCTCAGTGGTCAGAGCGCCTGATCGGTTTCCAGGAGGCGCGGGTTTGAGTCCCGTTACGTTCAAATTTTTATATGTTTTCTAAATAAGTATTTAATTTTTTTAGTTGCTTGTAGGCTTTAAAATTATTTTGTATTTTTTTATGTAAATGAACTTATCTTTGATTTTTTAATAGCCTTTTCGTCGTGACGCAGTGGCACAAGCGTGCAACTGTAAACGCGACAGTTTGTGTGTTCGATTCCCACTGGAGGAATGATCGTATTGTCTTAATACTAGGTTCTCAGGTTCCCTCCGCCTACCCTGCTGTGTGCGGGATACAGCGTGAAGCTGCAAAAAATTAAATAACCTATTATTTAATTTTTTGCAGCTTCACGCTATATAACGTTAAAGATAAGATAGCATCGACTTAGGATTGAACCACTAAAAAGATAAACCGCTTTTGATAAAATCATTTGTTTACTTGATGATTATGAGGCCGTCGTGGCCTCGATTCCCACTCGATAATGTATTATTATTTATTTACATTTCTCCCGAGGCAAGGCGCGGTGTTAAGTTTAACCACTGAACACGCAACTCCTCATAAAATTCGGTGGAAAGTAGGTAAGGAAGTGTCTTAACACGAGGTTCCACTTATCTACACGAGAAACTGAAACAAAAATTGTTTAGTTAAATGTAATAATACAATAAATTTTATTTTGCGATAGATAATTAATTAATTGATCTTTTCACATTTAATAACTTATCAAAGAACAAAATTGTTATATAATTGTTGTTTACAGTTAGTCATTAACATGTTGTACCAATACAGAAAACAATAATATAAATTAAATGCTAATTACTTTTATTACTATATTTTTTATTATAACTACTTAATTTTATTCTTTATTTATAAAAGAAAGGTAAAAAGCGAAATGAAATATTTAATATTTTCATTTTCCCGAACGTATAAGGAGGCGAAAGCGTGAGTTCCGCCACTCATCATACAATGACACAAACTGCAGAAGTAGGCGGAAAGAAGGGAACGGAAGCGTCTGAATGAGGATCGGAGTGTCTTAACACTAGGTTCTCATGTTTCTTCTGTCTACTCTGCTATATTCGGGATATAACATGAAGCTAATAAAAATTTGGTTTAATGCTAAATCAAACAAAATTCAAGGATGAGTGAGAAAATCTATTTATAAAACTGTATAATTTTAGTATTATAAGAAATAAGGCTAAGATGACTTGAGTTTTATTATATTATTGACCTTCCTTTATAAACGACATTAACAATTAAAGTATATTGAGAAGAAATATAAAGGTAATAATTGAGCTTCTTTTTAAATGTTTAAATATAATGTGGACTTTATACAATGAAATTTGTTACTAAATTCTATCTCTTTATCCGATTGCGACGAAGCCCAAAAGTAGGGTTATATTTTGAGCGCGTATGTACCTAAGTATATATAGTATGTATGTATATCTCGTCCTTAGTTCTCTTCTAACTGTTAAACCAGTAAACGTTTTTGATAAATAATATGTCATTGGATTTGTCTTGATGGCGCGAGTGTTACTGGATACATTATTTATGGAGTCGAGTTTTTTGTTTTGTTTATAATTCACACCTAGCCCTACTTAATTACAAATTGATGCCAGAAATGTTAAAATACATTTGCTTATTTAAAAAAAATATTTAGCGTATTATCCAACGGAGCGGAGAAAAGTTCCCAGGTTACCCCGCTATGCGCGGGATACAGCGTGAAGCAAAAAAACCTGATTTCATACAAAACGTGTTGTTGATGAATATAAAACTTTGTATAATATATTTTCTAAATGATTCAGATAAACACGTCACATGTGCATTTGTAATCTGTGACCCCTTATGCAAAACATTTGCAGGGTCTAATGTAGGTCGAACACGATTAAATCTAACGTTAAAGGCCTGATTTATACATCCATATTTACTTTTAGTTTAGCATAATGCGAAAATAAAGGCTTTGTGGGATTTTAAATGATACTGTTTAATCGGATTAATCGCGTAAATTAAGTACAAGCGACCCGACCGCGTCTTCGCCCGCTTGAATTAATAACTTTTTTTATTTAAAAATCGATTCAAATATAATAAGTATAAAATGTCAAAATACTATAGCAAAAACTGTAATTAAATCATTTAAGCCAATTCTGAGATTGGCATGAACAAACGCAATGACAAACAGACAAAAAAATACTGTGTTTGGTTGTATTACTTTATAAAATGTCACCATTTTATTTTTCTTTCTTTTTTTTTATCTTCCATGTACGGACATCATTATCAATTTTTTATATCAGTCCGTGGTCACAGGTAGACTTAATATACTAATGCAAAATGCGGTAAAGTTTCGTTCGGTAGAGTTTCGTTTAAAACGTGAAATAATCCCGAAAATATAAATTCTTAATAGGCTTTGTTGGGTTTTAACACATTTAGGATTAGAAATATTTTATATTCTTTTAAAATTATATACATAACATATTAACATGATTATTATCGAGGCCGTCGTGGCGCAGTGGCGCGACAGCAAACGCGACGGTGGTGGTAGTGGTTCGACTAAGAAGGAATATTTTTTTTAGCATTTTTATTTAATATTCTGATTTCCTCGCCACGAGAGCGAGGCGTTGATTTCCGCAAGGCGCGGCGATGATTTCCGCCACTCAACACAATGCCTCAAGAAGTCATTTAAAAAGAATATAGTACGAACTAAAAAGATTATATATAGGTAATAAGGAAAAATAATTTTCTTTACGATAACAATATTTTATTTTTTAATTTTAGTATTTTTTATAGTTTCCTTAATGCTATCCGAGGAAAACTTTTTTGCGATTATTCTTCATATTATTTTTTTTCTTAATATGTTTTTTTCTTCATATATTCAATTTAATCAATTGATAAAGAATATATTTAATCAATTATATGAATATTTTCTCTTTTTCCAGCGGCCAGCGCAGTTTTCATCGGCGGCCTCGTAGGCATAGCGAGTCGATTCTCCAAAGAATACATGGCGGCGGTGATAAGTGGTCAATCATTAGGCGGTATAATCGCGGCCATAGCCCAAATCATATCGCTCGCCTTCAAAATATCACCCTTGCACAGCGCTCTCATATATTTCTGCATTGCCGATATCATGGTCGTTTTATCATTGATTTCTTATGTTCTTCTGTTTAAAATAGATTTTTTCACGTATCACATATTGAGGGGCAGCGGTATGGCCGTTAACCGTCACAGGGAAGTGTCCATGATATTGATACTGAAGAAAATATGGGTTTACGCGTTCAGTATATTCGCTGTTTTCGGCATTACCATGGCCGTGTATCCGGCTGTTACGGTTTTGGTCGAATCTCATCCCATCACGTCGGGCACCGATTGGAATAGTGAGTATTTTATATGTACTTAACTTAATATATATATTTTTTAATGTATTTTTTTAAGAAATTGTGTTTTATTGTTGTATTGTATTTTTTGTTCTGGTCTGCTACGCTATAGTGTGGCGTTGAGTTTCGCAAATCGATGCCTAATGTTTTTGAAGTTGGTCGGCAAATGCTGAACGGCACTCCGTTAACACAAATTCATCTCATCTTACCTCACGCCAACTCCTGAGCTGCTGCCAAGGTTAGCCTAAGCTGGGCCTCCCTTGGGTAACCAAGGGTCTCACTCGGCTGGGCTGACCGCCCACTGCAGCACTAGCTCATCCGTTTCCCTTCCCTCCTTGTGCCCAGTCTCATTAAAAAGACCCAACCAAAGGAGACCTCCGAAGGTCCACCATGACGCGTCAACAAAAAAACGAAACAAAAAAAAATGGTGCGTCATTCGTTTACAAACACTCGCCAGCCAAACAAGTCAATCCGGAAGAAAACTGAAACAATGAAAAAATTTGAACACCGTACCGTGATAAAATTCCTTATCAGGGAAAGAATGGCCAAACCATTTTAAATGAAATGCAAGCCGTTTATGGGGAGGATTGCCCAGGTAAATCCATGATTTATAAGTGGAATGGTCTTTTTAAACATGGTCGAGAGTCGATTAAAGACGACCCCCGCTTTGGATGGCCAGTTGAAGCCACCACATCAGACATCATCGAAAAAGTGGAAAAACTTGTACTGGAGGACGTCTGTTTGAAGAAACAACAGTTATCTGCATTAGTTGTAGTATCAGATACCACCATTCTGCGGACCCTACATGACCATCTGGGTATGACAAAAGTCAGTGCAAGATGGGTACCAAGAATGTTCACACCGCTTCAGAAACAGCAGCGCGTCGATGTTTCAAATCAATTTTTGGAGTTGTGTGGGGAAGAACTGGCACAGATTTTGGAACGGATTATTACTGTAGATGAAACATGGGTCCATCACTTTGAGCCTGAGTCAAAACAGGAGTCCATGCAATAGCATAAAAAGGGCACACCACCCCCAAAGAAATTCCAGGTATCACAACCGGCTGGTAAGTTTATGGCTACTGTTTTTTGGGATTGTGAGGGGATAATACTGATTGATTACAAAGAAAAGGGTAGAAACATAACCAAAGAATACTATGCATCGATACTAAACAAATAAAGGAGGCTATCAAAAAAAAAACGTCAGGAAAGTTGGTTAAAGATCTGTTGCTCTTGCAAGACAACGCACCAGTTCACAAAAGCAGAGTTGCAATAGCTGCTCCGCACACGCACGGCTTCGAGACACTAGTCCACCTACCTTACAGTCCAGACCTGGCCCTTAGTTATTTTCATTTGTTCCCCAATTTAAAAAACATTTAAGAGGAAGGAAAATTTCTGACGACAATGACGACAAAAATTTTGACCCATTTTGAGGCGACAGAAAAAAAAATATTATGTCGATGGCTTAGAAAAAAATATTCATAGTCCAATAAATGTATTCACCTTAAAGGTTTTATTTAATTTAGAACCTTTTTATTCTTCGAACTTTTGGATCTCCCCTCGTATGAAGAATAATTTTATGAATTCCCCAAAGAAATAAATGAGAAGATAAGTCATGTGAACATTCCAAATAATAAACTATTGTTTTCTTTTCAGATATATTTTTCGTGCCAGTCGTTAACTATTTAATTTTCAATTGTGGTGATTATGCTGGGAGACTTGTGGCTGGATTTTTGTTACGAGTAAGTGTTGGTCATTATTTTTCTTTTCATCTTCACACTCGCCCGTATATAGCAAGATAGGTGGAAAGAGTCTAGAGTTAAGACGCTACGCTCTCTACTTTCCGCCGATTTTTCAATTCGTGAGACTGTAGACGCGACAGTTTAATATTTAATATTTTCATATTTTCGCTCTGGTAACAAGGTAGAAGCGCGGCGTCGAGTTTCGCTACTCAACAAGCAATCTCTCGAAAATTGACGAAAACTGGGGAATAAGATATATAAGAGTCAACCTAAAAACCGAATAATAGAATAGAGACACTCTGGTCTTATTTATTGTTAATTTCCCCCCCAGCCGAGCAACCAGTGGCTGCTAGCCGCCGCCGGCGTGCTGCGCGCGCTCGGCGTGCCCATGCTGATGCTGTGCAACGCGCAGCCGCGCAAGCACCTGCCCGTCGTGTTCCTGTGGGACTACGAGTATATCATGATCATGATCGTGTTCGCGTTCACCAATGGTTACCTGACCAACATTATCATGATCAATTCTACTAGGTGAGTGTTTTATTAAGAATTCTGAAGTAAATATATTCATCTCCTCGAGTGGGGATCGAACCCACAACCAGACACCAGAACTAAGTTTTACAGTCACACTTTATGCCCCTGAGCCACTACCATTCAACACGCAATGTCTCCAGAATTCGGCAGAAAGTGGGGAAACCAAGTGTCATAACACTAGGTTTCCTCTGCCTACCCTGCTGTGTGCGGGATACGGCGTGAAGCTCATTTTATAATGATTTACTACCCCAATTTGGTTATATGACGCTGTCATATGATATTATATTAATATTTGATAGTAATGATCTGACAGCGTTGCGCGCGACTGCCGTAGTGTGGTGACCGCTGAGAGGGGCGTGTGTGCAGATATCGAAGTAAGCGTTCTGCGCAATTCTAGCGCGCGTGCTTCCCGTATGCAATAACGATAGTGTCGGACTATACGACTAATACAATTATACAATATTTTTTAAAGTAACGCGCTAAACACTTGGGTTGAAGTCCCAAGTGTTTAGCGCGTTATCATATTTTCAAATCATTTTTTTTTTACGAAAAACAGGTTCAATTATCTTAGACCTCGTTGCAGCAGCTTGTAACTGCGATTTTTCTTTATCGACATCTAACTTATTATACGCGACGGTTGTGGTTTCGATTCCCGTTTACGGGAATTAATTATGTAAAATTTTTCGCCTTTATAATAAACAACACAAAGCGCAACGTTAAGCTCTGCCATTTAATATGCAATGTTGGGTGGTGCGTCGAGAACGGAATTTCTTAGCACTATTTTTTCCTTTTGGTTCTGTCTACCTACATATATTGCTACATTTAAAACATATATATGAATAAAACATAATATTTTTCGTTCTTTACGTATAATTAATAATATATACTTTTTATTATTATAGAGTGGTAGAAATGCACGAAAGGGAAAAGGCGTCTTCAGTTATAGCTACAATGTTAAGCGTAGGTCTCACTGCGGGGGCTGCTGTCGGTATGTTGTTAGTGAGATTACTTTAAGTTAAGTTAAATTAATAAAAAAAAGATATTTAAATTACTTTAAATATTGATATTGAAGTATACTTTGTGATTATCAGTTTTATAAAAATAACATTTTGAGTATAAAAATATACTCTGTGGATTATTTTTTAAGTTTAATTTTGACAATTAATGAATGTTACCATTTTTTAGTATACAACTAAACATATATCTAGGAAATCTGTCTTTATAAATATATATAAAAAATATTTTTTTAATTTATAAATCAACGTAATATAAAAAAAAAACTAGACTAAACTATGCAGGGAAGCAATTGTGTTAATTTAATTTTAATGTTTTAAATTATTTTCTTGATTTAAAGCGGCGTAATATATTAACCATTTGCACTCTTATATATTATTTTATCTACACGGATTTTTTATGTGATTTTTATAAATGTTTAATATTCTATAGTGACTAACACTCTGTGTAATAAAAATTGGCATTTTTTTTGTTTTACAAAAGAATGGCCCCATATCAATAAATATGGGATATTTTTTAAAAAAATATTGCATATTTTTTTAAAAAATATTATTTTTTCGCTCAGATGTTTATTCAAATTAAATACCAATCATTTATTACACTTGAATACTGAAGTGGTGTAGCATATTTTTTTTTTCATTATTTGTGTTTGGTGAAAAAGAAACATTACCTTATATATGCAAATAGATATTATTAACCTAAATGTGATAAGCACGCTAGAAACATCCATCTCAGGAACAACTGTTAAACGACAACTTCTGTCTGTGGGTCTCGGAGGAGGTGTTGCTGCTAAGAAATCCAAATCTTTTATTTTTACGTAATAATGTACTCAATGAAGTTAGGGAACGACCGACCAAACCAGCCAACCACTACGGCCACATACGAGTGCAAAGGGTTAATATAAATATATATTTTTTCATAATTTGATTGTTTTTACATAATGCACAATTTTCTTTTGTGATAAGCTTTAAATATTTAATATTTTTTGTAAAAAAGTAATAATAATATTAATTATTATAAACATTTTCTTACTTTTTTAATTTAAGAGTTTATAGTTCTTTGTTTTTAGAGACCGTCGTGGCGCAGGGGCACAAGCGTGCGCCTGTAAACGCAACGTTTATAGGTTCTATTCTCTGCTCAGGAAATGAATCATTTGATATTTTCATTTCCTCGTTCTGATAATAAGGCAAAGCTCGAAATTTCGACGTCGACGATTTCGAGTTGGGAACCGACTGTCTTAACAAAAGGTTCCCTCTGCTTATTGTGCTTTATGCTGAATCTAGTGGAAAACTTAAAAAACATTTTAATGAAATCTTACAAAGAAAAAAGTCTGAGTAATGCTTTTTCACATTATTTCAATATAATATTTAAAATTTAATAAAATTTACACATCCACTGAGGTATATATTACATTCTAATATTATAATAAATAAATAGAAAAAATTGGATTCGTCTCAATAAATTATCAGATATTATGTACTCTGTAATAGAAAATACGAAATAAATAATTCAACAAATTATGTCAATCTGTAAGTATGTATATTGAAAATAAATGAATGTAGTTCTTTTATAAGACATATATGTGATTCTCTAAGTTTTAGAAGTTAGTGTATTTTTATTAATATCATTATTTTTTGTGTTATAACTCATAGTGTATATATTGTATTGCACGTAAATGATCTCACTTAAAAAGATATAATATAATAAAAAAGTGTAAAAATCCTTATTGAGTTGTCTTTTTATATGGGTTCCAAGGTTATGGGTTCGATTCGGGGAAATTAAACATTTAATGTTTTCATTTGTTCGCTGAGGCAACGCGCGGCTTTAAGTTTCGCCGCTCAACACGCAATGCTCCAAATTTTTGGGGAAAATGGGAATGGAGGTGTCTCAGTGGGGACGGAGTGTCTCAACACTAGGTTCCCAGGTTCCTTCTGCCTACTCTGCCATATGCGGGATATAGCGTAAAGCTAAAAGAAAAAAAAAATGCATAATTATTGTAATATGAATCTAATGCAATATAAAAAAATATTTAAGTTTTATCTATATATAAGTTAATAAGCATGTATCCAAAAGATTTTTCTTAACTTACAGCATTGTTAGTAATAAACAAAACTAATGTAAATATTTGAAAACATAAAGTAAAAATCTCCATTAACATATTATACAGAAAAATACAATTATTTTTAATTTATATTTATAATTGTAACTTGTAATTTAGTAAATGTCTATTTTGTTGCGCTCGCTACATAAAAGTGCAGCTTTATACTAAATATGTAGATTATATATATTTTTATATACAGTACGACCAGCTAGTTGTGGCTATCCTGAACTTAGATGTAAGCTCATGTTTGATTTAAGGATCTTTCATACTTTTGATTATTTACTTCCTTAGTGAAAAATGTGAATGAGTTCAGAAAGTTTGACTTCTGGGCGGCCTCAAGTGGTCGACCGTACTGTAATATCGTTTAAATATTTTAAATTGAAAGTATAGGTAATTTAGACGTTTTGACAATTTTCTTTTAGTTGCTGTTTGGTCCCCGTGGTCACTAGGATCAAATGGCTCTATAGATTATTCTAGAGAATTTATTTTTATTTTCACTTATAGTATATTTATATACATGTATGTATGTAGATTTAGTCGATTTAAGACATTGCTTTACGCAAGCAAGTTGTTAAACATTCCGTGTTGGATATATTTTATTAAAAAAAAACGATGATGTTTGTATTTATATCGCTCAAATCATAAATTTAAAAATAAAAAAAAATATTTTCAATTAGAATTTATTTTTAATGTCTATAAAATATAAATACAATTTTAACTATTTTTAATAAAAAAATTTATCAATTAAATAAGCATGACCTTTATTTATGAGTTCAATTCCCACTCGAAATATAAAATAAAGCATCTATATAATAATAACATAATAGATATTATTATTAGCTATTTTAAATATTTTAATTTCTTTGCTGCTTAAATAACATACTGTATTTTTTGTATTATTAAACATGCTGTATATAGCACCTGAAAAGGCATTTTAAATATTAGTGATTTCAAAAAAACTACAATATTTAGAATTAAATTCCTTTTTAAGTGTAACGTCAAAATTTTAATTTTTTAACAACAATCGTTTTTAGTTACCTCACTAGTATTAAAAAATATTTTTTGTGATTTTTTACTTAAACATTTAGTTTTAAGATTAAACAAACCATTTATAAAAACGGTTTGTGGATATTTTTTCATTTTATATAATTTTAATTGTATTTTTTGTACATTTTTTAATTTATAATTTTTATATTTAAGTATATTTATATTATAAATGTAACATATCTTATCGTGTCTCAAAGATGTTGTATGTTATAATTTTTTTTATTTACATCTCTTAAATATATAATAAACGAGTGACGGGTGTGATGGTGTTTAAAGTGAAAACTTATTAATTATCATCCAATAAAGCATTGAGACGTCGACGTCGAAGTCGAAGTGAAGCGTCAAGAAGCTGTAGCCGTCATACGATTGTCGGTTCGATTCCTATTCTGGGGGATGAATTATGTTCATTTATCCTATCTCTATTTACGAGACAAAGAGCGACGTCCCAACACAAAATATCTCGGGAACGAGGAGTCTTAATGATAAAAGCATAAGTGTAACATATAGTGGGAAAATTCACAATTTTACTAGATTGCTTCTCTTTATTTATAATCAGAAAAAGGCATTTTACATCATACTTATAGAGAATTATCTTTATTAAATGTTATAAGCGAAAAGAGGTTTAATACCGAAATGGTTTACGTTTAGAATTGTGAGCGAAATGTTAACGGTTAACGGTGCTATAGTCCAAAAATATGTGCAAATTATTCTTGTAATTCATCCCCAAGCAGCATTTATAATATTGTAAATTCCATAAGCTTGACGTGCCATCTGAAAAATTAAATTGTAAAATTAATAATTTCGAGGTTGTGGCTTCGATTCCCACGCGAGGAAATTAAATATTTCATATTTTCATTTCATCGCTCTGGTAACGACGGAAAGCGCGTCGTTGAGTTCAGCCATGCAACATGCAGATTTGCGGAGAAGCTTACCCTATATAGCGTGAAACTAAATATACTAACTAAGTAAGCCTATAGAGGCCATCGCGGCACTGTGGTAAAGTACTGACTGACAGTGGAGAACAGAGGGTCGTACACTAGTTTCCCTGCCATAAATTATCAAAGCCTTATTATTACTATTTTGCTGTTTGAAATATCATAATGTTGTAAATCTTTATAGTATGATCTTCGAAATCATTCTATGGTTTTGATAAAAGATATCGGCCTGTACATAGCTATCATTAATCTATTTCAAGAACGAACTTTGAAGATGACACTACTAGAATCATTTTGAATTTGGTGCCGATGCATGGTGGAGCTCAGACATTAAAGGTTCCTTCTACTTCCTCCTTCTTACATTTAGGTTACAAAACCCAAATACTGTGCAATGTACACGCACGGAATCTTTAGCTTCTTTCTTCCCTACCCACGACATCCGTTTACAGAATAAAAAATAATAAAAATAAACCAATTACGTCTCACCTCTCCAAATGCATCCAAAGATATTGAATAGAAAATAGTTTTAACGACTAGAGGCACAGTGGTTTTGGTTTGCATAAACAAAATGGTTTTACGAATTTCCATATTTCGTTCCATTTCCCAGCCGCAATCGTATATACTTTCGCGTAGCTTTTCACCCTGTAAATATAGATAGCTTAGAATAGACGTTATAAACTAGACTTCTGACTAGTGCTTCTTTACATAACGACTTATTCTAGAAGTAATGGACGAAATATTATAAAATGTTACTTTTAATGCAAGAAATTTTAATTGCGAAAATAAAATTGCAAAGTGCATAATAAAATATGAAAAAAGAAGGCAGTCGTGCCGCAGGGGGCATGCTAGCATGGGCCGGTAAGGACACCTGGTTGTGGGTTTGTTTCCCATTACACTTTGATTCACACAAGAAATTAAATACTCAATATTTTAATTACCCTGTTGTGGTAACTAGCAAGTGGCCAAGTGCAAAGAGTACGGCCAATGATTCCAGATTTTGCGGGAAGAGGGAACGGAAATATCGTAATGGGACCATAGGGCCTTAGAACTTTGTCTCCACAGCTATGTGCGAGATAAAACGTGATGATAATAAAATATATAAGCAAAAAATATTAAATAAAGAATCTTTTTACCATATCCACTAATTTACTACCATAAAAACAAGGCATATAGAAATGAAATATGGCGCAGACGGTGAAAAACCCAAATTCCAATGATATGTCCTTTCCGCGCAAGGACTGAAAAAGCGAAAATTTGAAAGAACGAATAATTTGTTTATTCAAAGTAAACTTCATCTTGATTTTTATTTTATTTTAAGGTAAGTTAAAAGTCAACTTCACGCTGTATCAGGCAGCAGGGTAGGCAGAGGGAAACCTAGTGTTAAGACACTCTGTTCCCAACTTTCTGCCGAATTCTGGAGACATTGCGTGTTAAGTGGCAGAACTCAACGCCGCGCTTTGCCTCGAAACCAGAGCGAAGAAATGGAAAAAACTTAAGTAAATACTTCATCTCCTCGTGTGGGAATCGAACCCACAACCAGTCCGTTTTACAGTCACACTTTGCGCACCTGCGCCACACTGGATTTTAAGTTAATTATTTAGAAATTTTATAAATTAAATTCTACTCAATTAACATTTTTACACATTTTCTTATAGAAATATAATAATATAATAATAATTGCTCTACAAGTACAATGTATTATAACAAATCTTTTAAATACTAAAGCATCAATAATAATATAAAAAGCCTCTTAAGGCTTAAACCATTTTGACCGCCAAATATTACCGTAAGTTGAATAAGTCAAAATCACGGGTGCAACGACATAGAAGACCCTGACCGTACTGTGGATCCCATAAACTCAAACGCCAAAAAATATTTTCTTAGTGGTTAGTTACCAGAATTAGCCAAGGAGATGAAAAATCGGAGGATGAGTTGTCTGGTTAGCAGTATAAAATTAGCCAGATGGCTTTAGAAAAGGTTGCGGATCGCTACTGAGACATAGTGATGATTAAGACAGTTGTGTTTATAGCGTTCGTGTAGCAGTGAGAACAGTCGAAGTGGCGGTACAGGAAATGACGAGAACGTGATCCTGTTAACGAAAATGTAGGTAGGCTGGAGAAACAAAATAGTGAACTGCGAATAGAGCTTCCCAGCATAAGTAAGAACAAAAGCTAACAGAAGAGATTTGTCGTCTAAAAAACATCAAAGAAGTGTGGCCAGTAGCTCTTTAATAGGCGGGAGGTTCTTCTCCATCATTGAATAAACTTACCTAGCCTTCTGGCAGTGTATTCGGAAATACCAAAGTCAACTGTTGATTATCCTATTTTAATACTTGGAGAAGTTTCAAAGACTATGCAAATGCTACTTATGCCTAATGCTTCTCGAGTGGTTAGCCGTCTTGGAGTCCCGACTCCCAAACTAAGGTGAGGAGAGTACCAGCATGAGGTGGAAGGGGGAATCTATTGTGGATTTAATATGCGAGAATGCAGCCGCCATTCGGGTGCCGTCGTGATGGCGCGTTAAGCAAGAGATCTTACACACTATATGACGATCACCACATTATATTTGATCTATACACGGTTGCATCAGACTTAGTAGATTGAAAAATATAGTTTGGGACTTACTTGTACAAATTGAAAAGTAGAAAACGGAATGAGAAATGTTGTGGTTTTCATATTGAATTCATACAAAAGAACAAAAATATCCTGTACTCTTTTCACGTACCTGCAATTGATTAAGTGGTTTGGTTTAATATGCGTTTTGTTGCGTAGGCAAAAATAACTTAATATAAAGTATGTGCGAATAAGTTTGTGTGTTTTTGTGTGTGTATGTTGTGCGTTCTCGATTACGTGCAGGCAAATGTCTAATTTTGGTAAATTCACATCTACATTTGGAATTGTTTAATGTAACATATTTTCATTTCATTTATGAAATAAATATCTCCAAAATTGTATATTAACAATACATCCTGTACATTGAGCCGAAATTATGGAATACAGCGAACTAATTGACAGCTTTAGTTTAAAACGATTTTCCTATAACTTTACTTAATTTACTTGACATTATGCCATTGTCTCGTACATGAAATAAAAGTCGAGCCACACTCGCCCACCGAAGTATCCGTACTAATTTCAAGATATTAGGTCAATCAAATGGAAAGTACAACTTATAAAAGTTAACAAATTTAAGTTTTCGGGCGTAACTACACACTTTTTATGAAATGAACTACAAATATAAAGTTTTCTTCTGTAAAGTATCTACAAATTTCTAACATTTGGTTTTTTTTCTTTATTAGTAATGATAATTTTCACTTTGTGTCAAATTTTCATAACCGCAGATTCACAGGTTTTGATTACGGAAAAAAATTCTTCGCTTGCGTTGATTGAAAAGCTTGATTTTTTCTGTTTTTTAAGAGGCGTTAGATCTTTATTTTTTTTAATGTTAATTTCAGCTTGTTATCTCCACGCGACTTCGAGATAAATAATCTTGACAGACAAACTAAAAAGTGATTATATAAGGATTCCATTTTGCCCTATAGACGAACTAGATACGAAACTCTAAAAATGAAAAACGTATAGTTTTTGTATGCGTTATCACGGCTATTGATTGAAATTGAATTATCTATAAGCTGTAAGGTTAGTTTGTATTTTATATGTTATGACAATAAATTTCCAATGAAATTTTAGTAGTATTATTTTTGTAACATATTTTAGAAAAAATGATCGTGTGTATATACGCACGTACCACATTGTTAACCGTACCTATATATTTGTATAAGTTTCAAATTGATTAATTTCAATTTTTCTTTTGCGTCTGCGCTAGTTCCTTCAGAAAACAGTTTCTTCAGTCTATTACATATCAAATCTATTTGACCACAAGCATGTAACAAAAAAATAGGGCCAAGTGGATCAAATCCTGTATACATGGAGACCGAGAAGGCGTCGAATATCAAACAATTGACGAATATAAAGGTAAAAATAAACAAATTATTCTTGATTCCATTAATTAAAGGCCAGTGTAGATCAAACATTGGGACTAACTCCCATTCGTTCTTGCTATATTTATAGGTCATTAATATAAGAGCTTTCATTGGAAACATTAATCCTGTAGCTAATGCTGCAGCGAGCCAACATTTACATACTGTCACCCCCATATTTGCGTACTTCGAAACAATTAGTTGTTCTTCTTCGGACAAATTCTTAGCTAAATCGTAATCATGATTTATCGAATCAATCAATTTTTGAATATCATCTCTGTTTTGTAAAAGAATTCTGAATTTAAAAGTCACTGTCACACAAACTATCGCCATAACGCCGTTCTTGATGACTTCTGTATATATTTCATTTTTCACATCGTGAAAAATTATAGAATACATTAGAGATACGAAGCAGAAGAATGTTACTGAATGTTCGTAAATAATTCGGAACAGTCTAAGGTTTCGGGAAGCTTGTGGATGCGAACCGTTAAAATGTAAAGCAATAGTGGATATTTTAAAAACATCTTCAAATTTATACAACTTTTTAGTAATCCAAGTAGCGTCCATTTTTGCGAAGTCGCTCATAAAATGTCTCTATGAGACAGTAAGTCTGGATATGATAGTCGAATTATAATTAGAAGTTTATCATGTATGTATACTCGTATCATGAATTCGATATTTATTTTGTCTGTCTGATTTTGTCATAAAATTGCTAAACTGCAATAAAAAACCAGTTTTTACAGTTTTTTCCACAGCACGATACCGTTCTATGTCTACACAGGTTATTGGTTCAAATTTTCGAGACATGACGGGCAGATTAAACGCCTCGCTTTGTTTTCTAGAGCGAGGAAAAAAAAGTAGAATCATATCCACGAGTAAAACAGAAAACCGGGATTGTACGATTTTTAAATTATACTTTTTTTTTATTTAAAAATTTGGTATCAAAATGTTGCATTTGACCAGATTACAAAATTACAGTTTTAAAATGAATAATTTGTTACTTATTCCACAGAATAAAATTAATACCTTCAAATAAAAGATTTTTTTTTTGAGATATTTTTATATTAACTTCATGCCTTTCATATAATTATTTGCTATATGTGAAGAGTAGGCAGAGATAAACTATTGTGGAGACATTCCAACTAGCGGAACTCACCGTCTTAAATTGTCTTATCAAAGCAAGGAAATATAAACATTTAATGCGTTTACGGTCATACGCTGCTATACAACCATGATGGACTCAAAATATTTAAAGAGCTTCTTGTAAAAGTTCTTGTAAAAGTTCTTGTTAAAGAGCTTGTCAATTAAAATACAATTGTAAGCGTATCCAGATAGTGTACTAGTTAATTCTAATGAAAGGGTAAGCGAAGTTTGTAAAGACTTAAAACTGCTGTTTTGTATGAAAACGTCAGGTTGCACTAACAACATGCATCGTTCACTTTGATATAATTTCATAATTATACATTTGATTGTAGAATCCGCTATAAATTTGTCTTTCAAATTATTTAATTTTCTATTACTAAATTGCATTTTTTGTTTGAAAATAAGTGTGTCAATATGTTTACTTTGTAGAGTTGATAATGATAAGTTGTTTTGTTAATATATAATGAGGCTGTCGTGGGATATCGTCTGATTATAAATGCGACGGTTGTCGTTTCGATATCTCGAAAAAGTTGAGTTTAAAGGGAACAAGAGTGCCGTAAGACTAAGTAAGTTTCTTCTTTCTATTGAAATGCATCTGAAATCATTCATCAGTTGAAAATCATTTAAACAGAAGGTTTAATAAGATACAATATAATTTACGGCGTGTGGCGTACCTATTTGACATAAAGTTAAATAAAATACACCGCCCGCACTGGCAGAGGAGACCTAGTGTAAAGATACTCCGTTCCCCACTTTCCACCGAATACTAGAGGCGTTGCGTGTTGAGTGGGGGAACTCAACGCCGCGCTATGCCTCGATACCAGAGCGAAGAAAATGGAGATATAAATTTAAATAAATATTTCAACTCCTCGAGTGGGGATCGAACCCACAACTAGTCGATTTTACAGTCACACTTTGTTCCTCTGCGCCACGACTGGCCTATTTGACAATTGTAAAAATTTGCACTTCGTCGGCTCAATGTAGGTAGACAGGGGATAGAGTTTGAGATTGAGTATTAATTCAGTCGGAAATAATATTTGAAAGAGTCCAGTGTCAATAATTTAAGAATTCTATAATACTTATTATATTTTGTCATTGTTATTAGAAGTGAAATGAATGTATATTGACGCCGCAGAGTATAAACCTGCTAACAATCTATTAGGCAAATTTTCTGGAGAAACAAAAACATCTTTAAAATCTGTTTTAACGAGTATAAAAAATTTTAAAATTGATTTGTGTTGTCTACTAGATGAAATAAAATGAATGTTGATTTTGTATTTTTTCTACACCTTTGAATGGTATAAAAATGTTTGTGTATAACGACAAAAAACTAATTTAGCACGCTTACAGTCTAACTTGACTTAATATACAAAACCTCTTCCGTTACTGAGGGGCTACGATGCAAAGCCGAAACCGTGCGGAGCAGAATGCTGAAATTGGTTGCATAGGTTTCTTCATGTAGAGGATATGTGTCGTTTTGGGGGTCCATAGACTACAAAAAGTAGAAAATAAATTCGGAAAAATATTTTTTAAGGGTAAGGTACCTTCCCCACATATAAAGTGGGGACGACTGGCCTCTGGCATAAGAGTGGAAATAAAAAAAAGTTTTTACTTAAAATTATTTAATAAGATTATTATACAATATGTATATTCTTATCCCATTATCACATTTCGTTCTTAAAGTACCTAAAATTTTAATTCCTTAAGGAAAACTTTACATAAACTGGATTTTTGGTGCGCAGTAACATGTCGGTCACAAATTCCAAATCGGAAGTCTTGGTCACAGGCTCCAAACGGAACTTACGAAGAAGGCCAGATATAATAACCTTCAATTCTAACAAAGCGAATTTTTGACCTGAAAAAGGAAATAAAATATTTTACATCGCTATTTCTCCATGCTATTTGTAGCCCTGTTCTCTATTTTCCGCGGTCTCCGACATAGCGTGTTGGGTGGCAGCCCCTATACCGTCTGGTAGATAACGATATACCGCAAGCTGACTGGTAAAAAATGGCAAATTTTTTTTTTTTGAAAAAGACAACGAACTGCTTATAAGATATATATTTAAACAAAGTATATAACAACACAATTAAACTACAACATATTAATGTAATTAATAGTTATTTATCTATAATAATAAATAAAAAGAAAATCTTATTCCAAAACAACAAGACAAACAACAAAACAAAGCATAATTTATTTATATATGATGGTTGCGAGTTCGATAACCACTCGGGTTCGGGTATTGAACTGTTTACATGTCTGTAGATAAAGTTTAAAATTGATAAAAGACGTCGTAGTTTATAGTAATTAAGATTATGTTCCTAATTTATATAGTTTACAGTCGTTTTTGCGCCACGACTGATCTGGTATTTATAGTAACTACCTTACTATAAAATAAATACCTAACAAATAAGAAGACAAGTAGCCATTATATTTCTATGAGGTACCCGTAGTTCGTGTATAATTTTGTTGTTTCCTTATTAAATTTGAAGTATATTATCATATATTTTTTAACATTCTTAATTTAGTATACCTTGCATTTCAAATAAGTATGTAAGAAATATACATAATATTTTATTATATTAAAGTATTTCATAAAAAAAACCTTCTGTTATGTCGAAAAAGGTACAGTTTTTTTAGCAGGGTAGGCAGAGGGAACCTATACCCAGTGTTAAGACACTCCATTCCCATTAAGACCCTCCCGTTCCCTATTTTCCGCAGAATTTTGGAGGCATCGCGTGTTGAGTGGCAAAACTTAACACCACGTTTTGTTTTAAAAACCAGAGCGAGGAAATAAAAATATTAAATATTTATTCCCCCGAGTGGGTCCAACCAATCGTCCAACCGTTGCGTATACAGTTACGAGCTTGTGACAGCCTCTAATCCAGTCGGTAGTGTTGCTAAAGCTAAAAATAATAATTAAAATATTGTGTCACACACAGACGTTACAAAAAATAATTACCTATACAATTTCGAGGTCCAGCACTGAATGGAATATAAGAATAAGGATGTCTCTTTAAACAATTTTCTGGTAGAAATCGTTCAGGTATGAAGCGCTCTGGTTCCGGGAACAAGTCGGCGCGGTGATGCATGTCATATATACCAATGAAACAGGAAGTCCCGGCGGGTACTGTGTAACCACCTGAAAATATTAAATAATCATTTTTTTATACTTTAATTTCCAGCGGAATTTAAGACATTGCGTGTCTTACACCGATAAGAGTGAATTACCAAATCGAAGAATTAGTACCTATCCTAATTTCGCTACACTTTTAAATTTATAATATAGCCTTTTTTTATCCTATTATATAATAACTTAACGCCGCTTTGCCTACTGGAGCGGAGAGATGAAATAATAAATCTGCCCGAGTGGTCTTCCAACCTGCAACCATCACGGAAGTTTCTCAATGGGGACTGAGTATCTTAGAGTTTATGAAGCGAAATCGAGGCTACAGTCGTATGGAGACGCTGTCTGGCCACTTTCCCACATTCCGCCGCATTCCGGAGGCGTTGCTTGTTGATAGGCGAAACACAACTCTGCACCAGAGAAAGGAAAGGAGAACACTAAATATATCATTCTCCGAACCAAATCCGCAACCCGCAACCATCGCGTTTATTGTCGCACTTGGTCGCCCATCACGACGATCATTATTTTTAAATTTATATAATAAATCTAAATGTTGAATTTAAATCTTACTGAATACAGTGTCTTTTGTCAAATATCTAGCTATCATCGGTGCGCTCGGATACATCCGCAAGACTTCCTTTACACAGCAATCCAAATACTTCATCTCGTTTACATCCTCCATTGTGGGCAAACGATCACTGTCGCCAAAAACTTGTCGTATCTCGTCATAAACTTTGTTCTAGAATAAGATTTTCATTTTATTTATTATTATATAATAGATAAATAATTATTTATTACAATAATATGTTGTAGTTTAATTGTATTGAAGATAAAGACATATATATTGAATACTCGTAGACTAAATTATATTATATAATTTATGTCATATATATTATTATCTACAACTTTAATAAGCTATCATTAAGTATATTTACATTAACTGTTTTTGTTTTGTAAGAAACAAGTAATTACATAAGTAGTATGTAAGTAGAGACTAAATGTTATATTTTATAAATCTATTTTTTTGTTACAAAATATATTTTTTTTACTTTCAAGCATCTTCGGAAAACGAAATAGGCAGATGAAACGTAGAGTGAAGACACTCCGTTCTGGGCTTTTCGCCCATATTCGGGTCCATGCGTGGAGGAGCCTAATGCCATGCTTTGGTTTAGATAAGCAGGAAAGTTAGGAAATATACATTCTCTGAATGAGGAATTTTATTTATCTAATATACTAATATCTCATATATATAGTATATAAGAACAATTTACAATTTTCTGAAATACACTCTAAAACCCGGCGAAAAGTGGGAAACAAAAGTGTCTTAATGGGAACAGAGTGTCTTAACACTAGGTTCCCAGGTACCTTTCGTCTACTTTTGCTATGTGCGGGATACAGCGTGAAGCTAAAAAAACTATTTTTCTTACTTGTATGACTTCTTCGTTAGCCAAGGTCATAAGCATAAAAGTTATTGCTACAGCAGTGGTGTCGTGACCCTGGAAAGGATAAAATATTTTAATAAACATACACCAAATGGTGTAATCAAATATATTTTAAAGAAAGACATCAAGAAGTGAAATTGTGGATACGAAATATAAATAGAAAGAGAGCAAAATCAGGATGTTTTTCAAATGCTTCGACCAATTTTTTTTTTCATATAAAGTTATGAGAAAACATCAATTTGATCACCAATCACCCAATAAGCAAACAAATTCACATCCGCGCTGCTTCTTGGTTAAACGGGGCGTACGCGAGACGACAAAAATACGACGGTGGTAAAAATATGAAAAGATTTTTATATATTTTTACGCACATATACCATATATGGTACTTAGATAATATTTTTTGAATGGCCAATCTCGACATCGGTAAAATCTCGGTCCATGCTATATGTGACATGTGAAATGCTCTATCACCTGTATCAAGTTGTCCATACATGTATGCACCAATGAATAATTAACTACAATTACCTATAATACCGGATATTAGCAACACTTACCGCAAACATAAATGTGTCAACTTCCTCTCTCACGCCGTCAGCGTCAATGAGCTCCTCTTTCTCATTTCTTAAAAGTAAATCCAACATTGCATACTTGCGACTATCTTCATTATCTTCAGTCTCATCATCATTTATATGATTATTTATATAAGTATCCCTTCGATTTTTTATAACGGTACTTGTTAAGTTATGTAAATTTTTTACTGCTTCATCTTCTATTTTACCAGTCGCAGTATGTTTATATATTCGTTCATCATTCATCCACAATTTACAAAATCTTGTACTGAAACATTTTCCCATATCATGTAGCGACTTAAAATATGAATCCACTATAGACTTCATGTCGTCTTGTACAGAGATACCCATTGCTGTGTCTGTAAATTAACAAGATTTTAATTAAAAGCGTTATGAGGGTGCAGTTGGAAATTAATTTGTTGACAATGATTGTGAATATGGTTGACACACTTCATATTTTTTATAATAACATAAAAATTTAAAATAAAAACCAGTGTCTTGAACATTCTGCTAAGTTATTAGTTTCACTTGTACATATGTAGTATAACTGAAATTGAATAATGGTTTGTTATATTAATGGTTGGTTGACCTTCGTCTTAAGCTTTCAAGTACGTGCACTCAATTTCCTAAGTGTATTTACACTGTTTGTATGTTTCTCAAATTATTTTTCGAAAACTGATATGATCCTATCTGATTTAAGTGAGGGATATTACAACTTAATAAACAGTCTAAATATGTATATTCATTAATAAATTGATTAAAAATCAGTTCAGTAGCTATTGTTTTTTTTTATTTCTAAACAGTTTTAATAATTTAATTAAGGTATTTTTTTCATTTTATAAGGTAGACGCAGACAAAATTTACCCTCATATATGTACATATTAATTTGTTTTCGCCTATTATTTGCTACTTTGCCTGAACTGGTTTAAATATATTCACACACATTCAGCTTCACGCTGTATCTTGCACACAGTAGGGTAGGTAGAGGGAACATAGTCGTAAGACACTATATCCTCTATTTTCCACCGAATTTGTGGAGGTATTTCGTGTTAGGCGGCAGAGCTCAACACCGGGCTTTCTACCCAGGTCCTAGGGCGAAGAAATGGAAATATTAAGAAATAATACTTCAATCTCACGAGGGGGGAAAGCACCTGCAACCGTCGTGTTACCCTTATGCTCCTGCGCCACGACGACACTGATACAATAAATGATATCTTAGTAATATTTACCACACATAATCCGTAGTGTGGCGTTGCTAATTAGTGGTAACAATTCAGACTGCTTGTTATCGGCTTCTTTTACCAAAGTCTTATTGAAATTTTCTGTGTGTTCCACGAATGTGTTGAAGAATTTCTTTAAAATATTGAAATGAAATGCTTTAGTTAACATTTTACGCCTTCTAAACCATGTATTGCCTGAAAAATAATGTTTTTTAAAAGGCAAATTATTATAAATATTAAACAAAAGTATACAAGTCTCCCAATTATGTATCAAATAAGATAACGAATAACCAAGCCAACCAAGACCAAGCGATGGAAAAAAATCTCCATAGACTTATATTTTTATCAAATCTTTATTATTTACTAATAAAGTACTGACCGTTGCTCACTAGTAATCCTTGTCCGAGCCAATTAGTAAGGTACGTGTGGGGGTGTTCTTTATAATTGTACTCATTTGAACATAGAATTTTCTGCAACAATTAGTAGCGCAATTTAAGTCTGTTACTACTTTTAAAAGTAGGATAGAACCCGGATAGACATCTCAGTGGGATAGTTGACTGTCCTGATAGACCCTTCTTGCAGATCTAAATGCTATGTAAACTATCAACATAAACGCACAGGTTTTGTCCGTGCATACAAAAATCTTCCGCTATTTCCGCAACTCTGAACGGGACGTGGCAGCTCGGTCTACGTCATTTTCTTAGAAACATATCAGAGAAATCATGTCTCTCTATTTCGTTACAAGAGAATCTAGGACAAGAGTAGTAGCAATATTTTTGGATTTTTTTGGATTTCAGCATCACGTGATCCAAGCAATTATTATTTCGGGTAAATAAGTGAAAGTGGGTAGTAGTTGACCATGGGAGGCACCACTCCTAGTTGAGGCATGCATTAGAGTTAGGATTATTGTTATCGGTAGCAATTAACAATAAAATTCCCAATTTTAATAATATTATTAAATATGGAATCGCTGAACATTTTTGTCCAAAGATATATTCAATTGTACTAAATTTATATATAATGTTAACCGACACTGGCCACTACAGAAGTTTTATTAGAAAACTACTACACTAGACAGTCTCGTCATACAATTTTCTAGACCAGTCTAGTCTAGACTTTTTGCATATCTAAATTCAGGTATTTCAAATGTATAGATATTGTCACCGTAATCGTTTGTAATGGTTTAGACACGATGACGATGACTAGACGAATTAGATGAGAAATCGGGTATAAATTGAACGTTACCACATTTACTAAGTAAATTTTCTATTAAGATTATAATTTCAAGTTCAATATTTATTTGTTTAATTAGTGTTAGAATATGATTAAAATTATACTGTATATTTCTTGTATTCATATGTAAAACTTTCCCAACTGATATACTTAAGGCAAATTTGAATTGTATTGAATCAGACTGCAAATAAAAGAATTAGAAATCTGATTGTTTTAATTTTAAGAATACAGATTAATAGATAACAGTCTTATAGGTAGATTACCGAATTTATTATGTATATTGAATATGACAGATTTTTAAAGAAAAAAGATACTTTTAAGTTAAGTTTGAAGTAATTAAAATTGAAAAAGGCAAAAAAAAATACACCTAAAATAATAATAAACTGATTGGTAACCAATTATGTCAAACAAACATGGAAAATCAAGCAATACATATGTATGTATATTTACTATAGGTAAAGGATCAAATATCATTTAGGGTAATATTTGGTTATCTGGTAAATAAAATAACGCTGATATTTTGTATATTGTAACTAAACTTTTTACTCTATCACCAGAGAGAAAATAATTAAAAATATTTTGCTGTTAATTTTTAGCGGAATATTTAAAATTATTTTTACATATCAGATTTTCCATCTTATTCAAAATACTTGGACAAAATACAGCTTAAATCATGAACACTATAATTACATGAGAGTTTGTTTGTTATGCTTTCATTAAAAGCATTATCAGGAGTTTTGTGCGATCCATATAAAAATTATACAACGACAAAATTATGACGAAAATGATAATTTGTATCACATTAATATCATACTCCCTGTATAGTTACCTCAATATCTGCAGGTTCACTAAGATTTACCATACGGACATTCAATCCATGGATTTGATTAATTGGACCATATTGCTTTGGTAAATTTCTCTGATATTTAAAAAGTTCATCTGCAAAAAATATACACATTTGTAGTTCGTAGCCTTGAGTCATTTCATTAAATTGGAGGTCAATTATGTTTAGGTTGATGACAGTGGACGACGCGAAAGAGGTATGTAGAGACCGTAGCGATTGGCGCTCCGTTCTCTGTGACTACCCCGCTAGGGATAAAGCTTGGAGCTAAGTTAAAGAGCTAATTACGTTATATTTAAAAAAAATGTATAGTTATAATAACAATTGTTGGTCTAACAAACTAACAAAATTGTAGGTAGTTAAAAATAGGGCTTGTGGGCAAATTTTAATATTGTATCTCAATATACAAGTAAAGTACAATATTCACGCGCATTCATGTTACATGTTTAAGTGGCGTATATCAGAAAATGCAAAACACAATCCATAAGAGAATATGCAAATTAAAAATTTTCGAACAATTTAGTGGGAAAATATGGTATTTAGAAAACAATAATTAAATAAGTATTAATAATGAAATTGTCAATATCTTAAAAACGGTGAAAATTTTGCCCGTGTTTTATGGAATGAAAATGTGTGGAAATTACTCTCTTCTATCATCTGTACCTTTTTTTTATCGATCACTCTGCACATTATTAATACTAATTTACACTATACATTGATATGTATAGAAAATATTTTTAAGGTATCGTTTAGTAAAACGATATCTTAAAGTATTACTAAAAATGAGAGAGGAAATTGAAAATTTTATTTGGAATTATCAATGCTAACTTGTAATCAATTTTAATTTTTTGGAACATTTTACGTGATTTGTAAGCTAAAAAACTACACTATCTTAATGTGATGTCAGAGTATATTGCCGCCTTTTTGTAAGATTTAATAGGTATAACGAAATTATTAAAACATTTACTGTCATTAATATCATTTGGAGGTACCAAAATTCCTGTATTAATTTTACCACTATAGTGCAATGACTAAATGATAAAAATCTTTTGCTATGAAAATAGCTTTTGATGGGATTAAATGAAAAGTGGAAGGTAAGTTTTCGGTCTCTCCACCTACGTCACACATTATATATGATAAGTAAATGATAAGTAAAAAAAAAATGAAAACCACTAACCTGTTGGAAGCATGAAACCCAAAAAATTTCCTACAACCGGCCACGACTCTGGTCCAGGGATTAGATTGATCAATCTAGTTTTTCTATTATATCGTAAATATAGAACAGTCGATATGAGAGCCAAAAGTATATAAATGAAAATATGTAAATACATTATGGCTCGCAATTTTGCGCACACTCAACTGAAAATTTAATTATATTTAGGTATAAAAGATTACTTTTTAAACAACTTTAGTAAACATATGAATAGTATCTTCTCATTCGTATCAAAATATATTTTTTCACTGTCTATATACATATATTGTTTTGCAAGCGTGATCAACCAAAGGAATGTCTGTACAGACTGAGTCTGGATGGTTACGATACACACTTATAAGACCTGGGTCGAAGTTAGGTATTTCGCGTCGCTGTTAATAAAAAATCTTTTCTTTTGTGTTTCTAACTGTATAACGTTTTTTCCATGGTATAATGTACATTTGGTATAATACCAGCAGGTCAACAACTTTTTCTTAAATAATCTACATAGAGGTATATAAGATATAGAATTCACCGACGGCGACGTAATTTTTAAGTGGACTTGGAAGTGGAAGCAAATCCTTATAACCGTATAATGTGCAATGCGAAAAAGGTTTAAATATGTTTTTTATAAATTGACAAGATAAATTTCATAACATTTATAATGCATTATAATGCTTTATTATTCACAATTCAAAAGAATAATACCCCTACCCTCCTATGTGCGGGACACAGAGTGAAAAGCTCAAAAATAAAGAAATACAAAATTACTGTATTTGGTAAATTAGTCAAGAAAAAAATCATAATTTAAACAGGAAAATAACGACTCAGTCAGCTTACTTCAATTTTCTGTTTGTTGCATTGAAAACAATGATTTAATTTTAAAATAATATTTTTCTTTATTAGTATAGATTATAAAATTATTTCAGTATTGTAATTTTTTTATTACCATTTAACAATTTGGTACAACTCATCCACATACACAAAATCTAAAAACCGAAAAGGTCTGTGAACAAACCGAGAACCATCGGTGTTAGATTCAATCATCTATTTAGTCTTAAAACACAAAAATATCGATTATCTTCTTTATCTTAAGCTCCAGATATTTGTTAACAAGATTATTTTCGGATAATTATTGACAAGAAAGAAACGTGCAACAAAAGAATAATGTACAATAACAAATCTCAGACAAGCACATTAATTTAATAGTTATCTCTATATATAATAGATATAGTATAGAAAAAGGATAGAAAAGTCAATTCTGTACATGAAAGATAATAAAAATAAGGTCGCTTAATATGTCGATTATAGAACCTAAAAAACCACTCAGCAGAATTCTTGTCTGTATTTGTTCGTCAATCACGCAAAAACTACCGGACAGAAATTGATACATTTTTGCATTACTCTAGGGTCTCAAGGTACATTTTTTTGGGATTTATCCCGAATTTCATGATAGTTTTGTTGAAAAAAAATAAAAACTGAAAACGTAAATTACTTAAAATACCGATAATACTGTACGAAAATCAATTATTTTTAGCATTGTAATAGTTCAAAGCCTAATGTAACTTATAGAATAGTTTTTATCATGGAGTACCAAGAAATTTATCAGAAAAAATAACATAATTATATTTAAAAAAAAAACTACTTCTTCAATTTTAACCGGATTTCATACTCTGAACTTAACCAAACTTTCACTAAACTACCCTTTATGTGTATCCTTTCTAAAAAGAAAAGAATCATTCAAATCGGTTGAGTTGATATTGAGTTATTCGTCCATTTGTCGCGCACATATTTAATGTAAATTTGAGTTTTATATGATTTTCCCCTAGATACCATTGTCGGAAATGAACTAAATTAAAATAAGACTACACGGGACGCACTAGCTTCCAAATAAAAAAAAGAATCATCAAAATCGGTTCACACACTCAAAAGTTCTAAGGTAACTAGGATAAAAAATACAGTAGAATTGATGACCTCCTCTTTTAAGAAGTCGGTTAATAGTAATCTGACATAATTAAATTACGGTTATTTTATTTAACCACAATTTAAAAGAAGAAAGAAAATTGAGGCCGTTCGTTGCACAGGGGCACAAAGTGTAATTGAAACTGGTTGTGGGTTCGATTCCCGCGCGAGGAAAGGAAATATTTATTTAAATTTATATTTCCATTTCATCGCTCTGGTGTCGAGGCAAAGTGCGGCGTTGAGTTTCACTACTCAGCACGCAATGCCTACAGAATTCCGCGGAAAGTAGGGAACAGAGTGTCTTAACATTAGGTTCCCTCTGCCTACCCTGCTGTGTGCGGGATACAGCGTGAAGCTAAAAAAAGAAGTATAATTAATAATTGTTTAGTCTACCATAATTATTATTTTAAACGTCAACGTTGGTGATATTAACAAAAGTAATAAAGTACGTATATTTTTTGGGACTAGCTCAAATGGCGATGTGTACAATAAAAAGTATAGGTATATGTTTGGAAAGTAAATTCTGTTTGTGAATTCATCTATATATATAAAAGGACTTGTAGTTTATAAAAGTTTATATTGTGTATAGATGTCGAGGTAATGTCAATACACTTTAATCATTGGCAAGTACGTTGCATTCATTTACAGTAGATTTATTTCTCAAGAGAACTTTCTCGAGACCTTATATATAAAAAAAATAACTTAATGTCATCTTATGTTATCTGTTAAAATAGCGTGAAGCTGATTAAACTTAATGTTATATTCAAAAAAAATGAATTGTATGTAAATTTATTAGTACGTTTCAAGTATGAAAAAAAGAAAAAATGCAATATTATTGCGCTTATCCTTTTCTTTCCTATATTTTATATTTCTATTATTTATATCGATATATGAGGAACGTAAATGCGGGAACAGAGCTGCCATCTTAGTAAAAATTACCCCTAAAAATTGTGTTTACGTTTTATAGTTAAAGAATAAAAAGAATGTGTGATTCCTGTAGAATATATTATTCTACATTGTATCATAAAAAGAGATTTAAACAGTGCATATGAAGGTATCCTCCTGTAGTATAACTCTTTTCAATTACTATCAACACTACAATGTTGAAACTATGTGGTATTAGAATGTAATTTTGAACATTTTCAATATTTTCCCGCCATTATGATGAAAAAAAGACTATTTTTTAATTTGAATGTTGGTACCTTTTCAAAAGGTATAAGAATTAAAAATTGCCTAAAATATGCTTTTTTAGCAAGTGTTGTATTAACTATTGGTTCTATTCTATTTCTATTAAAAATCACTATAAATATTAATATGCTCAATTATACAGAGTTTCTTTGTCAGCACCACTTTACATGAAACCACAGTTTAACTACTCTATAAAAGCTATTGTAATAACAATAATAAAAAAAAACCCAAACATAAAAAAAAGTATTTTTTCAAACAAAATAAATAATAAAACTATCGTTGTAAAATAAAATACAATTTGTCAAGAAGGACGCACACAGCCATAAACCTATGAAAGGGAAACCGCCGCATACGCCTCATTGCGAAATCAAGTCGTAGGTATTGGCGGTAAAGTTCAAAGTTTTAAAGATTTTAGTAGTATTTTTGTAGTAGTATGTGTTTACATTATTGGTACCTATGCGTAACCGCGTCAACGAAATATAGATATAAATAAACACCGTGAAATGAAAAAAAAGACCTACGTCTACACTGTTAATGTATCTTGCTTAAATTCTTTAGGTATGGGCTTAAAATATTCTACCCTATATACACTGTTTCCGTAAAAGGAGCGCTGACGCTTCTCTTCACTTCTTTGTTAAAGGTCGTCGCGGCACAGGGGCACAAAGTTGTGACTGTAACGCGACTGTTGTGGATCCGATCCCCACATGGAGAATTGAATTATAATTTAATAATATTTTCATTTCGTTTAATAATATTTTCATTTCACACATCAGTCACACATTATACGCAATATCTTAACACTAAGTTGCCCTGCTAAGGGCGGGATAAAGCGTAGATCTGGTTTTAACTTTGTGTAAACCGATTAAAATAAAGTCCAGTCCAGTTGAGGGCAGTTGTGGCGCAGCGACACGAAGTGTGACTGTAAAACCGACTGGTTGTGGGTTCAATCCCTACTCGAGGAGATGAAATATTTACTTAAATTTATATTTAAATTTAAATATATATTTTCTTCGCTCTGGTGTCGAGGTTAAGCACGGCGTTGAGTTCTGCCACTCGACACGCGATGCCTCAAGAATTCGGCAGAAAGTGGGGAACGGAGTGTCTTAACTAGGATCCTTCTGCCTAATCTGCTGTGTGCGCGATACAGCGTGAAGCGTGATTAAAATAAAACTAATACTAAATATTTAAGAGCAGTTTGCCAAAATAAAACAAAAAAGTATTTAAATCGGTTTGGTCTTATCGTATAGAAACGCACAGATAAACAGACAAACTGACGACGTTCTATTACATTAATAATTGTAATATCTTCCATGTACAGACACCGATGGGTTAGGATTTTATTGTAAGTATCGATAAGTCGTGTTTTTATTTCAAACATTCAATTGAAGATTCTTATGGGAGGTACGAAAATGCGACCTAAGGTTTTAATAACTTTCTAAAAATCTTAATTGCGTTGCAAACATACATTATAGGTATATCAAAACACGAACATAATTCAGTGTGTTAAGTAAATAATTCTGTGGTTTAAGCAGGCGAAGCCGCGAGCGGGTCGCTAGTTTGCATATACAATTATTCAAATTTGAATTTGAATATATTTTTAAGTAATCTATACATATAATAAAACTACAACTCATCGTTATCTCTACATGAAAAATATATGAGAAAAACACGTTTTTTATTTATGAGGCGATTGAAAAACCAAACACTAGGGAATTATGCCAAAATGAAGGGGCATTAATGTAATGAACTCAAAGCAATGATTTTTTCTTTTTCTTTCTTTAAATAAAAACGTTATGTTAATATAAAAAATTGCATGCGATATAGTGCTATAGTGCAAAATAAATGTTTTATTGAATTGGCTAAAGCTTTAGATACTAAAGGATATATTTTCTGCATTAAGTTATTAGATCACATAAGTAACTCAGATGAGAAAATGAATAATTGTGTAGTATAAGCGTACGAAACCGCGAGAGAATCGCTAGTATAAATTTCTATTGCAAACTATAATTCATTTCTGTTTTTAAAAATATTATAAGAACGACTTTTCTAAAACGGACAAGTATGTTAAAAATGCTTAAGAATTTCAGTTTTAATTTTCTTTGTTAAATATAGTTATAAATAACTTTGATGTCAATCCTTATATTCCCGATGTGAAAACCCAAAAAGAATATGATTTTCTTTTAGGTAAAGTAAATATAAAATAAATTTAATTTTGTTAACACAATTAAAGCCTTAATGTTTGAAATTTGAAGTTTCAATATACAGTCACCATACTGAATAAAACAAGAAAGAAAGTTAAAAAAGCTATGATTGTGGATTTTTCCACACAAATGTTATTATAGAATTAAATCGCTTTTATCTATAGACATTAATTAATTTTATAGTCTCATTTGCGCAAAAGATTATGATGTTTGCCTCGAGTATTTCTGATACCTAATCTCTATATATAATAAGACAGTAAAAATATTTTGTCTGTACATTTAGTAATTTTGACTGAAATGGATAGAGGGACACCTAAAAAGAACAATAGAAAGCAAAATATTTTTTTGAATTTCTTGTCTGTCTGTTGATATATTTTTGTCCATATTTCTCGCATTTTCTCTGAAAGTACGGAACCAATTTACTTAAGAGTTTGCTTTGTTTTAACTCCACTTAGCTACTAAAGTTTGGTTCATCAAAATCGGTTCATTAAAAAAAAGTTATAGTCATTTGAATGAACTCAAGGCATTAGTTTGCCTGAGAATATCATAAGCAATCGCGCTCATAAGATTTTTGGCCATAGAATGTCATTCGAAACGTCTTGGTTATATGACTGTTGATAAATTATAGTATATATATTGAAGTACTATTACACCATATTTTATACAATAAAGTAAACAAAATTGAATTGTTAATGGAGATTATTTTTATAAATCATAACAGTTAAGATTAAGTCGTAATTAATTCAACTCAACTTTAGTCGTAATTAATTTGAGGAGTGACTGCAAAACCGACTGGTTGTGGGTTCAATCCCCACTCGAGGAGATGAAATATTTACTTAAATTTATATTTCCATTTCTTCGCTCTGGTGTCGAGGCTAAGCGCGGCGTTGATTTCTGCCACTCAACATGCAATGCCTCCAGAATTCGGCAGAAAGTGGGGAAGGTTCCCTCTGCCTACCCTGCTGTGTGCGGGATACAGCGTGAAGCTGATTTATATTTATTTAATTCAATACAGAGATATAGAACGATTTTATCTTCAAGGAAATATCTTGGAAATACATAAATTGTTAGGTTTGTCGGTTCGTTTGAAATAAATCTATATAAAAATGCCTAAAAACATACTTTCTACGTGTACTCTGTAATAACTACATATTTACCAATTGTACATTTAACTAATTTAAAAACTGCACAGGAGTTAATATGCAATTATTAGTTATTTTACAAAGAATATTATGAATCCTTCAAATCAATAATTTAACATTTAAGGCTGTTTCTGAAGGAGTAAATTAAATTATTAACTGACACCAGTACATTTAACAGAGTTTTAAAATTATGATGAGACGTACATAACATAGGTAAAAAGAACATAATGTTATAAAAATAAAAATTAGCTTTATGTATATTTTATAAATATCAACATTGGTCGTAGTTTATAATTCAAAACAATCAAAAAATATTATAGAAATTACGATAATGTAGTAAAAGAATCATATCAGAAGTCATTATAGTTGCCAATGACTTCTAATATGATCGAAATGCCAGTCGTGGCGCAGTGGCACATAGTGTGAGTGTAAAACCGACTGGTTGTGGATTCGATTCCCACTCGAGAAGATGAAATATTTACTTACATTTAAATTTCCATTTTCTTCGCTCTGGTGTCGAGGCAAAGCGCGGCGTCGAGTTCTGCTACTTAACATTCAATGCCCTCCAGAATTCGGCAGAAAGTGGGGAACGGAGCATCTTATACTAGGTTCCCTCTGCCTAGGCCTGCCTTGCTGTGCGGGATACAGCGTGAAGCTGATTTTTTTTATTTTTTTTTAATTTTATTGAACCATCCCAACACATTCACCACTAAGCATAGCTATCAAGGGTTTCTGCAATAAATTCAAATTTTCATACGATTTCAAATTAAAAAAAAATAGACTATTAACTTTTTTATTTTTTTTATTTGCAATATAAATAAAAATCAATCAAATTTACTAATGGATTAAGAACCCAATCAAGTCAGACCTTTGTTTCGTAATAAAGCCTTTATACGTAATGTAATGTTCCTGTGCACATGCTTCCAACATCGGTAAGTACTATCAGAGAATATGGAGTGTGGTGCTTACTGTGGCAATTATTAGAGTAGTCTGAGTATTTTGTCTCGACACCAGAGCGAAGATGAATGAAGAATGGAAATATAAATTTTAATAAATATTTCATTTCCTCGAGTGGGTATCGAACCCACAATCAGCCACAGTTTGTGGTTCTGCGCCAGGACTGTATAATATGAAGCTATAAGCACCTGCGAACATACTAGGAGTTAATATCGATTTTCCTTGACATTAGTTATAATAAATAAATAAATAAATAATTATACAATAAATTACTAAATTGTTCTTATTCTAATTTTGCTATATATATATTTGTAGGCGGATCTCAAATATTATTAAAAAAAGAAGGGTGGAGATCTTTAATTCTTAGAATTGTAGCTGATTTGTTAGATATTGCAAACAGGAAAATGACTAGACAATTTTAATTTGTATACTTTTTATTTAACTATATAATTTTATGCGCTTAGATTTTAATTGTCTGTTATATTGTTTTTACATGTATACCTCATATAATATTGAATCACATTATACAAAAACACATTATTACACTTACACATACACATTTATACACATTTCTTTTTTATTTTACAATTTCAAAATCAATTACAGGATAAAGAATAGGGTGAGGGTCAGAGTACCTGTACTTCGGCTTTATTTGTTGTAAGATAATTGTCGATTTTAATCGTGTCACCACAGATAAATGGTTCGTTACTCCTACTAATATGAACAGGTGTCCCCCCACTAACTAGTGATAGGATACCTGCATTTGGGTCGTTATTCAGAATTGAAAAATGGTGTTAGAAATATAACTGAAGTTATTGAAGAATTATTGAGATCTGACTGATAGCTTCGTTCCGCCAAGGAGTGCAACCAGTCATTAAAGTTTACAAGTGGAATAAAACTTGTTTATGTTAACACCCGTACCATGAGATGTAACTTTGATTCACTCTTAATTTTGGTAAAAAGAATTTGCCTTGCTGACATTTTGATACTTCCTGAGTGTTGGTTGATTAAGGTTTATCTCCTTCGTACAATTGCGTTAATACATTTTTAGACAGTTTGGACAACATTTTGATATCATTAACCAAATCATTGTTATAACAAACAATGTTTTAAATTTGGTTAATATTAAAATTAGAAGCTCGGTACATGATTTACAAGCGGAAGAGTACTTAACTTTTAAGTATCTTTGTACAATACATCATCTTACAGCAACTCAGAGTAGGTTTTTTTTCTACAACGAATGAAAACTACCTCGATCACACCTTAGAAGTAAAAAAAATCCTGTTTGCATTTGCTGTGAAAGTAGGTACAAAATATTAACAATATTAATAGATTTGTTTGACAAATATAATCCGCTTTCATCTAATTGATACGGCTTTAGAGTTGGGATATCAACCAACGTGGCAATCCTTCTTTTGCAAAACCTTATACGATTTTTTTGCAAATTATGTTGGATCCACGTAACAAAACATATGAGAGCAATTCTTCAACAAAAACGAATTACTATAAAATTAATTAAAGGTGATTGTGGCACGAATTTTCTATTCTCTAGCAACCCTGGTGTAATCTATTTTAAAATTTTGAGGAATACAAATCCTCGTTAAAATGTCGACCTCGGTGAGAACTGCTTACTTGGAGGTAACGGTGGTTCCATGTGCGGTTCTGAGTTTTATTAGATGAGAAAAGGCGGTACGAGGCTTATCTAAGACTTTCGTGCCCCTGTTGCGTGCAAAATCATCCTCAACATCTTGTGTATTCGAATGACTTAAGTCACGTTTTATTATTTTTTCACTTCCCTGTTCTGACGCTCCGTCGGTGTAATGCTTGTGAGCTCGCTTCGTTTCGTCATCTCTTCCAAAGTCGCTTTAACTGTCGTCGATTGCCTGTTGGTCGAAAATATTTGTGACCTACTTCGCGGATGACACGGCATCGGCAATATCCTGCGTGGTTGTCAATATGGCGAATCGGTTCTGTAGCTCAAGCTGGTAACCATTCCAGCTGGACTCAACTAGGGGCAGAGATCCGTTAAAAGTTGCCAGATGCAGTCGTCATTTGTGGTACCCTGATGTAACCTGGGGATTATCTCTGACCTTCAAAACTTGGTAATTGCACTATAATGACGAATATTTTTTTTATTTGTTCAGACGTTCTATATTATATTCTAAACCTTCACATTAAATATGCATATACATAATATAATATTATAATAGTATATATATGTATTCAAACAGTATAATTTATTTTAAACACTAAAATTCTTTTTAGGGTTTCGTACATCAAAAGGTAAGAAATGAAACCCTTCTAGGTTACCTCTGTTTTCCGTTTGTCAAGACTACAACAACAAACGAAATATACGTTCAAACGAAACGAAATTTAATAGATATAGGATAATTTCGAAGAAAATATCAGTCGTTTCTCATTTCAGAAGTTGGTTAAGAAAAGCATGTGAATGTGAATAATATAATGATGGTGATATTATATATGTAGTGAACACTTCATAGGCGAGTTGGTATCCTACTTGGACGGTTTTTTCATATTCAACTATATGTACAAACATCTGTATACTTACACACACGTACAGTATAGTTAATTATGCATAAGCACATAGTAAACACAACTTTAAATATCATATTTGAATAATTGCGTAAACTAACAGCCGCAGCCATTTGCGGTGGTGCGTAACTTAAAAAACTACTTGGATATTTAAGGGATTTAAAACACATTAATACTGATTTGGAAAATTAATTTATATTTCAAAAGTTTTGTTTCTTTTCCAATGTAATAAATAGTATCTAATAGTTTATATGTCTTGAAATACGGACAATAAAGTAATCCTATAAGAGTTTGCTTTTTTTCCTCATGAGGTACGGAATCCTAAAATAATATTATTATTTGTATGGAAGACGAACGAGAAAGTGCTCCGTAAAGGTTTCGTAGTTTTTTCAAAAGTCATGCTAAACAACCATACTTTTGAAACAGTTCAAGAAATAGATAAACAAAATATTTTTTTTACAAAATATAAGGATTAACAGTTGTAACCCATTCCTCATCCAATCAAATTTCTCCAAAAACCCAAAAACTAAATTGATATGGGTATTTACAGTTAAAATTAATTATTTGATAAATGGACTAACTATTATAATTTTTGAGTTGAACACATTAAATTATAATTATATAATTTAATGGGATTATAATTATATAATTTAATGGGATTAATCATCTAACATCCGTACCGTGCACACGTCGGCTCCGCAGAATTAAACCGCATATTTTAAAATCTTTGGGCCACGCGCGTGTGAAGTGTTCACAACTATATCTTGACTTTTAACAACAAGGTTTTGCTTGTGTAAACTACCATCAGTCCAGGATTCAAAATCACCTTCTACCACCAACCCTGCCTGTCGGACTTGGAAGGATAAAATACTAGCGAAAAACTTGCGTATCCACTTCCAGACGACTATTTCTGATATCTACCAGGATCGTTGTAATTATAACATCTTAAATAGATTAAATAAAACTCATAATTTTTTTTATACAAAATTGATAATATTTGATATGAAATAAATACCAAGACGCCATACATCGAACGCAAGCTAAGCAAGATATGAAACAACTAGTACATAACCTAATAACCCAGAAAAACACTTAAAGAGTTACATGGCGACTTCAAGGTCAAAGTCAGTTCCGATATCATTACAAGCAGATTTATTATTTTGTTTGTTGTTATTGTAACAGTATGTACCGTGGGTAAAAAATAAATAAAATAAAATATGCATGGCAATAAACAACATAGTTAATTATGAATAATATAAACGATATATTTTTATACCATATTAATCGAGACGAGTTCGTGTATTGTCGTCCCGAGTGTCGTAACCGTCGTTCCGTCCATATGTGGTGGTCCAAGTGGTGGTGATGCTTGGAAGGTAGTGGTCGAGTCGAGCTCTTAAGTACTACGGTACTAATAAGCACGATGCACATAAAGACTCGTACCAAATGTATAATAAATATAATATAATAAGAGTCACTGGTCTCTCAGAATCCCGCTTTTTCATAAGTAAATTCTTCAGCTTAATAATATTACTATAGATTTTTTTTATTTTTATTTATTTTTACAATACAACGTTATACTAAGCCCTATAGAACTAATTATTCAGTTTGTCTGTAGGATCTGTCGATTCTCTTATCTAAGTAATTCTAGGCTGTTATCACACACTGTTGTAGTGTTTAAATAACTTAATTTTAGTTTAAACAGTTGATAACAAGTTCGATTGTCAAGAAACATTGTCAAGTCTATATACATAATATTTATTAGTTATAACATGGCTACTTGTATACTTACAAATTCGAAAAAAGAACCTTGTAGATGATACACGAGGCAGTTTAATATTATTTGAATAAGTGAAAAAAAAATTTGTTCCATATAACGGAATCTACACTTACAATACGCGTTGCCATTTCAATGTGTGTGTTAGTTTATATAAAATAATTATCAAACATATGTATAATTGTCTAACATATGGTTTAAGTGGTAAGCAGCGATCCTAGGTTCAAATCCCACTGGGGGAATGACATATTTTATATGAGTGTAGTCGCTCAGTGCGCAATGCCTCAAGAATTCTGCGGAAAGTGGAGAATGGAAGTGTTTAATGTGAAACGGATGTCTATACTATACTAGGTTTGTAGTTTCCCTCTCCATACCCTGCTAAAAAAATAAATTTTATTAAAGTATTTTTATATCAGCCTTCTTTTTTCAAAAATGAACAAGTTCTATATCCGACAACATTTTTTTTGTGTTAGTCGATTTCCCTTTTATTTGGGACCAATGTATTTTTTTATATTAAAGAATATAAACTAAGAAAGATATCAAAAGATATACTTAACAAAAGCTAAAACATTTTTACAAAACATATAAGAAAGATAAAAAATATCGAATTTAAATAACCATAACATGGAATTATATAAAATCAGCTTTACGCTGTACGCTGTTGTGCCGGTAGTCAGATTGAATCTACTATTGAGATACTCCGTTCCCCATTTTTCGCCGAGTTCTGAAGGTGGCAGAAATCACAGACGCGCTTTGCCTTGACACGAGAGCGAAGAAATGAAAATATAAATTTAAATAAATATTTCATTTCGAGGTCCGGGTTCGAACCCACAACCAGTCGCATTTACATGGCCTGGCCTCAATATTTTAGACTCATATAGTTAATTATTACCGGTTATTAGAAGTCACGGTATTATAAGAAGTACCGGTATTATTAGAAGTACCGGTATTATTAGAAGTACCGGTAATTGGATGATACTGTTAGAAATTAATGTGACGTTAATCTTGCACTTGTTAAAATATCATAGCATACTGCATTATCCGAACGATGTAGATCTGAATATAATTATACTAACAGTTTCGTCGTCTCTGTTGTAAACTGAATCACCATCACTAGTAACAGCAAGTTACGTAAGTAAGTACGGTTGGAGTTGCACCTGCCACCATGTTCTCATGATGATACTTTGATGATAATTTGACTATTGTCATTTCTTGATTGTCTGTCTTCTGATTCTATAAAATTAAACAGGCACCGAGTTATCACGGGTTACTTACAATTGGCACTCAGTCGGGTTCGCTGTCTTTTTATGGTTCGGTTATCGTCCGTAAGGATGGTTGGCGTTATTATTGTAAGTTCATTTCATTCTATTATGTGCCGCATTATGTGCCGTCTATTCCATTTTATTATGTTCCAATATATTGTGCCGTCTGATCCCGGCCTAGAATAGGATCATCCTGGTACTGGTGGTGTCGTAAGAGGCGACTAAAGTACGTGTGGTAATGCCGGGCTCCGGCGCCAAACCCACCCACCAAAGGCCGGCAACGCACCTGTAGCTCCTATGGTGTTGCACGGGGCAGTGGGCGGCGGTAGTTACTTACCATCAGGTAACCTGAAGGTTAAAAAATGCACAATGTATATAATGCATTTGATATACTGTAAATTAACTGTAGATTGCAATTGCCTTTTACAGTCCATCATTTTATATATAATATAAGAAGATTTCAAAGATTTAAAATATGGTGACAAAACCGCCATCATTGTAATTCCGAGAGTAACCATTAAAAACATTATTTTATGTTTAGATTGTGTCATAAAAAATCCTCAATTAATATGAAGCCACTTAGAGAAACATTTTTTTTGTTATCTTTTAATCATCTGGTATCATGGTTATTAGTTTATTGTAAATTTCCTGCTTCCTTAACTAAAATTTTAAAATGAAGTGTAAGTAAAACAAGTATGTTTTATTTTAAAATATTTTAATATATTACAAAATGTTTCTTCTACATTCTTGTCATATCTCGTTTATATGAATATACTTTAAACAAACTTAAAAGGATATTTACATTTACATCTGCTAATTTGATAGAGACATTTGCCAAAATTTTATCAAAATTTACATTCGTATAAAGTAATTTGCAACTCATCCCAACGCTTCGTGTTACGGGAGCGGGGTGGAAAGAAAATTTATTTAAATTTAATTATGACTCGGAATGGAGATTGAATTCACAACTTTCGCAATTACGGTTAGCCGTCTATCCCATTGTGCCACATTGGTTTATTTGTTTGTAAATAAAAATTATCAATTATAAACAACCATCATACCAACACCATCGCTAAAGCCACATTTCATTATTTTTTATAATTTGACTTAGCTGTTGTGGTTTATCAAATGTCCTAGATCTTCAACTTTTATATATGCAAATTTCTCATCACGTTCTCTAACTTTTGTTACGGACGCACTCGGTTATTTTTAGTGCAAAAGCTGTTACTTATCGAGCAGCATCCTTTCAGCATTTCGGTTACTTCGCGAAAAGTTAAACTTGTTTCTAGAAGACATGTTCTAGAAAATATTGAAATAATATACTGACACACATAGTACTGTAAATATACACATGTAGATACATATTAATATTATCAATAATATATTAAAGATTTTATTTCTCATTTATTTTACTGAAGCTTACGTTTGCAGCTACCTTTTCTTCATTTACTTTGAACAATCGTTCTTCCTCAGCTATATTCTTAGGAGCGTCGGTTGCAAAATGAATTGTTTATAAAATAAAATTCAATTTCTTGTAAAGTTCTATTTCTTGTTTCAGGTAAACAAAAGTAAAAGTATAAGAGACAAAAAAAAATGACTATCGCATCAGTAAGGAAGACTCCTTGGTATCCGATAAGTGGTATCATCTTCATTGAAATTTTTACATGATAGAACTGTAAAACACCGAAAATTGCACTTGCTATAATAATTTGAATGGTTTTACCATCCAAAGGCATTAATTCTAACATTAACAGATCGAGTACTGCGTAGGGACCTGCTATGACAGTTATAAAATATAATGCAAGTAATAAAGTTTTCACCCAAGCTATGAAATTATCATTTGTAGGCCATAAATAAAAACAAGCTGCAAATAGAATTTGAACACAATTGGATATAAGTCCAGATATAAATAACAGTGATCTTATTTTAAATCTACTAATTAATAGGCAGGACAAACTTGAACCCAAAATCACAAATCCATCTACTACAAGAGTATAGTGTAAAATATTGTTCGTTCCTGTGATGTCTTCCAACATAGATAGTGCTAAAGTGTTCATAAGAATTTTACCTCCAAATACTCTGTATATTCCAACAACCAATATCAAGGCCGTTGCTCTCCAAAAGCGTTTTTCTTTACATAATCTTAAATATTTTACTATCACTTCTACGAATCCGTTATATTTTCCATTATTGACTAAATTGTGTGTCTGACTTTCAACTAAAGTTTTTAATTCTTTTTCAGAAGCTTCCGTTGTAACACGTAAAGCCCTAAACGCTTGCTCGCATTCTTCAAATCTCCCTTTAGTAGCTAACCAAAATGGACTTTCTACCCAAAAATATGGAAGAATTGCTGATACAATAGTAGGAATAATACCAAGTAATGCTACATTTCTCCAGTGCATAACAGTGCATAAAATATGGCCACTAGCTGTGCCCAACGACTGTCCAACGCTAGCCACCACGTTCATAGCTAAAGGCCTAATATTTGGAGACACATACTCACCTACACTTACATACGTGATCAATAATATTCCTCCAAAAGGTAATCCACCTATTATTCTAGATATCAGAATAGTCGTTTTATCATGTGCATAGTACACCAATAACCAATGAATTATAATAAACACGGATAAATAGTTCACTAGCTTTTTCCGGCCATATTTTTCTGTCAAAAACGATAAAGAAGCGACGCCCATGAATATTGTTATGTTTATTACGGAAGCTAGAACAAAAAAATATATAAATAGTAATTAATTATATTGTTCTAGTATAATGAATTACTATTATTTAATAAAACGTCAAATTGTAAACAGTAGAGTAGAGTAGTATTGGAAGTCAAAGAACAGAAAGAAAGTTTATTTTTAAGTGCAGTGATAATTGCCATAAACAATCAAATGCGTGCTAATCATCGCGTGACCTTTTAGAATTTTTTTTTTATAAATTTAAGAATAAGTATTAAAGTTATGAAGATGATTGATACAGAGGTTATCCTATGGTGAACATTTAAAATATCCGGGCTAAAGAACTAAACATTTTAAAAATTAAAACAAAACTAAACTAACTTCACGGTTTATCCCTAGCGGGGTAGTCAGAGAGAACGGAACGCCAAACGCTACGGTCTGTCTCTACATACCTCTTTCGCCTCGTTTACTATCATTAACCCCTTCATACATGCCCTCCGGGGGGGGTCCTCATGCTTTTTACGTGACCTTCCTCATGTATAAGAAATTAAACAATTTACAAAATCATATTTACCTATCAAAGAAATATCATCTTCAGTTATCTCTATTGTCTTGTCGTGGCGAAGAGCGCTGATCATACCTGACATTTGACCAAATATGTAGCCATCAGATATACTACATAACGTTAGCCCAGTGATTATTGAAATCTAAAATTGAAGAAAAAAAATTAGTTAGAACTAGTAAGCATTTAGGTGTTCTATAATATAATAATAAAATTTAGTATCCATTTAACAAAAATACTATACATTTCCCCAAATAGGACGAATGCTCTGAACTTATGTTTTTTATTTATGTAAGTTTTTATTAATAAAATATTTATTTATTAACTTTAAAAAAAATACCTGTCGAAGCGTTTGGACTGGAATCATTTTTCAACGTATGGAACTGAAATGTAATAATAATTAATGAAACCGTTTGTACATCGAAAAAAAATACCAAAGTAACTTTAACCAACAATATGTGAAAACATAATAACGTAACGACAAAAATATATTAAAATGTACCATATAATAACATTAAAACGTTTTATTACATTATTCTTACCTATTTTATGAGGAATAAAAATAAAACAGTACACGGTCGTGAGCTGTGCCTCTAGTTATAAAGCAAAAACGGACAAGTGTTCTTTCTACTATACTCGAGTAGATATGCTTACATAATATGATACAGTAAAAACAGTTTCACCAAATGTACAGCATAATTAATTCTCTTAGATAAACCATACTTTTGTTTACCTTAAAATAATTATAATAAATCATACTTTATAAAAAACAGGTCAAGTGCGAGTTGGACTCGCCCACTGCGAGTTCCGTATCAGTTTCACGATTGTAGGCCAAAGGAAAGTACAACTCATTTAGTATGTAATGAACTACAAATATTAACTATTAATGGTTTTTTGTACAATATAATATACGTTTTTCGGAATGAAAATCTAGGTTTTTTTTAGAGATCCGTATCTTTTAAGGAATAAACGAAACGCTTATACCACCTTGTTGTCAGTTTGCCTGTCTATCAAAAGAAATCGAAATTCATAGGGTACATTTGTGGTTACATCCTAAAAAATCATAGCTTTAAATAGCATAAAACACGTATTTTAACTCTATAATGGAAATCAAAATTAATAATACTTTATTAAAGTATTATTCCACAAGGAAAAAAAAATACTAGCTTTTATACGTTTTCTAAATAAGTATCCATTTGGTAAGCTTACAATTATTGAATTTCGTAACTAACATCTACAGATTAGTTCAGTATTAGTTCAGAAAAAACTTATAAAACTATAACTATTTATGATAAAATTCTAAAAAAAAGCCTTAAAAATTGTTGCCCCCTTTTGCTTTCAATTTTTTATTAAAGTGGCTAGTTAAGTGAGATATCAGATGAAAGGATACTGGCGAAGTTAAGCCTGAATTTCAGAAAAAGCCCAAGACCTCCAATTTTTTATGGAACCCTCGCTGGGCCCGACTCGCGTTTGTTCGATTTTTGTCCCATAAGTTCTCACTTCTTGCCAAAAAACTTAATAAATTTAATATTGCGGGCATGGATTTATTTTGCATGAAAATAACTACAAATATACGTTTGTAATATTTTTTTTTTATATGAAATACTTCTAAATTATTTTTTGGATTTTTTCTTTGTTTTTATAGTGTAAGTTCTCACTTCTTGCCAAATTCATAATTGTTCACGGGAAGAAGAAGGGCCTTATAGGTTTTTATTATGCGTTGAATTTCATTTAAAATTCAGGAAAAAGGATAGATAAACACTGGTATGATGCTCAGTAAGAATCTGCAAGCAATGTTCGACTAATAACTAGGTAATAAAAATAAATATTTAAAACAAAAAACCCGACTGCTTAAAAGTAATAATATTTTGTAATAAAAAAAAACCGAATACAAACAGTAAACTAAAAAGTTGAAATTGTCGTACATTTATCGCGCACGTTCTTACTGGAAATTTGGATTTACTCGTATAGGATTTTTTCATGGGTGGCATTGTTAAAACTAGGCCAAATTAAAGTTGCAGCTTTTAATTAAACAAAAGAATCATCAAAACCTGCCCACCCAGCTGAAAGTTTTGAGGTAACATTAAAAAAACAGTAAATTGATAACCTCCTCCTTTTACAGAAGGGGTTCCCACTGTCTATTATAACTCTATTGGGTTTGTTTTTTTATAATATTTTTTTATTTCACACATTTTTCTTAAGATTTACTAGCCTATAGCTTTGTTATTATAATAATAATACTTTACAATTTTATTATTTCGTTTAAGAAGTTAATATCGCGAGGATTTGAATCCACTTTCAGAGTCCACAATTGATAAACTTTGTAACTGTTACTATTCCCGTGTATCCATATTTTTGGACTTTCTTATTTTCTTATGGAGTACTGTTGTCTTCTCTGGTCTGGTGCACCCCAGTATAAGCTTGATTCATTTGTTTGCATGAAGTCGTTCGTATTAGCCGAATCGTTGCGGACACACTGATCTGTGAAAGGCACTTAGGCTTCCATGGATATGTATTTACGTTGTGCGTTCTCTATCACATTTATATTATGGAGTATACTCTTTTTAACAGGACAGTCCGTCAAAACTCATCTACCATCCACACCATATGCATACAATGCGGTTTCATAGGAACTACTTGCGAAGGTATCTCCACCTCAAAAGCATCAAACGCTCCTGTAGCCTGGTGTTCCATGGGGTCGCGGATAGGTGGCGGTGATCACTTACCGTCCTGTGACTTACACGCTCGTTTGCCTTGTCTTTTCTATAAAAAAGGACAGAGTAGTAGTAAGGCAGTAGTTCCAGAGATCTTAGCATTTACACAAACAAATTCTTCTGCTTTATTATATTAGTATAGATAGATAGAACTCAAAAAAATATTCTTTTTGTCTGTTTATCAGTTTGTCTGTGTGTTTACGTTAATCTCAGAATCAGCTTCAATTTAATTGCAGTTTTCAGTATTGTATGTTGGCAAACTTGTTTGTTTGTTTTATTTAATCGAATGATTTACTATACCATGTTTCTGAATACATCGGCTACAACTCAGTAAAATCTAATTTTAAAGATTTTTTAGCGCTTAACGAGCTAAAGCAATTCAAGGGGATAAAAAACCAAAAATTAAAATTTTGGATCTTCTAGCAATATCCAATATAATAAATGGTCGACACCTGCTTAAACCTTCTGCGTAATGTAGATTAGTATCATCTACCACTATTAGCAACAATATCTATTCCAACCTACCATAATAGATGATTGTGGCAGTTGTAGGCAGAGGGAACCTAGTGTTAAGACACTCCGTTCCCCACTTTCTGCCGAATTCTGGAGGCATTGCGTGTTGAGTGGCAGAACTCAACGCCGCGCTTGACACCAGAGCGAAGAAATGGAAATATAAATTTAAGTTAATATTTCATCTCCTCAAGTGAACATATGTTTTTGAAAACTCTTTATAATTTTTTATATTTTATTTTATTTACAAGTTTCTTAAATTTATATAAGTGCCAAAAGCTAGTGTTTTCCTTTATTGAGTTCTTATAATCTCTATATTATAATGAGACAATAAAAATATTTTGTTTGTACATTTAGTAATTTTGACTGAACTGGATAGAGGGACACTTAAAAAGAATATAGAAAGCAAAAATATTTTTTTGTGAAATTCTTGTCTGTCTGTCTCTCTGTCGATTTGTATGGTCACATTTTTCTATGAAAATACTGAACCGATTTACTTAAAACTGCTTTGCTCACCAATTGCTTTGTTTTAACTCAACTTAACAATTAAAGTGTTATTTCATCAAAATCGGTTCATTAAAAAAAAGTGATCGTCATTTGAATGAACTCAAGGCATTAGTTTGCTAGCGAATGTTATTTAGCAATCTCGCTGGTAAGATTCTTGGCCAAAGAATGACATTTAAAACGTCTTGGTTATATGACTCTTGATAAATATATATATTTTTGAAACACTATTATACATCATTTTATATAATAAAGTAAACAAAATTGAATTTGTAATGGAGATTACCTACATAAATCATAACAGTTAAGTTTAAGTCGTAAGTAATTCAACACAGAGGTGAAGAACGATTTGAAATGTCAAGTAAATACGTAGATTTTTTTGTTCGTTCGTTCGTTTGAAATAAATCTATATAAAATACCTAAAATCCTATCTACGTGTACACTGTAATAACTACATATTTTTATCAATTGTACATTAAGCTAATAATATATGTAACTAATTTAAAAACTGTACAGGAGTTAATATGCAATAATTACAGTTATTTTACAAAGAATATTATGAACCAACCAACCCAAATCAATAATTTAACATTTAAGGCTGATTCTGAAGCAGTAAATTAAATTATTCACTGACATCAGCACATTTAAAAGAGTTTTAAAATTATGATGAGACGTACATAACATGAGGTAAAATAGCGTAATGTTACAAAAATATATACGTATAATAAATAATTAGCTTTATGTATATTTTATAAATATAAAATATCAACATTGGTTGCATTTTTTAATTCAAAACAATCAAAATCTTTTATAGAAATTACTATAATGTTATAAAAAAATTAAAGTTGTCAATCAATTCTGTTTATGAAATCAATAATATAGTTTAAGTGAGCGAAGCCGCTGGCGGGCCGCTAGTTAATAATAAAATTACAACATATACATTAATGGATGCTATCAGGAGTCCATCAATGAAGAGATACACAGAATGGTACTAGCGGAGATGTGACGGTGAGAAGGACATGAGGACCTCCAAAGAGTATGTACGACGAGGTTGATTACAGTGAACGAGGCGAAAGAGGTACACAGAAACCGTAGCGTTTAGCGCTCCGTTCTCTCTGACTACCTCGCCACGGATACACTGTGAAGTGGGTTTAGTTTAATAGTCATAGAGAAATAAGAAAAAAAAATGGATTGAAGGATTAAGGGCTGTAGGAAAAATAAAACACAATCGCATTGATATTACGAATATTGCCATAACTTTATTCAAACAACTGTATAGGGCCGAAAGCAAATCTGATACTATTTATGAAGAACATATGTCACATACACCATATATATATATATATATAAGACATATTGAAATTAAGATAATATTGAATAATTTCACCAATAGGGTTAAATTGTTTGTGATTATATAATTAATATAGTGCCAACTTGGCGAAAAACAATTATCGTATTGTATAATACACACGTAGGTATATGCGAGTGCCGTGTTTATTTTAAACGCCGTAAGATGTCTCTAGTCAGTTAATGTTTCTAAAACTCTCCGATTTAAGCATTAAAACTGTGAAATGTCTTTGAAAAAGACACTAAATAAATAAATTAGAACATGTGTATGTTCTTAGCTTAAAAGTGTTTTTAAGCTAAGTAATTCTTTATATTTTATTTAAAACAGTAAATTAAGAGTTGCAAGATTTTTTGATAAAACTCGAAAGAGTTCTGTCTCAATTATGTTTTTTAACTTTTAAGGCGCTTTTATAGATATTAATGTATCTATAAAAGCGCCTTAAAAATTAAATAATTAGTAGTAGCTTTTATAGTTTAACGATGAACGTTTCGAATATTTCAACTAAAGTGAACCCTCTTGTTGCATGATAATGTTATTTGATTAGTCATTGTGAGTACTAAGCTCTAAAATTAGAGCTGAGTATGGAAGAGTGGGCTTAAAGTCGTGACCCTTTTACAGTTGCAGGCTTAAAGTTGCCATATTTTTGGATTCTCAAAGAGTACCTGTAATACAAATAGATAATACAACATACCTAGGAAAATAACTATACAAACTTTATAGATTTACATAGTTTCGTCTTCTTTAACTGTGTGACTCTAGGACTTCGTAAGGGCATAAGATTAATTCACATACTAAGCAATCGCATCTTTTAACTCCTCCTACTCCGCTATATGTGGGATTCAGTGTGAAGATATGCGACAAGAAAACAAAAACAAATTTATTAAAGATCAACTAACAGTCAATACATAAAAACATACATTTTTAATTACAAAAAATAATTATTGTATTTAAAGCCTCTTTAAGGCTAACAGAAAATATTTTAAACAAGCTTTTCCTTTTCTTAAAATTATTGATTTGAAGTTGAACGTAATTAAGACAAACGAAACAGTCATTCAGCTTAGTACACTTCTTTTGCTACATTTCCTCTATTTCTCACACATTTTCCATGCTTAACATATTTCATAATAATTAATAAATTTATAATTAGATTAAAACTTAAAGCTATTACTATTAAAATATGACAAATACATATAATACAAAATTCAACTACTTATTACTTTCCTCTTATACAAAAAAGTACATATATTAAAATTACTAGTTAATATTTTATTTTTTATTTTAAACTTTGTTTTCTAAATCATCTGCTTTATTTAATCGTTCATTTTCGGCAACTTCATTTTTGTCATCTCTAAATGTGTTATTCTTAAAATAATATTCTATTTCTTGTAGTGTGCGATCTTTTGTCTCTGGTAATTGGAAATACAGGTAAAGTAAACATAAAAATACGATAGCAGAGTTTACAAAAAATACTCCATGATAACCGATTTGGGTGAACATCTTTGTAGCAAATTGAATACTAGTAAATTGTATTATACTAGAAACAGTACCCAACAACAAACAGTTCATGGTTTTTATCTCTAAAGGATGTAACTCTGTTAATAATGTCTCAAGCACTGAATAGGGGCCTGCAGTGACGGTGATATAATACAAAGCCAATAATGAAATCTTGACCCATGCCATTTCTCCATCTTTCCAAAAATAAAGACTAGCTGCAAAAATTGTTTGAATTGTATTAGAAATTATGCCAGAACAAAATAGTAATGATCTCATGTTAAATTTTGTTACTCCTATACATGACAATCCTGCACCTATAAGAGCAAATCCGTCAACCACTACCGTGTAAGCTAAAATATCATTTGTACCTGTTATATCTTGTATAATAGTTATAATCAAGGTACTTAATAAAATTTTACCGGCTACTACTCTGTACAAGCAGATTATATTCGTTAATATAACTATTTTCCAATAATAAGGCTGTTTCCATGCTTCTTTATATTTTTTCATTAGTATCACAAAATTACTAGATGTTTTTTTAGAAACTTTTGCATTATTAATTTGATAGTCTAACAACATTTCCAATTCTTTCTCCGATGCCTCATTATGAGGGTGAAGAGAATAGAACGCTTGTTCACATTCTTCGAGTCTATTATGTGTCGCCAGCCAAGATGGACTTTCTACCCAAAATAGTGGAATTATTGCCGATAACGTTGTTGGTATTAGACCAACAAGGGCTACATTTCTCCAATGCATGAAAAGACACAGCACATGTCCAAGCATAGTTCCTAATGTCGTGCCGATGCTATACATTATATTTAAGCACAGTGACCTCATGTGAGGTGCCACATATTCTCCAACATTTATATAAGTTATCACAGTGATACCTCCAAATGATAGTCCAACTATAGCTCTACTCGCTATTAGCACTATTTTATCTTGCGCAAAGTATACCATTATCCAACATATTATTACGGGTATACATAAAACAGTGAGCGATATTCTTCTACCAAACGCTTCAGTCAGTCCTGCCATACATGCGAAGCCCCAAAAGCAGGTTATATTAATTGTTGCAGCTGGAATAATTAAATTCTTCTCAAATTATTTTATTTCATTTCTGTTAAAATTCTTCTAATTAAAATTAGTATTTTAATTATTATGGTTAATTGTACTTCAACAAATTTTATTTTTTTCTCGCTATATTTATTCATTAATTTTTTTAGCTTCACGCTGTATTCCGCTCATAATTACTAGGTAACTAACCGTGTGCTAAAAGACCTGTTCTCATTAAGAGACTTCCGCTCCACCACTTTCCTAGTAACCGTACCGGAACTCAGGTTATCTCGTTACCAGAGCGAAGAAATAAAAGCATTTAATATTGCCTTCTCCCAAGCTAAAATCGAACCCACAACCGTCACGTTTACAATCACGTCCTTGTGGGCACAAGGATTTGACACGATGATCTTGATTATTAATTATCCTGCAAAAAGCGTCGTAGGATACTACTGACTGGCTGAGTAGTTATTACTAGTTTAAATCTATTGTATATCACAAAAAAAACCAAATATTTACCAATAGTAGATATGTCATCTTCAGATAATTCGAAAGCACTGCTTACTCTTTGCAATGCGTCGATCATGCCTGACATCTGACCAAAAATAAAGCCATCGGATATGCTGCATAGCGTCAGTCCACCCACAACAAAAATCTAAATATTAATTTAAATTATTAAGTTTCTATACATAACTAATAGTAAATTTAATTATTGTATAAGATGCTATATAATTTATATGTACTGTAATTTTATGTTTCCTAACAAAAATGTAGACTACTGAAAATTTAATGCTTCTCTAATCACGTAGGAAAAATGCAATATAAAATATGCAGAGCACAAATAAGCCTTGTTCCATCAAAATCTTAGATGTCGTGCGCGTAAATATTCCTGATATGCCATATTTTTGTATACACATTCATAGCTGTATAATTATGTAAAAAAATACATTTATAAATATAGTTGAGGCCGTCGTGGCGCAGGGGTGTCTCAGAAGAGTGAGACTTTAACCGGATACCATAATAAGAACTTAATCAAACTCGCATTAAACTATCCTTGAAGTGTCTATATATAATAATACAGTCTCTATATATAATAAGACAGTAAAAATATTTTGTCTGTACATTTAGTAATTTTGACTGAAATGGATAGAGGGACAAAAAGAATAATAGAAAGCAAAAATTCTTTTTTTGAATTCCTTGTCTGTCTGTCTGTCGATATGTATGGTCACATTTTTCTCTGAAGGTACTAAACCGATTTACTTAAAAGTTTCACCAATAGCTTTGTTTTGACTCAACAATTAAAGCTTGTTTTATAAAAATCGGTTCATTAAAAAAAAAGTTATCGTCATTTGAATGAAATCAAGGCATTAGTTTACCTGTGAATGTTATATAGCAATCGCGCTGGTAAGATTCCTGGCTAAAGAATGACATTCGAAACGTCTGGGTTATATGACTGTTGATAAAAATATATATTTTTAAAGCAGAATCATACAATATTTAATACAATTAAGTAAACAAAATTGAATTGTTAGTGGGAATTACCTTCCTAAATCATAATAGTTAAATTTAAGTCGTAATTAATTCAACATAGAGATAAAGAACGATTTGATCTTCAAAGAAATATCAAGAAAATACATTTTTTGGTTAGTCTGTTCGTTTGAATTAAATCTATAAAAAATGCCTAAAAACATCCTTTCTTATCAATAATTTAACATTTAGGGCTGTTTCTGAAGCAGTGCATTAAATTATTAACTGACATCAGCACATTTAACCGAGTTTTAAAAACGATAACATAGGTAAAAAGAATGTAATGTTACAAAAATATATACATATAATAAATAATTCGCTTTATGTATATTTTATGAATGTCAAATATCAACATTGGTCGTATTTTTTAGTTCGGTTCGTTTGAAACAATCAAAAATACTTATAGAAATTACGATAAAGTAATAAAAAAAACATATTACAAGTCATTATAGCTGTCAATCAATTCTGCTTATTAAATCAATAATCGTGTATTTTAAGCGGACGAAGCCGTGGGCGGACCGCTAGTGTCTAATAAAATACTTCGCTAGTGTCTAATAAAATACTTTATATTCTGGTACCTGATATGGTGATATCTTGGACAATTCCCAAAAAAAAGACCAAATTAAAATCGGACCACACGAGAAGCCCCATTGCCAGTTTTTAAATAAACAAAGAATCATCCAAATCGGTTCACCCAATCAAAGTTCTGAGGCAAAAAATATAAAAAAATACAATCGAATCGATACAATCAAAAAAAAAATCGAATGATAGTATGTTTTATAATATTACACATTATATTATTATTATTAAAACATAAGATCTTCGTTGCTGATTACAAACATTTCGAGTACTAGGATTTTTCCGCAGAATGGACTTCACTACTAACGTTATATAAAAGATAATACAATTTCACCGCAGTATGCATTTGCTAGGATATCTTAACTTAAATAATATTGTGAAATCCTGCCGACTTCCTACTTTACTTTTGAAGTCCTACGACCAAAAATGATACGAGACTACGTTTGAACAATCATTTTGATTTGTAATAATTTTATTATAAGTAATTAAGAAGATTATTAAAAGACTAAACGTAATATATTAGTATTAGTGTATTAAAGAGCAACTTTTACAAATACTTTTGATTAGTCGAATAAACATAAAGCTACCACCGGCTCGGAAGACAGTTTTGCTGAGAAGACAACAGCTCCAACCGGTACTCCAACGAAAAAATATCAATACCAATGCCCAATTGAATTATTAATACATAATGGCTTTATGTTGCCATAAATTGAACATAGTAAACTAAAATTGTGCTTATAACCAAATCATATTAAATAACATAAAATAAACCAACCTGCCGTAGAATTTGTGTATTGTACGTCATGGTGTTAATAAGGAAAATACTGTTTTGTCCACTATTTTTTATCTTCCTCTTGGCATAACAAAAAAACCAGTGTCTTTTAAATGAATCCTCTCTTTAAAAAACCTATAGATAGCAATACTTTATTACAAACAAAGGAAAATATGAAATAAAAACTTAAAACAAATTCAGGGGAATACAAAACCAAAAATTTCAAATAAATACTGAGCAATATTATTGCTAAAAGTTGTATCTTTTGAAAAGAGTTACTTGTTGTAAGAGATCGTATCACTTGGCTTGTACAAATTTAGAATGTTCAAAAATCAAAATGATTATAAAGTCTGGAGGCAAAGCGTGGCGTTGTTTTCTGCCACTCAACCCGCAATATCTTCAGAATTCGGAAGAACGGAGCGGAGTGTGTTAGCACTAGATTCGCTAGTTCTCTCTGCCTACTGCTATGTGCGGGATACAGCATTAGGCTGGAAAAGAAGAAATAACAAACTATGTATATAATTGTTGTTGAAATTGCTTTATTTTTTTCCCAATTTCACGCTGTATCCCGCATATAGCGGGGTAGGCCGGAAAAACTTTGTGCCCTTCTTCACTTTCCATCGATTTTTTGTGTTTTTGCTTGTATTGAGTGATGACAATTAACGCCGCGCTTTCTAAGAAGACAATATGAGGAGATTTTTAAAATTTTATAATAATAATAATAAAGTAGAATTGTAAGAAGTATGTATGTGCTACTTTGGAAAAATTTGATTCTTGCAGAAAATTGGAACAAACCCCAATTGGTTTTTCCTTAATATAGTTCTATTTACAGAATATGAGCTCGGAATTTTCTGCGAGATTTTTTTTCATAAAACGTGTTTTTTTTAATAATAATAATCATCTGTATTTCCTCAAAGAAACATGTTACACAAAATAGGAATTACTTGCAGTTGCATGAATGTATTATATATATCTACAATAATATTTATAACTAATAAATATACACAGAATGTATACTAAATATAAATCTATATAATAAGAAAATGAAGAATAAAATTGTGTCATATTGTGTGATATATGGGATATGGTATTTTGAAATCGAAATGTTCAATATTTGTGTAAATGAAAATAAAGATTAGTAATAAAAAAACAAACGAAAAAAATGGCTTAAAAACAATAATGAAACAAAATGAATTCACTTACTGTATTTAATATAATATTAAATATATAGATATATTTTTTTTAAATTATATTGTTGTATATCACACTCATCTGAAGCGGCGTGCTTCTCACAATGGACACAACCTATTGAGTGGCAAGAGTTGATTCGTTTAAAACTTTCGTTATTTTCCTCTGCCATAAATTGCCATAAATGTATGGTTATACATTGTAATAGTGTTTGGCATTGCAATTTAAACACCTTACTGCAATGATGTCAATTAAAAAAAAATCTCACAGCTCCACGCTGGCTTTTCCTAATAGATAACAATTTAAGTTACCACAAATGTTCTTTCCTGGAATGGATATCAAATTCACAATCATCAGACTTTCAGGTTGACGCTACCACTGTGTCTTGTACATTTTATTTTTGTTAATATATTCAATATTCACAAAATCTGTTGGTTCCGTTCACAATCACACATTTGTGCGACTTGGATTGGCTTACCTTATGCTCGACAATACAATGGTCGAAAAGTTTTGACATTCAAAAACTGCTAATATAACTTTGTATACGGTATACAGCGTGAAGCCGATTTTATTTTGATTTGATATAGACGATATGTGTTATTGTTATTTCCTTTAAAGCGTTAACTTCCGATTTCTAACAATACGTATATCACAGAAAAAACCAAAACAAACTTTTATCTGCAGTTAGTTTAATACAAAATGAGTTGTCACTTTTTATTTCTCTTCTATTATTATAAAATTTGTAAGAACCGTCGGTGTGTGATTCCAATACGATTTTATATAATTAATAAAGTATCTCAAAATTATCCAGCAGGAAAACATTATAAATCTCATTTCATCAAAATATAATACCTTTTCCTCTTATGGAAAAAAACCGGTAAGAAATTAAGGTTTGTGTTAAGTTGTAAGTTTTGTATTAATTTTTAATGAGATAAGATTTTTATTAATGTTTCAAAAGAAACAAAGGAAAAAAATAATCAAATATAATGTAAACAAAACGTTTAAGTAAATTTGTATAGCTGTCTCTGTGTAGCCAAAGGTTATATACCATCACGCTATTTCGACATATTCTTAAATTTTCGACATTTTATCTTTTTAAATAAAAAATATTACATTTGTTCACATTATTTGTTATATATTTGTTTGTACCTTACTATAACTAATGAAGATTTCTTACATTATAATATCTTTTTCGCGTTCCGTACCACAAATAGATAAAACGGAGTCCTTATAGAACCGGCTTGTTGCCCGTCTATGCATCTATCGTGATCATTTATCTCGAAAGACACAAGCATGCATCGATTATGCATCGAGTTTACTGCATTTTGAAGGAAATTTGCCGCGTAATCAAAACATTTCATGGACTACATTTATGAAATTGGCATGAAATGAGAACTTATATTGCAAATAAACGCATACGTCCAAATAATAATAATAAAGCATTTTATTCTGAACTGCTTATCATGTATTGTAATTCAAATTAACAATCCAAAAAGTGAACTAAATCTAATAAACTACTAACTAATCAATTATTTGGTGTTTGCTTGTCTTTTGAGTAGAAGTAACCTAGCGTGATATTCGATCTATAGATCGATCATCGATATAATACTTAAAACGCCTTTAAAAACATTTACTACTGAAGTGATTTCAATATATAAGTTTAATATATCTGTTTTTAGGTTCACGTTGTATCCTGCATATAGCACAGGAGGCAGAAGGAACCTGGAAGTCTGGATTGACTCATTAAGACACTTCTATTTCCCATTTTCTACTGAATTCTGGAGGCATTGTGTGTGAAACTCAAAGCCGCAATAAATCTTACAAGTTATTATTTAATAAAATTATAATATATATATTGATATTTATTAAAATGAATAATAACATAAGTGATTGATGTCACGTCATCGATAAGCAATAGGGAAAGGAATAATATTAAACTGATTTCCTCAATCTAAGAAGATCAACGTTGGGTTTTGCCCAATATATAATGTCTCTAAATAAGGCGAAAACTTGAAAATTATTTTTTAAAGAATCAAATTGTTTAAATAGCATTTTTATTACAAAACGCAACGTATTCTTTCTGCCTACCCTGCTATATGCGAACGTGAAGCTGTAAAAAAAAAGAATAAGAAAACAATAAAATTACTTATAATTAACGTTTTATGATAATCCAGTCTTACATATTCTATGAAATATTTATTTTAACAAAAATCATTTACAGGAAAAAAGGAAAAATAGGGGGCTTTCTAGTATCAATCAAGAAAAACTCAAGTAAATGCTTATATTTACTTTACTCGTGCTTAGTTGTTACTACATACAACGCACTGTACATTTACATTAAATAAATTTTCCTCTTCCCCTATAATATTCTCTACATCACAATCACAACGATTGTTTATAAAATAGAATTCAATTTCTTGTGCTGTGGTATCAACGCCTGCATCAATCTTATTACTAAACGATGAATATTAGCTTTACTTGAATGATTACATAGATACAAGTAATAATCTATATTTATAATTAATAATCTATATTTATAATTAATAATCTATATAATGGTAAACGCTTTCCACTTGCCATATTATTTAATTTCCGGTCTATTTTTCATTATTAGAATAATCAATTTAATAAGATTACATTATCTTTCAAAAGCACATTAATTACTTGAATATTAATTTATGATATACTGACAAGCGTTTGTAGTTAATCTTTCACTAAATATTGTGTTTCAATGTTATTATCTAAATAGGCGCCTAAACTCTCACTTCAGCTCACTTCCTTAGTATTAATCGTTTTAGTTTAATATAATTATAAAAGAGGCTACGAAATTTAAATATAATCAATGATAAATGCATAAATATAAGTAGAATTATTGTAACTAATATTTGATATTTATTCGTAGAATGATTGGTTAAATTGATATTATTATTTGTAAAATAAATGGTATAAATAAGGCAGCGTATGCTAGGGACGCCATTATTGTATTGGAACTTAAAGTAAGAGGAAACTCTGCCCAACCATTGTAATAAAGGAGTTAAATTGAAGTGTGTCGTTGTAACTATCCTTAGAACCACGATTACAGATGTCTTATTTTTTGTTTCAGGTAAGTAAAAGTAACAATATATGAGACAGAGTAAAGATAAAAAAGCGCTAATCAAGATAGGCGGTTAGTGTGAATAGTTTCATTGAAATTTGAATGTGATAAAATTGAAAGAATCATCCATCCGTCCGTCCATGGAATTGATTGATGGAATTGATTGATGGAATTGATTGATGGAATTGATTGATGGAATTGATTGATGGAATTGATTGATGGAATTGATTGATGGAATTGATTGATGGAATTGATTGATGGAATTGATTGATGGAATTGATTGATGGAATTGATTGATGGAATTGATTGATGGAGTTGATTGATGGATGGACGGACGGACGGAAGGACGGACCGACCGACCGACCGACCGACCGACCGACCGACCTACCGACGGACGGACGGACGGATGGATGGATGGGTTCGGTTCGATCCCGCAATGAGCTGCTTATTGAGTACTTTAATTTGTTACATATTGTAACAGATGATATAATACCTCGCATTACACCACCTGCTATTTAATACAATTGTATTCTGTCTTATGCTTTTCAATATGATATGAGTTAACTGACATTAATAATATAATTAATAATAATTTAGTATTAGCATATAAAGTATTGTACTTTTTAAGTATAATTATTTGATATCGAGAAATGTAACGTGTCTAAATATAAATTGTAAAAGTGGATAACTGTATTTTAAAAAGAGTATAAAATAGCATGTATCGATAATACGACACACAAATTTGTAAACCTCGGAATATAAACATAGTTATTGTTTCTCTTGTTTTACTCCCGTCCCACTGAAGAACTCTCGCCATCCACCTCCGTCATAATATATACGAAGAGAAAAAAATGTATACGTTAATTGCAATAGCGTGGCACACAACCTGGGGTTGGTTTTTTAACGTCACCTAGCTAATAACATATAGGCTGCTGAAACAATACTAAAAAATAAAATAAAAATGATTAAATTAAATGTACTGAGATATTTGGGATCTTACCTTATCGTGAGTAAGCAAGAGAATTATATTATTACAATAAATCATCGCCATGAACAAAGCTCAATGACAAATGTGAACGAAGACACGAATCCTATTACATACCTTAAGTCTTTTTTAATATACGTTATAATATGTTGTATTGATCACCGTCATGTTACAGATTGATACGCACATGCCCCTGCGCTACGGCGGCCTCATCAATTATTTGTTTTAATTTGTTTAAATTTATGATTTCACCACTTGAACAAGTAACATTAGCTATAGTATATAAGCTATTGTTAGTTTTCCAAATGTTCTAATAGCAGTATTAGATGCAGGCAGCTGCATCATTGCCTCAAAACATCAAATGTAAACGTAATGATATTGGGCTCGGTTAGTTCTCGGAGAAATTAATTTTTGAAAAATAACAAGGCGTTGCGTTGCGTTCCACCACTTAGCACATAATGTCTCAAATTCGGAGAGTAAGTCCTCTTTTGACATCAAGTTCCCGGTGTTTTCCATGATTTGTGGAAAAAGAGTGAAGCTGCACTCTCATCTCAGTGCTATGAATGAAATCAATATGTCGTCATCGTTTCGTATTGTGGCAAGTAATACAATAAGAAACGATGGCGGTCTACTATCCTTATTGGGGTCAGTATTGTGATAATTATTCATTTTTCATTCGGGCCAGCGAAGTAGTTGGTGATAATTGTAATTGTAGTTTTTGAGTAAATGACCAAAAATATGTCCAATAGAGTTAGGTTGTAGAAAGTTTTCCAAATCAAATCAAATTAAATTCGTGCCTTACCCACCCCTATAGATCATATTTTCAATTTCACTCAATTCACGCTATAAGTAGATTTCAATTGTATTTTATGTATTTATTTCTTATTCTTGTTTCTGACTTCTGAGAAAAACGTTTATTTTATGAATCTATGCAAATTAAGCAAATTAGTATATATTTGTGTGTATGTAATTAAAAACTAGACATCAAGTCTGTATACCCCCTCCTTTTTCAGACAATATATTCTCTCCTCTACCCAAAGGTTACCTGGAAGAGATCGATCTTTAAGCGATAAGGCCGCCTATACTGTTCTAAATATTAACCGATGCATATGTGTTGTCTTTCTTAATTTTTTATTATTATTTTATTTATATATTTCTTATTTTCACAGTCGCAAGAGTCGTCATTACCAATACTCTTGTTGTACTATTTTTATAACTGAACAAACAATATAACAAGACTTTAAGTAAATGGCTACTTAATAATTTAAATATAGCGCCATCTTATCAAATCAAATCAAACTTATTACTACATAGTAGGTCATGTACCTACCCTTGTAACTTTTATAACTTGTGCTTATTACAAACGCCGCAAGATGTCTCTAGTCCAAATTATTGTTTATAAAATACTACGATCAAAGCATTTTGCTGCGAATCTAGTCTCTTTGAAAAAGGATGGCACACTACTATACTATATATATATATATATAAAAAAATCGTTTTACTTTTTTAATAGCTTGAATAATTGTAAGACAATTGTGATAATTTTCGCGATAATTTGGAAAAATAAATATTAATAAACAAAAATAAATATTCTTGTGTGAATCGAAACCATAACTCTTGCAAGTTCAGTTAAATACAGCTTAAATCTAAATTACTGGAGGCGCAAATTCAGTTTATCTATTTAACAAAATTCGTTAGATTGGTCATATTTTATGTTCATGTCATATACATTATTAATGAAATGTTGTTTGTATTAAATTAAAAAAATGTTTCGTTCTATGTGGCAACAGTAGAGATTTTAATACCTAAGTATTTTTCTAAGGAATTAAACGAGTTTTTCATGAAATTTCAAAGCACTTATAGGGACATGATGTCGCGGATTTTAAAGATGCGAGAGTTCAGTTATTTCTTGTGTGGTATATTAATAAATTAAAAATGAAATTTACTTTAAATTTATCACTTTCAACGTTTAAAACATTTTATTATATGTGTCTTGAGCATTAATATTCGATCTTAGTCCTGATCTATTCTATTTCTCCTATTACATATATTTTTTATGAAACTGACATCTTGATTCGAGTTTTTTTTATATAAAGAGTGATAAATTTAAGAAAGGCGGCAATTTAAGAAACGTTACAGAAAAGATTACAACACACTAGAATATACACTAGAATATAACAGCAAAAGGGCACTACAAGACACTAGAATATAACAGCAAAAGGGCAAGAACGAAAAAACTCCGTGAGGTGTTTTATTACTACAAAAACGCTGTAATTAGTCTAATTTTTCTTTCAGTAATAGAACCCCTCAAAATCTTATAATATTATATTAGTCTACCTAAAAGCAAGTTACAAAATTATTTTAAATTTAAATATTTTAATATATATTCGTAATTTGCGCAGCGTATATTTATTCAAACTGATATAATTGCCAACACTTTAAAATGAGCCATACTCATATGAGGCAAAAAAAAATATAATGAGGTAAATGATTTAACTATCACATTTATGGAAAAACAATATATTCTTTGTTCACGTTTGCTACTATTTAACTGACGAGGAAAATAGAGAGATATTATAAGGTTGGCGTCTTTGTTTATATGTGTATCAGTATGTCTGTGGTTTCGTAGCTCCCAAATGGATGACCGTTTTTGTTTTTTTTATTTGAAAGGTGACTTAATCGTGAGTGTTCTTAGCCATGAAAGAAAAAAAATTTCTCTTTCTTAGTTTTATTTGTTTACTTTGTAGATAATTTTGTCAGGAAACATCCTCGTCTTAGGTGATTTAATATTTAATTTATTATTTTTAACAAGATTATTTGGCTAGTATTTTTTTTATTTTAAAGAAATTTGTTATTGTTATCGTGGCAAGCTAAGCAAAGATAAGCTGCTCGACTGAAAGTGAATACTTGGACGGCACCAAAGATAGTATTAAATGTAAAATATAATTCCGAAAGAGGTAATAAACGCGACGGTTATGGGTCTGCTTCTTACTAGGGGGGACGAATTATTATTTATTAATATTTTCATTTCTTTGCTCTGGTACCAAGGCAAAGCGCGGAGTTCCGCTTTTTAACACGTAATGCCTCAAAAATCGGCGGAACGGAGTGTCTTACTTTGTTTGTCACTAGACTCCCTCCGTACTCAGTAATATGCGGAATACAGCGTAAAGTTAAAAAAAAATAAAAATAATAAAACTTTACATAAAAATTACTAATATAAAACAAAGAAAATATACGGTAAAAGGAATATAGCTCACCGAGCTATGAGAGCTATCGTCTACAGCTGTTTTTCAGCCTCATTCATATTTATTCAAAATATTTAAATAAAAACACAGGTAATATAATATAATAAAATGTCTTATTATTATACATTTAAGTATACATCAGCTTATATTACATATATATTACATTACTTATAAAATTAAGTAAACATCAGCTTCACGCTGTACTCCGAATGTACTGTATCCCGATCCTAGTGCCTAAGTTCTTCATTTTCCGCCAAGTTCTAGGGACATTATGTAATTGACATTTATTTCAGAAAAGTCAGTCATGGCGCAGGGGCACACATGTGTGACTGTTAACTTGGCCGGTTGTGGGTTCGATCCTCACTTGCAGAAATGAAGAATGATGAGAGCTCTCGTCTACAAGGGACAGTCTACAGGAACGCAAAAATCTAAGTCCGTACGATCGCCTCTATTCTGGTAAACAGTGTTGCAGGAAAGCCCGTTACACTTATCGTGATGAGGCCTAAATGGATAATATTGGGGCAATCGTAATGGCGGCCATATTATTAAAGGCCAAGACACTTATACTTATCGGAGACATAAATCAACTACCCTTCATCGACAAATTAAACCTCACCATAATTCAATAGTAATTGTGTCGTTGTAATTATGTTTTTTTTAGTTTCACGTTGTATCCCGCATAAAGCAGGGGTAGGCAGAGGATACGTAGTGTCTTGACACTAGGTTAGGTTCTGAATATTAAGGAAAATGTGTTTCCAGGTTGATACGAGTTGGGTAGTGAGTATCTTCAAAAAACGCCTATCTCCACGTTAAATGCCGGCAATACACCTGTAGTTACAGGTGGTTGGTACCTTTGGTGGTACACGAGGTTGACTTACCATATGATCACTTACCATAAGGTGACCCGTATGCTTGTTTGCTTTGTTATTCTCCATAAAAAAGAAGAAGTCGGTAATTTTATCAGTGTTATTATTAACTTAGAGAGTATGACTTATATCATTATCAGTTGTCTTTTTGTGTATTGTTCTTTAGTTAATATAATTTTTAATAAATAGTTATTTTGTTCTTAGGAATTATTTTAAGCCAGTGTCTTTCTTACATATATTGCAGTAAAATATAAGGTTATTTAAATGACTGCCTTTGAAATTTGAAATACAAAAGTTGCTCTTCATGCACATCTGTAATAAAGTACTTTCGATGCTTTATGAATTTAATATTTTATTGCACGAATGTACAAATATATTTGTATTTCGTTTAAAAATACCTGATCTTAAATCTATGTCTATTGGTTTTAAAAATGTTCCAGCTCGTACAGGGAAATAGGGTATTAGGGTAATAAATTAACATAATTATTCTTTAAGAAAAAAATAATAATAGCTAAATTATAGACAACATAAGAAAAATACATGAAAATATTATTGATCCGCCGAATTCTGGAGGCACGGATTGACACCAGAGCAAAGATAAATTTATACTTGTTTCAGTTAAATAGGTTGCTAGCCTAGTTTACACGATGTTATTTTAAGTAAAGCTCAGCCTTAATCTCTTTCTAGGTTGCTAAAGTTCAGTGAGTCTTAAAGGTCTCCTCATAAAAAACTATAAGGCCTATAAATACTTTGGTATGGAACATTATCCGCTTATCTGATTGAGCCTTGTCTATTTTTTTATTAAAATGTGTAAAAATAGAATCTTTTTATAAATTTTCTATAGTTTTTATGAGTTATGCAAAATATTTAGATTAGTCGTAGTTCCTAAGTATTATGTTTTTCTACTTACAGTTAACTTAAAGTTTTAAAAGTTTTTCCTTTTGTATATTATGAATTAAAAATATTATACTATTTCTACTATTATTACAAATGTTAAAGTTTGTGAGGGTGGATTGTTGTTCCACTTCCACACAAAAACATACTGAACGCATTTAGATGAAACTATAATAGAGAGGCTACAATTTATGTTAAGATATTGTATAATTTGTCTATAATATAATAATAAGTTTAAGCGGGCGAAGCCGCATTTTGGTAACTAATACTTTATAATTGTGATCAAATGTTATCTTACTTCTGGTTGTGTATTCGATTTCGATGTAATAATGTGTGGATGTATAAGTTCTATATTCTTTATCGCGTATATTTTGACTTTTCTATCTTTTTGGCTTTGAAATCTAAAACAGATATCATATCCATATATAAGTAACTAACAGAAACTGTTACGTATTTCACAAGAGCTCCGTCCATATATGGTTTCCTAGGTGTAGAGTCTGTATTGCTATTGGACGAGCTAAATATGGGAATATTTTTAGTAAGATATCCTCAATTTTCCCAAAAGAATAATATTTTAAAATTATTTTTCATTACGATTTTAAATTTAACATAAACATTACACAGTTATCTTATATCGAGAATAATAAGCTTAAATTTTTTTAGTTTACCTTGGTGCAGGAACCCTGTTATATGACCATAAAAAAAAATCTGCTGCACGCTATATTCCACACGCAGCAGACTAGACAGAAATAACCTAGTGTTAAAACACTCCGTTTCCGTCGAATTCCACCCCTGACTTATATTTTATGTATCTTAATTATAACGTATAACTCAGATTATACGACAGAACTCTGTGAGATCTAATACTTTCCATATTACATTACATAAATGTGAAATGGGAGCTAAGTTCAATGTTAAGCAATGCCTCTCGACTTCACAAACAAAAGAAAATATATGGCTATAGTTCAGTATATAATTATATACTCAAAACTACAAACTCAAAATTATACTCTATAATTTTATTTTATGTGCAAAAAGTAAGTTTTTGCAAAGTAATTATTTCTCTAGTCATTAATACATTGTTATAATTAAATTTGGTTTATTTTCTTACGTTATTTGATCTATCTTTTACACTTGACTTCTTTTCTTTCTTAGTAGTAATGATTTATAATTTTCAGAACTTAGACTTTTTTCAGTGTATATACACTGAAAAAATGTAGCGTATATACATAAAAATGTAGTGTATATACACTGAAAAAAGTCTAAGTTCTGAAAATTATAAATCGTTTATTGAAATTTTCAATATTTTGCAAGTTTGGAAATGTAGTAAATGTGCCAAATGCATTCAATTATTTACGCATTGTAAATGGCTCAAAAATAATTCTTTAAGTAGTTCAATATTGTAACTTGGCTGGACATGTATGCATTCATCAATTATTTGGCTTGATGAACTTGACTTGATGACTTGAAACGATTCAATTAAGCAAAGCAAGCAGCAATTTTTTTTGTAAAAGTTTAAAAATAATATTTAAGAATGAATATGGAATAGAGAAAGTATCATTTAGTATCAAACCTGATGTTAACATGGAAAAATTCATCTATAGTATTTGAATAAACCATATGGCAGGGTAGATACAGATAGGCTCCGATCTTTCCTTTCCGCCTACTGAACGGGCATTACAAAAATTTAATTTGACATTTGGCGCATTGTGTGTATAACTTATGACCTTTTGGTCTTTTGACCTTGGACAATTAGAACACCTCGTGGATTTCGGAATAGTGGTCGCTATAGTTATTGGTCCTTTTTTTTACAAAAATATATCCTATACTCATTCGTAAAGACGTCGGCAAAGTTCAGTATTTCAATCATTCTTCTAGGTGAGATTTTATGACATCAAAAGGTAAAAGTGTCTATTTTAAAATTTTGTAGATTCTCACGATATATAGAATTGAATAAAATACACAAAGGCTCTAGCAACGAATTTAAAAATATCTCAATTATTTTATTTTTTCGTCCACAATACGATAACGATAACAGCGACTGGTGACGAGTTATAATCCAAATGAGTAGATCCTTCAAGTTCTTCGTCCAAGTCCTGAAGTGGCTGCTCCTCTAAATTTAATAATTTACTAATCAGCGGTTTTTGAATTTTTTTTCAAGCGAAAATCTTGAATTATTTCATCGAATTCTCTATATTTATTATTATATATCTATCTTCTTGGTTTTCCGAATTCAACATAGTTAAATTCAAATATTTTTTCGACGTACAACGTACGTCTGATAAAGAAAAAATAATAACTTAGGTGATTCGAAGTATGCAGCAAAACAAAACTTGTTAACAATACAACTTCCTACACTGTATAAAAAATATACATATAGAATATGTATCGAATGTGTATGTGTGTTTTTGAAAATTTATTTATTTAGCTAGCACTTTTTTTTGTATTTACAGAAAAATATTTAGACAGTAAGTACGCGTGCTCGGCAAGCGTAGATTTTCTCGCGTAAGCTCCTATCCCGATGCTAATAAATCTTCAAATCTCGGTGTTTTTTTTCCATCATACAATCTCGAGTTAATCTACAACATCGTACATATTATAAGCTTAAGATTCAGCCAATTCACTAAAACAGTTGATTAAATATTTGTTATTAAAACACACTTTATACGTCAACGAAAGCTTGCCAGAATTCAATCCAATTGCCAATCGGGAAAACGGCATTTACTAACTACTACTTCACCAATTAAAGTCGATTATGAGATTAGCGTGAACAAACGCATAGACAAATAGACAAGCGGACAAACGGAAAAGTTGACAAACGGATAGACTTAGCTTATAGGAGTGTTATAGCGAGAAAGAGACTCCTGATCCACAACCGTCGCGTTTACGCTTACGCTTGTACCTTCTACGCCACGACGGCCTCATATTAGATTGTGTAAATAATTTGAAAAGGTAACTTTTTGATACTGTCTAATAAGACAAAAACATAAACATATTATAACAGCAACGTAAGTACAAGTTCAACATTGTTAGGAGAAGCAACTTGCAACAAGTGAAGTTGTGAACTTTCACAAAGCAAGGCTAATGTAAATGGGCAAAAGTTGAGGGTAGCTTGTGCAAATTAAAATAAACTGTATACACTATAGTTATATTTTATTTGTATTACTTTTCTTAGTATCACGCGGTATCCCGCATATAGCAGGGTAGGAATGAAATGAAAATATTTAATATAATAATTAATTTATATTAAATATTTTCATAGAGGCCGGCCGTGGCGCAGTGGCACGAAGTGAGACTGTAAAACCGGCTGGTTGTGGGTTCGATCCCCACTCGAGGAGATGAAATATTTACTTAAATTTATATTTCCATTTCTTCGCTCTGGTGTCAAGGCAAAGCGCGGCGTTGAATTCTGCCACTCAACACGCAAGGCCTTCAAAATCGGCAGAAAGTGGGGAACGGATTGTCTTAACACTAGGTTCCCTCTGCCTACCCTGCTGTGTGCGGGATATAGCGTGAAGCTAATTTAATTTATTTATTTATTTTATAATTAATTTCCTTTTTGAGACTGGGAATCGAATCCACAATCGGTCGTGTCTACAGGCACACGCTTGTACCCCTGCGCTACGACTACCCATTTGCAATTCAAAAAGTATTTTGACATCACAGACATTTACTTCAAATTTATTTATAGAAACTTTCAAATGTCACATTGTAATATTCTTGACAAAGCTGGGCACCATCTGACCGTAATCAAGATAGTTGTGGGTTTGATCCCCACTCGGAACAAGATGTGTATATGTAGGTTAGGATTTTCAGGTTTATTTTCAGGAAGACATCTATTTTAAAATGTTAATTCATACAAAATTTACAAGAACGCCAAGACAAATAAGGCACTAACAATAAATCAGAGGCAGTCGTAACTCAGTGGGGAGTCGGTGCAATCGCCGTACCTGCACCTGAGCCGAAGACGCTGGTGTGTAATTGTCTTTACTTCCATGATCTATTTTGTTTTTGTTTTGTTTTTTTTTTTATTTTGATATTTATTACTAATATTTCTTAGGGGGTGCAATGGGATAGTATTCGACTGTGACGGTAAGGATGTGGGTTCGATATAGTCTTACTCTAAGTCTCGATTTCAGGGGAAAAACGGAGAGACTTGACGGTAGGTTCTTTTAGCCTATTGCTATATATAAATATATAAATTTATATATATATAAATTTTCAAGACGATTCGAATTGTGAGTGGGTATGTACGTACGAATACGGTTTGGCAGACAACAAAAATATCCTAGATACGGAACCCCAAAAAAAGACTAATAAAGATATTATCATCGAGATAATTCCACAATTGATTAATAACATTATTCGGCTCATTTCTTTGGTTTTTTTCATTTAGTATTTTAAATATAAAACAGAAGAGACAACCGTTAAAAAAAAAGATAATTAATAGAAAAAAGGAAAGAAGAGATAACCGTTAAAAAAAACCAAAAATATTAACTTAAATAAAAAACTATTCACAACATACTATTTTAGATTCACAACATTCCAACTACTATTAATCCTTCTATACTAAAAGCTCCATGCTACAACTGTAGAATAGAAGTAATTCACGATGTATGTATATATAAGGGTCATTTACCTGTCTTCAGACGTGTAATGACAACTGTTGGAGTTCCCATTATTCAGGAGTAAAGGGTGGCGTTGAGATACGACGCGCTAGCGCTATCATCACACGAAACGTGCTTGTAAACTCAATGGATGCCTGTGTACTTTGGTAAATGGATATGCTGCTAATATTATAAATGTGAAAGTTTGTCAGAATGAATATTTGTTCCACTTTAACGCAAAAACAGTATGGATTTAGAGGATACTTTACAGTTATGACGTTTATATATATATTACAATATGACATAGGCTACAATTTATGTAAAGATTTTGTTTAATTTAGCTATAATATAAGTACAAGCGGGTGAAGCCTCGTGTGTGTCGCTTGAAAATTAATATATTATAGGTAGCGTTGTATATAGATAATTAATAGGTATATTTGTTTTAACGCGCTTGGAGGGTTTCCAAGAGGCTTGAGTTCCAGTCCTGTTCATATAAAAATTAAAAAAAAATATATTTTGTTATCCTTTAAAAATAACGTAAACCAATATGGAATTGAATTTTGTGAATTCGTTTTCTTTACAGCGGTGATAGGAAAGTTTCTCTCTGCCATATGTAAAAAAAGTAAAAATACGAAAGGAAATAAATTATAAATATTTCATATAAAAAATGTCATTATAAACTTATATTTGTAGTTCATTTTATGCTAATAAGTTTTGCAAACTCAATTTATATTTCCCAATCACAATCCTGAAATTGGTACAGAACCGAGGCCGCTTCTGTCTGAAGTCTGACTCGCGCTTGACCGGTTATTTCTTAAATACACTTAAATAAACCTTGGTATATTTCAAGCGGACGTAGCCCCACGGGGGCCGCTAGTCGTTAATATTTTTATATGAATATAGACACGTATTTGTATAATGTGAATATAATAATTCCTATATTAAGGTTGTTATTAACGATCACTTGTATCATTTTCAGGGTCGAAACGTGTCTTTTGGTAACCGTCCAAGTCCTCTAGTCAATAGAGCCACACGTTCTTATAGAGCTAGTATATATAGTGTAGATAGACGAAAATGAACAAATCAAAAGATTTTTTCGCTTAATACACAAGATTTATTTTGAAATAAGAGGCCACTCGTGGCGCAGGGCCACAAAGTTTGATTGTAAATGCGGCTGAAATATTTGCTTAAATGTATATTTTCATTTTTTAGCTCTGGCGTCGAGGCAAATTGCGGTGTTGAGTTCCCCGTTTTACCCCGAATTTTTAAGCCGTTGCGTGTTGAGTGCCGGAAACTCAACTCTGCTCTTGCCTTGTTACCAAAGCGAATAAAAGATATATAGAAAATATTTATTATATAAATAATATTTTTTCCCCCGAGTTAGGATTGAACCCACAACCACCGTGTTTCAAGTAACACGCTTGGGCCACTGCGCCACTGCGGCCTCATGATTGGAAAGAGAGGCATAGAATTTCGCTACGTAGGAGGGAGTGTCGTAACACTTAGTTCTCTCTGATACTATGCTTAATGTACGAGGGGTGAAGATAAAAAAGAGTACACCATATAAACAATTCAAGGTAGATTAATACAGTACAATATTCATCAAAAATACTAATATTTATTTATTGTAAGTCTAATACCCACGTACTTCAGTATTTCACGCCGAATGACATGTTTTTGATTTATACAGTCCCCGAATATTATGAAATACTGGCTGCTGTCGCTGTTTCATGTACGAAATTTATAAAATGTATGTAAAGCGAAATGTGCACAATGTACATGCGTAATGGATTCTATAGTGATTAATTTTGTTTATAGATTTACTTTATAACTAATAAAATAACCTAGTGTGACAATACTCTGTTTCCTACTTATTTTACTTATGATGTAGAGTGGTGAAATGCAACTCTACGTTTTATTTTATCACGGCGAAGAAATGAGCAAAAAAAATATCACTAATTCCCGTCCGAATCGAACGAACAACCACCGCATGGTCAGTTCGTGTTGATTCCCATAAACTACGTATTAGATTTACTATTTAATGTTTATACAATCAACACTGAAATGTTGTTATTTGAGTGGATATCTGTCTCTCGTTCTTCGAGTTCTAATTAACTAGAACGCAGTAATTTGTTAATAGCAGTTGTTAGCCGTATACACTCGATATGTTAATGCTTTTCTGTATTACGATGTTTACTTTAGATTTATAAAATTTCCACTTTATCTTTGTTTTTCTTTTTGTTGTTTGTTGTTTAAGGATATTTTCTATTTTACAATATTTACTAGCTTATTATTTTATTATAGAGTTAGATAGAGCACCATGGAACTTTTGTTATTTTTTTTTTGGAAAAGAAAAGGCAAAAATTTTCACAGATTATTGGATCCTCAATAATCCGAACGGCTCTACGTTTTATGAGCCGTTCGAATTATAGAGGCCAAAGATGAAAATAGTACTCCATATGAAGATGAACCTGGGCCCTATATAGGGCCAATCGATGTTTTGGTGTGAAGTACTGTCTCGCTCTGCTGCCAGTTTCTTAGAGGCCAACTTGGGCTTACTTTCCAGGTGATCGTGATACTGGCAGTCACTCAAAACATTAAGGCCCGATATGCTTATACTATGGCTATGAAGAGAGTGTTTTGAAAGTCTGGCGATACGACAAATATGATTTTTATAGTTAACGATCAAACTTGACGAGACATTTTCGAGGAATGCCTCAAAAAAAGACTCAAGTTGATTTCGCACTGAACGACGTTTTCCATCCGTCCGTTTAAACAACGCCCACTGTGCTATCATTTGCATAGCAATGAATGCTAGAATCCTCTTAAATGTCTTTGATATGCAGCAAAAACAGCGTAGGGGACATGGTTAGAATTGGACATGTATGCCCTGTCCTACTCCATCCCATCTCAATTCATCCTTTATTATCCTGTCTTGTGGGATCGTATCCTATCCCATCTTATCCTATTCTACTTTTATTCTTCTCGTTGATATACATAGATATCTATATCGATAAATAGAGCGTAGAAATTAAAGTACTAATTTTAAAAAATCTGCTTCACGCTGTATCAAGCACATAGCAGGGTAGTGAGTTTATTATAATAAACATTTTTTAAAGTGTTATTCCGCACTTAGGAAAGAAAAATACTTATTGAGAAAACATATTAAAAAGTTAAGGTAGTGGGATTTTAACCTATTATAAAAAATGTAAATATTAATAGTATACTCTCTTGTCAAACGATAATTCTAAGTAACTATCTTTGGGTATCAGAAATTTGTAAAAATCTTCCAATCTATACAGAGAGCCACAGGTTCAAATACCACTACGTTCAAATTCTTATACGTTTTCTTAATAAATAGGGAGAGAGAAACTAGTTTAAGGGGACCTAGTAAGACACTCCATTCTCCATTTTCCGACAAGTTTTTCGAGGCATTGCGTGGTGAGCGGTGGAACTAAACGCGCTCTTGCTTTGGTGCCACAGCGAATAAATTAAGTCATTCTTTCGGGTAACGAGCCCACAACCGTCGCGCTACAGTCAAAACCTTGCGCCCCTGCACCACGACGGCCTCTAAACGAATAATATTATTTTACAATAAATTTTATATTCTTCTGAATTCTTCTTACGAAAAATTGTGATGATTTAATTCTAGTACGAACAGAGATAGTCCTGTCAACCTGCAACAAGTTACAAGCCAGACGAGGCTCATCGTTAATGGGTTAAACTTGGCGTTCGTACAAATGGAAATTAATTACAGTTATTAAGGCTCTGTTGATAATTGTCAAAAGAATATTTTCAAATTGCGACATTGTTACAAGTTTATTTATTAGCGCAATTAACCAATGCTTTTGGAAATGCGATACCTTTTGGTCCAAGTCTCAAAGACGATTGGACTCTAATTAATTTATAAAAACACCACTCTTTTTATTAAGTACCTCTGCTGCCTGTCGATAATACTGGATGAAGGTGGTGGAAAGCGTGATGATCTCCCTGGAGGCCATATGTGAAGAAGTTGATGAAATGTTGAATGAAGATGTAGTGGAGGAGGCGAAGGAGGTATGCAGAGACCGTAACGTTTGGCGGACCGTTGTCTCTGGCTACCACGAGAAATAATAATATATATTTTTTAAATAATTAAAAATAAGAGAACTTTCTCTGCTTACTTTAATCCAGGAGATAAAATATATTTTTAAAAAGCCTTATTTATAACACCGTCGTAGCATATAAAGAGAGGAGAAAGAATGATTGTAAATATGATGGTTCGGGGGTTTGATTCGACCTCGATAGTGATTATATTTAAATCATTTTTAGTATAATCATTTCACGATCTGGTAGGCACAGCGTTAAGTTTCGCCATTAACCACGTACATTTGGATGCCTCCGCCAACCCTGTTATACAGTATAAAGTAATAAACCTGAAAAAAAATGCAGTTCATACATACAAAATATAAAAAAAACTAAATATAAATAAAAAAATCCAAGAACCGAAGTCAGATTATAATAGAAAGCAAATTTCGCATCTGCCTAGTAACTCCATATAGCCCGGCCTGGGCTATTCGGAATCCAGCTACGTTTCACATTGTCAGGTTTTATGTGCCCCGTGCGCTGCGACCCGTATAAATTTCGAGAACAATACATTGTAATTTACATTTAGGTACGTGACGTATGCGTGCGGTTTAGGTTTATAAAAGGTAAGGTAAATAGTCAATTTTAATAAAGGTAAATAGTCAATTTTAATTTAAAATAGTTTAAGGCTTAATTTCAGTTGGTAGATACTTTTTTTATAACTTCATGCACAGTACCCCTTGAATACAAAGTTCCCAAATTGACTAAGCCTGTAGGGAACCTTGGAACCTAGTGGTAAAATATTTTGTTCCCTAATGGGAACAAAAAAGTCTCTTAATAGAGACTTTCCCATCTTTCCCACTTTCCGGCCAATTCTGTAGGCATTGCGTGTCGAGTGGCGCTTTGCCTCGTTATCACAGCGAGGAAATGTTAATATTTAAATGTTTCAATAATAGAAATAGATGCCAGTCGTGGCGCACTGGTTGTGGGTTCGATCCCCACTCGAGGAAATGAAATATTTATTTACATTCATATTTTCATTTCTTCGCTCTAGTGTCGAGGCAAAGCGTGGCGTTTATTTCCGCTACTCAACACGCAATACCTCCAGAACTCGGCGAAAAGTGGGGAACGGAGTATCTTTACACTAGGTTCCCTCTGCCTACCTTGCTGTGTGCGGGATACAGCGTGAAGCTGATTCAATAATATATTTCCCTAGAATGAAATTTTGGCTGTATATCGAAAAGCATAGTGTTACTTGGTATCACTATGTTTTTAATATACATGTTGTTCATACATTGTCATTATTTTCACTACCACTTTCAAGAAAGAATGGAATGTCTAGACAGTAGGTTCTAGGTAGATCTACACCGTTATGTGCGGAATACAGCGTGAAACTCAAATAATAATATTTACTACCTCCTATATTTAAATGAGTAGAAAACAGCAGTTCGCATAATGTATTTTATATAATGAACTTACAACAAATACAAAATATACTAATACAGTTAAACTCGGAGCAGTGCCTGGGACTTTCTACTACGGGAGTAGGTTTCTGGGTTTCACCAACACGCGCCTTAGCAGTGGACTGCCTATCAAAGAACAACGTCGCCATAGCATACCTACTTGCTATGATATATTATAGATAATGTCTTCTTATCTACATAATCAGTATTATCGGTAAATATAACAAGATAACCTATTTTTACCATTTTAAAGTGTTATTCTATTATATCTATTAACTTAGGAAAGGGAAAAAATAATAAGAAAACGTATAAAAATTTGAACAAAGCGGCTTTTGAAACCGCACTCCTTGAAAATCATCCAAGTTGGACACTTCGAAAACTTGGAAAATTATCATTAGGTAGCGGTAATATTTACAAGTTGCTAACAACCTCTATATATATATATATATACATATATATATATATATATATATATATATATATATATATATATATATATATATATATATATACATATATATATATATATATATATATATATATATATATATATATGATTAGATTGTGTTATAGATAGTGATTCCCAACTCGACATAAATAATAAATTAAAATAAACGGAAAGATGAGAGCGAAGTGTATTAACACTAGTTTCTCTGTGTTGTGACTACTTTGTGCAGGTCAGAAGGAAGGGGAAATGAAGAAAAATATATCTAGGTATATAAAAAAAAGTAACGATTTTAAGCATCCAATATGGCAGTTTTCAAGTAAATATGAAAAAAAATATTTTAATAGTCTTGTAGATTTCTGTTTCGATTTGTCACTAACAATAGGTGCCGGTCCGACCCCTATCGTTAATATTCTTCCATAAAAACAATTAATGTGATTTATTGCAGAAATAAAAATTCTTAATGCCATTTCTGCTATTATATTCAATGGTATACCAAATAAACGTGATTTGTGCTCGTCTTAACGCGCTCCGCTTTAATAGAAAAAAGTAATATTGTTACAAAATATTACGGCATTCTTTATAAAAATACAAGCGATCCGCTCGCGACTTCGCTTGCTTTCACTACTATAACGAAAGTTTACGGGTCTTTACATATTATGTCTGTAGCTTACTCGTAGACTATTACTAAAATGAAAATTTTAATATTTTCGTATAGTCGTGGCGTAGGAGTACAGCCATGCGACTGTAAGCGCGACGGGTTGTGGTTTCGATTCCCACTCGAGGAAATGAAATATCATCATTATTTTGTTACAATTATCATTTCCTTGCTCTAGTGACGAGACAAGGCGAGACATTACGTTCCGCCTTCAGAATTCGGCTGAAAGTCGGCAACTGAAGTGTCTTAATGGGAACGCAATGTCTGAACACTAGGTTCCCATGTTACGTCTGCCCCTGCTATATACGAGATACAGCGTGAACCTAAAAAATAAAAATACTAATTAATATTTCTTAAATAATTTCTCTCCTTAGGGTAATGATCTACTTGACATTCTTGACCATAGTTACAAAGGAAAAACATTTACATTTCTGCCTTTTACACCTTGAATAGAAAAATGTTTACCTCCATAACTAGTATCACGGTAAACTATTTCTTTCTCCTAGCCTAGACGAAAGATTCATAGTTCTCCTTCCTTCACATTTTCAATTGTTCTGTATTAGTGGGATTGAAGTATGCTTCTGATGCTCAACTATCAATATAGTTACAGTAAATGTGGTGGCGCAGTGGTACGAAGTATGACTGTAAAACCGACTGGTTGTGGGTTCGATCTCCACTCGAGGAGATGAAATATTTACTTAAATTTATATTTCCATTTTTCGCTCTGGTGTCGAGGCTAAACGCGGCGTTGAGTTCTGCCACCTAACACGCAATGCCTTCAGAATTCGGCAGAAAGTGGGGAACAGAGTGTCTTAACACTAGCTTCCGTCTGCCTACCTTGTTGTGTGCGGGATACCGCGTGAAGCTGATTTTAAATAAAATTAATATTAATCTTCGTTTATCTTATTGTTTTTTGACTTAGACTCAAAGATTAGGGATCTTTTAAGGAATGTATTTATTACATATACGATTCGAAGATCCTAGGTGTCAAAGTCACGCCTTTTAGAGTACTAAACACAGGATACTGATACTCAGTGTCTTATGAGTGTAGTCTGCAACTTTTCGGTATGCATTATAAGTATGAACATCTTCCTTAAAGAAGAATCTTTATATTTTTCCAACTTGCTTTAAAAGGAATATTGAAAAAAGCTGCTATATTTTTACTATTTTATAGTACATATTAGTAAAAATGAGCGCTAAAGTTCAATGTACTAGAGCAGAAGGGAAGAAAACACAGTAGTAAAACAGTACTTATTATAATATTTTTATGAAAATTAGCAGAGATTCGTCGATACAAAAATTAACTTCAAATGCGGTGTACGGCCAATTTATACAATTTGCTCCCAGCCTCCGGCATTAAAACGTCAGCTGTCAATGTCAGCTGTCAGCTTTGGCTGGCATAACTGGCTTGGCTGGCTGGGCTTTGGCTGGCATATGCGGCTTAGCGTTACAGTACCATATGTGGCACATCGATTAAAATATGATTTGCTAATAATATATTTATTGTGGTAATATAAAAATCAAGTTACCTTTGTAAAATATGTACTTGGTTACGACTCATACAATTTTTTGAATTCAGTTTATAGAATATTTTTAATTTTCTTGCATTTACACAAAAGTGATATTTTCATACAAATTTTACACTTATCCTTAGATAAAAAGAATATCAACTACGGGTTGTATACGTAACGGTTTATGGTATACAGTTGTTAATTATCTCAATATCTATCGAGATATCTACAGGTGTCGTAGCAAATTTTACATGCTAATTATTACAGCCATAGGAACTATAAATGAACTTTAAACTCCTACATATGGTATTAAGGACATTGTAGGGTTAAAATAAGAAATACTAGGAATATGGTCGCCGTATTTAAAAAAAATATCTAAACTTTTTAAATTATTTTCATTCAAACAAAAAGAGGCTGTACAGGCTAGTAAATCACAAATGCGTCATAATTTTCCAAAGCTAGTCGCGTCACTCTATTGTAAACAAACACCTGAGCCCTTACTTTTAGGGAGCTCTTAACTTTCGCTACGATAATGTGAAATATGAAAAAGAAATGGGTGGATTTTTTAAGTGTATAATTTTTTTTTGTTTTTATGTTCTTCACTTCAAATTCAGACACTAAAATACTAATATTTAAATATTAACTACTTAATGAAAATTTTTTATCCACTCACCACGTAATGGGAAGTGTAGAACGGAGTATCGTAACGCTAGGTTCCCTCTGCCTACCCTGCTGTATACGGGAATACAGAGCGAAGCTGTAGTTATATATATGTATTTGTTATATACAAGTAACATTATACAAAGTAGAAGAAAATCTTGGTTGACTTTGAGAATATAGTATCGATGATATCAGTATCATCGCAGGAAGGCGGGTTACGTAAAAGGCGTGATGACTCTCCGACACCAAAAACTGCAAAAAGGTATGCAAAGACCGTTGTTTTTGCCGTTCATTCTATCTGGCTACCCTGCTGTAAAGATAAAGTGGAAAAAATGTGTTCAAACTCATATAAATATATTATTTAATAATCTAATTAAACTTTCACAACACTATCCTTGAAAAAAATATCGGAATTGGTTTATCGCTTTCAAATAGAAAAAGAATCATCAAAGCCAATCACCCAATCAAAAGGTTTAAGGTAACAAGCATAAAAAAGCAGTCGATTTAATAACCTCCTTTAAGAGTTAAAAACCAAGCCATTCAAGACGAAAAAAAATCCAATGAACAATTTCTACAAGGTATCTCAGCCCAATAGGTAATACTTAAAAATGGCTGAAATGTGGAGTTTAAAACTTTTAAAGTGTAAAACTTAAGCTAAGAACTGTTAAGCCAAGAGTGAATGCACACCAGTTACAATTTGCAGAAGCGTTTCTCGCACCCGGCTTTTATCAAATTCATACATTGTACTTGGAATTGGACTAAGCGGTGTGAATTTCCTAGATTATTATGCTTTACTTGGCTATTACTTTAGAGTAGATATTTCAAACTAAATTGTTAGAGGATATAATATATTATTATTATAGTAGTAATAATAAAGTGAGTATTTGTAGGAATGCGATCCGAAAAAAAAAATGTTAATTTCTTTTTTTTTGTCGCCCTTATAGTCGTCAGCAGTTTCACGCTGTATCCCGCACAGCAGGGTAGGCAAAGGGAACCTAGTGTTAAAACACTCCGTTCCCCACTTTCTGCCGAATTCTGGACGCATTGCGTATTGAGTGGCAGAACTCAACGCCGCGCTTTGCTTCGACACCAGAGCGAAGAAATGGAAATATAAATTTAAATAATAATTTATCACCTCGAGTGGGGATCGAACTCGCAACCTTTACAGTCACACTTTGTGCCCCTGCGCCACGACTGGCGCTTATAGTCTGCGCTGGACTTATTATTCTATTATGAATTATTTTCTATATAAGTATAATATATGCGTATGCAGACTAAAACCTAAATATGTGACGCATTTTTTTAAGCAGTTTTTGAAACATTCTATTAATAATAAACAAAAAGAATATACTTCTCTTTGATTTTCATTTTTAAGGTTCCGTACTTCAAAAGAAAAAAAAGAGAACCCTTAGGATCACTTTGATGTCTGACTCGAACGGTCGAACAACAATGTCTAGAGTATTAATTATGTTGTTATTATTTGGATAGAAAGTAGAGAACGGAGTGTCTTAGCACTAGGTTTTCCTCTGCGTCTGCCAAAAAGCGTGAAACAGTAAAAATATATCCTGAATTATATCCTTTCTGTCAAATGACTGCTACTCAGTATTTACCGCTTTAACCGCCATTCCAGTATTTTTTTTTCCGCGCTTAAAAACATCTTTTTAACATTAAATCTTCGCAAATTGCACAAGAAAGTAATTAAAAGTCAGTCGGAGTTGGGACAAAGAGCGCATTTGCTTTATAAAATATTTTGCTACTCTGTGCAAAACAAAATTAAATTTTAATCATATTATAATACTTAATGGTTGAGACCGAAAGATTATTTTTGGAAAACGTCTCGTTATTTATGTATGTATGGTTTTGAATATGGTGGCTAGGCCTTGACTTTTTAATATGTTTACAAGTGGTTTAATTTTTTTCCTCACATAGGAGGGTAGACAGGGGGATCCTGGGAATCTACTGTTAAGATACTTTTTGCCGTAAGAACTTAACGCCGCGCTTTGTATCGTTACCAAGCAGAGGAAATGAAAATATTAAATATTTTAATACAAGTTTTTCTCTTAAGTATATTAGAAACTCAAACCAATCAACATTTTAAAACTTATTTTACAAGATAAGCACAACCAAATCTAAAAAGCTAACTCTGTAGATTGTGATTTCTGAACTTTCTTAAGCTTCTAGCTATTTCTATCTTAGACTAAATTGTGACATAACAAGTAGTTTCGTCTTGTCATTTACCGAAATACCCGTGTAAAGTGCTTCCATTCTAGTCTTTAGGTAATCTGTCGTGGTTAACTTCCGCTTTGAAGCTTAATTATATAGAGTATAAAGACGAAGTAGCGTCAAGTGCTTAGGTAAATAGAAACAGAATATGAAGAATTATGGGCTCGATTCAAATTCGGTCCGAATTTAATTTAGTTTAATTTTTCTGGTTTTATAGATAGCGTCCTATTAAAAACAATATAATAAATATTAAAAAAGTTTTATATATATATATATATATATATATATATATATATATATATATATATATATATATATATATATATATATATATATATATATATATATATATATATATATATATATATATGTATATACACACGGAGTCTTTAAGTGAATGGACCAAAGTAATAGCTCATAAGTTTCAATATCCATGTCAAATAAAAAACGGTGAAATAACACCTTGCATCTCAATATTTTGTCAAAAAAAATTGAGATGCAAGGATGAGAGATGCTGTCGCCTGTTTTTTTAGACCTGATAAAATAAAATACTATGTACTGACATATATTTAACTATTATTACAGAGAACGCGCTTAACGCAATTCGATGGCGATCCTTATTATTGTTTTTTTTTTCATTTAAGACTAAATAAGACTAACATAATGTTACATAACCATTTCTAAGGAATGTCGCTTCATATAAAATAAAGTAAATCCGACGAGTAGATCCAGAGATCTTAGCGTTTAATCAAACAAACAAACAAACTCCTCCACTTTATTATATTAGTATAGATTCCTAGATTCCCTCTGCCAAACCCGAAAATGTGCGGAATTTTTAATGGAGCCGAACAAGAAATTGACAAAATCACTGAACAACAGAATTTATTATATAAAAAAATGACAATAACAGCTTTTTCATATTTTTTTTCTTCGAAATTGAGATAAATACTTCAAAAGTAATAAACATATAATGTCGGCGTGATAGCGACTCAAGTATTATTTTGTGTGCAACACAAATTATTGCGGACAAAGCGGCGTTGGTGTTACGCTTTGTAAAAGAATGTTTCTTATGTTCTATTTTAAAATCTCTATACAAACATTTATATTTTAGTTTAATTTTACTTTATTTTATGTTAGTATAATTTCAAATTTTAAATTTTTTAAGTAAAATTTACTTTATGTTAGTATAATTTTACATATGTCTTATTTTCTTTTAGCTTCACGCTGTATCCCGTGTATTGTAGTGTAGGCAGAGTTAACCTATTGTTAAGACACATCGCTCATCACGCACCGCCCAATTTTTAAGGCATTGCGTTTATCTTTTTACCGAATGACAGGAAAACGGGAAAACGGAAGTGTGTGAAGTTCCTATAAAAGAGTTTATTTGACCAAGCGCGTCAATGTTACTCTGTTATGAAAGATAAATCGAAAAATAAACAAAATATAAACACAACTAAAATATGTTATAATTTGTGGAAATATCTATAAAAGATTTTGTTTTATTGAAAAGGCTTACGTTTTAATTAAAAGAGCCAAAGCAGTACTTAACATCTTCATCATTTCTTGAAGAAACTTGTTTAGAAATTCAATCTATAGTTAAGTGCTTACAATTTATTCAAAGAATATTGTATTGTTTTAATGTATTTGGAAGTACTATAAATATGTTTTTTTCTAGCCAGGGGAGATATTACTTTCTTCTTTATTTGTGACTAATTAGAGATATTTCGTATTAAAGATTGTGAACTAAGGTAAACAACATAATATAAGGTAAGTAACATAATATAAAAAACCTTGTATAAAAAAAAAACCTTTATTAGAATTAACTAAAAAGTGAATATCAAATAAAGGACAATTATTTGTTCTAACTCGATACGATCTCTTGTAATCATTAGTTGGTGCGCTTGCGCATTGTTGACCATCTGCTGTTGTACTTTTGAGTTCATTTACTTCGTTTTCACGATGAAGATGGTGAACAAAGTAAAGAGGGATAAGTCGGTCTATACAAATAACAATACAAAAGAGGGTACGGGTCACCTAATGGTAAGTGATCACCGCCACTTACGAAAAAAAAAAATTACACATATTCTGTGTGAAACCAGAAGAGCTATAGGAGCATTCCCGTCCTTTAAAATGGAAACAGATGTTTTAACAACATCTGTGTTATTTTTCATTATTTTTTAAGATTCATTTATTTTTTATAAACAAGTACAATAAATAGCTCTTTTCATTCATGCTAATGTACTTAAAGATCAGACAAGGAGATCACTTAAATTGTATTATATTCTAAACGTGACTACATTTAGGCTGGCACTACGCCAACTGTATCAACAGGTCAGCACCACATTTATTATGATATCAACCTGTGTTTTGTTACGAAACCTCTAGAAAAAGTCAACAAAGCTATTGATACATTCATATTATAATGGATAAAAGAGAAGAATATTATAGATATGTTACGTACTGTGGAGGCCAGTCATGACGCAGGCGTGTGACTGTAAGCACGAGAGGTTGTGGGTTCGAACCCCACTTAAAGAAATTAAATATTTAATATTTTCATTTGTCAGTTTATTAAGGTAAAGCGCGGCGTTAAGTTCCGCCACTCGACACGCAATTCCTGCAAAATTCGGCGGAAACTGGGGGGCGAATTCATCGTCGTAACAATAGGCTCCCTCTGCCGACCCTATTTATATATGGTATAAAGCGTGAAGGTGAGAAAAAAATGTAATGTCGTAAAAACAGATTTCGGTAAAAAATGTTGCCGTTCATTATGAAATGGGAAGTTGATTTTATTTCGTATATTCCAAGCAAGTAAAACCGCTAGAGGAACATGAAGCCGTTCACTCTCGTATAGCATCAAAATTTATAATCTTTGATGTCCTTTAATATTATATAGTAGTTTTTTTTACAGGCAGAAGGAATCTAGTGTTAAAACATTACGTTGCTCACTTTCCAACTAAACATCGAGACGTGCTGTGGTGGGTGCCTCAGTTTAATATTTAGTTTTAAATTTTTGTTATATATATTATGTTACAGCAAGATGTTCTTTCGCATAGTAGTGAAGGCTGAGTGAAACTACACACACAACACGCAAAACTAGAATTTGGCGGAAAGTGAAAATCGGAAATGTCTTAATGGCAGCGGAGTGTCTTAACACTAAATTTCCTCTGCTTAGCCTGCTGAGTGGGGATACAGCGTGAAGCTAAAAAAATAATAAAATGTACTCGGTTCATTAACTATAAATTATGATCGATATTTAGAACATTAAATTTGCTCACATTTTTATATACTAACATATATTTATAAGTAAACAGACAGAGATCTACAGAATTTCTAAAGGCTGACTGACCTGTTGAACATCGGGCGTTCTGCCAAGTATCTGTGGGCTTTTAAATTAATACTAAAATCCCATGACAGCTTACCGCATTGTTATAGAATGGATATAGTATAATAAATTCATGAGTTTGGGTAAAACAAAGGGTAATTTATTATTATTTTACGACTCCTCTTATCGGTGGGCTTTTACTAATATGGCCATATATTGTTCTTATTTGAGAGAATAAACATATATTGTTCTTGTTTTATTTTATAGTAAGTACTAGGTGATGGTTATCGATTGTTTAAATATCATAAAAACTGGTCAAGTGCGAGTGGCGCCCGCCGAGGGTTCTAGTACTAATTTCATTATAGGTCCACGGGAACATTACATACTTAGGTTTGCGTATACACTCATTTTTTTATTAAATGAACTACACATATCCTGTTGTAATGATTTTTTAGTATAAGCTTTCATTATTTTCTTAGTTATTATATAGAACCCTACAAAATATTTCATTACAACTGCCAAGAAGTGTTATATTTTTAATAATATTCAAATATTCAATTTTTACTTGAAATATAAAATCTAGACCGACATAAAAATATTTGTTTTTCGTAATAGGTATTTTATTTGTAATCAATATGCATATTAACTTAATTTTGACTTTAAAATTTAAGTAAAATTAAACAAATGTTTCTTATTTTATAGTATAGAAGCGTTCAACTTCAGCTTCTGCCTTTATCAAATGAAAGACTCTTAGGAGTTGTATATAATATTTATTGACATATTCTGAGTGCCCAAGATAACTGACTGCAGATTCTGTGATTTAATTTGAAACGTTTAACGTCAAATAACAAAGCGTTCCCCAATAAATGGATAGCCAATACAAAAATAATTTCATCTAGTAGTTCTCGAGTTTTCAAAGAAACAAAATATTCAGGGCTATAATTAGTATATTAGCAGTATCGATACTGTTGGGGACAGTGTCCTTTGCCTACTTCAGTTAGAAAAACTGTCAACCCTAGTGCTGGTAAGAACTGATGAGGACTGTATCTTAGGTATAGATATTTGGTTCACTTTACTTTGCGTTAGTCTAAAATTAAGGTTGCCCAAGAATTAGAATACTAAAATAAGTGAGGATAAGCGTTCCGCCGCCATAGTGCACTACTAAAGGTGTATTACGAGTACGGTAACTATAAACACGATGGTTGTAGATTCACATTCCACTCAGAGAAAATAATTATTTTAATTTTCTCAGTCTAGTAAATACAAAAAAATGCCGCATTGAGTTTCATCACACAACTCATAACACGCAACACGCAATGTCTCAAAATTTGAACACTCGGTATTACAGACTGTATTGGGTTATATTATAAGCTAATATACTATAATTACATTATACACATGTATAGTATTGACGTCTTAATACATGCACAATATGACAATACTATCTAAACCATGCTGACATTATGAAATAGTTGCAGCATAGCCCGCTTTAGTTTATGGATATTACATATTTCGTTCGCACGATATTCCCTTTATTAATTACTAATTTCCACCCGCAACTTCACATGTACATGGAAAATAAATATAATATTGAGGACAATAGTCCGTGTAATAGAACTCAAAACAATGATTTGTATTTTTTTTTAGTCTACCTGTTCGTCTGTGTGTTTTTGCACGTTATTTTCAGAAACAGTTAAACCAATTTAGAAGCACTTTTTACTATGGCAAAAAACATACAGTATTTGTTTTATTTTAATTGCTTCACATATAGAAAGTTATGATAATTTAAATTATTTAGTTTCATAAAAATGTTACAATTTTTTAAATTGTTTTCATTAAATTGGCTGAAACGCACGAAAGTACAAGTTCAAGCGACCGACGCCGCGAGCGGGACTTAGTTTAAGAAAAAAATGTATAATCATAATATAATCATATTGGTAACTTATGTACGGAGCTCAATATTTCTCTTTTACTAGCTTCAGCTTCATCTAATTTATATTTACAAAATGTAAAAAATTTAAAGTAATTCTGTCATGTCACCCTCGCTCGTAAGGTCAATTAAATAGTTAAGGGCTAGTTTGACCGGTTACGAATAAATTTAAATATTTATACTATCTAACGTACAGACGCTACTTATAACTGTTTTTCTATTTCACCATCAATCTCCCTGACAACTTATCTGGTAGACAATAACCACCCACTTCATAGTTGACGGAACGGTCAAACGCAAGTTTTGAGTTTCGTTACTGCTTTAATTATTATAATATATATACAATAAAATACTTATGAAAATTGTTCTATTAGAATACTTTTTTATTAAAATAGTTCACGTAATAGCAATATAATCAAAGAATGAATATATTAAATAGCAATTTATACGATTTGTGATAGTAAATATTTTTTTGTTTGTCACGTCTGTATGTCTGATTACATTTATACGTATATATATTAAATAGTACGTATTAAATACTAGGAAGAGATTGGCCCCTCTTCGGTCAATGAAATCGAACTTCATATTTTCTTTAAATATATACGTAAACCAGAAATAACAAGATAATTCTATATTAAATAGATGGTCACGGGTAGACTGACCACGGACTACTGTAAAGTGTTCGAAACGTCGGGTTTCCAAAATGTAAAAACCTTAAATATACGCGATTAATCCGGTTAAATTAGTTTCATTTAATATGTGTAATAATCGTGAAAATCAAAGAACTTATTAAGATAATTCTAGAGCGATTTTGAGTTTGAACTACTATGCCATGAAATTTTCCTATAAGATGTAAGCCTATATATAGCCTTTGTTTCTATCTCCGCACACACATCTCTATTCATAAAGTTGGTAGATTGACCTTAGTGATAAATCTTCCCATTCTCTGATTACAAAATAGTTTGTAGCCTCTAAAGATAGCTGTAGACAGATTGCGTTATGGGTAACGCAGCATTTAATTATTTCATCTAATATTCAATATATATATATATATATATATGTATATATATATATATATATATATATATATATATATGTATATATATATATATAACACACGAATGTCGAATTACTAGCGAATAACTTCGTTTACGTGGACTAATAAACATCAAATCGGTGTTTTTTCTAGTTAAATAAGGAACATCGATTGAGAAATTTTGTCCCAGTTTTTCCATATACACCTCAAGGAACCGGAATACCAAACATCAGCTTCTACGGCCAGTAATTTCTGAGGTGCGTTGTCCATTAGTATGGTCATTTCATTTTTTTTCTGCCGACCTCTGTCGACCCTACAATATGCTACATGCAGATCACACATTACCAGGTCGGCAGAGGGAACCTGGAAACCTAACCTGGGAACCTGGGAACTAAAGACACTCTGTTCCCATTCATCCGTCGACTTCCGGCATTGTATGTTGATTGGCGGAATTTTACGCCGCATTTTGCCTCGACACCAGCTAGGTTAAAACTCGTCGTATAATTTAAAAGATCTAAGTGAAAGTTGGTAGAAAGCGATTTTGTTTTATACTACCTTTAAGATGAAATATATATGAACAGTATCTAGAACACATTTGTTTTATGTGGGAAGCGACATTGTTTTATACTATGCATTCTTCAACATATAAAAAAATGTGAAACAGTTTCCAGTGGCTAAAAAAAACATTCTATTTTCATAGTAAAAAATATATAGCTTTATAGAAAATATTAATTCTTATATTATCAGCCTACAAGTCACATATCACTTGTCAATTGTTCTGAAAGCGTTCCGAGTGTGAAACAACCGGCGACGTTCAATTTCCTTTTTGGTTTGATATACAGATGTATTGTAGCCTCACAATGGTTTCCATTTTAAGGTAAAAAAAACATTTTTAATATCTATTTATATATATAATATTATTCGGAATTTGTAAACAAATATTTAAGAAAAGATATATCTTAAATGTACCTTATCAATACAAAACGTCGCCGAGTAAGCATCGTTACGTATCAAAAATGTGACACTCGAATATTCTTTTTATTTTCTATATTTCACAAAAATAATCCTATCCTTCTTTTTAATTTCTAATTATATGACATAATAATATTATAGTTATATCGCAGTAATAATAAACAATAGTCATTAACACTTAAATATCCTGGATAAATTTAAAACTACAGTTAACAGCCCAAGAACAACTTTAAAACTTGGTAAACTTTTGTAATTTGAGATACATATCTGCCTACTATTATCTGAGTACATGTTAATGGATTTAAAATTACTTTTTTGGTTTACACTGTATCCTGCACATAGAAGGGTACGCAGAGGGAACCTGAGAACTTAGCTTTAAGACACCCCGTTCTCTTTAAAAACATTTCCTTGACTTACACTTGATGTATTGCCTGTTGGGTGACGGAACTTAATGCCGGATTAAAAATTACTTGAGGACAATCTTTGTATTTTGAATGGTGGAGTTTAACGCCGGGCTTTTGCTTTTGTACCAGAATGATGAAATTAAAATATTAATAAATAATAATTCATCCCTTCGAGTAGGAATCGAACTCGCAACCGTCGTGTGACATTTTCTTGCGCTCCTGCGCCACGACAGCCTCATTTTCTATTTGATGAATAATATATAATTAAATAATCTATTACCAATATTAATCGAAGAATATAAACCACCATTCTGTATATACATGTACCGCCTACGCAGGTACATATGTTCGTGTCATTTTCGAATTTGCTCGTATAGCTCGTGGTCGCCAGTGCGATTCAATTTCCGCTAAGCCACTTGTAGGCTAGACGCTAGTACAATCTTGTTTAATTGTGTACAATGTACGTTCTGGATTTGGTCATGTGGTCAATTAACACTGGAAACAAATCCATTTCTTAATTCAATATTTAGATTCAAAATGATTTGAAGATTCACGTTGTTTTTTGTAAGCGCGTTGATATGAATAGTTTGAATATTATAATTTTTTTTATAGAAAAATTGACAGTCATTATTTTAAAGGTTTTTTCATAATTTATTATTTTAACTGTTTAACCCATTCAACGAAGCCCCATTTGACATTGTTAATTGATTTTTTTTAAAAATTTTATAATATTATGGCGCCCCAAAACTAGCTGTGCTAAATTTAGGTTATCATCATTTCTTTAGTGACACTCGAAAGGTCAAAACGAATTGATTGATGTAACATAAAGTCTCTACAAGGAACAATTAAACACATATATATACATGATCTAAGACATTACCATCATTTTGCTCTGCAATCGGGTAAAGAATATTGAACCGACAAATCAAAGATGACAAGAGTAAAAAGCTTTTCAGCGTACGATGTCCCACATTTTTAAATTTATCTGTAAAATATCATCCAGGGTAATTTCAATTAGGAGGGACTGTCAATTTTTCAATGTCACAGCCCATTTGATCGGCGCTCGCTTTAAATAAAACAAAGGCCACAGCGATGATAAGGTCATCAAAGGGCGTAATTAAATTAGGGCGAATAAAGCCCAGCTTTTAGGGATTTCTGTGAGGGCTTAACCCAAATATCCTTTTCTACGAGTATAAATGTATATTGTAAAGGCAAACGTAACGTTGTGTGTCAGTTCACTGATCTTCTCAATGTTTATTGCAAGTCTATTTTTATCAAGATACAGAGTTTACATTTGTAAACTGTACTAATGATTTCTTTTCAAGTGCTAATTACGTATAAAAAACTTTCTTACCCTACTTTCCCGCTGAATTATGGAAACGGAACTCAACGCAGTCAGCTGTCATGCCTCGTTACTAGAGCGGGGAAATGCAAGTATTAATATTAATAATTTTCATTTTCTCGAGTGAGAATCGAACCCATACATCTGTCGCGTCCTGTGTTGCCTTGTGCATACTGAGGTCATTATTTCTAGTGCCAAGAATACTTAATATAACATAACAGGGAAGGCAGAGGGAGGAAGAGGAAGAAATTCAACGCTGCACTTAGTCTTAGCAATGGTATGTGATACTAAAACTAGGTTCTCGCAGGCTAACATAGTACATGATAGTATCTTAAAAAAATTTAGTTATACATGTATTTTTTTTAATTCCTTAATTAATATGACGCGCGTTGTTATGAAAAACAACGCTTCAATATCAATTAACCGATACAAAATACGTTTATTTACTGTAGTGAATGATATGTTAAAATTTTAATGAAACTAACTCGTAAAAGCTTTTTAAAGGCCAAAGGGTAGGTCGATAAAATAGATATTGTTCACTTTTAAACACAGAAAGACAAACGCACGTAGTATAGAAACTTAAAATTATTTTTAGGAGTTGAATGTATATACGCTTTTCTAGAATAGAAAATAAAACAGTATAAAAAATAATAAAGGTTTTTTTATATCTGCAGATAAGAGGGTAGACAGAGGGAAAATTCCGCCGAATTCTGGAAGCATTGTGTGTTGAGTCTCGGAACTTAACGCCGCGATTTGCCTCGTCATCAGAATGAGGAAATGTAAATATTAAATATTTCATTTTCCTAGAGTGGAAATCGAATCTACAACCTGTTGAGCTTACAGTTGAGCTTGTGCTGCGGCGCCACGACTTACCTTAATAAAGATAATATGTACTTATTGAATATGGGCGTGAAAATAAGTATTCAAAGACAATTATTTTACCTTAACTAAGCTTCACGCTTTATCTCTAGCGCTTTATGTCTACTCAGAGAGAACGGAGCGCCAAACTCTACGGTCTTTACATACCTCTTTCGCCTCGTACACTGTCATTAACCTCTTCATAAATGCCCTCCGGGAGATCCTCATGCTTTTTACGTGACCTTCCTCCAGTATCTTTGATACTGTATTTTCAAAGGTCGACCAAGGTCTCCACCTATCTCTCTTACCACTCACTTTTCCATCATAAATGTTTGCCATTCTTTCATCACTCATTCGGTCGACGTGCCCAAACCAGCTGAGCACGTTTTTCTTCATCTGCTACAATTGTTTTGATTTTTATATTTTTATTTTTGTTTTTAATATGGCCTCTATTGAAAAACAGAACACAGTAATATGTGATTCTACGTAACATTCTAAATAAAAAAAGCAAATACTTATCCTCAGTATACCAACAAACCTGTCGAAGAATCGCACAAAATACAAATATTGACGTCTCAAAGCTGACTTCCAAATTGAAGCAATAAATCAGTCTTCCAAAAGGCAACCTTCATTAACTTTTCATTGTGATGAATTTATTAATCTTCTTATAAAATTAATTCTTAGACTTTTTAATCTAAAATATAGTACAATGTTTTTACTATATTTTAGAATAAAAAGTCTAAGAATTAATTTTTTAGAAGAAAGAGGAGTATAAGAAGTAGAAGCGAGCCCGAATCCCGCACATAACATGGTATGCAGTAGGAATCTGGGAAACTAGTTTAAAGACAATCCGTTTCCATTGCCACCGAATTCTGGAAGCAATGCGCGTTGAGTGGCGGAATCTAACGCCGCGATTTTTCACGTTAACAGAGCGGAAAATAGAACATATTTCATTTCTTCGAGAGGGGGGAATCCAACCCAGAAACATTCGTGCTCACAGACGCAAGCCTCCATATATTTAACCTCTTTAAAAAAGGAGTAATTACGTCATTGCTGCATCAAATGAACGATATGTTCTATAATACAAGTATCTCATCAGACACAACATTGTAACGTTCATAAGTATAGAAACTCAGAAGAAGTCTCGGAACACTGATTGCAGTGCCACTTAGGTCGTTTGTGGAACTCCCGCTCTGTATAAGTACCTACATTCGACATTTAGAGCTACCTAAATGAATGGAAAATTTTCTTGAGAATTTCACATTAAATTGGTATCAAAATCCAAAATTGTTTTAAAAATGTCGTTCTAATTTATATATTAAGCTTTTATCAGTATAATTACTGATTGAAACTGAGAACGCGTTGGATATTAGTTCAATTCTCACTCGAGTGCGGCGTTAAGTTCAGCCCATCAACACAATGCTTCGCTTCGGGCGCAAAATGGAGTATGAAGTGTTAAAATGAAATTGACAAAAAAAAACAACAACAACACTTGGTTCCCTTTGCCTACTCCGCTCCATACATACATGGACGTATTTAGTTAGTAAAATTTCTCGACTTTACACAAGACTATTCTGGGTCGGGCACGGCCCAGCCAGCCTCCCATTATTCCTACGTTTATGGCTACATGCGGGATACAATGTGAAGATGAGAGTTTCATCTGTTGGACGATGACGGTTCTAAGTTCGATCTTCGCTAAGATTATTTAATGTACTATTTTTAATATAATGCATGTTTTTGTTCATCATTTTGTTTATGTAACACTTAAAAGATCAAAATATAGGTGTATACTGGTGATACTAAGAATATTGTTTAAAACTTAGTATTTTCTTTAAAGCTATTTTCGCTCAATCATTATTTCAATATTTTCCTGCCCAAGGCGAATCTTAAGTTTTATATACATTCAAAGTCGTATTACGCGACCGCAACTCACCGGTTGCTCTTTCAATAATAAAAAGTAATCTCCTACTGTTTGTTAAGAACTTTCCTTTAGATTATCGTTGGACATAATATTTTTGATTTAAAATGCGCTTCAGAAATATAAAAAATATTTTTAATCATTTGGTTTTAAAAAAATATGTAATTCATTATTTAAATGTGGCAATGGACTATCGTAATTATAATTTTTACATTCACATATTCTTCGTTAGAGGCCAGTCGTGACGCAGTGGCACGAAGTGTGACTGTAAAACCGACTGGTTGTAGGTTCGATTCCACTCGAGGAGATGAAATATTTACTTAAAATTATATTTGCATTTCTTCACTCTGGTGTCGAGGCTAAGCGTGGCGTTCAGAAGCTTCCGTTCTGCCACTCAACACGCAATGCCTCCAAAATTCTACAGAAAGTGTGGAACGGAGTATCTTAACATTAGGTGGTGCCCTGCTGTGTGCGGGATACAGCGTGAAGCTGATTTACATATTTTTCGTTTATTATCTGTTTGATCATTCCAATCCTTTTATATTGTATGTTTTAAAAATATTCCAATCCTTTTCTAGTTCCAATCTTTGTTTATTGTATATTTTAAAACTAAAAAAATATCTTATTTTAAGTGTTAATTCAGACTTAAGAAAAGTAAATATTTGTTAGAAGAAAAATGTTACTATCTGAACATAGCGGGATTCGAGCCCGCGCCTCTTGGAAAACCTCGAAGCGCTCTGACACTAAGCCATATATTCCAATTCCTATTACTCGTCAGAATAATAGGAATCATAGTCATCGGATATCAGAAAAGCATAACGCGTATACATTATATATGTCTGACGCGCTCGTGTATTTCGATGAGACTTTTTTATTTTTTGAAAATCTATACCCGCTCGCTAAAATGGCACTTAACATAAGCTTTTATTTGTTTTAGGGCCTGTTCCTCACAATCCAATAGGACCCATGACGCTTTAGTAACTGCAAATTTATTATGTCCACCTCCCCTATTATAAATTGAACCTACAATTATTATAAAATTGAGGCCGTTGTGGACGGTTGTATATTCGATTTCCACTCGGAGAAATATTTAATATTTTCATTTCTTTATTCTGGTAACGAGGACACGAGGTGCCACTCAACAAGCAACGCCTCGAAAATTCAGCGGAAAGTGGGGAACGGAAGTGTATTAATGAGAACAGAATACGAGTATCTTAACAATAGGTTCCTAGGTTCCATCTGCCAACCCTGCTATGCGCGGAATACAACGTGAAGGTAAAATAAAAAGAAATAATTTCAAAAACAAAAAATCACAACGGTGATATACATTTTTCAACAACAAAATGTACGTTACTTTCCATAAAATTCGGCTTAATCAAATCATGGGCGTTGTAAACATCCAAATTGAACTGGAACAAATTTAAAAGATCGTAATCAGAAGTGAACGTCTCAATAATCAAATTGTATACAACAACACGCTGATCAAACGAGGTTGGCACATACAAATGTAGGGAATACGGTAGCACAATGGTTGTTAAAGTAAAATTCCCTATAAAAAAGTGGTAAACGTGTGGAATTGTATTATATTATAATTTTTTTTTACTGTAGGGACCCTCAAGGGATACAGAAAAAACGATCTTCTAAGTCAACGCAATCAAAAGATACGAGCACTTATGCATTGATTACTGCATTTTGTGTGAAACTCACCGCATAGAGTTATAGGTATTTCATAGAAAAAAAAATACATTACAAACTTATATTTGTAGTTCTTTTTATATAAAATGTCTGCAAATTCCCGCCAATTTACGTTTGTAAACTTTTGTATTGTGTACTTTCCCTTGATCTGCAATCCATTAATTGGTACGGAAGTCTCGGAGGGTGTGTCCAACTCACACTGAACCGATATTTGTTTTTATAGGTAAAATAGTATTGTTACTGTTTACATACATGTTGGTTATCTTATTTGTCCGTCGTTGGGCTATGCGACTTGATAGAAAAATCGGTTCATGCTTTTTATCTATTCCAAAGATATTGGGCAGAATTCAGTGTCGGAATACAACGCTGCGCTTTATTTGGCAAATATTTGAAATCGAGTACAATTTTTTATATAATTATTCCCCTGTACTGGGTTCGAACACAAGATTCCGCCATGATTTTTTCTATTTTCCTTTCTTTTTCTTCTTTTTATCTTTTCTACAAAATACTTGTAACTATAATAGTAGCAGCCACTAAGGATAAAAAGTAAATACTTAAAAATCACAATAAAATAATATAATTCTACCACCCCCGGCATTTAAAACCAGCGTGAAGTAGTGGCTTTATGCCACTGCGTTTCGCATTTCGCATCAGGTAATGCCGGGCCCCGGCGCCCAACCCACCTTTAAGGCCGGCAACGCACCTGTAACTCCTCTGGGGTTGCACGGGGTCGTGGGCGGCTGTAATGACTTACCATCAGGTGACCCGCACGCTCGTTTGCCGTGTCTTTTCCATAATATATATATATATATATATATATATATATATATATATATATATATATATATATATATATATATATATATATATATATATATATATATATTATGATATAAGTAAATGAATTTATATTAAAACCTTATACATTAATCTTAAGTATCTTTTAAACGGTAGTCGATTTCAAGTACTATTCGTAGAACAAGTCCACTTTGAATATCAAAAATGGAAGACAACAAGCTCCTTAATACAATCTCTTTATTGTATCTGAATATAAAATAAAATATGTTTTTTTTTTATAATAGCGGCTGAGCGTCTGATTATAAACTCGAAGGACGTCCGTAGGATTCCCACTCGGAGGAATGAACGCAGCGTTGATTTCCATCACCAAACACGCAATGTATCGAAAATTCCTCTGCCTACTTTGCTGTATGCGGGATACAGCGTGAATATATATAATAAAAGTATAAAGTATTTCTTTAATTTCCTAAATAACATCTCATGTCTATTGAAGCCAGTCGTGACGCAGAGGCACAAGTGTGTGACTAACACAACACAACATTTGCATAAACGCTACATTCGCACTCGAGGAAATGAAATATTATTTTAATTTCTTCGCTCTGGTATCAAGGCAAAACGCGACGTTGAGTTACGTCATTCAACACGTAATGCCTACAGAATTCGGTGGAAGGTGGAGAGCGGGGTGTTTTAACACTAAGTTCCTTTTACTTACCCTGCTACATGGGGAACACAGCGTAAAGCTAAAAAACAAAATGATCTCATGTCTAATTCTACTTTTTCACTTTTAAAAGCCATTCAGGGCTAAAGCCGTAGGCGGTGGCCTATATCGCCCACGCTATAAACTTTGCGTGTTATGCAAAAATGGACAGAATTCGAAGGACTATGGATATATAAAATATATATTATATTTCAAGGTTCACGATCCCAAGACAGGATTGTCGGAAGTGTCTTAATGAGAACGGAGTATCTTTGTACTAGGTTCTAGTTTCAGCCGCATGTAAATGAGCGTATATGCCCATATACACTCATTTTCTATAACATGAACTATAAATATAAGCTTATAATTATTATTTTTTTTAAATTTTATACCTAAACCTATAAATTCTTAATTTTCGTATTTTTTCCTTTATTTATATTGTAAATTCTCACTTCTTACCAAATTCCATTATTTTATATCTACGAGAACTACACTGTAGGTTTTGATTATACAACAAATTTCATACAATGCATAAATACTCCTATCTTTTGATTGCGTTGACTTACTAGTTTGTTTTTTTTTATGCTTTAAGGGATATATGGACTGGAATATTTGATATTAATTCCAGCTCGATACCACGCAAGAAAAATAGTCTTTACAGAGAAAAAACAACAAGACGGACGACTGATCGTATAATGGTTCCCTTTATTTATTTTAAGTAACTCTAAAACTCACATTCATGCACGTCAGCACCCACACACTCACGTACTCGTTTGTACATTTACATCTACAAATAAACGTGAAGCAAATAAACAAACTATAGTTAACCACTACGTTACAGTTAGACTAAGTGATTATAGTTAGTAAAATGCTTTTAAAACTTTTCAGTTAAAAATATATTTTCATCCACAGTCGGTTTTGTTGTTGTTGTTGTTATAAGAAAAGTTTATAGTTTTCCATTTTACGTTTAAAATTTTATTGTTGTTACGCGAAATCACGTACATTTTTTCACCTTTGGCAGAGTGACGATGTGTTTTTTTCACAAGGTTTTTTAAGTGTAAATATTGCTTTGTGATTTAAAAATGAAATGAAAAGCACATTTGCTGGAGCTTAATTATTGTCGATCTCACTTATTAATAGAAAAATATGTGTTTGGAGGACAGAGAAATATGCCACTAAAGGTTATTTCTTTACCTGTATTAGAATGTATCAATCAAAAAATACTCACTTAGCTAGCAATCGCATTTGTAATACTCGCGGGATTAATGAGGCTAATCGTTTACTTAGGATAAGGATAAAAAGGCTAATAATATTATATAGAAAAATATAGTTTTATTTATTATCTCAACTAATGTAATTAAGAGGTAAAAATTTTTTTTATAGAAAGATGACTTGAAACGTATTTAATTAACCAAATTCAAATGGTTCCCTTCTGGAAAGATTTCTCAGCTGTGTATTTTTAGATAAATTAAAGGTTGTAATTATGTCCTTCAATTATAATATTGTTAATTGAAATTTCATCATTAAAAATTATTTGAGAGGGTGTGACTGTGAACGCGACGGTTGTGGGTTTCCGATTCCCACTAGGGTATATGAAATATTTAATATTTTCGTTTCTTCGCTTAATAATATAAACCGCAATGGAATTTTCCACTCAATATAAAATATAAAATAATTGAGCTTTTGAAATTTTAAGTTACAATCTATGTAGCGTGTCAATTTATGAAAGTTCGAAACAATCCTTTGTTCTCTATAAATATAATGTGCTGTATCTACATAATATATAAATAAGACAATACGAGTATATCTAAAATTTCGAATAAACTGTAGAATAAACGTCGTGAACCACTGAGACCCAAGTTGATAGTGAAGAATTAAAAGTTATTGTGAAAGCGGGTCCATCGCAAACCACGTCCGAGTTAGCTGCAGGCTGCGGTGTTAGTGATAAAACTATTTTAATCCACTTAAAGCAAAATGGAAAGATTAAAAAGCTTGGAAGGTATCTCACGAAATGAGTGAAGTGAACCGGCAAACGCGCGTCAATTGTTGCGTTGCATTACTTAACCAGCACAATAATGAAGGATTTTTATATTGAATCATTACCTCGGAAGCGCTAATCGCAATTGCCTGAATTAATATGAATCTAATGAAGTCCTGCGCCAAGCGAACATGGACTTAAAAAAGATACTTGTAAGCTTTCGGTGGATTAGACCTGGTGTTTTTCGGTACAGTACAAACGAGGCTGGTCAATCGCTCTACGCCACGACTACGCTAGACCACACCACAACGGACGGCTACTAAATTAGAAGAGCTTCAATTGGGATATCTAAGATAACCTTTGTTTCAGAATTTTGGTAGTTTTTTCCAGGGAAAAAACTACCAAAATTCATTTCAGATTTTTTTCAGAATTTTGGTAGTTTTTTCCAGGGAAAAAAAATTAACTCCGTGCAGTCCAACCCACCTTCAAAGATTTTATTCATTCTCGTGCTAGTGGTTTGTTTTAGTAAAAGATCAATGAACTACCTATGAGATGGAAAAAGTGCATAGATAACAATAGTTCATACTTTGATTAAATATATATAATATTTTAGAACATATTTGACTTTAGTTAGGGATTTGTATTCGAGCATAGCAAATTTAAATACCATTTAAATACAAAATATATTATAAGACTACCCTAGAGTGGTAGAGGAAAGAATTTGAGGACACCGATTTGCGACACTGAAGAAAGGTAACATGAATAGCGCGAGGCGTCTCAGAGGACATGAATGATGAAGTTCATGACAGTGGACGAAGTGAAAGAAGAATGGACAAAGAGAGACGATTGCGCTCCGTTCTCTCTGGCTACTCTGCTAGGGATAAAAAGTGAAGATAAAAAATAACTATATATATATATATATATATATATATAACTATATATATATATAAAAATAACTATATATATTTTGCCGTGTGATCCCGGCCTAGAATAGGATCATCCTGGTACTGGTGGTGTCGTATGAGGCGACTAAAGTACGTGTGGTAGAGTCACGTCGCCAGCAATGGCAACACGCATGGGCAGACTCGACCGGATCATTACCACCCCCGGCATTTAAAACCGGCGTGAAGTAGTGGCTTTATGCCACTGCGTTTCGCATCAGGTAATGCCGGGCTCCGGCGCCCAACCCACCTTAAAGGCCGGCAACGCACCTATAGCTCCACTGGGGTTGCACGGGGTCGTGGGCGGCGGTAGTCCCTTTCCATCAAGTGACCCACACGCTCGTTTGCCGTGTTTTTCCATAAAAAAAATAAATAAATATATACAATATATATATGTTTATATATATGTGTACGTATTTACGTAGTATTCACATATTTTATTCAATTTAAAAGTTTATTCGGCAACAGCAGAGTGGCCCGTAAGCAGTGCTCCACAACAACCTACTACTTTAAGTTCCAACGTATAAAGTCGAAATAAAAACACGTTGAAATGTAACCGTACGTACAGACGAAAAAGTTTATGGAATTTAAACTGGAACTGCAACATGTTTCGCTGAACATACGTACTTCGAATGTTAAATAACAATTATTTTTAACTAAGATTTTAACTTATTTTTATATTTGGTTTACATGACTGATAAATACTTGAGTATTATATAAATAAGATTATATTATTAGCTTATGAATACTTGTATACATTTGTTTGTATACAAGTATTCATAAGCTCTCTTCTGTCACTGAATGATTGACTGACACAAAATGTTCAATTCTGACTCCTCCTCCAACACTAGTTTGATAATTTGAATTATTGAATATATGTTTTTTTTTAATATAAAATTGAGAAAACTGAAATTCTTTTATTCGTTCGTCCTTGAGAATATTTAAAATAGAGTGTGTACTGTAGGTGGGTAGAGTCTTTGAGAAAAATGAAAATGGAAATTGAGGGACTGTGCTATATTTTCTTGTTAAACCGAAAATCAATTTATAAATATTAATAACAATAAAATCTTTAGCTATAACGGCTTTTACACATTTTTAATGAAATCATTTTACTTTTTTCTTTGTAGAGTTATGTGGTATTCGAAAATACGATTTTGTTCGCCTGATGTGTTACTTATAAATTAATTATTATTTTTAAATTAATTAATAATTATTTTTAATTAATTATTATTTTTAAGTTATTTATAAATTAATACAATAAAACAATATTTTAAAGTAGCCACTGATATGAATGTCTATTTTTACCCAGAATAAACGTGATTAATCCGTTTAAAATAGTTTAATCTTACATTTATCAATGATAATCCCTGTGAGAATTGTAGATTAATTATTTTTTTTGGCTGGCCAATTATGCCAAACACGCTCATTTTAATTTCGGACACAAAGATTATATATTTGTATGGATATCATTCTGACTTAACACATATACATATTTTTCATTTTCACACTTTATCTGGAACCAACTCTAAACTCAACTCAACATCAACTCAACATTTTAAATAAAATTTATGCAACTCCCTGAGTGGATATCGAACCTATTACTTTCACATTGTTAACTGTTAGATAGTCTCAATGTAATGTAATATTTGAAAGAAAAAAATACATCATATTTTGTTTATAATCATAACAGAACCAAATATTTTAATATTATTAATAATACGATAAAAATCCTAGAAACGTGAAGCGTCAAGCCCAGAGGCATGATTAACGATTAAATGTCAACAGTTCTGACCTCGAAAATTGATTTTCCTAGCTAATTTGAATCTTATCGGTTTTTTTCTGTTAAGAAGTTATAAGTTGCTTGTTTCACAATATTTTTTATTGATTTTTTTTTGTTTTATTTATTATTATTTGATATTTTCTTAGAAGGGACCATCGCCTTGGCGTAGTGACTGTATCTATTAGTTTAAAAAATCATAATTATCTTTTCTCTGTGTAATTCGACGGAAAGTAGGGAACGGAGTGTTCAGAGGTTCTCTCTGCTTACCCTGCTGTGTGCGGGATACAGCGTGAAGTTGATCTTTTTCTATCTGGTGACTGTCAAAACGCGGCAGTTAGCTTATACATCCAAAATCCAACAAATATTTAAATAGTATAAATAATGGATAACAATGTGATTCTTTTTTCTGTTTAAAAAAATAATATTTTTATATTTTATCGAGTTTGTTGAAGTTGACACTCGTGGCGCAGGGGCATTAGTGTATGACTGTAACGCGACGGTTAAGGGTTTGTTTCCCAGTCAGGGGAAATAATTATCATTTCTGAATATTTTGATTTCCTTGCTCTGGTACCAAGGTAAAAGTGCGGCGTTAAGTTCCGTCACTTAACCTTCAATGTCTCGAAAATTCGGTGGTATATTTGGAAAAAAGTGGCCTAACACAAGGTTCCCTCTGCTTACCCTGATGTTCGGGATATAACGTGAAGCTAACAAAAAACGGAAAAAAAACGTTAAAAAAAAGTCAATTAATGCAACAAAAAGAATCCAAAATAATATATTAACCAAATTTGAGTATTCAATGCGCTATTTCATACTTTAGCCAGAGTCGTTCTGTTTTACGACGTCATAGCTCTATCTCTAAGATTATCTTATACTCACTTAACAACGCCCATTATGTTCCATTGAGCGGACCTAAAAACCCTGTAGACTTTTACACGAATTCTGACTTCTGTAGTACTTTTTGTGTTCATTTAGTGTTCGAGGTTGATTTACTGTTTTGTTTCGCGATGACATTTTTTTTATAATATCCTTTAATATACGAGCGTTGATTGTTATTTTATTTTATAAATATTAAGCCAAGCCATTTTTAACTGTAACCGCTGCTGTTGTGGGTTTGATTCGCACTGGGGGGAAAATAATTATTTTTATTTTTCTCTGGTAACAAAATAAAACGCGGCATTGAGCTCGACTCCAATTCGATATGCAATGTTTCCAAAATGAGCCAAAAGTGAGGAACAGGGTCAGCTTTCCTCTATCTATTTTAATATATGCATAATCTAAAAGAAGAAAATATTTTTTATACTTATATAAGTTATTAGATAATTATAAAAATAAAAGAAAATTTAGTGTTGTGTAAGTTCGTTCTTCATTCTACATTAATTTATACGTCGAAACTCAAAGCCAAAGACTAATATTAATATAGAAAAGTAAAATACAATATTAAGATCAATATGTTGTGGGTTCGACCCCACACAGGATTCCGAAGGATTTCGAATAAATAAAATTTGATATGTATATTTAAATTTATATTTTCATTTCGTCGTTTCCTTGGTGTCGATGCAAAGCGCGGCATTGAGTTCAAAATTTGGCAGAAATTGGGGAACGGAGTATCTTTACACTACGTTCTCTCTGCCTACCCTGCCGTGTGTGGAATACAGTGCAAAATTGATTTAATACTTTTTTTTTTGAATAAAACAGTATTTATTTTCTATTATATATCCAAAAATAACAATGTGTTGTTGTAAAAATGTATTTAACTGAGATGGTCTAATTTAAACTTTGTCCTTCCGTTGTCTACTTAACTCAAGTGCAAAATTGAGTTAACGAACATTCTATGTCTCTTAAAAAATATTTTATATTGAGTGTACCTCTAAATTGATTTCCTCCTTTTCCTCTTAAATGATTTCACTGTAAAATATTTTTTTCTTACATGAGGAAAATACTGCTAGATCGCTCGACCAACAATTTTTACGTTGTGATGGATGTATGAAACACAATGTCAACTACAGTAGCTTACGAGCACGACTTGTTAACAGAAAATGCAAAACGAAAATATAAGAGGCTAGTAGTAGCGGAAGGCCCAAGCGGACGAGTGTTAGCGCGACAGGTTGTGGGTTCGAGGATAGTGGGTTTATGTTTATGAACCTAAAGAATAACACGTTGTATGCCGCACATAGCAGGCTACGCAGAGGGAACCGGCTAACCTAGAGTTAAGGCACTCCCCGTACCAATAAACACTTCCATCTTTACTTCAAAAAAAAACATTTAAAAATATATTTTTCCATCCCAAGTTTGCTCTATGAGCTATAGAATAATCCTTTTATCATAAAAATCATGATGATTCGGGCTTTCCATTGAAATATCAATCGGAACATTTCATTAATGATATTATTTTAACGATAAATTTATATTAGAACATAAAGGGCGAAGATAAAAGGCGATGCCATAAAAGAAAACAAAAGGCTCTATTAGAGATGAAAAGAAAATCTGCCTTAGACAGATTTCATTTGAGTGTTATTAGCTCCATGACTATTTAGATGGATTTTTTTTATGAATTCTTTTTATTTCTTTCAATGTTTTACTCATAACAAGAAACTAAAGCAACGACAATATATTCACTAATCTTGTAATCTATTACAATGCGTTTTTATATTTTTATACTTTTACATTTTGAGATGAGACGACCGTCGGTATAGAGAACCTAATGTTAACTTTTTCAAGATTTTGTGTGTAGGGTAAAATCAGTTGGTTTCGATTCTATCAGTTGCGTTATAATTACATAAATAGATGATCCTTTTTTGTGGACCCTCGCACTCATAAAAAGTCAAATTCTACGCTACTATCAGTTAATTCGCTGAACTTAAAACTGTAATGGTATATTAATTAAAATAGCATCTCTAGATCAAACTGATTTATTAATTAGTCTAACGTTTTTTGTATTAAATGTAAATATTTTTAGATTTTTTTATTCAAAAAGAAAACATATTGTGTGTTGAGTAATGATGAACCATCTGTAAATATGCTTGTAATAAAACATAACATATATTGGGCGTAGATTAACAAACAGATATGTTATCTTATAATGTTAGCCAACTATGAGACGAGGCCAGTCGTGGTGCAGGAGTAACAAAAGGGTAATTAATACTTTCATTTATTCGCTCTGGAGTCGAGACAAACGCAGCGTTGAGTTCCGCCATTCAACATGCAATGCTCCCAGAATTCGGCGAAAAAGGGAGACGAAATGTCTTAACACTAAGTTCCAGCTGCCTACTCTGTTGTGTGCGGGATACAACGTGAAGCTGATCTGTAAGCTAAATACTTTTATTTTGGATGAATTTAATTCTAAGAATTCTTTTAAATAATCTTTTATCCCAAAAATCTGAAGATAAAATAATACTGTACGCCCATATAAAATTATGAGCGATAACAAGTCGGTGAAACGCCTATGAATTATTCATAGGTCCCGATCGATATACATATTTTGAGTTGGTAGGAATTCAACAGATACTCCACCAAACTTAACTAGCTATCTTTCCAGGGAGGCATTTTTCTATCACTTGTATCCTAGCGCCTAAGGTATCAGGAAGTGTCTTTTTCTTTTTAAGTAGGATATATCTTGATGTTTTTTTCATTTTTTATATTTTTGAGACATTGTCTGACTGTAATAGTGATAATTGTGGGTTGGTTTGGGACAATAGTTATAATTAGTGTCCGACCGAAAAAGATTTTCAGCCCAAGCCTCGTCTTTGGTCTCAGTTTCTGCCAATACCAAAACCATTTTTTTTTCAATATAGAGTATAATTAAAGACAAATTGAAACAATTTATAGATATGGTCATAACCAACAACGTTTACCCTATATTGCATGGTCCGTAGTTTTATTATTTCCAAAATAGCTATATTATTTTTTTTATAATATTCGGGCAATAAAGTGGTTAAGAAAATTTATTTTTTGTATGCTCTGATAGCCTTATGTTCAATTTTAGTTCATTTTTACCTTTGGTTCCATACCTTTTAAAGAAATCCTTACATGATCACTTTGTTGTACGTCCGTTTTAGTAAAATGGTAATAGCTTGTGTCAAAAATTAGAGCCAATTAGCAAATCTAATAATTTTCTAGTAGTCAAGTAAGATTTCGCGCCGTGGGATCCCGGTCTAGAATTGGATCATCCTGGTACTGGTGGTGTCGTAAGAGGCGACTAAAGTACGTGTGATAGAGTCACTTCTCCAGCAATGGGAACACGCATGGGCAGACTCGACCGGATCATTACCACCCCCGGCATTTAAAACCGGCGTGAAGTAGTGGCTTTACGCCACTGCGTTTTGCATCAGGTAATGCCGGGCTCCGGAGCCCAACCCAGCTTAAAGGCCGGCAACGTACCTGTAGCTCCTCTATGGTTGCACAGGGCCGTGGGCGGCGGAAATCACTTACCATTAGATGACCCGAACGCTCGTTTGCCGTGTCTTTTCCATAAAAAAAAGTCAACATATTAGTCTTATACGGTATTGACGGTACACAATATTTTTTTAAAGAATGAAAATATGATATGATAAATAATTTCGAATATTGTGATATATAAAAACGATATATATTAAAAATTATTGAGGCCAGTCGTGGCGCAGTGGCACTAAGTGTGACTGTAAAACCGACTGGTTGTGGGTTCGATCCCCACTCGAGGAGATTAAATATTTACTTAAATTAATATTTCCATTTCTTCGCTCTGGTGTTGAGGCTAAGCGTGGCAAGTTCTGCCACTCAATACGCAATGCCTTCAGAATTCGGCAGAAAGTGGGGAACGGAGTGTCTTAACACTAGGTTCCCTCTGCCTATCCTGCTGTGTGCAGGATACAGCGTGAAGCTGATAAAAAAAATATATATTAAATATAAATAATATTTTCCTGCATGCTACATGCATGGAAAGCGGAAAATGGAGTGTCTGGACATTACGTTCCCCTTGCTTAATTACCGTAGTTTTAATAGGTGGTAAATGGAAGTATGGCAAGCGTCATAAAGTCAAAGGATATTCCTTCTTTTTTTTTCAACTTAATTAAAATAATAAAAAAAATCAGCTTAATTATTTATTTAAAAAAATTGAAAGAAATGAGTGCTACCTTGAAGCAATTCGGAGTCCTCTGAAAGGACTCAATCATCGTGGTCCATCTGGAAGACCATGACAACACAACCAATTTACATAATTTAAATTTCTTATCGCTTATTTAAATTTCTTAATATTATAGCCAACATTAAGCCAAAATGGATTTAAATCATGAATATATAAGTAGTCGAGTAAATATATTGAAAATATATCAGCACAAAAGTGACAAGCTCACGTCGTATAAAGGATAAAAATGCTGACAAACGGCTATGATAAAACGCTCGCATTGCCAAATCAGAAATGCCTCAAACCGCTTTAGGGAAAATATTTGAGTATAAGCGGCGAAACGTAACACGGTAAGGTATTTGTTCCCTGTACGCATTTCTTGAGCTATATATATGTACGTAGGTTAGACAAAGAGTATGTTGTATTAAGACTCTGTTTTTTAGTTTCACGTTGTATCCCGTTTATAGCAGGATAGGCGGGCATTGTGTGTTGTGTGCCGAAACTCAATCGAGGGAATGAAAATATTAAGTGGGAATAGAACCCACGACCGTCGCGCCCCTGCGCCACGACGGACCTATTAAATCTATATTACTTTAAAAAAATATATCTGTTTATGATTATATTATATTCTTTACATATATAAAGACTGAAATATATATTTTCAATAAATGGCAAAAATATTTTTTAGTTTTTCTAATTTACTTTTTTTTTCCCTTTTTTTATATTATATAAAAAATATTGTTTGTTTTTTAAACAGTTTTAAAGTGTCATTCCACAATTAGAAAAGAAATAAGTACTATAAATAAATTATAAATTACGCTCATAAAACAATTATTAAGATCCAACATTTGCATCAACGGCATTTAATTTTACATATATGATTCCATTTGTTATGACTAAAAAAAATATATATGAAAATAAAACAATAATTGCTTCAAAAGCTTTTATTTCACCACATTGTACAACCATGAACGTAAATATTATTTTATTTACTTGAAAATGGCCCGAGGATAAATAAAAATATTTCTTATACCAACAATCGCTTTATGCCTTCGACAATTGTATCTATATATTTTAACAAAATTTCAATAACACGTTCTGCAGTTCGCGGCAATTCGAAAACAGATTCATAAGAAGGAAACAGATTCGAATCTAGTTTCTTTTTAATATAAATAAACACTGCGATAAACCTTTTATGATATACGAATTTTCTAAAAATTCCATTTAAAATGTCTCTAGTATGATTCGAACCCATAAACCCAATGATAAAGCGATTGTCGGTCTCACACGTGGATATTATATGCTTAAATATATTCTATGCTGCATTAAATAATTAATTTTCACAATGACTGATCTATTTCAAAATATATTTTGCTATATACATTTGACATATCACTTTAATTAGCCTAACAAATAAATTCTCTACAAGTCAGTGTAAAGAGCTGCAGGAAGACATTTAACACCGTACAAGATTCTTTATTCATTTTCAATTTATAGTACAAGAGCCTTGGTGTTTTTCTTTGGCTTGCAAACGACGTAACGTGACGTAATTCATTTTGTCCATACACAAATTGTCATTTTATTTTCAAAATATTGTACAAAAATGTCAAATTTAATATTAATTCATAATATGATGAAGAAAATAGATCCTTTTCACTTTTGTTTTACCTACACGAGCTCATTTACATTACAAGCGACTGACTCTTGTACTATAAACGTAAAAGTTATATACGAATCTCATCGGCAATTATAACTATGCATTAACTCTATTCACATTGAATACGAATACACATACTTTAATCTAATATTTTTATCACACTATCGCAAACGGAAAGGACAAGGCAAGCTTATTATAGAAGTATAGAAAGAACTCTTCGCCACCTTATATTGTTAGTTGTAAGCTCAAAAGGTAAGATCATTGTTTACTATAGTATTTTTGTTAATATATAGATGATTTTACTGATTTTTGACGTGACAAATTACGAAGTAAATAAAAAAAATATTAAACTAAATTAAAATATTCGTTAGTATTTATACTATAACACATTGTTATAGGTATATGTTACAGGAAAAAATCATATTGTGTGCTCATTTAGGTGGTTGAGTATTATTTATAACAATACATTGGAAGAATAATATTATAGACATATCAAAATATCTGTATAATATTGTTTGTTTCAATAACAAAATATTGTAACAAAACATTCATTTAATCTGGACTTAGATATTTTCTGCAAATTATTACGTGAAAGAATAAACAAATAATACATAAATACTTTCTGATGTAGATAACTGTTTAAAACTAAAAAATGGAATATCAAGGAAAGATACTGACTAAATATCTAATATGGACAAACCTATTTTTTTTATAAATATAAAATCAGATCTATATTCAATTATTAATCAACTTATTTAAAATAATACTTGTTTGGATTTGTCAATTTTTAGTTCAAGACAAAGTTACGCTTGACGATCATTTCATTGGTGAACTCTACAATAAGTTTGTAGCTTCTATCCTGCAAATAGCTGGGAAGGTAGAGGGAGGGAACTTTGTGTTAAGAGACTAGGTTCCCCACTTTCCGACCAATTCCGACCAAGTAAGACATTCCATGTTAATTGGTAGAATTCAACACTGTACTTATTGGAATTAGTATTACATTATGAATATTGTCAATTTCAATAATATTCTTAGTAGACCTGTAAAATTTTAGCGATGTCTTGTACATTGGTGCGGCTATTGTAAGCTGTGAACCGATATTTTCAATCGGAAGCAATCCCGAAGCCACCGACACACGATTGATATCGATGTAAAAATCTTTTGTCGAAATATCATTTCAATTTATATATTGTAAACTGTTTAACTTTATATATTTTTTAAATACCACTGAAATTAAATACATTTTGAGTTATTTTATTCAATAAATACAAATACACATACAAATTTTCTTTTGATTTTCCTAGTCTTAAAACGAATTAATAGTAGAGACTAAAAATGTTTAAATATTATATAAATAAATATATGTTAACATCCATTTTATTTAATTTTAGATTTTAGTAATCAGTAAAGGGATCCATTAAACAAATTAAAATATTTTAAAATACATCTTAATTTAAGCTTATTATTTTTAAATGGGTAACAATGGTAGTTAAGGTCAGGTACAGATAATTTTTATAAAGGGGACAATTTTGAAATGATTTCAAATATTTAATCTTACATTATATACTTACATTGTATTGAATTGTCGAATTAAATCAAATAAAATGTCTTTAAAATATAACTGTCAATATTACTCATATCTTATGAAGATGCCATATTTTATTAGAAAACGTATAAAAGTGTGGGATAAAACTTATTTAATACGTCAAAAATTAGATAAAGATATTATTTTAAGAATTTCAAATGTTGTTATTCTTTAACACTATGAATATGTAAGCATATAATGCAAAATAAAAATATATTATTAAAATAACTATTAACAAAAATATTTTTTGGGACCCTGTTTTGAAAGTGCAAGGAAATTGACTGTCAAAAGCTCGGAATAATGAATACGGTATAACTCTAATACGTGATAGTTAAACTATATAATAAACTCTCATAATACAATAACGCTTAAAGACGAACCAAATATTTTTTCTTTTTTCATGTACAGAATGTATATAAAATATATATATTTTAAATTGAAACAAAATATCTTTATATGTTTATTACGTTTGCCAAAGCCAATGTTATAAAACTTTTAATATAGACAATTATCATAAAATTATACAAGATAAACTCGTGGAAAAAAATATTGGTATTACAACATCCATTTTATAAGTAATAACAAAGAAATGGTCATTGACGCTTAAATTACATCAAACTACACTAACGATAAACTTTTAAATAAGGCAAAACGTTTAAATCTATTAAGAAAATCTTGATTGAATTATATACGTACAGACAGACATAGATAATATCAAAATGAAATATTAAATGTTACAAATATTTCGAAAAAAAAATATGTAAGAATGTAAGAATGTAATGGAACGTCTTATTTCGACTAATAAATCTAAGATTTTTTTGTCACAGAAAAAAATATATTAATATAGATTCTGTCGAAGTTCATTAATTAGAATTCCGTAACCGATTAAGAAAATAGGGTGGTAATGTTGCTTCGACGACGTCGCGTTGGCGTGGGAGTTTTCCGTCCTTGGTCTTTTCATACTGAGTTCGTTCACGGCCACTGAAATGAAATATTAAGTTATCACATTCTAGACTCATCTCATCAAAATGTTTGCTTTAAAATTGTTTGTGGATTTTCATCGTTATAGTTTTAATGGATGCAAGAAGTTTGGCGGCGTTTATACAAAGTAAGTTTTGATGTGTACAGCTCATGATTTATATTTAATATGAAATATTATTATGGTATCCGTATTTACATCTAATTATTAGTCTAAGAAAATATAGATACTGATTATATTAATATCGGCGTATAAAATAGTACTTATTGAATGATAAAAAACCATTGCAAAAAATATTCATTTGATGATAGAAAGCACTAAGATATTATGATCAAATCTATTCTTTTATTTCTGTCATAATCTTTACAATTTCTACTTTTTAAGTTTATTTTATATGATTGCATTGCATATTTTACGTGTTTATAAAAAAATATAGAAAAACTACCTGTAACGGTTTGTTTTTTAATATCAGCAAATTTCTCTCCTGGGCCCACATCGTCGGGGATCGTCGCGGTACAAGTGAGGAGTAGCTTTCCGTGTGCTGGAGTTCGTAATTCAGCTATAGATACCCAAAGGGATATTGGAGGAGGTATAGGCTCCCTAGGTTTTTCCCGAACCTATACAATAACGACATAAAATATATAAAATGATTTGCATAGTGGCTTAATGGGAAAAGAATGTCTTAATACTAAGTTCCCAGATTTCCTCTGCCTACCTTACAGTGTGCGGGATACAGCGTGACACTAAAAAAAAAAAAATGGAATAAACTGGGACCATTGTGGCGCAAGCAAATCGTCTGACTATAAACGATTATTAGTCGATTCTTATTCGAGGAAGTGAGTTATTTTCATTTCCTCGCGCTGGTAAGCGGAGAGTGGAGATAAAGCGTGGTATTGACTTCCACAGCTCAACACACAATTACTTGAAATTAGCGGAAATTAGGGAGTGTCTTAGAACTAGGTTTCTTCAGTCTAAACGGATTTATTCGGAATACAGAAAAGAAAAGAACAGAATACGAAAACACAAACTTAAAGTAATATATACCTTGATGTGATCTTCACTGTGTCCATCTTTCAATGTGCATTTACTTTGCTTGGTCAAATTCACTTGAGGCGGAGTCGTAGTCTCACTAACTAAAGCCCAGTACTTAGCGGTATAATTGAATTCTGGGGCTATATATCTGTGTTGGTGTTTCCTATGCCGATATCCACTTCCGCCTTTGGTCCGTGTGGAACTTGACACTCGATAAGAGAAGTATTTTATTGATTCTTCTGGAACCTAAATTATGATATTAAATGTTGTAAATAGAGGCCGGTCGTGACTCAGGGACACAAAATGTGACTGTAAAATCGACTGGTTGTGGGTTCGATCCTCACTTGAGGAAATTAAATATTTATTTACATTTATACTTTCATTTCTTCGCTCTGGTATCTAGGACAAACGCAGCGCAGTATTGAGTTCTGCCACTCAACACGCAATTCTTTCAGAACTCGGCGAAAAGCGGAGAACAGAGTGTCTTAACTCTAGGTTCCATATACCTATCCTGCGGTGTGCGGGATACCTACTGCATGAAACTGATTTATTTTTTTATTTAGTTGTAAATAATTAAATTTTTTTGTAAATATTCCTCGTTTAATGAGATTTGATTTCACAATTTTATGATGTGCTCTGTTTGCTTTTGCTTTTGTGACTTAACTTTGTTAAATAAAAAAGGATAATTAAGAACAAATGAAATTATTAAGTACAAGATTTTAATTACACACTACTGTGATATAAAAATCATACAAAACTGTTTTATATTATCTATAGATTAAAAATATTAGTAACCATACCTTTTCATTATCAATATACCAAGTTAATCTTGGGGCTGGTGCGGCGGGGGCTGAAGTGCAATTTGCACGTAATAGCCCTCCCACTACTACGTCTGGTTTTCCGAATGTTATGATGGGTGGGTGTTTTTGAGAATCTGTTGTAAGATATATTGATTCATTAAAAAAATCTGCTTTCATTATACAACAATATTATATAGATTATATTTTACATCTTACATGCGACGGTTGTAACTTCAATTCCCAGTCGAGAGAATGAAATTTTTAAATTTTTTTTTTCGCTTCGAAAATAAAAAAAAGTCGGCGGAAAGTGAGAAACGAAGTGTCTTAATAATATTGATTTCCAGGCTCTCTCAGCCTACTCTGCTATGTGCGGAATATAGAGTGAAGCTAAAAAACCCTCCAAGGGAATTACACTCAAAACCATGCGTATATGAACATTGGTCTATTGCGCCACAATAAAAATTCTATATGAACACATTTAAACCCATTTAACAATGAATTAACCACAAAGTCCTTCTTACAAAATAAAATATCTGTTGTTGTCAAGGAAAATTGATATTGTCAAGCACAAATGAGGCTATCTATCGGTCGCAATTAGTAATTTTAATTGCAAAATTCCGCAACATAGATTTTTTTTCGATATTTTTAATAAAGGCACAAACGTTAAGGCAAGTTGTTATCGGGACATAACATAACAAAGCATATTCAAATAAATAAGGCTTAAATTAAAATATTGTTCTATTAATTTAAAATACTAAAGATCAAGTAAGGGTCAGCGTCTGACTGTAAACACGATGTTGGTTCGATCCTTCAGTTCCACCATAAATGAAGAGAGTTACAGTGAAAATTGGCAACGTCTTAAGAAGAGCTTCCATAAAACTATATTTAATAATTAAATAGAAATAATATTCTTTTGCAGTGTGTAGGTGTATACAAAATAGCTTGTGACTATAATTTTTCATATTTTGGTCAAACAAAGAGAAGGAGACTTCGATATTAGCAGCGTGTGAGCATACAGTGGATAAAACCAACCAATACATCAGTTTTGATAAGCCTCGAGGGCTTGTCTTCACTAGACAAAATAGATATATTCGTAGAATAATCGGCAAGGCTCTTGGAAACTTTATATTATCAGGACCCACTCTTAAGAACTTTAAAATTTGACAAATTCAGGAATCCACTGCGCAAGACAACGTCAGCTCCTTCTGTAAGCATCCAAGGCAATTGATATAATAATTGTCGACTGCTGCAGAGAATTTGAAACGTCAGGTTTGCAAATATATGTAAAATCAAATAGACGCGATTAATCCGTTTTAAAAGATTCATTTTAAAGAAAGTATTTTTGTGTTCGCCTAAATTTATCTATAACTTAGTACATTAAATGAAAATGGCCGACTAAGTTAAAATCTGTATTTTCTTTAAATAAAGGCGATCAAATTTTCCGATTGACGCTAAATTCAGCCTCAGGCAAAGCGTTTTACGAAAACTCGGTTAGCTAAACCTTATTGGCGAAGTATGCTGGCGTTTAATCAAAATTTCAGGTGATAAATTTCTAAGTGAAAATATTTCAATTTTCCTCTTAAAATGGAATATACTAATAACTGTAGGGAGAAAACTATTAAGTTTCTAAATTGAAATATTGAAATTATTAACTTACTAGATATTAAGTTATTATACCACTATCGAAGCGATAGTTGTGGATTCGATTTTATGATATGGGAATGTTTATGTGTATTTTATATTTTCAATTTTAGTCTAATCAGGTACGGCGTTGGATTCTGTCATGAAGAACAGAGTATATCTACAAATAACGTATGTAGGTAGAGAATGGATGAGCTTGTCCCTAGTTTTATTTTAGCTACCTTAAAGTACCTCTGGTGTCGAGGTAAAGCGCGGCGTTGAGTTCTGCCACTCAACACGCAATGCCTCTAGAATTCGACAGCAAGTAGGGAACGAAGTGTCATAACACTAGGTTCCCTCTGCCTACCATGCTGTGTGCGGGATACAGCGTGAAGCTGATTTATTATATTGACAGATAATCTTGTCATAGTGATCTATTATGGATATATTATATTATCAAATCCAATGTAAGGCAATTTTTTATATGAAAAATGCTTTAAATTGGAACGGTTATTTGCAATATTATCATTCACATTTAATCATCCAGCGAAGCCGCGCTGTAGTAAAATTTAGTTTTCGGGTACTTACTGTTACCGGATGCGGACCCAGATGCAGTTTGATATAATTTACATTATGTTTATTTTAAGATTTTAGTAACTAAAAAGGAAGTCGACTTGGAAAAAAAGAACATCCACATAAACGATATGACCCAAATGTCTCCATTATACGTGTTAATGAAATTCTGCAACGTAAATTGGGAGCACTGATTGCAATTATTCAAATGCTGCTGATTCTAACTAGTTGTATAATCAATAAATTCCTTAAAATCCACCAACGTATTGATGGTACCGTTGGTGCTGGCAATGTTTATAGGCAGCTTAATATATAATATATAAAAAATACTCTCATTTAAAGTGATGATTTGTATTTAAAAAAAACAGGCAGGCAGAGGGAACTTAGTGTTAAGACACACCGTTCCCCAAATTAAATGTAAATCAATGTTTCATTTCCTCGAGTGGGAATCGAACTCACAACCAGTCGATTTTACAGTCACACTTTGTGCCTCTGCGCCACGACTGGCCCTGTTTTTTTACATAAATACATTGAAAATTTTGAATTATTTGCAAATATATAATTATTTACTCCGTCCATTTTTCAGTTGTGTTGGTCAATAAAACGTCAACCGAAGCAATGTGTATTTTTTTGCAACTTGCTGTCGTAAAAAAGACGCGCGCGCCCTTATATTAAATATTAGGGCGCGCCAACACGAAGGTCAATCATTAAGGTATTGACTACAGTCCCTTTAAATTTAAATGTGACGTACATTTAAGTAAGAGATATAAATACTACACTACTACAGTTTTTTTTTAGGTAGGTACTCGCACTTACGTATTTGTATCATAGTTGTATATTTTCTAAAATGCTTAGTAGATTTATAGTAAATAGATTTATGTAACACAATTCACTTACACACGACAGTCAATTGATGTGGAGGCGAAGCAGCAGTAAAGATTGGCGTCTCAAGGGAAACCTCGCACCAGTACAGCCCGGAGGCAGTCGGGTCCAAATTATCAAGCGTAATAGAATTCTCCGTCACTAGAGACATCTGCAATAGAAATTTACTTTAAAATATTGAACTTTTAAAATGAAAATGGAAACATTTCTGTAATAAAAAATAGAGTTGAGCTACGAAACTTAACTTGAAATGCCTCAAATTTGGTCACGAGGAAAAACGTATATCTATAGGATACTTCCCGTGGACATGTAGTTTTGAAATGTAGCAAGGGAGAACTTACAATACAAATAAAGGAAAAAACATTTTAAGAAAAAAATATTTTAAAACTTTTATATTTGCAGTTCATTTCATATAACATAAACGCATATGCTCGCGAACTTAAGTTTGTTAAAATTTATAAGTTGTACTTCCCGTTGACTTACAATTTTGAAATTGGTAGAAGCCTTGGTGGTCGCGTCTGAGTCGCACTTGACCGGTTTATATACAATTACTTATTTTGTCCATTTTCTAGCTACTTTGGTTAGTAAAAAATCACCTTTATTGTTAAACTATCTGTAGTAAAAAGTACGACACGCGCCCGCTCATATGAAATTGTACGGTTCACTCGCTTGCAGCTTAACATGTTAATATATTTTAAATGAAATTATTTTAACCGGATTAATCGCGTACATTTAAGATCATATACATGTGTAATCTTAAATATACGTGATTAATCCAGTTAAGCTTCGCTTTCCAACTACATCCATCTCGAAGTTATTTTATTTCTGATTTTATCTCATATTGATTTTTATAATTAAATTTATTTTAAATAAAACTTTTTGGAACATTTGAACGATGTATTAATTGATACACATATAAATGTAGTCCTATTTATTAAATATTTAAATATATTTTCAACTACTGTCAATGAATAATTCTAAAGCTCAGAAATTCTGCATAATATTACAAGGTTCCTTATTTGAAATTTGAAACAGTAATCAAATAGTTGACTAGAATATATTTGCGTAACACAAACGGAAATTTACTAACAATTCAAATTAGCACAGGCAAAATAGCGCTTCTATATATGTACATATCACTGTTAAACCTAACTTCATAGTATTTGCCGCTACACAATGTTTAACGTGTATACAATTTTAGTGTTACGAACCTGAAAACTTTCTGAAATTTATGTTTTGGCTAATAATTATAGTGGTTTCAAAGCTTTTGTGAAAACAGAAAGCATTTTGAATGGCAGTATGCTTAGCATTGGTGGTGGTGAAAATCTGTTTAAAATAGTTTTGAAATAAATTTTTTGTAAATTTATTATATTATTATATAAATCAACTTCTCGCTGTAACCCGCAAACAGCAGGATACGCAGAGGGAACCTAGTGTTAGGACACTCCGTTCCCCATTTTCTGCTGAATTCTGGAGGCTTTGCGTGTTTAGTGACAGAACTCAACGCCGCGCTTTGCCTCGACACCAGAGCGAAGAAATGGAAATATAAATTTAATTAAATATTTCATCTCCTCGAGTGGGGATCGAACCCACAACCAGTCGATTTTACAGTCACATTTTGTGCCGTTGCGCCACGACTGGCCTCAACATCAACTGGATCAGTATAATATATTATTATATAATAAATATTTTTTTGAAACATTTTATTAGAGGGCAGTAATGGCGCAGGGGCACAGAGTGTGACTGTAAACGCGACTGGTTGTGGGTTCGATCCCCACTCGAGAAAAATTATATTTATTTAAATTTATACCTATATCCGTTTCTTCGCTCTGGTGTCGAGGGAAAAGCGCGGCATTGAATCCTGCCACTCAACACGCAATGACTTCAAAATTCGGCAGAAAATGGGGAACGGAGTGTCTTAACACTAGGTTGTCTCTGCCTACCCACCCTGATACAGCGTGAAGCTAATTTAATTTATTTTAATTTTATGTGATACATAAGAGTAGTATATATTTATACAATAATTTATAAATTTACATAACGTATAAAAAATACGTTATTAATTAATATAAGGCTATGTTAAGATGAGATCTTTTAAATTCATTAGACATATTCCAATTAGAAATATAATGATTTATCATGAATATTTTAGATTTAATGAACGTTTTGCGTTAAGTTAATTTAACGCAAATTGCAAAACGTTCATTAATTGAATTAACGAGGTATTCATCTCTTTTTTTCAGGTTCACGCTATATCCCGCATATAGCACTATAGACAGAGATACCTTAGTGTTAGGACACTCCATTTCCCATTTTCCGCTGAATTTTTGAGGCATTGCGGGTTTAGTGGTGGAACTCAACGCCGCGCTATTGTCTTGGTACCAGAACAGAGAATGGAAAATATAAATAAATAATAATCCTTTTCCGAATGGGGATCGAACCCACAAACGTCGCGTCACAGTCACACGCTTATAGTCCTGCGCCACGATGGCCTCAAGGTATTTAAGATCTTTATTATATATATTAAGGCTATAAATATAGATTTATATATACACCCAGTTCACTAATAGCTTTCGGGTGCGGAAATTTAAAGAACATCAACTCACATTAAGCTTGCCTCCTGGAAAGGTGTAATTTGTGTAGGGTGGATTCCTCTCCCTTACATATTGAAGCAGTTTCGATCCAGATCTTAAGAATTCGACCTTATACAGCAGCTGCGGCGGCACTTGGTGAAGGCATCGCAAGGTGGCCGACCCCCCGCGGGCCACCCAGCTCGGCGCCGAGATACGCACGTCTATATCTGTTGCTTGCCCGCTTCCTGCAAAATACTTGTTTCATTTATATCGTATTGTGAAGTGTGCGGTTATTATATTATTGTACGACCATTTGGTGAACGCTTTATATTAAAATATTACAATTTAATTTTAATGTGTAATTTATGTGTCATAATTTGTGTAAAATATAAGGTATTTTTTATTATAAAATTAATGTGATCGTAACTTAATTAATTTGCCATACTACATAAAAACAACAAATGCCGATTTATATTAAATTTGGGTAGTATACGTATTTTGCTTACTCTAGCTACAATAACACTGGTCAAGTCCGAGTCTGTCTCACCCACCTGTTCCGTACTAATTGTAATGTATCCCGTTAACCTACAATTTTAACAATGCTCATGATTGTTGCCTAACGGTAATTATTATCACGATTATAATTGGAGTTTTCAATCTACAATTATGATCATTATAACGATTGTGACTCGCTCATATCATGAAATGAACTACAAATATTAAAGTGGGGATCGGAGTGTCTTAACACTTGGTTATTTCTGCTGTGTGTGGGATACAGCGTCAAGCTGATTTATTTTTAATTATAATTTTTTAAATATCTATAAATTTCTCTATCTGTATTTCTAATTTTCTCTTCTTGCTAAATTTCTTAATCGTAAGTACGGAAAGTACCCTATAATACGTTTTGATAATGCGGCGAATTTCATACAAAATGTACATGTTATATAAATGGATATGTGAGCGTATCGTAACTTTTGATTGCGTTGACTTAGAAGCTTATTCTTTACAGTACTCTTAGAGATAGTATACCTTTACGTTTGATATTAATTTCAGCGTGACACATCCACGCGGCCGTGAGATAAATGATCTTAACAAACGGTAAGACCAATCTTGATCTTGACATACAGACAGACGAAAAATAAAGTCATGCTATAAGGTTTCGCATTTTTTTCTTCTGAGGTATTAAGCGGCGTGGGTTCTGCCACTCAATACGCAATACCTCAAAAAATTCAGCTTAAACGTGAGAAATGGAGTGTTTTAACTATATTTCCTCTGCCTATCTTGCTGTGTGCGGGATACAGCGGGCAGCTTATTAGATTTTAATTATTTTTATACCTACTACTACCAATTCTAATGAATCCACCTATAGGATAGACGTTCTAAATTGCTATTTCACACCTAATGATCACAGAATGAATATTTCAAATGTGAGCTCAAGTCAAAGTTAATAGCTAAGCTCCACCCACACGTGGGTCTGAGCGGAGGTGGCGGCTAATATGTAACATACACTATTGAGTGCTCTAACTTCGCAAAGTTACTACCTACGTGAAGTTGAGAAATTGACTTGCATGTAAATTGATATACTAAATGTTATTTACTGGCGTATAAACTTAGGATAAATGATTGTTAAATCTTTTTCATTTTCAATGAAAATTTGGTAAATTTTAAATCGTGTATTTTAGATTTGAATCCGCGACTACTACATCCAATTGACATTATTAAACTAAAACAATTTAATAAAACCTATATTTACAACCCATATTGACAATATACCAAAAATAAAATAAATTGATATACCCAAAACAAGGTAGCTCAAAAATTGAAACCTAATTGACATCTTCATTATAAAAAATTAATGTTATGCCCACAAAAGCACTCTATTTTTCGGTGTTTCCCGTCCTCGAAGGTAATCTGAACGGTTGGCATCACCTTTTCAAGATTTCTTTCATTTATCTCATATTCAATGTGGCTCCTTCATTACTCAGTAATCGCTTAGTTCATTCACAATGTGCATCGTGCTGAAGTGAAGATCTGAAGACTGAGGCTATATTTGTTGTCTAATAATGATATTGTGTTATAGAAATTATTTAAAAATAAATCAGTAATTCCCACTCCGGGGACTGTATTATTATTAATAATGTTTTAATTTTTTCGCTTTAGTAACAAGGCAAAACGCGGCTCTGAATTCCGCTACTCAACACACGATGTCATGAAAATTTGGTAGAAATTGGAAAACGGAGTGTCTTAACAATTGTATTAGATATATAACTAACTAACTATAACTTTACATGTTTTTTTTATTATTTCGGAACGTTGTAGACAAAGGGAACCTAGTGTTAGGTGACACTCAATTTTTGAGAAATTTGTATTGAGTGCCGGAACGCTCAGTCTACCCCGCTCCAAGCGGGATAAAGCGTGCTAAAAATATATATTTAAATATGCTATAGCAACGTTCTATTAAAAAAACTGCAACAATCAGGCATAAAACGGTATGATGTCAGTATCCACGTCATGCAACGGGTGTGTCGATGACATCCTGACTGCATTTCCGACACGTTCGTTCCTAGTAAAGATTGTATCAGCTTACAGTGCCCTAGTAATTAAATATATTTTTGGTGTGATATAATGTTATAGCTTTATATATTTTTCCTTTTTGGGGTTGTAATGATACACTATTTGGAGATAAAAAATAATAGCCTATATGTATATGTATCATTAGAGATACATGTGGATTGAAAGTTCAACAAAAAAAAACGAAATGCCTTTTAGGCCGGTTTTATTGAACAAAGCAAAATGGAGGAAAAATAGAAAGTAAATAGATAATTTTATATATATAAATAGAAAACTCTAATCTTACTTGGTGATTGACAGAAGGTGCAAGTTTTCGAGGCATGCGTGCTAGGTGGCAAAGATCAACGCCGGGCTTTTCGCATTGATTTGTTAGCCAAAAGCCTGGCGAAGAGACAGAGAGAGAGAGCGGCAGAGCAAAGAATTGAGAATATTATTAAATAATAATTAATTCATCCCCTCGAGTGGGTATTAAACCCACAACCGTCGTGTTTAATTATTTTAACGATAAACATAGAAGTATACACTAAATAAAAACCAAAATTTCCACATTTAATCAACATTAAATCACAGTCAAAGGATTGAAGGAGCTTGTACAGAGCCAAGTGTTCCCAAGATTAACCGTTACATAATCTTGATGAAGCACTGCTCGGGTGCAGCTGATAATTTGCAAACAAGTGAATATTATTTAGTCCGTGCCCTAATTTAGCAGGAGCGTTTAGAATTGAGATATATTTACACTAAAATTGAAAGATTTTTTTTAGGGGTCCGTAACTGAATCTTATAAGATAATTTTGTTGCCAGTCTTTTCGTATGGTCAACGCAATTGCATGAAATTCGCCACGTAATAAAAACCAATTATTGTTTATATTTGGCGAGAGGCAAGAGGCGAGAACTTGCAAAAATATTGTAAAGTTATATTTGTAGTTTTAAGTTTAAAAATGTCAAATTTTATAAGTTACACTTCCCATTGACCTACAATCCTAAAATTGGTACGGAAGCCTCGGTGGGCGAATCGGACTCGCGCTTAACCGGTTTTATTTTATATATAAAAATATTCGGTCACAATTTGCTCTGGGAATAAGCTTCGAAACTATTCATTAACTACTAATTTGGTCTAATTTAAATGATCGTGCGCGTAAATATGGTGCGCCACAAAGCAGCACACTCAGACGTGTCTAGTGTCGACATTCTATACTCGACACTCTACACTTATCACACGACACTCAACATTCCACCTTCGACACACGACACTAGACCTCTTGTTGATAGCTTATGAACTTTTGAGCCACAGTTATGCTGAGTATATTAATCCTGTTATCGTTATATGATTATTTTAACCAATTAAGAAGTGAAACCTAAATTTTCAATAGTTTAATTAAAATTTTTCAGATATTATATTTATTGTTTGATTTTGCGGACATCCCATAGTAATTTTTCGTAAATTTGTATTTATATATACAGGGGCGTGTGACTATAAAAGCGACAGGTTATGGGTTCAATGCCCACTCAAGTTTTATTACCATTAGCGTCCCAGGTTCCCTCTACCTACCCTGCGACGTTCGTACAATATGGAGTGAAGCTAAAAAAAAATTATGCCTCGATAATTTCAAGGCAAGTGCACTAAAAACTAAATCGTTATCTCCAGGTCGTCTGTGGCATATATTTTATCTTTCCGACTCGTAAAATAGACTTCATGGTACAGTAACCACGATGCAAGTGACAGGCTAGGAGATTTTTCTTTTACGGTTAGTTTGTAAGTGATTTTGTAATATTTTTTACATTTTTTCTTGTACATTTATATAAATAAGATTGAGGATAGCAAATGATTTGTTTTTTTTTATTATAATTTTTCAGCTTTATATACAGCATGTTTTAAGCGGTTATCAAAGGAGAGCTCGAGTTAAGACACTCCGCCCAATTCGATACAGCGTGCTGGGTGACAAAACTCAGGTCGTCATTTCGTTTTCTATAGCGGCAAAAAACAACAAATAATTTTTTTGAGCAGGGTTCAAACTCACTCTCATCTAGTTAATTGTCGTACGTTATTTTACTGCGTCATGATCGTTTTGTTTATATGTGATTACTTTCTGTCTTGTACTTGTTGTTGATGTCTTTTTTTATTGTTATAGTTTCTTTTTTCTATTTTTATTATATGTATAATTATTTGTTTTGTATCTAGTAATTAAATTTGATATAACTTTTGAAGTGATGCTTGTGAGGCGGGCGTGTTAATACACACATAACTTCATACTGCAGCAGTCATTATCGTCTTAAACTATTTTTTTTAATAAATAAATATTATTTAAAAAACAATAGTGATACTGCAAATAGAATGGATTAACACAACTCTGCATTTTGTATGATCATTATTAATCTAATGGCTAATATTTGTATTTTTTTAGATTTATCAGCTTCTGCACATCCTGAACGAGTAGGGAGCCCCATGGTCTATTATAATATTGTTTTTTTATAAAATTTAAAAGAAATATATATAGACGCACTGACGTCAGTCGTAGAGCAGGGACACAAAGTGTCACTGTAAATTCGACTACTTTTGGGATCGATCCCCACTCGAGGAGATGAAATATTTATTTAAATTTATATTTCCATTTCTTTGCTCTGGTGTCGAAGCAAAGCGCGGCGTTGAGTTCTACCACTCATCACGCAACGCCTCCAGAATTCGGCAGAAAGTGGGGAACGGAGACGGTCGACGGTCTCAACACTAGATTCCCTCTGCCTACCCTGCTGTGTGCGAGATATAGCGTGAAGCTGATTTTTATATAGAAGCAACAGACATAACATTACTAATAGAATATATTCTTTAGACAGTTTGGGCTTAACTGCAGTGACGGTACATAGATATATATATGGATACTGTATACTGTATTTAAAAACAACAAATAATAACAATACTATTATCTATTTGAAAATTTATAAAAACCGTTTCATAATTTATTATTAATGTATTATTAATATGTTATTTTTCTTAAAATCTCAAATTCCTCAAAAGGAACATAAAACCGAAAACAGTGAAATGTGTATGTTTATCAGTCTTTTTGGAAATAAAAATATTTACACAGAATTTTGCGATGCACAGTAAACTCAAATACAGTTGTTTAAAGTTTCAATTATGTCATTCGTTCATTTACGGTGGATTGTATTGTTACCTAAAAATAAAATTGAAATGAGCACGTATGTCGTGTATAGTACGTAAATGGCACATATTTATAGGGCAGTCGTGGCGCTGGGGTACAAAGTGTGACTGTTAACACAACAGGTTGTGGGTTCGATCCCCTCTCGAGGAAATTAATTATTCCGTCGCTCCGGTGTAGAGGCAAAGTGCGGCATTTAATTGAAATTAAAATCATAATTTCACACATTTTCACCTTTAAATATCCGTGAATAGTGAAATATAATAGGCTTTATTTAAAGCCATTTTTGTGAGAAAATTAAAAAAGATTTAATTACATAATTATAACTAGGCACACGTTGGAAGCGTAATTTATTGGAAAGTCTGTCATCAGTTCAAATCTAAATGTATATTGTTGAAGCAAGCTCAACCTGTACAAGTTAAAAAGACTTAGTGTCAATATATTCCATTCTCATTTCAAAATGAACAAAAAGCGTTTTGTTCATTTTGAAGTCCGAAGACCCTCCCATATACTTCCCAAATACACTACGATGGTAAGCCTGTCATTATGAAACAAATGAATATAAATTACTTTTAAATACAACTCTTTAACCGGATGAATCGCGTATATTTATAATTATACATTTTTGGAAACCCAACGTTTCGAACACTTCGCAGTAGTCTGTGGTCACGGGTAGGCTGTGTAATTAATCCGGTTAAAGAATTTTATTTAAAATGTGTTATAATTGTGAAAAACAAAGATATTATTATTATAAATTAGTTTCAGTTTCAAGTTCACGCTGTAACCCGCAAGTAGCAGGAGTTAAGTAGTGTTAAGACACTCCGCTCCCCACTTTCCGCTGAATTCTTGAGTTGAAGCTGAATTGGTGTAACGTAACGCCGCGCGTTGCTTCGAAAGAAATGAAAATATTAAATATTACAGTTCCTCGTGCGGGAATCGAACCCACAACTAGTCACATTTACAGTCATACACTTGCGTCGCTGCGCTACGACTGACCTCTATAAGTCCACGATTATAAATTTATTTTAAAAATATACAAATTAAGTTATTCTTACCTTCTTCCAAAGTACATAACAAGAACAGTGTGAACCACCACAGCACCTGAAGACGCACCATCCCTTAAGCTTCCTTTTTCAATTTTCACACCATAACTAAAAATTCTGATTTTTTTCACTATAATTTTATAAGTCTACTTTCACTCGGTCACATTAAAACTTTTCGTAAAAGTCATTTTGAACTAATTAGTTAGCCGCCGGAGTTGTCTATAAAATTTTTAAATTAATTAAAAGTTTGAATATCAACAATTATTTTATATTTAAAAAAATAACAAAAGTAAATAAAGTATGAAAAATTATAAAAAAAAATTGTTATAAATAATAATGTCGCCGGTTAATACTGATTTTGTACACAAATTCCTGTAATTGATTTTTTTTCGTAGTGTACCCCAGAAGCGTGCCTCTGCAAACGTGGTGGTTGTGGATTTTATTCCCACTAGGGGGGAATGAAATATGTTTTCATTTCATCGCTCTGGTAACCAGGCAAAGTGCGGCGTCAAGTTCCGTTAGTCAACATGCAAGGCCTCGAGAATCCAACGAAAATGGGGAACGGAACCACCTAAATGGAGAACGAATTGCCTTAACACTAGGTTCTCAGGCTCCCTCTGTCTACCCTTTCATGTATCCCCCACATGAGGTTACAAAAAATCTACATATCAATTTATTTCGCATCACATTTGCTTTAACGTCTGCAAACCTAAATCTCAACACAGTACTGTATTGTATGAACCTACTGTTCTTGCCTGGATGACGATAACGAGAAAATACATAAATATTTTTTATTGTTCCATAATTTTACATCAAATACGGAACTGCAACAAATATTAAGAAAATGTTGAATATATATTTAAAATCTACAACCAATTCTCGACTGATTTCACATATGTATTTATTCCTCCATATTAACCAATAGGAAGGCCGCACTTGGTTGATTTACCCCTGACAAACGTCAAGAATAGGGTAAGTAATGTTATCGCATCAGTTCCTCTGTCGTCATGTCAATAGAGGCATAGCCCTTTTATTATACTTACAGAATATACAATTTGTTATTATGTATTTCATTTCACAGTGTTATATAGAAAACTTTTTCATTCCCTACGATTATTCAAAGAAGACATTATATCATTTGTTCTGTTCTGAAACTCAAGATGAGCCATCGAATTCTACCAGATTATAATGTTTAAATCTGTAACTGTTACTTAAAACCGTGACATTTCTCCATTCATACTATCCTAATATTAAAGAAGGAAAGTGTATTTTGTGTATTTATAGATGGGGTAAAGGGTCTTATCTCATCAGCCCCTCTCCATTTTAATACTGGCATATTATATGTATTTGTTATGTCTATACTAATATTATAAAGAAGTAAGATTTGTATTTTTGTATGTATGTATGTATGTATGTATGTATGTGTGTATGTTTGTAAAGTTTTCACGCAAAAAGTACTGGACCGATTTCAATATTTTTTTCACTATTAGAAAGCTGCATCTTCACTGATCAGCATAGGGTATATTACATTTTCAAAAAAAATAGAGATCCCTAATAAAAATGCAATAATGTAACCCAAGGTGAGAAAAAATTGATCTTAACAATTCTATCATCGCATGCGCTGCGAAAACTATTGATGATAGAACAAAACAATGTTCTATAGTATTATAGAGCGCATCAATATCTTTATAAAAGTCCGCGATAGCATATGTCCAACTACTGTAGTTATGACAATATAACCATTTTTTTATATTTTATAAGTTAACAAAAGTGCCGACAATAATCAAACCAGATTATTCATACCTCTGCTATAATCCTTATCTTATTAAATGATATTTTATTAAAGATAATTTCAATACCTGTAAAATACTTTTTAAATTAATAAAATCGGACATCCCATTCAAAAGATATAACGAATTTAAAAATATCAATCTAAAGAATATTATATCATCATCATAATAAAAAATGCGGAGTGTGTGTCGTGTGGCTTCGTGCACCGTGGCGAGTGCCTGCGGGGGTGAGGGGGAGGTGCATCGGTATCACTTAAATTATTAAGACAATCGATTAGATTTTTTGTTTAATTATTTGATTTGAATAGGCCCCGAAACTACGAGACCAATTTGGAAAATTCTTTTACAATTAGACGATTAAGTTGTAAAATAATACCAAAAAAAACCTTATAACGCGTAGGCTGTGGAAATTATTGACAATAGAGCAATTTGATGTCCTATAATTTCATAGAAGACATCAATATCTACATAAAGTTGACGATGTTATGTGTAACTGTTAGAGTTATTTACAATAACTAATTTTCAAAGGAAAATGTGCAAACTAGAACAGAGCCGCCATCGTAGTACAGAGGGACATCTAAAATATATATATTTTATATCCTGTCATAATGAATAGCTTTAAACTTTGCATACAAAGGTATCCCGTACGTAGTATATAATTTTTTTCATTTATTATTATCAGTACAACAGTATCGATACTAATGTGGTATCTATATTTTTATATATATTTTTTCTCCCCTTAGTGTTTTTCAGGTGGATAACACAGACAATATTTTATTCACGATAAAGATGTTAGTAGTTTTTATAATTCTAATATAATTAAACAACTTTCTAAAATGATCTTTCCTTGCATGTGTTGTAATAACTATCAGGAGCTATTAAACAGAACAATACATTCGCATTTTGATAAATATATTATATGTTATTACAGTATAACAATATAATATATAAGATATTATATATTTTTTAATTTTTATCTTAAAACTAGCGGGCGCGCGCAACTTCGTCTGCTTATTAGCACCCTTAGAGGTGAATTCTAAAAAAAAACCATGAAAAGCGTGTTCAATAAAATATTTTTAACAGTCTGAATTTAATGTTTTATAAAAATCGGTGGCGATTTAAAGATTTTTTCATATAAACTTTCAACCCCGTCCATTGTTTTTAGAATTCATCCCTAAGAGGATGAATTCTAAAAACACGTGTTCAATGAAATATTTTAAAGAGTCTGCTGACTTTCATATTTTATGAAAACCCCTATTCCATCCGTTTAGGGTAAAAAAAATTCAAAATCCCTTATTAGTGAATGTCCAAATTATTAAAATAAATATCTGTCCAAACTTCACGTTTCTCCCATCAGCGGTTACGGCTCTGCGTGTGTCTTACCTCAGTCAGTCAGGTACATGTCATTTTATATAAATAAGTGTATTTTGATCAAATTAATTTTCTTAAAAAATTAACAGTGCCCAAAAAAGCTATCATTTCTCTATGAGGATATAAATAAATAGTTATAAAGGTCAGTTTTTTAATCATTCCACCATTCATACATGACGAATGTTACAATAAAAACAGTTAAACTGATTTTACCGCTCCCGCACCGCGCTCACGTCTTAGCTCTTTAAATCGCTTAAATCGTTCCTGAGATAAGCGTCGACTAACAGAAAAACCAACAAAAAAACAAAATTTGCAAATATTATTGTTTCTGGTTCTATTACTTCGTTAACTGCCCCCAATAATAATTTTTCTAATGAAAATCTAAAATGCCACCATGGTTTTAGTAATTTTCACATTAGAAATCATAAGTGCGCCGCAAGCATACATTATTTATTAAAACAGGAACGTACCGAAACAAACAAATAATTTACAAATTTAAGCGGGTGAAGCCGCGAGCTGGTTGCTATAGTTTATAAAAGTTTATATTGGGTTTAGATGGATCACGTGGGGATATCAATACATTTTTATCATTGGCACATAGGTACGTTACATTCATTTACAGTACATATATTTCTCAAGAGAACTTAATCAAACCTTTGTATATAAAAAAAATACATGAAATAATCATGTTAAGGAAGTATCAAATATATTTTATGAATCAACCTTAATGTTATATTCAAAACAAATGCATTGTATGTAAATTTGTTAATACATTTCAAGTATGAAAAAAGAAAAAATTCAATAAAATTGCGTTTCTCCTTTTCTTTCCAATGATTTATATTTCTACTATTTATATCGATATATCAAGGACGTAAATGCGGGAACAGAGCTGCCATCTTAGTACAGAGTAACCTCTAAAAAATGTATTTATGTATTATAGTTAAAGAGTAAAAAGTGTGAAGAGGAATGTGTGATTCCTCTATAGAATATATTTCTCTACATAATATATTAAAAAAACAAGTTTCATCAGAACATATAAAGGTATCCTCCTACAGTATAATTATTTTCGATCAACATTTTTTAACTTTTAATTTTGAACATTTTGAATTGAACGAAAAATGTTGACTATTTTGTCTAATTTTTTCGTCATAATAAAATCATTAGTTTTCGTGAAAATATTCAAAATATTAAAAAAAAATTATTTTGAAAAAAATAATTTATTAACGATAAGAATGTTGGTAGTTTCTCAAAAGATATAAGAATTAAAAAAATAACTCAGGCCCTAAGGACTCCTTAAGGCAAAAGTTTAAAGAAATTAATATATTGACAGTTGCATCTCTTATGGGAGGTACGAAAATGCGACCTAAGGTTTTAAAATTTTTTACATTAGAAATCTTAAGTGCGTTGCAAATATACATTATAGGTATATTGAAACATGAATATAATTTTAGTGTGTAAATAATTCTGTAGTTAAAGCGGGCGAAGCCGCGAGCGGGTCGCTAGTATATTATATATGGCTTTGTGTAATCTTTTGTATAGTCATTTTTCAGTTGTAATTTATAGATTTCTTTATTTAAGTCAGTTTTTTTTATCTTTTGACTAAATGGTTCATAAATTTACATAATATTACAAACTAATTAAAATAATTTATTAAGCTTAAATACCAAGTTTCAAGTAATTTGGATACACGTACATTATTGCGTCATAAAGTTTTCCATGACGCCAGTCGTCGCGCATGAGCCCAAGTGTTTTACTATACAACTTGAATGGTTGTGGATTCGATTCCCACTCGAGCAAAATAAAATAATTTAAATGAAACTATTTCAACCGGGTTAATCGCGTATATTTCGTAATTTTATACATTTTTGGAAACCCAACGTTTCGAACACTTAGACAGTAGTCTGTGGTCACGGGTAAACTACCCGTACGAAATTAAAATAAAATACGTACTTAGCCTCACCGAATTCTACGGAAAATGGGAAACGGAGTGTCATAAATCTAGGTTCCCTCTATAGCGTGGAGCTGATTAAATATTCCCTTTACCTACTTTGAATGAAAGGTAGTAAATACTCAAGCTAGAATGTAACAATTAGACATTTTCAATTTAAAAAGAGAAACATTTAAAGAATTTTTAATGAAACGTAACTTACATCTACGGTGAGTGTATCAGCACACCTGCCTCTTTAATTAATTTACCTGTGCCGAACCGAGAGCCTTGGAGGCTGAAGCGCTATCGATATTTCTCAATGTTCAATTTTGAGCACAGTACCTACCTACTAATAACGAAATATATAATGTTTTTAACTGTCGAACTTTTCCTCTATTATGTATAATATAAGTATTTATAGTCTAGAAATACAATACGATACTTAGACACTGCTTGTGAAGTAGCAGTATTCAACGTCATGGTTAGTCTAAATAAGGCAAGGTGACAATATCTGCTTTGTACCAAAACAGCGTCCGTCCGTCGAAATTGGAAGTTATAAGAATATTTTATTATTAATTAAAAATGTTCATAAAAGATGAAATACGTGATAACGCCTAAATTAGTTTCTCAAAAGTCGTTAAGAAGAATGATTAAATTCACACGTTCTTAATGTAAGAGTAAGTAAAAAGTGGCCGAGCTTGAGTCGGGACTGTTCTAAAAAATCTGAGTGACTAACATATGGGCATTCGGCATTCGGTTATGGAATACACTATAAAACGTATTTTTTGTTTCATTATAGATTTCTTTTTACTCGTTCGAAACAGAAAAACTTACTTACTTTTTTAGTAAATAAGACGAAGAAGCAATCCTTAAAAAAAATCTCATTCATTTTCGTATTTTCGTTAAAAAAAAATGTTTTCAACAAATTATTCGGCTTAAAAAGTGTTCATTTCAGAATTTTCTTTGTAAAATTGCCCCATAATACAGCTATTAGTCGCAATGAAATGGACTCACATTCAAGTAAGGACCGTTACTGATTAGTTACTCAAAGAAAAACAATTCTTTGTGTGTTTTACAGTAATGATCGGCGTTTCTGTTTATTCTTTCTTTCATTATTATATTATATCATATCTACATAAAAATTGAAAGTCTTTGTTACATTTGAATACTGCTTGTAGGTTTATATTACTGTAAAGTTTTATCTAAATCTGTTCAATAGTTTTTGCCTAAAACTGGAACAAATATAACTTGCGCTTATAATATTAGTAGAATATAAAATGAAGATAAAATAATAGTAAAAATTTAAACAACAGTTTGTGGGTTCGATTCCTATTCGAGGAAATGAAATATTTAATATTTTTATTTTTCTCACACAGAAGAGTAGGTAGAGGGCACCCGGTGACCCCCACTATTTATTTGATTTTTTTATTTTATTTCTTTTTTCCCTCTGACGACGAAGCAAAGCGTGGCTTTGAGTTCCATCCCCCAACACGCTATGCTTCCAGACTTTGGGGGAAAGTGGGAAAATCTGGGTTGCTTATGCCTTCCCTGCTATTGAGCAGGACCTAATCCAATGGACCACAAATGCGGAGCATATAGCCAAAAATGTTTCTTAGCTGCACCAATATATTTTTATATACCAACAAAATAACTCAGTAATACTTTATTTGATAAAAAAAAACATCATTCATATTATTTTATAGTAGGCACATTCGTGAAACATCACATAGAATTATTCCATTCAATCTTCTACATACATATGTATATACTCTTGGGATGTGACATTGTAAAATTACGAAACACTCCTTATATCTTTTTTATTTCTTTTACAAAATAAATATACATTTATAACAAGATTCTTATAAATAAATCTTACGTTACGTATATTTGTATACGATGGTAGGTAGAGTTTATTGTTGTTATCATTAGTATGAACCATCTCCGACATGGAGACCAGCCATTCCCCACTTTTCGACTAATTGCTTATCACGATGTAGAATATATCGAATCGAAAGGCGTTGGTTTCTTCGTCTTTTATGAAATAAAATACTGGAGTTCCTCCAAGTACCAACATTTTTTTATTATGGAAAAGACACGGCAAACGAGCGTTCGGGTCACCTAATGGTACCAACATTAGTTTTCTGGAATGTTTATATTTAAAATATATTATTTAATTCGTTAATTTAAGTTAAGAATATCATTGTGCTCAGCCACATGGCACGCTTTGGATGCAATACACACTAGTAAGGAAGTAAGATATGAAGTGATCTATCTATACATACTATAAAATACACAAAACTCATTGCTGTCTGTATATAATAGATTTATGAAAAAATCTATTATTAGAGTCATATCTTAATGTAATAGTCATTTGTAAGTTTGATTGTCTGTTTGCCTGTGGACTTGTGGAATCTCAGAAAGGGATTAACTGATTTAAATGCACTTTTTAATATTATATTTTGGCAAATTTCCTTTAACATTTAGTGTTTATTCTATTTAAATCGATGCTTAACAAAAAAGATATATCATAAAATATTTTATTTGAGAAAATTAATCAAAAATATTTTTTTTATTGAATCTTTTTGTTTTCAATGAAATTATATGTTTTTTTTAACATATACTTGCCAAGACTAGAAAGTAATTTGGATTATTAGCGAAGTAGTTAGAAAATAATTGTGTAGCAAGCAAGCTTATCGCGATTGAGTCGCTAGTTTATCCTATTATGTGTTAAACAAGTAAAAATACAAAAATGCAGTCGCACTCGTCTTGTAAAACAAAGGCAAGGAGAACTTAGTATCAAAATTTGCAAATTGGCGGAACTCAACGCTATATTTTGTCTGTCATGTTTACAGTCTGACATAGATCCACTACGTCACAATATAGGTAGACATTGTGTGACCATTTACCTAATTCTTCGATTTGTGATTAATTACGGTTGTGTTGTAAAAAATAGACATCAAGGGCACGCTCGGAATGGTTGGTTAGTGTCTTTCATGAATAACCTGACTGGCTCATTTGTCCACTCGACGTGCCCTTAAACACAACCGTAACAAAACAGAGTAAAAAGTTACGGAAGAGAGTCATATTGTAGGTATTTCGTAATTTATATACATTTTTTTTTTCTTCTTTTTACGAGCGTGAGTTAGACTTGCTCACCGAGGGTTCAGTATCAATTAGAGTATTGTAGGTTAACAGGAAGTAAAATTTATAAAACATTACTATAATAAAAAAAAATAATCCCATTTTTTCGATATCTTCCTGCAAATTCACAGTTCTTCCGAAACTCTATGGAGAATAATTCATAGGTTTTGATTTTTATTAGACGGCGAATTGCTTATTATTCGCTAGTTATTCGACATGTAAAAATATCTGTAGGGCACAGTTACAGTTACGCCTATAGTACAAACCAAGGAAAAAGAAATTATAGGTGATTAATTAAAGAAATATTACAAACTTATATTATAGTAGTCAATTTTACACAAAATGAGTACATGGGCGTAGGCAATTGTTATATACTAAATTTTGTTAACTTTTATACCTTATCACGTGTCCGTTTAACTACAATAATAAAATTGGCACGGAACCCTCGGTGGGTGAGACATAATAAGGCAAAGCGCGACATTGAGTTCCACCAATCGACACCTGCAATGCCTACAAAATTCAACAGAAAGTAGTGACCGATGTGTCTTAACACTAAGTTACAGCGTGAAGCTGTATTACTGTACATTTGATTATAGAATTAATTATTGATGTACTGTAAACCAGTTGGTTACATATTATATGCAAATACATGAAAACGATAGCGCAAATACTATTTGCAATTTACTATTCTATTTCAAAACTCTACCAACCATTTGAGTTTAAGTAGACAAATCCGCCTCTACATTCTTAAGTTTTAGTTCGAATTGCGAACAATAAGTAACTACATATGTACGAGTACGTGCAAAGAAACTTTGCTTTAAACCATTTTAGAGATATTCGAGTTGATCTTAACTATTGAATTCTGGTTTGTCTTATTTTTATATATTTTTGAAATAAAGATATCTGTTTACGCAGAGGGAAATTGGAGACATGGTGTTAAGACACTTCGTTCCCATTCCGCCACTTTCCGCTGAATTGTGGAAGTATTGTTTATTGGGTGGAGGAACTCAACACCATATTTTGCCTCGTCACCAGAGCGAGTAAACGAAAATATTAAATGTTTCACCCACTCCAATGGGAATCGAACCCACAATCTGCCGCCTAAGACTATCTTAAGTATAAAAATTCTCTACAAAATAAACAAGGTAAAAGTATCTTCAGGTAGATATTTATAAGAAAGCATCCCTTAAATAAAACTTGCCAGTTCCGCTGTAAATATATTGTTATTTCTTCACGGCGGAAGGCAGCGGAAATGAAACGACAGTCGCGTTGTTTGAATGACGTCATATACTCGTAAAAGCAATAATGCCTCCACGTCATTCGTCAAGTCGTCATCGAGATAGTTCTATTAGAATTTATTGTGTATATAAGGGGAACTTGGGAACATGTTTTAGATAGATACATTTAGAAAAAAGTTGGAGATGTTCTGATATTTGGTTGATAATTTATTGAAAAATTTAGATAAATGATGAAAAAATAAAAACTTTTAGTTATTACTATATAGTAGTATATATATTTATTGAAAAATATATTTATTGAAAAATTTAGATAAATGATGAAAAAATTAAAACTCCTAGTTATTACTAGATAGTATTCCTTGTACATGGTGTTCTTGAATTTATTAATATGATGATGCATAAAAATCATTCAAAGACAAATATATTATTTTTCCGATTTGAAAAAAATATTTTTATACTTCATTGAAAAATAAATAAAACGACAAGTCGAGACTTGACAGATGGACAAACGGATCCTATAATCAACTGATCTAATAAAGGTACAGATTTTTTCCCTTTTAAAGTACAGAACCCTAAAAACGAATTGATTTTTTGTTCAATCTCTCCGCCCAGTACAAGAGATCTGGCGTCGACGTCTTAAAATAATAATATTTTTCAGCAGCAAACCTTGTGTTTACATCGCAATTTTCACCTTTCCGCTGTCGTAATTTGATCTTGTCGAACCCGGAAAAAAAATCATACGTTCCGCAAATATAACTTTCGGGAGGGACTTAAGGGACCCAACACACAGCCATTTTGCGCAGCTGTTGATCTGAATTATATACTTACATTGTGACTATTCTATTTGATAGAATAGTTAACCAATTTTAAAGCCTTTAACCAATCCTTTTTCGTAAAATGATACACTTAATTTTTTTTTACTGAAATATACTTCGTAGTTCTGGGTCATGAGCATGCAAAAAAAAGCATTCGAGGGAATGAAATATTCGATATTATAATTTCCTCTGGTAACGAGGTGAACCGTGGCTAAGAACAACCGTGGTGTTGAGATCCGTTACTGAGCACGCAATGCCTCGAAATCTTGGCGGTGAGTGAGGAACGGAAGTGTCTTAATGTGAACGGAGTGTCTTAACACTGAGTTACCAGGTCTAGAAAAAAACTTATTATTATTCATTTATCAAGTACCGATTTATTGTATTTGCATGATTATAATATTTCAAATTTAATAAATGAGATCAGTTTATACAATAAATAGTAAAAGCAGTGGGTACTCATGTGCAATGAATGTAATTATTTACGAAAAAGTAAAACAAGTACGTTGAAAAAATATTAATAGAATACAAACCTATTTATTATTTTGAATAAAACCAGCTACAATGAGTTTATTCGTTGAATTGTGTTCAATGTCCTACAGGAAAATTTAAATATTTTAATCATTTTGAATGAAACTAAAAAAAATGTCAGCAACATCAGATATATTATGAGAGTTAATCTCGCATAATAAGATATATAAAGAATGGTAGCTTTAGTAAAAGCTGATAAACGTGCTGAGTTTGATTGCAAAAATCAAAGGTTTCATTCATCTGATATGGAGGTACCAGATACTAGCTACTCTATAGCATCATATTAATATTATGAATGTGAATGTGAATTTCTTTGTTACATTTTACGCTAAAACTGCTCAGCCGATTACCATGAAACTTTGTACACATATTCATAGAGGTATTGGAAAGAAAGGGAAAGAAAGGGTACTTTTTATTAATATATATATATATATATATATATATATATATATATATATATATATATATATATATATATATATATATATATATATTCGGGGACGCAGCGGCGAGCGGATTGCTGGTAGAGTTATTAATATATGACTTAATTTCATCGACCATATGAATATTAGAAATTAGATATATTTATTGTGGATGACCAGTTGGTAAATCCAAATCTGATAGCAATTCAGAAAAGACTCAGGAAAGACTCAGGAATCAGGATTCAATTCGTTAATTTATAAAATATTCGCTTAACAATTTCATTGACCTGAAGCTATTTACTGCTCCCTCAAACATAAATATTAAATACTTAATTAGAAAACGTATAAAAATTTGAACGTAGCGGGACTCGAACCCGCGCCTCCTGGAAACTGACCAGGCGCTCTGACCACTGAGCCATACGTTCTCGCCAAGCTACGTCGAAATTCTTATACGCTTCTTACAACTTATTTATGTTGTTAGCATCTCTGTAGGGAGATTTTTACAAATTTCCGCTACCCAAAGATAATTACTAAGAATTATCGTTTGGCAAGAGAGACTACTATTTTTATAATTATTTTTTTTAAACATTAAGATAAATACTTAATTAGAAAACGTATAAAAATTTGAACGTAGCGGGACTCGAACCCTAACCCAAGTGTGGATTAACACTTTAAAAATGTTAAAAAAAAAAATATTACACTTTTTAGAATATTTAAGTAAATTTTGAGATTATTAAAACGAATTTCAAATCATAATTCATCATGTATTCCCCTTAATCAGAATAGCTTGAGTAGACGGTTTCGTATAATCAATGTTAACTCCGCACCGTCTGAGTGTTTATTAAGCCATTATCGATTTTCCTCAACTTTACTTCAACTTTCTTAACTCTAAAGGTTTATTTGTTTAAATTAAATTGGAAAATAAATTGGAATTGTTCTAGAATTCGACTTTAGCTTAATTTTCTCTTTATGACTGAAATATTTATCAATGTTACCTATCTGATGTTTGTTCTTATTTACTAGATACTAGCGATCCGCTCGCGGCTCCGCTCTATATGAAGTGTTGTTTTCTAACAGTAACATCTATACCTATACCTATGTTGAATAATAAAGTTTAAGCCCGAAAAAAAATAAGTTTATAGACAGACGGTATTTTTGTTGTGATGAGGTTAAAAATAAATTATTTAGAAAAAATATTAAATTATTTATTTTTTTGCTCATGCTATTTTCAGGTCATTGTGATTTCCTACCTATTTATATGCTGATTATAGATTATCTATATTTTTATGTGTTTGCTTAACTTCGCGTTATAACCCTAACATAGCAGAGTGCCCAGAGGGCATATAGAAAAAAAAAACATTTTTTAACGTCTTATACTACAGATTGTAAAATTTCAATTGACGTCAGCACACATAACGATGTAGTTACATAGTTTTCTAAGCAAGAACTCGACTCAAAGCAATGTTTATGTGCAAAATATAAATGAAAAGGATATTAAAATAGCGGCATTGAGTTCCTAACACACAATGGCTCTTAAAGTGCGGAAAGTAGAAAATAGCTTATAAGATTTGAACTAACCATCTGTACAATAGGCAATCTTCTTTCGGATTTGTTTCTCTATTTTCCAACGGCATTCAAGCATTTAAATATTCATTTAATATATCGGGTTATGCCACTCACCACACAAGCTGTCGAATTCGGAAGAAAGCGGAAAGTTTTGCCGATAATCTTCTAACATATCATTGATATGCAAAAAAAACAGCGTAGGCGACAGGCGTAGGCATGTACTCGGAGCAAAAATAGCGAACCTTGTTGCTGCGCTCAGTCAGAAAGCTGACGATCCACTTGGACAGTTTCTCATGAAGCACATAGTCTGGCAGTTTTACAAAAAGCGCCCCACAGCACACTCGATTGTAGACCTTCGACATGTCCAGAGTAATTGCCTGGACTACCCTCTCCTTTGCCTTCAATAGCCGCAGCCCAGTGGCGGGATAGCTTAACCATAAGATCACTGGTTGAGCAACCATGGCTGTAACCATATTCAAAATCAAAAATCAAATCAGTTTCACGCTGTATTCCGCACACAGCAGGGTAAGAAGAGGGAACCTAGTGTTAAGACACTGCGTTCCCCACTTTCTGCTGAATTCTAGAGGCATTGCGTGTTGAGTGGCAGAACTCAACGCCGCACTTAATCTCGACACCAGAGCGAAAAAATGGAAATATTAATTTAAGTAAATGTTTAATCTCCTCGAGTGGGGATCGAATGCACAACCAGTCGGTCGGTCAGTCTTATAGTCACACTTCATGCCTCTGCGCCACGACTGGCCTCAAGAACCATACTGATGGTCATTTATCAATCGGTGATGCTCCAGATATACCAAGAACAGGTTATTTATTATGCTCTCCATCACTTTTGTATGTAGTAAGGATCACCTTACCAATAAGCCTGTAAATAGCTGGATTGGAACCTGGCTACCCTGCTACAAGAGGATAAAGCGTAAGCTAAAAAATAAAATACAATAATTTATGATATCTGCACGTAGTCTCGGATATTAACAACTTCAGGCTTAGGAAGGTCTGAAATTCTTGTTACGTCTGGGTTTTCTTTACCTCGTACTCGTAGACAAGATATCGGTAACTACATAAAACACATTATATATATTGCGTATTTTCGTATGCCGTAGTTCTAAGCTGTATATTCAATTTCGCCTAAAAACTAATGGCTAGTTTTTATATATTAATAAATAGAGATATAGAAGCAATTCTTAATTTTGATAATATATAAGCGCTGTATCCCGCATATAGCGGGGTACCTGGGAACCTCATTTTACGAAGATTTTTTACTTCATTTAACGGAGTGTCTTCACACTCCCTCCCTCTCCCCCTGCCTGCTGCCGCGTATGGAAAACATTGTGAAATTAAAAAAAAAGAAAAAAGTATCATAAGTAAAGTTAATTAATATATGCAATTGTTCTAATAAACAATTTAACTTATTATCACTCCAAACGTTCACCGCAAACTGCAATTATATTAAATACAAAGTAAACCATGTTATATAATATCGCTTTTCAGATAAAATAGCCATTATTTGGTAATATTTTCAATTTCTGCTATGAAATATACGTTAATAATTTTGTTGAAAGATTAATTTATTTGTAATTAAACTATATGCTTTATTGATACCGTCAAAAGTCATTGAGATATGGGACGCTTGGTCTTTTAAAATAACTGTAGGTTCCACCCCACTCAAGAAATATTTTCCCGCTCTAATAAAACAAATAACGGCGTTAAGTTCCGCCATTCCATATGACGTGTCCCGAATCCGAAAGTGAAAAAGAGAATGTCTTGACACTAGGTTCTAAGTATCCATCCAGCTAAGCGGAAAAAAGTAAAGCGTTCTATTCCTTTTTTGAAAAGGAAAGAAAAGAAATTCTCCTTAATGTTTGAAAAGTAATAACTCTTAAATTATTTTTCGAGTGTGGAATAACATATTTAATATTTCCGTAATATTTCATAATATTTCAGTACAACGCCAGGTGATTCAGGGAAAAGTTGAAGGCAGCAGGCCACGCGGCAGATCCGCCATGCGATGGAAAGACCAAGTAAAGGCTGCTCTCAATGGCCCTCTCCACGAATGTACCAGGCAAACAGTCAACCGCGTAGAATGGCGTCGGACTGTGTGGAGCGCCGCCAACCTTTAAAAAGGACGACCACGACCGCTCTGCTAAGAGTGAAGCGACAAAGAAGAAGATAACATATTTAAAATGTAAAAAAAAAGTGTCTCTCTTGCAAAACGATAATTCTATGTAATTAATTATCTTTGAGAAGCAGAAATTTGTAAAAATCTCCCTACAGAGATACTAACAACATTAATATCTTATAACAAGTGTATGAGATGTTTGAAGTAGCTCAATAAGAACGTACGGCTTAGTCGGTCAGGCGCTGGGACGGTTTCTAAAAAAGCGCGGGTTCTAAACTCGCAACATTATTTTTTTTATATGTTTTCCTAATAATTATTTAAAATAACTTAACAAATGTACAAATTAATAACAGAATTATGTATACTATATTTATAGGATATAGGATTACTGTAATAATATGTTATTATATAGAGTGCCATAATTCCACAATAGGGGCATGAAAGACTTTCATGCCACCTCCCTCACCCACGTATTCTAATATCACATCTATATAAATGTAAATTAGCACCACGTAGGGGCTGGTCCAATCTCAACTGACTGCGTTTTTACTTCAGGTATTTTTTTTTCCTTTTTATTTCCTATGAATTCCATTTTATTATTAAAATTAGTGATTACGTACAATTGAAATTGAAATACATTTTTGTTTCGTTTTTAATGGAATTGGACAAGTTTATGTTTATAAAATCAGCTTCACGCTGTATCCCGCAGACCGCAGGGTAGGCAGAGGGAACCTAGTGTTTTAGACACTCCGTTCCCCACTTTCTGCCGAATTCTGGAGGTATTGCGTGTTGAGTGGCAGAACTCAACGCCGCGCTTTGCCTCGGCACCAGAGCGAAGAAATGGAAATATAAATTTAAGTAAATATTTCATCTCTTCGAGTGGGGATCGAACCCACAACCAGTCGGTTTTGCAGTCACACCTCGTGCCGCTGCGCTACGACTGGCCTCAATTTATGTTTATATTATTTATATTTATATTATATTGAGTGATTTTCGTTTTCCGTTCCGTTCCGTTTATGTAAAATTTCTCTTACTGGCATACATCTAAATTCTCTTTACCTATTTATTATTCATAATAAAGGAGCGATAGAAATAATTTATAAAAGTATCTTAACACTAGGCGTCTAGGTTTTCTATACCTACCCTGCTATGTACCTAGCGTAAAGAATCAATAATCATTTTAATAAAATACCCAAAATATTTTTAAGACCATAAGATCATTTTTTGTCAAAAAATTCAAAATTTTTTGACAAATAATGGTTTACGACAGATCTCATCCGACACGTAGCAGCAGTAGGCAAATAGTACTTAATGTCAACTCACCATCAGAACTCACCGCTTTTCGCTCCTGCCAGAGCGAAATACACCGAACTGAAATTTCAAATTGAAAAATATATTTTTAATTGGCCAAAATAACATAACGTAAGGCAATTCGTGGAAACGATTTAATTAGTACCGAAATAGAAGCAATCAAAACGTTCCGATATATCAGTTTCCGTAATCAAATGTCATGGACGGGATCGCTCGTGAATTTAGGGAATGTGTTGGCGGTATGCTTTATTAATATCGTTTTTTGAATGATACGTATGTTTGTGGCTTAGTGAATTGGTGATTATTATAATAGTTTCAGGTTCGAATTCAATATCACATTACGATAGTGAAATAAATTGAAAAGTAAACATGCTGAGGCCAGTCGTGGCCTCGCGCAGCGACACAAGCAACTGTAAACGCGACGCGAGGTTAAGGGCCTGTTCCCACTCGCGGAAATGAAATATTTAATATTTTCATTTCCTCACTCCGGTAACGTGCTGAGTTCCTTTACTCAACAGGACACTGTTTTTTTTATAGATATTGCGTATTGAAGAGTAAAATTAAACGCGACTATTGTGGAATTGCTCTTTTGCAGGAACGATAATATCTCAATTATTTTAATTTATACGAGGGAATTATTATATTTCAACTGTTTTAGATTCTCCGGGGGACTGATTTTATTTCAATTGTTTTCATTTCTCCGGTCTCATACCTATTTTCCACTTAATGTGGCTCAAAAGAGCAGAAAGAGGAGGGCAGAGTGTTTTGATAATGTAAAAAGAAATTTAAAACTAGCATATTTCATCATAATACCAAACATAGTACGATGTGAAAATAGTTACGTAATTAATTATTATTATCTCATCACTCGCTAATTAATTCTATAATGATGTCACATATTTATATCAACACAATTTGATGTAGTCTCTTTTTCTTTGTAACAAACACGCATTTATTAGGCCGAGCTGTTATGTTGGAGTTCTCACCCTCATTAATTAAGTACCTAGTGATAAGACTAAAAGTGTAAAAAAGTATTTAGGTGTAAACATGTAATTAGCTTATTAGGTCTTTAGTAATCTTCCATACTTAGTTAAGTTGTTTTGACATTGTAAATATAAACATTCCCACATCCCTTCCACAAACCAAAATGATCCTTTATAAGATCCCGACCTCGCTCGACGAGGCAGTTACTACGAAATCTCAACCTCGACATCACTTAAATCTTTTATACCATATTCATAAATTTAGTTATAAATCATATAATAAAGTATTAGTTTTTTAAAACAGTGCTTATAAATTCGCCACATAACAAATTTGGCGCAGTCGGTAGGATTGGAACAGCCGAGCTGTATAGCTAGACGACGCAAGAACGTGCCAACGGACAACATCGCCGAGTACGGTTCTCGAAGGGATTTAAAAAGCGTCGCACGAACCATGTTCCAGTTATTGTTGCTGTGGTGAGTTGTTGAATATTGTTTGCTCATTTCCTCAATTATCTACTTACCAGTATCCATAACTCCTAATATCTAATTTCATTATTTAAACATATATCTAAAAATTATCTTTACAACCATGCCAAACACAGAGAGTGTCACTTCTTCTAGATCAGCCTTAAGCCTTGATAATTTAATCAACCTCATTCCTGTATTTAATACGGCCCTTAGTTCAGAAGTTTACCGATTCGGTCTTGCAACGCCGCTTTTGACCTAGTAAAAGAAACGGACACTAACATTTTGCTTATATATACTTTAAATCGAATAATCGGTCCATGTTCCGCCGACGTCCATGCTAGACAATTTGAAACATGGGACGAATTACGAGCATTTCTCATCGAGAAATTTTCTCAAGTAAAAACGATGTCCCACCTTTCACTAGAACTTCAATCAATGTTTCAACGTGATCGAGAAACCATTACTGATTATTATCATCGTGTCGATCTCTTGAGAAGTAAAATTATTGAAAAATTGTCAGCAGAGGTCAAAGATAGTTCTTTACTAGGCAGAAAATTAAGTACCGAAGAGACTGCACTAAGCGTCTTTATCAACGGCCCTTAACAGTGATCTAGAGACTATGTTACGAACAAAAGAATTCCGACAGTTATCAGATGCGGGGCGTTTTGCTATGCAAAAAGACAAAATACGTGCTATGAATAAAGATCGGCAATTGCTTTACAAAACAAGTCTCGCGATGCATAAGCCACCAAATAACATTTTAAGACTTCCGAACACACAAAACTTCAATCATCGACCCGAAAATTCAAAAATTCAACCTGATAAATGTGAGTTTCTCAGACGTGAAGTAGCTTACCTAGGACACATAATTTCGAGCGAAGGCGTAAAACCCTATCCAGATAAAGTTACCGCTGTTCAAAACTTCACAACTCCTAAATCATGTAAAGATATCAAGGCTTTCTTAGGACTTACAGGTTATTACCGTAGGTTCATCGCTAATTTCAGTAACATCACAAAACCTTTGACAGCCTTACACAAGAAAGACGTTCCTTTTGTTTGGGGAGAAACACAAGAAAAAGCTTTTAATGAATGCAAACGTTTATTAACAAGTCCTCCGATTCTACAATATCCTGATTTCAGCAAAGAGTTCAGTCTTACAACCGACGCTTCTATGCAATAGGCGCAGTATTGTCTCAAGGTGATATAGGTAAAGATTTGCCAATTGCATACGCTTCACGGACGCTGAACAAAGCCGAAAGTAACTATTCTACTATAGAGCGAGAGTTACTCGCAATCGTTTGGGCTGTAAAGCATTTCAGACCTTATTTGTTTATACGAAAGTTTACAATCGTAACAGATCTCAAACCATTAACTTGGCTCTTCTCTGTTAAAAACCCGGGCAGTAGATTAGTTCGTTGGAGACTTAAACTAGAAGAATTTGAATATAACATCGTGTACAAAGCTGGTAAAAGCAACACTAATGCCGACGCTCTTTCTCGACCTCCAGTAATGCACACGAACGCAATTGACTTGACGCACAACTGTGAAGACAATTTCAACGACCCAGACGAATACTTGCAATTTAACTATGAACACTTTCTTTCCATGCCCACTCATAGTTATGACACACCCAACTTTAAAACATCACCTGACACCCTCTTAGACGAACGTCATAAAAATATTCTCATTCCCATATCAGCACAACTATCGGACAAAAACGACACTTTCAACAAAGCCATTAGTCTTTGTTCTAATGTGATGCCATATCTTGAAAAGTCAAAAGAGCTTTACCAGACAGATTTATTAGTTACGGACAAAAAACAAAACATTATATTTGGAGTAACACGACCGACACATTTCGACCCTTGGAATAGTGAGAGCTATTTCAAAATACTCTTATCTTGCTTACAAAAACACAAGATCGGGCAAATTCAAACCCGCCCAATCTTTGTTTTAAAGGGGGGAGATGTTATGTTGGAGTTCTCACCCTCATTAATTAAGTACCTAGTGATAAGACTAAAAGTGTAAGCAAGCATTTAGGTGTAAACATGTAATTAGCTTATTAGGTCTTTAGTAATCTTCCATACTTAGTTAAGTTGTTTTGATATTGTAAATATAAACATTCCCACATCTCTTCCACAAACCAAAAGATCCTTTATAAGATCCCGACCTCGCTCGACGAGGCAGTTACTACCAAATCTCAACCTCGACATCACTTAAATCTTTTATACCATATTCATAAATTTAGTTATAAATCGTATAATAAAGTATTAGTTTTTAAAAACAGTGTTTATAAATTCGCCACATAACAGAGCTGTAGCTAAGTAACTATATAATAAATCAAATTAAACCAGCTTCACTCTGTATACCGCACACAGCAAGATAGGCAGAGAGAGCCTAGTGTTAATTCACACCGTTCTCCACTTTCCGCCGAATTCTGGAGGCATTGTGTGTTGAGTGGCGGTACGCCGCGTTTTGCCTCGACACCAGTGCAACAAATTTAAATTTAAAGTTAAGTAAGTATATCATTTCCTCGAATAAGGATCGAACCCAAAACCGTCGCCGATGTTACAGTCAAACTTTGTGCCCCTGTGCCACGACTGACCTCCAACTGTATTATAAAATTAAAGAATCTGAATTACACGCATTTCCAATTTTTGTATTATCATTAAACTTGGCTAGTACATGTAGAGTTGATGACAATACAATATTATGATACCATTGAGCTGGCTGATGATGGATTTGGAAGATTGCTGATGGAACTTTGAACTGACACTAGTAAGCATTTATGTGTTTACGTATATAAATAAAATTGACGTATCTGTTTGGGATTTCCAAATAATTGTATTTTTTAGGCATAATATAGTGATTCTCGCGATACTAACACTAAAAACACAAACAATCAATATTAAAACTTTTGTCTCCTTGTTACAGCTGAAGTCATATTTAAGGAACCTGCACTCAATGATAGAGGAGTTGTGGAACAAGATATTAAGATTCATATAATAAGGGGGCCGCTACGCCGATAAATAACGTGTAGTCTCAACTCAAACTAATACGAGTAAAAATGGAGAGAATATTGATTTTAGTTCTTGTTTACTTATCACATGCTGTTTTAAGCAGTGAAATTGTCAATGACAGGCCTATAATAGGAGTTTTATCTCAGGAACAATCATTCTATCTCCATACTAAATACCCGGTGGAAAATTACACAAGTTATATTGCTGCTTCCTATGTTAAAAATGTAGAGGCATCCGGCGCGAGAGTCGTTCCAATTTTGTAAGTATTTTTTATATTATTGTCGTATTATTCGTAGGTATGTAGTATATTGTATTTAGTTCAGTGATAGTATGTTAGTTTTTGTAGTAAGATTTTTTTTTGGAGTTAACGTTTATGTCTTGTTCTAGCGTGTGGTAAATATTTGTAAAATTAATATGAATATTAAAGCTGTCGTGGTGTAGAGGCACAAGCATTTGACTGTAAACGTGACGGTTTTGGGTTCGATTCCTGCTCGGAGGATTGAATTTTTTATTTCCTAGCACTGGTAATGAGGCAAAGCGAGTTCCAATCAAAACGCAATGCCTCGATAATTCAGTGGAAAGTAGGAAACGGAAATACCTTAATGGGAGCGGAGTGCCTTAACACTAAGTTTTCAGTTTCAGGTTCTCACTACATACACTGCTATAATACAAGTAGAGTGTGAGGCTTAATTTTTTTATATTTTATTATAAATTGTGTTTGTGTTGTTGTATTTTTATATTTTAACAAAAATTAATCAAATAACCAATACATATTAATAATGATTTACTACGTTAATCAACTGGCTCGCCAATCTTTTGCAGTTAACGCTCCAGTGTTTTAGATTCGAGCATTCACTACTAACGCCGGTCTCAGCGTAATGCCTGGCTTTCTAGTTTTTTTTTGTGAAAAACAAAACGCTTTCAAAAATCCTATCCCCTTTATTTCACACGAACAGATACAATATTGTTAGAAAAATATTTTTATTATTGTTCTCATTTCCATTTCCAACTTTCCGCCGAATTCTGGATGAATTGAGTATTAAAATACATAATGTTATTTTAATAAAATATGTAATTTATTTAAAAAAAATATTTCTTTTTCATATTTCAGAATTGGCAAGGATCGCAGCTATTATGAAGACCTTATGGGGAAGATCAATGGGTAAAAAAATATTAAATTTATTTCAATTTAAAACAATCTGTTAATTTTTTAAGGCAAGGTGATTAAATTTTACTAGATTTAACTTTCGCTAAAATATTTAGTTTACACAAAATGTAAATGTAAAATCGACTGGTCGAGGGTTCGATGCCCACTCGAGAAAATGAAATATTTACTGAAAATATTTTTTTCATTTGTACTCTCAACATTGCTGTGTGCGGGATACAACGTGAAGCTGATTTAATTTTATTTTGAATATTAGATTAAGTACTATTATAAGTATTATAAGTTGTATATTTTGTCATTTGTAGAGTGTTAATGCCAGGAGGAGCGACATATTTCAATCAATCAAATGGCTACGCTGACGCTGGACAGCATATCTATGAAATAGCCCAAGATTTGAACGATGCCGGTGATTATTTCCCAATATTTGGAACATGCCTCGGCTTCGAACTTCTTATCATACTGGCGTCGGGACGCGGTAAAGTCGAGAATAGGATTCGATGCTATTCTTATTCGAATCTTCCATTGAATTTTCCTTCAGGTACCTATGTAAAATAAAAAAGTTAAACCGCCTTTATGTTACAATGCATTAATAGTAAAATATTTTATTTACATTTATATGGAAATTTCTTCGCTCTTCTGGCGAAGCAAAGCACGGCTTTGAGTTCCGCCACTCAGCACGCTTCCAGAATTCGGCGGAAAGTGGGGAACGGAGTGTCTTAACACTAGGTTCCCTCTGCCTACCCTGCTGTTTGTGCGATACAGCGTGAAGCTGATTTAATTTAATTTCGATATATTTTTTGTATCTAAACTTATAGATACTGATTTGTGACGTAAGAAATATGTAAATATAAAAAAAATGTGATTTCGTATGCTCATAGAAAATTTTGAACCTACACCTATTGAAATCCATTCTGCAAGACCTAAGCCAATTAAGCGATATAAAATCCTACGTTAAATAGTGCTATCAAAAAAAAAAATTCTTGTGTGAATAATTGTTAACAGAAAAAATTTGAAATTATAATAAAGATCCGTAAGTGACTAAAATATTTTTACCAAATTATAATTTCAAATATTTACAATATCCTTTCAGACTTCCGCAATAGCAAAATGTTCAAGGAAACCCCAGATGATATTATTAATTTACTGAAAAACGAAGACGTGACAATAAACTTTCATCAATTCTGTATAGTGGACGCCGTAAGTTCATTTACTTTAGCCCCCCCATAGACGCTGTGGAGGCAAATAGTCATTAATTATACTAAAAGACTTTGCTACTTTAAAATTTTAATTAGATTAGTTCAAATATTTATGGCTATCATGGCGTAGTGGACAGCATCTGACTCAAAATACGATAAATGCGGGTGCGATTCACACTTGAAGGCAATAGATATTTTCATTTCCTCGACTTGGCACTTGCCACTGAATACGTAACATCTATAATTCGAATTTAAAGTGCAAAACAGAGAGAGAGTCTTTACACTCGGTTCTCTAGGTATTCTTTAAGGTAATTAACGTGAAGATGCAAAGTTTTTTTTGTTTAATTTATTTGTTTAATTTAATTATTCGTTGTATTTAATTAATAAGTAGATAATAATACCAAAACCGACCATGTCGGTTCGGGTTCGAGTACCGTTACGTTCAAATTTTTATACGTGTTCTAAATAAGTAGTTTCTCTTGTTATTATGTTAAAAATAAGTAAATAATAAATTTTATAAGTGCTATTTATAATTTCGATTTAAGTCAACTTACTATATAACCTTATGGAAAATCTACAACTTTAACATTAAACTATATAAATTTTCGCCTTTGCTTATAATACTATCCAATTTCCTATACATTTTGTACCCGCCTTTTCAAAGAATATATTTCTAGAAAATCTTTTGAGTATAAATAAAACCTATTTCTTCAGCTGCTTAAGCTACTGCCAGTTAGGCTTTACTTCACAATGTACCAAATTGCAAATGAAAATATTCTGTTCCAGAATTTAAAGGCTTATAACCTTACAAATGATTGGCTTGCGACGTCATACAGTGATGACGATTACGGAGTAGAGTTCATAGCAAGTATTGAACATAAAAGGTATGTAGAAATATGTTCCGAGATAATATTGTGGTTTTCGTAGCGCAGTGTGGTAGTGACTGTAAAAGTGATTGGTTGTGGGTCCAATTACTACATTTGAAAACGATAAAACTTCAATTATATTCATTTCTTACATTTATTTATTTACATTTATATTTTAACATCTTGCTTCCTGGTGTCGAGGCAAAGCGCGGCGTTGAGTTCCGTCACTCAACACGCAATGCCTCCGAGAAAGCGGCGGAAAGTGGTAAATGGAGTGTCGTAACACTAGGTTCCGTCTGCCTACCCTGCTTCGTGCGGGATACGGCGTGAAGCTGATTTATTTATTTTATTTTCATTGCCTTTCTCTCGTAGATTAAACGTGAGTTTGAATTCCACCACGTCCCGTCTGTCTACCCAGTAGCCATCCAGCATTATGCGGGAAAAAGCGAAATGCATAATTATAAGACAAACAACTATTTGAAGTCTCAAGTCACTCTGTTCTCCGCTTCCTATCTGAACTAGAGACATTGTGCACTGCGAAGCGAAATTTAAGGAAGTGAAAGGACAAATTAAGACTTTTAAAAATAATAAAATTATTATTAATAATTAAAAACTTTTTTAGGTATCCCTTCTACGGAGTCCAATTTCATCCAGAAAAAAATTCTTTCGAATGGAAGAAATCAAAGAACTACGCACATTCCTTAGAAGCTATAAAAGCTAACCGCTATTTTATGGATTTCTTTGTAAAAGAATGCAGAAAGAACGCCCATTCTTATGAGAGTGCATCTGAAGAAAACAAATATTTAATTTACAATCACCAGCCCCATTTTACTGGTGTACTGGGCAGTGCCTACCATCAATGTTACTTATTTGAACCTCGTGGGATAGTTTCGAAGTAATATACGAGTAAATGTCTATAATGATAGAAATAATGAAAGAAATATAATAAAATAACTGTTTTTGTTTATTAATTATGTAATAATAAGAGATAATAATAGAGGCTAGTTGTGGCTCAGGGACACAAGTGTGCGAGTAAACGTGACAGGTTGTGGGTTCGGTTCCCACTCGAGGAACTCAAATTTTAATATTTTTATTTTTCTCGCTCTGGTAACGAGGCGAAATACAATGCGTCCAGAATTGATTTCGTCTTAAACTTTTGTTTTTAAATCGTAAAGTTTTAGAATAATTTGAATAATTACTCTTTTGTTATTTTAAAAGTAATTTCTAATTTTTTGTAAATAATATACCTACTTACTAATAAATTTTAAAATTAAATTTAGATATATATGTATGGCGTATCTGGTATATATAATAGTATTATTTTACCAGAATTTTCTATCGATTATTAAACGCGAATAGGTTGAGGAAATGAAATATATCTACTAGTACGACATTTTTATTTTTAAATAATTTTAATAAATAAAAGACTTTTATGATAAAACCTACTAAAAGGTTATTTTCTTCAAAGGCATCATCATACTATAGAGTCAGTACAGTGAGGCGAACATTGCCATATCTAGAGTTCACTTTATATACATAATATTATATCGAACGGCACACTACTATTACTAGATAGTATTCCTTGTACATGGTGTTCTTGAATTTATTAATATGATGTTGCATAAAAATCATTCAAAGACAAATATATTATTTTTCCGATTTGAAAAAAATATTTTTATATTTCCTATAATTAACTGACTGAAAGGTACAGATTTTTTCCCTTTTAAATTACAGAACCCTAAAAACGAATTGATTTTTTGTTCAATCTCTCCGCCCAGTACGAGAGATCTGGCGTCGACGTCTTAAAATAATAATATGTTTCAGCAGCAAACCTTGTGTTTACATCGCAATTTTCACCTTTCCGCTGTCGTAATTTGATCTTGTCGAACCCGGAAAAGAAATCATACGTTCCGCAAATATATCTTTCGGGAGGGACTTAAGGGACCCAACACACAGCCATTTTGCGCAGCTGTTGATCTGAATTATATACTTACATTGTGACTATTCTATTTGATAGAATAGTTAACCAATTTTAAAGCCTTTAACCAATCCTTTTTCGTAAAATGATACACTTAATTTTTTTTTATTGAAATATACTTCGTAGTTCTGGGTCATGAGCATGCAAAAAAAAGCATTCGAGGGAATGAAATATTCGATATTATAATTTCCTCTGGTAACGAGGTGAACCGTGGCTAAGAACAACCGTGGTGTTGAGATCCGTTACTGAGCACGCAATGCCTCGAAATCTTGGCGGTGAGTGAGGAACGGAAGTGTCTTAATGTGAACGGAGTGTCTTAACACTGAGTTACCAGGTCTAGAAAAAAACTTTTTATTATTCATTTAATATTTCAAATTTAATAAATGAGATCAGTTTATACAATAAATAGTAAAAGCAGTGGATACTCATGTGCAATGAATGTAATTATTTACGAAAAAGTAAAACAAGTACGTTGAAAAAATATTAATAGAATACAAACCTATTTATTATTTTGAATAAAACCAGCTACAATGAGTTTATTCGTTGAATTGTGTTCAATGTCCTACAGGAAAATTTAAATATTTTAATCATTTTGAATGAAACTAAAAAAAATGTCAGCAACATCAGATATATTATGAGAGTTAATCTCGCATAATAAGATATATAAAGAATGGTAGCTTTAGTAAAAGCTGATAAACGTGCTGAGTTTGATTGCAAAAATCAAAGGTTTCATTCATCTGATATGGAGGTACCAGATACTAGCTACTCTATAGCATCATATTAATATTATGAATGTGAATGTGAATTTCTTTGTTACATTTTACGCTAAAACTGCTCAGCCGATTACCATGAAACTTTGTACACATATTCATAGAGGTATTGGAAAGAAAGGGAAAGAAAGGGTACTTTTTATTAATATATATATATATATATATATATATATATATATATATATATATATATATATATATATATATTCGCGGACGCAGCGGCGAGCGGATTGCTGGTAGAGTTATTAATATATGACTTAATTTCATCGACCATATGAATATTAGAAATTAGATATATTTATTGTGGATGACCAAAGTTGGCAAATCCAAATCTGATAGCAATTCAGAAAAGACTCAGGAAAGACTCAGGAATCAGGATTCAATTCGTTAATTTATAAAATATTCGCTTAACAATTTCATTGACCTGAAGCTATTTACTGCTCCTTCAAACATGAATATTAAATACTTAATTAGAAAACGTATAAAAATTTGAACGTAGCGGGACTCGAACCCGCGCCTCCTGGATACTGACCAGGCGCTCTGACCACTGAGCCATACGTTCTCGCCAAGCTACGTCGAAATTCTTATACGCTTCTTACAACTTCTTTATGTTGTTAGCATCTCTGTAGGGAGATTTTTACAAATTTCCGCTACCCAAAGATAATTACTAAGAATTATCGTTTGGCAAGAGAGACTACTATTTTTATAATTATTTTTTTTAAACATTAAGATAAATACTTAATTAGAAAACGTATAAAAATTTGAACGTAGCGGGACTCGAACCCTAACCCAAGTGTGGATTAACACTTTAAAAAAGTTAAAAAAAAATAATATTACACTTTTTAGAATATTTAAGTAAATTTTGAGATCATTAAAACGAATTTCAAATCATAATTCATCATGTATTCCCCTTAATCAGAATAGCTTGAGTAGACGGTTTCGTATAATCAATGTTAACTCCGCACCGTCTGAGTGTTTATTAAGCCATTATCGATTTTCCTCAACTTTACTTCAACTTTCTTAACTCTAAAGGTTTATTTGTTTAAATTAAATTGGAAAATAAATTGGAATTGTTCTAGAATTCGACTTTAGCTTAATTTTCTCTTTATGACAGAAATATTTATCAATGTTACCTATCTGATGTTTGTTCTTATTTACTAGATACTAGCGATCCGCTCGCGGCTCCGCTCTATATGAAGTGTTGTTTTCTAACAGTAACATCTATACCTATACCTATGTTGAATAATAAAGTTTAAGCCCGAAAAAAAATAAGTTTATAGACAGACGGTATTTTTGTTGTGATGAGGTTAAAAATAAATTATTTAGAAAAAATATTAAATTATTTATTTTTTTGCTCATGCTATTTTCAGGTCATTGTGATTTCCTACCTATTTATATGCTGATTATAGATTATCTATATTTTTATGTGTTTGCTTAACTTCGCGTTATAACCCTAACATAGCAGAGTGCCCAGAGGGAATATAGAAAAAAAAAACATTTTTTAACGTCTTATACTACAGATTGTAAAATTTCAATTGACGTCAGCACACTAAACGATGTAGTTACATAGTTTTCTAAGCCAGAACTCTACTCAAAGAAATGTTTATGTGCCAAATATAAATGAAAAGGATATTAAAATAGCGGCATTGAGTTCCTAACACACAATGGCTCTTAAAGTGCGGAAAGTAGAAAATAGCTTATAAGATTTGAACTAACCATCTGTACAATAGGCAATCTTCTTTCGGATTTGTTACTATTTTCCAACGGCATTCAAGCATTTAAATATTCATTTAATATATCGGGTTATGCCACTCACCACACAAGCTGTCGAATTCGGAAGAAAGCGGAAAGTTTTGCCGATAATCTTCTAACATATCATTGATAAGCAAAAAAAACCGCGTAGGCGACAGGTGTAGGCATGTACTCGGAGCAAAAATAGCGAACCTTGTTGCTGCGCTCAGTCAGAAAGCTGACGATCCACTTGGACAGTTTCTCATGAAGCCCATAGTCTGGCAGTTTTACAAAAAGCGCCCCACAGCACACTCGATTGTAGACCTTCGACATGTCCAGAGTAATTGCCTGGACTACCCTCTCCTTTGCCTTCAATAGCCGCAGCCCAGTGGCGGGATAGCTTAACCATAAGATCACTGGTTGAGCAACCATGGCTGTAACCATATTCAAAATCAAAAATCAAATCAGTTTCACGCTGTATTCCGCACACAGCAGGGTAAGAAGAGGGAACCTAGTGTTAAGACACTCCGTTCCCCACTTTCTGCTGAATTCTAGAGACATTGCGTGTTGAGTGGCAGAACTCAACGCCGCACTTAATCTCGATACCAGAGCGAAAAAATGGAAATATTAATTTAAGTAAATGTTTAATCTCCTCAAGTGGGGATCGAATGCACAACCAGTCGGTCGGTCAGTCTTACAGTCACACTTCATGCCTCTGCACCACGACTGGCCTCAAGAACCATACTGATGGTCATTTATCAATCGGTGATGCTCCAGATATACCAAGAACAGGTTATTTATTATGCTCTCCATCACTTTTGTATGTAGTAAGGATCACCTTACAAATAAGCCTGTAAATAGCTGGATTGGAACCTGGCTACCCTGCTACAAGAGGATAAAGCGTAAGCTAAAAAATAAAATACAATAATTTATGATATCTGCACGTAGTCTCGGATATTAACAACTTCAGGCTTAGGAAGGTCTGAAATTCTTGTTACGTCTGGGTTTTCTTTACCTCGTACTCGTAGACAAGATATTGGTAACTACATAAAACACATTATATATATTGCGTATTTTCGTATGCCGTAGTTCTAAGCTGTATATTCAATTTCGCCTAAAAACTAATGGATAGTTTTTATATATTAATAAATAGAGATATAGAAGCAATTCTTAATTTTGATAATATATAAGCGCTGTATCCCGCATATAGCGGGGTACCTGGGAACCTCGTTTTACGGAGATTTTTTACTTCATTTAACGGAGTGTCTTCACACTCCCTCCCTCTCCCCCTGCCTGCTGCCGCGTATGGAAAACATTGTGAAATTAAAAAAAAAGAAAAAAGTATCATAAGTAAAGTTAATTAATATATGCAATTGTTCTAATAAACAATTTAACTTATTGTCACTCCAAACGTTCACCGCAAACTGCAATTATATTAAATACAAAGTAAACCATGTTGTATAATATCGCTTTTCAGATAAAATAGCCATTATTTGGTAATGTTTTCAATTTCTGCTATGAAATATACGTTAATAATTTTGTTGAAAGATTAATTTATTTGTAATTAAACTATATGCTTTATTGATACCGTCAAAAGTCATTGAGATATGGGACGCTTGGTCTTTTAAAATAACTGTAGGTTACTCAAGAAATATTTTCCCGCTCTAATAAAACAAATAACGGCGTGAAGTTCCGCCATTCCATATGACGTGTCCCGAATCCGAAAGTGAAAAAGAGAATGTCTTGACACTAGGTTCGAAGTATCCATCCAGCTAAGCGGAAAAAAGTAAAGCGTTCTATTCCTTTTTTGAAAAGGAAAGAAAAGAAATTCTCCTTAATATTTGAAAAGTAATAACTCTTAAATTATTTTTCGAGTGTGGAATAACATATTTAAAATGTAAAACAAAGTGTTCTCTCTTGCAAAACGATAATTCTATGTAATTAATTATCTTTGAGTAGCGGAAATTTGTAAAAATCTCCCTACAGAGATACTAACAACATAAATAACTTCTAACAAGTGTATGAGAATTTTGACGTCGCTCAATAAGAACGTACGGCTTAGTCGGTCAGGCGCTGGGACGGTTTCTAAAAAAGCGCGGGTTCAAAACTCGCAACATTATTTTTTTTATATGTTTTCCTAATAATTATTTAAAATAACTCAACAAATGTACAAATTAATAACAGAATTATGTATACTATATTTATAGGATATA